>OY725194.1:6534954-7841945 GCA_963241965.1 Tortrix viridana | reverse complement strand
TACGGGTCTTCCGACGTATTATGATTTAAACGATTTCATATAGGTCTAGCAAAAACCGCCAAAAAAATCACGTTTCTTGTAGGGCCCTCTAATTTTTTTTTTTTTATTGTATCAATTCTTTGTAGATACAATAAATGAGACTATACCCTGTCACGGTTCATGAGATACAGCCCGCCGACAGACAGACCGACGGACGGACAGCGAAGACTTAGTAATAGGATTCCGTTAGCACATATCGGGTAAAATCCCTAAAATCGTCTAAAAGGCTCTGGCAATAGTAACTTGCCCGTGGTCGTTTAGCAATTCGTCGATGATATCGATGAAGTGGCTCTTTCAAGCGTTACTTGGAAAATTCGTTAACGGTTCTAGAGATGAGTTGTTTAAGTGAATACGCCTCAGGCAGTAAAAGAAGACGTTAAATAAACGTCGTAAATCTTGTCAGGGAACGCAATCAACTTACGGGGAGCTTGCACGTTTAATAGACATACATTAACAAGGCGCTCTTGAACACAGCTGGAATGTACTTTTGAATGTATTTTTATCTGCATGTGGAAATCGAGATCGACCAGGAACTGTAAATAAATAAATAGTATCGGACAATCTTAAACAAATGAAGGTTTGACACTAGATGTTACTACGAAGGCGTGAGGTCTAAACAACGTCACATTGCACTGTGAAACATTTTACCGAAAAATCAAATTCATTCTTTAATTATTGTGATGAGCGCAAGTACTTGTTGAGTCATGGATGTTTTCTTTATTATATTTAAGTATGTATTTCTCTTTATAAGTATGTATATCGTTGGTAGGTACCCTCAGTTATAATAACTTAACTTAATTAACCTAACTTGGACCTTTTCTAATCGAGAGTGAATAGGCACTATCTAGGTAAGGCTTTCAGGCTTCATCATCACTTTCCATCAGGTGAGATCGAGGTCAAATGTTTGCCTATCATATATAAAAAAAAATTGTACAAGCCTAGAGCTTAGTTTGGGACTAGGTCAATTTGTATGAGATTGTTCGTGATATTTATTATTATTTTATATTAATTAGAGTGGAAAGGCAACTTACCCCGCTTTAAAAAGACTAGTATGAAATATTTTTTAATACGTCGACATTGGGATTGTTCATAAAAAATAACTCACGATGTTTCATTCTAATTCGAAAGAATAGGCAATTTTAAGAGACGAATTTCATTAATTTTCGAATTAGAGTAATTGTAAAAATATGAACAATCCCAATTAACCTACGCAAACAATGAAGAGCACACATTAGCCTCTGCTCATAAAAACAGGAAACAATTAACACAATCGGAGTAAACACGATCCCATAAATTTTAATTTGCTTCGTTCTCGATGACCTTAACTAACGACCACATACGTAGAGATGGGCAAAGGTCGGGTAAATTTCCAAATTGGGTATTTATGACAAATTGAACTAGTCACGGCAGTGTGTCCGGACAAGGGTATAAGAAAAAAGCCGAGCGACATGCATTATATTAGTTAATATTTTTAAATAGATTTTAATTTAGCCAAGCATTATATTAATTAATAATTTTACAATGATATTTATAATTTAATAATTAATAATTATATAATATTTAAGGATGTGTAATTAGCTTTCATAATTAACTTATACTACAAATCGGTCAAAATTTTGCACGTCAAATTGACGACTGAACACTGTGACATTTTAAACAATTATTTTAACATCTTGTATACGTATTCTTGCAAATAAAGATTATTATTATGATTATGATACTGCAGTGTAATCGAACCAATTCAGGCCACATTTCCATCCCTCGTTTTCCCAGTACGGCTAGAAACCTTACTTAGCAGTGTTACAATATCATCTGTTGGGCCAAGTTAGAGCCCAACATGAAATACATTAGTCGTAATAAATTGAATGTTGTGCCACTTTTTTAAAGACCGCTACATGCGAGAACTTGCCCTATTTTTTACATTTATGTTTTTTGTGGGATCCAATTTACTACCTAATCAGCCTACTACTAGTCCACAGCTCACAGTGTTGCCGCGGTAGGAAAAAATCCAGAAAATAAAAAATGTAGGTAGATCAAATAAAAACATTATTTATTTAACTTGTTTTAATAATGTATCATATATGCCAAAACGAGGGTACTTTCTCACATAAATTATTATCAAGACACTTGACAAAGTTTTACAGTTTATTTATTAGACGTTTAAGTGATTTCGAGTTGGGTGTTTCAAATTACGATTTTGTGATATAAACTATACTTGTCATCAAATTTGCAATATGGATTCTGTAGACCAAGGTATTGTCTTGTAAAAATGTACTATCTAATTAAAATATCACCAAAACTTTACACAATACGGAATATTTAAATGCACAGCTTAATTGCAGGTGGAAAATTTTCTTCTATTGAGTTTTAAGTATAGTGTGCCATTTCGTGCCGCGATAAAATGTTAATGACAGCGAAGTATTGACCTTATATTACTGGAATATAAAACCCAAAGTTGCTACATTTTGCTAACTTTAATTTGAATAATAATTGTTTACTGCAGGACACATTGTGGGATTAAGCCGTGATGATCTTGTAGCGGTTATATTTCGAGATCCATCGAAAAGTTTGGACAGAAAATATACAAATTTACTAAAATATGTGAAGCAGAAGTAACTAATTTAAAGTTACATATTAAATGGGGTATAGATGGTACAGTCGCCATCATATATATTGCAGCAAACAAGGTGGTCACAAATATCTGAACACGACTCTATTGTCAAGGCGTTAGAGTGCATGTTCAGATATTTTTGACCACTCTGATATGTACAGATATATTTGATGGCGAACTGTAGATCTGGTTTTACAGAATACAAACAAAAATTTCAGGAAACTTCATCTAAAGACGGAAGCATGATTGTTACTTTCTCTGTCCTTTATTGTCCTTTAAGATTGGTTGGTGATACAAAAAAAGAAGAAAGTGTAGTGCTGTGGCAAAATAGTCGGCCTTCTACGCGATTTTGTCGACCGCTACATCTTCAATATGAGCATGAAACAGCAGATTTAATAAGATAAGATATATCGCGTGAAGAACTGGAAATAAGTAACTATAATATCTATGGTCATGTAATATTAATAAAAGTGGGTAGGTGCAATTTATATTGTACTATACTGCTTCTGTCTGTATTTCGATAATTTGTTATTGTGTGTTCGTATAAATAAAATTTATATTAACATGTCTAGCCAAGAAGACAATTCAAGACCTTCGTCGCCTAGTATACTGAGTTGTTTACCTCCTCGTGGTAAAAAAAGTAAATCTTCAAAAGAAGAAGATGAATTTCCTATAAAAACATATGCAGACAAGGGAACTCAGGTAACCTCTGATCAAATTGTTGATACTACGGTCTATAGCCGAAGTAGATGGGATAAAGATTTAGTGAAAGTGAATACGTCTGGAATACCTGAGGTAACCTTTGACCAAGTGGAACCCACAGATCCCCGAATCAAAGAATTTGCAAGACTTATTTCTTTCGAAATGGAACGTGTTGCATCAGAGAAGCAATCGAAGACTTTTGCAAATATATATTATCAGAAGAGTAAGTAAGCAAGACGATTTGGATGATGTGAGCCTACCCAGCTGCGAAGAGTCTGAATAATTTTTTTTTCTATTAGTACGTTAATTTTTCTTAAATTTCCCAAAATATAGTGCCTAATATACATTAACTTAGTTTTTTTATCTATAATTCTTCATTCCCTACCATATAAAGATAATAAGTCAACAAAAAACCTAAGAAATAATTTAGTCCGCTACCTACTATGGAGCGCCAACACTGTGCAGCTGGACAAAGTCCTCTCCCATTATACGCTATCGAGCAGGATCCGCGGCCATTCCACTCAGCTCTTGCCAGCCACCTTGCGAAGATCGTGTCTCTGTAACACGGCTACGTCAGCCTTGTCAACATTTTCTAATGTTCAACCTTTTGTTGTTTTCCTTTAATAAGGTAATATCTCAAATAATTGAAATTATGTACGTTCTTCTCTGCAGTTTTTTTTATCCATATAAAACTGCATTCTGATCCCATATCCTAACGTGAGAATTAACGCTTAAGGTTTAAACTATAAGGCCCGATTCGCACGAGCGCTTTTTTAACGCTCAACGCTTGCGTTCCGCGATCCTATTGGTAGGATTCTCAAGGTCAACGAATGGGATCGCAGAAAACAGGCGTTGAGCGTTAAAAAAGCGCTCGTGCGAATCGAACCTAAGTGTCCCGTGTTAATAAAATCGCTATAGACCTTCTAGCCCCGTAGCATGAAAGCACGAGATAAAATTTTACAGGTGATGCTGGGGAAACTACACATCTATTCCATATTCTAACATAAGAATTAACACTTAAGGTTTAAAATAAAAGTGTTCCATCTTGATAAAATCGCTATAAAAAAGTGAAAATCGCTATAGTCGCTTAGTAATAAAAGTCAGGACGACACACTTTTATTTTAAACCTAAAGCTTTAAGTCTTTCGTTAGAATATGGAATAGATGTATTCATTTCCCTAGCACCTGTCAAATTTTATCTCGTCCATGCATGTTAAGCTAGCTGCGGTATTGGGTATATATAGGGTGTCCCATAAGCCATCACATTGACACCGGAGGTAGACCAGCCTAAGTCGGACCGAGCCAGTTTACCCGGAATACTAATATTTACCCAGGCATGTGCCTAGTATTGACCGGCCGTCCATCTCTAACCACACGGAACATTCGTTAGCCTCCTCTCGCTTACAATTTAAAACGGTGAAAAGAGTATTTTTTATTATTTGGCTAACATGAAATAGCGCTAACGGCTCTGAAAACGCTGACGCGGTGTGATACGCCGGATAGAGCTTATTCTGAAAGGGGTGCCGTCCTATTCTGAGCGTAGTTATTTTTTACCACCGACATAAAAGAGGTTTTATGTGTTTGTGACTTTTGTTTTGTGTGTCTTTCATCGTCAAGGGCCTGAGCGGATGAACTCATTTTATTCCATCATTATTTGCCCAAATGTTTTTACCTGGATGCCGGCACTTACCTCCTAAGGCCTACCATACAACGAAATTTGCCAATGGAATATGAACCTATTGTAAATAGAATAGTCATTTTTTTAATTTGATTGTCAGTCATAAAAACAAAGGAAATTCCACCTTATCTCCTATGCAATGGATCTTTATTCCATTGGCCGTATTATGTACAAATTTTTGTACAAGGGGCCTTTGGAGGTTAAATTGTAAACAGTTGTAAAGCAGAATCATCAACCTTACTATCATCACAAATACACTTCCGATTAACTCGACTTCCACCTGATCGGGCGGTTGGACCAACCGAGAGGGACGCAGCTATCTGTCAGAATGAGATAGTAATATATACATATCGTTCTTACAGATAGCTGCGTCCCTCTCGGTTGGCCCAACCGCCTGATCGTGTAGAAGGGGTAACCGCTAGTATGGGTCTTAAAACGGCCATCGGGTTTGTACTTCTCTCTCACTTGCTCATATACGTTCTTATGCGAATATAACCGATTTTACCCGATCCAGAAAATATTTTTACCCGACTACTATCGAAGTAGTAGGATAATATGTTTAAGATTTGTTGCACTGCGATCTGTAAAGTGATTCAATTCACGAAAACTCACCACACTACTCGTATTATTACGTACTGTCAACGTAAAATTTTATAATGGGGCGCGGCTTCGGGAATTTCATTACACTGCTAAAAAAAACAATGTTTTATAAAGTTTTAATATTCGAATCAAGTTCACTGTAAAAATTATTCTAATTTTCATCAGAATAGTGGCGTTTTGCCGCAATGACGGGCTTTTAGCAGGTGTCAAAACAACGTCTGAAGCCCACACCCGCGTTAGCCGGCGGCCATCGCTGTTTATGTACACGTACATACATGTACAGTCGGCGTCAATTAGATAGGAGCAGCGAAAATGGCCAAATATATCGCAACACACCTTTATTACTATATACGAATAAGAATGTGTTGCGATATATTCGGTTATTTTGGCTGCTCGTATCTATTTGATGCTCACTGTACATGTGGTCCCATGTTCATATATAAAGGAGCATTATACGAGTAGCTTCGTTTATAACAGGGCTTGATTTAACGTTAAAAAGTTTCTAACGTTACCCGCTGATCGACAGTTAACGTTAGCAAAATATGTCGTTAAAGTTTTGTTAATATATTTTAGTGTTATTCTTACCGGTAAATTGAGGTAACGTTAAAAGCAAAGTATTGTTTTACTTTATTTTATTATTTCCGCATCCATCATCAGCTTGATTTAAGGTTATTTCTAACGGTATTTAACTTTAATTTAACAGTAGTTAACGGTATTTTTGTGAAATTTGGCAACTTGGAAGTATTGTATCGTCTGATTTGTGGGTTCAGTGGTAGCGTGACTTCTGTGCCGTGGCTTGAGGGTTTCAATTCATCCAGAGGCAAATATTGTGTGATGTGGACGGACATTTCTACCAGACATATAAGTATGCGCGTACACATTTATGTTGACGACGCGGTTAGCCTAATTGGTAGTGTCCCGCCTACGAAGCTAACGTTCCTGGGTGCGAATCCCGGCATGGGCAAATATTTGTGTAAGGAGCGCGATTATTTTTCTGAGTCATGAATGTTTTCTACGTATTTAAGTATGTATTTGTCTATTTAATTATGCTTATCATTGCCTAATAGTCATAGTATCTTCCTAATAGTCAACCCTCAAGCCTAGAGCATTTTGGAGCTAGGTCTATTTGAATGAGATTGACTTTTGATAAAAATAATATATAAACTTTAAAGATCCAAAAGTCCACCAGACTACAAAACTATAGCCTTACGGGGGATCGAACCCGCTACCTCCGTGAGTAATAACCGAGTTGTCAAAAAGATAATTTTGGGATCTGTCACAGCAAATGAAACTCATAAGTCTAAGGCTTACCTTTTCTAGAAACAAATTCAGCATATTTTTGGGTCCCATGTCCGTCTGATCCGGATTATTCCTGATATTTTAAAAGCTTTTCACCATACCTTACCTGAGCTGAAACTTATTTTGCGAGCAGAATGTGCATTTTAAAAGCGTCTTTTCTTAGAACCCTGGTCTTTTGGGACTTATTTTTCGAGGTAAATGTACTCCATATTGTGAAGGACTAAAATAGTAGCGACTAACGGGCAATGTCCGAAAAATATATACACATTCATGACTCTATTGTCAAGATTTAACGCGAACTTATTTTAGAAAACTGTCTGCTACATTTTTTTTGTTTTTGACTATACAAAACTGTACGTTATCCAGGAATCATCATGTGTTTGTGCATAATTTACTTAAATAATTAAAGATAATTAATTTATAAATATTAATTGTCTTTTCATGCAGAACTAGCAAAGAACGTTGTACGTTCCTGCTGCTACGCTTTAAAGAACTTCAAGTAGCTTGGCACGCAATTTGATATTAATTCTTTTATCAGCAAAATTGACAATCCTGTAATTAACTCGTATCGAACTTGGCCGTTTTTTACATTTATGGTTCTGGCAGGATAATACATTATTTACTAGAAAACCCGGGGTTTTTTGACCTTTTAATTAAAACATCACAAAGAAGCACAAAGGAATTCCATGCGGTCAAAATACTCCCGGAGTTACGAAAGAACCTCATTTTTCACGAGATTATTCAGATTCTTTGCTTTTTTTAACGTTGACGTGAAATTCTTAACATTTTTCTGCATTTCATTTTTTAAAACACGTTATAGGTTGCCTTCTAACTTTTAAAGTTTTTAAACACAAATAAACGCTATTCGTTACTAATATTTTTAATGCAAAATTGAGTTGGTTTCTTTCGTCTTCATGGTTGAATGCTTCAACCGATCGACGTGAAAGATGTGAAGATAGGTACCTAGTTAATACGAAGACGGACTTACGGTAGTTTACCCCGCGGCAAATTAGCGATAAACGACCTTTACGCGGACTAGTCATGGGCGAGAACTATTTAATAAACACAAGTTTGTAAAAAAAATCTCAAAACAAGGCTTCAAAATAATTGAGATAAACCGAAACCAACCCGCTATTAAACACATAATATAAATACTTATGCCCTTACTAATAAACGTTGAGTAACCGCTGAGTAGTTATACCATGCTTTGTCCTTATCTGTCATTGTTACATTTGAATTCGACAGATAAGGACAAAGCATGGTATAACTACTCAGCGGTTACTCAACGTTTATTAGTAAGGGCATTAATGCTGAATTTAAGAGGACTGTGAACCAGCTGCAAAATCTAGCCTTTTCATACAAACAGCGATAACGTTTTCCATCTCCTAAACGTTAACCGAATTCGACCAATATTTGATATGTGGTCAGTCAGAACAAAAACTATGTCTGTACGTTACGTTTGTTAAAATATTGATTAGTTTTTACGTTTGTTAAAATAGAGATTATGGCCCAAATTACTTTTGTATGAAAACAATAAAGCGGGAATAAATCGAAATTTATTAATAGTATTGAAAAAAAAGAAACGTACGGACATAGTTTGTTTTCCGACTGACACCGTGTCAAAAATTGGTCGAAATCGGTTAACATTTAGGGGGTGGAAAACGTTATTATCGCCGTTTGTATGGAAAGCCGTCACCTCACAATCCTCTTAAGAGTCTTAAAAATTCCTGTCCCTGTCTGTTAATATGTTCCTTTGCTATTGGATTTTATTCTTGAATAAAGCCATGAATTATTACCACCTGGACGGAGATATAATGCAGATAAAACTATGTAAAAATAAATTAAATGAGATATGAATGTGATTCTTCCACTAGATAATCTGCTAAGCAATAACTGCTACCTTTGTGTGCAAAGGAACAAAGCTTTGAGCATTTAATTGCTCTTGTACATAATTCAGAGGAGATCCCGAGCATCTGCATGCATGAAATCTATAATAGCACTGTGAAGCACGTTTAAACTCGGAGATAAAAAAGGAACTTGAGTGGCCAGTTATAATCAAAGTGTGATGATATACAAAAAAGCCGGTCAAGTGCGAGTTGGACTCGCGCACCGAGGGTTCCGTAATTTAAGTCCGTACTTCCAAAATTTACCATTTTATGTTGTTTAATTCGTATGTGTACTTTAATTCGTACGCAATAAGGTCAATTTTCACTTGCCTAAATATTAGTACAGAACTTTAAACTGTTTTGTCAATTTATCGAAAACTATAGATTTTGAACACTTCGTTTTAATTTTGCCGTATAAAAGTATCTAAAAGTATCTATAAGTTAAGAATTTTTCTGATTTATTGATTCATAAAGTTCGGAGGAACATTGACGTTATTATTAATAATTTTTCTGAAACTCACTCAGCGAGACACTCGTCTCGCTTGGAGTTTCAGAAAAATTATTTAAATTATTTGAATTCATTAACTTTGTGCCTTACAACGGGTGATCAGCCTCGAGTTCGAATGGCAAACGATAAATAATATTTTAACTCATATTTATTCATATTATTATATTCACTCATATTATTAGTGAAAAACTAAGTTAATTTAGAACATATCATTTGATTTTGGATATTTAAAATATATTATTGTATGCTGTTACTGACATGCACATAATGGGTTAACCTATACTTACTACGCAATATATAGGATGCTTTAATACTTCGCCAAGTACACATTCCTCCCCATACATTTATCTTCCTGAAGACAGTCCAGGGTATGTGCAATATGTGAATTGGAAGAAGACGATCGTATATAACGATGGAACGTGTTAGGAACGCGGATCAAAAAATGCAATTATTGGCTCACGGCACTAATATAATGCTAGGCGGGTGCAGCATTCCCGCTCTCAGTAGGTACTTCTGCACACTGGATGCAGTCCGGTCATGTGATCCGAACCTCGAACCTCAGTACAAAATGAAATCGCATGCGTTCCAATTTGTACTGAGGATCGGATCGCATGACCGGACTGCATCCAGTGTGCAGAAGTTTTCAAGGGTTCTATTCCCGGTAATGGCAAATATTTGTGCGGGGAACGCGATTATTAGCTCCCGAGTCTTCTACGTATTTAAGTATATATTTCTCTTTAAAAGTAGGTACATTTGTACATTATTGTTTAAAATAGTTTGGGAATAGGTCAATTTGTATGAGATTGTACCAGGATATTTATTTATTGCGACGACGCGGTTAGCCTAGTTAGTAGTGACCCTGCCTAGAAGCTAGCAGTACCGGGTTCGAATCCCGGTATGGGCAAATATTTTTGTATTTGTTCCTGAGCCCTGTGTGTTTTCTATATATTTAAGTAGGTATGTAATTCTCTATATAAGTATGTATATCGTTGCTTGGTACCCATAGTACAAGCCTAGAGCGTAGTTTGGTACTAGGTCAATTTGTGTGAGATTGTCCCTGATATTGATTTATTTTATTTTATTGATACTGCTCCCAGTAATTGGGTACCTATACTCGTATAATTCAAACGCATTTCTACCGATAAGAAAGATTTAGAAACAAAATTTTATTCGCCTAAAAAAGGTAAAATATTCCTTTTGCTTCTGGCTTATTCCTGTGTACTATAAAAATACAATCCTGTTTATGTGCAATAAAGAGTTTACATACATACATACAATCGAACAAAAACGTCCCATCCTTCACCCATATTGTGGTGCCTTTATCGCGTTATAGCATCCGTCCCTCTCGCACTTACATAATGGTCAGAAAGTGACAGATGCTTTATTCATATGATACATCCTGCGGACTTAGCATGCATGCACGAGATACAATTTGACAGGTGCTAGGGAAATGAATACATCTATTCCATGTTCTAACGTAAGATTGAACGCTCAAGGTTTAAAATAAGTGTCTCGTCATGACTTTTAATACTTTTTATTACTAAACGATTTTATCTGGTATTACTAGAGTAATGAAATAACTCGTTCAAATCTATTAAGAGCCTGCGCACTGTTTTTACCGGGGATCTAAGGGCTAAAAACGCTAGTGTGCGCAGGCTCTAAGCTAAGCATGATATTTAATTACTCTAGCAACTTTTTATACGTGCTGTCACTTTATTCTTGTGATGCATTTTAGGCTCGCTGGGGACTAATAAAAAGGTCATTATCAGGATATAAGCGAAAATATTCAGCCATAAATATATTATTATGACGCGGGGTTTTCGCTGTAACTGGATCAGAGCCTCAGCGGCACATCGGCGTCTAGGTAACCCTTCGATTCCCGGCGGCATTACTCACTAGTAACGTGATACTAGCGGCTGATTGCAATAAATGATGCATGAAATGTAACGAAGCTATAAGAATTTATTTTTTTATACTAGAAAACCAGCGGGCTTAACATACATAGACGAGATAAAATTTGACAGATGCTAGGGAAATGAATACAATTCCACGTTCTAACGTAAGACTTAACGCTTCTAAGCTTTAAAATAAAAGTATATCAATCTGAGTTTTATTACCTTTTATTACTAAGCGACTATTGCGATTTTCACTTTTTTATAGCGATTTTATCAAGATGGAACACTTTTATTTTAAACCTTAAGTGTTAATTCTTATGTTAGAATATGGAATAGATGTGTAGTTTCCCCAGCATCACCTGTAAAATTTTATCTCGTGCTTTCATGCTACGGGGCTAGAAGGTCGAACCAATGAAAAGAAATCACCGATCATGAACTCTCACAACACGAGTGGAATCGCGGATGAGTTGCCGGTAAGAAATAAAAAATAATAAATATCATGTATGAATGATGCACTAAGTATGATCTGTATGATGCATACGAGTACTTAGTGCGTGTTTATACTGGACTTAATTTTTATGTGATGTAACAACAAATTAACGTTTTTCGGATTTTTTCCTTTACTTGTACTCTAAGACATCACTTGTTGCTAAATTTCATGATTCTAAGTCAACGGAAAGTACCCTATAGGTTTTGATTCCCTTAAGATTACCTTGAATGCGTCATAAACGGTCGTATCTATTGATTGCGTTGACTTAAATGTTTGATTTTTTCACTGATGCAAGGGATTGCAGACTTAAGTATTTGATATTAATTTCAACATGATGCCTTCACGCGTTCCTGAGAAAAAGGGTCTTGACAGACACACAGACGGACAACAAAGTGATCCTATAAGAGTTCCGTTTTTTTTTTTATTTGAGCTACGGAACCTTAAAAATAGGTTTATCGTGCGTGTATTTACCGTTATCTAGTACCCATAAGACGAGCATGTAGCTTAGTTTGGCAGTAGTTAGATTTGTGTGGGCTTATCTCCTAGTATTAATTATTTATTTATTTATTTCTTATTTATTTATTAATTTATCACGTTAACTTTACATTTAACAACTACTGTAGCACAATAACTATTTGAGATCTTTGGGGAAGGCCTTTGTCCAGCAGTGGGCAGCATGATGTTGATGATATATTTAAAACAAAGTTAATGATTAAATTGCTAATGCATTGTGAGTTTACGATGCTATAAAAACCGATAATTACCGCCAATAACACCCCTCGCGCTTGTGTGAAGTAAATTAACAGTTCAAATGACTCGTAAACTAAGTTCGACCCTCATCATGTGGTACTTTGTTTACCTTAAACTAAATTGTATTTAATACAATTTAGTTTAAGGTAAACAAAACAAAAACACCCTTGTTCCAACATTTGCTATGATATCGCCGTCCTTTACAAACATATAACGATGTTAAACAGGGTGAAGGGGACAGTCAAGATATGTAAGCGGAGTTTTAACCCCCGACGCAAAAAGAGGGGTGTTATAAGTTTAACTTGTGTATCTGTGTGTCTGTTTACAAACCGTATAATATTAATTTTCTTTTACTCATAATATAATAGGTAATACAGGCTGATTCTAGGTAAAGTTCACATAAAAGTTTAAGTGTTTACGTGTGGTACAGTTGCGAAATATTTTTTTTCAAGAGTCATAAAAAATTTTTTTTTCGTTTATAAAATTTAATTTAATGCCCCTCATTGGATATGTGCACTTTAGGAAGATTCACCCTGTATTAGAACTATTATAGGCATTATACATATATTACATATTTTAGACAGGATGAGTAAAAGAGACATAAGACGCAATAATAAGTGAAATAATAAGATAGATAATAAGAAAATGTGCACATTTCCAATATGTTCGTCAAGTAAAAATAACAAGAAATGCAAATAACAAACAACAATCTTGATCGCTACGCTTATAACTTCCTGGTAATGTTACCAGTAACATTGGATATTTACTGTGTATTTTACCAAACAGTATTATACTGGTAGCGAGTAAGTTCCTACCGGCACATCACTCCCCGAGTATCCGAAACATTATTTCTATGTATCTTTGTCTTTTCTCAGTGAATACACACTTAGATGAAAGAAAGATTATATTTTATACGTACTTTGATTAAACACAAATGGGCAAGTGTCACTGTTCGTTAAACTTATCTCACCGTCTGTTACCCGATAATTAATCATGGCAGATTCATTAAGCTTCACACGACATCTTTATCGGACCTCCGCAGTCCGATCACTTTGACTAATCCCGGCTTCAACGTTTCCTCGTTATTGGGCTGACTTATCACTAAACCAGCTAAGACCCGGAATTAGCATTTCACTTGAGTTTTCTTTTGACAGCCGGTTAGACCCTCCTTAAAGTTTGATTAACCGGGCTTAGGTTTAGGTGGGCCTTTCGAAGTTTGATTATTTGGAATAGAATTATTTCACGCTACCTATTATGTATAACCAGCTTTTGCCTATGACTCCGTCCGCGTAAAAGCCGTTTATTGCTGCTCCTTCGGGAACTGTCCATTTTTAAGGAATAAAAAGTACCCTATGCGCTATTCCAGACTATAATCTATCTCTGTGCCAAATTTCATCCAGATCCGTTCAGCCGTTCTGGCGTGATTGAGTAACGAACATCCATCCATCCAAACTTTCCCATTTATAATAGTAGTAAGATTATATACACCTTTATACATTATAAATAACAAACAAACAAACTAAAAACTAACACCGAGATGACAAAACACGTGGTCTCTTGCTAAAACTGACCGGTGGTTAAAAGAATGCAGGCCTTTAATTTAAGGTCACTTATCTGTACAATAAGGTATTTATATATATGTCGGGGAACACGGGGCTCTGGCTGGATGTGTCAGGAATCTTTGGCCGACATCTCGGGCTCTGTCCCTCCACCAAACCATGGTTCTTCCTGCCTCGCGGTATAACAGTCCGAATCTCGGGAGATGCGCGCAGTTTGCATGGGGCTCTTTCTCACGCGCGCTTTCTTGACTCCCTACTAACGTAACGTGAAAACGAAGAGCAGTTCCATCCAGAAGTGTTCACTGGACGTGATCCCAAGCAGAAGTGTTTTCGTCGCACTGCTGGAGTGACCACCAAGACTGTCGAGCGCTCCAAAGGGTGTAGAGGGCACTGGTGTCGCCTTCCAGGCACAATTGGACGTAGCTTAGGGAAAAGGATCCAATTCAACCATTTCACACTCGTAGAATTTGACATAATATTGACAGCAATAAAGTTCAAATTTAAATACATTTACTTTGTGGGTTGGATCATTTTCCCTAAGCTACGTCCAATTGTAACCTTGATACTAATGTCGATCTCCGACATATAAAACAAAACAAAATACATTCATATAATAAATAAAGTTTCCGGGGGAAAAGCGGAAAAGAACTTCTACTACAATAAATAGTTTGTAGGAACGGAACTTACTTAACTGTATCATAATAACCTTTTAAATTTTGTATTCGGTTGATGAATACATAAAAGGTTATTCAAAGTGCAATGGATTGTAGAATAGTGGTACCATGCACTACCTTCCTCGATGGTACGTCGATGATAAATTGTTGCTCGAAAGCAATTCTAAAGGCTATGACAAGCTTCGACGACTATCTATATGTATAAGACGAATTGGTTTCCTATTACAGTAAAGGTAGTCGCCATCAGGTAGGTAATATTGGAGCATACGAGGTGTTAATAAATACCTAAAGCACGCTCTCATGCTATCTGAATAATAAGGATGATGTGTTGAATTTTTTGTACTAATAGTCATTTGAATTGAAAATCTGCAAATTATCAGAACAAAGTGAAAAAAAAAATATTTTTATCCAATTATAAATTTAAAGATACTATCAGGATCCTAATCTATAAACTAAAAATAAATTGTATTACAACTATGTGCTTAAACGCAGTTTTTCACGATCAGAATTACAAATTACCGGTTTTGTCCATATATTTAGTACGACATTTACTTAGGCGTGACGTCATAATTGAGTGTCAATTGGGGGAGTTTTCAACGCTTAAAAAAAACAGGAAGAGATGTCGGAGTTTGACTCTCATTGCCTGTTGCAATGCTCTAATTGCAGTTGGCCGTACGTACATCCTTACAAAAAACCGGATCGATATATACTAATACAAATGTGACGTTCTCAATATAAAGGGACCTTATGGAGGCAGGCGGTTACGCCGTTTTTGGAACTGATACCACAGTATTCGTATAGCTACAAGAACAAGAAGAGCGTAACTGCCTTCCTCCATAAGAGCCCTTTATATTGAGAGCGTCACAAATATTATGACCTCTGAAAGTAGGGGCTGATAGATAGTAGATTGATGGTTAGAGCGTTGGACTACTACGCAGACTGCGGGTTCGAACCCCAGCTACTGATCCTTTTTTTGTTTCCTTTTGTTTTTTTTTTGTTTTTGTACAGAAAAGCGATGAAAATTCTGTTTCGACCCGAGCAACAACGCTCAGTCTCCCAAGTACTATGACCTTAATTCCAGCAGCTTAGGTTCTTCAGAGTTGTCTGCCAGTCAGTTACCGAAGCCTTTTATATTAAGTAAAAATAAACAGAACTGTAAATAGAAAGTAGAACACTCGCAGCCCTATTTTCGTAATGGCTGACATGAGCGAGGCACGATTGGGCGAATTTGTAAAGGCGCTGTCACTAGGGACGGACTCTGTCGATATTGATCGTTGTCGAATTTAGTTTATTTATCACTCAATATTATACAACAGAACATAAAATTTGAATTACATTACAAAATACATTAAACTACTATGGGATCGCCTTTTATTTATTATTATATTATATATAGTTATAGTATTATTAGTTTGACGTGTGCCCAAATGCAATTACAGATTTTGACTTTATTGAAGTATAATATAAATGTATTTTGCAGTTACAAATCCTTGGAATCCTTCGATTATTATTTTAGTACCTAGCTAATACAAATGTATTCTTCAAAAAAAGTGTAGTAATCATTTCAATAAATATAAGTTTACACTTATCAGATATTCATGTCAGTTTCATCGACAAAAAAATAAACGAATCGGTTTTTCCCCACACTGCGTGTTATAAAAGAAGGCGTTACCTCCAGATCTTTGCATACATATCCATGAAGTAATTCTCTCAGAAGTGTTGCCTGCTACAGCACAGATTCAACACAGTAAACTCTCCAATCACACTGGCCCCCTGGCATGCATGCACGAGATAAAACTTGACAGGTGCTAGGGAAATGAATACATTTATAGTGTTTAAAAGTGTCTTGATGAAATCGCTATAAAAATGTGAAATCGCAATAGTGGCTTAGTAAGAAAAGGTAATTTATTACCTCAAGTCAGGACGAGACACTTTTATTCTAAATCTTAAGCGTTAAGTCTTACGTTAGACGACGCAGTTAGCTTAGTTGGTAGTGACCCTACCTACGAAGCTAGCGGTCCCGGGTTCGAATCCCGGTATGGGCAAATATTTGTATGATGAGCGCGAGTATTTGTTCCTGAGTCATGGATGTTTTCTATATATTTAAGTATGTATTTCTCTATATAAGTATGTATATCGTTGCCTGGTACCCATAGTACAAGCCTAGAGCTTAGTTTGGGTCTAGGTCAATTTGTGTGAGATTGTCCCCTGATATTTATTTATTTATTTAATATTCAATAGATGTATTCATTTCCCTAGCACCTGTCAAATTTGATCTCATGCAGGCATGTTAATCCCGCATTATACATGACTAGAGTGCGCCTACGGTTTTAATAGCTAGCCGATGGCCACAGGATCGCCGAATGACACCCCTCGGCCTAAATCAGGAGGGACCTTTTAAACGGAATTGACGGAAATATCCGCCATGGTTGACAACGCAAAATAAACCTGAGTATGTATGAATTAAGGTTGACATTAGCTCTAGTTTTATTTGACATGTGTTGAAAAGTTTCAGGGCAACGCAGATCAACAGCCCGCCGGCCAATCTTGCCCTGTCAGTTCATCGTATTAGAACATAGACTTATCTGTTTCTCGTCCGGTTTCATAATAATAAATAATAATCCAGCTTATATACGTCCCACTGCTAGGCACAGGCCTCCACTCACAACGAGAGGGTTTGGGCTATAGTTCCCACGCGGGCCCAGTGCGGATTGGGATCTTCGCACACACAGTCAAATTGCTTTGCAGGTGTGTGCAGGTTTCCTCACGATGTTTTCCTTCACCGAAAAGTTCATGGTAAATCTACAAATTATATTTCGATTTCATATATGCACCGAATGCCTTATCCCCACACCGGAAAACTACAATGCGAGGACTTCTTGTCGATAGGTTAACAGATAAGATGGTGGTTGTGATCCGGACGGAACCCGCACAACGTCCTCCCACCACTAAATATTGAAAAAAACCGGTCAAGTGCGAGTCGGGCGGTAATAAAAACCAGTAACCAGATTTAGCCAGTTTTTATTATTTGCTTTTCAGTAGGGTTTGCACTATAATCAAACCAAATTTGGAAATTACCTTTCCTCTATGTATCTCTCTTTGGAAATCCACCCTATTTTGCAAAAAAAAAACAATCGGCTACATATATAAAGGTTCAAAATATACAGCTCTAAAGTCACGACTGACGACGGACGGACCCTTTGGGCACGGAACCCAAAAAATCAAAATAAAATACTTAACCACTGTTTTACTTCAGTGTTCTGCGCCACTCGCCGTATTGTGAGGCTTCCTCGTAGTTTCTGTGATAATCTCGAATACAGATTCAAAGTACTTACGTGTTCTGATTTTGAATGAGTAACAGATGGATTAAATTCGTAAGGTGCTCACGATTGGACGCATAATTAAATACGGTGAGGTTTCTCGTTACGTATTCGCTGTATTGTATCGTATTGTACGTATTGTCTTGATTTTGTTTTGAATTTAAGTAACAAGTCTTGTATGTATTTTGCGCTCGAATAAATCTGGAAATGAGTACATACTTATTAACGACTGTGGGAATTACAGGTTATAAACAACGGTTAGGTATAATTCTAACGTAGGACTTAACACTTAAGGTTTAAAATAAAAGTGTCCCATCTTGATAAAATCGCTATAAAATATGAAAATCGCAATAGTCGCTTAGTAATAAAGGGTAATAAAAGTCAGGACGAGACACTTTTATTTTAAACCTTAAGTGTTAAATCTTATGTCAGAATATGGAACAGATTTATTAATTTTCTTAGCACCTGTCAAATGTTATCTCGTGCTTGCATGTTAAGCCCGTTGAAAGTAAGTTCATCGCGCCAATAATTGGTGGGGTGCCAACGATAGGAGCGTTTACCCTACAACACCAAAGTTACCCAGAAAGTAACATCTTGAAGAAAGACTATATAAGGAAGTCACGTCTCAGGTATAAAAAGGACATCAGGAAAGTTTCCTCTAATCCCGGCGAGGCCAACTTAGGCCGACTCAGGCCAACTTAGGCCAGCTTTAAGCATAACGCTTCAATTTAACTTGGCGGATGAGCCCCAAGAGATGGAACTTTTAAAATAATTTATCATTAAGTTACGTATTAAGAGACGAGAGATATTGCTAAAGTGTGCGTACAAGCTTCATCTGTACAGAACAGGGGATTATCTCAAGAAAACAGTAATAATAATAATAATTAATAATACAATCTCACACAAATTGACCTAGTCCCAAACTTAGCTCTAGGCTTGTATTACGGGTACTAGACAACGATAAACATACTTATATACATAGAAACCATCCATGACTCAGGAACAAATACTTGGGCTCATCACACAAATATTTGCCCATACCAGGATTCGAACCCGGGACCGCTAGCTTCGTAGGCAGGGTCACTACCAACAAGCCTAACCGCGTCGTCAAAACTAAGTACTTAATATTTTTATTTAATATATTTGCAATTCGTCTTACAAAAGCCGAGCTAGCAACGTCAAACATCATGGATTTTCCTGATTATTAAATAGAAATTCTCAAAAGTTATCTATTAGTACTATGCATCTAGTTAATCATGAAATGTGTGCTATGCCTGTAATTATTATTAATGTAATATAATAAATATGTTAAAGTTTGAAATTATTTGTAACGAACTCCTACCACAAAATATATAATATATTGCTTTGCAGCTTTGCGTTTATAAGGGGCCTTATTAATATCTCTGAGTAACGACCCGTGAGGTCTAGACGAGACGCATTAGACTAACTTAGTTAATTTCGAAAGCTGAAAAATGTATGGAATTGAAATGAGCGGCTGACGCGACAGATAGCTCAACCAATCCTATACATTTTCGATTTCGAACATCGATAAGTTATGCATCTTATCTGGAATCCCAGTTTGCATAGCTATCGATTTAATGGTAATTAATATATAACATATAACTAGGCAGGCTCTCAGGTAATTCCATGCCATGCCATGCATATTCGTGACATAGCCGCCATTTTTGTCGTCATTTGTTTGTTGTGCCGCCCGCCTGTTACCTATCTTTAATTTGAGCTATGCCGGTCATTTGCCTTCGGCTTCTGAACATATCTTAAAGAGTAATAAGTAGTAAGAGTAATATGTGTGTAGATAAAGTAATGTATGCAACTGTACATAATTGAGCCTTAAAACACTCGTGTGATCTTATTACACCATACTCACCTCAAACCACACTCGTGTTTTAAGGCCTCTCATTATGTATCAGTTACATAGAATACTATTTCGATGTAGTTGTAGATAAACATGGATACCTATAACATCTGTCACTTTCTGACCAGTATGTAAGTCAGAGAGTGACGCATGCTTTATCCACATTCATCCACCGCATCCAACATTTAAACGCATTTATTCTCGTTTGCTACAATATAGAACAGAGCACCCCTAGCTCTTAAGTTGACCGAACAAACACGGAAAGTTGGTAAGTTATTCGCAAGTGCTCGCCCAAGCCAGAACGTTCAGTTTTTGGGAGTCTTCCTCTGCCGGGGTTTGTTGGGCGTTGATTCTTTTAAACAATCCGCCCGAGTTCTCGTCAACGAATTACTCATTGGCGACCTTTAGTTGTCCCGCGGGCTCATAAGCGAGGGCAATGTTAAGTTGCTTTTCCACGGGCGAGGCGAGGACAGGATTGGATGGGAGTGAATTGAAATTTGTATGACAAAATTTCTTCTTGCCTGGCGCATATTTGAATAAATGGTCTGGATTGACGAAGGTGTGCGAGAAGACATTTAAAATATTTGTTGTTATACATAGGTAATATTGAACATTATATACATACAAGTTTATTAACTCTGCAATAGTTACAACAGTGTAACTGTTACACAATTCAAGCTAGCTTATCATTTTAAATTGTAGTTGATCACGAGCTTTCGATGGCTTACGATGACAATTTTTGGCAACATTTAATTTCTCGTCTCGCCTAGTCCCGTTTGGTCTCGCCGGTAGAAAGGCACCTTCAGAATGGTTCCGCACTGCGTCCGATTCGGATCCGAGAAATGTCGGTCTGAAGTAGCAGTAGTACTGGTATCAGAAATCGGATAACAGAATTTGAATCTAATACAGATATTTCTCGAATTCGGATCGGAATCAGGTAGGTTTTATACTTTACCGTAGAAACATCTCGATCAGTGTTCAAAGGTACGGTAGACGAGCTCGTCAGCGATATATTTATGAGAATCAACGCCTACAACTCGAGCAGTTGCGAGGTTAATACCAAGAACGTGAGTTCAGGGCCTGAGGAATTATGGAAATGGTAGAAATAATGAAGTTAAACTTGCTTAATTGTGATTATCTAGATTCGAACTGAGCACGGAGGAAATTGAAATAAGTTGCAGAAGTAAACTTTAGAATAGAATTGAACGTAGTCACGCAAAATAAATTACGTAGACTGGCAGTTAACCAAATAATATTATTGATGTTTTAAACAGGGATATATTAACTTGACTTCGCTTGAGTGACTGGGATAAGCTGGATGGAATGGCCGCGGATGGTACTCGTGGCGTATAATAAGTGAGTCCTATGCCCAGCAGTAGACTATAGGCTGATGATGATGGAGATGGTGATGATTATGAAAATAATGATGATGTATGTATTAACAAACAACAAGTTTGAAACCAATTGTAACGAGGTGTACGTATGTATTACACCTCGTTGAATAAAATCATTTTATTACTATTATTCTATATTCTAAATTTAAGCTCATTCAAAACTTTACGATCGGCTGCGCACGACAGGGCTAGTTTATGTCTAGCTTTCAATTCGTTCGTGACTATGTCTGAAAACCTAAAGTGTTGTTAAATGTATTAAAGTGTTTTAGTTTGAAGAGTTTATTAACAAAGAATTTATTATTCTTACCGTTTAATTGTAAGTTTTTAATATTTCATCTTAGATCTTTTTACTCCATTCAAATTCATCATCCAATATTTTTTATCTGCATTGTTCGCAGGTGCCTTATTTTTTATACTATTCAATTTATGAAGAAATATTAATAAAAATTCCTGCCCTGGAGTCTCCCCTTTCTCTTACCGTTCCCGCTGTCCCTAACGCGATACAATCTGACCAATCTAACGACGCTGTAAGCCCATGGCGTACTGGCGGAACGTTAAAAGCAAAAGTTGTGTCCATTATTTTGTGCAACTTACTATAACAACAAAGTTTCAAAACACCCGTTGAAAACGTATCTTCACAGTACTGTAACGGGTATAACGGCATCGTTATCCTCTTGTCTCAAATCCACCACTTTTGTTTCTTGACGTCAAGTTGCAACTTGTGACGGGGAATTCTTCCCTAACTGCCTGTGAGAGGCAGCAGGAAACTTAGCAACACGGCTACGTCTGCTCGGGAAAGATACAAACGTCTCTAGGCTGTAACTTTTGTTAGATAAGATACCTTGGTGAATTTAGTTTTTTATATTACCTAATAGCTTCTTCCGTCTTCGTCTGCGTTGACCATCCCACGTGAAACGTTTTTCGGGATAAAGGTAGCCTAATATAGGTTAGCCTAATATAAGTTAATTCAGCCTCTAAATTTCATCCAAATTCAGCCGTTCGTCAGTCAGTCGTCAGTTAACGCGTTAAGGAGTAACAAACATACAAACACACAAACTTTGTAATTTGTAATTTAACAAAACATATAATACAATAAGTTTTTATTGAACACAACATACAGCAAGGATAGAAAATATAACAAAAAAGCCGGTCAAGTGCGAGTCGGACTCGCGCACCGCGCACAAACTTGTAGGCATGTAAATAGTTCGTAAATCACGGGAATACAATAGAAACAAGTCCAGTATAAACTGATACGCAATAAGTATGCACTTTCGTACTTAGTGAGTGTCAGTTTATACTGGGCTTTTTTTATGTGATGTAAGTACAAATTAACGGTTTTCGGATTTTTTCCTTTACTTGTGCTATAAGACATTGCTTCTTGCCAAATTTCATGATTCTAAGTCAACGGGAAGTACCCTATAGGTTTTGATTCCCTTGAGATTCCCTTCAATATGCGGCATAAACGGCCGTATCTTTTGATTGCGTTGACTTAGATGGTTGATTGTTTCACTGGTCCAAGGGATTGCAGACCTAAGTATTTGATGTGAATTTCAACTTGATACCTTCACGCGTTCCTGAGAAAAAGGGTCTTGACAGACACACAGACAGACGGACAACAAAGTGATCCTATAAGGGTTCCGTTTTTTTCTTTTGAGGTACGGAACCCTAAAAAGAGAACACAACTAACAACAGCAACTTCAACGATCTTCAGTTATTTCCTCGGGATCTTTAAACATTTTCGAAACAAAAACCTTTTCACCTCACCAGCTCGGAAAGGTTTTCTTTGTCGGTGAAAATCTGCGCGCAAACGTCCATTTTAACCGCTGATATTGGTGCTGTGCGTGGAGGAGGCGCTGCGTGCCGACGGCCACAACTGATGTGACGCTCGTACAATTGTTTTTCCAACACCAAGTATTTTCCTTTGTGTGTTTCGCACGGCAACAAAGTTCGGGTCTCGAGGCCTTGAATCCCTCGCTAGGCTCGTGTTCAATTGTACAATCCTTCGCTTACTTGGGATTCAATAACAACTCTTGCGCCAAATAACAACTTTGCAGCCTCGCATAACAAATAACTATTGTGAAGATCGTCTTCGGTGGCCTAGTGCCTTACTATGTCGACTCGTCAGCGTAAGGTTCCGAATTCAAACCCCAGCTGTCGCCATGTACACAGTGTGTTTTTTAAACTAAAGCACATTACCCATGCTCTTATGGTGAAGTAAAAACATCGTAAGAAAGGGATGATCCAGCGCGTCGATGTATATCCGAAAGGGAGCATCTGTAGAAGACAAGGTATGAAAAGATTATCTTTTCTCTTAATTCAATCCAAATGTATTAGTAAGTTTATTAGTATGTTGAGGGATGCTACAATACCCTACATACATTTAAACTTTACGATAATTATTTTGGCAACTGAGCTAAAAAGTTTCGATGTCCAGTTTGTTCTACCTTAGGAATACCTACGTTCATTCTAGAATTCTAAAACAATCTAAAAAGAAAGCTCTAAAACTCCACAAGAAGTAAGTGACGTACGAATCCAAATGTTCAATCACAGTTGAAGAACTCCTTTGAATGTCGTAAAAACCAGACCGAAGTCCCAAATCGAAAAGAAGTTTGGCAGCTAATTCAGATTTTACGTTCGTTCCGACTTCGCTCCTAAGGATGTGTCCTATGCCGTTATGTGGCATAAAAGCAATCTGATATTAGAAAATTCCGTGCAGTCGTAAAAACAGGCGATTAAAAGATTATCCCGGGGTTACCGTAAATTCGACAATAAATTAAACATAACGTTATTTTTGCGGCAACACCGCGTGAAACCTAAATTTGACACTTAATTAAAATGGCGCCTATTCCGTTTACAATCTGTGTTTGATCAAGATTTGAATATGCTTTAAAACAGTATCTGGGGGAGAAATCCGAGTGTATAATGTTGTACAATATAACTGTAAAGGCGTGTTCATGTGGATTTTTTATGCTACGTTATTAAAATTTGCAATAAAACCAAAATGTTCATCATCATGTTCATCATCAAAATTGAATTCTCCATCTTTACTATTGCTGACAAAATTAAACTTAATTTTATTATTATTTCTACGAACCGACAGTCGTGGAGATCCTTGGGAAGAGCCTATGTTCAGTAGTGGACGTCTTTCGATACGATGAATATTATATGTTGATTTGCTTAAAGAATTTGTAGCTTTCAAAAAAAAGTTCGACGTGATGACTGAATTGACCCTTGAATCGACGACACTCATTTGATAGAATGTTTTACTTCGCCGAATTTTCATTTCCACGTACAGGAGTTATAATTTTTTGGTGGTCACAGGTCTAACCTATCCTAACCTACGTAACCCATGCTTAAGATAACCTGAAAACAATAGGGTTTCAGCAGAAATTAGCTTTCCACGAAATGAAATTTGGTGAAACGACACATTTGATGAAATGAGTGCAAAACAAGAAGACACGGGTGACAGGTGAAACTGTAATATCTTCAAGAAGCAACCGCCAAGATTGAGTAAAAATTTAGTGATGTGGCATATATACTCCAAACAGTGAGCTCCTTTGTTAACCGACTTCAAAAATGAAGGTTCTCTTTTCGTCGAAATCTTTTTTTAATCTCTTTTTAAAATCGCTCCTTTTTGGATGGATAGATTTGCAACTTCATTACTGGGTAATAAGGTTGCAATTGCTACAGTAGTTTTGTGTAAAATAAGGCCTTTTACCTTAGCAGGGCAGAAAAATCACCTTCAGAGCTCATAATTCTTAAATGGCTTATCGGATTATCTTCAAACATAGCTAAGAACTCTCGATTAAGTCACTTTTTTAACAAAAAAATCAATCATGATCGATCCAACCGTTTGGAAGCTACGATACCACACCGGCACGCTTGGTTGGACGAGATGAAATTTGACAGGTGCTAGGGAAAGTAATACATCTATTCCATATTCTAACGTAAGACTTAACGCTTAAGGTTTAAAATAAAAGTGTCTCGTCTGACTTTTATTACCTTTTATTACTAAGCGATTTTCACTTTTTTTTTTATCAACACTTTTATTTTAAACCATTAAGACGTTGGAATATGGAATAGTTGTATTCATTTCCCTAGCACCTGTCATATTTAAATGGGTTCCTACTACGGCTATACTACACATACTGCCCTGCTAAGTTAAAAGACAGTTTTTTACACAAACGAAACAATTGCAACCTCATTACTGGGTAATAAGGTTGCAATTTCTACAGTAGCATACGTCTGTTTAATATAGGTATATTTGTAGGTTCAGCTCAATTTGTGGAGCAACCATCTCAATCTGTCCCCGGGCAGGTCGTCGGGCAAACAATTCATTTACGGAGCCAAGGGTTAACAAGATGTCTGCTCTCCAGAGTTTAAAACGCAGTAAGTGCACCACGGCCATCATATCTTGATCTCACACAGATTGCCAGTTGTTTAGAGTTGGAGATCAATCTATAGTGGCCGATTTACACTTACTGCGTTATAAATTCGGCAGGGCAGATGTATGGTCACGACGGACTATTAGTTGCGTTGAAGTGTAAAGGTTGTCGCACAACTATCGGCGCGGCATCGCTTCAGCGGGCTTAGCATGCATACACGAGAAAAAATTTAACAGGTGTTAGGGAAATGAATACATCTATTTCATATTCTAACGTAAGACTAAACGCTTAATGGTTAAAATAAAAGTGTCCCGTTTTGATAAAATCGCTATAAAGTGAAAATCGCAATAGTCGCGTAGTAATAAAGGGTAATAAAAGTCAGGACGAGACACTTTTATTTTAAAACTTAAGCGATAGTTACATTAGAATATGGAATAGATGTATTCATTTCCCTAGCACCTGTCAAATTTTATCTTGTCCATGCATGTTGAGCCCGCAGGGCCGGATTAAGGGGAGGGCAACCGGGGCCACAGCTCCGGGACCTCCACAAAAGAGGCACCCACAGTGAGAATTACACCTGCAAGAAATTGCTGCGAGAACTAGCCGACAATGCTGTCCGAGAGTGCCTAGTGGTAGTTTACACTTGCAAGTCTCTTGCAAGTTACTGTCGGACAGCGCTGTCGGGACGTTTCTCGCAACAATTTCATGTCAATCCAGAATAAGGCGCGTCACACACGGAGCTATAATATATATTATAGGTCGGTCGGTATATTACGATATATTTTCCTTACTAGTTGACAGACTCCACACACGCAGCTATAATATATATTAATATAAATTATAGCTGCGTGTGTGGAGTCGGTCAACTAGTACGGAAAATATACCTAAATTATACGAAAATATATCGTAAGATGCATTGCTATAATATACAGGGTCACAGACAGGGTGTTTTTTATTCGTCTTAAACATTTTGGGGGTTAAATCAGTAAGTCATACTGATCAACTTTCACTATGGGACCAACGCCGAAATCGCGTTGATGACGATGACGATGTTTTGTATGGGATGGTCAAATTTTTTTTCGCGATTTCGGGGTTGGTCCCATAGTGAAAGTTGGTCAGTATGACTTACTGATTTAACCCCCAAAATGTTTAAGACGAATAAAAAACACCCAGTATATTAATATACCAAAATATATATGTATTGTAGCTCCGTGTGTGACGCGCTTAATAAAAAATTTAAAGAAGATGTTGAACGGATGGTCGAGTTACTAGGAGTTTTAATTTAAAAAAATGCACAAATTCAGGATTTAAACATATAATGTGTGTATGTATGGTTATTAACATAATAATATATGTAGACGACAATATCATAAAATGCAGTCGGGTTTTAAAGCGGGCTTTTTGTTAAACTTAAGAGTTTAACCGCCTGTGTCACAATCGTCAAGTAAAGCATATATATAAGATATCTGTCAAATAAATTTAGCCCTTTCCCTTTCTTACACTTGAAAATAGACAAAGAGAGGGCTATCTTTAAATGACAGATGAATTTACTGGTCGATTGTGAAAGGCCCTAAGTATTGTAATGTAAGCGACAAGGTACCTACTTTGTCTGTGAAACGAAAATTCGCGTGGCGTGGCGCGTTCTATAAAGTTTCTGTCGATATTTCAGAAATATCGTTTCGGCAGCTTGGTACGGGAAATATCCCGAGGCAGCTTAATATTTTATGATCTTGTGCGACCTTTCTACTATATCAGTATAAGTTTTTACTATCAACTATTACGGCGGCTATCTCGTAATATGCTGTCACCGGATCAAGTCTTTATAAAATCCAAGACATTTAGGTAAAATTAGTTTGTAACAAATCTGGTGGGGCTGTGTCGAGGTACAGTCAAAGGCATTAATATCTATACAGCCATCGCGGTTAATATATGTATACATAGACCTTATTGCCAGTGGCATAAAGGCGTATAGATATTTTTGAGATCTTGGGAACGTATATATATATTTATGCCCTTGACTGTACAGTCCCATTGGTTTAATGTGAGAGCGAGCCAGCGAGTCGTTTTTAGATGTTAAGTAAATAAGAATGATCACATCAATTCGACTGACGTTGTTGTCTCAGTTCAGAGGCATAGAAGATGAAGACGTTTGAATTTTATTTTACTTATTATTTTATTATTTGACCGGCCATGCTCCGGCCTCGGCTCGGTGTAGCGTGAATCCACCCAAAATCCGTGGTTTCATGAGTAAAACAATAACATGTTTTTATACCAGATTTCTCAAGAAGAAAGGCCGTTTTACGGGTATATGTATGTCTATCTATTTTTTGTTACCTGCTGTAGGCTAAACGTCTTAACGGCTTTTAAGGTGTAATGTAAAATTACAGTTTAAAATGCCACGTAAATCTCAGCGTGTTACCTGAATCGCTGCAATATGTCCGGATTTTCTCGGAAGAGTAATGTCCAGGTTTTACCCAGACAGTTAAAGAACCAACCTATTCCCCCCGGAAAATTCCTTATCCCGGTCGAATGGCAACCTTACCATAAACTCCGGCATGTCATTGACTCGGACCATAAAACCGATTTACATTAAAGCAGAAGTACCCGTCGGAATGTCAGCCGTTAGAGCTACACTTTGGAGTCAGAATTTTATTATCCTTATGTCGTGAGGGCGCAGTCATATTTGCTCGTGTGTTCGTTTATGTTTTTAGATGGTAAAGTTTTTATGTTGCAATATAGGGGTGTAGACAGAAATACATTTTTTTTTCCGGTAGTGTTTAATATACAATTACCGAAAATCACACTTTCGTGTCTATTATATTAATAATATCTTTCTTTTAAATTAATTATACTTACAAAAAGAAATATTTCATCCTCGTTATCACGTGACCGCAAACAGCGCGTGAGGTCACGGTCCTCTAAACAAACAACATTTTGACATTTGCCAAGAAACAAGATTTGCGTGAGCCCACAGAGTACTTTAGAATATACTAGTGTTTAGAGGATCGTGACGTCATAGCGACGCCATGACAGAAGTTAGCGTTTTAGCGGGAAATTTTAAAACGAAATTTATTTTAAGGCATCTTAAATTAATTTACGAGTGATTTTTTTTTAATATACTCTTTAGATTCATGATGTATATCTATAAAATAAAAATATAAAAAAAAATCGTCTACACCCCTATTATTCAGTTGGTCACACCACGGGATCGTTGAGCCACTTGCTAACATTCTTAAATCGGTCGGGTTGTCAAATCGTCTTTCAAAAATACCGTGTACGATTTGACAACCCGACCGAATTAAAAATTTTAGCAAGTGGCTCAACGATCCCGAGGTGTGACTGTACAAAACAGGGAAGCAAAGCAAATAGTTAAGAAGAAGTTAGCTATCCGAGAAATGTTACTATCATGTTATGGAATTTTTAAATGATGATAGCCTACCCTCGTAAATAATAATCAATAATTGTGCATGCTATTATACCTATCTTAATTAAGAATACAAATGACTAATCTGAATTAAAATATTTGTACATTCATATTTAATTAATTAACTGTAACTAAGTATAAACTACGGACATGATAAATTGGATTAACTGTATACATATGCGTTTGGACTCTTTCATTATTTAACTCTACTAAAGATAGATATAAGTTATTACATTTTTTAATTTTTTCCTCTTTTATTTTTGTTTAAAGATGCTTGCCTTAAACAAGACTTCGTACGCCTAAACGGCTCAGCATGGTTGTACAACATAATATACCTTTGTCACCTACTTGTTACCTATGTTGACGAAATAAAGGAATAAAAATAAAATAAAATAAGGTTATTTGACATGGAGAAGGCAAAATAGCATCAGGTAAGTGGGATCAGAGACATATAGTCCGCCGTCCCAGGCCTAAAAATGTGTATCATATAACTAGCCTAGGAGACATGTATAGTGCCGGAGACCTATACCTACAGAAGCCTAATATCCATTTCTTACGCGTCAACTAGGAAGCTCTTGGAAGTTATGAGGTCCGAAAAAACCGAAAATTTGCAAAAAAATGTATCACATTACTAAGTTACGACAGTACTATCACGTGATACCCGGTACCACCAATAACCCAAAAAACCATTTCTTACGAAGTTTTCAGGAAGCCAAGTGCGAAATCAGAAGGGTCAAAGTTTTGATTTTTTGCAAAAAAATGTATCATATTACTAAGTCACGAGAGTACTATCCGGAGTTAGAGGAGGATTTAAATAAATAGAAAAACCATTTCTTACGGCGATGCTAGGAAGCTTTCTTGAAAATCAGAAGCTTTTTGTTCAGTATGAACACCCATCGCCCAAGTAATTAATATTAAGTTATAGTCGTATAAATTCACGTTCGCGGATTGTTTCAGACTAATTAGGAATATTTTGATAAGAATATTACTATTTGAGTACATAAACATTGAAAATCATTTGTAAATTTAGAAAATTTCAATGTTTTTGGTCAGTAAGAACCCTATGCAGAGGAATGAGAAGTACAAGTATTAGACGCACCCAAGCACATCAGTCTTACGTATCAATTTTTACGGTTTCGTACTCGAAGGGCGCCCAACGGGATCCAGTTAATATGCCTACGCTGTCCGTCCGTCCGTCTGTCTGTCTATACTGTCTATACTGTCTGTCTGTATGTCTATATAAAGAGCTGTATCTTTTGAACCGTAATAGATAGCGGGTTGATTATTTTCAGAATATGTGTGATTACGGCGGATTTACTAACAAATAAAAATATAGCAATAAAGTTAAATAATAAAGGGGGTCCCCATACAAGGAACGTTTTTTTTCAACATATTTTTATTTTTGTTATATCGTAAAAACGGTAAAACATACAACAGCACGGTAGCAACGGTAAAACATACGGCAGGTTATACAGAAGACGGAGGAGTATAACCAGCCATTATACTAAGCCATTTCGCCGGTAGTACACCTCCGCCGCGAAACCGCGAAACGGTAGCGGAATCATGATATTTAATACGAAATTTAACTTTATTTCGTTGCCAGAGTTTCGCTACTACAGTTCCGCGGCGGAGGTGTGCTACCGGCGTTTGTGGACTATGAGAAAGCCTTTATGCAATCGAGACATGGGCTATACTGCAATCTCTCTGGCGGTATCAAATTGACTATTAGTACATGGTGTTTGCATTGGTGCATGCCAGTCCGTGTTCTTAACCAAAACTAGAACCTATACTTCTGCAACGCGGAGTGAGACAGTAAGGTGTTAAATCTGTTCATTGCTGCGTTGGAAACCTTTTCAAGCTTACTTACTTGGCATACGTATCGACAGCGACTACCTGGTGAGTGCACCTTCGATTTGCCGACGATATTATAGCCATGGCTGAGCTCCTGGACGATCTGGTTCTGGACACAATGCTTGATGGCCTTATTAGTTTCTCAACAAGTGGGTCTCAAATAACGACATATTCTAGCTACAGCACGCAGCAAGTAGAATACAACTAAGGCGACTAAATTCGGGCAGCGCCACCAGCGGCAAACAGCTTAATTAATGTTCAACAACGCAGTATCTTAGTTGTCCTAGTCAAGTTGCATATATACAACTTTCAACTTCATCCTAATGGACTTCGATCCCCAGGCAAAACACCCGCCTAGAAAGAGATCTCTCTATTAGCCTCTCTTCTAGATTGGTGGCCCCGACGTGATTATTTATTTATCGTATGGCACTTAGGAGATACTTTAAAACTAAACAGATAGATTATATCTACATTGGTGACCCTGACAATGGACAAATTACGCAACCTTGATGACTTTCAAAGACCATGACGCAGTTTTAAAGCAAGCCAGATAACCCGCACTGTGCACCACTAGCATACTGTCTTATTTCTATGCCTGGCCTGATGTCTACAGTGTGCATACAACTCTCACTCGACAACGCGACTGCGTTACACTACGAAACTCACTGCGTATCACGACGCGACTCACTGCGTCTTAACGCAACTCGCTGCGTACCTCGACGCGACTCACTGCGTCTAAGCGTGAATCACTGCGTCTCAGCGCGACTCTCAGCGTCTACCCTACACGATTCACTGTATACTCCACTTCACTCCTCTTCTCCTGCCACGCTCACCAACGCGGCTCTGAGCACTTTTGGAGACATCAACTGGCACTTGCAAGCGGCCATTCTACGCATAGACTGCACGTCACCACTATCAACCACCGGTCTCAAAGGGGGGCTGGTGTAGTGACAAGCGACACTTAGCTACAGCACGCAGCAAATACAAGACAACTAAGGCGACTATGTTCGGGCACAGTTACCAGCGACAAACAGCTTAACTAATGTTCCACAACGCGGTAATGGACTTCGGTCCCCAGGCACGACACCCGCCTGGAGAGAGGTCTCTCTATTAGCCTCTCCGTATCTCTCTTCTCTAACTCATAAAAATCATGTCTAACTTCCGTGTTGTACCCATTCCTCCGTAAGTTCGGAACTCTACACTCGAAGTTGTTGATGATAATATTTATTTTAGAAAGAGGTCAACCGTCATATCCATCTCGGCTGGGCAGCGTTCGGTACCTTCCTACGCAGCATCTTCTCGTCCCAATTACAGTAGATTTTCAAGAAAAAGTCTTTGACCAGTGTGTACCTATTGCCAGAGATGACTTACAAAACACTCGAAACAAAGACGTGGTCCTTAACAATGGGTCTCATAAGAAGGCTCAAGGTAATAGAAAGGGCTATGCTGGGAGTATCTCTGCAAGATCGAATCAGAAATGAGGAGATCCACAGAATAACCAAAGTTGGCTACAAAACTCAGCGAGTTTCAAATCTCAATTGACAGTGAGCTGGCCACATTGCATTGTAAGAAGAGGTTAAGAAGACGGACTGGCAATTGGCATGGTGGCATTTTCTTACAAAACCTTCAACACTTTAATGTCCCAATAGTCAATTTGTGACGTTTCGCAGGTGAAGGTACGTGGTGTGGCCACCGCCATAAGGTACCTTTACAAGTGAAACGACATATTTGATACCGCTAGAGAGATTGCAGTATACCCCATGTCCCGATTGCATCAAGGTTTTCACATAGTTCACAAACGTTAAGCATAATGGCTGGTTATATTCTTTCGTCTTCTGTAAAACCTGCCGCTTTGTATGGATATGGTCTATGGTATTGAAACCTGGAAGTCAACAAACTTGCATGCGAAACAGTTCGAAATGACAAATGAAAACAGCTTAAGGTGGACATTCACGGTGGCCCTTAGGCCTTAGCCAAGATGCCCATCGCTAACTAGCGTTTCTATCCGTTTCGTTTTTAAACCAATCGCGTCACTGGTAAATCACGTCGTGATCTACCAGTGACGCGATTGGTTTAAAAACGAAACGGACAGAAACGCTAGTTATCGATGGACATCTTGGCTAAGGGCCCTATCAGTTAACTGACGTACATCCAGAAGCTGACCTTGAGTTCGTATAATTTTAACTTAAGATTTCACACTTGGCGACTACCATCTGGCGATCTACCATCTTTGCCCGTGTCCAATCGTTTGAGGAGAACCGTCTCTCAACATTAGACGTCAAACGCCAGCTACGCAAAGAAAGACCCAAGCCCTCCTACACGTATACGTAGGCTGTTCCATAAGTGTTGCAATAGAAAGAATGTAACAAGTTTGGACATGTATGACTGAGCGTATGTATTAGACAAGCAGAAGACTGTCAGTGCTACCTGGTACACTGATGTTTGTTTGCCGCAAGTTATCCGCGAGCTGAAGAAACTGCGACCAAACTCGCGTCTGATAACAATGACGACGATGAATGATAACTGAGTTTTTGAAGCAATCGGGGCTTACTGTGCTGGACCACCCTCCTTATAGCCCCGACCTCGCGCCGTGAGAATTTGGGCTCTTCCCGCTGATCAAGAGCCAGTTGAAAGGACGACGATTTGCAACTGATGACGAATTAATAAGTGCATGGGATGAGGCCTGCGCCAGTGTAACAAAGGATCAGTGGAAGATTATGTTTAATACGTGGTTTGAATGCTTGCATAAGTGTATTTACAGTGATGGTTCTTATTTTGAAAAAGTTTAATAAATAGTTAGATTTTTGCAAGACTTATGGAACATCCTACGTACTTACAATACCACATACTCGGGCCCATAATAGGCGAAGTCCATAGTTTCTAGCAAAGGGTCGCCGTCATCGAAATCGATGAGGAGGACTATATAGACAGTTTAATTTCGTTTAAAGATTGTAAAATCCGTTGCCGTGCCGTCCGGCCGGTGGAGATCGTCCCAAACTTTGTCTGAGATCTCGTGATCCCGAACTATCTTTGCCAAAGTTTTATCTTACATCTAAAAGCAGCCACGTTACGGTCGCCTTTAGCGCGGTAGATATCACGCACCTTTAGAATTAAAGTGACCTAATACAAAATGTTAAGTTTTCTACTTCGAGTCATAAAACTATTATTATATAGCACTAATTCAAAATCAAAACATTTTGGAATTAGGTCACTTTAATTCTAAAGATGCGATAAGTGTGGATGAAGCGTCCGTCACTCTCGCACTTACGTAATGGACAGAAAGTGACAACACAAAGTGAAGGCCGGTGATGAAGTTTTGCTATTGTAGATAAGATTTAGTTCTATACTTACTGCATAAATATTTTTCTTTATCTTTTGTTGAGATGGAAACTAAGTAACGTTAGTTGGTAGTATGTTTTTTTAGGTGAATTAATGTTTTAATAGAATGGAATAGAATATAATGCTTTAATTTCGGGCGACACGAGGCCCATAATTACAATTACTTTACAATCTAAAAAAAAAAAGATAAAAGATAGATTTATTCAGTAAGTAGGCCGCACGGGCACTTTTACACGTCAAATCTACCAGCGCTTCCCAAGAGGAGACCACTGCTGAGAAGAAGCGCCGCAAGAAACTCAACAGTTAGTCATTTTTTAAATAAAAATATAACAATGATACTACTTATTCTAGCATTATATAAAACTGTAAAAATAATATTAAATATCTGCGTAGTTTTGCAGGATAACATGTCAGAATGACTACGAGAAAATAAATAAATACAGTTTCGACATGTCTTCCTACATAAACCGTGTCCCCTAGACAAATACCTAGCAATATACAACTTTAAATTAACACCGGTGACAAGGCAGCGTGGTCCTGGGTAATAATGACACAGACTGCGTAAGGGTGGGTAGGCTTCTCGAAAAGGCGTTCTATGATTACGAGTACAAGGAATTATTTGAACTTAATTAATCAAATTAAATAATTGATTAAATTTTTTATGTATTCTTACATTGACGTGTAATTTTAATTTGATTTATTGTATTATCTTTTTTTACTTGTTGTCTCCAACATTGAATTAATTGTGACCTGTAATATACTATTACTAATAAATGAATATGAATATGAGATCTAATGATCGGCCGCGTACCCGGGTCATTCACAGCCGCAGAAGCATAAGTTGTCTCTCCAGTTCCAGAAAGTTAAGGACTTTGAAACCAAATTTTTCGGGTTAGGATATATCCGCGTAATGGAGACTGGTGTAGTTTTGGCCTGTATCGAAATTATATGAATTAAAAACTCCCACGTCGTTAACTTTTAGGTACAGAAGGGACAATGTTGAACCTAAATCTGTGTATGACCCACCTATCTTATTTTAGTGCCGGATTACTGGGGGTGACGTTCAATAACGAATTTAAAAAATCCATATAGTCACTTTTCATCTCGAACTCTTTGATTTCTACAAATATTATTAAGTAATATTTTTTACAAAAATAAACCTTACCATGAAACTTCAGACGGTGTTACTAACAGCTAGGCTAACCGCGTCGAACGTATGTTGTATTGTTAGCCAAAAGCCACGGAAGTGCCGTATTTATAATGGTACAAGTAACGCTGAGTCCGGCCACAAACATTTCTGCAATCCCCAATGAATACTAAAATTGCATCTTCTACCCAACATGGTCTAAGAGCTGGTCACTGAAAAAGGGTTGCAATTTATAGAGCAATGAAACCCCTCTTATCAGGATGCCATACCACAATTACTTATTGTTTTGGGAACCTGACAGCTGTTCGATCGAAGAGCGTAGTAGTATTAAATACCGGGCAAGTGCGAGTCGGACTCGCGCACTGAGGGTTCCGTACATATTTGTCTGGTTTGTAGTATTTCTTTTCTTTTATACTCACACCAAATTTTACGCTTGTATGTTTTACCGTTTTTATGATACAAAAAAAATACGTTGAAAATACTTTTTTTGTATTATTAGTTAACTTACTTATTTTTTTTTATTTGTTAGTAATAACACACATTATGAAAAAAATTCAACCCGCTACGTATTACGGTTCAAAAGATACAGCTCTTTATAGTTAGGACAGACGGACGGACGGACAGCGTAGGCTTAGTAATAGGGTCCCTTGACACCCTTTGGGTACGGAACCTTAAAAAATAATATCGAAATTCCTTACACGACGTTGGACACAAGGGTATTACGAGTCATTTGGTGTATATTTTACAAAAATGCATTCAACCGGTTTCTGCCAGGATAAATCCAAAATTGGTGTTTTTAAAAAAAAATGTTTATTTTTTTAAAAACGAGTGGTAGTAATGTAGTTTTTATTATAGCACGGTATATTACGATATATTTTCTATAGTAAATGATGAGTGGCCACACACACCGCTATAATATATATTTACATTACGCATACAAATAGCACAGTATATTAATGTATAAGTATTAGCTCCGCATAATGCTGAGCCAGTGTCCGTTTCACTGCCGCGAGGACACACCGCGTTTATTTTTTTCCTGTTTTGTTGCTTTATTTTATCTTTGTATATTTGTGTCTTCTGTGTAGTGAATAAATGTCTTTCTTTCTTCTTTCTTTCTTTCTTTCTCCGTCTGTGACGCGCTTAAATTGCAAACCTTTTCCCGTGGCTGGCTCTCTGTCTATAGGGCCTGGGGCCCGTTTATCAAAAGTTTGTAGCTTGTATTACAAGTGGAAGTCTCTTTCCAACAATATGCAATAAAAAGAGACTTCCACTTGTAACACAAGCTACAAGCTTTTGATAAACAGGCCCCAGGTCACAACTTTGCGCTACCGGCTGAGCGGCTAGCGAATATTCTAATACATTGCGTGTAACGTCAACTAGCCGCTGCGTGGTTAAGTCGTTACCGTGCAATGAAATAAGAATTCTCTTTCCGCCGCCACTCAACGTCGTGGCCGGCCACACCAGCTAAATTTGGCAAGATGGCAACGTAAATTAAACAGACGGTTTCACCGCAATCTAGTAGGCGGTAATGTGGAGGATATTGCCTCGTTTGCCTTTTGAGAAGCCAATTAACATTGTAGGTTAAACATTAATTGAACTGTAAAACTGTTATTCGATGACGTAGGTACTCGGAATAGGGTTATATGGACTTATGAATAAAATTATGATGATGTCATAGGCGTCCATTACACGAGAGGTTTTGCATCAGTCAATTCAAGTCATGACTGATGATGCATGACGCAAAAATCTATTTATCCTGATAATGATCATACAAACATCAGTCATCGCATTATGCCCGGTTTTTATGTTCAAACCGCGGCTAGATAAGGATACCTCGAGTTAAAATTTGACATTTGCCACGTACAACATGTGTCAAATTTAAATTTGGAGCAACCTTCTCCTACGGTCGTTTGCGTCATACCTTACTAACAGAGCTCAAAAATAGTTGTCATAAATGGCTTTAGGTCAGATCCTACAAATGTAACGTCCGGGGTAATTCAGGGATCAATTTTGGGACCTTTTCTGTTTACATTATTTGTCAATGACATAAAATCCTGTTTCAAGACATGTAACTTCCTCATGTACGCTGATGACCTAAAAATATTTAAAACTATAAATAACATAGATGACTGTAAAGGAATCCAGGAGGACTTGAATAACTTTTTCATATATTGCAATAATAATAAGTTGCAATTGGCAATTGATAAATGTAAGCACATGTCCTTTACAAAAAATAAGAACCGTTTTATCACGTTTGACTACAAGATTGGTACTATAGCTATCCAAAAAGTTAGTTCTATCCGTGATTTGGGAATTCATTTTGACGACAAACTACATTTCAAAGAACATGTAGAAAGTATTGTGTCTAAGGGGTATCAAATGTTAGGTTTTATTTTAAGGATAGCCAAGGTTTTCAAAAAACCCGCTACATATCTGATATTATATGTATAAGACTCTGGTCAGGCCCGACCTAGAATACGCCTCTGTTATTTGGAACCCACATTACGAAAAGTATTCCAAATCAATTGAAATGATCCAGAAAAAGTTCCTGGGGGCCATGCACAGGCGTCTCATAGGGGAAAAAATGTCGTATACTGACCTACTTACACATTACAGAATGACTTCGCTACAATCTAGGCGTACACTTACTGACGCAGTAATGCTATACAACATATGCAGGAGCAACTTTAATAGTACCGATCTCCTGGATCTGATTCGCTTCAGAGTGCCGTATCGCTGTACCTCGCGATCAGCCGCCTTGTTCGCCGTTCCTATATCATCCAACAACGCAGGTATTCGTGCACCTATACGCCGTCTGTGTACTGCATATAACAAGTTTTTTACTTCAGTGGATATCTTTAATACTAACAAATATCAATTCAAAAATAAAATATGTAAAATCTTAGAATCTGAACCTTGTTGATTAGATACATTGTTAAGCTTACTTGGAACCTTGTCATTATGAGTATCATGGTGATTGCCATATTTATCATTTGATGTTTAGTCTGATTGTTTAATGTGACAGAGTAAGTGCTGTGCAATTTCGTTAATGTACTTCGTACAGGTTTACTGCTGTTTTGATACAGCGATGTTATGTTAAGTGTAGCTTAGAGTAACGAAACTACCCACCTAATATTTGTGTTTTAGTGAGAACTGTTAAGGGGGTAAGTGCATATCTAGAATAGGATTTATATTTAAATCTCTGCATTGTTTTTCTATACTCTTATTCCTGTTTGTTTCTCCAATAAAGTAAATAAATAAATAAACCTATCTATCCGCGGTTTGAATATAGGAACCGGACATTAGACGGTAGGTAGGTTATCCGTCAGTCAGTCACAGCAGTGACTGTGGCAAAACTGACGGCAAACTCAACCATTTAGAGATCAAGTTAAGTACCTACGCGCACACACGCAAGCCAATTAAAAATAAATTAAAAAGGTATGAAATTAAAAAGCATTGTGTTCACATGTATAGAAGACAGTATAGCAGACAGTACTTTTCAAAGCTTGCTATTTGTTAGAACTGTTATTACTCGTAAAGCAGTCGGAACTTTTGTCTTTTTTAGGTATCGTGTAAAATTTAATTTGATTAGTTTTTTAGAGTTTCAGTTCCTAGCGAAACTAATTCGTACCGGGAAGCAATATTTATTATTTGCAGTGAAAGAACATAAAAGCCCGACTAGGCGAGCCTGCATTGGATTTTACGAGTTGTAAAACTAACCCTGAGTGAATTTAATAATAAAATGCACTGCGAAATTGCAATATACCTACACTGGCAAGCAAAAATAACCTGTCAGTTTTTAAAGAATTTCAGAGCAACATGATTTTTTATTTTTTACCCGATTGCGCATAAGAACCGAACAATAATAACTTAAGAAGTGTATGAGAATGTGTCATATGGGAGCAAATTTATATACTTCCGGCGAGAGCGGTGTATTGAATCCAGAGCGAAGCGCGAATTCTTTAGTACCTAGACTTTTGAGCGTAGCGAGATTTTACTACCGGGACGTACTACTTTTCACTCAACCTATGAGGGAACACCGTACAAACTATAATACATTGTCGAGGGTTTAAAATCACAGATATTTGCCAAGTACCTAAACCCCTACCTAACGCCTAGTAAGTGAGTCTTCTACTTTTAGAACTCATAACTCTAATGGCTCAATGGATTTTAACTTAGCTAACACTCTTGATCAAGTCACCTTTTAAACAAAACAAACTAAATTAAAATTGATTCATCCGTTTGTGAGTTACTGTGCCACAGACAGACACACACGTTTAAATTATATCAACAGGGTTTTGAGGGTGGGCAAATCAACTATTTTTATGTATTTTAATTCGTAAAAATAGCTTGACGAAAATAGTTTGAAAAAGTCCGGTTAAAAATCCAGTGAAAAGTAGAAAATAATGACTGGCCGTCAGCTTCCTGGAACAGCCTGTTTTTCACGTCGAATACAATGAACAATGATATGTACACACTTGGATTCTTTTGCATTTTATCCCATTGCAATAAGAAGCATGAGTGTATACATATAAGTATATACACATCTTTGGACTCGACTGTACCTGCATCAAATATTTCGTGCATAAAATATGTCCAAGCCGGCGTCAAAGTAAACAAAAGCATTGCAACCAGTGCAATATTAGATGCAGCTACAACACAGGCTTGCGGATAAAATATTAAGGCACAATCCGGAGTGTTGGCAGCAATGTGGTATTTGCGGATAGACTGTTCTACCAGTCAATCTCTTATTAAACCCACTAAAAAGTTTTTAATCTGTTTTAATTTATGTGCCAATATTTTTTAGCACGTATATGAATGTCAAACATTAAAACTTAACACGTTGGTGGTGTTATAAGATTGACGTGTGTATATGTGTATATCTGTAGTCATAAATATGTGTACATTTTAGTACCTTGTCTATTTAAAGTCATGTTTAAACTGCCATATAAGAATGTAATAGCGATTAAAGTGACAAGGTACAAAAGTGTACACATATTTACGACCTTGACTATACCTGTGCCTCTGGCATTGTAGCTCCCAGACGGATGAACCGATTTTGATTTAGTTTTTTTGTTTGAAAAGGGGATGAGGGGGGGGGGGAAGTTCTAAGCTAAATTCGGTGAAAATCCATTGAGCCATTTATGAGTTACGAGCTCTGAAAGTGGGGGAAACTTTTATTGGGTTTTTTATCCATTTAATAGTTATTTTAAACCCTTTAAATAATGTAACTACTGCGAAATCCCTTTATCTCCATCAATTAAATTAAAACTCGTGGAAATAGGCCTAGAAGCAAAAGTAATATGCTCTATATATACAAGTAAGTATATATAAGTTTATTTGTACAAAATGTATTAAATGTTAAACATGAATAGTTATATTAATGTAAGTAGGTAACTGACAATAGAACCTGGTGAGACGAAATAGACCCTACATTTTGCCAAAATTATAAATTATAAATATGAAAGTTCTAAGACTACGTTTTCGAAAACTATGTCTATATCACCCTGTAAATCATGAAGTTAGAGCCTAGTTGCACGTAAGGCTTACTCAGGCAGTGCAGGCAAATCACTATGCGAATTAGCTCTCGGCTCGCAGTAATTCAGTGAAACGCGCGAAATTGCTGATGAATGGGAGCGGAGCGACTCGAGAAATAAATGAGTCGACAAGCGCGCCACACTTTTTTATATATGAATTCCGTAGCCAAGTTTTAAAGGAATAAACTTGCACAAAATTTCAGTGCCAAATGCGACTATAAATCAAAACATATTATTTATTTATTAAAAAAGGTACACCAACAACAAACATATTAACACAATTACAATAGATAAGACTAAAAATTATCAAAATTATCAAAAAGTACAAAATTGTTTAAATACATGAACGTATTAGGTACCTATATATTTTTTAATTACAATTCCTCGATCTTTTTTTGCATATTTTTCATACGGTGTACCTGGGTCGATCAACTTTTTCTTGTATCACGTTGTCATATGGTTACGTCCGCTGGACAACTCTTTAAAACCATGATTTTCTATACGTTTTCTATGGTTAAAATTCATCAAACGTACATTTTTGTCGTAGTTATAAGCCCATTATTTTATGGACTATTTCCTAAGCACATTAGTACCATATATTACATTCAGTCAACAAAGTATCGGGAATGGATGATTTGTTTATGGTTCCAAATTCAAATTTTTGTTTTTTTTGTTGTTGTTAGATTGGCACAACTGTTTTCTATTTTGGCGCGGAGTTTGAGTTGCATCTGTTATTTATATTAAATACAGTGCTGTTTTTAGTTATATCATATCTAGTGTGTATTGCGAATTTCATAATGGACAAAAACATTGAACAAAGAGTTTGTCTTAAATTTTGCATCGCCAATGGAATTTCGTGTTCGGAGTCACTGAAAATGTTACAGAAGGCTTACGGTGATTCGACTTTATCAAAAACACGTGTTTATGAGTGGTACAAAGCGTTCAAAAGCGGTCGAGATGTGATGGAAGATTTGCCTCGCTCTGGTAGGCCATCAACGTCTGCAACTGAAGTTAACATCGCAAAAGTGAAGGAAATAGTGACTGAAAATCCTCATTCAACTTTGAGAGAGATAGCCGCCGAACTTTCTGTATCTCACGAGTCGATCCGTACTATTTTAACTAATCATTTGGGTATGAAACATGTTACCGCTCGGCTAGTCCCAAAAGACCTGAATTTTCTCCAAAAACTCAATCGCATGAGAGTCGCTGAGGACATGCTAGAACGAGTCAATTCCGACCCAACATTCATGAAACGCATTGTTACTGGTGACGAGACGTGGGTTTACGAGTTTGACATGCAAACTAGTCAACAAGCTTCGGAGTGGCGCCTTCCAACTGAACCGAAACCGAAGAAACCACGCCAAAGTCGATCAAAAGTCAAAGTCATGTTGACTGTTTTCTTTGACTATCGCGGTGTTGTGCACTCGGAATTCTTGCCGGAAGGTCAAACGGTAAATAAAGAATATTATTTGAGCGTTATGCGGCATTTAAGAGAGCAAATTCGACGAAAAAGGCCAGATTTGTGGAATGAAAATTCTTGGATTTTGCACCACGATAATGCGCCTTCGCACAAGGCCATCATTGTGAAAGAATTTTTGACCAAACACTCAACAAATACCATCGAGCAACCACCATATTCACCAGATATGGCTCCTGCCGACTTCTTTCTTTTTCCTAAACTCAAATTACCACTTCGTGGCACCCGTTTTCAATCGGTAGAAGACATAAAGGAGAATTCGCGCCGAGAACTGAATTCAATTCCGGAAACAGCGTTTAAAAAATGTTTTGATGATTGGATTATTCGTTGGCGTAAGTGTATCGTTTCTGAAGGAGCATACTTTGAAGGTGATAAAATAAATTTGGATGATTAACAAACAGTTTGTGTATTATTGATCTTTTCCCGGTACTTTCTTGACAGAGTAGTATAACAGTTTTTTTGAGAAACTCCGTCACTTTTGTCTCTTGGACAACGGGACAGAATAACAAACGAGAAAAAGTTGATCGACCCACCTAGGTAATACTTGGTTAAATAGTCGGTTCATAAAAAAAAAAACTATAAATATACCTACATACAGGATGTTACGGGGTGGATCATCAAATTCATCAATTACCTGTTAGTAAGGATTTAAATATCTAGAAGTATTGGCGAAGTTTTGGAGTAACAGTGTTACTATAATTTCACGGAAACGGAAATAACATTTGCCCTATAATGGATATTTTTCCTCACGGTATATTTAATAGTTTCCGAGACAATAAAGATAAAGGAGTTCATAGACGAAAGTGACGAGTAAAGCGAAACGGAATCATAATAAAATTTATATTTTTGACGATTTCAGTGTAACCCCAGTACCTAATCTGATAAATATGTGTGTGATTTTGTCCGTCTGTATGTAACCTACGTCTTCACGGTTGAACGGGTCTCAATTACTGTTCAACCAAATTTCAAGACGTTCAGATCAACAATACTCAATTGTGACGTTCTCAATATAAAGGGACTTTATGGAGGAAGGCAGGTAAGCTCTTCTTATTCTTGTAAATATACGAATACTATATTAACAGTTCTAAAAACGGCGTAACCGCCTGCCTCCATAAGGTCCCTTTATACTGAGAACGTCACAATTTGTCTAACGAATGGCATCTCAACTAAACTTCACTACGTCCGGTTAGTTATAGTAACACTAGTAGTTCGCCCCGAATTTGCCTAAGGATTTCCCCCATTCTTAACTCTCTAACCACCTGACCGATTCTGCCCATGTATGAACATAAAAAAAATCCTAAATTACTCTTTTACCAAACATAAATATCGGTACAACGATCAGTGATCGTGGAACAAACATACAAACATACGAATGCCCACTAAGTTGATTCTAAGACTTGTCACTTCATTCGGTCGATTACGTCTTACTACCTACTCGTAGGTACTAATAAATGTGAAAGTTTGGATGGATGGATGTTTCGTTACTTAATCACGCCAGAACGGCTGAACGGATCTGGATGAAACCTGGCACAGAGATTAAAGTTTGGAATAGCACAAGCTTTTTATGGGCAGTTCTCGAGGGAGCAGCATTAAAAGACTTCTACGCGGACGAAGTCGCGGCCAAAAACTAGTTGGTAATAATCGAAACCTATTATTTAATGAAAAGCCGTGGTAGCCTAATGGTTTGACCTGCCGACTCTTAAGCAGAGGGTCGTGGGTTCGAACCCGGGCTCGCACCTTTAAGTTTTTCGGAATTTATGTGCGAAATATAATTTGTAAATTTACCATGAGCTTTTCGGTGAAAACATCGTGAGGAAACCTGCACACACCTGCAAAGTAATTTGACGGTGTGTGCGAAGTTCCCAATCCGCACTGGGCCCGCGTGGGAACTATAGCCCAAACCCTCTCGTTGTGAGTGGAGGCCTGTGCCCAGCAGTGGGACGTATATAGGCTGGATTATTATTATTATTTATATTATTATTTAAAGAAAAAACTCTTTTCCACGCTCCCAAGGATCCCTCTGCAGTTTAGGTACAATTTCGCGTCTATTTTTAGCGTAGACGAGACGCATTCACGAGGCGGGGCACGAGCTCGCCTGTCACAAAGAACTTCACGAACTATACTCGTACACATACAATAATTTGTGTGTGACGTTCTCAATATAAAGGGACCTTATGGAGGAAGGCAGGTAAGCTCTTCTTATTCTTGTAACTATACGAATACTATATTAACAGTTCTAAAAACGGCGTAACCGCCTGCCTCCATAAGGTCCCTTTTAGAGAACGTCACATTTACACATGATAATTCTCGCTACACAGCTTGAATAAAGCAAACCTTGGTGCCAAGATGCATAACGCTAACTTTAGGACTTTTCGAAAACTATAAGTGTTTCAATTTTCGAAAATCTTTAGCGTAATGCATCTTAGCTAGACCCACTTCAAAGTAAATTTCCAGTCATTGACGACGCAGTTAGCTTAGTTGTTGGTGCCTGCCTGCGATCCCGGGTTCGAATGCCGGTATGGGCAAATATTTGTGTGATGTGCGCGAGTATTTGTTCCTGGGTTATGGAGGTTTTCTATATGTTTAAGTATGTATTTCTCTATATAAATATCTATATTTTTACCTGTTACCTAGATATTTCAAGCCTAGAACTTAGTTTGGGACTAGATCGATTTGAGTAAGGTTTTCCCTGATAATTATTTATATATTATTTTTATAGAAAATTGTCACTTCTGGCCTGGCGCGTCTTAAAAAAAGTAATAAAACTAAGCTCGAGACACTTTTCTTTTAGCGTTAAGTCTTACGTTAGAATATGGAAAAGACGTATTAATTTCCCTAGCACCTGTCAAATTTTATCTCATGCTTGCATGTTAAGCCCGCATCCAACGGTTAATTGGCATTACATACAATGTAACATTACCTTATTAGAAAATCGCGTGCCGTGCCGTTATTTATAACATAACTTACTAGCTTTTGCCCGCGACTCCGTCCACGTAGAAGTCGTTTATCGTGTATCCCACGGGAACTATCAAATTTTCCGGGATTAAAACTATCCTATGTCCTCCCCGGGACTCGAACTATCTCCATACCAAATTTCATTTAAATCAGTTCAGCAGTTTAAGCGTGAAGAAGTAACAGACATACAGACAGAGTTACTTTCGCATTTATAATAATTAGTAGGTACTATAATACTACTAGTAGGAATAACAAGCGAGCGACCCGTGCTAAACAATGCTCTTTGATCCAAATCAATTAGCTTAAGTCAATTGATAATATGAATAGACTTGTAAATCAATAGACGTAGGTATTGTTTCCTCGGGGTCTATAGGTATTTACTCAAACAAAAGCTTTATTTGTATACAATTATATGTATTGTAATTTCGCTTCACGCTGTGCCAATATGGAATATTTCGTAGTTAATTCGTGGCAAATATACAGAGCTATGAATATAGCTCAGGTTCGTGGAAAAATTAATAAAGACTGGACTTTTTTGAAATGGTGAGCACAACTTTTCCTAACTCAGTTAAATTACGATTTCATCAGTGTAATTATTTTTTAAATCGGCGCTGACTATAAGTTGACAGCGGATTAGTACTGTTGTTTCTTACCACTATTATTACTAATAATAATGTAAAGTCCACAATATAATTAAGAAATTTACTTTAAAAATTATGTACTACTGGGTCCTGTAACACAGGGACTCAGGACTCAGGATCCAGGACCAAGGTAAAAGCTGTATGTTTTATGCCAATAAATATTTTACTTTTTACTTTTACACACACACACGCACACGCAAACGCACACGCCCACGCACACACACACACTGACACGCACGCACGCACGCACGCACGCACGCACGCACGCACGCACGCACGCACGCACGCACGCACGCAAATGTTGCGTGTTTAAATAGTGTTAAGTACTACTTACTTGTGAGTGTCATCGACAGGGGTTGAGATTGTTGAGAATCACTTATGTCCGCACTCAGACGTCAATTAACTTTTAAGTTTGATTAAAGTTGCTGCTGTCACTTTCTTTACTATAGCAATAGAATATGACGCAGCCACTTTAATCAAACTTAAAAATTAACTGACGTCTCTGAGTACGGCAGTATGTTAGAAAAAGTGAGCTATGATTACCATTTTAAAATTACCGTGTCACTTTGGTGCAAAAGTTTTGCATTTGATCGTCCTAAATTGGATTCATCCCATACATACAATTACTTTAAAAAGTCGTTGATGTCAAAAGTGTAGGTAGGTACTATAGGGTCGAGGACTATCTAACGGATAAAAATGCTTGGCCTAAACCAGAAAATTAACTAATGTTTAATTAACTAATGTTTAATAGCTTAATGTAAACGCTGTATTTCTCGTAATCATTCTGACGTGTTTTCCTGCAAAACTACGCAGATATTTAATATTATTTGTACAGTTTTATATAATGCTAGAATAAGTAGTATCATTGTAATATTTTTATTTAAAAAATGACTAACTGTTGAGTTTCTTGCGGCGCTTCTTCTCAGCAGTGGTCTCCTCTTGGGAAGCGCTGGTAGATTTTGTCGTGTAAAAGTGCCCGTGCGGCCTACTTACTGAATAAATATATTTTATCATAGAGAGACTAATTTATTTAACTGAGATTCCAATACCTAGTTTAATTTTGATGAAAATTTTATAACAATCAGAAACAATCTTAAGGTGCACAGGAAATTTTTTGAGCAATAATTGCCCGTCAACCGTAGCTTCTCTTACTCTGATTTCGTAAGATAGAACGAGACGCCGACAGATTGCCGGCTAAAAATTGCCGAGAAAAGTTGCTCGTGTAACAGTACCATTAGTAACAACAACTAATGCAACTTGTTGACGACGCAGTTAGCCTAGTTGGTAGTGACCCTGCCTACGAAGCTAGCGGTCCCGGGTTCGAATCCCGGTAAGGGCAAATATTTGTGTGATGAGCGCGAGTATTTGTTCCTGAGTCATGGATGTTTTCTATATATTTAAGTATGTATTTCTCTATATAAGTATGTATATCGTTGCCTGGTACCCATAGTACAAGCCTAGAGCTTAGTTTAGGACAAGGTTAATCTGTGTGAGATTGTCCCGAGATATTTTTTTTTTTTTTTTGTACCCATACTGAACCTAAAAAGCATTATTTTACCTGGGCAATTCTCCGAGCGTTTCAACCGCCCTCATTCCCGTGGCCGCATTCATGTCGAATGTCCTGTAGCTTTGGAAGCACAAGATAACCGAAAATAGCATCCAAAGTTACAGGAATTTCGACATTAATGCGGTCATGGGAATGAGGGCGGTTGAAACGCTCGAAGAATCACCCACCTGATTCTTTTACCCGCCAGCTAAGCAGTATTAAGCAGCGTTCACACAAAACGGTGGCACCCAAACGTTATATTTTTAAATATAAGAAACATTTATCTTACTTCAGAAAATAGAAGACGAAGGGCCGATGAACGGGAATGATTAATGAATGATTTCGCCGTTGTCTCCTCGCTATTGATAAGCTGGGGCAGATATAATTACCTGAATCAGCTTCGTGAAGAATACGAAAAGGCATTGTATTTAATAATAATAATCCAGCCTATATACGTCCCACTGCTGGGCACAGGCCTCCACTCACAATGAGAGGGTTTGGGCTAAAGTTCCCACGCGGGCCCTGCGGATTAGGAACTTCGCACACACCGTCAAATTGCTTTGCAGGTGTGTGCAGGTTTCCTCGCGATGTTTTCCTTCACCAAAAGCTCATGGTAAATTTACAAACTATATTTCGCACATAAATTCCGAAAAACTTACGAGGTGCGAGCTCGGGTTCGAACACTTCGAACCCACGACCCTCTGCTTAAGAGTCGGCAAGTCAAACCATTAGGCTACCACGGCTTTTTGTATTTATTTATTGTACTTAATACCTTCTTAAAAACATAATGAAGTTTTATAGCATGGAGAAGGCAAATAAGCACAGGTCACAGGTTCTAAAGCGGCGCCTGCGCACCGGAAAACGAAGTGTTGATAGACCTCCCACAAGGTGGACAAACTATCTGGTGGGGATCGCGGGAAGCCGATGGATGCGTAGCACAAAACCTCGGGGAAGACCTATGTCCAGCAAGGGCATCTTTCCAGTAATTTATTAGGTAGAACCTGCGAAAAAGCGGCCATCTTGGGTTTACTTTCGTGTACTATCATTTGTGTTATGGGCTGTCACAGGGATCATCTTAGATTGACTTAACAAGTATACGCACCAGTACATTTAGCGGAACATTAAAAAAAGGGTTTAATTTTTAACGTAACAATTAAAACAATCTTAAAAAAATTGCTTATTAAAAAAAAATATTCCGCTAAACTTGCCGGTGAGTAGTATACTCGTATCATGACAGTTACACAGACAGTTTAACGTTTTTAGTTGAATGTGTCCAATGTGCCTATCTGTATGTAATTAGCTTGTAAATTACATATGACACTTACTTATAATAAAATAAAATACATGAACATGCATATGGACCTTCTAGCCACGCTCTTTTCCCGGTCGATTTTAACAGCGCATGTTATACCATGGTTATACCTACATGTAATAGCAACAGATGCTTCCCGCAAAGTGCCCATTTACTTCAAAGAAAAAACGAAGGAAACAGCTATGAAATGTCTCCCCTATTTTGCATCTACTCTGCCCACACCGCAGTACAGCCAACACCATAAATAAGTGAACACTTTGTTATCTTGTCGCCTTAACGCAGGTTTTAAGCCTGAAATTATGAGATATCAAAACCTGACAAGTTCGGAGTTCCATAGATGGAAAAGGACTGAGATATAATGACTCCTATATAGACTGAATTGTCATGCAAATTTTTCTAACAAGTAAGCGACATAAACCTACAAAAGTTTATTTGACGTTAACTCAACTTGGTAACTAGGAGTAGTTAGCAAGCAGAAAGAAGTAGCTGAAAGAACAGCTTAGAGTGTTCAAAAATACACGACTTTGTTCTCATTCTAGCCTTTCTAGGGTGTCACTTTAACGCGAAGTGTACCTACATAGTTTCCATAGCTGCTATTCGTTTATATTATTGAAAATTCCACTTTAGCCAAATTATAAACCTGCTTTGTCTGCTCAGCTCAGCTAGATACTCCAGTAGCTGACTATACATAAGTCTAGAGAAACTTTTCACTTCGTGTTAAAGTAGCGTCCAAGAAAAGCTAAAAGAGTCGAGCTGGTCGGTGGTATCTTATGTAGATGAGGCCTTACGGATATGCTTTGGCCCTAAGCTGTTTTATGTAATCCAACCTCATACACCTGCATATTCAGGAGTGCAGGTTTCCTATGTTTTTCCTTCGCCATAGAGGCATTGGTTACCCAAGTACCTACGCAAGTAACGTGTTTAGTTTGCAAAACTGGTCCATATTGACTCACCGAAACATTTCTAGTCCGAATGTATCGTTATTCATAATCATCACAAGTCCTAAAGTGAATTTTACTGACACCGTTCTGATTTTAAGATTTTTTAAAACAAACCTAACCTAACCGAACCTTGTTTATCAATTAGATGTTTTTAAAAACCTGAAACAATAACGGTTTCAGTTAAAAATGCTTAAGACTTGCGATGTTTATGAATAACGATACATTCGGACTACAAACAATTATGTGAACTTTGGCGCAACTTATGGCAAAACTTTTTGATACATGGCGACCGCTAGAGTTCGTACTTGGTAACTCACAATCTCGATTTGTCACCCTCAACTACTACGAGTAGAATATAGGTATTTGCTTATAATTAGATAAGATTGTAGCTGTATCCAAGTTTCCGTGTAATAAATTGCATATTATGCAGCCCGCTTTAAGCAATTTACAAATTAAGTGTCGATTGAATCGGATTCGATTATTCGGGACGTACTTACTCGTAAAACGGCGTCTCGCGATAGCAGAGATGGGACATCAAGACGGTTTATTTAAAGAGAGCCACTTGTTTATATGGGCCGTTATGGCGGCGCGTAAAACTCTACGACAGAAACAACCTTACGGCCTGGCTACTACTTTAAGCGGCGGCGGCGAGCGAATTCTCTCTTCATTGCACGGTCGATACGCTCACCGCGCAGTGGTAACCTGACGGTACACGCAATGTATTAGAAAACTCGTTTGCCGCTCAGCCGGTCGCGCAGTCGTGGCCGGTCTTTAGCTTAGGAAAAATTACCTGCTTGCTTATGGAACAACATTATACTTCTGCGTTTAGATTTTCAGTGTTTTGTTTATAGCTTAGAGAAGCCAAACGAGCACACCGCTAGCATGCCACCCGATGGTAAGTGGACTCCGAGGCCCATAAACCTTGAAACTTAAGATAGGTACGCTGAAGGTGCGTTGAAATCGCAAAAAGCAACTTCATGGCGTTTTGGACGTGTCCAAACAGGTCGACGTAAAAGACGCGACAGACGCGTCATAAACGTTGCGTCAGCGTATTTTAAGCTTCGGTGTGATCGATATTTTAATCATACCTGGCTGAATTTCAGGGCGTTTCAACCGCCGTCATTAGTATCGCCAATATATTGACGAAATAAATGACACCTACCAGCAACTCCTGATGTAAACAGAAGCAGAACCGGGGATGTAGTTTCTATCAGCATCAGAAGTTGCTGTAGTGTCACTGATTTCGTCAATATGCTTGGTGACACTAATGACGGCGGTTGAAACTTCCTGAAATTCACCCACCTACTTATTGATTTTTTTATCATTCGATTTACAGCTCTAATATCATACAATGCACCGCAATAGCGCGCAGCTATCTAATCCAATTTGCATCGACGTGCATATCACTTGTCCAGGGAATAGACCTTCACACTCCAGTATCTCTACTCCATAAAGCGCGTCACAGACGGAACTATAATATATATTATAGGTCGGTATATTACGATATATAACGATATATTTTCCGTACTGGTTGACATAAATAAATAATAAATAAATAAATATCAGGGGACAATCTCACACAAATTGACCTAGTCCCAAACTAAGCTCTAGGCTTGTACTATGGGTACTAGACAACGATAAACATACTTATATAGAGAAATACATACTTAAATATATAGAAAACATCCATGACTCAGGAACAAATACTCGCGCTCATCACACAAATATTTGTCCATACCGGGATTCGAACCCAGGACCGCTAGCTTCGTAGGCAGGGTCACTACCAACTAGGCTAACTGCGTCGTCGTACTCCAAACATACTCCAAACACGCAGCTATTATACTCGTATATATTAATATATATTATAGCTCCGTGTGTGACGCGCTTAAAGCGTCAAAATATATGTTTTGGTATATTACTACATTCAGTCAACAAAGTATCGGGAATGGATGATTTGTTTATGGTTCCAAATTCAAATTTTTGTTTTTTTTGTTGTTGTTAGATTGGCACAACTGTTTTCTATTTTGGCGCGGAGTTTGAGTTGCATCTGTTATTTATATTAAATACAGTGCTGTTTTTAGTTATATCATATCTAGTGTGTATTGCGAATTTCATAATGGACAAAAACATTGAACAAAGAGTTTGTCTTAAATTTTGCATCGCCAATGGAATTTCGTGTTCGGAGTCACTGAAAATGTTACAGAAGGCTTACGGTGATTCGACTTTATCAAAAACACGTGTTTATGAGTGGTACAAAGCGTTCAAAAGCGGTCGAGATGTGATGGAAGATTTGCCTCGCTCTGGTAGGCCATCAACGTCTGCAACTGAAGTTAACATCGCAAAAGTGAAGGAAATAGTGACTGAAAATCCTCATTCAACTTTGAGAGAGATAGCCGCCGAACTTTCTGTATCTCACGAGTCGATCCGTACTATTTTAACTAATCATTTGGGTATGAAACATGTTACCGCTCGGCTAGTCCCAAAAGACCTGAATTTTCTCCAAAAACTCAATCGCATGAGAGTCGCTGAGGACATGCTAGAACGAGTCAATTCCGACCCAACATTCATGAAACGCATTGTTACTGGTGACGAGACGTGGGTTTACGAGTTTGACATGCAAACTAGTCAACAAGCTTCGGAGTGGCGCTTCGTGGCACCCGTTTTCAATCGGTAGAAGACATAAAGGAGAATTCGCGCCGAGAACTGAATTCAATTCCGGAAACAGCGTTTAAAAAATGTTTTGATGATTGGATTATTCGTTGGCGTAAGTGTATCGTTTCTGAAGGAGCATACTTTGAAGGTGATAAAATAAATTTGGATGATTAACAAACAGTTTGTGTATTATTGATCTTTTCCCGGTACTTTCTTGACAGAGTAGTATATATTATAGCAAGGCATCTTACGATATATTTTCGTATAGTTTAGGTATATTTTCCGAACTAGTTGACAGAGTCCACACACGCATCTATAATATATATTAATATATATTATACCTGCGTGTGTCGAGTCTGTCAACTAGTAAGGAAAATATATCGTAATATACCGACCTATAATATATATTATAGCTCCGTGTGACGCGTTTAACGCTATGTCCAACCCATCATAAATACTATCCCTTTAAATCTAAACCTGTCACTTATTTGTGAAAAAGAGAGGTTAACGTACCATCGAATTTATATTTCAAGGGTACTAGTAGACATAGGGTAGATGCTTTAATCCCCCGTGGAATCGAATAATGTTCGATTTGGATTTGAATCGCTATGGCCGTTATGAGTTACATCGGTCAAAGGACGCTTTGTAACGCTTTGTAACGTAATTTCAGGGAAATATTCGCACTGCAGCGCCGCTACTTTAAAAATTGAAGTTCGAAGTTTTGTAGGTGTGTAGTTGTCATGTTCAAAAGATGTTGGGTCAATCTACGATGATCAGGATGATTCGTGATTATAAATAATAAAAAATATCAGGGAACGATCTTACACAAATTGACAGGGTGGCCGCTTTTTACAACATTTGAATTTCCCTGACTTTTCCCGGTTTTCCAGGCACTTTTTCGGTTTTTTCCCTGAATATCCAAGCAAAAATAAAAAAAATGTCACAAATTATATTTTATAAAAAATATTTCTTTATATATAGGATTTCGATGCCCTTCGAGGATTTTTACATTTTAATTAATCAAGACTCGTAACATATATTTTTTGTCAAAATGCACCGATATTTTTTATTTAGTAAATTTATTGAAATTAATTTATAGTTTTGCGTTGTTTAGAATTAGTAGATGTTACAACGATAACTTATTTCATAGTTGTTATTACACCGATTTTTGATTTTTGTACTTAGTGACTTTTTTCTCTCAATAAACGAAATGCAAGTTATAGTTTTAGTAATGTATTTTTCCCTGACCTTTTGCAATTTTCCCTGATATTTCCCTGATTTTTCCCTGACCTGCGAATTTCCCTGACTTTTCCCGGTTTTCCAGAAAGTGGCCACCCTGAATTGACCTAGTCCCAAACTAAGCTCTAGGCTTGTACTGTAGGTACTAGACAACGATAAACATACTTATATAGATAAATACATAGAAAACATACATGACTCGGAAACAAATATTCGCGCTCTTCACACAAATATTTTTGCCCTTACCGGGATTCGAACCCGGGACCACTAACTTCGTAGGCAGCAACTAAAGTCGAGACCATAATTCGAGAGACAACTTTGACAACTCATTCCTCACTTCACGTTAGTAAATTACGAGTACTAGTGATTTATTGCTGTGAAGTTAACCATATGGTACGTAACCATTTGTCTTATCTGTCAAAGTTGTTTCTCGAATTATGGTTTCGACTTTAGGCTAACCGCGTCGTCAACGTCGCATTGTTCATATAAACACCTAAATATTACACTACACTTGTTTCTTTTCTTTTCGTAAATAAATACCTACTGGGGTCGTATTTATGAACTGTAAAGTAGTGATTATAGTCTCTTTGAACTGTAATAAGCTGACAGGTTCCAGGAAGTGAAAGGGACAGAGACTTCTGTAGCTCTATCCCTTATTCAGACTTCTGGCTAGTACCTATTAGCAGTTCATAATACGGTACAGCCCTTGCCCGTTGTTTGGCATTGCACGGTTGTGTAAATTTACGAAAAATCAAGTGGTTGATTGCCAGAGTTTGTGTTTAAAATTATAAAATACGGCTTTAACAGGATTCTTCCTACATAGAACAAACTATACGCCTTGAAAATTTTAAAATATTGTAGTTTCACCTACCCGACTAGTGATTTCAAAGAAAACAAAAAATGCCATTTAATTGCGTCACGGGTCTTTAGCATAGCTTTCTTCAGGAAGAAAGAAAAGAAATGAAAACATCTTGCATCTCTTCTTTATTCCTAAGGAAAGAAATGCAAAAGATCCATGACGTGTTTCAAAGTATTTTTTCTAACTTCAGCCCTACGTTACTCTGCGATATCCATAGTTAGGGGGCTGTTTATTAATTACGTAAGACGATTTGTGGGAGAGGTCTAAACAAGTCTTATTTTTTCTTACATGGGAGTAGGAGGGGGGTCTAGATTGTTCTTACGTAAGAAACAAAATCACAACAAGCAAAGATTAAAGCGTTTTTATATTTTTGCTACTTTTTCTTTGCAATTTTGATAGATACTGATCTTAGGTAAGATTAAAAAGGGGGGGGGGGAGTTCATCCAAGTCTTATTTTTTCTTACGTAGAGGGAGGGAGGAGGGTCAGAAATTGGTTAAAACCGTCTTACGTAATAAATAAACAGCCCCTTATGCTTAAAAGCTTCTTGCCTGACAAAAAAATTAAAATAATGTTAGGGGATATTTTTTGTATTCTTTACCAGCATTTTTCATTTCAAGGTAAGTATAGTAACCCCTAAGAAAGATTTTATATCAAAGCCTTGTTGGTTAAAATGGTTTATTGACTGTCTGTTACACATTATGATGAATAAGTACAATATTCAAGAAATCTATTAAAAAAAAACAAATGTAACAACAGAAAACTGGGGCAGATAAAATGGCAAAACATCAATACAATGTGCCATGGAATTTAAATGTCATTTACAAATTTAGTCCATAATAAAAACTCTGTTTTTGTCAACCCTTACACTGGGAGCACTTTTCAATTTTTTAATAAACTTGTCAGCAATTCTATCATCAATTTCCTGTCCGGTAGCTTCAGAATATTCTCCAAGAACCTTTTTCTGGAGACGCTTGAACTGCATCTCACCTTTTTTTTCAAGGACAGACATAATAACAGCATGCCAGTCAAACTTGTCCTTCCTAATGTCCAAATCTCCAATCCCAGCCACATTTTGGTCGTGGAGACAGACGCTTTCATCAGCTTCCTCATTACCCTTAACTTTCTTCTTCTTTTGTGTTACCTTACTTACTGGAACATCATTCTCCATATTATCAGTTTCATTTACAGCATTTTCTTTAACTTCCTGTGCCCCGTTTACTGTGTCTTGTCTTTTACGCTTCTTTTTGTTATCATCTTCCTTGAGTTCTTCAGCATCTCCATTGCTCACAGACTCAGCTCTATTTTTCTTCTTTTTCTCTTTTTTAGTTGGCTGGTTTTCCACAACCTCTTCTTCCACGGGTAGAGCCGCGCTTTGCAACTCAGCTTCATACTTTTTACGTTTCTTTTCTTCTTTACGCTGCTTCTTGGATTTCTTGTCACTTGATTCTTTTATTTCCTCATTCTCTTCACTGTTGGTATCTTTTGTATCTCCATTTTCTGTTCCATTATTTTGTTTTTCTTCTTCATTATCATTTGTCTCTCCTCTTTCATCTTTGGGTTCCTCTTTCTTTTGGGTTCTATTTTGAGCATTCATGGCAGATAGTTCAGAAAGTTTGACAGAAATCAAATCCCATGCTTGATTTATATCATTAGGATTCGTTTTCTGTCCACAAACATTTTTAACAAAGTTGATGAATTTTGGCTTTTTCCGAGGAGTGTTGTTATGTTTACTGACAGTCTCGACTATCCTTCTAACATTAGCTGGTGCATTTTTTTGCTCTTCGAGTACCGCCTGAAGCATTTCTACCCAAACATTTTGCTTTTTCTCACCTTTCTTTTCTTTAGCAACAAACCCTTTACCAGAATAGCGTTCCTCCTCCGTTATACATTTAGTATGCGCTTCATAATCATTACCCCTGAAAAAAATTAAAACAACAATTATTGTAGTGAACCTTAACTAATGAAACATATAAGTAGTCAAATGTATTAATAAAACATGTCTCCCTTCATTAAATATGTATTTTAATTATGTAGCATAGTAATTATCTAAATACACTTACGGAAAGTCCTTAAAACAGTCCATACACGAGAGATTGTAGGATCTATTTCTACATTTCGTCATATAATGTTTCTCTACCTTAGGCTTCTGCACAGACTCACCGCAGTGGCCACATGTAAATACGACCATGTCTCGAAAGTTAGCAGACGCACGTGCAAAACAATTCTCGCTTCTTAACCTTAAAATAAACAAACAAAATAAAAATGAGGTTAGTATACAAATTATCAGGAACGTGTAAAATGCAGTGGCATTAACTCCACTAACCTCAAGGAATATAAAAAATACAAAAGCACAATTATTCTATAAGATTTTCATAGTCTAATAGGAAACCAACCGATGTAATATAATTTTATTTTCTATTATTTTAGTTATTTTACGCAAATACCATCTACTTCATGTATGTCAACCGGTGAACCACAGATAGCGAAAGTTTTTGTCATGATCAAGCTGCTTGCAACAAAGCTTGCGACAAACTTGACAAACTAATCTTGTATCGGCTGCGTTATCAATCTAGATAGAGAAAAAAATATATAAACAATGTAAAACGCTGAACAGTGCCTTTTTGTCTAGATTTTGAAAGGAAGGAAAGTCGAGCCAGTGTTCACAGCTGGGCATTGAGAACATACACCAGGAGATGCCTTACGCGGAATTCCTAACCACAAATGTCTGTCGTTTTTTGGAGGAGGCGAGGTAACACACATGTAAACCGCTAAGACATAAATGCAAAATTTCTTCTATTCCTACGCACTTACACCGCTAAAAACATAAACTCTAACTTGAAATCACGCACGCAAACAAACAAAATATATAATCAACACGCGCGTACATGAATTAAAATTGACACATGCAAAAAAAATCGGAGACATATGTTTGACCTTTTCTTATTTATGGCTCAAATAATGAGTTAAAAAGAAATGTGTATAAAGGCTTTCTTACCTTTTTTTAAAGGCTTTGTACACTGATTATATACCAGTTACCGAGCAATTTTACTCAAGCTGTTTTTAAATCGATTGGAATCGATATATGGGTGTGAAAGAATAAACCAGAGACATATGTTTGACCTTTTCTCATTTATGGCTTTAATAATGAGTTAAAAAGAAATGTGTATAAAGGCTTTATTTCCTTTCTGTAAGGACTTTGTACACAGATTATATACGAGTTACCGAGCAATTTTACTCAAGCCGTTTTAAATCGATCGGAATCGATATATTGGTGTGGAAAAATAATACACAAAAACAATCAAAAATAATAAAATGTATAATGTTACGACATCTTTCTTCGAATTTAATGCGTTTTGATTTTTGCTGCACGCTAACATAGCAAAACAAGTTATTTTCTTGGAGTTTCTTACTCTCCGAAGACGATTTTGATAATGCGAAATAATCGACTAAATCGTTTTTATAAATGTGAAGGATCATTTGATCTTATACCTCGACAGAGGGAAAAATCTGGGTAAGACTCGTCCTGGTATAAAAGGTCTAAGCAGCCGGGGCTGTTAGTCCCAGCCATAATATTTTCAAATGGCAACAACATCAGGTTAGAGTAAACCTTGGATCATGTTGCCAATTTCATTCCGAAAACACGATAATTTTTTTCCAAACTCTTTTTTGCCTGCCAATTTATTCGCTAGGTAGGTACTTGCTGTTTTGATATTGATGTGCCACACCAATCACAATGTATCATTTATTTGTCTGTGAAAGCCAAAGCCTCAAAACTTTTTAAAAAGTAATTTTGTTTTGACTTGACGGTTTTGAGGTTTTGATTTTGACACATTCGGGTGTGTCTGTTCGTTTGTAATTTTGAACGAACTCACTTAGCGGTTTTCTTGTATTAATAATGTTAAACTGATATTAAAAACCGTTCAAAATGGAAGGATTAAATCGTTTTATATGTTTATTAGTGGTTTTTGGTTAGTTTTTATTGTTTTTAGTACTTCTTCCGCCACTCGAAGTTGGGCGTCATCTGGTTAGAACAACGGCATAATTGAACTTTATTTTCAGCCTCTGCAAAAGCAAACTACTTCGATTCTGAAGGGTTAAACGGCATATCTGCGCCTGTTAAGGTGGAGGGTCAGGATATAGTGACGTGGTGCACTACGTCGATTCCGGCGCAGGCTAAATGTGAGAAGTTAAGGCAGGTCGCAGAACTAGACATGGGCCTGTTTGGACAGGACTACATTGAAATCCAGTGCAAAAGGGTATGAATATGTGCATGTGCATACTCCAAAAATATATAAAAATAAAGAAAGAAAAATTACAAACATTTACAATAAAGTAACAATATCTCAAAAATTAAAAACTTGTTTTTTGGCAGGCATTTGACACAGAAGAATGCATGTCCTGGGTGGATCAAGGACTGGCATCTCTGCTGGCGCTAGATGCTGGAGAGGTGTATGTTGCTGGTAGATACCATTCACTTGTGCCCATCATGCAAGAGGTAACTTCCAAGTTTAAGAATAACAAGATTTTATATATTTAATGTAATGATTTGTGATTCATAAGTTGAGTTTAATTTCAATTTCAAGTAATGATTGATGATGAGAAGGGAACAGAATTTTCAGTGCCAAAATTTAAATGTCATAGATATAGAATGGTTTGTTTTATTGACATTTTGTGTTATCTCTTAGTATGTTAAAAACTTATACCATTAGTTGGCAACATTTGACCTCTTTGCTAAGTGAATTATTTCTCTATAAAAAATAATTCTTCTTTGTTGGACTATGTGCAAATTACTTATCTAAAGTCAATAAAATATGACTTCTATCCCTGACATTTAAATTTTTGCTATGAAAAATCTGATTATGAAGCTAGGTGCCTAATTATTCAATTTGTAGATTTAGGATGATGAAATCACAGTTGGAACAATAAGGATCCAATTTAGGATGGTAGGACCAGTAAGGATCCGATTTAAGAACCTTATTAGGTTTTCTAAAAACTGGGTAATTAAATAACCATTTAGACTTTAGAATTTGTTTGTTTCAGTTATATGGCCGTGGTGAACCATACCAATATGCCGTGGCTGTGGTAAAGAAAGGAAGCCTGCCTAATGTGCAGCCGGGGTCAGGGCTCTATGGACTAAGAGGAGCGAGAGCTTGCTTCCCGGGAGTCGGCTCATTGGCGGGATGGGTCATGCCCATACATATTGTAAGTAACCTTTTTTACTGTTCTAAATGTTTATTTGTTATTCAAACAATTCTCTATGTGTTATAGAATTGTAAATTGCTTCAGTTTCAGATCACACTTAAGTTGACATTGCCTGGTTGTGTCAATGTATGTAAATTAATATGAATAGCATAAAAAATTACCATCGTGGGGATCCTTGGGGAAGGCCTTCATTCCGCAGTGGATGTCATTCGGCTGATATAATGATGATGATAAAGTAAAATTAAATAACAGATATTCAGCATCTGTTCTCTATTGTAAATTTTTTTCTATTTTTTTTAGTTGATGCAAGAAGGAGGTTTGAAAATAACAGACTGCAACAACCACGTCAAGTCCGCTATCGAGTATTTTGGTGAATCCTGTGCTCCAAACTCACTGAAAGACTTGTACAACCCTATAGGAGACAACCCTGACAAGTCAGTATATCATTCCCTATCAAATACACGAATTATTATTGGAAACCTATAAAGTGGTATTTGAAAATAAAGACAGCAGCAATTTTGACAAGACGCGATCGCGAGTGCGTTAGGCAATAGCCTGCAGTGCTGGTTGATAGGATTCTTAAACTAATGAGCGCGAGTATATGTTCCTGAGTCATGAATGTTTGCAATATATTTAAGTATGTATTTCTCTATATGAGTAAGTATATTATATTTCCTATGGGGTATTCATAATTACGTCAGACGTTAAGGGGAGGAGAGGGGCTCAACGAAGTGTGACATTGTGTAACAAGGGGTGGAAGGAGTCAAGGTCAAATGTACCATTGGAGAAACTATTTGTACACCTTATTGGCTTTCTTTTTGCATGTCATTCTATGACAAAACACGTGACACTCATCTACTTCCTATTTAGTATTAAGAACTTTGTAACCACCATGTTTTGAAGCAAATAAATATTCTGATTCTGAAAAAAAGGCTTCACGACTTCACGTGTCAAAATTTAAAATCATTCACTGCTGTACAGTATCCTTAGAGCAATTGTCGGTGCTCCCTGGTTTACTACAAATAATGAGATCCATGAGTACCTCAACATCCCGACGGTTGCAACTAAAATGGAGCGGTACAAAATTCAACATAAGGAACGCCTTGCTCATCATAAGAACCTACTAGTCGCCGCACTATTGGACCCATCAACGGTGGTCAGAAGACTGAAAAGGGACCACGTATTCTAATTGGCAGGGGCGGCGCTGGCCGCTTTTTGCCACATTGCCATTATACCCCCAACATATTCGCTCATGGTATAAATTATACAAATGAAAAAAAAAAAAAATCACTGCTGAATGGTGCAGGTTATGCCAGCTGTGCGCGGGCGGCGCGGGCGTGCGCTGCACGCTGGCGGACCCGCACGCCGGCTACGAGGGCGCGCTGCGCTGCCTGCTCGCCGGCGGCGACGTCGCCTTCGTGCGGGACACCACCATACAGCACGCGCTGTTGTCCGGGAAGATACTCGGTAAGTACAGGTCTGCTACACCGTGAGACGGGTGTGGCTATGGGTTGGAAGTGAGGGTATGCCGCCGTTATTTTGAATTTGAGTTGGAAGCGAGGGTATGCCGCCGTTATTTTGAATTTGAGTTGGAAGCGAGGGTATGCCGCCGTTATTTTGAATTTGAGTTGGAAGCGAGGGTATGCCGCCGTTATTTTGAATTTGAGTTGGAAGTGAGGGTATGCCGCCGTTATTTTGAATTTGAGTTGGAAGTGAGGGTATGCCGCCGTTATTTTGAATTTGAGTTGGAAGTGAGGGTATGCCGCCGTTATTTTGAATTTGAGTTGGAAGTGAGGGTATGCCGCCGTTATTTTGAATTTGAGTTGGAAGTGAGGGTATGCCGCCGTTATTTTGAATCTACTTATTACTAGTAGCTTCACCATGCCGCGCCACAGGCTTTCTCAGTCGCTTTTTGTTCGCCGTTGGTATGTTTTAAATGCTGTGTAAGTTCTTGTATAGATAGATAAATGATAATTTTGGGTTTTCTGTTCTTTTTTGTTTTTTTTTTTTTAATTGTGTTAGCTGTGTGGCCTGCCGTGGTGTCACCAAATAGTTCCGGCGTAAGACCAGCTCTGGCCTCAAAACCAGTACCACGCTGAGCCGGAACCGTTTTGCGTCATCTGGCATTAGTGCAGTTTTTATTATTTTTGTCCATTTGTGTTATTTATGTTCTGTACTTTTGTTAGATGTATGTAAATAAATGTTTTTTCTTTCTTTCTTTCCTTAGTTGTTGTTTTTGCCAAGCGAGTCCACACATTACCTGCTACCTGTTTAAAGTCATCTTGCCATCTCATAGTTTGTCTTCCCCTTTTTCCTCTACCTATTAGGCACTAAATAGGCAATTCCTAGGTGGTCGGTCTTTATTTAACCCTTGTCAGTGGATTTTTGAACACGGCTTTATTTTATTTTTATTTTTTTTAATACAAAAGACGATATGTACTTTCTTAAGATACAATCGATTTCCTTGCCAAATTTCATTAAGATCATTTCAGCCGTTTTGTCGTGAAAAGGTAACAAAAAAATAAACGGAGATACCTTCGTTGTATAATATTAGTATATATTAACAGGAGGCGTCTCCCCGGACCGGTTCGAGCTGGTCTGCCGCGACGGGTCCCGGCGCGCCGTGGCGCAGTGGGAGCGCTGCAACTGGGGCCGCGTGCCGGCCGACGCGCTCGTCACCAGCAGCGCCGCCGCGCAGCCCGCGCGCGCCCGGTGCGTGCACTCGCTCCTCGGGACATTACTATACATTAACAGGAGTCTCCCCGGACCGGCTCGAGCTCAAATTAAGTTCGCTAGAGGACGTAATGGTTACAACCAGATAAAATATTTAGTTATTTTTATTGAACACCGGATTTCTGGTATAACCAGGATAAATTAAAAAATAATGTTACAGACATACGGGTCAAACTGAGAACCTCCTTTTTTAAGTCAGTTAAAAAGGGTTCCAAAGCTAACATAGTTTGAGAACCACTGCTATAAATACATTAAAGCGCTTAACAATTGAAAAATGTGTAGTGGAGAAAGTCTGCAAGCGAGCGCTTGAGTTGATTAATTGAGTTGTCAACTAATAAAAATAAGCCACTACTTGGCACAGTCGGTAGGATCTACCCAATCAACAGCTTTATATGTCTGTAAAGGAAGTTTTATATCTATAATTTATTATTTATTCTTACAGGTACCAAAACCTGATCCAAAAGCTGGTCCAACTGTACGGCCAACCGAACCCCCTGAACAAACATTCCAACCGCACCTCGGATTATAGAGTCCGCGACCCTTATGGTAACCCCTACAGTTCAACAACCCAAAGAAACGTTTACGACCCGAACAGAAGGAACTTTATGGACAGAGTGTATGAAAGGACTGACACTGATGACACTGAGCTAAGGTTAGTTTCATTATTTTATTATAGTTTTAGTATGTGTATAATATACAACGTGTAACAAAAATAACGCAAAACCGGAAAACAGTTTGTTCAGAATCGACAGTAGAATAGGTTCTAATTTTTAATGTAGGTATTAGTTTAAAAAAAAAATAATATGCCGTATCTAATCACTGTAGTCGCGCTGTGTTAGCGCCCACGAACGCGCGACAGACGCTCGCTTCGTTCATTCATAACACCATAGCTATGAATCTCTAGAATAGTTAGCAAAACAAAAATTAGGCGTATTGATTTAAAAAAAAAAGGAATTCGGAAATTGATTTACCATAATAAAAATCAATTAGGGTGTCAATGTATCAATCAATTGAGGTTTTGCGTTATTTTTGTAACACGTTGTAGTGTATAATATTCTAAGTTTTTTAATGGCGAGGACCTCCTCTTTACCTAAACGAGCACACAGGTGACCTAATGGAAAGTGGGTTCCCTTAAGAAATATGCTATTTAAGTTATGCACAGATGTAGTGAATAATCAAACAACGTCGCATTTGGTCGGATTCGTTCGTATGTCTTGCTTTCTCTGTTAACTTATCGATGAGTACTTAAGTTTACTGATAAAGCAAAGCAAGATAAATACGAACTTATCCGACAAAATACGATGTTGTTTGTTTATTCACCAAATATTTAACTTAACGCATTTATTTACATGTGAATGCAAGTGTGTAGTGTGTGTGAAGAGATACTTCTAAATTAACCCAATAATTTCGAAATTGAGTTTTTGTATGTAATTGTTCTTTTTTTTTACCGCCTTCATTTATGATGATGATAGTCAGTAAAAATGTATCCACTACATGTTTCTCTTACAGGATCAGCACAGAATCTTCCTACCAACCTAGAACAGATGTGAACGGGCATAGTATTGAGTCGCCCTTCCAGCTGTTCGGTTCTAATGGTACCACCGACTTACTTCTGCAGGTAACTTTTGTTTAAGAATTCCAATTTCCAGAATATACTTCAAATAGTTTTGAATTTGTGTGCGCATTCATGGATTGATTACACTATTCCCCTTATTTGTAAACTAGATGGCGTTGTGGGCGTTTAGTGGAAAACGTACCCTAAATCGTAACGTAATATTGTTCAAAATTCATTATGATATTAATTCATTTCAACAGGATGCCACAATAAACTTCCGCATACTAAAAGAAGAAGAACAGGCAGCTAAACACATCCTCAACAACCAATACGTGGGAGATCAGGCCGAGAAGGCAGTCACTGGTATACGTGACTGCCCTGTCAAGCGAATGGTGCTCTGTGTCACGAGCGAGCCTGAGATGGACAAGTGCGTCAAGATGAGGGTAAGTAACTTGCACACAAGTAGCTATGAAGAACAGGAACTCACTGGCACCTGTGACTGTCCTGTCCAGTGAATGGTGCTCTGTCACGAGCGAGCCTGAAATTGACAAGTGAAGGTATTGGCATTTAAAGGACAACTTCATCCCGCACAGCATGGTTTTCTTCCGAAAGGTCAACAACTAGCAACCTTTAGATGAGTCTGAAGAGGTCCATGCTATATACACGGCTGTTAGCAAGGCCTTTGACCTAATATACAGGGTGACCTCGAATTGGTAATACAAATTCAAAGTACTACAGAGAGCTTCCCTAAACCAATCGCTTCTACGAGGTCTCACGCTTAATTTTAAAACATAAGTACTTTTTTTTAAGTTTTCTAATTATCCCATTTTTTTTTGCTTAAATTGGTTACCCTACCATTACCTTTAAAATGAAAGAGGTTTAAAGTATTTCAAATGAACACTTTCCTCTTTGGTTCGTTATCTGACACATCATTTATGATAATAGCGTATCTTGATTAGTAAATTGTCACTTGTCTTGTCAAAGAAAGTAAGAATTTTCGTATTTAATTAAGATAGTAATTAAACAAAATGCCCCGAGCTTATCCTTATACGAATATTCAGCGAATGGATATGTTATCTTTTTATTTTACGTCACGAAGTACCGTACGAACTCAAGCATTGTTTCATGAACGACACCCTGACTGCCCAACTCCTACTCGTGTTCTAATAAACTCCATTGTCCAAAACTTAAGAGATTTTGGACAGTTTACTGTCCCAGTGCACGCTCAAGCTCCGGGCCGGCGGCCGCGGTACTCGCAGACGTTTCGGAGACGAGTTCTCGATTATTTTAGCCACCACCCAGAGGCGAGCTCAAGGGACGCTGCCGCAAGATTCGGAACGAGCCAATGGTTTATTTGGCGATTACTGAATGCTGAAGGAAAGTATCCGTTTAAATTCCAAAGGGTGCAGGATATCATATTAGCCGATTATCCTAAAAGAGTGCAATTTTGTCGTTGGCTGCTGCAAAATCTACACTTGAACATTTTATGGACCGACGAGGCAACATTTACAAGAGTAGGCATGTTCAACGTTCACAATGAACACTGGTGGTCTGATCGTGAAGCAAATCCTCACGTAACTCGCAGGGACTCCTACCAGACACGTTTCTCGGTAAATGTTTGGGCAGGAATACTGAACGACTGTTTGATTGGTCCTCATTTCATTGACGGAAATTTAAATGGACCGAAATATGAAGAATTCCTGAGAAATGTGTTACCGGTATTGCTACGAGAGGTGCCGCAGCAAAATTTGGAGGCTCTGTATTACCAGCAGGATGGGGCACCAGCTCATTTTTCCCTGCGTGTGCGAAGCTACTTGGACCAAGAGTTCCCTGGGAGATGGATTGGACGCTGTGGCCCAGTCGCTTGGGCTCCTAGAAGCCCTGATCTCACACCTCTCGACTTCTTTTTGTGGGGCGAAATAAAAAGGAGAGTGTACGCACGGGAAACAGATACTGTGGGTGAACTTCGCCAAAAGATAGTTGAGGCATTTAATAATGTAAAAACCAATGAATTTGTTCTCCACAGATTGAAAGACAATCATAGGCGACGGGCAGAGTTATGTATCCAAGAAGGCGGGGGTCATTTTGAGCACATTTTAAAAGTTGTTTAAGTTTTACAATTTTGTATTTTGTACTGTACGTTATTCAACAATAAATTATTTTTAATAATTCACTCATTATTCAGTTATTCACTTTATCAGATAATTTATTAGGGTACCTACTTAAAACTAAAGGGTTGGATGGATATCAGCACCTAGTTTATTAATAACATCGAGTGATAGATACAGGAATGGAAATTGAGACACATTTTGTTCCTTGTCGCTTTGGGTGGCAGTGCGTCACGTTGAATGTCCACTGTCATTATCTCCGTCGTTGTTGTGACAGAGTACAAAATGGTGCGAGAATCAATTTCCTTGTCTGTACGACAGATATGCATGACGTCATGTAGGTTAACCACACTTGGGATTTTAAATTATTTTTATTATTTTGTTTTGTTAGAAAATTAACGATAATTAAGGAAAGCTAACTTTAACAACTGAGTTAATGCAATACACTATTAGTGGTTAACTGAATCATAATCAAGTATTTTGTATTACCAATTCGAGGTCACCCTGTATTATAATATTTTGGTAAAGAAAATTGAGATGATGTCTGTACATGGCTCTGCTACGACGGTGTGAGTCTTACCTTAAGAATTGTCTTACGTTACATACGTTAGTAGCGTTATGTGGTTTCACATCTCACTGCATTGAGATTCCTTTCGGGGTGCCCCAGGGTTCACATATTGGGCCATATTTATTTATCGATATTTTTTTTTGTATCCAGGTGGCGCTAAAAGCAGCGTTTCTCCAACCGACGCTAGTATGTTGGCGAGGGCACAGCGCGCGTCACTGCGCGCGCTCGGTCGCGTCGGGCGCCGCCGACCTGTGCGCGCTCGACGCCGGCGACATGCTGCACGCGGCCGCGCGCCACAAGCTCGCGCCCTTCATGCAGGAGGTCAGTGTCTGTGCAGTGTCTATAATACTACTAAGGGTCTATTAAGATTAATTTATTTTATAATATATTTAGTAAATTTAGTTTAAGTTTGTTCATTAAAAACCGCAATATTAGGGATTTTCCATTTATTTCATTGATTTTTTCGAAGATCACGTACGAACGTGATTATTTTGTACCTTAACCAACCAACACGTAAATAGTTTTACATTTGTACATTATTCTAATAACCTAGATAAAACTTATAGCTGTTGCGTTCTCAGCTATGTTTACAGTCGTAAGCAAAATCACTTTTGATACCTAAGTTTTATGTCGTTAACGAAATTGTCATCAGTCCAGCTTATTATGGAATAGGATAAGTAGCTAGCAAATAAATTACTATCAGTAGTAGGAAACAAAGTAGATTTTTATGCGTCATTAAGGTTTTTTTGTCAACAGTCACACTTTTAGATAACTATAAGTCTAAGATACAGGGTACACTAGTAACCCTAGTTTAGACAAAGGTATCTGCATATCTAGGCCTAACAATATTTTGTAATACGCATGTTTGTTAATTCATAGTCAAGTATTTTTATTTATATCAGTATATTATGTTTAGATATTTATTTAACCTCTATGTATTTAATACAACTTTATTTGTACCTTTTTAAAAAATTAAATTATTTGAATTTACAACGCGGCGTCTACTACCGACGCTGTATGTGGCGTCACTGCCGCGTTCGACGCCTAATTTACTCATTTTATCCCTCAAAATAATAATAACTTCTCCCAGATATACTCGAGCGGTAACAACTGGTACTACGCTGTCGCGGTGGCAAAAGAGCAGGACCCGGACACCGAACTGACGTACCTGCGCGGCAAGAACGCGTGCCACACCGGCATCGGCATGGCGGCTGGCTGGATATTCCCCCTCGCTTATCTTATTTCCAATGGATGGATACGGTAACTTGAGCTAGCCTCGGCTAATAAGCTTCTAGTACTCTATCTCTGGATTAGATAGGTTTGGATAACTATGAAGAGGGAATCGTGGAATAATGGGAGTGCAACTATATCTTACATATATTTTTCATGATTGACATATAATCTACATTAAAAAAATATCCGATTCCCGCATGGGCCACCAATTTACTAATTTTGAAGAAATATTTTAGAAATAAAAGGTATATTATTTTAGATGGACATAGGATATTAACTAACCGAAGCTAAGCGAGGTGGATCGTTGGTATAAAATAGAAATAAATTTTATTTCTCAGTTATTTTTCAAACATTTAAATATGATTAGGTATGAATCAAGCGTAAAAGCCTACACGCGCGATTATTGTCAAATTAACTTTTCCTTTTAAAAAGTTGTTTTTGCCAATTCTACGAAGTCGCTGCCATTTTCTAGTTTATCAATGTGGATAATTGCAATTATTTTTTTCCAGCTCGTACGGGTGCGATGGCGCACACGCGGCGTCGGAGTACTTCACCAAATCGTGTGCGCCCGGCGCGCTCAGCACGGAGTATGTGGATGCCGACACCGTGCCGCGCGACAACCTGTGCCACCTGTGCCACGGCGCCTCCTTCAGGTAACTGTCAGCGCTGGCACTTGTAGCTCGTACGGGCGCGACACACACGTGGCGTCGGAGTAATTTCTTTCAGTAACAACGCTTGAACATTAATGAGAAACCGTTACCTCGCTGGCTTGCCAATGGTTCACCCTTATGTAAATGTTTGATATTGTAGACGCTGCCGGCGCGACGCGAGCGAGGACTACTACGGACACATCGGCGCCGTGCGCTGCATGGTCGAGGGCGGCGGCGACGTGGCCTTCGTGCGGCACAGCGCGCCCGCCGAGGTCTCGGGCGGCCGCCGCCGCGAGTGGTGGGCCCGGGACCTGCTGCCCGACGACCTGCAGCTGCTGTGCCCTGACGGTGCGTGGCCTTCGTGAGCTCCAGAGCGAGCAGGATCATTACGTAACAAAAACCGGTCAAGTGCGAGTCGGACTCGCGCACCGAGGGCTCCGCACAAACTTGTAGGCATGTAAATAGTTCGCAAAATCACGGGAATACCATAATAAACAAAGTCCAGTATAAACTGACACGCAATCAGTATGCACTTTCGTACATAGTGAATGTCAGTTTATATTGGACTTAGTTTTTATGTGATGTATCTACAAATTAACGGTTTTCGGATTTTTTCCTTTACTTGTGCTATAAGACATTGCTTCTTGCCAAATTTCATGATTCAAAGTCAACGGGAAGTACCCTATAGGTTTTGATTCCCTTGAGATTCCCTTCTATCTTTTGATTGCGTTGACTTAGATGTTTGATTTTTTCACTGATCCAAGGGATGGCAGACTTAAGTATTTGATATGAATTTCAACTTGATACCTTCACGCGTTCCTGAGAAAAAGGGTCTTGACAGACACACAGACAGACAGACGGACATTAAAGTGATCCTATAAGGGTTCCGTTTTTTTTTATTTGAGGTACGGAACCCTAAAAACTAATATCTCCATTAATATCGGCCATGTTTTTTTGTTATACGTTCTTCCATCTCTTTCCACAGGCACTCGAGCTAAGATGCACGAGTACAAGCATTGCAACCTCGGCAAGGTCCCGGGTTCGGTGCTGATGGGTCGTGCGAACCACACCGAACTCGACACGTATTCGAACCTGATGTTGTACGCACAGCAGCTGTATGGGGCTACTGCTACGGACGAGTTTAGGTAAGCCTGCTCTTCTAGTTTAATGATTCACCTATTTGAAGAGGAAATCTAAAAACTGTATGTATGTCTTATCTATTTTTTCCCTCGCAGCTTCAGCATGTTCTACTCAAAACCTCCGTACGCCGACCTCATATTCAGCGACGCCGCGGTCCAGCTAAAGCCGCTGCCACACAAGAAGCGTTCAGCAGACATCATCGCGGGCCCGGCCTTATTGCGAGCCGCTAAGATCGTGTCGTGTGACGCGCCACAATCGGCGTACTATGTCGCTGCTGACGCAGACTTCTTGTCTCATGCTTATAGGGCTGGTGTGGTTGGACATGTCATAGCGATTGCTTTATTTGCTGTGGCTATGTTACGTTAACCGTAAACTAAGGCGTTTTTTTACACATTGCCGCATATCATTCCAGATTTAAAGTAAAAATTGGACTGAAGGTATTAGAATGCTTAAAACTGTGTAATGATTATAAATATGTCCCTAAAAATAGAATGTAAGATACATGTCTTGGTCGTTACTGAGTAAGGTCATACGATTTTTGATAAGAAACGAGAGTTTCCATACAAAGTTCTAGAGACACATTGTGAAATTAATTAATTATTGCATAGTTTCATGCAGGTAGGGTGCCTGTCGATATATTTTTTTTAAATAGGGATTGGTGAGTGAATGTAGATTTTTTATAGAAATGCCCACGTAAGCCGTAAAATTGTCGAACCTGTTACTTTCAAAATCGATAATTTGCTAAAAATATAAATAGATGGCGCGAGTATTCACCAATAAGTCTGGATTTTTAGAGAACTTCGAATGTGTCGCTGCAAAATGATCTGATTTTCTCTCTAAATTTTACATTGAATTTGTGCTCTGCAGCAATGATAAAATGTATTTAGATATAAGTACCTACATATTTTATTGTTTTACACTTTTGACTGAATTTGTAGTCTAATAACTTAGAAGTCTGTTTATAATCCGAGCCATGTTAGTGAGAATCTCTATGAATAGCTTTTTAAATAATGGAATTTAGCAAAACGCATGCTTGTAGCTCTTTAGTAGAAGCAGAAACAAGAGAAGAATCCCCAATCTTGTTTGTTTTAATTAATGAAATGTTAAATCTACTAAAAAACTGTCAAGGACCAATCGTTCTTTATCAAATTATCTTTAAGTCTTTGGTTGTATCTTGATATGACTATGGTTAGAGATGTGCCGTTCTCGGGAAGTTACCTCATTTTGTATGAAGAACATTCTCGACGAAGAATATTTCCCATACAAAATGAGGGAAGTTTCCGAGAACAGCCATCTCTACTTATGGTTAGTTTATCTGAATATTTAATTGAAGCTTAATTCACTACAATTAAATTGTACTTATAGTGTATAGTGTGTGTATAGTGTATTTGCTTTGCTGCAACTGTTGTTGTTTCAGTAATTGCATAGTGCAATTTGGACAGTTATCACCCAAGCTGGAAAAATAATTACACATATTTTACGGTCCTGTCATATTACGGTCCTATTACGTTTTTAATATTTTTATTTTAAGAAATAATTTAGGAAAAGCGACTAAAAACGTAGTAGTAATAAAGTTTATTATTATATGTAGTTTGTTGAATCTCATAATGGTATTGTCCTGAATTTTAGTACAGTTCAGCTTTTTACAGAGTTTTTAAAAAACTACCTACTTATGTTCTAGTTTTAAAAGTAGTAATAATAATAAGTATACAATTTCCGTCCTAGAGACCTTTATTTCTCATGATTGTGCCTTTGTATATATGAATAAGCTTAATTCTATTATATTTACAGATTTTTACACTTATATACAGTATAATATTTTTTAGAGTAGGTAATTCATACTATTACTTTACATATCTAATTAAAATCGTATGCTTTTAAAACATTTCTTTCATTTCATAGCATTTGGGAAAATAATGCCTGCCAAAAAAACAATATTCCATTCAACAGAACAATACAAGAAAATAGACCCTGCTTTCCTTAAATGTAATATTTACACTACCAATTATTGACATCACGAAATTGATTTCAAAGGTGGGTAATTCTCAGAGCGTTTCAACCGCTCTCATTCTCCTGGTCGCATTAATGTCGAATTTCCTATAGATTAGGATATAATTTTCAGTTATTATGTAGAAGTCATGGCACTCTACAAGTTAACCGAAAATAGCATCCAAAGCTACAGGAATTTCGACATTAATGCGAGCAGGTGAATGAGAGTGGTTGAAACGCTCTGAGAATTACCCACGGTAATTACTAGGTGCCAATAACTGGCATTTCTGATCCCAATAATTGGCTGTTTTACCCTGTGACATGAAATAGAAATTTACTTGAAACATTTGAAACCATGAGGAAGGGCTTCAAAATGTTTCATAATCATTTTCAAATCTGCTCTCTTACAAACTTCTCGTATGGCTTTTTGCCTACTATTTCCACTTGAATCAATTCTACTCGAGTGATCCCTCCATTTCCCAAATATACAATTACACTTAGCCAATTCAGCATTGACCGGGGTCATTAACACACTGCATTTTGAAGTCTGTTTTACACACAAACTCAGCGCTTTGAATGCAAGGTACCGCAAATGATTAATGCAGTAAATAAACATATAGTGACTTGGGTTATTTTTCTTCACTGTTTCCAATATTGAATTACACAGTTTCACTGCTACACGTTTCTTGTAAAGGGGGAGGTAGTTCAACATTTCTTTTTGGTCACACAATATCGCCAAAATTGTACAAAACTTGTTAGCTGACAGGCATAATGTCGTGAATATGTGCTTCCAAATCAACTCTTCCGTGTTGTGATGGAGGTTGAAGATGTGGCCATTTATCGAAATGCCAGACTGACCAATACGGTTTTCAAGGAACTTCTGAGGATTCGCTAGGGCAGTGGAAAATGATATTTTATAACACATCTGACCGGCATACACATTGCTTGCTCGGCTGACCTGCAGTGTGGTTGTATCATAGCTGTAACCAAGAAAGCTTATTTCTATGTTTGATTTTATGAGTGGGTGTGGGAAGTTCACCACAGTTTTTCCGTAGTTAACATTCCTATAGCTTGACAGAGCCTCTAAAAATGAATGAGCATCTTCAATTGAGTCTGTTATGTACAAGTAATCATCAACAACTCTTGTAAATAGTTTCAGTTGGTTTTCTGATTTCTTGAGGTGTTCAGTAAAATAGATTTCATCTAAATGAGCATAGTAGAGCTCGGACAAAGCAGGTGAATATTTATATCCCTGAACTAAGCCCTCTTTCCATTCAAAAACTGTGGAACCAGCTCGGACCAACAGTGGCTTACGCAGCTCCGTGACCATGTCTCTGTACTGTTGAGCAATTTTTCTCTTAAAATTCAGATTTTTCTCTATTTTCTGAAAATGTATGTGTCTTTCACTTAATATCTTCATAAGCTTCTCTCTATTAATAGCCCCAAACGCATTGCTCAAATCAGTTTTGACAAAGTAAAGTTTAGGTCTGTCTTGTTTGACCCACTCGTAATATAAATTGTTGAATTGCATTTCAATTCTTTCATGATGTTTGCCAGTTAATGTTTTTAAGAATATCAACCTTTCCTTCATTTTATACTTCTCAGTTGGAGTCTGAATATCTGGCTTATATCGAACTATAGGTCTGCAATCATTGTTTGACTTTAAAATTAGATGCAACTTTGGTATTTCCTTCTTCATGACCTTCAACTTCAATATTTCTTGCAAGCTGTGATTACGTTTAGCTTTTTTACCTAAACAATAAGGGTCATACTTTTTTAAAGTTTTTATGTATACCATTTTTGATATCTGCTTGTCATAAAAACTTTGCCATTGACTCTTCCAGAAAAAGTGTAGCTTATTTTCATCAGCATCAAATTTGCATGTTGTTATATAAAAGTTTAGACAAAGCATTGGTGATAAAATGTACTTCAGAATCCAATGCAGGATATTGAAGAGAATAGTTTTTGTTTTATCACCAGGTAAAGTTTTCCACGGACTAACAGTTGTGTCCCAAGTTTCCAACATCTTGGAAACTATAATATTCTGCCGCCTCATACTGTATACAACGACTTTGAAAAGCTTTCTAAAAATCTTGGCATTATGGTTGTTGCCTAATAAAGTTTTGGGCAATATTTGGTACAAGGCATTTATGCAAGAGTTGAAAATATCTTCTTTGTTAACTGGAGATAAACACTCATTTTTAGTTATTTTAGAAAAGAAGCTTCTGAAGTCATCTTTAGAACTGTTATGAAGATTATTTTTTAGAATATTTAGTATTTCAATTAATTCAGTCGGTGCATCTCTTACCAGTGACTCGTCTTGAAGCACTTGATGCACGAAGGATTTGTTTTTGTTTTCAGTTTTCAATATATTTAATTTCACGCAATTCCCGAAAGATCGAACGTTCTGTTTGTTTACAAAGTACTGCGACAGACAAATAGGATCGCTTTCATTCATATTTAGAAACATTTATTTGATTTTTACATTTAAAAGGAAATTTTAAAATCGATTCAATTTGATTCAAATTTTGCGGTGACTTGTCAGGACTTGTAGGCAAACCGATGCGGGAAGATACGTTCCGTTTTCACTGTAGTCTCTTTAAGTTATCGAAGTGTCACTTATTTAAAAAAAATAGGAAAACAAGTTAAATCTTAAATGATCATTATCAAAAACATAAGAAGCGCGTATAAAAATATAAATACCCTCATTCGGCATTTAGATTTCAGCCATAGTAAAAGCAAAGCAAACTGACGTTTGTTATCAGTATGAGTATGCTGACATTGTTTTGATATTATCAGTATCAGTGATATTAACCTTTCTGATATTTTATTGGTTAAAATTATCTGTAATTTATTTTATTCTTCCGTAAAAAATGGCCAAAACAGTGTACCGTGATTTGCTACAAATATTTAAAAGCAGTGTATCTGCCGTGCTTCCAGAAAAACTAATAAGAAACTCTGTAAAATACAATTCTGTAAATCAACAACTACATATTTTAAATGATACCTATAACCTGCAGGGAAAACACCTTTATGTGGTTGGGACAGGGAAGGCAGTCCAAAGTATGGCAGGGGAGATACAGAAAATAATTGGGTCAAAGATCAAACAAGGAATTGTGAGTGTGCCTTTTGGGAGCTTGAACCAGTCACTCATAGAGAAACTGGCCTTCTATGAAGGAGCTGATAACAATTTGCCAGACGTCAGTGCTGAAAACACAGCTAAGAAAGTCAAGGACTTAATTTCCAAACTGGGACACAATGACATCCTTTTAGTCTTAATATCAGGTGGGGGATCTGCATTGCTGCCTTTACCAAAAAGCCCAATTACTTTAAAAGAGAAAACTGCATTTATAAAGAAACTAGCTAATGCCGGTGCTGATATAACTGAGCTAAATTGTGTGAGGAAAAGAATCTCTGAACTAAAAGGTGGCCAGTTGGCAATCAAAGCACAGCCAGCGAAAGTTATTTCTCTAGTGCTCTCAGATATTGTTGGGGATCCTTTAGATTTAATAGCAAGTGGACTAACCACAGAAAATGAAGATGACATCTCTATGGCTCTGGATATTATAAAGAAATACAAGTTACATGATGACCTTCCAATGACATTTAAAACTGTACTGTCAGAAACATCACACATTACATTTCCTAAAGGAAATGTTGGGAATTATTTAATTGGAACCAACAAGTTGAGCATAGAAGCTGCACTGAAGGAAGCAAATAATTTAAACTATCTTCCTCTTCAACTGTCTAATATTATAACTGGTAATGTGAAAGATGTTGCACAATATTATGCTAAACTAATCAAGTTAATCTGTAATTTTGTTGAAGGAAAGATAAATATAAATGAAGCTACAACTCAAATAGGGTTGCTAAATATTCCAGGAGTAAACTCTAACTTTATGGAACAGATAGATCAGAAAAATAGTAAAGACCTGTGCCTGATTCTTGGAGGGGAAATAACTGTAGAAGTGAAGGGTACAGGGAAAGGTGGAAGGAACCAGCAACTTGCTCTAGAAGTTTCCAATTCTCTACACAAAATGAAGAATGAGCTCTCAATGGTTGATGTATATTTGCTAAGTGCTGGTACAGATGGGATAGATGGCCCTACAAATGCTGCTGGCGCTATTGGTTATAAAGACTTGGTAACTGATGCAAAAAATGAAAATCTAGATGTCAGTACATACATAGATAGTAATGATTCATACCACTTCTACAAAGAATTTAAAAAAGGTGATCTTCATGTTGTTACAGGGCATACAAACACTAATGTGATGGACATACATGTAATCATAATTAAAAGATGTAAATAAATGTTTCTTTATTAATTCAAATTCTACATTTATTGTGATGATGTTTTCAAAAATGTTAGTAATTGGTTTTTATTTTTATTTTTGTTTAGTTTAGCAGTTGTCAACACTGCTTGTTGGCATAGACCAGCAAATTTGTCTTTTTTCTTTTTATTATTCTTTATGACTTTGGTTTCCTTAACAGTGTTCAGAGCATTATTCTTATTCTTGAGTGAAAACACTTCCTTGGCATTGTAGTATATGCTTGCTTCAGTTTTCTTCTCTGAGTTAAGTTTCACTTTGGTTTTACTGGGATTGGGTTTGAGAATCTGAACTTCTGGAGGTATTTCTTTGCTTATGTTGGTATTTCCTTTCATCGGTTTTAAAATTGGAGTCACTGTACTATGCTTACAGAATGAACAAATTCTTTCCTAAAATAAAAATAGTATAATTAAGAATACTTATAAAAAAACCACTGGTGTATGTTTTTATACATATTTAAACTTTAACCTTACTTACCAATTCATTACTATGTAGTAATGTTTTGGGATCAACATTACTTTTTGTGGGCTTTCGTGATTTTATCCTCCTTTTCTGCCTTTTACTAAGTTTAAGTGGTTTTATCTGGGGGTAAAAAATTAATTTGATTAATTATAACAATTAAATATTTTAAAAATTTTATAAATAATTTAGAGCACTTAAAATAAAAAAAATTATACTTCTCTCACTCACTATGCTATCGTCTTATGCTATTCTACTACAAAATTTTACAGTGTTTTCTCGACCTTAAGTTATTGCAGTGTAAGTTGTTACAATTCAGCCAAGTATAGTAATAGATACTTAAAAACATTATAGAAGATAATGAGCAACATACCTTAATCTCAGAATTTTTATTCCACTCTACACAACAATGAGGGCACCTAGTTTTAGACGAGAAGTGTTTATCAGGTAACCCATATCCTTTTGTTATATGCATACATCGCATCCTGAAAGACATATCCTATTAGGGACCAAATTACGGAATCCATGAAATCGAAGTTAACACTGATTGATATACTTACAGGTAATAACTTCTCAATACTGAGTGTGTTCGTGTTGATTCTGTTTGGGACAGGGTAGATGCTGCTTTGTACAGGAAACCAATGTGAGCATCTGCCATGTTAAATGCACAGTACTTGAAGTTTCAGTATTTTGTTTTCAAGTTTTATAACCATTCCAACCTCTAAAAATTGTAATTGTATGACACAGACAGTACCTATATGACATGTACACCTTTTGACAGTTTTACCATTTGAGTTGATCTGAACGCATCGTTAATAAAGTTAGGTAGGTATTGATGAACGCATTTATTTTAATTTAGCGCTGTTTGAGCACTTGTAAAAATAGTTGATAAGGTACCTGCTCGGTAGATTTTTTTTAAATTTTTTTTCTTCATGTTTATTGCTGTGGTTTAAGCAGCGATCACACCACCCTTTCCGTAACCCTAACGAGAGGGACGCCGCAATACGTTGGAATGAGATGGAGATATCTCTATACGTATCTAACGTATTGCGGCGTCCCTCTCGCTCGATACGGTTAGGGAAAGGGTGATGTAATACGGCTATTATTGTCATACGGAATCTAAGCCACAACATTTTCCCGCCTAATTCCTCAACTGTCAACTGCTGAATGGTCTTTGTTTATTGCGCGAAAATTGTTTTTATTGTGATTAGGTTGTTACCATGTGCATTGGTTTATAAATAGATGAAACAACGAAGAAATATCTTTAGTGGTAGTTTTAAATAAGTGCATTTGTTTCTGCATCCAACTCGAAAGCAACAATGGATGTCGCCGACACCTATGCTACCCAAAGCCAAGTGAAGGATGAGGTTGGAGTTCGTTGCCAGAAGCTATTTCAGGACTTTTTAGAAGAGTAAGTTCGCTAAGACCTATAATTTAAAATACTAGATAATTACTTCTAGATATGTACACATTTAGTTAACATTTTTGTTTACGCTTTTAATTTTGAGGTTAGATTGTAAAATTGTTACGATTTCTAGGTTCAAAGAAGACAACGAGACAAAATACGAAAAGCATGCGAAAGAGCTTCTTAAACCGGAGCTAAGCACACTAGAAGTGAGCTTTGATGATGTGGAAAAATACAACCAAAACCTCGCCACAACTATTATTGAAGAATACTACAGAATATATCCATTTATTAATCAGGCTATTCTTAATTACATGTTAAGTCTAGCTGATAGTGGTATGAAAAAGGATTTACAAGGCAAAGAGTGTTATGTTTCATTTGTCGATGTCCCTACTAGACATAAGGTACGAGAATTAACTACGGCAAAGATTGGAACTCTCATCAGAATCTCAGGGCAGATCGTACGAACACACCCGGTACATCCAGAGCTCGTTTCTGGTACTTTTGTGTGTTTAGACTGTCAGACAGTGATTAAAAATGTGGAGCAACAGTTCAAGGTATGTTATAAGAATTATCCAAAAAAAATTATGTGTAAATAATTAGGCTTCTTTGCTTAAGTCACTGTCAGCTAGACAATCCTCAAAGTGAAGTTTAAGTCTAATTAATCTTTTCATTTTGATAAACTAAATCAAGCTATGAACATAGCCAGATTTAAAAATAATATTATATAAAAAAATACAAAATGATCTATGAAAGATTAGAATAGTTATGTGCCTAAGCATATGATGGGTATATTGATGATGATGGTGGAGGGACATAGGGCTTGATGGGTTAATTTACCTATAATTATTTTCTGTATGGCAGGGATGGTTGAAATTATTGTCAAATAAGTTTTATTTAATTAACATGGACTAATATTAAACTGATTTTTTAATCTATTTGCAGTACACAATCCCAACAATCTGCCGTAACCCAGTGTGTGCCAACCGGCGCAGGTTTATGTTGGACGCAGACAAGTCAGTGTTTGTGGATTTCCAGAAGATCCGCATCCAAGAGACACAGGCTGAGCTGCCTCGGGGCTGCATCCCGAGGTCCTTGGAAATTATACTGAGAGCTGAGGCTGTGGAGTCAGTGCAGGTTAGATCATCATAATTGACTGGAAGACGTATAGTCAACCAAATTGATTCCAAAGAGTACAATTTACAATTCCTTTCCTAGGATTTAGCAGTAAATGACTTCCTATAAACTACTGTTTTTTTTTCTATTTTGGGTTAGCCAAATTGGTTTTGCTTTTTCCGCAATATATTGTTTCTACATGTCCCAGAAACGACCAGGTCGGCTAGCACAAGTTGTCCGCAACTTGTTTGTCACTTGGATATCTCTCTCTAACTGGTATGTAGCGATAGAGGCGCATAAGCGAGAAAATACAAGACTTGCTAGCTGGCCAGGTTTGATAAAATTTGACAAAAACAAAACCTTTTCACATCTTAGAATTTTTTTTTTTTTTTGTCATAGCTGATTATGACCAAACTGATTAACTTCAAACCTATGTAGCATTTATATAAACTTATTTATCTCCTTTTGGTCCTACAAGTCAGTTTTATCTTTCATTTCTCCTATTACTCCTCATCCACTAATAAAACCATTTTTTCCAGGCCGGCGACCGCTATGACTTCACTGGCACCCTCATAGTGGTGCCAGACGTGGGGTCCCTCTCGATGCCGGGCGCCAAGGCCGAGCTGACGACGCGCACGCGCCAGAACAACGAGGGCCAGATGGAGGGCATCAAAGGGCTCAAGGCTTTGGGTGTCCGAGAGCTGCATTACAAGTGAGTGGGTTAATTTTAATTTTATATTATTTTGATACGTCATCACTGGTGCTCATGGAAACGCTCAACACTACGAAAGGAATTGAAAATTTTGAAGTTCCTATGAGGTTTTTGGTTGTTATTTAAATTTCTTCTAGCATAGCACCTCTCTAGCTCCTTGCACACAGGCCATACTTGCAACTCCTATACATTCACATATATTTATGAGCCAAAACTTCTTCCTGCAACCCACTAATCACTTTCTCTCAACTTTGCCTAATTCAAATGTTCAGCATCCTACTAATATTATAAATGCGAAAGTTTGTGTGTGTGTTAGTTTGTTACTCTTTCACGCTGCAACGGCTGGACGGATTTAAATTAAATTTCGAATGGAGGTAGCTTATACCCTGGATTAACGTATAGGATACTTTTTATCCCGGAAAATATGGTGGTTCCCAAGGGAAAAACGATAAACGACTTGTACGCGGACGGAGTCGCAAGCAAAAGCTAGTATGTATATAAAATACTTTGGCTGTTACACTCGCAAGTAAAGAAGTTTCATCTGTTGGTGTTTTCAGAACGGCATTCCTAGCGTGCAGCGTGCAGGCAATATCCCGTAGATTTGGTACATCAGAGCTGTCCACTGACGACATGACTACGGAGGATATGAGGAAACAGATGACTGATAAGGAGTGGGATAAGGTAGTCACACCACGGGAATGTTGAGCCACTCGCTGGCATCTGTAATTCGGTCGGGTTGTCAAATCGTACGAATTCGAATAAAGGAAACGAACTACATGTGTCTATACCACGGATTTTTTTTTAAAGAAAATGGATTAATTTTGCATAGGGTTTACAAAACATTTTTTTTTTTCACATTTTTCCGTTATAAATTCACATGTAGTTTCACCCTTATTCGTTTGTGCTCTTTATCATGGGACACCCTGTATAGAAGGAAGGTCATTTTGAGATGTCGACGTTTTGCTATGACAGCCATCTGATATAAGGGTGTTTTGCGACCAGGACAATTTGAGATGACGACGTTTCGCTACATCGCCGTTTTGCTATATCGACTACTTACCAGCTAGAGAAGCGATTATTATACTTATACTATATAGATTTATTTCCCCTCCTGTTGCGAGTCCAGTCCGACACTTTATGTACTTTATGGTCACTGTTGTCATTTATCTTTAATTTGCTCTCTCTTTACCAACAAAATGTTTTCAAATCGTTAAATTGTGTCTGAGACGGGTTTGAAGGTTAACCACCTGTAGAAAATGGCCATGGATCAGGTGACCCGAAACTCTGATAAATGTGCATCCACACTGAAGTTACTTTTTGTGGAGCAACATTTTGCAACAAGAGACGGAATAAGAAGAAATAAAAACAAACTTTCATATGAGAACTACTAAACTACTTGGCAAATTAGGTTATTTCACAATTATAAATATATTTTCAGGTGTACGAAATGTCTAGGGACCGGAACTTGTACAACAATCTGATCGCCAGCCTGTTTCCGAGCATCCACGGGAACAACGAGGTGAAGAGGGGCATTCTATTGATGATGTTTGGAGGGGTCGCCAAGACCACTATTGAAGGTAAATAACTCGATTTTAGAATATTTTTTTTCTTTAATAAAAAGTCATTCATGTAACAAACAGTAAAAATGACAAGCCATTTAAATATTTGTTTCTATCTCTTTCTAGCAAAACAGAATTTGACATGGAGTTTATGTGGTCGTAGTGTACGTCACATGACACGTCGGATCTCTCTGTTTAATTATTAGTATTAAATGCTTATATTATTTGTATTTTTTGGCCGAGTTTAATTTCACTTTTTGGCATCTTTTTTTACGGTATTTTCATATATTGTTAAGAAATGCGATAAAAAAAATCTTACATATTCTCAATTAGCGTGCTAGGACCTTGTGCAGGGTCTGTCCGAATCCTCCATCATCTTATCTGCTCACCTACCTTTAGACCCGATTCGCACGAGCGCTTTTTTAACGCTCAACGCTTGCGTTCCGCGATCCTATTGGTGGGATTCTCGAGGTCAACGAATGGGATCGCAGAAAACGGGTGTTGAGCGTTAAAAAAGCGCTCGTGCGAATCGGGCCTTAATCGTCGTGTTTACACTGGTGCCAAAAATCTTAAATTGCATGTCTATGGTCATCAGTTCCTACTGATCATCGGGTAGCCTACATCAGGTACTGGTTTACCTTCTCCATCAGTACTTTCATTCTATTGCTTGTTACCTTTTGACAATGAAGAGGCAGAACGGATCATAATGAAATTTGACAAGCATATATATTGTATTAAAAAAATACATATATTGTATTATGGGAAAGGACATAGGATACTTTTTATTTCGGAAAATTGGACTGTTACCTAGGGCATAGTGATGAACGATTTCTACGTGGTTAAGACGCGGACAAAAGCCAGTATGATATGATATAAGGAAATAAATCCGATTTATTTAAAAACTAGCTTTTGCACGCGACTCCGTGACGACGCGTTTAGCCTAGTTGGTAGTGACCCTGCCTGCGAAGCTAGCGGTTCCGGGTTCGAATCCCGGTATGGGCAAATATTTGTGTGATGAGCGCGAGTATTTGTTCCTGAGTCATGGACGTATTGTATTTCTCTATATAAGTAATGTTTATCGTTGTCTAGTACCCATAGTACAAGCCTTGAGCTTAGTTTGGGACTAGGTCAATTTGTGTGAGATTGTCGCTGATATTTATTATTATTTATTTATTCCGGGATAAAAATTATCTCATATATTAATCCAGGCTATAAGCTATCTCCATTCTAGAGAGTAACTAATACACAAACTTTCGCATTTATAATTACAAGTAGTAGGATTGAACGGATCCTGTATAAGTAAACCCGTTTGTCTGAAGGCACGACGCTCCGCGGCGACCTGAACGTGTGCATCGTGGGCGACCCCAGCACGGCCAAGTCGCAGCTGCTGAAGCAGGTCAGCGAGCTGGCGCCGCGCGCCGTCTATACCAGCGGCAAGGCCTCGTCCGCCGCCGGGCTCACCGCCGCCGTCGTCAGGGTAACGCCACTATTCGTTTTATCTTATAACCTAACCGAGTTAAAAACCCCCGATATCAGCGCCTAAAAACCCTCTGATCAATGAGCAAAACCTTTAACGGGCTCCAAGCACGTACATTTTCACTGGAGGGACTTCGTAACTAGAAGATTTCAAGAATTAAAAAATCAGATCCCCCTCATCGACTAGAAAAGAGCTGATGATCTTCAAACGGCTGAACAGATTTTCATGAAACATGGCTAAGAACACTAGGGATAAAATTATCTATGACACGAAAAAAACTATACGAAAATCGGTTCATCCGTTTGGGAGCTACGATACCACAGACAGATACACAGATACACAGACAGACACGTTAAACTTATAACACCCCTCTCTTTTTGCGTCGGGGGTTATAAACACCGGTCTACTGCGAGTCTGCCTCGCGCACTTGTACGTATGTAAATAGTTCCAAAATCACGGGAATACAATAGAAACAAAGTACAGTATAAACTGACACGCACTAAGTATGCACTCTCGTACTTAGTGAGTATCAGTTTATACAGGCCTTTATTTTTTATGAGATGTAACTACAAATTAACGGTTTTCGGATTTTTCCCTGTACTTGTAGTAAAAACTAATATTACTTGCCAAATTTCATAGTTTTAGGTCAACGGAAAGTGTCCTATAAATTTTGAGTGTCGAATTATACGTGTTTTGCGGCATAAACGGCAGTATCTTTTTTTTTAGTTAACTTAGAAGTTCGATTTTATCACAGCTTCAAGGGACTGTAGACCTGAATATATGGTTTTAATTTCCACTCTATACCTCCACGCGCTCCCGACGGTCTTGACAGACAGACAGACGGACAACAAGGTGATCCAATAAGGGTTCCGTTTTTTCTTTTGAGGTACGGAACCCTAAAAATATGACACGATTATTGCCGACTGTACTTGTATCCCTGATAAGACGCTCACTGTATTCTTTCGCTAAACCATTAGCCCAAACAGAACTTGTTCACACCTTTTTTCGCTGCCGTACATAATTAAGGTATTGCTAATGTAATGTCCATAAAATTTAAATAAAAAAACAACATCGTTGCAGGACGAGGAGTCGTTCGACTTCGTGATCGAAGCCGGCGCGCTGATGCTGGCGGACAACGGCGTGTGCTGCATCGACGAGTTCGACAAGATGGACCTCGTCGACCAGGTCGCCATCCACGAGGCCATGGAGCAGCAGACCATCTCCATCGCCAAGGTACGGCTGCGGAGTATTAAATTGTTCAAGTGAAATGTCAAATTGTCAACAAGAGTAAAGTAAACCTGTATTCATTGAAAACTGTAATTTCTGTCGTGCCTTGATACGGGCATTTCTGCAGTCCAGCTAAGAGTGAATTACTATGTTTTGATGTTGTTTATAATGTTAATATAATTAATAACCAAGTACATATTTTTGAATCCGCCATTTTGGCATATTTTTTATTAAAATACCCATTGACACAGTATCATTTGCAAAAACAATACTGTTGAAGGTCTACAAAATTACAACAAGGAAGTTTAGCCTTTCGTGGTTTTCGAGCTTTTTCGCTGTCAAAAGTTTCTATCTACCTACCCTCCCATACTATCGTCAGCTGACTAGCGAAAATGTATGGGAGGGCGGGAGGGAGGGAAATCGAATTTTTTGCGCAATGTCGGGGTTGGTAACTCAGATTGTCAATTAACTTTTAAGTTTGATTAAAGTTGTTGCTGTCACGTTCTTTGCTATAGCGATAGAATAAGACGCAGCAACTTTAAAGTTGCTTTAATTTTTAAGTTTGATTAATCAAACTTAAAAATTATTTGACGTCTCCGAGTGCGGTAAATAATCTCCAAAGTTTTGTTACTGAATTTAATTGAACCCTGTATAATAATAGTAGTTTATGTGACTGGTGCATAATGAGAGGCATCAAAATACGAGTGTGTGTTTATGAAACGAGCCGACAGGCTCCATAATAGCATCACACGAGTGTTTTAATGCCTAATTATGTACAGTTACATACACTATTTTATCTACATACATATTATAAGCTCTCTGTGATGTGTTCAGGAACCGCATGTTACGACCGGCATAGCCGGCATTGATCAATTATTAGAACGTCAAAAATGGCGGCAACCGTAGTTTTTTTTTTTTTAACTAGAAACAATCTAGAGTCGGCCTCTACTATCATATCTTTCGATATCAAGTAACATACGAGATTTCTCAAAATTGTATGCAATTGACATTTCATTTCGAATTAAATGTCATCTCGAGTGATATTAGAATTGTTTTGTTTTTCAAAGATGTTCGAAATTTGAAACTCATAACTTTATCAAATTTTATATCGTAATAAGAACACTACGTTACTGCTACAGATAAGAAAATTATCATAGTAAAATTGATTGTTGCAATGCTGGTCATTGCCAACGGATCAACGCATTATAGAGGACTTATGATATGTGTGTAGATAGAATAAGTTTTGAATTGTGTACTTGTCCAGGCCGGCGTGCGCGCCACCCTGAACGCGCGCACGTCCATCCTGGCCGCCGCCAACCCCGTCGGCGGCCGCTACGACCGCGCCAAGTCGCTGCAGCAGAACGTCGCGCTCAGCGCCCCCATCATGTCGCGCTTCGACCTGTTCTTCATCCTCATCGACGAAGCCAGCGAGATGGTGGACTACGCTATAGCCAGGAAGATTGTCGATCTGCACTGCAACAAGGAGGAGAGCTACGACTGTGTGTACACGAGGGAGGATTTGCTGCGGTATATCGCGTTCGCGAGGAGCTTCAAGCCCGTCATTACTGAGGTTAGTAATAGTGATGGGCGCATCAGTTTTTTTCACTAGATGGCGCCACTGGAAGCGAGATCTTTTTGACAGTTGATATTAGACATTATAAATTTAAATCTGTAAATATATCCTATATATTTCTGTCTTCGACTGTACAATCAGAAACCCACCATGGGGGAAGCTAGTTTAGAAAAAGGGTTGGGATTTTTCTTTGAACTGAACTTATCAGCAGCGTCATGAAGTAAATCAATAAATTTTACTATAAGAGGGTCGCTATCACACAGAAGGTTAATTTGATCTAATTGATTATCAATGTAAAAAGTATATTTGGGCCAATCTGCTTTATCATGTATTTGAGAAGAGAAGGATTAGGGGTGGGGCGTGTGGATAATGATGGGGTAATGATCACTCCCAAATGACTGATTCAAAACATTCCAGGAAAGTAAAGAGGAGAGATCAGGAGAGCAGGCAGTTAAATCCAAAGCAGACTGGGGGATTTGTCCGGGAGTAGAGGAGCCGTCAATAATTACATAAACATTTATGTCATCAAATAAGTCAAGGAGAAAAGAGGAGAGTCAGAGTGAAAAGAACCCCAAGAAGAATTATAGCAGTTAAAATCCCCTAATATAAAATGGTTGAAAGGTCGGGGATTATAATAATAATAAATATCAGGGACAATCTTACACAAATTGACCTAGTCCCAAACTAAGCTCTAGGCTTGTAGTATGGGTACCAGGCCACGATATACATACTTATATAGATAAATACATACTTAAATACATAGAAAACATCCATAACTCAGGAACAAATACTCGCGGTCATCACACAAATATTTGCCCATATCGGGATTCGAACCCGGGACTGCTGGCTTCGTAGGCAGTGTCACTACCAACTAGGCTAACCGCGTTAAGTTTGTATTAGGATGAGGAATATAAATTGAAATATTTATACCCATGACTTTAGCAGCCACAGCGTTAATTTCTGACGCAAACGCCCGAGGCACGTCCTGACTGACCGAGCATTTGCCTCGCGCGACAGCCTCGCGAGGCTGCTCGCCCAGTCGGTACACGGTTATTGAGTTGCCGTAGTAGACGATCGCTACACGGCCGGCGCCGTAGCACTGGGGCGGGGCAGCGCAGCGCGTAGCTGATCGTCGGTGTAGCACGCCGGCGTAGCACACCTGCGTAGCACGCTCCCAGCGTAGCGGTAAGCGTAGTCGACGCGTACGCCCGCGCCCGCCCAGCCCGCCGGAATAACATCGTGAGGAAACCTGCACATCATCACCTTCGCTTGTAGACTTTGTTTAATGACTAATCCGGCACTGCACAAAAGTTTCTAAGGGATGGAAGTGTATTTATATATTTATAGAATGTTTGTGTCGCAGGAGGCCGGCAAGTTGCTGGTAGAGTACTACACGAGCCTGCGGCAGCGAGACAGCGGCGCGGCCGGCGGCGGCGCGTGGCGCATCACGGCGCGCCAGCTCGAGTCCATGATCCGGCTCTCCGAGGCGCTCGCCAAGATGCACTGCAGCGGGCTCGTGCAACCGCACCACGTCTCCGAGGCGCACAGGTGACACACAGACAGACAGACAGACAGACACGCTCGCATCACGGCGCGCCAGCTCGAGTCCATGATCCGGCTCTCCGAGGCGCTCGCCAAGATGCACTGCAGCGGGCTCGTGCAACCGCACCACGTCTCCGAGGCGCACAGGTGACACACAGACAGACAGACAGACAGACACGCTCGCATCACGGCGCGCCAGCTCGAGTCCATGATCCGGCTCTCCGAGGCGCTCGCCAAGATGCACTGCAGCGGGCTCGTGCAACCGCACCACGTCTCCGAGGCGCACAGGTGACACACAGACAGACAGACAGACAGACACGCTCGCATCACGGCGCGCCAGCTCGAGTCCATGATCCGGCTCTCCGAGGCGCTCGCCAAGATGCACTGCAGCGGGCTCGTGCAACCGCACCACGTCTCCGAGGCGCACAGGTGACACACAGACAGACAGACAGACAGACACGCTCGCATCATGGCGCGCCAGCTCGAGTCCATGATCCGGCTCTCCGAGACGCACAGGTGGCACAAGTTCAAGGCCTTATAGCACAACCAGATAAGTACCTCTACGCAAACACGCGGTCGGCGCGGCGTATATAGTCCCCATAAGGTGGACAAATAACTTTGAAAAACTATGGAAAAGACAATAATCCGCTCAATAAACTTTATATGTTTTTCTTCAGATTGCTGAACAAGTCGATAATCCGCGTGGAACAGCCGGACATCCATCTAGACGAAGACGAGCCGCAATACGAGCCCGCTATGGACGTGGATGAACCGGCCAACGGAACCGCAGGTAACCGACTATTGGGTCACAGATTCAGGTTCAACATTGTCCCTTCTGTTCCAAAAAGTTAACGACGTGGGAGTTTTTAACTCATATAATTTCGATACAGGCCAAAACCGGTGCGCCAAAGTTCACATAATAATTTGTAGTCCGAATGTATTGTTACTCCTAATCATCGCAAGTCCTAAAGTATTTTTAGCTGAAACCGTCATTGTTTCAGGATTTTTTAAATATCTAACTGGTAAATTGAGTTCGGTTAGGTTAGGTTTGTTTTAAAAAAATTCTAAAATCAGACCGGTTTCAGTAAGATTCACTTTAGGAGTTGCGATGATTAGGAGTAACGATACATTCGGATTACAAATTATTCGGTGAGCCAATATGGACCCCTTTCTGGAACAGGAGAGACAATTTTTGTTTCTGTGACTGTGTATGACCCTATTATGAGGGATGGGGGGTCGGGAAGTTTTGTTTATTATTTATGGTAAAAATATGTCAGTTTTTAATATTCAAAACTGGTTATAGGTGTGGTTACTTCAGGTTAAGAGTAAGACGGTGTTACTACAAAAAACTGACTCTAAAACGACAGTTTCCTATTGACATTAAGTGTTCAACGGTTAAGTTTTTGCAATAACACTTGGAGAGTTTTGTTCTGTGTTAACATTTTATTTTTAACCAGAGTATTCTAATATGTTATTATATTATTGAAAACAAGCATTAGTCAAGTTTATTAATCAAAGATTTTCCTCCCATTATGGGGTTCCAGTCCAGCTTATCTCTAAACCTTCTTCGAGAAACGATCACTTCGAGTCAAAATTTTAGACAATAATGAAATCCATCCAGTAGTCTGAGATTTCCACAGACACGCGGAGATAAAAAATATATCACGTGACAATCTTCCTTTAAATCTGACGTTAAAATGACAAGAATTAAATAGCATCACTTACTTTACCTGTTACGTTTCACTTGTTACAGAAACCTTAGTGAACGGTGATTCGGGCAAGAAGAAACTGACGCTCTCGTTCGAAGAGTACAAGTCGCTCAGCGACATGCTCGTCGTGTTCATGCGCAGGGGGGAGGCGGAGGCGGAGGCGGGGGCGGGAGGTGGGTTCACCATAATTTGATAAATAATTAAATAATTTTTGACGACGCGGTTAGCCTAGTTGGTAGTGAACCTGCCTACGAAGCTAGCGGTCCCGGGTTCGAATCCCGGTATGGAAAAATATTTGTGTGATGAGCGCGAGTATTTGTTCGTGAGTCATGGATGTTTTCTATGTATTTAAGTATGTATTTCTCTATATAAGTATGTTTATCGTTGTCTAGTACCCATAGTACAAGCCTAGAGCTTAGTTTGGGACTAGGTCAATTTGTATGAGATTGTCCCTAAAAAATAGAAAAAAAAAAAAACATTTCGCAAACTGATTCATTTAGCAAACCGCTTTTTTTTTTCGAAACTGTAAATATTTCAATATTTGTATAAAATTAACTTAACCTATAGGGTTCTACACTATCGTCCTGAAATATTAACAGTTTTGGAAAAAATGCGGTTTGCCAAATTATATGTTTGTGACATGAATCAGTTTACGAAACATTTTCTGTAAAATGACTCAAGTTCTGAACTTAACCCGACTGGCTAATGAAAAGGTTATGTCCATCTTCGTTGTAAAGATACACAAAGTTACGTTACTTCCCAAATGTAAAAAAAGTGTTTCGTAATATTTGTTTCTTTTTTAATTGAATTGTATGATGCTCCTCTAATTTGAGATGTAATGTTACTTAGAAGGAATTAATCCTCATAATTAACCCTGTAGATCGGCGTCATATAAATACGGGATGTTTTCTTTATCATTTGGCCGGTTCAATTCCCAGACGATGCAAGCACTTTTTCTAAATCCATCAATGCAGTATTACTAACACTGATATGTACAGATATATTTGATGGCGAACTGTACATGAAGCATTTTAAATACTTTTCCTCCCTGTATAATGCCTGGACCTTGGCAGATTCTTAACGGCCTCTGATCCTGCTTGTTTGCTCCCAGGCGAGGAAAGCTCGGGCATGCGCAAGAGTGCACTAGTGAGCTGGTACTTGGAGCAGCTGGTGGCGCGCGGAACCATCGAGAGCGAGGACGAGCTGCTCGAGCGGAAGACCCTCGTGGAGAAGGTCATCGACCGGCTCATGTACCATGTGAGTGATCTCTCCCTCGGGCATGATGTGTTTTTGTTTGTTCCATCTTCACAGCCTCAACCGATTCTTTTTTTTATAGCTTCAATGGCAGCCCGCACATTAGGCCACTAGTGGCCGCCACTAAACGCGACCACTAGTGGCTCGGCAAAGCCACTAGACGCAGCCACCAAACGCGGCCGCCGGTGGCTCAGTGGCCACTAGTGGCTGCCACTATTGGCTATTGTTTATCTGAGAAGCCAGCGACTGTGGCCGAGTGTGCGCGCGAGGCGAGCCACTAAACGCGGCCACTAGTAGCGAGCGCGGGCGCTTGTGGCTCAGACGCGGCCACTCGAACGCCCGGTGTGCGCCGATGCTATACAAAATGTATGAAAAAACTCGTCCGCAGCTTGTGGCGGAGTGGCAGCCACTAGTGGTCGCGTTTAGTGGCGGCCACTAGTGGCCTAATGTGCGGGCAGGCTATATCTTATAGCTAATTGGCTAAGTAAAGTTTTTGGAAGAGATGTAAATTTTTTTTTTCGATATTCGTCATGCTAAAGATCAAGGAACTGCGGCTCTTTTATTTTCATTTCCTCTAATATTTTAGAAATATTTTTTTTAGTTATTAAGTTGACATTTGTAAACTTTAATGACCGACAAGCTTGTAGCCTTCGTACTTATGAGAAAGAACAAAAAGAACTGTCACTTTTATATCTGTCATTGTCAAATCAAAGTAAACAAACGATTCAATTCAACGGCTCTTTTCTGTTTGCTTGCGTTTCATGTGATCAGTGTTTTTAGAAATATTTTAACGAACTCCGGACTTTCGATTTTGCCGCTTACTGTACGACCTTTGCACGATATTTGGACTTGAATAATTAATTAGGTATAGAATCGTTTGTATACTTTGATTTGACTTGATAATGACAGATATAAATGTGACAGTTTTTTTTTTCTTTTTCATTAAGTACGAAGGCAACAAGCTTGTCGGTCATTAAAGTGTACAAATGTCAACTTAATAACTAAAAAAAATATTTCTAAAATATTAGAGGAAATGAAAATAAAAGAGCCGCAGTTCCTTGATCTTTAGGATGAGGACTATCGAAAAAAAAATTTACATCTCTTCCAAAAACTTTACTAAGCCAATTACCGGACACGGGCATGGGTGGGTACTTTTCATTTCGAAAAATTTTACAGTTCTCAAGCTCATAGCGATAAACAGCATAATTTAGTAATTATTAATTGTGCTCCTCCAATTCGAAAGGTACCTTATCCCAGCAGGCGGTTACGCCTTTTTTTACACGGCTGTTTTACTAATGACAACGCAATGAAAACTATAACAGCGTAAGTGCCCGCCATAAGGGCCCCTTCGATTTGGACGGCCACATTTATCAATTGAACATGTTCGCAGGATCAAGTGATAATCCCTTTGTCGACGACGGGTCTCAAGAGCACGCAGAAGTCTTCAGATCAAGAAGTCGAGGACGACCCGCTGCTCGTCGTCCATCCCAACTACGTCGTAGATACGTAATAACCACCGACATTTTTTATAATAAAATCGTTTTTACTGATTATATTATTTGTTGTTGACACAGTTTCAGAAGAGCTGCGATGTATAGAACGAACGGAACTGTCACTTGTGATTGTGAGCGACGTCCTGAGTGAGTGATGGATGCGAGTGATAGCATTAATTTTTAAAATAAAGTAAAATAACAAATCTGATTTAATTAAAAATATATTTTAACATTCGCTTAGATAACAAAACTTCTATTCAAGGCAATGGCACTTGGAATTTCATCGAAGGTAACCGGATGGCGAGTGGTATATATAAAAAAAAAAACTAGCATCTTTCAAATACCTTGTACAAATCAGGCAAGTTTGCAATCTGTAGTATGGCACCATTGTTCACAAAACTAGTCGGCGGCAAAAAGTTTTTCCTAATCGCGGGAAAAATCACATGTTCTTGTTTCCACTGTTCGGATTTTACCGACTCTGTGGTCGGGTCGGGGTTAGGTTGGCAATAAAAGATGGCGGTCTGTCGGCTAAAAGAGTCGAAACATTCCTTTTCCGCGTCCCAATTCACTTCAGTGACTAAACGTACGAGGTAGGTCGGTAAGGCTCCCATGAAGGGTGTGTGGTTATCTGAAAAAAATATGAACTTAATTATACTTTGTCTATGTAGATAATTATCTAACAGTGAACAAACAAAATCACGACTGATTTTGCTAGCCAGGCAAAACAAACCACAGATGCTAAAAATATTTTGCCACACTAAACGCCCCCGCTAGCACTTGATACGTCTTCCACTCCCGCCAACGTATGTCATCCCGTAGATGGTTACCACAAAACACTCATTTCGAACTTTCGGATCCCTTTCACCCGTCAAAGGGAAGGAGCTAACGTAACTTCTATTTTCAAAGTAGCCCCCCAGGACAAGCGTGCGAACTTGTCAATCAATGTCCATAAATAAAATATCAGAGGACAATCTGACATTTTGACCTAGTTCCAAACTAAGTTCGATTCTTGTGCTATGGGTACTAGACAACGATAAACATACTTATATAGAGAAATAAAGATAACATGACTCGGGAACAATTACGAGCGTTCATCACAAATATTTGCCCTTAGCTTTGTAGGCAGGGTTACTACAGGATCAAACCTCAAGGTTCAATGTCAGTTGTCAAACTATATAGAATCACTAACCCAATAAGAGCGGCAAAGCTAAGAGCTCCCCGCTACAGCTGAGCTCCATCGAGAAGTATTCGAAGAGCATGTCTTTCTTCTTGATTAGGAGTTGAGCCATTTGCTGCGCCATTTCTCTCATATCACCTGCGAAGAACGTGTAACTTTAGTACTAGCGAATATGAACTCCCAAATTACCAAAAACTGGTCAAGTGCGAGTCGGACTCGCGCACCGAGGGTTCCGTATTTAAGTCCGTATTTCAAAAACATAACTTTTTATGTAATAATTCGTATGAAATAAGGTCTATTTTGAGTTGCCTAAATCTAACACAAATTTTCAAAGTGTTTTAGTTATTTATTTTACACTTAACTGTAAATTTTGAACACTTCATTTTATTTTTCTCGTAAAATATAAATAATTAGCTCGTCAGGAATGTTTCAGATTTTTTGTTTCATAAAATAAACGGTAATTTTTTGTACATTTTTGGCTATAAATCAAAAAGCATTTCATTTAGTGAAAGTTTGTGTTAGAATCTTAACAAAATTGGTTAGCGTACATAATTATTAAATTGGTTTAACTAATATCTTAGAAATAACTAGATCTGCGTACCTAGTTCCGGGTTCCACTCGGGCTCTTGCGAGGAGAGTCCCAGCACGAGCAACTCTACCAGCGGCAACGGATTCGACAACTTTATTAAACCGAGATTCTGGAAATCGTAAAGCATCGTCTCGTAGAACAACTCTTCTCTGAAAATGAAACTTAAATTAAAAAGCTGCGTATATTTTTCTGGCAAAATGTTTCCATTTATATGGCTCAAATCTAACTGCAACTACAATATAAAAAGTCTAGCATGAGAAGGAAATCGAGTGCATCTAATAGCGAGCGAGCGATGTGGACGACACAGTATAATGAGATTACCACCACCACTGACACTGACAGTCGATTATAAATTCACCAAAGAACAATGTAATTTTTTAGTCAAAAAAATATAAAATTATTTTATAAATAGTCTAGAATGGGGGGTTGAAAAATGAAAGTGATTTGATTATAGCAAACGGGGTGTCATATGAAAGGGCTCAATCTGAACATTTCAAAACGATTTTTTTATAATTTTTTGTGACATACTTTTTTTTTATACTAGCATTGTTATCCATAAATGGATCTAGTCAAACGAAAAAGGAACTAATATAACTTACGCCAATCTTGTAGTATCACACAAATACAGCTTAGTTGAATGCTGTATCAACGATTTGTTTAAATCCACGCACCCAATAAATATCAGATTAGCCAATATTTCCCTCAAATTCGTATTACACTGCCTTTCTACATCCATTCTCAACTGCTTTACACTTGTTAACTTAGTTTCTATCCGTTCATACTTAAATGTTCTCGTTTTGAAAGATTCCTTTGGATCTATGTAAATTATATTGGCTTGGTCTGGTGCCGGATTCTTCCATTTTTCTGGCATTTTATTAATAGTAGCAGGTTCTTCAATTAGAGAATTCTCTAGAACATCATCTCTGCCAAATTCTAGCGTACTTTCAGGATCTTTAGAATGATTATTTTGTACATTAACATCAGTATGTTCATAGTTTGGTTTCTCAATATTTTTAACATGTGTATCTTCAGTATTATCTGCTTTTTGTACATTAGCATCAGCGTTTTGTAAATTATCTGGCGGATTTTCGTAAGTGTCAAAAGGTTTCGGTTCGGCGCGAAAGAATTTGACAATCTTTTGTAGATCGGGATTGACTCTAACCATACTGTTGGCGTACACTTTAGCTCCGTCTGTCGTTTTTTTGACCATTTCTTCGACCATCGTCGCGCCTGGTAATCGGGCCTGCATCAATCATACAATCGTTCACTCGCACCTTTAGAATTAAAGTGCCCTAATACAAAATGTTAAGTTTTGTACTTCGAGTTATAAAATTATTATTATAGAGATCTAATTGTAAATCTAAAAAATTTGGAATTAGGTCGCTTTAATTCTAAAGGTGCGTCTTGACGTTGGTTGGTAGTCACTTAGCAAGGGGGGAAAACTGACAAGGACAATATATCAGAGTAGTAAGGCAAGGGAAGCATGTCAGTTGCCAGACCACCTGCCTTATGCTCAGATGATTTGGCTAGGTTATCGGGAAGTAAAAATATGAGGTAACATTTTGTTTAGGGTCCGGTACAGTCTACAGCCTGCACGACTCTATTACTAGCGTGTCAGCTATTTTTGAGCGCAATGTCGGATAATTGACTGTACAGTCAACGCTGGTAAGGTCCTAAAGTGACAAATATTTACCGCGACAACCTTTCAAATAAATTAAACTTTCAAATCGGTTGTTTGAACTCAAGGCGATGACAGACATACACAAACGGATATTTGTCTTCTTTCTTACAAATAACAAACAAACATACCTGCGTATACATAACTCTGGTGGAATTGCAGCTGAGAAGTTTGCGCTCGACGCAAGCCTTCAGTTTCTCAATGATCTGCTCTTCGTATAAAAATTGTACTTCATGTTTCGTTGGATGCACGTTTACATCCACGTTTTTAGGGTCTGAAATTCAGTAGCATTTTCATAATTATTACGTCTTCCCCTAGTTTCAGAGCTGATAATAACTCTTAATCGCTCCAAACTGACTTCCACTTATGCAACTGAAACTAACTTTGAATTTATTAAAAGAAACGTCTGTCTCACCCATTTGGAAGCTACAAAGACACAGACCGATAGACTGTCAAAAAGCAGAGTAAGCAACTATATTAATTGTACTAAAATTAGTTCTATCACTAATTTAAATGAACAGTGCAATCATTTGATGATGCATGCTATGTTAGCACCTGGAAATAGCCTTCTGTACAGCCAATCTGTGAGAATTTATAACTGTTTATGATACTTACCTAGCGTTATACTAAGATAGACAAATGCATGAGAATTCTTTGGCAAATACGTTGAATACACGGAGTCAACGGCTTTGCGTATCGCTAGAACATAGAAACATAACGATACTGCATTAAATACACCAAAAAATATTTAAGAGCTTGAAAGGAGTTTAGCTATTTTAATTCAGAATAAAATAATCTTCTAGGAATCTCATATTTTACTGTAATGATTGAGTTCTACATGGACAAATTCGCGGGCAAAAGTTAGTACCATGTACTTACACTGAGAGTCAACTAGTCGATGGTTAATGAATAGTAACATGATGCCTTTCTTATGTGAATAATTAACGTTCGTTATAAACCCGTGTACTGACAGTTTCAACGTGTCATCCTTTAATTCTATCTCCATCAACTCTCTTGCTATCGCGTTACCGTGGATCTGAAAATAAATATGAATTCAGAAAGAGCCTGTTGGAAGTAACATAGCTTGAAATTCTCTAATTGAGCTTTAATCAATATCTACAAGTTAGACCCAAATAATGGGACCACGGTATGCAGTCAACATCAAACAACAGTAAGTACATGCTTGATCTGTATCTTTATCATGCCTGAGCTTAAACTGCCATTCCAAAATGTATAAAATTTCAAAAATTTTGAAGTGTGCTTTGACATTCCACAATTCAAGTAGACAATAATATGTAAATAAAAATGAACATTAAAACATGACGTAATTAACCAAGTGTTGTTTGAATGTAAAAAGCAATGATGGCAACCACATCTATGGTACTTATACATAAGATAGAAATTGAATGACATTACAAAATCAACATTTAAGCTTTCGGCACACCAAACGCGTGTCGTGAGCGTCGCGTCGCGTGGCGTGGCGTGGCGTGGCATGAGCGACGCGGCACCCGGCACACCGCAGGCGGCCGGCAGCTTCAACGCGTTTCGAACGCGTGCTCGCGTTGCTCACGCCTCGCGACCGCGTCCGGTGTGACATGTTGCGCAGCGCGTACATCCACCGCGTAACGCGTTACTTTTTGTGTGCCGGGTTCAATTTGCTTTGTTATATTATAACACGCGCGGGCCCGTGTTCGAAGCGCGTCGCGCCTGACACGCGTTTGGTGTGCCGAAAGCTTAAGTATAAATCAAGAGATACTTACAACCCTCACATTCTCAACAACCGAGGAATTTTGAGGAGTCTTCAGATCAGTTTTCTCACCAAACTTTTTCAATGTAAAGCCGACATTGCTATTATGAATAGCGTAACCGCCCACTAACTCCATGATATGCGTGTATTCCTCTGTGGGGCTCCGTAGGGCTTTCTTACGAGCGATGACATTGTAGAACAGGTCTTCAACTGTGATTTGAGTTCCGTTGTTGCCTGCACATGCTTTAATGGGCCCTTTTAATTTACCATCTTCATAAGATGCCCTGAAACAGTGTTTTCCATTCCTTCAACATTTTCAGGTAATTAATTAGTTTACTGGCAGCCATCAAATCTTTGAAAATGGTTTTCATTTTTTTTTCCAAATTCAAATAATTTATTTGTTTCCATGTTTCCACATATAAGGTACATCTCAAATGACAATGAATGTGGTATGCATAGTTTTTTTAGTATTAGGAGATAATAAGGTTGGACTAAAGCAAAAGGGGTCCTGACACTTAAAAAAAATCATCAAAGTGGTGTCATATTGATACATAATTAATTTAAATAATTGTAATGTATAGAATACATAAAAATAAGCATCTTTTGTTTGAAAAACTTTTTCCTAAAACCAGGAATTACCGAGATTTGGAGTTCAGAAGTTTCAGACAAAAAAGAATGCATGGATGTTATTTATGTAGGTTAAATAAATTCAAGTTCAATAAGGTTAGGTTAAATAAGGTTATATGTTAGGTTAGTTTATTAAGAAAAAAATGTTTTTTTTCTTAATATTGTAATGTTTTATGTAGGTACTTTGTCAAGGTTTCTTTGTTTTTTTTTTTATTTTGGTATACCGTAATTTTACCAAAAACATTTCACACACTTCATTTCACAAACATATAATTTGGAGAACTACTCTTTTTTCCGAAACTGTAAATATTTCAAGATTTATTTCAGGACAATTGTGTTGAACCCTATAGGTTAGGTTAGTTTTATAAAAATAAAAAGCAGTTCCCCTTTCCACCACCCCTTTTTTCAAATTTAATAGAAATTAAAAGACTTAGTATTTTTCACAAAATACTCCAGATTGATAGGGTTCAAAGACTTAAAATAATTTTCGGCAAAACGTCATAAAAATCAAATTTTTCGAAATTATTCTAAGTTTTTTATTTTTTTATAAAAATCGACACATTTCCTCAAACTTTCTTTTTTGTTTTGTGCATTTTTTTTCACTTTTGAAAAAAAATCCAAGTCCTAGTACGGGACACCTTTTGCTTTACTGATAATAAGCATTTGTCATACTTGTAAGCACATTTTGTAGCTGCTGTTTTCGTAAGAATAGTCAGGTGCGCTATATGGCTGATGCTAGCCAGTGCCTCTCCTCGGAAACCATATGTGTTGATCTCCTGCAAGTCCTCATACTGACTGAGTTTAGATGTGGTGAAGCGCTCACAGACTATATCCAAGTTGTCACTTCTGATTCCCGAACCATTATCCTGAATCTAGTAATAATAATAATACAAGTGTTTTATTTGTTGAAATGACAAGTAACAAGCACAAAATGCCTTAACATGAGCAAATTTTTTACTTACCTGTAAATATTTTAAACCACCCGCTTTTACGGTGATAATAATATTGGTAGATTTCGCATCTAAGCTATAACAAAACACGATTTTGTTAAGTCTATTGTTGAATTATTTGTTACACACATTTACTGCCGCACTCAGAGACGTCGATTAAGTTTTAAGTTTAATTAAAGTTGCTGCGTCTTATTCTATTGCTATAGCAAAGAAAGTGACAGCAGCTACTTTAATGAAACTTAAAACTTAATTGACGTCTCTGAGTGCGGCCGTTTCTTAGTATTTCACGTAGGTACCTAATTACCTGTTTTCGAGAAGTTCCTTCAAAGCATTTGCTGGTCTTTGCACAATTTCGCCGGCTGCTATACGATTAACTACATTCTCACTCAATTTTCTTATTACTCCCGGTTCACACATTGTCTTGTATTTTTTAAAATTAACAATATTTAAAGATATTCAACCAAACGTCAGTTTTGAACCTGTGATCATAAGATTGTTTACACGACTTTCCCAGAAGCTGAAATAGCGCGGTTCCTATAAGGCCGGCCTTACACAGTATGAATTTTAAGAATATGAATTCATATTATTAATTCAGAAAGCACGGAATTGCATGCAATTTAACTATAGCTATGTCCACACCAATGCGCTTTCATGTTCATCTTCCGTTTGCAACGTTCAATTCCTATTGCGTTAAGCGCATTCAATATTGATTGACTTAAGACGCATGCAGCTTATTGTCTACACCTGTGCGCTTGACGCATGCAGCAAAACGAGCCCCAAGATGGACGTGGAACAAGTAGCTATCAGTGCGGAATATTTAGTGTTAAGTGCAAGGAAAAAACGAAAAAAGGAGAATCTGGATCGTTTTGCTAAAAGGCACAAAATGTTGCACGTCAACCCAACGGTGACGGATCAACGTGCGCTACGGGAATGCGCTGCTGTCATTTTGAGCGCATGCGTTATTGCTTGCGCTATGGTAGTAGAGGCCTTCGTCAGAGGAAAACGCAAGATGAACGTGAAAGCGCACTGGTGTAGACATAGCTTATCATCCACACACAATCTGATTTTTTCAGATTATGAATTTCTCAGATTGATCTGACAGAACGCACCTCTTTCCATACATTATCTATGGACGAGCACACACACTCTGGATTCAGATTATGAATTCAGATTCTTAAAATTCATACTGTGTAAGGCCGGCCTAAAAGAAGACCGTATGGTTTTAGTTTGTGCCAACCTTAACGTGTAGGATTAAAAAAAGAAATGTGCCATTGTTGTGTTGACTTGACATTTGTGTTGTGTTATCCATATCCTGAGCTCGCCATTTTAAAAGAATAATAAGGTTTCATAAACTTCTTAGCTTTTTTAATTATTTTGTACACTTGTTACCGTAACATTGCTTAATATGGAAGACATGGACACGGAAAGCGAGATCGACAGCGACGAGGAAGCGCAATTAAAGGACTTGGCGCAACTGGACGCTGTTCTGGAAGAAGACGATGACCCCGAAACTTTCTTCCCAGAACCTTCCACGAGCGGCAGCGTACCTATGTCACACCAATCTCGATCTTTACCTAGTACTGCGAGCGTTGAAGCTACACTTGAACAAGCAAAATTAGACTCTGCTTTAGGCCTGAATAAATTACTAGACGAAAAGTTAAAAAGGCTTGAAAACGTTCTTGTTGGCCGCCTGCACGAGTGTAGACAAAAACTAACCGATCTGCACAACTCGTCAATTCTAGGAGAGAAACCGGAGCGCAATGAAACTTTCCGTTATATCAACTGTGGTAAGCCATATTTCAAAGACAAGTCGAATTTCCCGGCACCCGATAACGAGGATACAATTCTAATGGCTAAAAGTAACATGTATGACTTCTCTGAAATCACTTCAGTGCCAGGCTGGACAGTTAAAGATAAAAGCAGCTTTACAAAACTTCTTTTAAAAATGTCTATAGATATAAGAAAACACAAGTTAGAGTCTAAAATAGCACAGTTAAAACGTGAAGGCAAAGAGAAAAAGCCTAAATATTTGGAAAAAGAAGTTGATGCTATCAACAGAGAGATAATCGCCTTGAGCAATAAAACATTGAAAGAAGTTGCATTGCCAATAGATCAGGAATATGACTGGGATATTGTAGCAAACAAATTGAATAAACGACACCGTGCTGCAGAATACCGTTCTCTATGGAAAGTATTCTTGCACCCAGACATCAATAAAAAAATCTGGACAAAATCTGAGCATACACTCTTGCATGAGATTGCACAAAAACATAGATTTCAAGATTGGGAATCCATTGCTAAAGCACTTAACACTGGCCGGACTGGATACCAATGTTTTGTTTACTTCAGAACAAATATAAGCAACACTTTTACGGGGAAGAAATGGACCAAAGAAGAGGAAGAGTATCTTAGAAGACTGATTGAATATTACAAGGAGGATGAATACATACCATGGGGCAAAGTAGCCACGGCCATGGAAAACCGGACTAAGATACAGATATACAACAAATATTTTAGACTTGTTGAAAGGAGAAAGGGTAGGTTCCTCATGGAAGAAGATGCAGTCATCTTGACTTGTATTGAAAAATTTGGATTGAACTTCAAAAAAATGTCAGAATATCTTCCAGGTCGTTCTGCTGCTCAAATTCGTGTACGCTATGGAGTCCTTGCCAAGAAAAGGATCTCTACTGTTTGGACAATAGAAGAAGACAAGCAGCTTTTACAATTGATGTCTAATGAAGATACGTATACCAACTATTCCAGTGTTACAAAACATTTCCCAGGTAAAACACGTGTACAAGTAAGAGCCAGATACATGACTTTGCTAAAATGGATGAAAGGGCATCCACACACTTCTATTGAAAATGCACCCAGAAGGGCAGCCCGCCGTTTGGGCCATGGACTTCCTACTGACAATCTTAACAAAGCAACAGAAAAACTTAAAAAGAGGATTGAATCTGAAATTGAATGTAGGAAGATCAAAAGGATTACAAATGATTCACCGCTAGAAGTTATAGAAGATGCTATTATTGCTAATCTTGCTACTGAACTTATCAAAGAGGAAGAGGCAAGAAAAGCTGAAGTCTATGATGAAGAGGAAGTGTTGGTTCTAAATGATGAAGTTGTATCAGCACAGTCACTAAATGTCACAAATCTCCAAAAACTAATAATTTACTTAAGAGGAAAACTGAACCGGGATCTTTTTGCACAAAGTTCATATGCTGATAAATATCCGGAACTTTTAAATTCAAAGCAAGAAGTGAATCTGTTCCAAGTCAAAAGTTATTCTAAGAAAGGGCCAATGACCGCTGTAAAAGTAGATGGAGCACCTGATATATGGGGAAATAATACGCTGGGTCCATTGACTTATGTCCTCCCACCACACTATGCCACAATCACTGGCTGCAGACGACTCATGGCATATGTCAGTGCTATGCAAAAAAGAGATGCGGGTGTGGTAACGCCATTAAATATCAATATGTTAATGAGGGGCAATCCTGCTTTTAAATCTCAATTATTCCTATTGATGGAAAGATTCAACACATTGTTCATGTTTCCTATGCTTCTGTCTAATGAAGGTCCCGAACAAATAGGCAAGTTGGTTCCGAAACAGGACAAAGTTCACTGTACAGGAGACAGGAACACAGGAACAGGGCAAAGTACGAGTACTGATTTAAAAATAACTGAGTGGAATGATAAAACTGAAAGTACTGATGATGTAATACCAATTAACAGTGCTGGTTATATGATACCACAGATGACAAGAGAACTGGCTCAATCAGGTGAAGGCTCCACAAGCATTGATCTAGAAGAGCCTGGTCCTGAACAGAAGAAGAAAACTTGTTTGCGAAAAGTTGCTGTGGGTGACAATAACTTCAGATATATTACAGATGGTATTAAGAAAAACAAAGCTAAGAGAAAATATGCATATTTTTAATTAATAAATATGGATAAATTTGCGTTTTATAATTTATGTTTCACTCCCCTTCCTAGCAGATCTGGATATTATTAATTTTCCCTGAGCATATGTAATTAACTACTTACTCGATTTTCATTTTAGTAAAAAGTTGGGTATTTATTAATTCTCTTCCTGAATATGCAGGTTTCCTCGCGATGGTTTTCCTTTGCCGTAAGAGCAACGGTTAAAAGAATGTTTCTAAAGAAAACCTCATTGGTATAAGGTGAAAGCTGAAGAACTTTATACCACTAACTCCTAGTAAGTACAGCGGTTAGCAAATTTTATTGTATTTTTTTTTTTCAAAAAAGTACACGTACTTTAAAGTAAATTATTTTCTTGCTTGTCGCTTAGTGCGTCTCTATCGTTACAGGCTTTAGAAAGGAGACCGGGAGATCGGGGGGGATTTTGTCCGAGCTACAAACTCAAAAAGAATAAAACCGGCCATGTGCGAGTCTGACTCGTAGACGAAGGGTTCCGTACCATCGTACAAGATTTAATACTATGTACTTGTGAAATACTTTTGTAAAAAAAAAACCAAGATAGGCGCTATAACAATATGTAAAATAGGTAATTGTCTAAATTCATTACATTCCTTTATTTAGGGACGCCCTTTAATTTTAAATTTAATTTAATTTTTATTATTTGTTGTCATAGTGGTAACAGAGATACACACTCAAGACACACTCTGTGAAAAGTTCAACAGTCAATCTATTACGGTTCATGAGATACCTACAGCCCGCGGAGTAACAAAATTTAACAACGCTTTTTATATGGGAGCCCCTTTAAATTTAAAATTTTATTTTATTTTTATTATTTGCTGTTATAGCGGCAATTAAAATAAACACTGTGAAAATTTCAACTGTCTACCTGTGTTATGGTTCATGAGATACAGCCGGATTTAACAAAGAAATCACGTTTCTTGTATGGGGCCCCTCTTTAATTTTATTTTATTTTTATTATTTGTAGCTATAGCGGCAATAAACATACACATTCTGTGAAAATTTCAGCTGTCTACCTATTTCGGTTCATGAGATACAGCCCGGCGACAGACAGACGGACGGACGGAACGGCTTAGTAATAGGGTCCCGTTTGGCACCCTTCGGTTACGGAACCCTAATAAACTACGTTAAGACGTTGGACAAACTAATCTTTTAGCCTAAGAGCCCGCGACCGCCAGACCTTTATCTGCACAAATGTCTGGCAACTTAGAAATCATCTTCTGATAATCCCCTGAGTAACATACATATAAAATTCAGAATTTATATTTCAACGTATATATTTACATTCCCACCTACGGCAGACTTTCAACTGGTCTGGCAAGCTGTAAACACTATCGAAAGTGTCTGGCAACTTAGAAAACATCTTTCTGATAGTTCCCCAAGTAAAGGTGGACATTCACGGTCAGTTAAACTGATCAGTTAACTGACGTACATCCAGAAGCTGACCTTGAGTTCGTATAATTTCAACTTGAGATTTCACAGTCACGGTCAGTTTTTGGATGTACGTCAGTTCAACTGATCAGTTTAACTGACCGTGAATGTCCACCTTAACAAATATAAAATTCAGCTTTTATACTATCGAAATTCAGGTGTACTTTTATGCACCTTTGTTACCTGCCAAAGCCATAATGTTCCAAAATAATCCAAACTTTATAGACGCTGATCGTTCCTACCTGCGTTGGGGACATGCGCAGAGAAAATTTCACGCCTGACATTCATTGAATGGCTTAAATATTTAGTATCCAGGCCATAATCATTAAAAAAAAGACATTCATTGACATTGATTGATCTTTAGACATACCCTTATAATCTGTGGGAATTGTGGGATTTGTGGGATTGACTTGACGTGAGCCTCAACGCGAACGTATCGCAAAGTCCCAAACCCAAAGCATCCCTAAGTTAGTCTGTGAGGCATCGCATCGTATCGTATCGTACCTAGCAGTACCTAGGTATAAGTTTTGCTCAACAAATAATTATAATAACTATTACACTAGACATACAATTAATATGGCGGGAGAAAAGAAAAAAGCCTTATTTATTTGCCTTGGTTAGTACATATTTACTTATAATTATAAAGTGTTATAACATTATTAAATTATTATACTTGTCAGAGGATACCTATTGAGAATTAATGAGTATTATTATAATAATGGCATTATGAATGACGGAATTGGTTTTCATTTTCAATGTGTTTAACTTACAGGAAACATTTGTCGATCGCCGATAGCTGAAGGTGTTTTTCAGAAGACCGTAAATGATCTGAATTTAGGTGATAATTGGGAGATAGACAGCGCTGCTATTGGTGGTTGGCACGTCGGAAATAGTCCCGATTGGCGGGCTTTGGACACCATGAAAAATCATAATGTTCCTTACAGTAATCATGCTAGACAGGTAATTTTTTCCTTCAATCTTGTTAGCCCAGGAGTTCCCAAACTGTTACTTTTCGTAATGCACCAGTAGAATAGATCTTTTCGATGGAAAGTGACATGCAATGAATGACACCACTGTAAATAAAATTATTTTAGAAATGTGTAGAAAATATAATAAACCCAGGTTTGAAATATGTAAGGCAAAAGGACAACAAACACCATGGAATACTATTAAGAGACATCTGCGCTTGAACTTTTGACTGATACAAAACTGTAATAACCCCTCGTATGCTTAGGCACGGATCCATGTACAAAATTTGGATATATTTTTGTACTTTTTTGGGCTAATCTCTGGGCTAGTCTCAAGAGACTAGAATTTGGTATTTTTTTCCCCTCCTGCGTATGATGGGAAATTAAAACTTTGTTTTTTTTTATAGATAGTAAAGGAGGACTTCAACCATTATGATTACATATTTGGCATGGATGAAGAGAACATGAAGGACCTCAAGAGGAAAGCTCCTAGCAAAAGCAAGGCCAAGCTGCTTCTCTTCGGGGACTTTGACCCAGAAGGAGACAGAATCATTAGAGACCCTTATTATGTATGATCTGTTTATTTGTGGATATAGTTTTTTATTTTATTTTAGATATAGAATAAGTTTTTTCACCAAAATTTTGTAAAGTTACTCTGTTTCATAATGTAGGTAGTGAAATGATAAATGATATATAATAATATGATACTGTTTAACCCTCATAATTATAATTCCCATGGACTTCATTATTAACAATAATTTATTGCACCTTATAAATCAAGCAAGGAGAACAACAACAACAAAAATGTGATACAAACATAAGTTTTAAAACTTCTAAATGATCTTATTTAAATTACTGCAGCAAATTGTTTGTTTATTATACTTTAATATATTAACTACTAACATTAGCTTGCGACTTTGTATAAAGCTTGTTCATATCTCTGTACTCATTTATACTCTTGGAAACTTCCATTTTATCATATCTAGGATATTTCTTATTTATAGCAAGCTGGTTTCTGCAACAAGTCTACACCTATTTTGCGTGTGGACATCCAGGTTATAAATTATCTCTGTGCCAAATTTCACATTGATCAGTTGAGGTATTAAGGTTGTAAAGATGGAACAACAGCAGAAATATAGCAATATTAGTGAGCATAAAGAAAGTCTGTTGTTTTAATATATTTGTGTAAACATTAAAACTCATATTCTATTTGCAGGATAGTGATTCCAAGGGCTTTGAGAAATGCTACCAACAGTCCGTGCGATGCTCCAAGGGATTCCTGGCACGCGTGGAAAAAGGAGAAATTTAATTATTTCAAGCTAGAAGAGATAATGAAAATTACGGGCTTTTAGATATTAATTTTTATTTAAATATACTATGCATTTTATTTTTGGATTTTTGCATTGTTATTTCACCTGCATTCTGCACAGATTGTAGAGTCCAAGTTTAGTTTTATATGTCTGTCCAGCAGACTGGAGCTGTTATTAGACATTGCTCCCGAGCTGTCATGCAGACGTAGTTGCAGTCAAAAGGCTGGTTTATCATAAATAAATAATTATCTGAAATGTGTGGTAAAGATTTTTCACTCAATAACATTACAAAAAATACCATTATCAAATCCAGTAATATAATACAAGGGAGTGAGTGAGTGCTAAGTTATGGTGCCTTCTGATTTTTGTAACATGATTTTGATGACAACATGAATGACAAAAAAAGTCGCGGTAGCCTAGTGGTTTGACCTTCCGACTCTTAAGCAGAGGGTCGTAGGTTCGAACCCGGGCTCGCATAAGTTTTTCGGAATTTATGTGCGAAATATAATTTGTAAATTTACCATGAGCTTTACGGTGAAGGAAAAAAACATCGTGAGGAAACCTGCATACACCTGCAAAGCAATTTGACGGTGTGTGCGAAGTTCCCAATCCGCACTTGGCCCGCGTGGGGGAACTATAGCCTAAACTCATTGTGAGTGGAGGCCTGTGGCCAGTAGTGGGACGTATATATATAGGCTGGATTATTACTTTTTTTTTTTTTTTTTTTTATGGCTACAACATTTGATTAGCCAGCGTCATGTCGATTTAAATTAAAAACAAAAAACAACTCGGAAACGACAAAAAAAGAAAAAATAACAAAGTTGCTATTCCAGAACAAAAATATGTATATTAATTATTACTTTCATTATTATGAATGACAACGAAAGAATACATGTAAAGACATCTCTTTCTAAACCGTTATGAATGCATTCAATAGAAAAAAGTCAAAAAAGGTCAAACATACCTACGTCTTTTATTGTTTCTTATCGTCCGGTTTCTATGCAAGTACTTATTCCGTGAGTAGTGTAGTCTTCGCCTCTTCGGGGTTTTATTCATTCATTAATTCCCTCACTCACTCACTTCCACTTGTCAACGATGTTGCGGTTGTTTATTGTTAAAATTAAAATTATAATGATTTTTTAAGCTTATTAATTAATATAAATCAAAAGTGTATAAAATGTTGGAGGTAAAAGCTTGTACGGCGTGTTTTAGTACAGATGTTAAGCTGTATAATATGGACTCTGATTCCCTACGGCAGGAATACAACTTGGTATCTGGTCTTAAGGTATACCTTCGGTATGATGTTCAGGTCTTCTCACCTAATTTTCCCTTTGGATTGTGAAATTTTAGCTGCTTTAAAACAATTTAAACAAAAAGGATTTACATTTCTTATTATAATACCAAATGATTTGATTTACGGTTTCGTTTTAACTATTTCAGACAGCTCAGTGTGTTGGGATGCCTAATTATTTATGTGTTGAATGCTCAACGTTCGTAAGAAAATCCATAAAGTTTAGAAAAAAATGTCAACGGGCCCATTTTGCGTTGCAAGAAATTCTGCAAAGGAATAAAGAGGTACCTAATGCATAATTATATCTGGGTCAATCTGGGTTGATCCCTGCTGTTGCAGCTCATATCAACATGTATTGCACTTGTTTCTTTTACCTTTTATAAATACTACAATCATACAAACCTTTCATTGCAATTTTATATTACAGAATCATACATTTTATTTTACAGATAAAACAATCTAAACTTGAGGCTATAGACCGTGAACGCCTAGATATAATGCCGGTGCTATCAATAATGGATGTAAACAGAACAAATTACGAGGAAGCCAAGTACCAGTGGACAAAAACTAGCCGTCTGGCTTTGTACAATGGTGATGAAATACCCATCATTCATCATAGCACATACAATAGTCTAATTATAAATATGCCCAAAAGGAAACAAAGTTCTGAACCCAATGAAAAGTCTGTTAAATCTGAAGATGAGGGTATGAATGAAAAATTTGTAGCTCCGTCTGCAGGACAGTTAGATTTAGAACAGTCAATATCTATAGTGAAAGATGATGAGGATATGGAATATTTTGATAATGATGATGATAATCATAGTGATGCGTCAGGTCAATTCCCAGAGGAGGATCCACCTGTGACAGCAAGTAAGCCCAGCAAGCCATTTAGTGAGATACGTAAACTTAAACATAAGAAGTTTGAGCAGGGGTCTTCGTTAGATGAAGAGTATGCTAGTTTGGTGGCTATATCAGACCAAGAGGCTCAGGCTGCAGTAGAAGTGTACCGGTTGTTCAGCCATGGAAATTTCCGTTGTCAAGTGTGCAACAAAGGGTATCATACTCAGCAGAGGTTGACTGCACATTTACGAATGCACAATCAGGTGAGAAAGAATGATATTTTGAAAAATGAAACGGGCATCTGTTTACAATCAATGCATTCAGCAGTCAGATCCTATAAATAAATAATGAAATTATGTCTGTCAGCCAGGACTCAAGAGCATAGAAAGATTACATGTTTATTATTATTTTTTATTTTAATTTACTAGAAAGTTATGTTACAAAAACCTTATTTGTGTAATTCTGCCTTTAGTTCAATTAATTCAAGAAATACAGAATATTTTATGTTAATTCACAATGTATTTATCTAAATAACATCTGCATTTCTCCGTAGCATGTGAGTGGGAACTTTTTCTGCAAACTGTGCCACTACTACTACAAGACGGAATATCTGCTCAAAACTCACATAACAGAAAAACACACATACAAATATGAATGCAAGAAGTGCAATGAAGTAAATTTTGACCGGTAAGTGAAGATCTTTGAAGAAGGGCAAGGAGATGATATATTATTTATTTGTAATGCACAAGCAGTGTAGAGCTGATGCGTGCATATCATTGTTCACTTGTGTCATTTTAATCCACTACGAGAATAATATTAAATTTACTCTGCTTATTCTGTTACAGTACCTCAGCCAAGCAACACTTCATCTGGAGGCATCTTCAAAGTCGCAAGGAGAAAGGAGCCAACTGGTATGAGTCGCGACCAAAATGGTTGAGTTCTAAAGGAGGCAAGCGTGTAAAAGGTGTAGTGACCATCCGCCCAGTCCGCAAGATCACCAAACTGCCTCCAGACTTTCCTCAGTACAGCCCGGTTGGCCATAATGAGCAATATGAACTTATTCTGGAACGGAAGAAGTCCAGGAACTATATGGAAGCAGAGTACAAATGCGAGTTTTGTTATAGAGGATTCAGGGCTGCTGCTACGTATAATAAACATATGAGGAAACATGATCCGGTAAGACAAATAAATGATTTTGAATTTGAATTTAAGTTTTGATTTTATGCCTGGTTACCATTTTCATAAATGTTCGCCAGGTTAGGATTTGATCTTTGAAACCGAATGTAGTGTACAAATTACGCGACAACAAATCATATTATGACACTATATTAAAATCGCCAATAGCTATAGCTACCACCAGTTGTCCATTTAACTTGTAACTCTTCTTTTAGTTCTGCGTAGTGAAAAAGTTTTGTATAGAATCTCTCCGTTCTCTTGTGTCAGGAGTACGCCGGCCAGTACCAGTGCGACATGTGCAAGCTGCACTTCAAGAGCCCACGCAAGGTGTACCGGCACATGAACATCACGCACCTCTTCAAGTATTCGTGCCAGATGTGCAAGTTTGTCAGCTACAACAAGTCAGTACTCACTTAAACGGTTAGCCTAGTTGGTAGTGACCCTGCCTACGAAGCTAGCGGTCCCGGGGTTGATCCCTGGTTAGAGGGATATTTTGTAAAAAAAAAAAAGAAAAGATATTTATTCAGCTTGATTAGCTTGTGTTTTCCTGAGTTTAGGATGTTTCTGCATTTAAATATTTATTTTATGTATACATTTGTAGGATGTTGACAAGAAAGGAAACGCAGATTGACACTAATCAGTTTATTTTTAATAAAAGTTAACGAGCCAGCACACCGCACAGATCGTAGCTAACCGCCTAACCGCCATTCTCCCCCTCTCCCCCTCGCACACTCCCTATCTCGGTCACTCGCTTGCGTTTCGTTCTACACATTTTTGTCTACACTTTAGTACCCATCATTGTACAAGCCTAGAGTTTAGTTTGGGACTAGGAAAATTTGTGTGAGACTGTCTCCTGATATGTATTTATTTTATTTTGCAGAGGTCAAGCGCATATGCACTATCGCTGGCATAAAAACGTCACATACCAGTGTCCGCACTGTGATAAAGAATTTAAGTGAGTATCTAGTTTTACCGTTTTCATATTTTTTTTTTGTGTGACCAAGTAACTATGGGATGGTCACACAAATGGTTAATTGGTAACAGGAAATTAAAAGTAATACATAATTAAAACATATCGTAAACCTTTTTTTTTTTTAATTTTTTTTTTTTACTTCACCGGAGGGAAAAACATTAATTTTTTGCATGGATTCGAACCAGGAGCATTAGGAATGGAAAGCACTCTTACGCGCCATTCGACCATTGTGACATTTAGATTATCGTAAACGTAAGTTTACACGATTGTTCCAGGAAAGCGTCAACGCGACTGACTCACATTCGCATCAAGCACCCCTCCACCAACATCTGCCGCCTGTGCGGGCACAGCTTCGTCAGCGAGAACGGGCTGTACTGCCACAAGCAGCTGGCGCACTCCGCCGAGGTGCGCCGCCTTACCATATCGTTCCAGAGCCCTTAGCCAAGATGCCCATCGCTAACTAGCGTTTCTATTCGTTTAGTTTTTAAACCAATCGCGTCATTGGTAGATCACGTCATACGGAGAGTCACGTGATCTACCAGTGACGCGATTGGTTTAAAAACTAAACGAATAGAAACGCTAGTTAGCGATGGGCATCTTGGCTAAGGACCTTGGAGGGCGTCAACGCGGACGAGTTCACTAGCCACTAAGCCACCAACGTTCTCATTATAAAGTTAAGTAAATGATCAAATTTGTGTTTTCCAGGAGCGTGATATGATGGAGCGCAGCGTGACCGATCAAAGCGACCCTCTGTATTGCGCCGACTGCGATGTGCAGTTCCTGAATGAACAGGCCTTCGCTACGCACCTGGGCAGTTCCAACAAGCACGCTACTACCAACCTGTGAGTGTTGACAGGCTGGTGTCTCTACACTAAGTGTGTTTTAATAACCGCCTCGCATGCGACATAAATGAATCGAGTAGGTTCAAATGCTACGCGACGCGACGGTGCCGACCTGCCCTGCACGAATGTTTATTTTTTTCACCAGCTCGCAAAGGCTTTCTTGGTCGTTCTAAATTTGCGCGCAAAAGTCCACTTTAACCGCTAGCGTGTTCTAGTTAAGGTAACACACGCGTTTTTTTTGCATTAATTGCCCGTCAACCATCGCTTCTCTTACTCTAATTTCGTAAGATAGAACGAGACGCCCATAGATTGCTGGCTAAAAATTTCCGAGCAATGTTGCTCGTGTAACTGTACCAGGAGGCGCGAGCACAGCCACAACTGTTGTGGCGCTCGTGCAATTGTTTTTCAAACACCAAGTGTTTTCCTCGCTACGACGAGGTGAAAAATTGTAGGCCTTGAATCCATTTCTCGCTAGGCTCGTGCTTCAATTTTAAAATACTTCACTAATTCGGGATTCGGTACTGGCTCTCGCGCCAAATAACAACTTTGCAACCTTGCATAACAAATAAACTGTTACATCTGTGGCCCCGTTAAGACGCGACGCATGCGTCGTGCAGTCTACTCATCAGTATTGTATTCGTGAATTAGCGAATTATTAAATATGCTGATTATATTTGTCGTTGATGTGTGTTTAATGAGTATAATGACTGCTTTCCTTGTCATTATGCACTGAAACTATTTATTCTATTTCGAATTTTCGTAGGTCTGAAATTAAATACTTGAATTAAATTTTCGATCGAGTAACTTACGACGACACGATTTATAAAATTAAATCATATTTAAATGCAATAAAAATAGGCACTGTGTAATATGAAAATCAAATTAATTGGTGACAAAAGTTACATTAATTTTCATATGGTGTTTTATACTTAACGATGGAAACGTTAATTTTTTGCAATCCCTAAGGCCCGATTCGCACGAGCGCTTTTTTAACGTTCAACGCCTGTGTTCTGCGATCCCATTCGTTGATCTTGAGAATCACACCAATAGGATCGCGGAACGCAAGCGTTGAGCGTTAAAAAAGCGCTCGTGCGAATCGGGCCTTACAGTGCGATAGCTCTTAACATTTTCAACGCCATGTCAAATATAAAAGACGTTACTCACACGCCAATGACAGCTAAAAACTAGAGCTAATGCCAACCTTAACTCATAGACACTCAGGTCTATTTTGCGCTGTCAACCATGACGGAAATATCTGACGTTGGCGTTGAACCAGTAGTGCGGATATATCCGTCAATGGCTTTGAAAAGGTTAAAAAGCGTTTTGGGTTAGGGTAAAGTCGGATAGACTCGCATAAGAGAGTACGAGAGCGAGGGAGAGAGAAGTACAAACCCGAAGTTATACGAGCTATCGCAATAGGCTACTTGACTAATGTCAAAATACATTATCTTTACACAACCACTAAATCAAGCTTTCGAAAATAACACGGAAAAACCTAGCTGTCGCTTATTTTTGGAATTTAAATGATTTTTAATTCAACAAAAACTCTATAAAGGAACTCTGAAAATTGTGACGTCACAGGTTCCTATTTTCATACTAACTTCATACTGCTGGATGAAATGGACGCTTCAATAAAAGTTTCTGATTTGACTAGTCAGTCAACTAGCCTATTGTGGAATGGCTCGCGTTGCCGCTAGCTTTCGTGAGAGTAAGAGCTAGTACGCATTGCGAAATTTCACTGCGCGATTTTAATCTGCGAACTTACTTATATGGAAATATGGCGTGAAATTTTGCAGTGTGGACTAGTCCTAATGTGTTGTCGGCAGGTCGATCGCGAAGCCGACGCGGCGCGTGGGCGGGGCGGGCGGGGCGGGCGGGGCGGGCGGGGCGGGCGCGCGGCGGCGCGGGCGCCCGCGCTCCGGCCTGTGCCGCTCGGAGGTGCTCAACAACGGGACCGTCACCGCCACCTGCTGCGACCTGGTCAGTGTGACGCACCCCCTTCACACACTCACATCACATTACACTAATATTGTTAATACGAAACTTGTGTGTGTGTGTGTTACTATGTTTGCTTCTCCTTTACGCTCAAACGGCTGGACACATGAGCTACATTTTATCTAAAAAAAAAAACATTCCTGCAATACAAAGCCGTGGGCTGAAGCTAGTATATTACCTATTGTATTAATGTAAAAAATTATAGAAAGTAATTACTAAACTGAATACATTTTGATTAAATATAAAGATCGATAGAAATCCGCGTAAAGACAGGAATTCTTTCATTTAAAAAAATCCTTTGTTTCAATAAAAAGTAGCTAAGTTTTACGCAGACATAGTTGCAAATAAACAGTGTCTGTCTGTCTGTCGTGTTTACGTATGGGTGTCGTGCCGGCAGTGCTCGGAGCACCTGTCCAACGACGTGCAGGCGCGCCGCCACTACGCCGAGCGGCACCCGGGCGCCGAGTTCCTCAAGCGCTACATGTGCGACGTCTGCGGACATACCACCAAGGTACACGCTACACACACACCGCTACAGGCCAACATAACGCACACGTACAATCGCCGTTAAAAATGGTTTTTTCACTTCTCATGCTCTAAAAGTTCGTCTTTATGTCGTGCGTAGGCGACATAAAGTCGCTTCTTATGCTTTGGTGCATAAAGTAAAATCTTCGTCGAAGACCTAGGCAATCGGTCCAACAGCCACACGAACAACTTTAACTTCATAGAATAACCTCTTTATTTTATTTCGTTTCGTTAGTATTCTAAGACCAAGGCAAGGATACCAGCAGCCAAAGTACACAAAGCTGAAATAAACTTATAATTTTTATTCCGTCGCTTTTTTTTTTTTTATCATGTGCTGTTTCATTTCCTCGCAATCGAAGTGAAAAATAGAGTGTACAACTCGTCCATAAAACCCATTTAACACTCGACTTTATATCCATCCTCGCGTAAACGTCTCGCGTAAAATAGTGCATTTTATGCACTTGTTGTACAATATGTTTAAAACCTCAATCAGTCGCCTTATATATTAGAGAGAGAATATGATGTGTCTGTGTGCAGCAATACGCGAACCTGATGGTGCACATGCGCACGCACACCAACGAGAAGCCGTACTCCTGCCCGCACTGCGCGCGCCGCTTCAGCATGCCCAGCAACCGCGACCGGCACCTCGTCGTGAGTCCCGCCCACTACCCACATACTAGCTATTTACTTACGGTGAACGTCTCCACCGGGAAATTAATGCCATTTTCGGTTATTTCAAATAGAGCCCTGACTTCTACAAAATAACCGAAAATGGCATCGAAAGCTACAGAAATTTCGACTTTAATGCGATCAAGGGATTGACGGCGGTTGAATCGCTCGAGGAATCATCCAAACCTAGATTTATGGCTAAAACTATTTCTCTTTTTGCTGCAAGTGGCCCTTAATATGTACAAAATAAGGGGTCTGAAGTCTATTATGCTCCAAAAAAATATTCAGCCACCGAGCCTTGACAACATGCGTCAATCCTATACATTTTCTTTGATTTCGGTAGTCGTTAACTTTTCAGAGCATCTTGTCTAGGCCCGGAGGACTATTATCTTGAACGTCGATAAAGGCACTTCGGTCTGTACTGCTTTCTCACTCGCTCTTGTGCACTTGTGATTCTATTTAATCAATCTACCGCCCGAACCGTAGTTTTTTACACTGTATATATTGAAAATATTCCTAGAAAGCAAGATTTATTTTTTTATATCACTTCCATCCAGGGACCGGCCCGCTATCCCTTTCAATGGGTTTTGTGTGGGTTTTTCGTAAGGATTTACTTACCAAACCCTCTGCCCGTCAAAACCCTTTAAATGTGCTTTTAAAGCGCTATTTCCAAATGATAGCCCATTCTATTACCTAAGCGCTAACCAATACCCTTATTAAACCGTTTAAAAAAGGTTACTAGTATATACGCAATTTAAGACCTTTTTTAGAGTTCATAAAACACACGTTACCTTGCGTCCCGTTCGAAGCAAGTAAATGGCAGCCCATTCAACTAAGCGCTAACCCAATACCCTTATAAAACCCTTATTATACGTTACCGACGGCGTATCGTTTGAAGTTACCGCGCGGAGCGGCAAAAGATCTAATACGGTTCGATTTTCTATGGCAAACGTTTGTGATTGGCTCGTACATACCTTCCACAAAAGGGAAAGCTTTATAATAAGCGCTTAAACGTCAGGAAAACCCTTACATAGGGATATCAATGTGAATCAGTTACCGGTTACCAATTTCAAAGGGCTACCCTTATCGTTAGGTTCTTCATTCGATAAGGGAAAGTCAATCGAATGGGTTGCCAATTGGAATGGGTGAGCAAATCCACTGGGCTAGCTGTATCAATGGGAAGCCCTTTGAAAGGCTTTCCCGATGAAAGGGTCGTCCGGTCCCTGCTTCCATCTATGTCAATTTTCTGAAAAAAAAAATTAACAGGGATCTTCCAACCTCATTTACCCCTTAAAATTTTAATAAAACTTATTTCTCAAGGTACATACGGGTGAAAAGCGCTACCAATGCCAACACTGCAACCGTCGCTTCACACAATCAACTGCCGTTAAGCTCCATATACAAACCGTCCACCTCAAGATACCATATAAGCCGTGGGAGAAGAAGAATAGGAAACGGCGCAAGGAAGAGCCTATTCTTGGTCCGGGCAGCTCCGTCGGCCTCGGCGCCGTGGCTTCCATGCTGCCGCAACACAAGTTGCTGCTCGACCAAGGGGACTACCTGAACGCATTCATTAGTTATAATGATGAGTAAAGTTCCAATGTACCTATGTGGTACGCTGGGTGAGTCAAGACCATCTTATTTAGACCTACGTAGACGTGGCTGGTGTTGGGAAATAAGAGATCATGTATAGTACAACGTTAAATTGCGTTGGTGTGTTGGAATAGGTGAGATTAGCGACCCGCCCCGGCTTCGCCTGAGAGTTATACATAAGCACGGGGCAAACTTTTTGTGCCGATGATGTGAAAATTACGAAATTTTTGAACACAGGCTCCGCTCTCACTTAGCTATGTTCAGGTATTAACTGCTACCAATAGAGTTAAATACAGCTTAATCGCAATCAAAATATGAATCACAGCAACAGCACAATTTATATTATTACTAGCTTTTGTCCGCGACTCCGTCCGCGCAGAAGTCGTTTATCGTGTATCCCACGGGAACGATACAATTTCCCGGGATAAAAACTATCTTATCTTATGTCTTGCCCCGGGACTCAAACTATCTCCATACCAAATTTCAGTTCAGCGGTTTAAGCATGAAGAGGTAACAAACAGACAGACAGAGTTACGTTCGCATTTATAATATTAGTAGGCATTTATTCCAAAAAAATTAAAATAGAGTCAGTTTTATATGTCAATTCGGCGAGTATAGTTCATTATAATAATGCTATCTTAGAATAGATTTAGTCATAAATATGTTATTACAGGTGTGTGTGCAATTTGACGGTGTGTGCGAAGTTCCCAATCCGCACTGGGCCCGCGTGGGAACTATAGCCCAAACCCTCTCCTTGTGAGTGGAGGCCTGTGCCCAGCAGTGGGACGTATATAGGCTGGATTATTATGTTGTTACAGCATAACCATCATTTATTTTTTACGATGATATTACTTAATGATTTTTGGTACTGTCCATCTCAGTGTCAGTACTATATGAATTCAATACAACTTTACTTGTACCTTTTTATTAAATTAAATAATTTGATTTTATTGAATACCGATGAATTCAGAAAGTTTAATAGGGATGTGTAGAACCGGTACAGCGAAACTAATACTAAAACAATATTTTTATTACTGATCTTACATTTTTAAATACCCTATACGCTATTTGACGTCATCAGCACCAAAAGTTCGAACCCTGGGTATCATACAATTTGTAAAAAATACAGTTGATACGTTTTTCGTCTTGCAATTTTTATAAAAAAAAGTGTTTCGTAAAAGTAATCTTTAAAATTATTCTAGAAGTACGGAACCCTCTCGGTGCGCGGGTGCGCCTCGCACTAAGCCGGATTTATATAGCATAAAGTTTCAGTATCGCTTCAGTGGCTATTTTATACGATGTTAATTTTAATTTAATGCTTTTTCATTTAAGAAGTATAAGGCAGGCGTTGAATTCGCTTTAGTAAACTATGATATTATATCTGTAATTATGTGCGTTTGTTTTATTTAAATTATATTATCTATACGAAACCTGAAGATTTGTATTTTATATATATTGTTCTAAGAATCTATAAACACATCTAATGAACTTGTGCAGTAAGTATTTGTAAGAGTCAAGTTTGTCTTTCTTGTATTCATGTAATTTGCCTTAGTAATTGTACGTTAATAAATGATAATTAAGGAATAACGCTTTTATTTATAAACACGCGAATTTATTATAGTATAGTAGGGATGGGGGGTATTTTCAGTCCATTCAACATGCCGTTGCAATTTGCTGCTGCATTGCTGCTGCGGAAAACTGCCCAATAATAACCTAATCTGAAAATCCGATTGGCGGCGACTAGTATGAAGCTCCCTTATAATTTTTATATAGCCTATGACACTCGCACGGTTTTGACGAATGTATTGTTTTGATATTCGTAATATATGACACCTCATTTATTAAAATCGGTCCAATGTTTTAGGAGCTAGAGTGGAACATCCGATTTTTGATCTCATACATTCGTACATATATACACATACTGCCGCACTCAGAGACGTCAATTATTTTTAAGTGTCATTAACGTTGCTGCATCTTATTCTATTGCTATAGCAAAGAGAGTGACAGCAGCAACATTAATGAAACTCTAAAGTTAATTGACGTCTCTGAGTGCGGCCGATAGACTGTTAAAGACATTAACCTCAGTCGGGTAAAATAGAGGTGATAATTCTATAATCACTAGGTGCCAATAGCTGGCATATTGGATGCCAATAATTGCGTGTTTACCCTATAAGGTATATCGCCTAAGGGTAATTCTTCGAGCGTTTCAACCGCTCTCATTCTCCTGGTCGCATTAATGTCGAATTTCCTGTAGATTAGGATAGCATTTTCAGTTATTTTTTAGAAGTCAGGGCACTCTACAAGATAACCGAAAGAAGCATCCATAGCTACAGGAATTTCGACATTAATGCGACCAGGAGAATGAGAGCGGTTGAAACGCTCGAAGAATTACCCCTAAAAATGTCCTTTACCAATAGGTAATGTTGGACCTTATAAATATCTTACAGAGTATGTACTATCATTGAAATATATAAATCAGACCGAGTAATATAAAAACAGGGAAATAAAAAACCAGTGTTAACTTTTACACATTATATTATTTTGTACATTGCTCAACAAAGTGATAATTCTACCCTCGTAAGGCGCAAGTTCATCAAACCGTGCTTAATATTTAGAGCAATGGAATTTAGATCCAAAGCTAGCAACGTAGAGTTATTCTCAGATCGGAAGAACCTAGGTCTGACTTTAGTGTGCTGTAGAATGACCATAGAGCAAGTACAAAGCATATAAATCAACAAAATAAGACTATAAAAGCAACAAAAGACGTATGATTTACCTTTTTTTTATTTATGGCTTTCATAATGAGCTAGAAAGATGTTTATATAGGTATTCTTTATCTTGTATTTCGGACAACACAACACCTACAAAATGAAGACGTCACCCTGGCACAAAATAACTCGTCGCCATAAAGACTGATTTTGTACTTTACTTTTAGTACCTACTGGAAACTCTGGAAAGTCACGTGACAATGACAGTTAAAGAAGAAAAAGCAGCCTAGTTTTTGTCTCATCTAAAGGAATAAAAAAGTAGAGAAAGAGAGCTGGTGCAAAGTTCATCTCGTAGTCCGGCTTCTATGCTTTGTACTTATTCTATGATAATGATACCACATTTAACCAAATAGTGATGCACTCAGTGAATGATTTGATCAATGAATGAACTGGTTGGCAATATGATTAAAAACTTATGCGGTGGTAGAAAAAATGGCATACAGTTCGTTTACGACACAATATTTGTGATAGTTTTTTTTAAAGACTTTTCACATTTCTATCGATTGAAAAAATATATAATAGCCGCGAATTGGGTTGTATATTTAAACTGCGTATTGTTTTATAAATGTTTCGAAAAATTTATTCGCATGAACGAATTAGCGGGACACGCACCCTCATTTTTACCAATTTGATCTCTATAAGTACGTTCTATTTTTTTTTATTTGAGGATATTTGCGTGTTTGGTTTTCAAAGTAACCTACATTTTCAGGCGTTCTGTCAAGTTCAAGTTATACTGAACAGCACAGCGACCTTCGGTATTTTCTGTTTGGCCTACGGTTGGCTGGTAGAGAATGCCATTGGACATTAAGTTTATGTTAATAATGCAATTAAGTTTAAATAAATAAAGAAGTACTACTAATTTTGTGCATTTTGAGTTGTCAAATTAGTCCTTCTGGGTTCTATCGAACATCAAGCGGTGACTATTTCTATCTCACTCACTCGTGAGGGATATTGACCGCTGCATATAATTTATTTTATTTTATTGTATTACTAGATCTGCGACGCCATCAACATATTTTGTGCGGCTAGCCTTACGAGGTTTAAAACTAGCAATAAGAATGACGGTACAGGTAGGTACTTATATGTCTAGGACATTCGTAGTTGCTCTTTAGAGCATTATTGTCAGTTTATTAGCTATCAATTGACTTAACGCTTAGAACCAAAGTATACAAGCGTGGCAGTGACATCAAAATTATACATTTATAAAAAAATCAAATTTAGGTCAACTTTCTAATGAAATATTTCCTAAATCGGAAATTGTAATTGCTCATCTGTTCACTTTAAATTAGTAAAATATATTTAAAAAAAAATCAATTTGTAAACAGTCACAAAAAGATTAGGAATGTGTAAATACATTGTTTTGGAAATAATGCGTGTCGGCCAAGTCTCGGCGAGAGCTTGGGCGAATGACATTCTGGAATGATCCTTCTGTAACGACGGCACCGGGACTGGGCGGAGCCCGTGTGGTTTTCTACAGCCCTTTGTTAAAGTTCACTGTGGTGCAATTCGGGGCCGTGGATTTAATGGATGCCTGCAAATAAAAATGTTCGAATAACGATTTAAATTGTTCGTTTCTTTTCTTATACCCGTAACAGACGATAGGGTTTGGTCCGGCCCGGACAACGGATTTGGTTCGCTCAGAACCAGATCTGACCGTCTGTAGAGTAGTCTTCGGACCATACCGGCCGACATGGTCCGAAGACTTCTCTACAAATGCTTTGCGAATCCGTTGTCCGGCCCGGTCCAAGTTCGAGCGTCTGTTAAGGGTATTACTGTGGAATAGTGCAGTTGCCATCAGATATGCCGAAAAATTTTAGTTGATCAAAAACAACTCGACTATATCGTTAACGGTGTTAAAGCGTGTTCAAAAACACATTATATTACACTCGAGTTCAAAGATATGTAAACGCTTTTGCGCCTTATCCCATTGAAATAAGGTGCAAGTGTGTACAGTACGACACTTGATATGGCGCGTCGTGATCGTGAATCATCGTTTGCACAGACACGAACTGATAAAACCGATGATGTCCGAGAGCATTATTTCAACGTACAATCACACTTGTATCTAATAGTTATAAGATGCAAATTACACCGCAGACATATCGTGAATTCCGTAGATCTCCTAAAAAATTAGGAGACCTGGCAACACTGGTCGAGGTTGTAAAACACACGGCGGGCCCACAAACATGGCGATTAACCTGCCGGCCAATCATGGCACAGGATGTAATATGGCGGTGCGTGAATCATACTGATTAGCTATGTCTACACCTGTTCGCTTTCATGTTCAACTTGCGCTTTCCTGTGACGTAAGCCTCTGCAACCACAGCGCATGCAATAACGCATGCGCTCAAACTGGTTTGATATAAGCGCATACCCGTAGCGCACGCTGATCCGTCACCGTTGGGTTGACGTGCAACATTTTGCCAATAAAATGGCGGAAGATAAAGTCAAAACATTGGATTTTATTGAACATTCAGTGTCACCCTCGTATTGAATGCGCTTGACGCAAGACGATTTGAAAGTTGAAAGCGCAAGTTGATCATGAAAGCGCATTGGTGTGGACATAGCTATTATTGGTCAATTACATTTCCCGCGCTTCAAAAATTTGTCTACTGCGCAGGTACTTGGTAAGCCATATCAAGTGTGTCGTACTGTACCTACATATTTTTGAACTCGACTGTGCAAATGTGAAATGTTGTATGTGATTATGTTTATTACTCCTTCACGCTGAAACGGCTGGATGGATTTGGATGAAATTTGGAATGAAGTTACCTTATACCCTAAATTAACACATAGGCTACTTTTAATTCAGATAATTATCACTGTTCCCGCGAGATGGAAAGTTGCGAGCAGAAGCTAATTTACGAATTTTTGAGCACTTTGTATGCTCTTCTGGAATGGTTACATATATATACATACCTGCACGTTGGGCTCCAGGAAGCTGACGGGCAGCGTCATCTGCTGCTTGAACAGCGCGCAGCACAGCGGCGTGGCGAACAGCACGCACAGCCCCACGAGCCCCAGTTGGAACGGCAGCACGCCGTTCGGCCACCTGCAGAACAGCCCCTTGTTCGTGGCGTAGTTAGTTATCATAGGTGTGAGAGCTGTAAACGAGAGACAATTAAAAAGTTTCACCTTTTTACAAGTAAAACATTATGGCAACCCCCAGTCCGTAATAAGAATCGTGTAAGACCTACAACCTTTGCTATCGACTTTAATTTGACGAACGACTGCGCGTACGGCGGCCCCCGAGTAACAAATGCTGAGGATCGTAGTTAAAAACCATTGGCCTAATCTATAATGGGCAACTCTCTCCGCTTTCGTCTTAATGACAGCTTTTCTAGAGGAGTGCCACAGGGAAGCGTCCTAGGTCCAGCATACCTCCTGCAGGTATCTCCTGCAGACCTCGTGCCTACAGGGTAAACAAGCGGTGCACTCACTCATGCCCGGCAAGGCCATGATGACCCGGGAGATGCAGACGAAGCCGATGCCCACCGCCGCCGCGCGCGGCGAGCTGCCGACCTTATTGCCGTCCTCCGAGAATAACTCCGCGCCGTTCAACAGCTCGCTGTTCAATACATAAGAGCGCGTATACATTAGGCATTGTGAAGCGCGTGCTTTGGTAACGTGCGTTTGAAGAACTATGAGGTCAGTCGCGCGCTTTCATGTGTACACCGCGCCGCGCCACCATTACTCATGAGCGCGTACATTTAATCGCGCGCTTTCGTGAGGTCTGAGCTAAAGGTGGACATTCACGGTCAGTTAAACCGATCAGTTGAACTGACGTACATCCAAAAACTGACCGTGAATGTGAAATCTCAAGTTGAAATTATACGAACTCAAGGTCAGCTTCTGGATGTACGTCAGTTAACTGATCAGTTTAACTGCAGACCGTGAATGTCCACCTTAACGCGAACACCCTGCTAACGCTCTTCGAACGCCGTACTAAGCGCTCTGTGTGTACACGTAAGTAACGCAGTGCTGAGCGCCTAATGTGTACCAGCTCTAAAGATTATCGAACAATAATTATTTGATTATGAATGTAAATCTTTAAGTTAAGTTTGACAATGCGTGTTCATTTTTATTTTATAAAGGAAGCGCTACCACCTGGCAACACCTTTTCTCTTCCAAAAAGCTATGCGATATTTGTTCTCCTTTATTTTATCAATACACTCGTAAAAAGTTCTGCTCTGTTTTATTTATCAAACATCCGCTACAGACAAATAATAACAATGGAGGGTTATTATATTTTTATCAGACAAAGTACACTGAAAGTTTATTTTTTATCAGACAAAGTACACTGAAAATTCACGAGTCATTTGTGAAAATCAACAAAAAGTCCATTTGTATTGTACGTACCTCCACTGAGGGTAAGGAAATGTACTTAAATATGTTGAAAGCTGTCATTTTTAAAGAAATTCAGCCATAACATTATTTTGATCAAACTAAACCGCTATGGAATACGAGGAAACGTCTATAATACAAGTGGACCCAAATTAAATTACTTAAAACTACAAGTACATTAACAAAAGTACCTAAATACCGTAAAGTACTCACGCCTGTAGCACACCTCCGCCGCGCCGCGAAACCGCGAAACTGTGACGGAATCATGATATTTAATACGAAATTGAACTTTATTTCGTTGCCAGAGTTTCGCTACTACATTTCGCGGCGGAGATGTGCTATCGGCGTCAAACATGGGGAATATCTGGGTCCGAGTTAGTGTCGGAAATATTAGTCTCGGTTATAAAAAATTGCTAGTAGTAGAGCTTCTGCGCACAGGATGCGGTCCGGTCATGCGACCCGATCCTCAGTACAAAATGAAATCGCATGCGTTCCAATTTGAACTGACGATCGGATCGCATGCGTTCCAATTTGTACAGACGATCGGATCGCATGCGTCCCAATTTGTACTGAAGATCGGATCGCATGCGTTCCAATTTGTACAGACGATCGGATCGCATGCGTCCCAATTTGTACTGAAGATCGGATCGCACGCGTTCCAATTTGTACTGACGATCGGATCGCATGCGTTCCAATTTGTACTGACGATCGGATCGCATGCGTTCCAATTTGTACTGACGATCGGATCGCATGCGTTCCAATTTGTACTGACGATCGGATCGCATGCGTTCCAATTTGTACTGACGATCGGATCGCATGCGTTCCAATTTGTACAGACGATCGGATCGCATGCATTCCAATTTGTACTGACGATCGGATCGCATGACCGGACTGCATCCAGTGTGCAGTAGCTCTACCGCAAGCCCTGTGTGGTCGGTCGGCCGGTATTACCCGCTCCTCATCATGGGGATGTTGATGAAGTTGGCGCCGCAGACCGCTGCGAACGGCACCATGGCGGCGAAAACAGGGTTCTTCATTTTCTACCCAAAAAAGAACACTAAATATAAAAACGACCTTTTTAATTCTTACTGCCGCACTCAGAGACGTCAATTAAGTTTTAAGTTTCATTAAAGTAGCTGCTGTCACTGTCTTTGCTATAGCAATAGAATAAGACGCAGCAACTTTAATGAAACTTAAAACTTAATTGACGTCTCTGAGTGCGGCAGTTATTCTATTGCTATAGCAAAGAAAGTGACAGCAGCTACTTTAATGAAACTTAAAACTTAATTGATGTCTCTGAGTGCGGCAGTTACACATAATATTAACAAATAATGTTCACCTAATTATAGGTATCCACAGCGTACACAGTAATTATATATTAAGTACCTACATGTATTTATTGCTTGCAATTTCAGCACAATTTTCTCATATTTTTTTCTCTATTTCTTTTTCTGAAATCTTATATTCTCTTCTATTCCTTCAAGGTCAATCCTATTTATGCGTTTATAACATTTTTGATGACCAATTCATTGACATTTGTGTTAAGTTAGTTACTTAACACAAAGTAACAAAGTTTACCTCAATTACTCAGATTAGTCCAATAAGTAGTTCATCATTATCAGCCCGTACTAGTCCACTGCTGGACAAAGGCCTCTCCCAATGCACGCCACTGCTCCCGAATAAGTAAGTAGTAGGTTTTTTGTAGCCGTAAGCGTAAGTAGCGGGTAAGTTGGCAGATAGGTATGCACGATGGCACAAATTGATGATGTTGTATAAAATATTAGATAACAGGTCACCTTAAACCAAGCGCTAAAGTAAAGATAATCATGCATTTAACTTATTAGCGCGTCAATGCGAAGTACACTTTCATGTATCCGTCATGGAGCGTCATGCACGATAATATTTTAATATCTCGGAAACAAGTTATTATCGGCTTATTATCGGTATATTTTTGAAGTACGGACTTAAATACGGAACCGTCGGTGCGCGAGTCCGACTCACACTTGACCGGTTTTTTCTTGTCGCCTATAAATTAAATTTGGGATAAGTAGGTAAGTAAATTTCCGCCCGATATTTCAAGGAGCAAATCACCATAATGCAATATAATATAATATAATGCAAGTCACCAACGTAGTGTTATAATTATTATCTTTGCTTACTGCTAAACATGTAGGTAGGTCTTCGCAGGTGATACCAGTTACATAACGAAAAGTAAATATAATTAGACGACACACCTCCCGCTTGACGTCACTTGTTTACTGATAAAATAACGAACAGTGATAATTTCCACGACAATAGGGAACATGCATGGTTTTTTTTTGGCTTTATTAAAAAGTCTTTCATGTAACAAACAGTAGAGAAAAAATATTTTTCGAATAACTATAAAAATAACCAAGATAAAAGCCATTAAAGATTTGTTTCTATCTCTTTCTAGCAAAATAGAATTTAACATGGAGTTTATATGGCCGTAGTGCCCGCTGACGTCACAGTACGTGTCGGATCTCTCTGTCTATTTAGTTGTTTTTGACCCCCGACGCAAAAAGAGAGGGGTTTTATAAGTTTAACATGTCTGTCTGTGTATCTGTCTGTGGTATCGTAGCTCCCAAACGGATGGACCAATTTTCGTTTAGTTTTTTTCGTGTCATAGATAATTTTATCCCGAGTGTTCTTAGCCATGTTTCATGTAAATCTGTTCAGCCGTTTGAAGATCATCAGCTCTTTTCTAGTTGATGAGGGGATCTGATTTTTTAATTCTTGAAATCTTCTAGTAACGAAGTCCCTCCAGTGAAAATGTACGTGCTTGGAGCCCGTTAAAGGTTTTGCTCATTGATCAGAGGGTTTTTAGGCGCTGATACCGGGGGTTTTTAACTCGGTTAGGTTATAAATGCCGTATCCGTATTTTTTGGCCGAATTAAATTTTAATTTCACTTTTGGCCATCTCTTTTACGGTATTTTAATATTTTGTTAAGAAATGCGATAAAAAAATTCCATGCATATTCCCAATTGATAACGAATATTTGGAGGTGTAACGTACCGCCTAATGTACAAATATGTTGAAAGATGTTCTCGTTATCAAAAAAACGTGTAGGTCTATTGTTTTGAATCAAGTTCCTATATTCTTTATTTATTTCGTCCTTACGTATGGTATTTAAAAACTGATTATTTGTTAGATCCCGAACAAAAAAAAGAGGTGTTATAAGCGCATGTTTGACAATCGACAAGTAAATTCATCTGTAAAATAAAGATAGCCCTCTCTTTGTCTAATTTCAAGTGTAAGAAATGGAAAGGGCTAACTTTATTTGACAGATCAGCTTTACTTGTCAACGCCGCATGCTTGTCGGCCAGCGCTCCATACAACGTCATACTAATTAGTCCGGGTCGCTGTCGCGGTCGCGGTCGTCAAAGGGTAAGGCCGCGAAGCGTTCGATTCGCCCCTCCTAGGTACGCTACCAAAATGACGTATAATATAATATACTACTATCAATATACACTCAGCGGCAAAAATATTCGCCCACCCGTCTTTTGCTCATACGAGTGTTAACAAATGTTACTTCTTAAACCAGACAGTAACGTCAAGAATACTTAACCAATTTGAATGCGGTTTGTAGTGTTTTGCAGCTAATTAAGCTAGGTCCAAAATGGCTTACAAATAATAATCCTAAAAGATGCAGTATTTTTCAAAATGACACTTGAAATTCATATCAGGTGATTTACGGATCTTTAGGGGAACTTTAGGTGAAGTTACGACCTTTGAAAGGATTTTTATACACAATTTTGGACCTAAGGTAATTAGCTGCAAAACACTACAAACCTCATTCAAATTGGTTAAGTATCCCTGATGTTACTGTCTGATTTAAGAAGTAACATTTGTTAAGATTTGTATGAAGCAAAAGACGGGTGGGCGGATATTTATGCAGCTGAGTGTATATATTTACGAGTACTTTCAATGTAAATAGGTACTTAGTCGTGCTTAGATTCTAACATGATACGTCGGAAGTAAACGCTATTTGTAATGTTACACTTAATTTTTTTTGTAGCATAGAGGAGAGGCGGGTCGAACGCTCCGCGGCCTTAACCCTAATCGAATCCTACCTTAAGGAAAAATCTTTCTTTCGCTCTAAATGTTTCGAGTGCACCAGAATATAGGCAGAAGTACGAATATCTCCGCTCGGCGGAAGGTTAGGAGGCCAACACCCCTATTGCTAATAAATAAATAAATAATTATTTATTGTCACATAGAAAAAATATACACGGCATTACCACACATATTGTTAACTTATACATATATAAATTGTGACAACAGGCTCAGGTCTCAGCATAAGCTGCGAGCTGAGTCAGCTGCACAGCGCTGGTTTTCAGCCTGCACCAGCTCTCGGTTACATTTCAGCGAGTTACAAGGGAACATTACACTAAGCTGTACCTACCTATAGCTAATGAACTTACAGTTGCTGATTTGCCATGAGGAAAGTACCGTATTATTATAGGTCTAAACAAGCGAGTAATATTATTAGACGTGACTGCACCTATAATAGTTACCTTGGCTTTGTTGCTGAGGTATAACGCCGTGCCCAGCGCGCCGCCGCATGCGCAGCAATACGACGCCAGTAGCTGCCTAGAGAACGGATTATTATATAGAGCAACTGCGTATTACATCGAAGCAATCACAATATTAAACTTATAAACAAATGAATCACAAAGAGCACGATCTACCATTCCCGAAATTAGCTTTTTGTTATAACCTAATAGTAATAGTTACCTAATGTAAGTACTCCTAGTTTCTTAAGGCGTGGCTCTCTGACCCACCCGCCGCGGGTGACGGGCGACGGACGCGGGCTTATTGCCGTTATATTGATCGTAATACACGCGTTTTCCGATAGGCCTTCTCACAGAGCGCGCAATGTATAAATACGCCCTCATCCGTCGCCCGCGGAGGGTGGGTCAGAAAACCCCGTGCCTAACAGCACTCGGCTGGCTGTCGCTCTCACACTCGAACTGAGTCATAGAAATATAAAGATAAAGCAGATAATAGTATTGTTTATTGGTGAGTCTTTATAAAGTGCACAAATTTTGGGGGTTAATTCAGTAAGTCATACTGACCAACTTTCACTATAGGACCAACCCCGAAATCGCGAGAAAAAAAAATCGACCCTCCCATACAAAACATTGTCAGCTGACTAGCCAAAATGTATGGGAGGGTCAGTTTTTATTTCGCGATTTCGGGGTTGGTCCTATAGTGAAAGTTGGTCAGTATGACTTACTGAATTAACCCCCAAAATTTGTGCACTTTATAAAGACTCACCCTGTATATACAATGGATTTGTCTTTTCCGTTTAGTGGATAAGTTCAAAAATAAAGACTACGCTACCGTCCTGCGTGGTGATAGACGTTGGGGCGGGGAGGACGGGAAGGGAAGCGCGCGCCGCGTACTAATAGTCTCCCCCCCATCGTTTCTTCCCCCGCGGAACGGCCGCGCACGAACTTGTTAGACTTACCCTCACCGCACACTGCCAACTTTCTACCGGCCGATTATACGGTTGTCCTTATTCATTTTTACAAAGGTGTGGACTAGAGATGGGCCGAATGCGGACTTTGCCGAATACGAATATTCGGCCGATCATTCAGTTCAGCTCTTACCAAACCGAATATTCGGCCGAACATTCAGTTGCGCCGAATCGCTAGAAACAGGTTTTGACACGTCCGCGCTTAGCGCTCCGCGCGTGTTTTGGACCTTCGCGGTCGCGCCATTTGACTTGTCGACTTTTAGTGCATAACTGAGAAAGCTGATTACTGATTAACAAAACTTACTTAATTCAAACAACTCTGGTTTTCTTACTTAAGCTACGGTTTTTTGCAAAATCATTGTATTTATATTTAGACGCATATTTATCTTTTTTTGGTAGTTGCTTAGAATGCTGAAATAGGATGTCAATCCGACGAATTACGAAACAACCTACGCTCGTTATTTACTTTGTTTATTCGTTAAATATCCGGCAATGTAACCGAACTATTCGGCCGAATACGAACATTGAAAAACTTGCCGAATATGCCGAATACCGAATATTTACCGAATATTCGGCCCATCTCTAGTGTGGACCCAAATACAATCGGCCAACTAACTATTATGCATGACTTACGAGGCCGGCATCGGCGTTGTTCCCGAGCGGTTGGTGTAGTTGACCAGAGCGTTGAACGTCTGATTAGTCCACTGCCAAAACACGGTCGCACGTGTCGTCTTGTAAAACGTAATCATACCTAGATCAAACAATTATTTTAGTTATAGCTTCATTCATTTTACTTAAACTAGGCTCTTGGAATAATTGCCACTGTTCTCCGCCAATTTTTTCACCTCCTGATACGACACTACATTGCCTTTTGACTTATTTGGCCAATTTAACTAAGCTTAGCAAAAAGCTAAACTAAGCTTAAGTTTAAGAGATTTTGAACAAGAGGCTGTTTAGAAAGTAGTAGGTAGTATCGGGAACATAGAAATTTGACCTAAAACTTTACCTTTTACGATGATCAATCTCTTCTTTGATACAGATACGAACTTTCATAATAACTAATTTTCATGAAATGAGAGACACTGTAACTTGAAAAACCTTTTAGAAAATGACTTTCATAATTAGCCTATACCAACATTTTATAAAATTAAATTTAATTCTTCTATTATTTTAGTTATTCGTTAAAATTATAGCTAAATCAAAATCTAAGTAAATAGTGACGACAAATTGTACCTATTTAAGGTTACATAAATAACAGTAAAATCTTAGATAGAAAGATAGAAAACGTACCTAAGATAACAAATAATTTAGGTACAGTCACCACACGGGATTGTTGAGCCCTCTCACAGAACCCTCTCACAGAAAGTCGACGGAAAATTTTGACGTAATTTCTTTTGAATTACTTGACGTTGTCATTATGACAGGGTTCTATGGTGGCTTAACAATCCCGTGTGGTGACTGTACCTATTGGGCCTAAATTATCCGCAAGTTTGTGCACAACCGCATGGTGTTTAGCAAATGTACGATAAATAAGTTCCTGTCAAGAAAATCATTTTTGGGTCAACCTTTTCTTGTCGACTGTACTTTTTTTTGCACAGTCATCATCAGCTTATCAAGACAAATCCAACGAGCTCAAACACGGCGGGGCTGTCTTGTTTCGTGGTGGAGTTCCTATGGCCACCTTCCGACTGCATCATCAGACCAGCTCCACGGTACCATATTATTGCATTGTCACCGAAGTTATGTTGGTAGGTACACTAAATTTCAGCTCAATCGGACCCCGGGAAGTGGTTCAAAATGCAGTTGCAAGAGTTAAAAAAAAATGGCTACCCGCCCCCGCCAACTGACTATCACCGTATGGGACGATCGCGCTTGAACTTGACGGGCCATTTACTTAAATTTGCACCAAGCGGATGATGTGAGGTACTCACATCCGGTGAGGATCGTGTTCATAGGAGCCTGCGCCGCCATGCGCCCAAGAACGAACATCTTTTCCCCAGTTTCCGGATGATGAGCGCTGTCGTAGAGGTATTTCTGTTTCCAGAGCATATCCTCATTGTATCCATCGGGCATTCGTTTTGAACTTCTGAAATGTGTATAACGCGAAATGAATGTTGGTAGTCTCCCTAAAGGTGGACTGACGATTTGATAATAGTCGCAAGAAACAGCCTGAGATGGCTTTTTCCAACAGTGGATGTCTTTTGGCATGCTTTTGGCTGATACGACGATAATATTAATAGCCATTTGGATACTTTTGTGGTCAACATCAAAAGTAAATACACACTTTGATACCTTGTCGCTACATCCACGTTAGCAATGTCAAACAAGGTTCTCAAATTGCGATAAAGTACAAAAGTGAGTATCTACTTTTGACGTTGACTATACCTAGGTATCTCCGATTGGTAACTTCAGTATCAATATTGTGTTTTTGATCATCGTCGACGTTAGTCGCTGTATCGTTTGGTTTTGAAATACCTGTGATGTTATCATATCATTGCATGCAGATAGTTCGTCATAACATAAAACAAGCACATAAGACGATAATCGTTTTGACATGCTACGTTAAATTTTTGAAATAACAATATTTATTATACGTGAGACAACTGACGTCAAATAACATACAAACAAAGGTGTTTAGTGCCATTTCTGTAAACACAGCTGCGTATGTTCTTACTACAGTTGTGCGACAAATGCTAGCTCATTTGTGTTATACAAAGCTTATTTTGCATACGTCATCCGTTGCCTCCGTTGGGTTCTGTAAGAGCTACTTATAGTATAAACATTTATGCCCATGTTACCTTACTTTTAGCCGACCAATAACCGGTGACTGAGCGTGGGGAGGTGGCGGACTCTCGTGCCTTATTTGTTGGCTCAAGGCCTTTGCGTCGGACCAGTTTTTCATAGTTAGTCAACCTGCCCCTATAGTCAACCATCCCCGGTCTCCCCTAGCGCATTGGGAAAATTATTTAGGAAAATGGGGTCTGGCTATAGTAGTTAGGGATAGCCCTTTTCTGTCAGACCTTGGCAGGTTTTGAGGCGGAGAGCTATTGAGTACCTATATGGGCAGGAAAAAATCGTGGCTCCGCAAAATCCGATTGTGGACGGATTGCAAGCGCATCCGAAAATCCGAACTCTTCCACCTTGCAAACGATAGACACCTGATTCAAAGATCTGATGCCGACCTTCACTAGAGGAGAGGAGAGGCAATTGAAGAAAAAATTGGTATTGCTGGATACTCACTGGTGACTGGTGGTGGTGGTGGTGAGATATAGCAGTCATTCAGGCAATTTGATAGTTCATAACACACCTCTGATTGGTCAGATACTCTTGTGCCACAATAGTCCAGTAGAAATCGAGACAAAGAAGGCTAAAATCGCAAAGCATGATGTAGTTCTGATTCACTGGTATGTTCTATGGACCAGTTAGGGTAGTGTGAATCCAAATGTTCAACTTCGAAAAACTGGTAAATTTTGGGCCTTTTTTAATTTTTTGCTCTAAAAATCATAAACTATACGTTTTTCGATTAACAAAATTCAGTATTTTTTTAAAGTTAATTAAATTTGCAACAATTTAAGCTCAACCGCAGCTCTATTAACCTTATAGGGACCAACTATGGTCCATTATACCCGAACATTTTAAATTTTTGCTCCCGTCCGGATCAAATATTGGCAAAATCGCTCGTCCTATGAGAAAAGTCAGTAAAAATTAAGTTGCAGTACATTCAATTTGCTTTCATTAAAGCACAGAACGAAGTCTGCGAGATTAGTTCACTCACAATCTCGATGAAAGAAAAAGAAGGTAAAATTGGATTTTTGAAGAATTGAGACAGATCTTTGAATACCTATTTGTCGAGTACACAAGTTTTTCTAAGTTGCAAATTTGGATTCACACTACCCTAACTGGTCCATACAACATACTAAAAAACCAGAAATACATCAAGCTTTGCGATTTTAACGGCGGTAGCACATCTCCGCCGCGGAACTGTAGTAGCGAAACTCTACAACGAAATAAAGTTCAATTTCGTAAATATCACGATTCCGCCACAGTTTCGCGATTCCGCGGCGGAGGTGTGCTACCGGGCTAATGACGATTTCTACTGGCCTATTCTGCCCTGCTAATGTAAAAGGCAGTATTTTACACAAAACTACTGTAATAATTACAACCTCATTACTGGGTTTTACATTAGCAGGGCAGTATTACTGGGTACTCACTGGTACGTTTCCACGATGCGTTTCGCCTCGTCCAGCTGCTTGTCTGTCGCGAATATGTTCAGGGGGTTGGTGAGGCTGACGAAGTGCTGGGCGCGGCCGAGGTACGTGTCGAGGTCGTACCGGGACCCCTTGAGGTCGATGGTCTTGCTCATCGTGCGTTTTGCTGGTGACGAGATGGTACATTAGGAAATAGAACATTATTAAATGTTTCATGTTTTCTTTTCTCTTTTCATCGTATAAATGAAAAGTCAAATTAACTTATTTATTAATTAATAAACGGGATATAATTATCTTATTAATTCGTTTTTTTTCAGTACCTAGACAATATTAAACCACCGAATTGAATAGATGGACGTTCTGAATAGTTTTTGCCTTGGTTACGTTTAACTATTTGTCGGGTTTTCAGATAGTCAAAACGTAAGCAAACGTAGCTACGCGTGCACTCTGCCCCTTGATAACTGTCTGTGTAATGAAACATTCATAGATAATTGCTAAACAAAGCGATTATATTAATGAGATGTTAGTTTATTACAAAAATGTAAAAGAGTGAATCCACAAGCGTTTCAACCGCCGCGCCGTCAGTCACTTGATTGCATTAAAGTCGAAATTCTGTAGCTTTGGATGCCATTTTCGGTTATTTTGTAGAAGTCAGGGGTATCTATAAAATAACCGAAAATGGCATCCAAAGCTACAGACGCGTCGTAAGTTTTGAATTGATTGTTTTAGGGTTATCGAGAATCAAGATTTGTTTGTCTTTTGTTTGAGTGAGTGTTTTTGTTGTTCGAAATATTGAATGTTTAGAGACACGGAACGAAAAAAACTGCATCTTTAACCCCCGACGCAAAAAGATTATGTTTAATGTCACAATGTGTGTGTCTGTGTATCTGTGTCTGTGGCATCGTAGCTCCTAAACGGATGAACCGATTTTGATGTAGTTTTATTTGTTTGAAAGATGACCTAATCGAGAGTGTTCTTAGCTAAGTTTGGTGAAAATCCGTTGGGCCATTAAAGAGTTACGAGCTCTGAAAGTAGGTGGTCTAGATTTTTTCGGGGTTTTTATCTATGTAATAGTTTATGGCCGTTGGGGCCGAAGAGTTCTCGAGTGGCGTCCGCGTACCGGAAGACGCAACGTGGACAGACCTCCAACAAGGTGGACCGAAGACGTGGTTAGGATTGCGGGAAACCGGTCTGGTGCCGGTCCTTGTGGCAAACCTTGGGGGAGGCCAGTGTCCAGCAGTGGACGTCTTTCGGCTGAAATGATGATGATGATGAATATTTATATACTTATTATTATCTATGTTTCGGACCGGTGAATATAGTCCGAGCCTTATGCCCGCGACTTCGTCCGTCATATCGCGGCGATAAAATATATACCAGTTTTTAACTTGTGTACACAAAAAGTTTCATCAAAATCGGTTAAGTAGTTTTACGTGATGGTCAAACAAACAAAAAAAATCCAGTCGGTGATTTGGAGTCAGCGACACCCTAACACTAACGTAATTATGCAACTTAACAAAACTTCTTTTACAGTTTTATAATACCTAATAAAGATTGTATTTCACGACTAGTAAATGACTTACGAATTTTAATTATGTTAATCTTTGCGAACTGATTTGGTGATGCATGACATGAGGTATTTACATGATCTTGTAAAAAGTACTTAAGTATTTACCTACCAATGAAAATATTTTCAGTTATCACTTTTATCACCACTTTATTGATTATACGTGATCAAAATCACAGGTGGGTTTCCACACACCACGGAGTCATAGTAGGTAGGTACACCTAAGACACAAATTTACGTAACTCTTTCAAAGTCGTAAAACTTAATTAAGATCGTGTGATATCTTAATATGCATCCAAATAACAATAAGATAGTATATCAGTAGCCGTGACCCGCCGCCACCCTCTTATCAAATAATTCGGTAACCTACGTAACACTGCAGATGAACATGATCGATATTTCTTACAAAACTTACGTAACAAATTGTACATACATTTTAATTGTAAATACTTTCCAATTAGGTAAATCGCATGAATAAGAAAACGATTTGGGCGTAAATAATTTTAGGTATAAAATAACACTTACGATGTATAAGTTAGATCAACAGATTCCCCTAGCACCACGGTTAATTTTTTTTGTCAAAACTTAAATATCACTGTACATTTTGTTTGGTTATTTTTGCTTGCTGGGGATTTTTGTGTTCAAATGTTGCGCCTTGACTGTGACAAGCGCTCAGAAAGTGACGTTGTAATATTCATGAAATCGATTATCACATTGGGTGTTTGCCGTTCGGTGTTTACTTTGGCGCCGTATTATTAGGCGTAGGTGAGAATCAATGACATCTCTTTTGCCAAATATGTAATTTATATTCACATTTTTTGTTTATCGTTGAAATGGTCATTATCAAGGAATTATTCATAATATTTTAAGTTGATCAATAATCACTATTTTTAAATTAATACAACTATTTTCTAAACGCAAAATTGCGTCCAGTCTAACGCAGGTGTAATTAAAGTAATAATGTTTTGTCCTGTCATGTTACAAACCAAATTGAAATATTTTGAGGAAAATTATTACAATACTTTCTTATATCTTTGACAAATTGCAATGGGTATTAAAATTCATATTGATAAGACTGTCTTTAATTTTAAAGCTGGCAATAATGTGGTTGTCACTTTACGTCGATCGGAACGTTCCTAGTTACGTCTTTGGCGAGCAAAGACGTTCCAAAAATACATTTTCTTCAAGAATAGCCTTATTAAAGGTTTAAATTGCTGTAAACTATGTCTCTTATTAGTAGAAATATCATCCGGACCCTGGTACAGGTACGAATTTAGTTTTAATCTTATATTTATCTTTACGCGTTTAGTTTTGCGAAAAACAGTGTTTCGTAACGTATTTTCCTCTCAGGCTCAGTTTCAATGAAACTTGATGGCCACGAATAGTCATTTGATATGTACTTAGATACTTTGAATGTCGCATAACACTTAATAGGTACTTTATAATTATGAACCACGTGATGTGATACTAATAATATACGTTGTGAACATTGCAGGGTTCGCAGCTAGCGGGTAAGGGTCTGCACACAACGAGCGCGGTAAACGCAGACAAAAACGTATGTTTCGCGCCACATAACATCAGCTCCTTGGTGAGAACTAACAGTGTACTAATAGCAAGTACTGTGGGGGCCTGAGCCTGATGAGCAATGAAACAGGATAAAGACTCTTTACATAAAGCTTAAGGAAAAAAGTAACATAACATTGTGATGAAATATATGTTTTTGGTAATGATAGAATTAGATATTTAAGCAAGCATAAATAAGTTATTCATATCTAAGCACCCTGCTTCATTGCTCTAATTCATGATAGATTATCTGTAAAATGATTTTTCATATTTATAACAAGTTCGGCATCAAAAATTTTGTATGTAGGTAATATTTTACACAGATTGGTATCAAAATTTCGTAATTTTACACATTCAGTTTCTAATTTCTACATTTTATTAACTTTTCTGATTATTTCTTTTAATTTATTATTTAGATCAGCAGGTTCTTTTTACGAGTGATACGTAAGATCTTTTTTGAGAAAAATGCATGTCTCTTATTTTACCTTGTTCAGAAGCCACTCTATTATTGGGAAAAAACGATACACAGCAACACCTCTTTCCACAATGCCATATTTTATGAACCCATTTTACTATTGGGCTATATTACCGTTGAGTAATAATGAAATAATTATATGCACTTTCTAAATTAAAAAAGTAATAGAATGGTTCACTGTGTTTATAATGCCGGGGACATATCTGCTGATTTTGATGAAGATACCTGTTGATGTCTCTTTTGTTCTTTTTGTTCAAAATAGGGATACTAATATGAATCTTCTCCAAATCCTGCATATGTGGCTCCAGTAATATTGTAGCATGGACAGAATGCCAACTGTGTCAGTAAATGTAATGCATTTTATGTTGTGTTACAAGCATGAACCCTTGCATAAGCCCTTGTGATGTCCAGTCAAATATATGGACTAACTTTTAATATTTTATGTCTACACCTATCCTATTATTGTTAGATTTTTATTTACACAGGTTGATGTCTTAGGTAAGATATAATATATTCTTTTTTATCTTAAGTTGTTTCTCTTTTTCTGTATTTTCTTTCATGTTTCATTTTTTCTTTACACATTAGAATCATATTATAAATGTTATATACTATGAATGTTTTTGAAGAAGTTTAGGCATTTTGATGTTTTAGTTAAGTAAGTTTTATTACATTTGGCACTTAGAAACATATCTAGATTAAGATAGAAGATGTTAACCTGGAAGATACTATTTCAACAGAACAATGTCTATGCAAATTAAGATGCAATCCAAGCTACTTATTCTAAATTACCTACTTAATAATTATTTGTAGCCATTCTCAATGTTTAATTTACACATCAGTAAACTATCTTTACATTCCGACAAGTGACAAGTTTATTGATAGAGCAAAATGAAAGATGGATAGCTTTTTATTGGCTAATCAAGAAATGTATTGAATATTTGCAAAAAATATACCTACTTTGAGTTTGACTCATGTCATATGAAAATGTGTTTTTTTATACTATCTCTATGGTTGGACGCATCAACTGAAAAATGTGAATTTTGGTAGATAGAGAACTTTTGTCTCGGAAAAATTAGTGAAGTGATAAACAACTTCTGCACAGTCAGAAGGGCAAAAGGTGGTAGCCCTGGTAGGTATAAAATGTTGCCAGTTAATTTGTTGCACGGTTTACATTACATGTTTGTTGATCTAGAGCAAGGAGGGCCGGATAAAGTGCACCCTCATCCCCGGAGACGGCGTCGGCCCAGAGCTGGTCTACTCTGTGCAGGAAGTGTTTAAGGTAACAAGTAATAATCACAATAATGTCAATAACATTATAAATGGGTGGTTCTCAAAAATATTGCATAGTCAGCGTCAAATAGATAGGAGCAGTAAAAATGGCCAAATATATCGCAACACATCCTTATTCCTATAGTAATAAAGATGTGTTGCAATATATTTGACCACTTTCGCTGCTCCTATATATTTGATCGCTGCTCCTATATATTTGATGCTGACTGTACATAGTAGTATCCAAATTCAAAAAGTGTAAAAATCCTTATCATCCACTAATATTATAAATGCGAAAGTGAGTTTGTTTGTTACGCTTTCACGGCTAAACCGCTGAACCTATGAAATTTTTTGATGAAATTTGGTATGGAGATAGTTTGAGTCTCAGTGAAGCACAAGGGATACCCTGGAATATTGGACAGTTCCCGACGGAGCAGCGATAGACGACTTCTATGGTCGCGGGCAAAAGCTAGTATGGCCGTTACTGGGGATCGAACTTGGTATGTTGCAATCATGAGTCAACACCTCAAGTCTTCAACGCTTTCTGATTTGACATACTCGTGCGTTTTATATATGTATATAGATTCCGTCTTCCTCTTCCAGGCTGCCGGTATCCCAGTGGACTTCGAGTCTTTCTTCTTCTCCGAAGTTAACCCCACGCTTAGCGCTCCGCTGGAAGATGTTGTCAACTCTATCGCTAAGAACAAGATCTGCATTAAGGTATCCTTCTCTAACAGTAGCAATTTCATTAAGGAAATAACATAGATAAAATTCATGTCCCGTGGTTTAGTTAACAGGCAACATTTTTCTTCAATTTGTAGCCGGCCAGTTGTAAAAAGTAGCCTGTTTAGATGCCCCCTCAAATTTTTATCCGTTCGTTAAACCGCCGCATACGAAATAGCTTAGAGTAATCCTACTGTTTTAAAGTTATGGTGTTATTTTTGACTTTCATAATTAAAGTTGCATTTTATTGAATTGTCAACTTAATGAACATGCATCAAGTTTAGGGAAATTAACATTACATATTCCAACCTCTGCTCACCAGTTTTCGTGTAAAAATTGGATCATGTTGCCAATTTCACTTTAGAACCCTTTATCTTTCCAAACCATTGAGTATATACACCAGGAGATGCCTTACGCGCAATTTCCTAACCACAAGTCTGTCGGTTTTTGGGGGAGGCGAGGTAACACACATATAAACCTAAACCGCTTACACACAAATTGCTCTTATTCCTACGCACTTACACCACTAAAAAACATAAACACTTACTTAAATCACGCACGCAAACAAACAAAATGTGTAATCAACACTTGCGTAAACGAATTACAATTTCACGTGCAAAAAATAGCAACATAAGACATATGTTTGACCTTTTCTTTTTATGGCTTTAATAATGAGTTAAAAAGAGATGTGCAAAAACAAAGGCTTTCTTTCCTTTCCTTTGAAGGACTTCGTCCACAGATTACCATTACATATACCAGTTACCAAGCGATTTTACGCAAGCCGTTTATAAATCCATCTAGGTGTCGATATATTGGTGTTCAACAAATAATACACAAAAACACTTGAAATGTATCAAAGTTTATGGTGAAAAATAATAAAATGAACAATGTTACGCCATCTTTCTTCGATTTTGATACGTTTTGATTTTTGCTGCACGCTAACATAGCACAACAAGGTATTTTCTTGGAGCTTCTTACTCTCCGAAGACGATTTTGATAATGCGAAATAATCGACTAAATGGTTAATTTTTATAAACATGCAGGCATCCATTTATGCCATCCTGGTATAAATGGTCGAAGTTCCAAACTTTTTACCGTGGTATTTAGAATTTGTTTGGTGTCTTCAAAACGCCCCATTTATTTCAGGGCATCCTGGCAACCCCAGACTTCTCCCACACCGGCGAGCTCCAAACCCTCAACATGAAGCTCCGCAACGCTCTCGACCTGTACGCCAACGTGGTCCACGTCAAGTCGCTGCCGAACGTTAACTGCCGGCACAAGGACGTGGACTGCATCATCATCCGCGAGCAGACAGAGGGCGAGTACAGTGCGCTGGAACACGAGTCTGTGCCAGGTGAGTTACTGTCTACACTTATACCAGTAGGGAATGGGGATATACCCGAATTTTTATTCCCATAGAAAAAAGCTAAACAAAGTTACGTCACTGTCAAAGTGACATATCATGGGATCTCAAAGTATGGGCCAGCAAAAAAGTTATCATTTCGCTCGAACCGTGATATTTAAAATTAATTTGAGAAATAATTTAAATCATAATAGCACAAATCTATGAAATGAAAAAGGATTGTGTTTTTTTCACTAACTAATGAAGTATGTCATTAACAAATTAAATTATTTTATCTTGATTATAATATACAGTTTATTTATAGAAAGTAGATTTCTTATACTATTTTTCTGTGAGAATAAAAATGCAGGTATAGGCAAGTAACGTTTCGACTCGACGTTGTCGAAAGTAAAAAATCATTGAAGGTATGGTTATGATTCATTCAATTTTTTTAGACAAGTTATTCGAATTTTGAATTTTTTAGTTAAATTGACCTATCGGATTTTTTAAACTAAAGACATTACCGCTTTTGAACCGATATCGTGTATTTATATATGTAATGCAATAGTGGGTATAAATGTATACGTTTACGCAATATAATGGCGTGGAAAAAACTTAATACAAAATGTTATGTACAATGTTGAATGATTAAATAAAAAATGTACATTACACACACAAAACACCATACACACAAATATTATATTTAACATTTTTACTCAGTTTCCTTTCATCTATCAATAAAAACCAAACAACGCTACGTTCACACCTCTCAACGCGTGTTTATTTAGGCGTGGTGGAGTGCCTGAAGATCATCACGGCGGTGAAGTCGGACCGCATCGCCAAGTTCGCGTTCGACTACGCCGTCAAGATGGGCCGCAAGAAGGTCACCGCCGTGCACAAGGCCAACATCATGAAGCTCGGCGACGGCACCTTCCTCCGGAGCTGCGAGCAGGTCAGGTGTTTATTACAGTGTCGCCTCCGCGAACCAAACGAATAATACTCCTACTTGAAGATCTTGTGTTGGTTTATTATTTTTATTCTCTTGAATGACGGTCCCTATAATTATTTTTTTTCGAATTTGAGATTTAAGGAAGTTTCCTTAGGTAAATTATCAATTTCAAAATTCTAATATAGAATCACCACGCAATTCCATTATATTGTGTAGTGTTTTTAATAAACGAGGGTGCGACGTGTGTCAAATTGACGTTGCACGGTGGCGCCAATGTACGGAAAATTTAGAAGTGGGGGGGGGCTTCGTGGGTTGTAAATGTAGAGGATAATAGAGAGATCTCTCTCCGGGCGGGTGTTACGCCTGGGGAGCAGGTCCATACGGGTGAAGTTGGAAGTTGTAACTGACTGGAGAAACTTCGATATCGCGATGCAGACTGTCAGATGTAGCTGCGCCGTCTGACGCTGGAGGCGCTGCCCGTAGATGGTTGTCTTCTACTTGTCACGTGTTGTAGCTAGATGCCGCTAGTGTCGCTACGAAAACTACACAAATAAATATCAAAACCTATATATATATTATGTTCATATAAGAACCTATTTCAGATGTCAAAACTGTACCCCCGCATCGAGTTCGAGAAGATGATCGTGGACAACTGCACCATGCAGATGGTGTCGAACCCGAACCAGTTCGACGTGATGGTGGCGCCCAACCTGTACGGCAACATCGTCGACAACCTGGCCAGCGGGCTGGTGGGCGGCGCCGGCGTCGTGGCCGGCGCCAGCTACAGCCCCGAGACCGCCGTCTTCGAACAGGTATCCACTTTATATATATAAGTAAGAGAAGAGAAGCTATGGTTGACGGGCAATTATTGCTCGGGGGTTGCCCGTGTAACTGCACCGTTACCGTTACTGTTTATTTTTTGTATCTGTGTGTGTTGCCATTCTTTTATAATCTAATCTTTGTTTTGTATTTTTTTTCTTGTGATCGTCGAATAAATGTTTCTATTTCTATATATATATATATATATATATATATATATATATATATATATATATATATATATATATATATATATATAGTAATTTATGGAGCACAGACTTGGTATTTGACTAATATTCAGAAATCTGCCCTCAAGGTTTGCCAAAGAGCTATGGAACGTAGTATTTTAGGCGTGAAATTGATCGATCGCATTAGAAATACTGCAATACGCTCTAAAACTCAAATAGCTGACGTAGCCTTAACAGCTGCCATCCTCGAGTGGAACTGGGCTGGACACGTCTGCCTAATGACCTTTGGGCATAAATAATTTCGAATAGGGTCCCAAAAGACCGGACACGACGACGCGGCAGACCACGGCGCAGATGGCGAGACGAGCTTGACACCTTTCGGCAAGATTGGCGGGAGATTGCCCATAATCGAGATACGTGGAAGGATGGGAAGGAGGCCTTTGCCCAGCAGTGGGACATTCCAGGCTAATAATAATAATTTATATCAACCATCTATGCAATGCAATTTTTTCTTGCAGTTGGTAATTTCATTTCATTAATTATAATGTATGATGTAATCAGTTTACCAACCGCAAGATATGCAGATACGAGGTTGAGAAAGTAAGGCGACGATATAATGTTAGTAAAATACAAAATTAAACCTACTGTTAGTAATGTTGTCAAAATAATTATTAGGACAATTAGGACCTTCTTACTTGGATCATCGGTTGGTCAGTACGTGTTCCATACAACAATAGTTTACATACTGACAATCGAGCCTCTGTGCAAATGTCATCAGGATGCTGTTGGGGCTGGCCCGCACCCTGCGCTCTAGGGATGTGCAGCGTTTTCGCATGGTGGCCTAAAAACAGTCACAGTCACACAACAGTTAAGAGAGGTGACAAGTTGGTGCGCGACTCTCTCGCAGCACTAGTTTGTGCGGTGGAAAGGTCGCATATGAACTGTTCGCAATGGGCAATGGGAATTTTTAACCTGAGTGATAGGTCGGTAGGATGACGGCAGTTTTTTAAATCTCTTTATGTAATGGAGGCCGCAAGTGCTTACCATAAGCACGACTTTGAAGACAAAATCATAAGAATAGCCAGATTACTCCAGCTCCAACTCCAGACTCTAGGAGGCGGTAGCGGCGCGGCGCGTGATCCACGCTACGCCTGCCGGGCCGGGGCCGTTTTTAACCCCCGACGCAAAAAGAGAGGGGTGTTATAAGTTTAACGTATCTGTCTGTGGTATCGTAGCTCCCAAACGGATCAACCGATTTTCGTTTAGTTTTTTTTTGTGTCATAGATAATTTTATCCCGAGTGGTCTTAGCCATGTTTCATGAAAATCCGTTCAGCCGTTTGAAGATCATCAGCTCTTTTCTAGTTGGTGAGGGGATCTGATTTTTCAATGCTTGGAGCCCGTTAAAGGTTTTGCTCATTGCTCAGAGGGTTTTTAGGCGCTGATATCGGGGGTTATTAACTCGGTTATTAGTACTTTACCGCGGTCCTCCCGTTGTCTACGCGTGTACATGTTTCACATGTTTCACATGTCGTTTCTCTGTCCAGGGCGCGCGGCACATCTTCTCCGGCGCGGTCGGCAAGAACATCGCGAACCCCTGCGCCATGCTGCTGTGCTCCGCCAACCTGCTGTCGCACGTCAACCTGCACAACTACGCGCGCATGATCAAGGGCGCAATCAACAAGTACGTACCTCCAACTTACAGTCCAGTTTCAAAAAAATAGCACACCTTTCACTTTTTCTTCAGATTTGGGAAAAAAATTGTACGCTGGTTTGGAACACCGTTTTGAACAAGAAAAACAGAATTTCCTGGTATGCTCCCAAAAAGATGTATGGAATTGTCCGTTTTGTTACCAAAAAAATTATTGAATTTAGGTAACAAAACGGATACAGTCACAACGGGGTTGTTGACCCACTGAAGAACCCTCTCACAGAAAGTCGTCGGTGAATTTTGACGTAATTTATTTTGCGTGACTTGACGTTGTCATTATGACAGGGTACTATGGTGGCTCAATAATCCCGTGGTGTGACTGTACAATACAATACAACAACTTACAACAAACAAGAACACGCTGCTGCGCCCCGCCAACTTCGCTAAACCTTGCCTTTTGAACGCCATTAACGGATAATTCCGTCGAGATTGACTGCTAAATATATCTTATTAATTAAAATTGGCCCTACATTTTTGGTGAGTGAGGGTCGATGTACTTGACGTGGCGTCCACACAATTTACAGAATAAAATAAATAAATAATTAATATCAGGGATATCTTACAGAAATTGACGCAGAATGCATATAGAATTGACCACTCATGTTTTCAAATTATAATTCCGACGGAGCCCCGCCCGGCGGGGCTTCTATTTGAGCAGTTGGTTCTGGCAATCGCGGCAACTTTTTTTAGGGTCCCGTACCGAATACTGAAAAACGGAACCCTTATACTGACAAAATTCTTTAAAAGTTACTGTTAAAATTTAGGCAACCTAAAATGGACCTCAATGGACTATTTATTTTATTAATGGCCCCGACACGTTGCGTTGGAATATTAATACTACTAAACATTCAAAATTGGGAAATAGTTTTGATGCGAACCATATACGGAACTCGCACTGAGCTGAGATCTGTGCCAGTACCCGGCTCTCTTGGTTTACCTACTGAACCCGCATTGGTGGTACCTTTCTTCTACCCATCGACTGGTTCAACAAAGTGGTGAAATAGTTAATTATCCGAGGTGAACCTGCCGGGTATGCTGACCTAGTAGGCTAGGCTGCCTTTCCATTGAGGCGGAGACGAGCGGAGCGGTGCGAAAATGACCAATCAGATTCCTCTAGCTTCCGTGTGTTATGCGTTAGTGTGGGTACTGTACAAAGTGATTGGTCTTTTTCGCAACGCTCCGCTCGTCTCCGCCTCAATGGAAAGGCAGCCGTACTAGGTAAGGAAACCCAACAGGTGTTTCTTTTACGCCTCAATCATATCTATCAGCATCTACTCGTGTTTTGTCTATAGAAAGTGGCTGTCTTGCGTACGCATCTTCATGCGTACGCGTGCTTAAGCAGAATTGATGCGTACGCGTGCCAGATCCCAGTGACACGAGTTAGGGTCGGAGAAAATCGCTCATACTTACGCTGAAGCGTTTCGCTTGCAGCGGTGTCAAATTAAATTCTTATTACTTACTGACCCTTATTCGTGTCACCGGTAAAGATAGAGGTGTTTAGTTTGTTTGCGGGACTTGACAGGTTAAGCAAAATTGATGCGTACACGCATCTTCGCACAAAACAGATGTATGTGATTCAGGCCCTATCCGAAGATCGGACTACTTCGAAATATGAACGCGTGTATGTGTAACTGCAAAATACTCGTATCCGATATGTACTCGTAAAAGTCTGACCATGGAGCTACGAATTAGTTGACATTACGAATACGAATACTACGAATTAGCTGATATATAACCACACCTTAGCTAATGTCAATCATCCTCAGATACACTTAAAGTCGCCGTAAATAGAACTTGTGAACGATGTAAACAAAACCAAACGAACCAATTCGTTACTCGATAATTACTCGATAATCACGTAGTTTTAAAGATCAAGTGAGGTATTTGCAATGATTTATACACTAGATCATTATTTTCATATTAAGTTTAAGATTAAATAACTATTCGATATACGTTATTTAGAATAAAAACACGCTTGGTGAGTATTTGAGGTTATGTGTCAAACAGTACTAATTTGTTTACATCTTTTCCAAGTTCTATTGACGGCGACCTTAGGTCTGTATGCTGTCAACCATGACGGGTATAGACGTCAATGGGGTTCAAAATGTTAACCATCTTTCTTTTTCCAGGGTGTTGGAGGACGGAAAAGTCAGGACAAAGGACCTGGGAGGACAATCCACCACCAAAGATTTCACATACGCCGTTATTCACCACCTCGCATAAAACACTTAAATAATCCTGTAGCCATACAGTCAATTAATCCAATATATGTATACATAGACCTTATTATCAGTGGCATAGGCATGTAGATTATGTCATCTTGGGAATGTGTATATATTTATGACTGACTGTACAATCTCCCACTAAAATCTTAGGAAATATTAAATAAGAATAATTTATTATATTTATTTTATAGACAAAATCGAGGCGCAATCGAATATACAATTTTTGAACTCCAGTATTCTCTAAGTATTGTTACCAGTTACCATGTAAATAAAACAATGAAAACTGTTACTATTGTTTTTATTGTGGTCGGTTTGCAATAGTTACTGTCAGAATACTGTTATTACAAGGTAATACACCGAAAACTCGTTTTATACACTATTTAGCGATTCTTTCTAAAAACCTACACAGAAAAAGATACATGTTACTTTACTTAGATTGTACAGTCAAGGTCAAAAATATGTGTACATTTTAGTACCTTGTCTATTTAATGTCATGTTTAAACCAGGGCTTGTTAACGTTACTAGATAACATAATAAATAACGTTACTTAAAGGTATCTTCATAAAAATACCGTTAACTACCGTTAAATTAAAGTTATATACCGTTAAAAATAACCTTAAATCAAGCTGATGACGGATGCAGATAACGTTAATAAAATAACATTAATATTAACAATACTTTGCTTTTAACGTTACCTCAATTTACCGGTAAAAATAACGCTAAAATATATTAACAAAATTTTAACGATATATTTTGCTAACGTTAACGGTCGATCAGCGGGTAACGTTAGCAACTTTTTAACGTTAAATTAAGCCCTGGTTTAGACTGCCATATATGAATGTCACAGCGATTAAAGTGATAAGGTACAATATAGTGTACACATATGACCTTGACTGTAATAATAACCCGTTTACACTAGTATTTGTATAGTTGACTGTTAAAGCTGGAACGCAGTGATTAGAAAACAAATGTACAAGTGCCGTTATTATATAGGTGATGTTTTTATCAACCAAAATAAATCCTCAACTCCAAAGTATCACAGGCTGTTCTTGTGGCTGCGTAGATTATTGTCGCAGAAAACAAATTTGTTTTTTAAGTGCGTATCAATGAGATTGAATAACGATGAAGTTTTTAGATTAAAACATTGGGTACGTTCCACTAAACGCCCGCAACGCCATCGACCACGACCGCTGAAATTGGCGTTCCACTAACGTAAAAACGCCGCGGGCGTTGTAGGCGAATGTTATAGGTGGAACGCGCATGTTGAGCGCTGTGAGCCCACTCTGACCCACCAATATTTAGTGGGCGAAGTGGGCGCGATGTGGTCGCGAACAGTGACGTCATCTATGACGTCGAGCGATCGCTCGCGACGACCACGGGCCTTAGGTGGAACGATACAGAGGGTGTTACGATCGTTGCGGGCGTTTAGTGGAACGTATCCATTACGTACAAACTTCGCGCCAGCTCTAACGTAGTCTACGACATCAATAATACTGAAAACGTGGTGATAGAAAATTTAACTTATTCCTATATGATATTTACATCGGGTTGTATTTTCGACCGTATTACGTTGTAATAAGGACGTGGTCGCGGTTCATTGGTAGGCCGGTCAATCCTGCGGAGCGAAATTACGCCTGGGAGCCGACAGCTTCTTAACCCGGTCCGAGATGACGTATCTAAGAGCGGCCCGGTCAACCTGAAACGACATAAGTCATTTATTTACCTTTTTAGGGCTCCGTACCTCAAAATGATAAAAGGAACCCTTATAGGAACACTTCGTTGTCCGTCTGTCTGTCTGTCAAGACGATTTTTCTCAGGAACGCGTGAAATCATCAAGTTGAAATTAAAAAATCAAACTTCTAAGTCAACGCAATCAAAAGATACGGGGCCGTTTGAATTTTGAAACTCAAACTCGCAGGGGAATCAAAACCTATGTATAGGGTGCTTCTCGTTGACCTAGAATCATGAAATTTGGCAAGAAGCAATGTCTTGTAGTACCATCAGATATAGCTTCGTAAACGTCCTGTATATAGGACAATTGTCAAGACTTAACTTTTGTTGACTGACACTCCCTCCACACATATGGAGGGTTGTCCACACCCTTCATACTAGGTTGTCCACACCCTAATATGGAGGGTTGTCCACACCCTCCATACTAGGTTGTCCACACCCTAATGTGGAGGGTTGTCCACACCCTTCATACTAGGTTGTCCACTCCCTAATATGGAGGGTTGTCCACACTCTTCATACTAGGTTGTCCACGCCCTAATATGGAGGATTGTCCACACCCTTCATACTAGGTTGTCCACACCCTAATATGGAGGGTTGTCCACACCCTTCATACTAGGTTGTCCACACCCTAATATGGAGGGTTGTCCACACCCTCCATACTAGGTTGTCCACACCCTAATGTGGAGGGTTGTCCACACCCTTCATACTAGGTTGTCCACTCCCTAATATGGAGGGTTGTCCACACCCTTCATACTAGGTTGTCCACGCCCTAATATGGAGGATTGTCCACACCCTTCATACTAGGTTGTCCACACCCTAATATGGAGGGTTGTCCACACCCTTCATACTAGGCTGTTCACACCCTTCATACTAGGTTGTCCACACCCTAATATGGAGGGTTGTCCACACCCTTCATACTAGGTTGTCCACGCCCTAATATGGAGGATTGTCCACACCCTTCATACTAGGTTGTCCACACCCTAATATGGAGGGTTGTCCACACCCTTCATTCTAGGTTGTCCACACCCTAATATGGAGGGTTGTCTACACCCTTATTCCTAGTTGTCCACACTGTAGACAACTGGGATTTTTTTTTTCCCAGTTGTCCAGTGTGGACTAAGGGGTGTGGACAACTGGGAATAGCCCGCGTTACGGGGTTGCACCCAGGCACGTACCTTGGTGGGGTCGCGGTAGAAGGGCTCCTGCGACAGGCGGCGGTACAGCTTGAGGTCGGTCTGGCGGCTCATCTGGTTGATGCGCGGGAGCAGCTGCTGCAGCGGCACGCGCAGCCCGAGCTGCGAGACGACGCGGCAGTGAGACCGTGCTACAGGCTTGTGTAGTACGACTTCAAAAATACGTACACAATTTTGCACCTTATGTCAATGGGATAAGGCGCAAAATTGTTTACATATCTTTGAACTCGACTGTACACGTACTAAGACCTAACAAGATAAAGTTATAAAACTAAAATCAGACTACGATAAATAGTTATTTGTTATGCAAGACTGCAAGGTTGTTATTTGGCGCGAGAGCCTAGTATTTAATCCCGAGTTAGCGAAGGGTTCTAAAATTATATCACGAGCGTAGTAACAGGTAACTTTGCTGCCGTGCGAAACAATTTTTCACCTCACCGGAACTAGATGCTAGAAAAACAATTCCACGAGCGCCACATCCGACGCTACAGCTACAACATTACTTTGCCGCACTAGCGAATAAAATGGACTTTTGCGCGCAGATTTTAACCGACAAAGAAAGAAAGAAAATATATTGTTATAATTTATCAGGTTACCTCTCATGCGGTTTTCATGTGTTACGAAGTAATGCTAAATTTTTCATTTATAAATTATCATACTTTTTAAAAATCAATGCGTTAACTTTTATTAGCTATCCAATGATACCTCATTCGATGTTATACAGGTAGATTCACGAATGGAGCGAACGAAACTAATGTCATCTATGATTGTGTGCGTGTCGTCCCTTTAAACGTTGTTCGAATTTCAAACCGAACACTTGTATTTATTCTACACACATGTAAAATTTCATTCACTTGTTCGATCCATTCGTGCCAGCTCTCGTGAATTGACTTGTACTTAAGATAAAAAAAAATACTTTTGCTTTTACATGTATGGGAGGTACAATAATTTTTTTTACTAATCTTATTATCGGTCTTGTGCACGGTAAGAATTTATACGCATACAAAATTTCAGCTTTGTGACCTTTATAGTTTCTAAGTGAGTGTGATATACAGACAGACGGACGGTAATGGCAAAATTTTATTTATTTATTAACACGTTTACACGGCATTACAGTAATTCCATTGCGCCGAGAAAACCAGATTGACGTATATGGGAAAAATGTCTGTTGAGGTGAGTTTCTTGGGTAGCGCTGGTAGACTCAGCCATGTGAGAATGCCTACAGGGCCTACTTAAAGAATAAACATTTTCATATTGCCCCCTAAGCTTTTACCGAGTCTAAGGCACTTGCCCCACCGCCGACGATGAGCCAGGAGCGAGTAGAGCTACTCGTAGATACGAGTTGGCGAGCAGCGAGAAGCGAGTGAACAAGTCGTTAGTGGAGAGTTCTCGCCGGCAGTGTGAAGCCAGCGAGTGGAGAGTTCTCGCCGGCCAGTGTGAACAGTCAGCGATCAACTAAGTAGGTAATATATGTCTCTTATTAACACGGGATCTATATATTTCGTTCGTTTCTTGAGCGAGAAAATATTCGATAGCTAATCGCTTCCTTGCCGGCGGTGGGACAAGTGCCTGACACGCGCTTAAACTTGCTCGAATTAACGTAATAACTGTCAAGCAAACTTGTACAGTTGAGCTCATAAATATGTGTACCTACATTTCAGTACATTCTCTTTAATGTGATGTTTAAACTGCCATATGAATTGTCACAGCGATTATAGTGACAAGGTATTAAAGTGTAACTGTGTAGACATATTTATGAATCTCTACTGTACACGGAGATAAAAGCCTAGGCCACACCAGATGCGTGGCGTAGACGTGCACGTGCGCGTTCGCGTTCCACTGCGTTGTATAGTATGAATCCTCACATGAGGACGCAGCTATACAACGCAGTGGAACCCGAACGCGCATGTGCACGTCTACGCCACGCATCCGGTGTGGCCCAGGCTTAAGTAATCATTGACAGCTTCCTTATACAGAGTAGTGCAGATCGTACCCTCGGCGTCTCCACCATATGGTTCTTCTTCGGTCCTGCGATCTGCCCGATGTAGTCCATGTGCTTCTTCCACTCCGTTTCTGACCATCCTCTCTTTTTCTTAAGGTCCTAAAAACAACCCATCCACTTACGCTTCAAGCTTAACCTCCTAAGGCCCCTTGTACAATATAATGTACATAATACGGTCATTGGAATAAAGATCCATTGAAAAGGAGATAGAGTGGAATTTCTTTTGTTTTTATGACTGACAATTAAATTAGAAAATAGACTGTTCTATTCCGAATATGTTAATATTCCATTGGCAAATTTCATTGTATGGTGGGCTTTAGGAGGTATAAACATTTCGGCTAGTTTTTGTTTTAAACGGCATGAATCTAAATCTCTAAACGGGTTTCGATTTATCACCGATTGAATGAAAAGACCATCGGTGCAAACGAAAATCACCGATCAATAAATTATTGGGTTCATAAAACATACATAGCAAATCTTTAGTTAACGAAAAACATATTTATATAGAGAAATACATACTTAAATCAGAAAGCATCCATTCAGGAACAAATACTCGGTCTCATCACACAAAGATTTGCTCATACCGGGATTCGAATCCCGGGACCGTTAGCTTCGTAGGCAGGGTCACTACCAACTATGCTAACCGCGTCGTTAAATATAAAAAAGGTTAACCTTAGCTTCTCCTTTCTTCAGGTCGAGCACACAGTTGGCCAGCTTGGAGTAGCAGGTGACGTTGGCCGCCTCGATCATGCGATCGATGCGCTCCAAGCGCTCCTGGCTGAAGCGGTTCTTGTACATGCGCTTGGTCAGCAAGAACCGGCTGCGAAACCACAACCCATTGTTACCCTGGGGCCACACTAACGGGAAACGCCGTTAAAAATCAACGTCTATCGCCTTATGCTGGTACACATAAGGACTATCATCGTGATAATTAACGGCTTTTCCCCGTTAGTGTGGCCCCAGGGTTAGCGTAGTCGTAGTGCAAATGCGAATAAATCCTACCAGAATCCCTATTTTACGTCGTATTAGCCAATTTTAATTCGGTATCACGTCTGGTAGGTCTTTATTTTTAGCTTATAGAAGACAATACTATAGAGTGGTTAACCGCAAATTATGATAACGAGTACCTATGTAGTAAAAGCAGCAGAACTACCTTGTAAGGTTAAAAGATTATCGACTCTACGTCCTCGGAGAGTACTTACATTACAAATACAGTAAAAGTATATAAAAGATAAAAAAGGAACGCACTTCGTAGAAAAAGGACTACGGAATACATTTTTTCAATGGATTTTATATATTTGAGTATATATATATTCAATGGCTTTATAGCCTTTTCATAAGATTAAAAATGTAAAAATACAGTAACATAGGCTAGGTAGTGTCCTTTTATATTTAGTCCGTCATTTACATTATCAAAAAATATTCAAAACATTTTTTTCTTTTGTCAATACCAAAAATGACGAAGATATCAGGGGACAATCTCACACAAATTGACCTAGTCCCAAACTAAGCTCTAGGCTTGTACTATGGGTACTAGACAACGATAAACATACTTATATAGAGAAATACATACTTAAATACATAGAAAACATCCATGACTCAGGAACAAATATAGTGCGTTGAAGTTCCATGTGACGTCACGCCATATAGTACACTTTACCACGTTATGACGTCAACGAGCCCCCACTCCCGCACTTTGATGCGCGTTATCTTGGTAAATTTTAATTGATTTGATAACGCCAAAAATACGTGTTTTGATAATCTAACTGACGACAAAAGGTATGTGCGTTCCACCTATAACATTCGCCTACAACGCCCGCGGCGTTTTTACGTCAGTGGAACGGCAATTTCGGCGTCGTGGTCGTGGGCGTTCCGTCGCCCACGACCGCTGAAATTGCCGTTCCACTGACGTAAACGTTTTTACGTCAGTGGAACGGCAATTTCGGGCGTTGTAGGCGAATGTTATAGGTGGAACGCATATGTTGAGCGCTGTGAGCCCACTCTGACCCACCAATATTTTGTGGGTGAAGCGGGCGCGATGTGGTCGCGAACAGTGACGTCATCTATGACGTCGAGCGATCGCTCGCGACGACCGCGGGCCTTAGGTGGAACGACACAGAGGGTGTTACGATCGTTGCGGGCGTTTAGTGGAACGTACCCAATATAAGATTAACGTGTGTATCTGTGATTGTATCTGTCTTTGCCATCATAGCTCCCGAACGTACATATGAGCCGATTTTGAATTTTTTATATTTAGTTGAAAGGTGACTTGATCGAGTGTTCTTAGCTAAGTTTGGTAAAAATCCTTTGGGCCATTGAAGCCGCTGGGCGTTTTATCTATTTAATAGTTATTTTATTTCACTTCACATGTTTTCGCACTCCTAGTTTTTTCTCCGTAATCCTTAGAAAAGTTAGTAAAATATAGGTAATCATTGTGCCGTCTGATAAAAGTACAGTCTGCAAAATAAACTCTTCTCTAAAACTGTTTGGAGCGAAGCCAAGTAGCAAAGTGTACACACAATATTTTAAACGTCAATTTGATTTGGGACTTCATTTCAACCGAACCTCGCTTCTAGCCCTCGCTACTCGTTTGGCAGTTGACAGTTGCGTCAACGATATTGACTGTGTATTTAGTAGGTACTTACCGTGTGTAGGGCCAGGCAGCGTCGTGGACACGGTCGGTCAGGTGACTCCGCAACGCCGAGCATCGAATACCCCTGGGCGTGAGCGCCGGCATGCCCTCCCCCGTATCAATGATATACGGTCTCGGGACGCTGAGCTTGTTCAGCCGCTTGGATATTTTGTACGGGAAAGTCGGCGTTGGCGGGTCACACTTGGGCTTCCCCATGGCTAGTAATTCGCAGGGCTGATTGTGGATGGTTGGGGTTCGGTTTGGTTACATGGTTGCGGAGTGGATTATTTTATTTTCATCGTACGGGGTGTTGGGAGCCCATACGAGGTGAAAACTGTTTGACTTTGGAATTGATTTGTTTTTAATTCTGTTATTATTGAAGTATAGTGCAGAACAAGGAGTATTAAAACGACGAGTTTTTATCGTTCAGAAAATGCATATTGTATCAGTTAGGTGTGGCGAAACGTAGTGATTATTTACTCAGTGGTGTGGCGAATGTCCAAAAAAATTATGTGACATAGAGCAAAGAAGAGTTCCACGTGACATGTGAAATTTCGATATTCTCAAGTGGCAACCACCTCAGCAGAGTAGTTTTTTTTGGTAAAAATTGGATCATGTTACCAATGACTTTCCGTCTACCGAGGAACGTTCCTGTCAAATCGTTGAGCTGGCCCCCACGATACAGGCTTGCCTAGTGTGGGGACTAGAAGATATTCCTTCGGTCCTTGTACCTGTAGTCCTTAGGAGATGTGTACCTAATCTACCTAAAATAAGTCATAATCAATAATGTAAACTTTATATTTTTAATGGTTCAATGTCGTTTAATAAAAATATTTTCATTTTCATTTCACTCTGAACAGCGCGCCCCGATTTTTACCCGACTGCCCAAGGGTAAAGTATTTCGGGTGCATACCTATATGTATATATGCAATATACGAGTATATGTAAGCTTTAAGCTGTGACTGTGCGATGAACTACCCTGACTGCATTTGTAGAAGAATGTTGACCTTCGGATTATTTATTTTATTATAACTTATAAGCCTCATCATGACAAAATCCGATAAACGCAGTTTTATTCCCGTTCTGATACGTTCGTGAATCATATTATTATGTGATCTTTGTATATAACTCTGCATATTGGGACAGTAGGTACCTACTTCGACGTACTACATACGACACAGTGAAAATCGAAGTTCGTTAGCTCCATCCCTTTCTCCCGATTTCGTCTTGAAGGACGAGTAAAAGATATGGAACACCCGAAGTTTCGTAGTCCATCCAGGGCCACCGATTAATTTATTATTATTATTATTATTAATCTTTATTGCGGACAACACATTTTACAAAGGGTCCATATAATTGTTAGTAGCAATAGATCTTATACCTATGTTAGTATACATGTTAAAAACAAGTACTTAATAAGCAAACTCGAAAGTGGATTCAAAAGTTCTCCATGTCTTCCTGTGGCACTGTAATGGCGGCTGTGCACTCTCACCGAGACACTCCGAGGCAGGCTTGCCATCCTTCTCAAACATATTATAAGTTAGAAAAGGACGCCATACTCACCTCGTCCAGCTTCGGCGAGAGTGTACAGCCGCCATAAGTGTGCTTTAAGACCCAAAGTCATTTGCTTTGTCAGGATTGCAAGCGTTGCCAACCCTGGATTAAAATATTCGGCGCTGCTGACACACCTGGCCTGTCAAAATTACATAAAATAAAGCGACCACCACCTGATGCGCAACTATCTATCTACCTAGGGCGACAAATCATGGACCTACAAGAGATACACTCCTCACTGCCCAAAGCATCTGAATATTCCTAGACGCAACGGGCCTGCGGTGAGCTATAAACAAAGGGCTACCACAATAGATCAGCAATGGTCGAAGCGGCACACTAGGCCCATCTCAACCCCTCAATAATAATACTACATAAAGCGGGAGTGTGGCGGAAGTGTAGGTTGCTGCACGTGTCGATCGTGTTTGCTGAGTCGGACGCCATCTTGGGCTTCTCGATTGAGAAGTGATGCGTGGCGGAGTGGTCGGAGCGTGTGGCGATTCACACTCGCCACAGGATCTCCCATTTATCATGAAAAGTCATTACCAAACAATACTACGAGAACCGAACACTATCCCAAACACTGCCATTGGCAAAATTGTCCGCATACATGGACAGATGCCATTTTTTAGGGTTCCGTACCAAAATGGTAACAAAGGAGCCCTTATGGTGAGACTTTGTTGTCTGTCTGTATGTCACAGCAGTTTTACTCAGCAACTAGACAAGCTATCAACTTGAAATTTGGCATAGTTTTATAACTTGCTTGCCCGCATCTGTTATTAGTAAAAAAAAAATGAAATTAATTTTATAAATAATTAAAAAGGGGTCTAGAATGGGGGTTGAAAAATGAAAGTGATTATTTGATTATAGCAAATGGGGTGTCATATGAAAGGGTTCAATCTGCACATCTCCAAACAATTTTTTTATAATTTTCCGTGACGTACTTTTTGATTTATAATTATAATATAACCAAAAACGTTCCCCCCCTTATCTCCGAAGTTTATGAACCGAAAAATCTGAAAAATTCCTAACTTATAGATAATTACTTATATTTTACGGGAAAATAAAATGAAGTGTTCAAATTTTATAGTTTTTGAGAAATTGACAAAAAACTTTAAAGATCTGTACTAAAATTTAGGCAAGTCAAAATGGACCTTATTGCATACAATGTATATTTTTGAAGTACGGACTTAAATACGGAACCCTCGTGCGCGAGTCCGACTCGCACTTGACCGTTTTTTTAAATTGATTTAAATACATAAAGCGAATGTGTTAAGAAATGTACTTACAGTACTTACCGCAATCGAGGCAAGGCGATGTCGTGTATTCGGTCGGGCGTCTGGCACTGCAGCGCCGCGACCCGCACGCCCCACTGCGTCTCTTTCGGCATGCCTTCATTAGTTTCCACCATTCTTTTCTTCGGGACACTCAGCATGTTCAACCTTCTTTTTATTTTAAAACGGAAATTTGACGTTGGTGGGTCCAGTTTGGGTTTACCCATGGCTAGCTGGTCCCAGGCGAGGGTAAGATGGGGCTGTAAGGGGTGGTTGGTAGGCTCTGGTGTTAGGAGCGTGTGACGTGTACCATGAAGGTTAGAGACTAGGTGGCCATGGACAGACAGCTGTTTGACTTTGGAATTTGTAAAATCTGTTTGGGCGTTTTCACTAAGTGTACTTTTTTTCTCAAATATATATTTTAATACGATAGGTAGGCAAAAAACAATTAACTCCGTGATTTAAACATATTTCGGATAATGTCCACGTGCCTTCACGACTAAATGGTCGAACTAATTTTTATAAAACTTGGTACATACATAACTTTCATGTCTTTGAAAAGGACATAGAATAATTTTTGTCCGTGGTTTGTAGTTCCCGGGAGCAAACCAAATGCTCTACGCAGACGACATCTATATTTAAATAAAACAATCACATCAGATTAAAAAACTTGTATTTCAATCTTAACATAGTTAAATTGTTCTCGATAACTTAACAAATACTGATCTCCGAAGCTGCTCACATCTGTTTCACCTATAAAACGAGCCATGTGAACCTGCGCGCGGCCGGAGCCATGAGCGAGACCGCACCTTAGCAAAACTGTCTTAGGATGCGCACTTTAAGGCCCGTATTAATAAACTCACCTCGACTGTTTTCCCCGTCTCAAGATACGTCAAAGTAAACGTTAATTCATAGAAAACTGTCACTTGACGCATCTTGTGACGGACAGCCAAGATCAGTTTAGGCCCTAAGAGTACTATGCTTACAATCCTCTTACAAACATCATGTGATATGCCATCACTCCTATAACCACCACAGATAATCGTATCTATATATACCAATATTACAGATTATTGGGTCTTGATTTTAATGACAAAACAAAGCTTTCCATACAAGTAATACCAGCTATACACTTTAATATGGCAAATAAAACACGGCCACTACTGGATATTGGCTTTTCATTAAGATTTCTAATATGCACATAGGGTAAAACACTGCGGCTGCGGTGGAAATAGTCTGGGGCGAGACGAGAATTTAAATATTGAAACGTATTACTATAACATAGATTGTTTATTAACAGTGCAACGGAAGATTTTCCTGCCTCGCCTCGCCGGTGGGAAAACATAACAACTCCCACACTTCGGTGTGAAAAAAAAACTGAAACTCTCAATGTTGTTTCGAAACATTTTCACTGTGTTTAATAGTGACACTAGATTTTTATGTACGGAATTTTAATTTCTCTAACAGAGCGCTCATGATTCCAGCCACCTAACTGAAAATACATTCTAAATGAAATTTAAATAGCAAAAAATTACCACGTTGCTAACAATTACAAATCAGAATAACATTGTTACAAATATTGTATTTTCAAGTACACAAAATATGACGTTACATTAATAAATGCAAAGACAAAAACAAATCAAATCCCCAACCACTAGAAACTTATTATTTATTAAAGATCTTTTATTTTGTCGCCTGAATAACTGCTTTGAGCGGCGGCGGCGGCGATGAGCGAATTCTCGCTTCATTGCTCGGTCGAGACGCTCACCGTGCAGCGGTTAGTTAACGTTACACGCAATGTATTAGAAAATTCACTCGCCGCTCAGCCGGTCGCGCAAAGGCGTGGCCAGGCCCTTTCGGACGTAGGTATCTCTGCTTAGTTACTAATGTTTGAGGAAAGCATTTTATTAGCCTGTAGATTGAATATTTGGGTAAAGCAACGTGGTTCAAAGCAATTATACAAACGTACGAAGCTAAAAACTAAATGATTAAAAAACACGGTGTACCAAACCCTACCGTATAGCGCTTCAAAATATCTCTCATGTGACGTACAATTTTATAGGTGAATTTCATAAAAACCATGACAACTAGGAATGCCATTTGAAATAAATAACTCGGGCAGCGTCGGCCAAAACATATGAAGGCCCCGTGCCGAAATAACAATCAAAAATATAACGTTTTTACATCGCATTCAAAATACGGACAGTTTGGAATGGAGCACCAAAAACGCGTCGAAAAATTTAAACCATTTCTAAAAATATCGTTATCAACATTGACGGGCAATATTTAAAAAAACTGCAAAAACCAGATCTCAAAAAATACTTGTCACTTTGAGATAATAAGTTATTACTTTGTCGACTTATTTTTTTTTTATTGACTTTACCACGAGATCGAAAGCCAGCGATGTATATTTTCAAACTAAATGTCCGGTGTGAAATTATTAACCTATATTTCCTGCCTACTCTCTCTCTTTATCCCGCGTTTGATTAGAAACTTTTTTCCAATTAAGATCCACATAAAATAGAACAGAAAGACAATTTTAAATACTTTTCCCCAGTATTTTTGCCAAATGCATTGACTTACATAATATAAAACTCCAACAGCTTAATGTGGGTCATAAACCTAGAAATGGTTTTGAATTGACCAAAGTGTAAAAATAATTGTATAATCCCATTCAAAAATTTCATACCAATAAAAATAGGGTTCCGGACTTCAAAAAGGAAAAAACGGAACCCTTAAAGGATCACTCTGTCTGTCTGTCACAGCCAATTTTCTCCAAAACTACTGAACCGATTGAGTAGAAATTTGGGACACATATGTATGTAAATCAGTGACCCAAACACGGACGCGTAACGTAAATAAATAAATTTTATGGACCACTTTTAGGGGGTAAATTTGAAAATTAAAACAAAAAGTTTTGCAAACTATATTGTGCGACATATCAAATGAAAGGGCTCGTTGTGAGAATCTGAAATATATTCCCGTGATTTATATTAACATACCTACATGTTTGTGCGGAACCCTCGGTGCGCGAGTCCGACTCGCACTTGACCGGTTTTTTTAATTATTGGAGTCGGGATATTTATTTATGTATTATTTTGATTCCATGCTTTCTAAATGTTGTTACATAATGGCCGGTAAATGACCAGTTATTGAGCATTTACCCTACTTCACACAGCGGTCATTTAGTTTGTTTATAGTAAAATAATATAATGTTATAAGAAAGTGGTAAAGTTTGAGAGCTGGTCGCTACACTTGGTTATTTCTGGACATCAATGGTTGCGATGACGGGCTGAGGTCCCTCGGATTCTGGTGTGCTATCTCCTTCAACGATTTTTTTGTGCTTGTTTCGCTCGACATAGCTGCAACAATTAACAGGGGCTAGTTTGGATGATCGGAGATAAAAGGATTAAAATCTGAGCATTGTCTTTTTTGTTTGCTTGGTGTCTTTCACTGTATAGTTTAATACATACTTGTTAATATGTTTCACTTTTAAATTATTCAAAAAAGGAGGAAAAATTGTGTAAATATCTTCAAAATTTAACAAAATGTTTATTTAATATGAATCTTTATGAAATTCTTAATTAACTTACTTGCAATTAAAAGGGATAATGTTATAGTTAAAATTGAACAAAATCATAAAAATTAAAATACAATAAATATATATAAAAATAAAAGAAAAACTGAAAGCATAATAAAAGTCAAATCACCGCCAGAGGAAACCTAAAAAGAATAAGAAATATACAAACCATTTTCAGCTACATACAAAAGCACTTAACCCAAAAATTTGGTGAAGAAAAAAACATCTAGAATGTGATAGGTGGTCAGACCATTGCAGTGTTATCAGGATCATTGTTTGAACAAGAATGTCAATCAACTCAACTCAAACGAAGTTATCTATCGTATACAAAGAATCTACTGTGACAACGGCATGCGAACTTTATAATATTATATTATCATTTAGGTATTTAATTTAGTTTTGAAACAAAACTTAAATCTCTTATCTATACATTTTAAAGACAAGGACATTGGACGCCCCGATTTTTTTTATAATACGTCTCGCAAGAAACATTTTACGTTTTCAGGTTTTCAATTTATTCACGCGTCAATTTATTCACGCGACAAATTTACCTAGGTTATTGCCGTGATTTTGCAATATCGACACGTTTTGTCTTACTCTCACTTTGCCAAGAAAGAAAAAGCGTGAGATAGAAAGTAACATAGAAAACCACAGGTTCTTTTTACTAACAGTCTGACGCACCTATAATGAAAGGCGTGCAGAAGAATGAAAAGCAGTATTAGTAGTGAAAATATGCTTCCCGACACCACTTCCCGCTGTTAGGAAAATACTTAATTTCTCTTCGGACATACCTTCCATACTAAAATCGCAATTTGGCATGGTAATGGTGGCGATGGAATGTTTATATGGAAATAAAAGAAAATGTTTTGTGAACAATTTTGAATAAAAATCCCCGCTTTTTACTGTAACAAAAGCATTCGTCGTCCTTCAATACATCATAATGTAATAAGTTCATTTTGAAATAATTTGTTTATAGCGCATTGGGGTATATCCGTCTGCGGGGCAGTACCGTACACAGGCGTTTGTGCCCATTCGTAACGGCGTCACGCCGCTATCTCTTTTAAAAACATAAAACTAAAATGTTCCCCTGTTTTATCGACAGAGTTAACAACGGTGCGCCGTTCTAGAATGGGCACAAACGCCTGTGTACGGTATTGCCCCGCAAACGCAGACGGAATTACCCCAATACACATACCTACACAGAGCTTCTAAAGGCCTTCGTGTTTACAGTCAAGTACAAAATACAATAGCAGGCATAATCATTAATAACTATAAATTAATACTTTTAAAAAGGCCTGACGCTTAAGGTTTGAAGCACATTTTAGAGCTAATAAGATAAAAAATTATAAGCTCATCCGATTTTCATGAAACTTAGCGGATACTCTCTTCCGGAATACAAGCTACAAAAAAGCGTAACATAATCGTTCACAAGTTCGGACCCTAGGTTATGATTATGATAGACAAACGGACACTACAGACAGTCATAGACAACGACTTCAAACCACTTCTTATGTCGGGAATTAAATATGTATAATATGTATACGCGCTTTTAAACCATTAAACAATAACTGCGCCAATAACTGCGCACGGGTGTATTTTCGAGTCTTTATCTGGAACTATATTGTTGTCATTGACTGTACTCCTCTTTTATACGACTTTAACCGACTTCACACGAACCCGAAGAGCTTTTAAGATCTGAGTTTATACAAATCTGAAAGTAATTAATTTTGAAAAGGAAATTCAAATTAATAAACACAAGGGAAAATATCATTGCCGTTTTAAAAATAAAAATACTCACCAGCCCTTTATTTTCTGGTAGATGTAGATACACGTCATGGGGATGGGCGTCATGATCGCCACTGACACTGGCACCACTGTAATTACAAGTAAAACGTTTTAGTAAAAAACAAGAAGCTTAAGGGCCTGCGCAAACCGGCGGAGCGCAGCGCAGATCCCTTTAAATTTATCAATGTATATTCTTCCCTATTTTAATTACAATAAGGTATAAATTTAGAGCCGCAGTCGCAGAGTAGAAATCCCCCGTGATGCTCCGAGGTCGGTCTCAGAGCATTCAAATTTATACCTTATTGTAATTAAAATAGGGAAGAATATACATTGATAAATCTAAAGTGATCTGCGCTGCGCTCCGCCGGTTTGCGCAGGCCCTAAGGGTCATGGGTGATTCTTCGGCGTTTTAACCGCCGTCATTGTCGTTTTCGCATATTATTCCAACTAAAACTAACAATTTTATTTTAATTTTGAGTGGAATAAGAAATACTCCCTGTTCTTCTTCTATTTACATTGGAATTTGTTGATAGTCTAGTTATTTTCGTCAATATATGCGAAGACGACAATGACGGCGGTTAAAACGCCGAAGAATCGCCCTCATACACAGATTCAGGTTCAACATTGTCCCTTCTGTTCCTAAAAGTTAACGACGCGGGAGTTTTTAACTCGAATAATTTCGATACAGGCCAAAACTACACCAGACTCCCTTTACGCGGATATATCCTAACCCGATAAATTTGGTTTCAAAGTCTTTAATTTTTTGGAATTGTGACTGTGCATGACCCTTAAATACTTACTGGAGCTAAGCAAACATTGGATTTGATCTAGAAAAATGACCTTGAATTAAGTCACGGATCTTTTGCATCCTTCACCAGGAAGGAAGAACAACATTTTGCATCTGTTTTCTTTATTCCTAAGGAAAGATACGGCAGTCTTTGGTTGTTTTTTTTTTTTACTTTACAAAATTATATCTCTAGAATAACCATCAAAATAAAAACGATATTTCAACAAATAAACTTGTTATTTGCGTTCCTTTAAATTTGTCCGTGAACGTATCAACTTAATAATCCAGCCTATATACGTCCCACTGCTGGGCACAGGCAAAATGAGAGGGTTCGGGCCATAGTTCCCATGCGGGCCCAGTGCGGATTGGGACATCGCACACACCGTCAAATTGCTTTGCAGGTGTGTACAGGTTTCCTCACGATGTTTTCCTTCACCGACATGTATCAACTTAATTAATATTATTTTCTACTAGCTTTCGCCCTCGACTTCGTCCGCGTAGAAGTCGTTTATAGCTCCTCGGGGACCGTCCAATATTCCTCGTCCCTCAAATGGGATAATATAGTAAGTAAGGATAGAGTAATGACCCGTGGTGAGGTCGGCCTGCGGCTGCTGCAGGGCGTAGCGCAGCAGGAAGATGGCGATGCCGGTGTTCTGCACGCCGGTCTCCACGGAGACGGCCAGCGCGTCCGCGTGCGGCTGGCGCAGCACGCGCGAGATCGCGTACCCGAACCCGTAGCCCAGCCACGGCAGGCCCATGCCCGCCACGATGATCTGCCGGCACAGGGGGCACGTTATACTGGACCGTACTGCTTCAGCATGCCGACCTGCCCGTATTATGATCGCTCTTATCGCGGTGGATTATCGTGAATAAACCATGTCTTTTCAGGTTTTCAAAACATATCTGCAGCAAGGTTAGGGTTGTACTCGTATTTTATAATAATGTAAAGAAAAATAATAGGTATGCTGACTGGGTAAAGAAAACGAAATTATATTCTAGTCTAGTCCGTCAGTTAGATTATCAAAAATTTTTGACACGTATTTTTTCCTTTTGTCAATCAAACAAAAAATGACAAAGCAAAGCGCGTCAAAGTTCGGGAGTGGGGGCTCGTGACATCACTTCTGTGTAAAAATTGTATGAGACGTGACGTCATGCGACCTTTCAACTCATATATCTCAGTAATTTTTTGATTATGTGAAAAAAGAAAAAAAAAAGAAACGTATCCAATACTTAATGATAATCTACCTGATGGACAAAGAAAAAAAAATAGTCATCATCTCTATTCAGACGGAAATAACTTTAGGAGAGACGCTAATTCGAACTAACAATGCAAAACTTAATAAAATCTAATAAATATCTATATAAAAAACAATATTCATTCATTACATTAAATTACTTTTCAGATGAGTTCCCGGAAGATTTGTAAATGTACAAGTCAACATGTAGTACTAACTCACTAACTGCATCAACTAACCTGCCAAGTGAACAGCTCGAATATGTACAAGTTGGTGATAATGGCGAATACGATGATGAAGAGCAGCAGCGACGTGGACAGCGGCTTCAGGATCCGCACCAGGAACGCCGAGAGCCGCGGCGTGTACTTCTGCATGCCCAGCCCTATTGCCAGGGGCACGACCAGGCCCACCACGAAGCTGGCGATGCGCGCGTACGGCACGCCGATGTTCGCATTACGGAAGACCACTTGGCCTAGAGAGAACAGCCACGCAGGCATGATTCCTGAAAGAAAAAGGTTTCATCATAAAAAGTTAAATTACATTACAATTATAACCGGCGTCCGTTCTTCCAAATGCTCATGACCTGGTGTTCTACAAAAGTAGGATTGGTGCCTTCTGGGTGAGCTAGCTCCATCGTCGACCTTGACCTGACTTTGGTCTCGACTAGGGTTCAGAGCAAACCCATATCATATAATGTAGGTGAATTTGTGTAAGATTGTCCCATAATATCTGGAATTCAATAAGGCATGCTAACTCACGCAATAGTTTTTTTTTACTTTTCGTTGTGCGACAAAAATTAGCCATACAATTGTAAGGATACTTATCGTCACGCAACGGAACTACGCTTTACTTTTTGCAAATTATGTCCAACTTTTTGAACTGGACCCATTTAATGACTGACAGCGCCATCTACCAGGATCTCAACTAAGTTGATGGCTTGTTAATTATAAGATCTACTTGGATCTAGCTTCAATAGTTAGTTCGCGACAGCACCAATAGGTGGCGCTATATATAAGAATTGTTAATTGTAAGGGTTTAGTTAGTAAGACACTTTTGGAATAAACGCAGAGCGAGACACACGCAGCCATTTTTGATTCCCGATTATCCGAGTCCCCGAGCCTGCAAGATTAGTTTATTTAGTTACCGAAGGAGGCGAGCGTGGAGATGGTGGTCATGGCGAGCGACAGGTTCAGGTTCCCGCCGAGCACGAACGTCCAGATGTTGGAGGCGCCGCCGCCCGGCGACACGCCCGTGAAGAACATGCCCAGGCGCAGCGCCGCCGCCACGTCGTCGCCCTCCGGCCCGCTCGGGAAGATCAGGAAGCCCAGCCCGAACGACATCTGGGGACCACGCGCATCAGTCGATCACTTTAGTATAATGAAAAAGGAGGTAAACAAAGAAAAAGAAAGACATTAATTCACTACACAGAAGACACACAAAAATAAAAGAATACTATGAAGGTAACAGGGATATGTGTGTATAAAGTTTTTTTTTTTAATTTTGTTACCACTTAATTATTTTTTTATGACATGGATGGAGAAGGCAAACGTGTAGGCTACTTGATCGTAGACTCTGAAACCCATAGACATAGATATTCGCAATCTGAAGGCTGCAATACGTATTTGCGCCCCACCGGCCTCTTGATCACTTCTTTCAGAGATAACCATTGAATAGTGACTATATTCTTATTGTCAAGGACGTATAAGCGTTGCTATTTAAATTGGTTGTATGAATACATACGAGAGGCATGAACACGAACTGTCCCAGCATGCCTATAGCGGGCCCCACCGGCCTCTTGATCACTTCTTTCACAGTCGGCCAGTGCATCGCGCACCCGAAGTTTATGAAGATAAGTGACACCTGAACAAATAGACAAATGATTATCAGGGAGGAAATTATATGATAAGCTATTAGCTAGATTTGTTAAGCAAGAAGAAAATTGCTGTTAAATCATTAGGACATCATAAGATGCTCATAAATGAACCCTGAGTCATGTAAATACACTTACACAGTACAGTCAAGGTCATAAATATGTATACACTTTAGTACCTTGTCACTTTAGTCGCTGTGACATTCGTATATGGTAGTTTAAACATGACATTAAATAGACAAGGTACTAAAGTGTATACATATTTATGACCTTCACTGTACACAGTAAATAAACTTATTTGCCTTTAGAACAACCTGATAATATATTTGCCGCCAAATTCGATATCTTGTTATTTTTAATGAAAATGTTAATATTTAATTACAATACACCTGTTCAAGCTAAATTAATGTTTTCAAGGTTATATTTATTATAAGTAAATTAGGTTGTTAGCGATCAATTAATATATTAAACTAGCGACCCGCCCTCGCTTCGCTTCGGTTAAAGTTCCCCCTCCCATTTCCCTCCCTTAAAGTTGAAAAATCCAATTTTTCTCTCCATAAGAACCTTCTCTTGACAATAACATAACAAAAGAATAATTAGCGAAATCGGTCCAGCCGTCCACGCGTGATGCCGTGACCGAGGGAAATAGGGATTCATTTTTATTAATATATTAAATTGACAGGTAAACGATTAGTCTGTACCGCCGCTATATTGCGACTAAATCGCTACAGACGCGCGCAAAGTCACCGTGTAACCGCTCTGAATTGGTAACAACATGTGTCTTTACTTTATATAATATAATATAATATTTATTTATTTATTTATCTATGGAAAACCAACAGCTTTAAAACAGATCATAAACTTATAGTAGATACAGAAAGCTAATTACAGGTTCTCGCAGATAGATACAAGGTACCTGTATTATACCTAATTGTTACACTGTTGGTGGTTTTCACCACGCTGAGTCACAATTACAAAAACAATTTACACTACAAAGTGCAATTACTAAAAACAAAGAAAATTTAACACATAATCTGGCCGATTCAAGCATTATGCTCACTCAAAGCACCTTTTGGTCAAAATGTGCCGTAGCGATGAGATGTTTGCATTAAATATGTCAATGTCCAACTCTTTTGCCATATTATTTATTTTTCTGCTTGCACGGATTAAAAAGCTATTCTGTCTATAGTTATATGAAGTGATCGTATTCGCCCTCCACTCTGCTTGAACGGACACCCTACCATACCATATCACGTTTCACGCGTACGTTCAACTAATCTAAGTAACACAATACGAATGAATACTCACGAATAAGGCCACGCTAGAAACGAATATGGTGTCAATAATGCGTTCGGGACGCAACACCGTGACCGGGAGGACATTGGCGACTGGGTGTTCGTCGTCTCCCCGCTTTGCGGTTAATCGCATTTCTGTCAGCCCTGAAAATAAAAAGGTTATGGTAGTAGCTTTTTCTGTCACGCGGATTTGTCCACACTAAAATATCAAGACTGGATATATTTTTGTGTGTTTTAATAGTAGTTTATGTGACTAGTGCATAATGAGAGGCATTAAAACACGAGTGTGTGTTTATGAAACGAGCCGACAGGTGAGTTTCATAATAGCATCACACGAGTGTTTTAATGCCTAATTATGTACAGTTACATACACTATTTTATCTACATACATATTATAAGCTCTCTATGATGTGTTCAGGAACCGCATGTTACGACCGGCATAGCCGGCATTGATCAATTATTAGAACGTCAAAAATGGCGGCAACCGTAGTTATTTTTTTAAACTAGAAACAATCTAGAGTCGGCCTCTACTATCATATCGTTCGATATCAAGTAACATACGAGATTTGTCAAAATTGTATGCAATTGACATTTCATTTCGAATTAAATGTCATCTCGAGTGATATTAGAATTGAGGTCAAATAAAATTGTTTTGTTTTTAAAAGATGTTCGAAATTTGAAACTCATAACTTTATCAATTTTTTTTATCGTAATTAGAACATTATGTTACTGCTACAGATAAGAAAATTATCATAATAAAATTTGATTGTTGTAATGCTGGTCATTGCCAACGGATTCTGAACGCATTATAGAGGACTTATGATATGTGTGTAGATAAAGATTTTTATATTCACAAAAAGCAATAACATGTGCGCTATTCCACAATAATTAATAGTGACGTCATTCAGTATTTCCTATCACTCTCTACATAACCGTTTAGACACTTTAACGAGAGCTGATTCGGCCTAGTCAACGTATAACGGTCTCTGGAGTTTTCCTTATGGACTTACCTAAGAAGTTGCCCGAGATCCTCGCCAACCCTTCGAACCGGCTGCTGGCGGCGTTGTCCTCGGTGAGCACGTATTCGGATCTCCACGCCGGCGAGGCGAGGTGGTCGTCCCGCGACGTTATCACCATAGTGTCGTTCACCAGCATCCCAGTCCCTGTGGACAACGACAACATTTATAAAGCAAACAAGCCAATTTGAGTATTCCTCCAAACAAGTGTACATAAAAACCGCATTTAAAGTGTCATTTAAATAATGTTTTCACCTCACCAGCTCGGAAAGTCTTTCTTTGTCGGTCAAAATCTGCGCGCAAAAGTCCACTTTAACCGCTAGCGTGGAAAGCGATGGTGGTGCTGTGCACGGATCTGATGTGGCGCTCGTGCTATTGTTTTTCCAATACCAAATGTTTTCCTCGCTACATTGAGGTGAAAAATTGTGTTTTGCACGGGAGCAAAGTTCTCAAGGCCTTGAATCCCTCGTTACGCTTATTTTGAACCACTCGCTAGGCTTTTAATTTTAGAATCCTTCGCTAACTCGGGAATCAATACTGGCTCTCTAAATAACTATTAACTTACAATTTCGTTAAGAAAATTTATGCGCTTGACAGTTTCGTGACGGTCACGAACTTTTATTTAACTGGACATTTATTTTGAGTAACAATCATTTACCATTATTACTCTTGCGTACTTTTGAAGATAGAATGAGATATTTTTAATAACTTATACGCTTGATCAGTACAGTAAGATCAGGCAAAAAAAATTCATTTTTTGTTGTTATGAAATGTTATGAAACACAACTTGTTATGAAATGAAAAAATCGGCCCTTAAAATTTATTGGCGTGTTTTATCGACCTTTTTGTTCTATGGCGTACAAACAGATTTCAACCTTAGGGTAGCATATATTTGACTGACTGTACAGTACGATCTACGGGTTCATAACTGTCTCACTCACTCTCTTAAGTCATGTCATAAGCTATTATGCGAGTCTTACCGACTTTACCCGAACTAGTTAGTCTTTTGCAAACCTGTTACAGTAGGTATATTCGTTAAAGCGTTATTGTGATATTTGTGATATAAAAGAATATCGCACACCTATTGCTCAGTTGAATCTCGACTTTAATCTGAGTAAACATAAGGTTATCCATTTAATACGATAAGAATGACCGCTTTAACATATGCAAATTACCTAGTTTTCGGATGTATCAAATAAGAGTTGAACAATACGTGCCGATACACATTTTATTTTTTACTCGAATTTATGCGACAGAATTAGTTTATCGTTTTCACTTGGAAACATTTTTTGAGACAAAACTTTAAACTATCCTATGTGCTAATTCAGGGCAGAGCTATCTATGTGCCTCATCCATTCAGCCGTGCATGAAATCTAACATCCAAACAACCAAACTTCCTGAGCGTTTCCCAAAAAAAGTATGCATAGTTAAGGGCTAAAATTAACAACGGTAATTGTTTCCATTACGTCACGAAAATTAACAAATAAAACAAGACAAATTGTGGTATCTCAGGCAAAACTCCTGTAGCAAGTGCAACTATATTACTAACGGGCGAGGATTGAATCTGCTTCGGTTATTGAATTTGAGATATCGCCTATTGGCGTATGTATATAAATGTATGGCAAATTTTCGTGACGTAATGGAAACAATTACCGTTGTTTATTTTAGTCCTATGCGTACTTTTTTTGGAAAACGCCCTCCTACTACAATGTTCCACATTAATAAAACCTATGGTGACGTCTACTTCATTACTCATTCATAGCGAAAGTTTACCTAAGTTAGGTGGGCCAAGGGTAGATATAACTATTACAGAAATCCTGCGGTTAATGACGTTTCGAGACATATTTCCTGCCGATACACGATCGCTATTAATTTCGAGCATTTTCTCTGTAGTAAGAGCTACACCAGAGGAGGAAGTCAGACACCAATAATCTATTTTTACCTGACTACGGCGAAGCAAAGAAGGGTAATGATTTTAACACCCTATGTATGTATACATGTTCCACTTTAGCGTCGTTCCTAATGAACCGATTTTGACAAATGAGGTGTCTATCGATTCGTCTTTATTGTGCGATGGTTATAGGCTATGTTATTTTATTATAAATTAAACATGGCGGTTGGAGATTTAAAAAAAAAACTAGGAAACGAAACAAAACTTTTTTACAGTCGCATTTTAGTTTTTTAATTTTATTATAATAATGAATACGTTTGTTATAGCATTATTTTTTACTCTACTAATATAATAATTGCGAAAAAGACTGTCTGTTTTGTTACGTCTTGCTGATCCGCTGAATAAATTTTATTGATTTAAGGCAAGCTAGCTAGTGAGGAAACATATATAATAATATATATTATACTCAAGACTTATAAATGTACGTCACGTATGTCACGTGTGGCGAACATACAGAATAAAGTTCATTATTAATTATTACGATTGCATAAAATTCATAACACAACCGTATCGGTCGTTTCATAACAGCTGTGGTGAATGGAACGAACGAAACTAATGTCACTGGTGTCTTACGTGCGCCATCTTCTTGTATAATTAGATATTTGTATATTTTTATTCAATCATTCGATCCATTCATGGCAGCTCTTGTCTAATGAACAGAGCCCGGAATTTTTAGAAAATAAAGGCATGATTTTTTTTATATAATAATACTCGATATCGATAAAACACTGTTTCTAACACTAGCTAGATTGCGACAGTCTTTTGTTTTGCCGCGAAAATTTCGGGCTCTGCTAATGAGCTATAGTTAATACTCACCAGTGATGATAACATTGACGTCATGGTACTCGTCCATGCTAACGGTGATCTCTGCCGGGTTGAACTCGGCGATCAGCTGCGGCACTGTCTGGCAGATCACCCAGAGCGGGCACACCGCCAGGATGTACAGCACTATCAGGTGCAGCGGCCATATTGGACACATGGTCGAGTCTGCAAGAACGGGTACCTACTGGTCAGGATGGCCGTGTTGGTAGATTGTAAAAATTGTAAATCGAGGTGGGACTGCGCATCCACCAGACTTGTGCGAGGCAGCTAAGCGGTGTGCGAGGAAAAATCCACCAATAGCATAGCCGCGCTGTGAGGCGTGCGTGCGTGTGTGGGAGGGTGCATGCATGCGTGCGTGTGTATGTTTACTTGACGTTAACTTTGACGTGTCTTAAAACAGGCAACTCGCACAAGACCGGTTTATAATAAGGCATTTAAAATCACCTCACATGATCCCATTATTAATTTCATTATTTATTATACGAGTACCTGAGTCTTATCAGTCATTGGTAAGCATTGCTCAATTGGGATTTATATTTTATAAATGCCGTCGTAATAGTTGTTCACTATTGCCATTGAAGAAATCGGTAGCATAATAAATTGGGTTATAAACGCGAAAATAAAATCAACAATACTAATTGAATTAATTGAGACAGTTGGTAAAACAAAAGATGGCGGTCGCATGCAAATTATTGGTGTAAGTGGCGGTATACAGAGTACTACAGAGTGATTTTAAATTACTACGCATTAGTTTGACACTGCTCTTTTTATTTTTCACGGTTCTCTGGTAGGATTTGAACCGAAGTCTCTCTAATTGTTTTTCAGTCTTCAATTACATTTTGTAGGACGATTTTATTCAATCAAAATATAAAAGGCACAATTAAATGTGATTTTGTAGCAGTTACACTATTACGACAAAATATATTAAATATACAGCAAATGAAATTTCCATTTAAAAAATGGTAGATGATAAACAAAAACACGGACAAGCATGTCGAAATGCGTCAACTTCATACATAAAATTTAAATAAACTGTTTTAAATCACAAAGAGATACGAAAAAGGTAAATTTAGGATCACGCCACCGTCGGATGTTATAAAAAATCACCAATTTAAATACTATTCAATTCGCAGAAACTTATTATTGTATTTTCACGATACTAAATCACTGTTTATCACCATTAAAAAACCCACCTATAGCGGCCGAGAGCTTGAACTATACTAAAAAAAAACTACACTTATTGTACGATAAGTATTTACTTATCAGTGTCAAAAAAAATGCTGTGAAGATAGCAAGTAGCGTGGAGATGACGTCAAATCATATTACGAAACAGTGCGAGTTAAGAATTAATGGTAAGTTATTATGCAACCTAATCGCAGTAACGCAAATCTCGATTTATTTATTGGCTTTATTCGTGATAATCTAATTTGGGAAATGGTGATAATGGAGTAGATACATGATCTGGTAACTACTTCAAAACGAAGTAGAACGGAGCAGGAGGTTTAGATGTCAGTGATATGCATTATTAATATTTTTAAATATTTACTCTCCTACGGTCCAAGGTCCTACCTATGGTACTAATTACCTTTGTTATTCACACCCAGCTCTTTCAGCAGTTGTGTAGTCATACGAGTATCGTACAGTCAGCTGCAGAGAAAAGTAACCCCCCCTGCTAAGTAAATTGTATGCAGAGGTGGTTACTTTTCTCTGCAGCTGACTGTACCATGGTCCTACCAGTAGGACTTATTATAAAACCCGCCATTTCGTTTTCAAATTTAAATAATGACTAATATAAAGCCCGTGGTTCTCGCTGTGGCACTTATTCAATTAACATCAAATTGTCCAAAAAGGTATCATACACTGATTATAAACACGCCCAAACACCATACAAGTACAATAAAATGTAAAAAGTGTCCTAAGTACTTGGGTCTGAATGAGTATTAAACAATAGTACTATTGGTAGGACCATGGTTCGCAGTGACAATGAGCTGTATTTTGCTTTGGGCCGCAGGAGGATATAAGTCAAGGTCAAGTGCGAGTCGGACTCGCGCACTGAGAGTTCCGTACACATTTGGCCGGTTTTTAGTATTTGTTGTTTTTTTATAGAGTTTGTTCTATAATCACACCAAATTTGACGCTTGTATTAGGTACTGTTTTTACGATAGAACAAATTCAAGAAAACGTAAAAAAAAACGTTTATTGTATGGGGACGCTCCTTATTATTTCACTTGTTGACTTTTTTAATTGTTAGGTAATCCGCCGTTATATCACATATCCTGCAACAAAAAATCAACGGGCTATCTTTTACCCGCGCATAAGGCGATAGACGTTGATTTTTAACGGCGCTTCCCGTTAGTGTGGCCCTAAGGTTACGGTTCAAAAGATACAGCTCTTTGAAGTTAGGACGGACGGACGGACGGGCGGACAGCGTAGGCTTAGTAAAAAGGGTACGGAACCCTAAAACACGTGTCAAGACCATTGGTCTACATTGGTTTACATTGGCTAGACAACGATCCAGTATCAGCTTCAATAATGCAGGATTAATTGTTTCCAGTCCTTTATCACCCGTGAGTTCAGTCACGTACTGATAAGATGTATTGATATCATTATAACCCGCGTTATTAGTGACTGATAACGATTAGTACACTTACATAAGGTTAATAGATCTAATAAGACATCCAAATTATAAAGATACGGGGGTTTTGTAAGGTTTTCCGCATGTGCCGGAATTTTTACGGTTATTTAAATAAATTTACTCCAGGCGAAATGTTTCTGTTACTTTGTCATAATGGGAAGAAATACAATCTAATCCTGTTTTGTTGCTACATAAATATAGTAAGTCCAAAAAGATCAACTTGGTCCTTAGTAACGATTAAAAAAGGATAAAAAAGCACTTAAATCGTACCAATACAGTGGCCTCGGCGATATGGTATGGACTGTATAATTTATTAGGAGCGCCGAAGGGAATTAGAAGGCGGTGAAAATATTATTGTGAAATGAACATGGCCCGTTAAAACGCTAACGGACCTCGACAACGTCGAGGTGCAATTACGCGGAAATAAACCATAACACTATTTTAGTCATAGCTCAGAAACACTCATTTATTCCAATCAGTTTTTTGTTGCCGTCTAAATACTATGGTTTCGAAGTCGAGACATTCATCGTTGAATTGATAATAAGTACAAGTTTACATTATTGTCATCATGAACAATTTAACAGTCAGGTAACATCTTCAGTGGTTTTCTAGTAAATTTATAAATAATATCAACTACTTACACAATATTAAAAAAACAGACGTGTATAATCAATATGCACTGCATTTTGTGCGCACCCAAACATAATATTTAAATACAAACGAGACATTTTCGCTAATCAGCGTTGAGTCATAAACATAAAACAGCCCGGTCACTTCAATTTCTAAGATCTCTACATCATCTCAAACAAACACGAGAGCTGATAAGCCATCTTGAAAATATATTGCGAATGAGAAAACGGTAGACTACGTATATCTACTCGTATTATATATATTTCTTCCAAGATAAGAAGTGATATGGGCGCTTGACTATTTGAGATTAAAGATAAGTTACAGTTATATTTATTTACAGCCTAACAATATATAAAACTTAGAGCCATTAATAAACCTGGTCTTGACTGAGATCCCCGTCTTAAGACACATCATAGGAGAACTTCTGACCTGTCTTTAGATGGATTTCACAGCCAAGATCAATCTATTACTACAGCCCTTAGTCTCCAAAATACTGCCTGGTTGAATTAATTTTGTCATGAGTCAAGGAAGCTATATCTTATTCTTTATACCATTTATTTATTATTTAAAAGCATTCTAATTGTAAGATAACATGGAACTCTCGTTGCGCAAGTCTGATTCAAACATGACCGATATTTTCTTTAATTCAATTATTTCCAAGCTTGCTCTTGTTCCATACGGTTTAAGAATTTGGATCAACCGACCAAAAGTTTGGCAAATATTTCGCTTTTATTACAACAACTGAACAATTATTGAGGGGTAATTTACATTGTAATTACTAAAACTAACGTAAACACCAGTGCAAATTAACTGACATTCAAGTCGATCGGTTTACTTAATTATATTCACTTAATTACAATTTCCTTCCATTGTTCATTCAAATAATTGCGTTCGCGTGTCTGAAACAACCTCTTATGTATGTATATTTCACGTCTGATATTGGTCTGTCTGTATACTACTTTTGTAAGAACAATTTATGTTACGGGCGTTTTCCAAAAAAGTACGGATAGTTAAGGGCTAGGGTTAGGGTTAGGGCGGAGTTAGGGTTATTAACAACTGTAATTGCTTCCATTACGTCACGAAAATTAACAATGACAAAAACAAGACAAATGGTGGTATCTCAGACAAAACTCCTGTAGCAAAGCAAGTGCAACCATATTACTAACGGGCGAGGATTGAATCTGCTTCGGTTCTTGAATTTATGTATTACTATTATACTACTAATAATAAATGTATTACTATTTTTCGTGACGTAATGGAAACAATTACCGTTGTTAATTTTTGTCTTTAGTGTAGAGCGGGGTCTCCTGTCACCGGTTTTATTTTACCTACTAGGAGGTCCCAGCCTTTTTAAAAAAACGTAATTATGTACTTTTAACCAAAATAAACTTAAATTTTTCACTACTTCCAATTTTCACTTTACATTGCACTATAAAAAACTTCATTTTAATTCGTGTAGCGCCACTTTGTGTGTACTACTATTAAATTATATGTTTCTATTTGTTTTTACGATGTTAGATGATATTATTGCTGATAAGAACGTTTGTGTAGTACTTGGTGTTTTGCGACATATTAACACAGTATCACCTGCTGAAATCTAGTCAAATCGTAATTGATAACAATACTAAACTCTCAACTACAATATAATATATGAAAAATACTATCTTTTTCCCGCGATTCCGTCCGAGTAGAACATTTTTGTCGCTTCTCCCTCGGGAACTATCAAATTTTGCGGGATAAAAAGTCTTATATGTGTCGATCCAGGGTAAAGGATATACGTGTGCCAAATTTCATTCAAATCCGTTCAACCGTTTAGGCGTGATTTAAACACAAACATATAAACATCCATGCAGTTGCTTCATCGTCATCATATCAGCCGAAAGACGTCCACTGCTGGACATAGGCCTTCCCCGAGGATCACCACGACGGCCGGTTTTGTGCTACTCGCATCCATCGGCTTCCCGCGGTCTTAACCAGATCGTCGGTCCACCTTGTGGCAGGCCTGCCAACACTTCGCTTTCCAGTTTACAGTTGCTTACATTCATAATATTAGTAGGATAAAACTATTAGACAATTTCCCTATCAGAGCAGTGGATCATGTGAAATATGCTCAATCATTGTCCACAGACAGTTTTGAAAAAAAAAAAACATTCCGGCGGTTGGCCTTCAACAACTGGATATTGACAGCTTGCCAATAAATTAACTGACGCGTTAATATTAATAAAGAAAAATACCTATATCCGCAGGAAAACAACACCATTTAACTCTTTTATACTATCGCAGTTCATAAAATAAAAATAGCTTCCACAAATAAACGGTTCTTAGGACCATGAGAGCTCTTATAGAGCTGTATAGGCCCGTAATAATACACTGATCTTGGCTGATAGCCGTTTAAGATAAGTCAAAGTAAACGTCAAGTTATTGAAAACTTTTTATACTGAGTTGTCTTGAGACGACCAATAGTCAAGATGAGTATATTTATGCGAGCGACGGTCTATTAGGCTACGCGGTATTCAGTCAGTCTAAAGGAGGTTTTAACTCCCCTCTCCATTTAGACTGTCTGAATATGGCATAGTGTAATAAGCCCTTTAGGGTCGAATTAACCAACTCATCTCAACTGTGGTGGCCGTCTCGATACACATCAAAGTAAACGTCAATCGATTGCAACGACATATCGGGAAGTCGGAATAATCCCCACCTCGACAAAAACAGCTGTTTTGTTAATATTGAATATCCATATTAAGAGAGTATATGTACTACGTGCTATATACACGTAACGATTTCACGTTATCGTTGAAGGAAGATCGATGAAGTCTAACGATCGTACTTTGAATAGTGGACACCCACAATCCACTGGGTTATTGGAGATTTTTTAATTATAAACCTCAACAAAAACTGAATCGAAATGAATCAAGTATTTTTTGAGGAGTTATTTGTCTGATATGAAATGACATATTTGTAAACAACAACATAAGAACATCAAATCTGCGCACCACATTGAATCAATGAATAAAAATCAATGAAAATATTCTAGACATGTGTTCATATAAAATTAATTAGTTAGTTACAATGTCAGCTTATTGTAATATTAGTAATATTACAGACGATTAACAACAATAAATATGTATCATCTAAAAATACCATTAAGGGATACCAGGATTATTATTTTTATTTTGCCTTTGACGAGTGGTAAAAAATAAATGGATAGAGATGTTTGAGGCAATCCATGTGATACCCGCGCTTGCCGCTTTCCACTAAACCTTTAGGGCTTTGGGCCCGGCCATAACTTTCCATGATGGCGAACAAATGCTAGCAAAGTAGATGTATGCGTGAAGCCGCCGTGTCGCCGTCGCGCTAATTCTTGGCCAGCTAAAGTTCAATCAAAGAGACATTTGCGGTATAATGCCCCTTCCATGAACCGATATGGTACTTGAGAGACAATGGGTACTCAAGACCGCCCGCGAACGGCAGCGATTGTCTAGCAGGGCTGTAGCACATAATCAACTACTGATAATGACTGTTTGTACTCGCTGGCGGTTTACCACGAAGTACTCGATTCGATACTTCGGGTGGTACTCGTCATTCAAGACTAAATCGAGAGAAAAGGATGGAGCTATAGTGACTTTAAACTTCGATTGTCAAGGCTCCTGTATCCTGTCACACGGTGACTGGTGACACCATAAATTTTCGTAACTGTTAATTTCTAAGTCACTCTTGAACGGCTTCAGCGCGTCACACACGGAGCTATAATATATATTTTGGTATATTAATATACATATATTATAGCTACGTGTGTGGAGTCTGTCAACTAGTACGGAAAATATATCGTAATATACCGACCTATAATATATATTATAGCTCCGTGTGTGACGCGCTTTAACCGATTTCCATCAAACTTAGCTATGAACCATCGCGATGAACCTAAGTCTTAATTAAAAAAAAGTAAATGCGTTTATCCGTTTTGGAGCCATGGAGCCATAGACAGGTATATGCGATTACTAATACCCCTCTATTCTGGTTGGGGATTAACCAAAAGTGTCAAATTATGATGACTAGGTTGCAAAAACTAAGTTGCAATACTTGCAAGGCATTGGCATAGATTGCGTCGGTGAAACTGCAATAGGTACCGCGTAACTAGCTTTTTCGATAAGGTCTAACTTGGAATGATATAACAGCGAAAATTGGACCTTATGGAAAAAACTAGTTACTCGGTATTGCCAGTTTCATTGACGATTGCTGAATCACGATTATGATAACTATTAAAACAAATAGTTCCTAATGATACCTACAATGGCTACAATCATCATTACTATCAAAAGATCGAACACATGGTTACAAGGAAGTAGTATTGAACAATCAAGGACTTAAAATTACAACTTAAAGAAGATTTAGAGTGATGTGTTTATCAATTTTATCATCAACTAGCTTTCCGCCCGCGTCTTCGTCTGCAGTGAGACTTTCGTAAGTTAAAATATCAGCCCACACTAAAAAGTCCAATTTTAAATATTTTAGTATAAATAGATAGTACCTTTATAGATAATAAATAAAAACCGTACCTTTTGAACACCATTGACGGCTACAGCCGTCATGGTTGACAGTGTAAAATAGACCTAAGTGTATTTGAGGAAGGTCGACATTAGCTATGGTGGGGTGTCTTATATCAGACTACGGCGGTCAAACGGTTAAGAAAACATTTAAAAAAATATTCAACTCGTAAACTCTCAGCTTACTACTCGTACTTCGTATTATGATCGCCTTTATCGCGGTGGAAAAGGCTAGAAAAAGCATCTATCTCTATCGCACTTACATAATGGTCAGAAAGGGACAGATGTTTTATCCACTTTTATCGACATGATAAACACGCCCGTAATAGGCCCGCAGGTATTACATTAGCAAGCGAAGGATCATAATATTGTTAAGAATCCTGAGACGACGTGGTTAGCCTATTAGTTGGTAGACCCTACCTACGAAGCTAGCGGTCCCGGGTTCGAATCCCGGTATGGGCAAATATTTGTGTGATGAGTGCGAGTATTTGCTCCTGAGTCATGGATGTTTTCTATGTATTTAAGTATGTATTTCTCTATATAAGTATGTATATTGTTGCCTAGCACAAGCCTAGAGCTTAGTTTGGGACTAGGTCAATTTGTGTGAGATTGTCCCCTGATATTTATTTATTTATTTTTATTTATTCTAGAGCGCAGCTCGTAGACTCAGGCAGTGGGCGAAGATTGATCGAACCTCCTTAATTTTCGTTTAAATGTAATATGTCAGATCTTATGCTTTGATTATCGCTGTTGAGCGATTAGTCGAATAACACGGAAATTGTCGTGCAACTAGGTACATAAAATACTAAGGGCATGTTTCACAATCGACAAGTAAATTTATCTGCCACTTAAAGTTAACCCTCTCGTCGTCAATTTTCAAGTTTACGAAAGGGAAAGGGTTTATGTGACAGATATGCTTTATATGCACTTGTCAAAAAAAAAGGCTGGTTCGGTGCGTCTTAAGCTGGTCTACCTTCGGTGTCAATGTAACGTACGACTTATGGGACACCCTGTACGTTTGAGAATGGTGGCCAGCCTCGATGAGTATAGAGCTAGCATAAGATGGATTAAGGAAGTACGTGGAACAAAACGGACTGCGTAGCGCTGACCCCTGACTTAATTGATACAGCGTCGGACTTGTAATTTACTTGTGACGTATGTTATATCTTATTAATGCGTCTGTCCTTGAGAGCCGGACAGGCAAGTAGGTAAATAACGTCAAACGTAGAATAAATTGCTACATTGTGGTAAACCCAGGAATGTTCTACAACCTTAACCCAGCTGTTGTCAAAGTCTGGGGCTTTGTATCTGTAAGGGCCCACAGATTCAAGAAGAATGTAATGTAAACTACCTATATTTTACCTTGAATAAATAACTAATACCCATACATCCAGGTTACACTCATTTTGGGACATCGTAAACTATTTAGGGAATTTAAGTGTTCCGTAGGTAAGAGTTCGAGAACCGCTACCTTTTAACATTCGTCTGGACCTCCGCTGTCACGAAACAGCTGCTATCAGCCATTTGGGTACCCACCCACATACCTCAGAAAACGGGACAAACGGCTAAGGAAGCTTGTTTGTTTAGATAACACGAGCGACCCGGCTTCGCACGGGTAGCAGAGCATATATAGCACCTAAACCTTAATGAATTATACCCCTGAACCTTCCTCATGAATCACTCCGTCCATTGGTAAATACCGTATGGAAAACAGTTCAGTACTTTTTGAGTTTATCGCGAACATCCAGACAGACAGAGGCGGCGGGGGACTTTGTTTTATAATATGTAGTGATAAATGTTGTTTTGTTTCTCGGATGCATGCAGCCTAGGGAAATACATTTATAAATTGACGTCATTGTAAAGTTCAATACGGGTTCATAAGGAAAATGAAGACGGAATGCGCTAATGGCCTCGTGTGAGTCTACGATCATTCTTAGTTATTATAACTAGGTGAGATATAGCTTGAGATAAACTAGCAAATGCATTGACGTCGCACCGTGACGGGAGGGAGACGCAGGTTTCAGAAATAAGGAAGACTCAGAAAATGTTCAAATGTGCAAACATATCTTTGACGTCGACTGTACAAGGGCCGAGCAAAAAACGTTATACGTTATACTCTGTGAATATTTCAACTGTCGACCTATCACGGTTCACCAGATACAGCCCGCTGACAGACAGACGGACGGACGGGTCGGACGGTTTTTGTCGCTCGGATATCCCTTTCTTACTGTTACTAGTCTGGTACGGAGACGCACGAGCAACCAAATACAAGATGCACATCTTGTATTGCCGTACGGTCCTATTAAGGTGCTTTTCCACCGGCGAGGCGGGGATGGGAGGGAATTGAAATTTGTATAGGAAAATTTCCCACTCGCCTGCGGTGGAAATAGTATGGGCGAGACGAGAATTGAAATATTTGTTGTTAATATTGAACCGTATAGGTACTATAACACTGCCCTGCTAAGCAAAATGGCGCTATCTCAGACAAAACTCCTGTAGCAATTGCAACCTCATTATTAACAGGGGAGGACTGAATCTGCTGTGGCTATTGTTTTTGAGATACTGCTTTTTAGCTTAGGAGGGCAGAACATGTTATTAACACTGCATCGGAAACAATTTTCCCGCCTCGCCTCGCCGGTGGAACAGCACCATTTGGGCGTTTAAAAAAAAGTGTACATCATTAAGGACAAAAATTAAGAAATTTAACTTTTTCCAGTTCGTCACGAAAATTAAAGATACTAAATGTATGACTAATTTTCGTGACGGACTGGAAAAAGTTAAAATTTCTTAATTTTTGTCCTTAACGATGTACACTTTTTTTGAAAAAAAAAACGCCCATTTACTAACGTATATAGCAAATCGTCACATAGCAAATGAGCAATAATGGAACTCTGAACTATTTCTGTCAATTCACCGCGCTTACAACAATATGTTTTGTGTTGGTAAATAAAAATTAATTCATTCATTCATTCAATATTGGGCAGTCGTCCCAATGGGGGCTATCGCGCATCACTTTTGTCACTAGATGGCGTCTCTGCGAGGTGAGGTCTTTTTGACAGTTGATATTATTATAATATAAATGTAAATATATTAAAATAATCAATGTGTATGTATCAAGTGAAAAAACTAATTTGTCACTCGTTTGGTCTTTTTCTATGTATAGATTTTAACGTCAACTGTCAAAAAGACCTCAAGACCCAGAGGCGCCATCTAGTGAAAAAAGTGATGCGCGATAGTCCTCATTAGATCCGCTTACGTTACAGACTCGGAGGTTTGCATTTAAATAAGTTATTTATTAAACGAACCGGAAACTTGCGCGTTTAAGTTAAGACTGTCGGAAAACAGTTACATAAAGACGCTTATTTGTATACCTAAGTTAATTAAGGCTGGTTAGTCCTGTTCCTTTAATTGGGTTTCGAAGTACATTTAATTATGGAGTACCTAATAAAGGAAAAGCCAGTTGTACAAACAGCATCACTAACTGACCACTAGTGAGCCTTATTGTAAGGTGACAAGATTCACAAGTGATCAGTTAACTGTCTTGCTGATGGTATGTTATTGTAAATTGCATGAGCAAAGGGAGGAAAGTATTTTAATTAGATTAATCGACAGTTAGACTTTTGCAAAATATCTGGACAGCAAATTCGCGGAAACGCCATAATAAGGGCCTGGCCACGACTTTGCGCGACCGGCCGAGTGGCAAGCGAATTTTCTAATACATTGCGTGTAACGTCAACTAACCGCAGCGCGGTGAGCGTCTCGTCCGAGCAATGAAGAAAGAATTCGCCGCCGCCGCCGCTCAAAGTCGTGGTCAGGCCGTTAGCCATTGAGAAATTCCACTATATAACTTTTAGCTGTATATTAGATCAGCTTGATGGTGCTATATTACTGCATTGCCATCAGATTTACATACACTTGGAATGTTTTAAGCTAAGATTCGTCGCTTTAATCGATCGTCAAGAAAATCGTACGATCCATTTTTCGATGCGAAATTGGATTCGATATTGCCACACGGATAAAACCAGTCGTTCGATGTTCAAAATCGAACGACGGATCGTTACGATAAACTGCCCCATGTATGGGCCCCTTTAAATCGATACGACAGATATAAAAGTAAAAATAAAATCTACTTCTAAGATTTGTTGACATACGTATTTACATACGAATAACGCCAATATATGTAAGCATGACAATAATTCTGAGAATGATGAATAAACGTTTAAAAAAATATATCAGGGTTGTCCCTCACAAAAATTGACCTAGTCCCAAACTAAGCTCTAGGCTTGTGCTACGGGTACCAGGCGACGATATACATACTTATATAGAGAAATACATACTTAAATATATATATGAAAACATCCATGACTCAGGAACTCAGCTCATCACACAAATATTTGCCCATACCGGGATAAGCACCTGGGACCGCTAGCTTCGTAGACGTGGTCACTACCAACTAGTAGCCTAGTTGGTAGTGACTGCGTCGACATTGCATTGGTTGCATTGTTCTTAATTTTATATGATTTATTTAATTTAACGCATTAAATAAATAAATATCAGGACACGATCTTCGCTTATTTTCGACAATCCAAATATTATGGTTTAATACTAAGGTTTTGCGGTATATTGCCCTTGACAAGGCTAATTTGAGAAATGAATATATTAGTCAAGTACCTACCAAGAAATAAACAACACGACACGACCGCGCACAAATAGCTATCTCGAGTCATTTCAATCAATCATTAAGATATTTAATTGTTCTAGTCAGTTTCCTTTATTATAAATTACGAGTCATTAAAGTTCGAATGCATCAGAGGAAATACATACATCGCATTATAATAGTATGGTCTTTTTTATATCGATAATTAGCATTTTCGGCGAGGTTATGATTATTAAGGCATGACTACGGATTATCTCAAATTGCGCACAAAATTTTGATTTGGCAGTTATTTCAGATATTGGCATTTTTGACTTTTATATGCACCACTAATGTAGGCACTATGAAAATATAGCAATACTACAGACATATCTATTGGGAAGCCTGAAACAAATTATAATGTTTTATGTTGCGTACGACACATTGGTACAGTCGAGTACAAAAATATGCACCTTATTTCAATGGGATAAGGTGTAAAAGTGGTTACATATCTTGAAACTCTACTGTAATTCCAGTCTGCTAAAAGTTGAATACGGTTTTTTTTCTGTTCAAGAAAAAATTGTGTTGTAGATTTAAAAACAACTTCGAAAGTTAGGAATATTAGTAGTAGTTTCCGTGTAGAACGAGGAAGGATAACACAGAAAATATTAATAACATTTAGCTATAATATCACGTACACCATTCATAAGAGGAAATAAACTAAGCTAGTTTTGTATCCAGGGGTTCCCGTTGTGGATACAAAACTCTTACTCTTATTAATGGTGTACGTAAACAAAATAATCTATTGCCTACCTAATCAGGCAAGCAGATATTATATTTTCGTATCCGTTAGAATGTTGTATGTTTGCACGTAAGGACTTCTAGAAAAATCATTAGGGCCTGCGCAAACCGGCGGAGCGCAGCGCAGATCACTTTAAATTTATTAATGTATATTCTTCCCTATTTTAATTACAATAAGGTATAAATTTGAATGCTCTGAGACCGACCTCGGAGCATCACGGGGGATTTCTACTCTGCGGCTGCGGCTCTAAATTTATACCTTATTGTAATTAAAATAGAAAAGAATATACATTAATAAATTTAAAGTGATCTGCGCTGCGCTCCGCCGGTTTGCGCAGGCCCTTATTTCCCAATTAAATTGAAGATGGTATACCAAATTGTACAAGGAAAAGTTAAACTAATTCAACAATTAATTTAGTTGACAATAATAAGACAAGATATGCCTTTAAATATAATTATATACGACATCACTTAGTGCTTTGAACGGATCGATGAATCCTTTCGCTGCCGGGTTAGTTCAATAGAAACCGTCATTATAACAATGTCAACAACACCTTTTGTTTAGTTTAATTCATCTGTTAAGCTAGTAAGCTATGTTATAATGCGATATGATGGTGCGGCTGGTATGATGATGAAAGTGGAAGGTGGTCATACGAACAGAACTCCTCAATGGCTCAATGGTTTGACGTTTGACTTATCTATACATAGTATAAAACAAAGTCGCTTCCCGCCGTCCATCCCTTTGTATATAACTACGTTTAGATCTTTCAAACTACGCAACGGATTTTAATGCGGTTTTCACCATCAGTTAGATATTTTTTCAGGGAAGGTTTATGTATATAAAAGTACCCGGAGCGAGGCGAGGGCGGGTAGCTAGTCTTTAATAATGACAGTCGTTTATTTCCTTCTAAGAGTGTCGTTGTACGTGATATTGTCGCTAGATGTTGAAAACGTATCTTGGTTGGCCCTTATTAAAAAAACAAGAGAGAGTCGCACACAAATTGACGCCAATTAACTTTAAAGTTTAATTAAAGTTGCTGCTGTCACTTTCTTTGCTATAGCTATAGAATGAGACGCAGCAACATTAATGAAACAAAAAATAATTGACGTCTCTGAGTGCGGCAGTTAGTTCCAAACTAACCTCTAGCATTGAGTATATACACCAGGAGATGCCTACGCGCAATTTCCTAACCACAAAAGTCTGTCGCTTTTTGGGGGAGGCGAGGTAACACACATATAAACCGCTAACACACAAATGCAAAAATTACTCTTATTCTTATTATTAGTCACATTGAGGACTCCTTTTCATAATAGAGGATTCTGAGAAAGGCTAAAAATATTATTGCATTTAACCTTCTACTTTTTTTAATATCATATATTTAACCTGTGATTGTGCCAAGGTGGCGTAGATTACTTAAATATTAATGATGCTGCTATCATAAGAAGGTGACCTCGTTTCGATTGCAACTCGCTGAGCCGGTAATCACGACCGGTCGAATAATAAATAACAATGTAATCAATCGTGTGCATGCCATTCATATGTGGCCGTTTAAGTTTAAGTTGAAGGGAGGATTTAGAGTTTAAAGTACGCATAAAATATTCCCAAATGGCAACAACGTAAGAAAAACAGCAGTGTTTGGATTAAAATCGGATCATGTTGCCAAATTCACTCCAAACACCCCCCTCACTTTTCCTGTTTTGCCAAGCTGTGTATATATGTATATATACGCATTTATGCAAAACTAAGCACCGGTAATTACGTCAATATTAACTTAACTGTGAGACTCTGACATGTGAAAATTTACATAAGATTTGATTTTCAACTGATACTGGGACAGGTGAAGTTAAATGAATGAATGAATCCGGTGGTTTTAGCTTATTATTATTTATTATTATTATTCAGGGAGCGGCTATTCAAGGCTAAGATAACCTACTATCACTGCGACCAGAGTTGATCTGTGATCGCCACAACCTACAGTTCTCCGCTAAGCCCTGTTAATTCTAGGAATTGCAGGACTTTTGGCTTGGCTTTTGCTTACGTCAAAAGATATACATTAAATATAGTTGCTCATCTATTTACTGCATACCTTTGCTTTACCTTGACAACTTAATGAGTACTCGTAGGAATAAACCGGATGTGGATTGTAGAGAAAATGCGTGACCTTACACGCAATATTTATGGTATGCATTTCTTCTATACCTATTTTAACCGACGACATAATATCGAAAACAACTCACTTATTTACAAAGTAAATAAGATAATTGGAATACGTGACGGCTACAATATTATATATTTGTCACTTATTTATAAACTATAAATAGGTTTCAACTGTTACAGAAATTGCAGTTTACATTTATTTTGTATCCCAGCGACTCCACCACTAAAATATCAAGAGCCAATAAACGCGCGGGCCGTGAGAAAAATCAAGTTCTACCGAAGAATAAATAGTCTTACGACACACGCACGTGACGCGGTACATATACAGCCAAGCTTACCTATACTAAAAATATCTCAACCGTGATGCAATTGAACAGGATCAAGTGAAAGTGTCACCATTAAAGAACCTCGCGAGTGACGTTCCGTTTTTAAAAAGCGCGGGAACGTTCGTATCGCACCCGCACTATTTGAGACTGGCTGGTTGCAAACCGTAATGGCCGACGAGGGGGGAGTCTTTGCTCAAGGCTATCGGCGAATGTTCGGTCGCGGAGGTCACTCGATCTGCGTGTTATGATACACGTATCTCTGATCTTTATTTTATCTACTGCACTAATAGGCTATGGTAAAGTTGTGGGGTTAGGGTTGCAGTCTTCAAGAGTCGTTGTAAAGTTAGCATATCCTTAATTCTGAACAAAATTGATGCACAACACAACACTGCTTGGGTAAGACTGAATGTCGGTTTTTTTATAACAGTGGACAATCAAGGACAAATTAGCTAGTTTCAAACTACTAGCCTAAGCTTGTACCTACTATGAGTACAATGATAAACATACTTACATAGAGAAATAAATACTTAAATACATAGAAAACATACAAACAGAGTCAGGAACAAATATTAATTGGTGATACTAACGGTTGGAGAATTTGAAAATTAGTTCCGAGTAGCAGCAAGATCCACTTTAACAATAACTTTTCCTTTGTATAGCTATCTCTTTTGTAAGTATTGCTAAGAAATTTAATCTTAACAGATTAAATCTTTCTGCAGCATAGTTTCAAATAATAATTTATCACTTTGAGCAGCGGTGACATCTACAGATGTCAAGCAGTATGGTTAATTGATCACTAATCACGGTACTGCACTCTAAAATATTAAACCCACTATGACAAATAACATTTATAACAAAGCAAGACGGGTTGATTGGAAGAAAGTTAGTTTTGCCTCAATTTTTTACATAAAGTTAAAAATAATATTATAACTAGGTATAATTATTATAATATAGGTGTGCAATATTTATTCATTTTTATTTGTTTAGTTTAACTATTTTTACTAAAGAAACCATTTAAATATATTTACAGCATATATTCAGGTTCATTAAACAACTTAGCTTCAACCTCTATTAGGTCATAGAGGTCAATAATCTTTCCACTTTTTCTTATTTTTCCTTAAATGTTTATAATTAGGGATTCAAAACATAATGCAACACTCATCATGATGCCTTTTCAGTTATTAATAGGTTTAATAAACAAGGTGTAGATTAATGGTTTAGATAAAATATCAATTATAAAAACGTGGTTAGCTTTGTGGTTGATTTTTTACATTACACTGAATGTGTACAAATGCTTTTCAACAAGATTATAATATAATATCTTGGAGATTGTACTCATTTGTAATAAGTGCCAAACTAAGACTAATTAATATTAATTAATGATATATTTTAATTAATCCACATTTTTAAACCACATCAGTTTTAATAAAACTTCAAATTTTAATTTAAATAATAAAAAAGGTCAGTACATTTATTATTATAAATAATGTTTATGAATAGGTATTTCTGGAATAAAATTACAGGACAACATAAACACAAGCCAAATGATTTTCGAACACTTAAATCGTGACCAGAATCTCTTGAACTTACGACTTGAATAGCTTTAGAAAGATCTCGTTATGTAAACTAGTTATGTAGGTATATTTCACAACAGGCGTAACTAAACTTTTAACGCGGAATCTTTTTTTTTTATATGTTAATATAACCAAAATTCATGTCATAGACAACTGAGAAGTCCTTTAAAAAGATATAGTAGAATATTTCTTACGATATGCAATTGTGCAACGTGCATACAGGTATGTGGGTATAGGTAACACGGATCTCGGAAACGCTAAGGACAAAATATGACTTACATTATCAGTTGTATTTATCGCCACAGTTGCTCCAACTCAGAGGGGAGAGCTGCAGTCCCTTAACACTAATATTTGTATAAATCTCTAGTGTTTTAGTATTAAATTAAATCAAACTTTTACGCAGCTACCTCGCCCCGTAACCTTTGACTGTTTCATTTGACATCTGTCTCACAGATGATGTCTGTCAGAAAAATTTGACACTAGCTAGAAGCACAACCCTCTTTTTTTAATGATTATGACCTGGACACTAAGTCTTTTAAGCCATTTCTTTGTTCTTAACCCTCATTCACACTGACGTTTTTTCAATACGCGTTATTATGTAGGAACAAAGGCGAAACTTTACACTCTATGGATTTTTAAATTGATAAAAAAGTATCCATATCTACAGAGAACGAGCGTGTCAGACAAAAATAATATTCTTCCATAAAATGTGTATGAACGTATTCACATCTAGCGAGCGTCTGCGCGGTCGACGGTATATGTGAATTCGTTCATACACATTGTAATCATTGCATAGGAATATATTGTTTTTGTCTGACACGGCACGTGTCTGACACGTTGTCTGTAGATAGGAATCCACCTTTACGCGTTAAAAAATTGCTTACGTGTGTATGAGTATAAAAAGTCGTTTGCCGTTTGTTCTAAACTGACGTATTTTTAAACGCAAGTAAAAAAAAAACCGTCCATGTGTATGAATACTTATCATAGTGGGCGTGACTTTGACATTTAAGTCCAAACTGAAGTGGTGTTTTTATTTTAAAATCTTCTTTCTTTCCTTTCTTTCTTGTTTCTAAATCTTCAAAAGCCAATATTAAATAAAAACTCTTCTTTAGATTTGAAAATTGATTTATTAAACGGTTTCTAAAACATGTTATTTCGTGTAAAACAGACATGTTTATTTTTTTCCTACACATTTTTCCATCGAACCAAAATCGATCAATTTTTAAGTAAAGATTTTTCTTCACTAAACGTAACCGTCATAACATATTTATTTGAAATAAAAATGAGCGGTCTTTTTTTTTCATACTTTCTGTTCGGTGTCATGACTAAAGTGAGGGAAAAAATTTGGTCTAGCAACAATATAGAAAAAATTTCTCATTTGCCACGGATGTTTTCGTTCAAATCATTCATTTCGTGATGTGATGCTTGAACGAACAACATCGACAGGCTTAATTACCATTTACATACCTTATCTGTGCAGTGAGTGACTTGAGCAAGAGACGTTTCCTTCCGTCAGACGTTTGACAAAAATATTTTTATCGTTTCAAGGAGAAATATTACAGTTTTGTTTTTGTTATACAGTTTATTACCGATTACATTTTTTCCGCGGCGCAGTAAACACGTGTTTAAGTTAACTAGACTTTTTGACTGTTTATTTGTAAGACTCAATTTAAATCATGCCTGCCGAGGAGAGAAAACAGAATTTTACGGCCGAACCTAACTGTGCTGTTAGCAGTAATTCCTTGGTCTTGCACGGCGCAGACGATGAGAATGCTAAGTCTTGTTGGGTGTGCTTCGCGACTGAAGCAGACGACAGACTAGCAGCCTGGGTGCAACCCTGCAAATGTAAAGGAACCACGAAATGGGTAAGACGAGTTGTCTTTAGGCTGTGACGTCAAACGCAAATTATCGTAAGAGAAAGTTCACTGCTAACTTCTATGCCAACCTTATTATTAAGCTTACGAAGTTCTATATTTCGCAACAAACATGTTTCATGTCATGACCTTTTATGTACAGTGCATTTATCTACAGTTTTATTAAGTTTAGCTTCAGCATGTTGTAAATGAGTTATAACTACTCTAAAGCACATATCATAATCTAGCTTGTAATTATGTGCATGTAAAATGAAGAAAACTCCATTCAAAATAAGTTAGCAGTATTGTACAGTCAAGTATAATTTGGTCAATGTAGCGTGATTCCTATGACAGCCATATTTCGTAATTTCAAATACTCACTCATCACATCGCCATCACTTACAATCATCATCACTTACAACGCATATAAAAAGAAAGATGTGATCAATCAGATTACTGGGGTGGGCACAAGAGCTGTGTCAATGCATTTTTCAAGATAAGGCAAAGGAATAAACGTAATTCATGTTTATATGAGCTATCACAGGAGTCATCCTAATACAACCCCAACAATATAGTAGGTTGTTTACATGTGACAAACCTTAACTCACCTGAGGTAACCTAGCAATGTGAGTCCTGCTACAAACATCCTACTTAGTTTTACAGAGTTAAGTGGATTCAATAATATTTTGTCAATGATAATTATGTACTTAAATTATCAATCAAATATAATAATAATAATAGTAGCAGTAGCAATTGGGTCGAACTTTGATAATGATAACAATATGATAAAGTGTCCTAATTTTTACCAAACTTTTTTTTACCTATGACAATGATAACAGTGCTTTCCGTGATCAAACAAATATTAATTATAGTCTGTGTCAATCTGTTTGGAGCCATATGTTTCAAAATTTATAACCTATTATCTACTTCTACTGACAGTGTTCACCTGATAACGCATCTGTCACATTTCTCCATGTAGGGTCAATGTATTAGAGTCAAGGTTATCAATGTTGAGTAAATAAACAGTGCTAAGTCAAAGAAAACTTGTTTTCCTGCTGTCAGGTAATGACTTTGTAAGATAGATTGTTTTTTTTTTGTCAAGATTATATCTATTTCAAATTAGATAAAACAATTTACTACTTGCCTTAAAAATACTTTCTTTGTTAAAGTTTTCATGTAATTGACAATAGGTATATGCCTTAAAAATATGTCACATGTCTCTATTAAGGCATTAGAGCATGTTAGTATCAGATTCAGATTCTGATTTTATTACTCAATATAAATTACAGTATAAATTGCACTTCATGTCAAATTACAAGTTATTATATTGAGATCGTCAGAAGTAGAAACTACACATTAATTATGAAAATACAAAAATATAAAATTTGAATTATTTAACCTCCATGTTAATGTCATCTTATAAGTATATCTCCATTAAGGATCGTCATAACATCATGATAGAAATATGTGGTCAGTAAAGAAATCAGGACTAACAACATATAACAACAATGAACGTCAACACAAAATACCTACATTAAATGTCAATATTATTTATATGTCAAGTTCTGTATACTCATTAACAGAATAAAGTGGATTATCCAACAAAAGATCCATTCGTGTTCAATATTAAATCAATATGATATCATTTCAAACGTAATTCTATAAAGGATCAATAGACGGGTTTTACTAGTCTAATTTCTTGGTGTTGGACCCTGAAAATGGTTTCAACAGTTTCCAGTCAGTTTCAATACATAAAATAAATATTTGCCATCAAATTCTTAATTTTTTACACAATAATATTATTAAATGAAATCTAATCAATTGTCCATGATTAACAAATTGATTATTGCCCCATTATCCAAGCGCCGGAAACTTATCTATTGATTAATTCGATTTATCTAGAAGTTAATTTATCGAAACCGTGTTATGCGTTTTCAACTTTGCATTTCAATACATCCATTGTTTGTTACTGATAGCGCCTGACGCACCTAAATTAGCGAGGTACGTAGATTATTTAACATTTTGATTGGCACATTCGGCTACAGTTTTTTGTGCCTCAGACGCCATTTTGAAAATCGAAGTTCGAAGTTACGTTACGTTAAATTAGGAGAAAGAGATGGACTTTCTCCCAATTTAGTATCCAATGATGAGTGAAAGGGATGGACATGCCGACTGTAGCTATTAACTTTTTTTTTATAACAATATACTTAGTTAAAAAAATATTTAACATCTGATGCAAAAAAGAGTTGTCTGTCTGCCTGTCTGTCTGTGGCATCGTAATTTCCAAACGAATAGACCGATTCGAAGGCGATTTTATTTAATGATAAGCTTAATTTAACTAGGAAGGTTTTTAGTTAAGTTTGATGAAAATCGATTGGTTTTTTTAGGAATTATCAGCTTTGAAAGTAAGGGGCGCAGTTACGTCGGGGGTTTTTTTTATGTCATAGTTATTGAGTTTCGATAACCAGCGTTATTTTGATCTTTGATTTCATACAATCTCTGCGAGTTTAGGGGTCCGAGATTGTTGGTATTGTTAAATACATCTTGTATGCCACGTTTTCTTAAATAAATGCGCTTTATTACCACTGTCATAAACAGTGGTCGGAATAGGTAGAGCTAATTTACCTAAACTTGACGCATGTTCATTCATGCGTGAGTGAGATGGGAACACATATTGAATGAACATGCATCAAGTTTAGGTAAATTAGCTCTACCTATTCCGACCACTGGTCATAAAGTTTCGTAAAACGTAAATCGTCTGTAGGGCTAGAGGGCTCTAAGCGCGGCTGTCTTAAAAGAGGTTACGGAGAATGGACGCGCGATATTTTATTCATTTCATTGTCTCGTATTTATTGTTAATTGTAATACGGTGTAACATTGTCATCGATTTTTTTTGTGTTAAATTTCATTTTACTGATTTCCTTTTGGTTATACCTGCTAATTAACGATATTTATTGTGTTGATAAATTGACGGTATCTCATTGCAACAATAATTTTCTGTAGGTAAGGTCAACGTTAATATCACTGTAATGACTTCAACTTATCTATGGGCAAAGTTTAACATGGGTTCCTTTTAACACGTGCAATTAAAGTTAATTAACAAATAGATTAAACTGCACATTTATAATTTGATTAACAATCAAAGTACCTAATTGTAATTTTTGTTATTTGTATTTGTATCTGACAATCTAAATTATGAATACAGGTCTAGAAGTTGGTTTAAAAATTTGCATACGTACTCAAGCAATTCGGGCCTATTAGGCCGTGTTGATCGATGTTTCAACACCTGACACTTTCTGGCCAGTATGTAAGGAATGTCATTTATAAAAAATTTAAAATATTTGTATGTTTTTTCTTAATTTTACCGACTTGTGATGTCTGTAAAAGTTTGTAAGAATCAGGTACCGTTTATAAGCGGAAATTGTTTCTACGCATTGTGGTTCCGTATCGCTAATTTCCGTATTATAGTAATTATGTATTGTGTTCCGGTGTCGGGATAGACAACCGGTGCAATGGCTAGGGTAAAGGCATTCTAGCGTAGTCCCCTGGGTTGGCAACGCGTTTGCAACCTTAGGATTGCGGTGTAGGGATTGCAGTCTTAAGCGCGCGGTTGTTTTACGTGTTAAACGCTGCGATTGCCGCTGCGTTCAACGCAATAAACAAAACAATACATACGATTCACTTTACACGTTATAGCTCTCCGCCCGCGACTTTGTCTGCGGTGAGTCAGTGCTTTTGTAAGTTAAAATATAGCCTATGTCCACCCTGAAAGTCCATTCTACATGTTGGTGAAAGAATTTCTGAAATCGGTTCAGTAGTTTTTGAGTTTATTACAAACACAAAAATACAAATCTTTCCTCTTTATAATATTAGTATAGGTGAAGTAGTGCGCGTCAACCGCAATGCGTTTTGCGCTGCGTTTAGCGCATGACACAACCGCGCGCTTAAAGGTAGCAAATGTTTATAGGCCTCAGGCTCTACGAGTACCACCAGATAGCCCGTGTGCTCGTTAGCCTTCTCTATGCCATAAAAATACGAGTTTCACAAACTGGCTTACCAACGTGGGACCTTGGGGTCTTTGGGTGGGTTTTTATTTTTCGTGTTTACATGTTTACACAAATATTTTTTTCAAGAGTCATAAAATGAAAAATTTTTTTTTTCGTCGATAATATTTAATTTAATGTCCCTTATTTTAATATGTGCACTTTATAAAAACTCATCCTGTATAGTGAAACGGAAAATGAGACGTAGAAGAATTACTTATTAATTAATGTAATTTATAACTAGAGCGTAGAGCATGATATCAGTGACAATTATAATCTATTGATAATTATATCGAGAGCTTCAGATGCGATTACATAAGTAAATTACATATCTATGTAAACTATAAACTATAAATAAACACGTCTATCTTTCATCACCCTTAAGGGTCACTTGCGCAGAAAAGTATCTACTTTCACTCTGAAATCTTTTAAGACTGACAGACTGCCAGTGACATTGCCATACATTTTGACTCAACTAAACTGTTCGTAAGACTAAATCTATTATCTCTGCTCAAGTGTTTCTCAATTTCCAGGTGCACCAAAGCTGCCTGCAACGGTGGGTCGACGAGAAGCAACGCGGCAACATCACACGCAAAGTCCTGTGTCCTCAGTGCAAGGCGGAATACATCCTCGTGTTTCCTTCAATGGGGGCGTTTGTGGCACTCTTGGACACTATGGAGGAGATCACACATAAGATCTGCCCGTTCATAGCTGGTGGAGTCCTGCTGGGATCCATATATTGGATCGCCATTACGTACGGAGCTGTCACTGTGATGCAGGTTAGTTTTATATAGAATCGATGGATGCAGTCAGCGTATGACAAGGCTACATTGCATGCTCCACGATTATCTACTTTGATGTGACTCTATAGTGGCTATGTCATGCCCTGCCTTTGCCATGTTTTTTGTGAAATAGGGGTTAGGGGGCTGGTGGTGGACTCTGAGCAGGGCCGTTTTTAACCCATTGGAGGCCTCCCAAAGGACCATTTTAATATTAATTATCATATCAGTGATTTGGCAGGAACTAAAATGGGCATTTGCCCAGAGTGGCCAACGAAAATAAGACGCCTGGCTCTAAGGCATAGACTAAAGCGGTGTCCTTGGCGTTGACGTTCGGCAAACTGTTTCATTTCGCAACCATTTCATTTGGCCAAACGCTTTTTTTCCGAAATTGTAAATATTTCAGGATTTATTTCAGGACCATTGTGTAGAACCCTATAGGTTAGGTTAGGTTAGTTTTATAAAAATGCTAAAATATTTACAGTGTCAGAAAAAAAAGCGTTTGGCCAAATGAAATGGTTGCGAAATGAAACAGTTTGTGAAACGTGCGGGTGCGAATCATTAGTAAACCTGGATATGCGTTGCCCATGCTGAGCCAGGATGCTTACCACATAAGGCATCTCATCCAATCCTCTTTCGAGACTAAATCGGGAAAAAGAGATAGAGATAACGTCGAACTTCGATATTCAATGTAGACAGATCCAGACAAAAAACAGCAGATACTCGTACCCTTCATTGTGATGGACAAAAAATGTCATGCTACGTAACACAGGTTTTAAGGTGTGTTTTACTTTCGAGTTCAGTGTTATGTACATTAATGACACACGAGTGCATTGTCTTAACGGTGAGAATATCTTTTGTCCTTCGAGATAATTGAATATCGCCCTGAAATTACAGCCCAGATTGGTACCCGAAAACAAGCTCTTGGGAAATGCCAATTGAGGTGGGTTGATACTCATTCCCTAAGTTTTAGCATGATGTGAGGAATGATATCCAATTATCCCTGTTTGAAAAACTTCTTGTTTTTTTAGTTTTCGATAATAAATGTTGGCTTGAGTAAAAAAATCAATGTATTCATTTTTGCTTTCTATGTAAAGAGCGCACACTAATTCTCAATTTTGCGGCACGTAACGGCAAAAGTGACGTACATTGTCTTGGTAAACAAACATTACTCATGTTAACCGCTGTTTGACCCGATTTTGCCGATTCGAAAAAGTAGGTCCTATTTTTTTACCTGTAAAGAGTGAGCAAATGTTTTATTGATTTAACCTTTTGACCGGCCCTGTCTACAATACACGTAAGCTGATTCGTGTCGTGGATGTCTAACTGCCATCAGTGAATTGTCCCGCGCTGGGCCCGTATTATGGTCGCGTTTATCGCGTGACAAAACGTGGATAAAGCATCCGTAACTTTCTGACACGTATATAAGCGCGTGAGTGACGGATACATATTGCGGCGGCGTATGGTTTGGTTATCTGTGACTGTGCTGTTTTATCGTAACGAGATTAAGTGCTAGGTTTAGCACTAACAATTTGTCCCCGATGAGGGCGCGGGTAGGGACGTTTTTATAATCGCGGAAATTAAAAGGTTCGTCGCATTTCAACTTTGTTTTAAAGGTACTAAGGTCCAAAACTGATAAATCTTATATTTTACTAGCGACCCGCCCTCGCTTCGCTTCGGTTAAAATTCCCCCTCCCATTCCCCCCCTTAAAGTTGAAATAAATTTTTCTCTTTATAAGAACCTTCCTCAGACTTCAAGGAATATTAAAAAAAAAAATATAGCCGAATTGGCCAAGCCGTTCTCAAGTTATGGCGTGACTGAGGGAAACAGGGATTCATTTTTATATTATATAGATAGATAGATAACATACTATACGTACCCTGTTTTAACAAAATATTGTTCTGTAATAATGCGATGAAACATTAGGTCTGTTAATGTTCATGTGATTGTTAAGATTCGTGGATGAATTAAAAAAAATACATTAAACAGACGTTCCAACGTAAAACAATTGGGTTGTAGCGAAACTGAAAAGGGGTAGGTACTAAAGTCTCGTTTAAAAAGATTTTGGCCGCAATAAATAACCGAACGCTGATTGGCGTTTCATATCTTTTCAATTACGCTTGGGATTCAAAACAGTTTTGATTTCACGCAATTGCAATGTTAATGGCCAACAAAGTAAGTTTAACTCGGTTCGTGATTAGTCTGTATTAGCACCAGTCCACACATTGCGGTTTACCGGAACGTTTCTCTTATTTGTCTCATCTCATTCTTTTGCAATGCTACTTGGGTGACCATAACTGTCCCGGATTTAAACGCCATGTTACAATTAGATGCTCTCAAGATCTGCTGTTTTCTTTTAAGCCAGAAGAATCTTACAGAAGTAAGGGTGCTGCGCTTTTTCTCAATTTTTGCAGTTCAGTATGTAGAATGTGCAGGTTCATCGTATGAGCATCAGTTATCAAACAGCACTCAGATACTGTATATACACTGGCGTAGCTACCCAAGGGCTAGGCGGGGCAGTGCCCCAGGTCCCCCAAACTCAGGGGAAACTAAATGAATGGGGCACAGGTTTTATTAGCCCCAGGACCCATGGTCACTAGCTACGCCACTGTGTATTTAATATATATTTATTACTCTAAGGAGGACTCCGTTAAGTTAACAAAACGACCTTCGGGTCCGGGCAAGGTCAGACTTAATTTCGGGCGCGTAAGAACAAGCGAGAAAGCAGTAGATCTGAAGATCTTTTTAAATCTTGACGGAGTGTGAAGTACACTAAAGACTCATTGAAAGTGTTCTATGTCGGCGGTGTTCACATTTGCAACGGTCTCAAATTACGACCAATCGAATTAAATTCGTTTCGGCTGTCGTTTTGAATATGACGAATTATACCGATTCAGTGTTTAAGATCGGATTACAATACCAATACTCGTGACTTCACACTTGCTTTGGTTCTTACCAAAACATTGGCAGATGATAATATTTTCGAAGATGCTATTTTTATAGGACGGCGAATTCAAACGAACCCAATGTCATGGTTGCAAATACCTGGCGAACCCCTGAGGATTAAGGCTGCTTTTCCACCAGAGATGTGCGAGGTAGCTCGTGTACCCTTTGTTTGCAGACACTCATTTCATCGAATGTGTCGTTACAACGAAGCAGGGACCGGCCCGCTATCCCTTTCAATGGGTTTTGTATGGGTTTTTCGTTAGGATTTACTTACCAAACCCTCTGCCCGTCAAAACCCTTTAAATGTGCTTTTAAAGCGCTATTTCCAAACGATAGCCCATTCTATTAAGCGCTAACCAATACCCTTACTAAACCCTTTAAAAAAGGTTACTAGTTTATACGCAATTTTAGACCTTTTGTAGACTTCATAAAACACACGTTACCTTGCGTCCCGTTCGAACCAAGTAAACAGCCCATTCAACTAAGCGCTAACCCAATACCCTTATAAAACCCTTATAAAACCCTTATTAGTTTACACGTTACCGACGGCGTATCGTTTGAAGTTACCGCGCGGAGCGGCAAAAGATCTATACGGTTCGATTTTCTATGGCACACGTTTGTGATTGGCTGGTACAAAAGGGAAAGCTTTATAATAAGCGCTTAAATCGTTAGGGAAACCCTTTCATAGGGATAGCAAGGTGAATCAGTTACCAGTTACCAATTTCAAGGGGCTACCCTTATCGTTGGGTCTTCATTCGATAAGGGAAAGTCAATCGTATTGGTTGCCAATTGGAATGGGTGAGCAAATCCACTGGGCTAGCTATTTCAAAGGGAAGCCCTTTGAAAGGCTTTTCCCGATGAAAGGGTTGTCCGGTCCCTGCAACGAAGTTCATTTCATCGAAAGCTAATTTCTTCTGAAACCTTATTGTTTTCAGGTTAACTTAAGCATGGGTTACGTAGGTTAGGTTAGACCAAAAATTATGAAATGAAAATTCGGCGAAGTAAAACATTCTATGACATCAGTGTCGGTGATTCAAGGGTAAACAGGTAGCTAAACGATGAGCGGAGTCAAAGCTTCCAGTTTCCACCAGCGCTAAGCTACGCTATGAAAATAAACGATCCTGTTGGTACCATTCAACTATCAACACGTCCTTAGCTACGCAGCCTCAGATAGTACCTCTAAGCATGCATCTTATTTACTTCTAGCGACCCGCCCTCGCTTCGCTTCGGTTACATAAGTTAAAATATAGCCTATAGCGACCAGCCCTCGCTTCGCTCTGTGTTCGATTATACACATAAACCTTCCGTGAAGAATTATCTAACTGATGGTGAAAACCGCATCAAAATCCGTTGCGAATTTAAGGGTTAAAGATCTAAGCATATATAAGGACAGAGACGCGGAGGATGACTTCATTCTATGTATTGATACCTAAATATGTTTTATCACACCATGCATAAGGCAAACGAGCTCACAGGCTAACTGATTGCAAGTGGCTTCTTGAGAATTGGGTAATTCTCATATCGTTTCAACCGCCCCTCACAGCCGTGGCTACAAAATTGACGATTTTCTAAGGAAAAGCTATTGATAAGAACTGTTAGCGGCTGCTGTGAATTCTACAGAATAGCCGCAAATGACATTCGAATCTACGTACAGGGAAGTCCGAAGCCGTCAATAATGCGACCACGGTTGTGACGGCGGCTGAAACGCTCGTGAGAATGACCCAATTACGAAAAATCGAGGTACCTAATAATGCGTCGTGAAGTCTTCTCGCGACTTTTTAGCAAATAATGGCAGCTGTAATTCGGTCACACATGTCGTGTCAACATACTAAAAAAGTAATAAGACATGTGGAATGAAATTGAGCGCGCGACTCTATGATAATTGTTTTCACAAATAATCTATTGAGATAGAACACGTTTGCTGGCCCGTTGCTTGACCCACATTTTTGTCGCCGGAAAATCTTTTGGTTCACCTTGCAAAGATAACAATAGGTGAGTAATGATAAATTCGTAGTTGTATGTATTATTAATAGGTGATACTTTTGTAAATAACATTTGAACAGATGTTGACGCATTGATCATTCTTTCAAATCTTGTATGTACATTTTTAACCAGTTTCTGTTACGGGAATGAGCTGCAATTAGGGATACACGCTTAACCCGATAACAAAGCAATATTACGGTTTCCAAGAGCCGATCTGATGATGGAGACGAGGTGGCAACAGAAGCTCAGCTCTACTTATCAAAGTTTGGAGTCGTTAGTTTGTTCTCGACAGATGATGGCTGTGCAAAATAAGTAGTCTTTTTTGACAGAATCTTGTTATTGTGTAAAAAAAGAACATTAGCATATAACGTGTATCCTTGGCAAATGAACGAGTGACCCTTTGGAGGCCAGACGAGACGAGTCGTTGACATTAGCTTGAAAATCACGATTTTGATTCTTTAGTTTACCGCACAGACCTGCGTTCCAGAACAGGTACTGCCCATGAAGGCTGCCAAGTTTATAGTGGGACTGTACGTAGAGATTATGTGCCGTTCTCGGAAACTTTCGGAAACATTCCTCATTTTGAATAGAGATCATTCTCGGCCGGAATGTTTCCCATAAAAAATGAGGAAAGTTTCCGAGAACGGCACATCTCTAGCTGTACGTCGCATCCACGATAACATGTGCACCAAAAATGGCACCCCTAAAGAGTTGGTGGGATGACGTAGACGTGTTTGTATTGGATTTGCGGATTCGCTCCTGGACAGGTCCATATAGAGAAACGGGGAAGACTGTTGCCCAACAGTGGGATTCAAATACCGGCTAATAAAGTCTCTCTAAGTCCTTCAGATGACGTGTTGAGGTCGATAAAGATAATAAATATCATGGAACAAACATAACCTATTTAAGCTGACAGTACATATATGTACTGTAAGTGCCAGACCGATACGAACAATATATACTTACACGAACAAATATTCACGCTCGTCTCACAAGTAGGTATTTGCCGGGTTTCGAACACGGGACTGCTTCGCAAACAGGGTCACTACCAACAAGGTTAAGAGGACTGTGAACCAGCTGCAAAATCTAGCCTTTTCATACAAAGGGCGATAACGTTTTCCACCCCCTAAACGTTAACCGAATTCGTCCAATTTTTGATATGTGGCCAGTCGGAACAAAAACTATGTCCGTTTCGTTTTTTTTTTTTAATATTGATTAGTTATAAAGATATTATGGCTGAAATTACTTTTGTATGAAAACAATAAAACGGGAAATAATCGAAATTTATTCTCGCCGGACAGCTATTTCACACAATATTACTTTTATGTTGTCTGGCAGCTTGAGCACGTCATGCTCGCTCAAAGGTCTTTGCTTACGGCGGCGTCGTTGATCGGGTCGCCACCTTCCCGAACATATGGTTGAGGGAGGCGATGGCTGAGATACGCGTCATACTCGTGAACGGGTGCTGTTTGTGGGGTCCGGTCTGTTCACGTCTGCAAGGACTTGTTCAGTTAATTATTCCAGTTATGGCTTTTGACGAAGAGACCTCGTCGTGTTGTTCTCCTAGTCATTACATTTAGTGTAACGTATTTGACCTTACATTTGTAATGTTTTCATTTGTGCTAGTTCTAATAATTAATATTTGTTACTTTATTACCTTGTAATATAACTTACTTTTAAGTATTATTGTATTTTATATTGGAAAAAATGACCTTCTGCTGGAGTTTCTTGCGGCGCTTCTTCTCCGCAATGATGGTCTTGTCCGAAGCGCTGGTAGATTCACTGTATGACGTGTAAAAGAGCCCGTATGTGGCCAATTTACTGAATAAATATTTGACTTTGACATTAATAATATTGAAAAAAACGAAACCGACACCGTATCAAAAATTGGTTGAAATCGGTTAACATTTAGGGGGTGGAAAACGTTATCGCTGTTTGTATGGAAAGCCGTCACCTCACAATCCTCTTAACGCTGTCGAAGTTATAAGAACAATTAATGTTTAACCTTGCCTTTATCCCAAATTTAACCTTTTGTAAAAATTAAAATAAAGCATCTGGAATGGAAAATTTACTATGAGCTTTTCGGTGAAGGAAAACATCGTGAGGAAACCTGCACACACCTGCAAAGCAATTTGACGGTGTGCAGTGCGAAGTTCCCAATCCGCACTGGGCCCGCGTGGGAACTATAGCCCAAACCCTCTCATTGTGAGTGGAGGCCTGTGCCTAGCAGTGGGACTTATAAACCAATTAAGTGACTTAGTGACCAATTATATAGTTTATTCGACCGCTGTGTTCCAAAGAAAAAACGGAAGTCAACGTGTAGTCGTACATACCCTGTCTATTACACGAAGGCCATCATCCGTGACATTGAATTAAAAGCTCGTTTTCATCGTGAATGGAAGCGAACTAAACATGAAAATGCATATAATTATTTCAAATCTTTGCGATCTAAAATCAAGGAAAACATTAAAACTGCCTATAATATTTACGTTAATAATGCGTCCCGTAACCTTACAAATAAACCTTCGCAATTTTGGCAATACATAAACTCCTTACGGTGCCAAGGCGGATTTGAACCCGTTGTTACCCGTGGAGATGTAGAGTACCACGGAGCCGAAGCTGCCGATGCATTCGCGGCACATTTTCATTCAGTGTTCCTTCCGGACAAACCCACACTCGACCCGGGGCCGGCCAGTGAGGGCACCTCGGCCAGCGAGCGGCTTGTAGACCTCCGCACTATCGAGAGTGACGCTATACGAGGCGCAGTGAAGCGGCTCAAAGCAGACACCTCCGCTGGACCTGACGCCATTCCGGCCTTTGTTATTAAAGGATGCATAGATCATTTGATTGCTCCGATAACCTTTATTTTCAACTTGATTTTAACAAGTGGAGTATACCCAAGCATGTGGAAGATATCACGAGTAACACCGATACCCAAAAAAGGATCCAAGTTGAAAGTAGAGAACCATCGGCCCATTGCAATACTATGTGCCTTAGCGAAAATCTTTGAAATGGTCTTACATCAGGGTTTGTTACCTCAATGCCAGCCTTACATCACCAGCGCCCAGCATGCATTTTTACCCAAAAGATCGGTAGCAACTAACCTAATTCATTTGGTTGATACCCTCTCACAGGAGCTAGATAGTCGAAATCAGGTGGACGTTGTTTATCTCGATTTTCAAAAAGCTTTCGACAGAGTAGACAACGATAATCTATTATTAAAACTAGGGCAAATGGGTTTTGTCCCTCGGCTTATAAAACTTTTTGCGAATTATCTCAGCAACAGGCAGCAATTTGTTAAATATGGGCACTATCTATCGAAACCATATGATACGCCCTCTGGAATAAGCCAAGGATCAAACTTAGGGCCATTTCTATTCTTAATACTAATTAACGATTTGCCCAAGGTGGTCAAGAACGCCACTATGCTGCTATTTGCCGACGACGTGAAGCTGGTAATGAGCATTAAATCCACCCTGGACTGTGAGGCGCTACAGAAAGATGTTAATGCTGTGAACAAGTGGAGCGTAGAAAACAAATTATCTTTCAACATTGAAAAGTGTGAAGTGTTAACCTTTTCGCGCTCCCCTTCGCCCGTTTACCACAGTTATCTAATAGCCGGACATGTGATAACTCGTGTGTCTGAGGTGCGAGATCTCGGTGTTACCTTCGACCAAGGCCTTACATTCCGGACACACGTACGAAATGTTACCAAAAATGCGTACCAGAGATTAGGGTTTGTGTTACGCAACGCCGCACCACTGACAGCAACAGCGACACGCGCGCTTTACTCAGCGTTAGTGAGAAGCGTCCTTGAGACGAACACAGTGGTTTGGGGTCCGCATGAGAAAAAATATATTCTCATGTTGGAACAAGTTCAAAAAAAATTTTTGCGTAACTTTTACAAAAAAATATATACATATTATCCGTTTATGTACCCAACGCGCTTCTTACAGGGACATTTATGTTGTGACTCGTTGGAACTGCGTAGAAACTTTGCTTTAATAGTTTTTTTTGTTAAAGTACTTAGAAATAAAATAGACAGCAATATTATTCTGAAAATGATCCTGAACCTATCAGTGCCCAATGAGTACTGCAACAAACGCCATAGCGTCCGCCTGCTGCGGGTGGCCGACGCGCGCACGCGCCTGCGCTGGCACGCGCCCGCGCCGCGCGCCGCCGCGCTGATCAACTCCCTGCTCGCGGCAGCACCACAATGTGATCTATTTGCTACTAAAATAGAGCGACTGATGACTGAGTGGAAGAGAGTGTTGGAGCGAGACCAATATAGGCACCTTTTAGATGTAAGTTAGTTTTAGTCCTTAGTTTTATAATGAATCGGTGTATCGCTTTGGTTCCTACTGTAATGCTACACAATGTATACGATTCTAATAAATAAATAAATAAATAAATAAATAAATAAGCTGGATTATTATTATTTAGTATTATCTGGAATGAGCATATAACCATTTTGCTTGCTAATTGTCCTGATTGAACAAGATGTTTTATGCTAAAGGATACGAAAGAAAAGTCGTTGACTGACCTCTGTCACAGGTTTTTACCTAGTTTAGGGGTCAGTAGATTCGACAAATCCACTGCGACAAAATATACAAACCTAGTCTTAATTTAATGTAACTACACAATTTCTGTATTGTACAATGAACTTTTTTTTAATTATCATTAGGTACCTAAGAGTCACGATCACGATCTCACGATTCGAAGATATGTAAATTGTGACTAAAATATGTTATTAGGTGTCGTGACGGTGACAATGGTGACAAGCTTGGAACTGTACCTGAAACTGGATAGGTACTTTTTTATTTCGGTGTACAAACGTATGTACAGTAAGTAGGTACCTACGCCAAAAGGAGCGTCCTCACTGAGAGCATTCTTAACCGAGCATTTGTAAACGAGCAATAATTTCAATAATTTGTAAGCTTTGTACGCTCGGCTCAACGTCCACACCACTCGAATATTCGACGCCGAATGCTCATTAAGATATTAATAGTCATCAACTTTCTTCGTGAAGAATTATGAATGAATAATTATACAGTCAGATGCGAGCGACTGTTAAAGCGAGAGATAACCGATGGTTATTAACACATAAACGTGCTGTATAGTATACTTCAACGACATCAGCGACAGTAATGTAATTATCCATTAACATTATTATTACATTACCACGAAAAAAACGAAAACCTGCAAAATGTAAACGTACGGTAACGTTATATTAATTTTACGCGAACATAATCGAGGGCTGAAACTGGTAACGAATAATTTTCCCACATAGTTAATCAACTTAACTAACTGCCGCACTCGGAAACGTCAATTATTTTTTAAGTTTCATTAAAGTTGCTGCGTCTTATTCTATTGCTATAGCAAAGAAAGTGACAGCGGCTACTTTAATGAAACTTAAAACTTAATTGACGTTTCTGAGTGCGGCAGTTAGTCATTACATTACTCAGTATTAACATAATAGGTTTTCGTCGTCTGCGTCCGCATAGAACTCTTTTATCACTATTCCCTTTGGGAACTCCGGTTTTTTTCGGATAAAATATACCCTATGTCCGTCTCTGGTCCATATACGGGATCGGTTGAGGCGTTCGACCGTAAAGGCAGAACAAACTTACATAAATCTAATATATATTATAAATGCAAAAGCTTGTGTGAGGATGTTACTCCGTCACGCCGAAAGGGCTGGATGGATTTAGATGAAATTTGGAATGGAGTTAGCTTATACAAAGGCTATCTATCTCGAAAAAAAAATCTTCCTGTGCGATAGTCAACGCGGACAAAGTCACGGGCAGAAGCTGATTTATAATATTAACCTTTTCAACGCCATTGACGGATATATCCGCACCACTGGTTCAACGCTAACGACGGATATATGCGTCATGGTTGACAGCGAAAAATATACCCGAATATCTATGACGTAAGCCTTTAGTCGCATGTCGTCCCGTTCGCAATTTGTCCCGTTCGCAATTCGTCCCGTTTGCAAATCGTCCCGTAAACGCACCTCGTCCCGTTCGCACTTCGTCCCGTTCGCACTTCGTCCCGTTCGTAATTCGTCCCGTTAGCAAATCGTCCCGTAAACGCACCTCGTCCCGTTCGCAATTCGTCCCGTTAGCAAATCGTCCAGTAAACGCACCTCGTCCCGTTCGCATTTCGTCCCGTTAGCAAATCGTCCCGTAAACGCACCTCGTCCCGTTCGCAATTCGTCCCGTTAGCAAATCGTCCAGTAAACGCACCTCGTCCCGTTCGCAATTCGTCCCGTTAGCAAATCGTCCAGTAAACGCACCTCGTCCCGTTCGCAATTCGTCCCGTTAGCAAATCGTCCCGTAAACGCACCTCGTCCCGTTCGCAATTCGTCCCGTTAGCAAATCGTCCCACAATTAATATTATTATTAATATTATTATTAAATATTATTATTAATATTATTATTTTGCCGAAGTGTTCCGATTTTAGATTTAGTGAAATAAATTTGAATTATAAGTTTTCTGTGTATACATTATATAATTACATAAAGACAGAAATCCTGGATTGACTGACTGAATGACTGCCACTGACAAATTGCAATAGGGGCAAATTGCGGATGGGGCGAGGTGCATTTGCGGGACGATTTGCTAAAGGGACGAATTGCAAACGGGACAAATTGCGAACGGGACGAACTGCGAACGGGACAAATTGCAAACGGGACGACGACATGCGACTAAAGGGACGTAAGGTTGAAATTAGCTCGCATTGGCGTGTGAGTGAGGACTTTTGTATTTGACATGACGTTGAAAAGGTTGATTGAAATAGTTTAATTTCCAGGTGGTCGGGCACCGGGAAGGGCTGGAGATGATGGAGTCGGCGGACCCGCTGGTGCTGCTGGTGCTGCTGCCCACCATCCCCGTGACGCTGGTCAGCGCCAAGATGTACAACTGGGAGGACTCCGTGCTGCTGTTCCTCCGGAAGTACTGCGCCAAGATCCCGGCGCTCTCCTACGTACTGCCGTTCGGCAAGTAAGTCGCTAACTTCCAACGCAAATAGTTAAGCTCGTGCGAGTTGGGAACTGGCTTAATCTTTTCTTCTATTGTATATTAACCACTATGCTATACATAAAACAAACTCAAACAAACTCAAAACATTTATTTGACAAACACACTGCAACACAAAAGACAAAGTTCAATGAAAATTAAAAACCATCGTCGAACTAAAAAGATAAAAAGATATTTATTTATTTTATTTTATTTAAATAGGCTGGCCAACAATACACATGCGATATACATTTAAAATAACAATAACATAAAAACAAGTACACATGCATACAATTTAAAGGCTAGCACGTCACTCAATGTAAAAAAAAAAAACAAGACAAAAAAACAAGAAAAAAACAAGCAATATAAAATTAAAAATGAGCAAAAATTTAGTAATGTTGCGCTGCAGTGTGAGGTCAGATAGATAGGATGAGTACAAATAGATATGTTCCCGAATCTGTGATTTTTTTTGTATATATTACGAGTATTCATCTAGTACCTGGGAGACAGAGAGTCATCGCTCGGGACAAAACCGAATTTTCATCGATTTTCTATACAAAAACAAAAAGACCGATCCATAGGTGGGGTTCGAACTCGCAGTCTTTGCGCATTAGGCCAACGCTCTAACCAGCAATCTATTCAGACGGCAGCAATTACGAACCATATTGCGCGGGAAATCTTTTTGCGTGCAAATACGGGGAAAACGAATTTTCCCAGATATGAGACCTAGGTATTATTCGCCCCCGTAAATCCCCATGTCGCAATTATCATCGAAATCGTTAGAGCCGTTTTCGAGAACGTGATATTAACCAGAACGTTATATTATATTTCTCGTTTAATAAGTAAGATATAAGTATGTATATCGCTGTCTAGTCCCCATAGTTTAAGCTTAGACCTTTATTTGTGTAAGATTGCCCCCTGATATTGACTTAATTATTAATGTTTCCAGCGTGGAAGGCGACCGAGGAGCCATCGTCGGGCAGTCGCCCGCGCCGCCCGGCGCCGCCGGCTCGCACCTGTCGCCGACGCGGATCTTCTGCTCTGCCCTGCTGCTGCCCACCATCTCCACCATCATCGGCAAGATCTTCTTCCGGTCCATCAACAACAACCTGCACCGAACCATCCTCGGCGGTCTCACGTATATCACGATCAAAGGAGCCCTAAAAATATACCACAAACAAATGCTGTACATCAGGCATTCCAGTCGAAAAATCCTAGATTATACAGAGTCAAATTTAAAGATGTACAGAAGTCTCACGGCTTCCAGCACCGGTGACACTATGACCAATTCTCGCGAGGACTCCGAACGGGTAGTGTAGTTTCGTGTACATAATTATCGCGTACTTTATAAGAATTGTACACTTGTGTTCGTACTGAGCGGTATGTGTTGTTTTGAAATCGGTACCTCTTCTTGTATGGGTTAGTGGTGATCACACTAAAGGCGGAATTGTAAAATGTTACTTTACATTCTCCTTATGGATCGTGTAAAGTTTTAATTTTAAAATGACTAAGGTAATGCGCTTACTTCGCAGCGTTTCCGCTGGCTGACGACATCTATTTAGTGATTGATTAAAAAGGACAGATGGTATACCGATCTCTATTACGCTTAGGGACGCTCTATTCGAGAAAATGGGCATCGAGAACGGTTACGGTGGGCCAAACTCACATTTTTTGCGCTACTGGTCATACAAACATTACAACGGCCATTTTGAATTCCGTACGACCATTTTGGATACGGCTATTAAAATTCTCGGTACTTATTTTAACTGACGCGGTGCGATAGCTGTTAGAATGTCGGGTAGTAATAACGTTTTGAAAGATTAATATTGATATATTAATAATTTTAAGCTTCTTCTTGATGTTACCATTAGTTTCAGGTCGAAGGTTTGAAAATGACTGACATTTGCAAATTGCTTATAAGTTTTTTTAAAACACCCTTGAAACGGAAAAATATTTTTTGATAACCCCTTAAAAAACAGCAAGATTATGTAATAGGAAACTCCACTTCTAGAATTTGGCTCCGTTTAAATTGTAACGTGATTATTATTTCAAGGGAGATACTGGAATGTGGACTCTAAACTAGGACGATATTTGGCTTAAAATTGCCTTTTTCGGTCGTTAGTTTCCTTCGCACTGCCAGCTTTTAGCATTCAGTCATAAATTACTAAAAACTGGATTAGTAAGCAGAGTATACAACGACTTTTAGTAAACAATTAGAATAACTGTTGTCGAAATTATATTCGCAGCATTGGTGACAGCATTTTGTAAATAGCTTAGGTTAGTGATAGATTAGAAAATCAATATTGCGTGGAAGTGCAGCTGTAATAAGTCACATTAATGTTTGAAATAATTCAATAATGAAGTCAAATTGGACGTAACATACCATAGAAGGTAGACGAGTTGTCTGCGTACAAATTTGTCTGACGTCGTATCATTGAAGCAAGTCTAACAAAAAGCAACCTTTAAACACCCGACTGCCTGCATTTCGTCTATGAAACTATTGTCATAAAGTCCAATCTAACGATACCGCATTTTAAGACCTTTCAGTCTACAGATCATAAAGAATCGGCTACATACACACGTAAGTATTTATTTATTTATTTAGATATTTAAATTAGGCTGGCTGACAATACACATGAAACGTACATTTAAAATGAACGAATATGAAATATATCCGAAAAAAACTACTCTATTGGGCAGTCGAGTAAAAGCGAGGTTTCATTTTGTCTATGGGTTAACTGGAAAGGTCGGTCAAATTAGGCCTCAATAGCCTGGCCACGATTTTCGGCTACTAGCGGTTTGATGCGGAAAAAACAAATGCATAGACAGGGCCGGCTCTACCCCGCGGAGCGCCCGGCGGCCGGCGCGCGCGCAGCCGGGACCGCGCGCTCCCTGCGCCGAGGTAAACGCGCCACTGCGTAGGTATCGCCGAACATGACGGAATATATCTAAATATCGGAATGATATTATTAAATGGGTCGTTGAAAGTCACATTAGGTTTAACGTTGTGATATAATATAATTTGGCCTTTTGCGGTAAACGATGGAGTGCCTTTGTATGAAATATAATTGTACAGAGATGTACAAAATGTACATAGTCAGACTAGTGATTAGATAGTAGATTTTCAACTAATATTTCAAACCTATTTGGTTTTGTTTAATGTTTTACTGCCTTTTTAATAAATTAGTGAATTTGTAAATGTGTAAATATTAGTATCTTTTTTATATTTCTGCTATTTTGGTTAAACTTGTTTTGTTTTACAGAATTAAATCTTAATGCAATATTGATAATTAACTTCTGATTTGAACATATTTGAAATCGAGGTGAAATTGATGATTAAGATTTGCCCTAGTATCAAAGCTATCAAAATGTTAATGATTTCAATACTCCTGATGTACTATAATCTACCATTCGCGTTCGGCTAGAATCGTAACTAACCGAAAGACTCCGATTGAAACGACGTATTCAGTGCAATGTCCTTGCTAACTCTAATGCCGGCTTCCCCACTTTACAGGGTGTAATATGAGCTGAGTTTTAAGGGCGTCATTAATAAACTGATCCGTCTTAAAGCCAAAGTAAACGTCAAGTCATAGAAAGCTGTCATTTTGATGTGTCTTGACAAGGGCATCTCGGACAAGACTAGCTTATTAGTACGGCCCTCAGTGAAGTAAGACTCGATTCTCCTCTATAAATGGAACTTCTTTTGTTTGACATATTTTAAATAGCATAATTTTTTACTGCGTTTAAGTGACATAAAATACTCGCACGTTTGACGACGCGGTTAGCCTGGTTGGTAGTGACCCTGCCTACGGAGCTAGTCCCGGGTTCGAATCCCGGTATGGGCAAATATTTGTGTGATTCGCGTAATTGTTCCTGAGTCATGGATGTTTTCTATTTAAGTATGTATTTCTCTATATAAGTATGTTTATCGTTGCCTAGTACCCAAAGCTGCATAGTTGGGACTCGATCAATTTGTGTGATTTTGTCCTCTGATATTTATTTATTTATTAGCAAATTGGATTGCGTGTTGATAATACTACTTGTAGAAAATAAATGAAATTTAGGAATTACTTATTTTTTAAAGCTGTAGAAAGAAGTTCTATTTGATGAGAATAGTCGATTATTTAGGCTCCGCTCGTATGTGCTCATGTTATTTCTTGCCAATGAAGTGGTTTGAATGAGAACAGATGCCGTATTATTAACTGTCCAACTGTCTGTCTCTTCCAGACGGTGAAAGGGACAGATTGATAGCAGTCGTATCCCTTTCTCTTTTGGCAAGTTTTGACAGTTTATAATACAGCCTTTGGACCCTAATCGAGGGTGTTTGACAGTAAGGTAAAAGCTAAGTCAGTAGAGTGATGAACGCATCACTTGGTATCATTATAATGGAGTAATCAATGTAGTCTTTCGATCATTTGTCTTGTATTTCAGGCACTAAACAAGAATATTAAACGATTTCCTAGAAATACATGTTCAATTTCAATGGAAAAAAAAAATAAGATCATTATTATCCTAGGAATACTTTGAACCGTAGTTTATGAAATGCCAACTGATGTAATTAATGGTCTAAGGCACCTAGTTTTGCTAGATACTTATATTTTAGTTTCTAATTTGACAAGTTTGTGAAGGCGACGCTTGCTTTAATATTTTGTCTAATGTGTACATTTTAAAACAATTATAAATATTTTATTGAGTCTCCGCGGCTGGTTTTCTTTTTGACCACCTTCAAAAAAAGGAGGAGGTTCTCAATTAGGTTGAATGTTTTTTTTTTTATGTTCGTTACCTCAGATCTCCGTCATTTATAAAATAAATAAATACCTATTCATTTATTTCAAGCCAATTGACATATTACAAATAAACTATTACTACACTTACATACGGACTTATATACGGGTTTAATTTTTTTTTTTATTTATTTTGAAAATTGACCCTTATCAAGCTAGGGCCCGAATGTTCAGTCCAGGGTTCATTTTCAGGGTTCCGTACCCGAAGGGTGCGTAACGGGACCCTGTTACTAAGCCTACGCTGTCCGTCCGTCCGTCCTAAATTTAAAGAGCTGTATCTTTTGAACCGTAAAAGATAGCCCGTTGATTTTCTTTACAGAATATGTGATATAACAGCGGATTTCCTAACTAATATTAAAAAAGTCAAAAAGTAAAATAATAAGGAGAACCGAGTCCCCATACAAGATACGTTTTTTTTCAAAATGTTTTTGTATGTTATCGTTTGTGTCAGTCGAAAGTAGATAAATCACAGACGATAAACAATCAGTTCGCTACCGAAACTTAATCACATAATTAGATACCCTCATTAAACGTAACCGAGAACGCTATCTTAGCGAAAACCGATATAATGATCGACTTGATAACCGAACACGGTCATTATCTGTATCTATATCTTATATCTAATCTGATAAGTTCGGTCAATAGAAATCAGCTGAAACCTGCAGGTCTTGCAGTGTCGGTGTGAAGCTGTTTAGTGCAAGTAGTGTGCACTGGAGCCTTATCAGGTGTTTGAGCGATTAGCATTGTAACAGCTTTCATTGCTATCAATCATTCAGTTAATGCATGTTCAATGTTCCTTAGGTTAGATAAGTGAGAGGTTGTTTTGAAATTAATTTGTGTTGCGGCCGGAGATCTAGGTAAGAATTTTTGCTTTATTTTAAAGTACTATAATGTTTATGAAACCTTAAAATACTTTAAAATTAATTGACGTCTCTGAGTGCGGCAGTTACGAGAAAATTAATCCTCCATCAAAAAAAAATCTTAACTAGGAGTAATTTACCCGACCGAGCGAAGCCAAAAGAAGGGTAATGATGTTAACAGTCTATGTATGTATGTTACCAAAAATCGCTTGTTCCGCTTTGGCTCCTAAACAATTGGACTGATTTTAATGATTAGGGTGTCATATAATTCGTCAAAAACGTGCGAGTGGCATAGGCTATATAAAAGTGATAAGGTCGCGTCATACTAGTCACTTGTCGGGTTTTACTGCCGCACTCAGAGATGTCAATTAAGTTTTAAGTTTCATTAAAGTAGCTGCTGTTACTTTCTTTGCTAAAGCAATAGAATAAGACGCAGCAAATTTAATGAAACTTAAAAATTAATTGACGTGTCTGAGTGCGGCAGTTAGTTCTTGAGGTAAGGTTAGGTTATGAATCAGTGCAAAATTTTATGAAAAGTATGAAGTGGAAATTCCAAACCAAATCATCTGTATCAGTAATCGTTATTCAATTTAAATTATGCCATTATTCATTTATTAGATCTTTAACTGATTAAATGCATGATAATGCACTAAATAATCTTTTTATCGGCAGAACATGCGTTTATAGCAGAGTGGAACAATGGAGAAACTCATGTCGTTTTTCCATTCGTCTGAGAAGAAGCCCTCCAAGTTTGAGGAGGGGGAGGAAAGGGGGGAGAGTCCTCCGCCTGACGAGAGGAGGAAGTGGTCCATATCGCGCTCGGGACGTATGAAGCAGGCGAATAAGAAGCGGCTTAATGTTTCCGTGGACCTTTACGGAGTGGTAAGATAGCAGAGTTAAACAGTATAATAGTTACTAGCTGTCCGCCTGTGACTTCGTCTGCGGAGAGTCAGTAATTTCGTTAAAAAGTAGGTAGGTACAAATAAAATTTTCATTAAGTACGCATCATAAAGGGACAGACTACAAAAAAATTGTAATGTTTCCTAACATTTGTTCGCTTTTTAGTGTTTGTTTAATTATTATGTGATTATGTATTACATGCAGCACATATACACTACATTCATGCCATTAATGCTTATTGCCAATTCTTCATCACTCTTGACAAAATGGGGCTATCCAATATGCAGGGACATTAATTAATCGTTGAAGAACTCTCCTGGTACTTGGCGAAACTTCCATGTCACCACATTCATTAGTAGTTATTTGTTATGCAAGGTTGCAAAGTTATGTTATTTGGCGCGAGAGCTAGTATTGATTCCCGAGTCCCTACCTAAAATCAGGGACCGGAACCGCTTAGCATTAAAAGGGTTTTCGATAGGGTATTTGATAGGGTTGTTTTTACAAACCCGAAGGATGCGCTAAGCCTATCGTCAACTTAGTCCAATAAAAGGGTAACCAAACGATACAGTTAATTCAACTAAGCGCTAACCCTATCCCAATACCCTATTGTCTGTCACCCCTTTTAAACTGAATCGAACGGTTTCAAGCTGTCTTAATCCCTATGCGCAAGTGTTTCGAATGATTATTGTACTACCTAACAATTGAATGGGTAGCGGCAAGTAAGTAGCCGCTCACGCGAGACGGAGAGATGAGCGAGCCGAAGTGTGCCGAAGGCGGCCGAGGCTTTGTCATAGAGCAGCACTTTTCGCTACGTCAGACAATAGTAAACCTTTCATCGTTCGCACAAAATGTACATTGTTTTGTTTAGGATTTAGGTACTTTACCTGTTTTTGTTTTGACGGCTATAGGATCGGCTGACTTCGGTGGATTTATTTCGGCGTGAAGTGTTTGTTTACTTGCCAACGATATGTATCACTTTCTTTGTGATTAGCATTTTTAATTTTTAAGTTTGATTAAAGTCTCTGAGTGCGGCCGTATAAGGTTAATTATTTAATGAAACTGCCACTGTGATTATCTATTATCTATATACGAGTATAACAACGCCCAGCCCAAACCGCTATATATAGATCTTTGAAATTTTGAGGGGGGGTTGAGTTTGCATTGTAGGCTTCGTTTAAGAAGGGATTTTTCGAAATTCAACCCCCAAGTGGTAAAAATGGGGGGTGGAAGTTTGTATGGAAGTCATTCATTTTTGAAGTCAAAGACCTGAAAATTGGTACATAGGCTATTATTTACAAATAAAAAACGGTGGAAATGGGGGGGTTAAAGTTTGTATGGGAGTTTGGTTGTTTTTACCCGACTACGGCGAAGCAAAAAAGAGGGTTATGATTTTGACCGGTATGTATGTATGTTCATCTGTTCCCTCATAACTTCTAAACTACTTATCATAATCTGACAAATGGGATATCGTTGGAAACGTTTTGAATGTCCGCTGGTTATAGGCTATGTGACGTTACATTAAATTGAATACAGCGCCCTCTAGAGGACATAAAGTCATGAACTAAAAAAAAATTTCTTTTTAATCATGCCGTGTGGGGTGTCAAATGAAAGGGCTTAATTAGCACATTTCAAATATATACATATTATATAGTTAGCTATTACTTCCGGCTTTCTATATATAATATAAAGAGAAGGCCTGACTGGGTGATTCATAAATGCCCAGCCTAAACCATTGGACCTAAAAAGCTGAAATTTTTCACAGGTGTTGGTTTTAAGACGTAAGCGAGGAATAAGAAAGGATTTTTCGAAATTCAACCCCCAAGTAAAATGGAGGGGGACTAAAAAATATGACTTATAGCGATTACAACTACCACTAAGTAGGTGAAATGGGGGGGTGGAATTTTGTATGGGAATTCGATCAATTTCGAAGTTAGAAACGCGGAAATTGGTATATAGGCTACTGTTAACAAATAAAAAAAAACACTTTTGGTGATTTTTGAAAAACTACCCCTAAGTAGGTGAAATAGGGGGTTGACATTTGTATGGTAGTGTTAGAAACATAGAAATTGGTATATCGGCTACTGTTAACAAAGAACGAAGAAACACCACTTTCAGTAATTTTTAATAAGCTATCCCTAAGGGGATGAAATGGGGAATGAAAGTTTGTATGGGAGTGAAGTAGACTACTGAATATAAAATATAAGTTTTGACGTTTTTGGAAAATCTACTCCTAGCAGGGCGAAAAGGATTTAAAAACTTGTATGATTTAAAGTTTCTATCCCTTCATGATACGTAACAAAACCTTTATCTGCACTTTTTAACGAAAATACTGACTCTCCGCAGACGAAGTCGCGGGCGGAAAGCTAGTCATACATATTTTAAAAGTGTAACTCATTATTTACTCATTGTTGCATAAACAGTCGATTATTTAATTTTAAATCAAAATTATTCACTTACAGTTTTGTATAGTAGAATTTATTTAAAATGTCGGAATCCACTTGAGAGCTTATCTTTCAATGAATGGCTTTGTTATCTATTGTGAAGCCCGACCGCTAATTAGCAGTGCAAAATGAAACGCACAAATAACAAAAGATTTCATATGAATAGCAACTTTACCGCTTAAAGAAGAAGGTTCAAATTGCAATGGCAATGCATTCGAGATAGTACTGTTTAAAATTTAAAGGGGCAGCCAGGTACTATTTTGTTTGTGTCAGTTACAGGGTGATTCAAGGATAGCTTTCTTATCGAAGTATAGTACGCAAGCACGTCTGCATAGTTCTCAGTCGCCACCAAGTAACGACACAACAAGTGTAAATCATTATACAGGATGTTTTTTTATTCGTCTTAAACATTTTGGGGGTTAAATCAGTAAGTCATACTGACCAACTTTCACTATGGGACAAAACCCGAAATCGCGAAATAAATTTGACCATCCCATACATTTTGGCTGGTCAGCTGACGATGTTTTGTATGGGAGGGTCAAATTTTTTTTCGTGATTTCGGGGTTGGTCCCATAGTGAAAGTTGATCAGTATGACTTACTGATTTAACCCCCAAAATGTTTAAGACGAATAAAAAAACACCCTGTATACCTATTGTTGTACCTATTTTACCTATATACCATACACAGTTAAAGACAAAAAAGGATTAAATAAAAAATAAGTTTAAAAACTAAAACCTGACTGCAAAAAGAACGAAACAAGTTTGGACATTTGTTATGTTAGAACCACTCCTAGTCCTCGTATGATGATGTAGAGTCCAAATTTAGGAAAATCCAAGACATGGCAGCAGGGTTCGAAAGGATAATTATCAACGATAATTATCGCGATAATTATCACGATAATTATCGTGATAATAACAGGTGGATAATTATCAATTGATAATAACAAAAAATTGCGCCCGTGAAATAGAACTATATTCTAAGTATCCAAACGTGTATTTCCGCACTTGTTGCGTCTATCCGAACGCACGTCTAGCCGCGACACGGGGATTCCCCCAATTCACAAAAAATAAACCATCGATATTTCTTATGAAACAATTTAACAAATGATCTTTTAATACTGGTGATAATTATCACGGCTCGTTATTATCTTGATAATTTCGAAACCTGCATGGCAGCAGGCATCACCTGTGAGTGGAACTCCATCCATTGCGATCGTCATCCTGTCTGCTTTAGTTTTTAAACTTTTTTTTTATTAACATTATTTTGGGGTTATAACTTTAAGATGGAGCAATTGCAGATCCGCTTTATATTTTTTAGTTTAAGTTTTATTGTTTATACCGACTGCATAGGTAGTTGATAAAGATACAAATAATAATTCCATATTATTAAATATGTATTTTGGAGAGCTTTAAGGCTTACATTTGAAGCGTGATGTTTTAGAAATTATTCTCAACTAGCTTTCCGCCCGCGACTTCATCTGCGGAGAGTCAGTATTTTATATTCAGTAGTCTAAAAACCAGTTTCCATATATCTAACTTCAAAAATTACTTCACTCACATACAAAGTTTAATTCCCCATTTTCTTCCCCTTAGTGATAGCTTATTAAAAATTACTGAAAGTGGGATTTTTTTAATTGTTAACAGTAGCCTATATACCAATTTCCGCGTTTCTAACTTCAAAATTGATCGAATTCCCATACAAAATTCCACCCCCCCATTTCACCTACTTATTGGTAGTTGTAATCGCTATAAGTCATATTTTTTTATTTGTCCCCCCCCCCCCCCCAGTTTACCACCACTTATATATATTTGAAATGTGCTAATTAAGCCCTTCCATTTAACACCCCACACGGCATGATTAAAAATAAATATTTTTTTAGTTCATGACTTTATGTCCACCAGAGGGCGCTGTATTAAATTTAATGTAACGTCACATAGCCTATAACCAGTGGACCATCAAAACGCTTCCAACGATATCCCATTTGTCAGATTATGATTAGTAGTTTAGAAGTTACGAGGGAACAGATCAACATACATACATACATACATTCCGGTCAAAATCATAACCGTCCTTTTTGCTTCGCCGTAGTCGGGTAAAAACGACCAAACTCTCATACAAGAAAGCCGCGAGTAATAGCTAACTATATAATATGTATATATTTGAAATGTGCTAATTAAGCCCTTCCATTTAACACCCCACACGGCATGATTAAAAATAAATATTTTTTTAGTTCATGACTTTATGTCCACCAGAGGGCGCTGTATTAAATTTAATGTAACGTCACATAGCCTATAACCAGTGGACCATCAAAACGCTTCCAACGATATCCCATTTGTCAGATTATGATAAGTAGTTTAGAAGTTACGAGGGAACAGATTAACATACACACATGCATACATACATACATACATACCGGTCAAAATCATAACCATCCTTTTTGCTTCGCCGTAGTCGGGTAATAATAAAAACGTTCAAATTAAATAGAATTATTTATCTAAAAGTCAACCAGAACTCGCTTGCGCTTAAAATAATAAAATAGCTTGCACTTTTTGCAGTAGCAGCAGTAGGTACTTGCACAAGAAGCCACGCGTCACGCAACGCAGCCAAACGTAAACAACATTTTCATCTCAATTCTCAATCCCGTCCCAAACTTAAATAAAGTAAGTAGGCAAGTAACGTCAAGCTAAACAGAACATAAATCGCCCGAATGCGCAAAAAAGAGAGAGGCGATCAATAGGGTAATACCCAGTTAATGCTCAGTGCTTAAATATTAAACTACCGAAACCCTAATGAACTCTGTAAGCTCTATGGAAGCGGTTAACTAGTTCGAAGGGGTTCCCCTAACGTTAAGGTAACACAATCATAGGGTCACTACATCGATAGGGTATCCAATGATAGGGTAAGCCTATCGATAGGGTTAATCAAATGAAGGGGTTTTCCGGTCCCTGCCTAAAATTGAGCTTGAGCGAATTTTACGTGCCCTTGACGCCCGGACGTCATATGCCGACGCAAAATATATTGAGTGTAAAACAGTTGACAGTTGGACGTGTGCTGCTCGTAAATTCGTGACGTATCTTACCGACTGTAGCGTATATATTGCGTGTATTAAGACCGAACATAACATTCCAGACCTGTGCCCCTGTCGAGAGACCTACTTCATTGGAGTACCACGTAAACAGCCCATCGCCTCAACCAACCAATACCGCTCAGACGTCAGCCAAACCTGACAAAAATATTATTTTAGAAGACCCAAAAACGCCGGAAGAGCAGATAGAAACTGCCTTTGAAATATTGGACAAGGCAGACAAGTCTTAAAAGTTGGCATACCATAGTTAATTGAAGTTATTTGTAAGGTAAACACTAAGGCTGGACACACACGGTCAGTTAAACTGATCAGTTTATTGACGTACATCTAAAAGCTGACCTTGAGTTTGTATAATTTCAACTTACGATTTCACACTCGCAGTCAGCTTTTGGATGTACATCAGTTTAACTGCCCATGTGTGTCCAGCATAATATTATATTTAGTGTCCGGACCGAGACAGAGGTTGCAGCAGGCTGCAGGTTCGTGACGAACCTTTATGTACCTACTGTAAGGGTACACGAGCAGCCGCCGCCGACAGATGGCGACGTCTGCAGTTGCCCTGCTATACTGCCTTCCTAAGCTAAAATGCGATATCTCAGACAAAACTTCTGTAGCAATTGCTACCTCATTACTAACAGGAGAGGACTGAATCTGCTTTGGCTATTGAATTTGAGATATCGCCTTTTAGCTTAGGACGGCAGTATAGCCAACATGTTATTGGTGTATAAGAAACCTAAACTCCTGCAACTTTGACCAGCATATTTAAATGTTAAGGGATGAAGCATGAGCGTGAACAACGGAGTTAAGTAAATAAGTCTGCCGCACTCAGAGACATCAATTAGTTTTTAAGTTTGATTAAAGTTGCTGCGTCATTAGTAAAGTTGTTGCGTTTGATTAAAGTTTGATTATAGCAAAGAAAGTGACAGCAGCTACTTTAATCAAACTTAAAAGTTAATAGACGTCTCTGAGTGCGCCCGTAAGTAATAAATGAAGATGAATTTGACACGGAATCACCGCACTAAACCCTCAATAACCCCTTTTATATTGGTAGAACATGCGTTTATAGTGAAGTTATACACAATAGGCCGGCATTACACAGTATGAATTTTAAGAATCTGAATTCATATTATTAATTCAGAAAGCACGGATTTGCATACAATTTAACTATCATCTACACACAATCTGATTTTTTCAGATTATGAATTTCTCAGATTGATCTGACAGAACGCACCTCTTTCCATACGTTATCTATGGACGAGCACACACACACTGGATTCAGATTATGAAAATTCATACTGTGTAAGGCCGGTCATAGAGTGAGTTTTCCAATCGTCCGGAAAAGAAAACTTAACTAGGAACTTTCGAGGAGCCGCGTCGGCGCGCGCGCACACTGCTACCGACACTCAACGCTGTAGCGGGCACTCCGCATACTCAACACTATGCTCTGCGCGGCGCCACACTGAGATGTGTTCGCCACACGCATTGCAAAAGTTGTTGATGAATGCAAGAGTGATTGAGAGTGAATGAATGGTTTAAAAATAAGGATTGATATAGACATACTGCCGCACTCAGAGACGTCAATTAATTTTGAAGTTTCATTAAAGTTGCTGCGTCTTATTCTATTGCTATAGCAGAGAAAGTGACAGCAGCAACTTTAATGACACTTAAAAATTAATTGACGTCTTTGAGTGCGACAGTTAGTAACATATTTGATTAAGTTTCAGGTTAAGTTTGTAATGCAATGGAGTATTCTGTTAAATTATGTACAAATTGATTGAATAAATAAATTAAAATATTGTTCGGTACTACCAAGTTTTCAATAAAAAAAATGTTATTGTTCATCACTGGAGTCTTGTCCTAGGTGCTTTTACCATACTACGGGCCGCGCTGACTTTAGTATAGGTATTGTGTTGATAATATTATGTGCATAATGTATTGCGATTGATAAGCATCAGTAACTAACTTATCAGTTGTAATCTGTAATCACTTTTTTATGTGTAGGAAACAAAACAAGTTGTTAAGCCGAGTCGAGTACTGGAATTAACGTTCTTGGCCACTTAGAAGCTTTAAACATAGTTTAATCAACACGCTTCACTTTCCAGGCATACTACATGATTCAGTTACGAGCTGTTGCACCGTACAAGTATTATGTCATTAATTACCATAAATTTCATTAGAGCATTCACTGTCGGCATTAATTTTCGAACTTTCGCCAGGTGTAAGGGCCTGGTCACGACTTCGCGCGACCGGCTGAGCAAGCGGGTTTTCTAATACATTGCGCGTACCGTCAGTTAACCACTGCGCGATGACCGTATCGACCGTGCATTGAATAGAGAATTCGCTCGCCGCCGCCGCTTAAAGTCGTGGCCAGGCCGTAAGGCTGCCTTTCCATTGAAGCGGAGACGAGCGGAGCGGTGCCAAAAGGACCAATCAGATTCATCTAGTTTCTGTGTGCTTTGCGCTAGTGTGGGTGGATCATACACAGAGTTAGGTTCAACATTGTCCCTTCTGTTCCTAAAAGTTACCGACGTGGGAGTTGTTGACTCATATAATTTCGATACAGGCCAAAACTACACCAGACTCCCATTACGCGGATATATCCTAACCCGAAAAATTTGGTTTTAAAGTCCTTAACTTTCTGGAACAGGAGAGACTTTTGTTTCTATGGCTGTGTATGACCCGGGTACTGTACAAGGTGATTGGTCCTTTTCGCACCGCTCCGCTCGTCTCCGCCTCAATGGAAAGGCAGCCTAAGTCTCGAGAACGCTTATATGCGTTGCCGGTAGTGAATGCGTTAAAGTTGTTCCTCAAATTGTAAAGATAAAATATATTTTTCTATGCATTATAAGACTGATAATACAACTTTTATTTTATTTTATAACCCTATAACACGGTGCATTTCCGCCGTCGATATAAGATAACAGGTTATAAATGATTTACGTTACCTGACAACATTAGTAGCCGGCGCACTTTGTTCCCGATATGCTATCTCTGTTTTTCGGTGGCCCTATCTAGATTCTGAACGATCGATTTGGATCAAATACGTAGATTTCAGAATGCGTAGGTGCAATCGTTCGAAAGATTGCCCTAAATAATTTACAGCGATACGTTTAGTTCTTATCGGATCAAATTATTCTTTAATTTTTTATTAGTGGTCGAGTTTCGAAAACTATTTTATTAAAGTCGTTTATCGCTGCTCCCTCGGGAACTGTCCATTTATCGGGATAAAAAGTAGCCCATGTGCTATTCCAGACAATAATCTATCTGTGTGTCAAGTCATCCAGATCTGTTCAGCCGTTCTGGCGCGATTGAGTAACCATCCAAAATTGAGTAATCCATCCAAACTTTCGCATTTATAGTAGTAATAAAATTAGTTTGGAAAAAAAGTGATAACAGGTAGAACCACAATGTTCTAGAGTAGAGTAGCAGCCGCCACATTAAGTGCCCGTTGTTGGGTAAATATTGGATCATGTTCCCAATTTCATACCGAATAGCGCTCACTTTTCAAAACTGTATTTTGCCGAACTATATACTATGCTATAATAAGGCCGGCCTTACACAGTCTGAATTTTAAGAATTTGAATTCATATTATTAAATCCAGAAAGCACGGAATTGCATACAATTTAACAATCATCCACACACAATCTGATTTTTTCAGATTATGGATTTCTCAGATTGATCTGACAGAACGCACCTCTTTCCATACATTACGTATCTATGGACGAGCACACACACTGGATTCAGATTATGAATTCATGATCTGATTCAGATTGTGTAAGGCCGGCCTAAGAGTACCCACACCATTGCTAACGCCACCGTAGAGTCATGGCCAGTAAATTAACATTTTCCTGACACGTGTCTGTTTGCAACTACATATCTCCTAAACCGCTAGATCATTATTATTATTATCATTTCATATTTTAATTATTAATGTTTTACGACTTTGCCTATAGCGTGTATGAGTGATAGGGAACATTCTAATACTAATACATTTATGGATCCTGTTATCCGAAATAAATATTGATTGATTGATTGATTATGGTTGATTCTTTTCAAAATGACCTATAATTAAGATAGGCTTTATATTTTTATTAATGACTTATATTTCCAAAACTTATAAATAAATACGCAATACTTAATGTTCTATTTGTTTCTTCTAAATTACATCTTCATCTTCTTCCGTTTCGGCGGTTTGACCAGAGGCCCGCCAATCTTGAACGTGGTGCTGCAGAAACACGTAATCATATTAAACCGTAAAGTAAATTAAATCAAAGCTGATAAAAGGCGTCTCGTTCGCGATCCATAACATCGTAATGTCCTAAAGTCAAATGCCATTACACTTGCTCTAAACATTTTTGACATATTATTCATTTGCCATAATGGTCATAAAAGCCATAATATTACATTACCTAGTGCTCTTTAATTTTTAATTAAATAATTTTTGGGATAAATAATTATTTAGGTTAGGTTTAAAATATTTCTTTATATTATGGCAAAAGATAGTGCAAATAAGCATTAGGATATTCAATATTATGGCATTTACATTAGGGCAAACGTTATGGCAAAATTTAATTATGACCAAAGTTATTATGGAATATACAAACAGGACAAAAGATATTATGGATTCCAATATAGACCCAATAAAAGTTATCGGCTGATAGAGCTATCACATTCGCTCTCGTATCAACAGTCATTAGTCTGTCACGTCTTGACATACGGCCGCACAGAGACGTCAATTAAGTTTTAAGTTTCAGTAGCTGCTGTCACTTTCTTTGCAATAGAATATGACGCAGCAACTTTAATGAAACTTAAAAAATAATTGACGTCTCTGAGTGCGGCAGTTAGCTGCTAAGTGTAAATGGGCTGATAAACGAACAACTTTTCACGGCAATGTGTGGCCGGCAACTATTAGGGTGCTTGTCCACCAGAGATGTGTGAACGATGTCAAAGCTTCCCATTTCCACCAGCGCTAAGCTAAGCTATGAAAATCATCATCATCATCTCAGCCTTCAGCAGTGAACATAGGCTGAACATAGGCCTCCTTCATTGATTTCCAGCGGGAACAATCCATTGCGGCCTGCTTCCAACGACGTTAGAGTTACAAAATAAACGATTCTGATTGGTGAACACCAAAACCAGCAGAGATCTCGTGGGAAAGCAGCCTTACTGCCTTACTCTTACTTCCTATGTTAGAGCAAGACACCGGCCACACGTTGCTGTGAAAATATTGTTCGTCCAGAAACACCCTAAGGAGGTCCCGATATTTAGATCGCTAATGGGTGAATCAACATTTTCTTGTTATTCTGTCCCCTTGTCTCCTGGACAACAGTGATACGAGTAGTTTCTTAGAAAAATGGTTTTAAAATACACTTCTAATATGCTTAGAAGAAAACTTATAAAATAATGGGCTTGTAATGGCCACAAAAACCGATGTTTGGTGGATTTATGTATTTTAACAGTTGTCCAAAATACGTCACGAGAGACAAAAAATAGTCGATTACCCTAATAGTTTTTACTTACTGGCACGTTGTACAAATGGGGCTGAATTTGCAGAACACTGTAACAACAAAAACAAAATAGTTAAGAATACAGAACTAGATCAATGTATACAATGTAATGTATAACTCCGCAATGATGGTCTTGTCCGAAACGCTGGTAGATTCACTCTATATTACCGACGTGTAAAAGAGCCCGTATGTGGCCAATTTACTGAATAAATATTTTGATTTTGATTTGACTCAGCACATTTTCGTTTAACCAGCAGATAATGTTAAGTTGACATTCTGTTTTATCATAGTAAAGTCTATTTAGACCGGGGTCTGCCGCTATTAGAGCCAGTCTGTCGCGAGTAGAGGTGGGTTCTCACCGCTGAGGCAGAGCGAGCAGACGTAGCCGATGGAGAGCGGCTCGCGGTGGCAGAAGCAGGCGGCGCGGTAGTCCACGGCGCCGCCGCCCGGCAGCACTAGCTGGCTGCGCTCCGACGCCTCTGGTAGGAACACCCACTGGAAACACATTACACAATGACTAACCTAACCAAAAAAGATAAAAGTAGCATTACTAACTCTCAATCGACTCGTAATCTTGAAGTAGTCTTCTGCCTTGTAGAAGATCGAGGTTAGTCTGAACACGCATCTATAAGTACTAGCTGCTTGTGTGACCATTGTTTCACCAGAAGATACGACAAGAACCTTAAGGTACAGTTCCCCTTTGGTACCCATAGACTGAGGGTGTCTCAACCCATGTCTATCAGCATTTATTTCTCGTTGTCTGTTACCAGTAGGTACTGCAGGAGGCCCTCGAGCGAGGGCACCTGGAGGTACAGGCCGCCCGAGATGTCGCAGCCCTGCTGCAGCAGGCTGAGGTGCTTGTCCAGGGAGCACACGTCGATCAGGACTTGTTGCTTCTGTAATCACACATTGGGTTTCTGAAATTTTCATCACGAAATCACAACGCAGTGATAGTCTAGCATTTAATAATTGGACATTTTCTTACTGCAGCGACTGCAACTTTTAGAATATTAGATTCTCTGCAATCTCAAAACTTGAGATTCAAATGAAGATGTACTTATTTATTTTTTACCATAGGCAAAAAAAGATGATTTTATTTTTACCGGACTGCCCGAAGGAGGGTTATTGCTTTATATTTCCTGGTACACTCGTGTCGGGAACGTGTTCCGTTAGTTCCGTGGAACTAACGGAACACGTTCTACTATTTATTTATTTACCTGCGCGGTGAAGAAGACGTTCATGTAGTTGATGTACTGCGCGGCCGTGTCGGAGCTGCCCGTGACGACGAGCACGCGGCTGCTCATGCGCGCCGCCGGCGGCAGCCCGCGCCGCGCCTGCGCACAACTCGCTCGTTACTCAACGGCTAGCATATGTTGTCGCTCGAGTCTCCCTTACTAACTAGTATCTACGGATAAAGACGCACTGAGCGGCAAGCGATTAAATACAAAATGTGCTAGCCGCTCTGAAGTTCAAAGTGTACCCTTCCTGATATTATAAAGACGTGAGTAGTTTATTTGTTGGTTCCGTCTTTACGGTTATGTGAAATATGGTTCAGTTTTTATGGAGATGGACATAGGTTACTTTTTACCCAGGAAAATTGGACGGTACAATTGGATAGCGATAAAAGTCTTCTAGCTTGTATTTGTATGCATAGTTTAATGGAGCTATGTTTTGAGTTATACCGGCTCTCGCTCGTTGCTCGACACCAATGTGTGTCCCATCTAGTTCCATGGAACTACATTTTTAATTAAGTTGGCTAAAGTTATGAATCTTGACTTAAATGAAAAATATTGCATGCTTGCATGTAACATGTATTGTAGAACTTTTGTGGAAGATTTTTGTGTGAATGGGTACATCTTTATAATATTGTAAACTCATAATGAGTAGGAGCTTACTCGTGAAATGTAGCAGAGGGCCATAGCTAGGGCTCCAGCTAGCAGTGACTCTCCAGGCTTTTCGTCCAGGGGCTGGCTCTTGACAAGGTTCACCAGTCTGCACACAAATAAAAATAGTTATGATTTTAATGTTCATTACTTACTCGGGGCCCAAAGACTAACCCCCTTATTCATAAACACACAACAAACCTATTTTAGTAAAAGTATGCTTTGTCACTTTCTGTCATATTCAAATGTCACTATGAAAGATAAGGCCACAGCATACTTCAAGCATACTTGTTGTGCGATTATGAATAGGAGGGTAACTGTTTACCTGCAGTTCCAAGTCTGTCAGGCGACCTGCCATTCAAAATCTATAAATGGGGTGATTCCACGAGCGTTTCAACCGCCGTCAGTCCCTTGATTGCATGAAAGTCTAAATTTCTGTAGCTTTGGATGCCATTTTCGGTTATTTTATATTGCACTGACTTCAAAATAACAGAAAATGGCATCCAAACCTTCAGAAGTTTCGACTTTAATGCGATCAAGGGACTGACAGCGGTTGAAACACTTGTGGAATCACCCAATAGTTATTTATGCAAATGGCACATGGTGCCGAGGTTAGGTTAGGTTAGGTTAAAAAAAAAAGGTAATGACCGGCACGAGTATGTAACCAACAACAAGTTGATGAATATTAATCATCTTTGAAATCTTAAGAGAAACTGATATGTCCGTGGGGCCCTTTAGGTAAGATTTATGAGGGGTATCTTGTAGATTTCTAGTAGGTAAATAATGCCTATCCACATCCTAATATGAAACATGCCTTTCAGGATAAGAGGTTGTTTTAAAATCCCTCAACTACACTTTACAGTCCTTAATAACCTTAATAAACTTTCTATTTACTCCACATAATATATTTATACTAAAAATTATTAAAGCTCAGGTACCACATACTAATTTAAAAATATATTCAGTATTTCCTTTCGTAAAATTTTCCATATTTTAAAGAAGTAATAAATGCACTGAACAGAATGTATCAATCAATCAATCAATCAACCAATAGTTCATTTTACATAAAACATAAAAAAAAGCAATAAAATAAGCAATTAGTAATTAAAATAAATAAGCTACTGACCTCATTTTAATCGTTTTTTCAACAAGGGTAAACAATTCATACTGTCCATCAATTTGTCTTACATCAAGAGGTTTTCCAGGAGAGGGGTATAGGTATTCACTGCAAACAAAACATAAAAATTATCAAAATTATATTATACAAATACTTTTTCTACATGTATTCCTTAAAAGTGTATCTATATGTATACATCTCAATAAAACTTTCAGAACAGTAATGCTAAACAAAATTTTAGTTTTTTTCATAAAAACCTATATATGTATATATTTGTATGTCTCAACCATTCTGTAATAATCATAACTTTCAGTTTTACCAGAGACACCAACATAAATGTTGTTTGAATTTTATTTTTGACATTTTACTTTTAAATTAACTCTAGCTGCATTAAACATATTAAATAATAGTTATTAGTAAAACCATATGCAAGATTCCAACACCCTGTGCAGACTATTTAGTCGGCCAATTGTGTTTTGTCTCCACAAACTTTGTAAAAATGGTTAAGAACAACCATATAATTGGCCGATAGAAAGTCATCAGTGTGCGGTGATTTCTTTCATTTATTTTATATCAAACCTTACTTCCAATGTTTACACTTTAGGAATAATAACCATGTTGCTGCTATATTAAATAAAGTCTTACCTTTTATGGAAATGACACCCAATCACCGCCAGCTGATTCTGTGACTTCTGCATCAAATGTGAGTTAGCAAATGCAATGACAGCATCCAGACAGTTGGTGAGCACCTTAGGGTCCTCGGTGATGTAGCGCTGGTTCGGATTTGTATCAACTACAATAACTAGCAGGCTGCAGTCCGAAGGAGCTGTAATAGTTAGCCACTCTTGAAAATTATGTTTAATATTGTTTTAACCTTTGCATTCCCTGCCAGCATATTAAGCGTTTTTTTCTTTTGCCCAATGCCTTGAATGCGTATGTTTTTACGGAATGCGAGGATTGTATAAAACACAAGTTACTGCAGCTGCACCCATATCACGGTCGCCTTTATAGCAGTGGATATGTGTGGTGTGGATAAAGAGTCCGTCACTCTCGCACTTACATTACAGATGTTTTATCTACGTTTATCGACATGTTAAATTCAACCATAATAGGCCCGCTGGGGAGACGGGCAAGGCAGGTGTGCCATGCAATTTTGTTGACTTTATATTTATTCACTTGGTGTTAAGATAGCAACATAGTATCCATCTCCACTAATGAACTAGTGCTTCGGGGATACAATCGAAACCAAATAAAGACTCGAATGAATAAACTTTAAGGTTACAAAGTTCAAGTCACAAAAAACTATTTGTTCTGAGATATTAACGTTTATTTTGTTGGAATGAAGAAGATTATAACTAACTAACCATCATCGTCTGCCATTATAAGATTTGGTTAGTAGGACTCCTAAAAAATCCAGTAATTTTATATTGTTTTGGTGACAGAACAACAAACAGCAATATTTCTTCTTTCACTCTGACATCTGTCAATCCACAGATTAGATAATAACACAGAGAATAATTTGTAGCTAGCCAAAAAAACATGGGCAAATAGAAAATTTGTATTTTTAAGAAAACTTCTAAAAAAGAAAAGGTAATGATAGTAAAAAACATTACAAGGTCTTTTTATATCCTTGTAACTTTTACACTATTGCGCACTGGCCACACCTCATAAAAAACAAAATGTCATCGCCATAAAAGAAATTACCTACGAAAAGATTTTTTTTTAAATGGTAGTATTTATTTATTACGTACCAGCATTGCCATAATATTTTTCAACGTAAATTCTAAAAGGTTGTATTAAGTTAGTTCCTGCTGTTATGTATTTTCGAAGAAGCAAGTGATTGCTATTTAATTTAGACTGGCGCTAGTTTAATTAGACCGTTTTGTATTGTCAAACTAGCTTTTGTACTTCGACTTTTTTATTTTCTTAGATAAAGAATAGTTTCATGTCCATCGCGAATAATGTAGCTTTCTATCAGTGAAGAATTTTTCTTTCCAGATCAGTAGGTAGGTACTTAGTTCCTGAGATTAACATAAGAACAATAAAAACACTATTAACACCAAACGAAAAACCACAGAAAAACATTCCATTGAAAAATTATTTAAGTATGGATTAGATTTTTTTTTATCTTACTGATGATTAGTTAGCGTAATGAAAGTTAAGCCACGGTTTTTTAAGGAAAATAAATTCCCATTTGATAACCGGTTAGCTACGAAGAATTATTTTCCAACGTTTTAAGGTTAAGGTTTGTAAATTCATTACCAATTCGAGAGGGGAGTTGTTAAAGGGTTTAAGTTTAACGAATCATGCCTTCGGCGATGGCGTGGCGAACAAACACACAGGCAAGCCCTTAATCTCTGATTAAAACGTAACACTAACAATGTTCTTATTCAACAAACCTCAGATTAAACGATTTCTCCAAAGCAATCAATATTAATCAAACGCGTTTTAAAACTAGTCCGAACGCCCACACACTTAAACTTACTTTAATTAATTGTATGACTTGTGTCACTGGACAGATGTCACGATCCGTTGATACATTATTATTTACTATGATAAGGTTGTAAAGAGTCCTAAGCTACATACATAAAGAATTCACTCATATCATGGTCACGCGAACCAATCGTAAAGACCCCCCCCCTTATCTAAATACTTTAACCTCTAACATCCTAAATATACTAGCTTATTCCCCTTGGTTTACCTGAGTAATCTATGAATTAATGAAATCAAACAAAAAGGGCTTAGCATGCAATTAAATTCCTGATAACAAATGAATACTAGTTTTGGCTGGTGATCGTCTAGATAATAACAAAATGGACCGAATCGTTGCGAACCTGTAGTAACTCAAAATTCTTTAAATCTTCGCTTTAATTAATTACTTACTTTGGATAACCAGACATGAATAACCATCTAATAACTTCATTTTACTACCTATTTAAATCTAGATTGATAATTATTTATCCCATAATACTATAATGGAATTACAATGGACAATAGTTTATCAATTTTGGTTTAGCTTTTTGTTGGAGAAATTGTTGCTTGATTGTAAATTATGGTATATTATTTCCCTTTATTATCTTAATACTAGTGACTGCTTAGAATTAAAATCCCGTCTTAAATTCCTAGAATATTATGTTAATATGATTTTGTTTATTGAAGCTTTATTAGCTTGAATTGGCCTTGTTAGCTTATATTGGCCTTCCTAATTAGGAAGGTTCGCTGGCCCCTCCACCGCCAACAAACAATAATCTTCGTCCTTAGACTTGGTCAGATTTCTTGCCCAAAAAAAAAGTATTTACTAATTCTCGAATAAGTCATATGTAGGTCTGTTAGTATGTTTGTCTAATTTGGTAACAAAAGAGGACACAAAATAATATTAATATTCGATTCATAATTCCCTTTAGGATCTCTCATTAATATGCTATTATTCATATCTGTAATATTTTTATCATTACATAAGTAACTCTATTTTAACTGTAATAAAGTTATAAGCGTCAATCATGTTTGGATTTAGCATCATATATTTCTAATATGAAATATTCAATTTTCTCTAAGAATCTTCAATGATTTTATATTCGTCACTGTGATAAGATTCAGATGTTTGTTTCATCTTTAGATAGATTGAACTCTCATGATAGTTTTCATGGTATAAGAATTTTATATGTGAAATTCAATAAAGCCACTTTATGTTGTTTTAAATTATTTTAGTACTTAAAGCATCTTTATTAATTTAAGATCCAGGAATATGATCAAATATAATATTTTATATATATATCTCTAGCTTTGTTTTATTTAATGTTTAACTAGAATATATATTACATAATAATATGTTAAACTTTTATATTCCAATTTTATTTTATTTTGTCGTTAATTAGAATATAAGTTTCTTATTTTCTGTAGGCCATCTAGTCTTATGTTATAGTATTTTTAACTAGATATTTTATATTTATATTTTCAAGTTATATTAGATAATTTGTATTAAATTCCGTCAATTCGATTGCTCACTTCAGAAATGAACTGACAAGTTTTCCGAAGTAGAAAGTTAAATAAAGGTAAAAGGTTAATGTCGAGAAAAGGATATTTATCCTGATAGTTAATGAAGATTTTCCCTAATTATTCCTTCAAGATGAAATACATCTTATTTATTATGAGTTTTTTTTTAATTAGTTTTGGAATTTATGAATTAGTGTTGTTTATTCCAAAACTATGTTTATTATGTGTACCTAACCCTATCAGCTTCTAAATAATTTCAATACTAGGACCGGTCCACATTTAACTTAATTGCGTTTTCTTAACTAGCTGTATCGTTAGGTCAGGTAAGCCTAAGGGTGACTATCTAAACCTGGTGTAATGTTCCTTCCTCGGACCAAAATAGCCAGATTGAGGTTGGAACGCCCTATTATGTACATAGGTTTTCCTCATTACATATAAATGTATTATTTTATGGGGATCACAAAGCAATTCAGAGGGCTTTGGAATTTGGTGTAGCCCGCTTACTAAACTTATGTTCTGGAGCCTTCCTTAGCTTTAACCTTTGTTGGACTTTTGCTCTGTGAGATAGCATTTTCTCATGTCTTATGTTCGCCATGAAAAAACCTCGGCTACCCGAGAATTTAGCTTCAATTCAAATAAATTTACCACCGCTAGGCTTATTTGTATTGCCACGAACACGGTTCATAGTTAAAAAACTCGTGTCATGGTGAAGAAGTCTTAACGAAATTGTCAGCTGACTGAATTATTAAATTCTCCCCTTAGAAATTCATTCCCGAACCATCGAGTGAACATTTTAAATGACTGAAATATCAACGCCACCGGCGTACAATACTTGCTAATCACCCAAAACAGCTCTTTTAAACTCGTGATTTATCAAAGCCCCTTTTAAAATTTATTAGCAACATTAAGAACTTTATCACAGCTAAATCGCCCTGTTGTATGAAGAAAAGTAAACTGATTAGCTTCCCTACTCCCTTCTAAATATTCAAATTAATATTAAATAACTTAACTGACTTGAAACTTAATGGCAAATCCCACAAAACTAATTTATATTCACTTCACATTATTAGTTTAAAACCCAAAACAAATTCCTTAATATCAAAATATCAAGATAGTAAACGTTACTAATTTACTAAGATTCTAAACTTTAACTTTTATCTATATTAATTTAATCAACAAGAACATATTATAATTAACTTAAGAAACCCCAAAACTAATTAAGTTATTCAAAACAATTATCAAAATGTAAAAATAAAATTTTCATTTACGTAAATAAAGCCCTTTGACTCGAATGCAATACTATCACCACCTTCCCCTTTGGAAGCTAATCAATCAAAAAGCCTTGAACACCCGCGAACTCGCCTATTTAACCCCACCTCGAACTTTTCTCATATTTATCACTTTTATCACTGCGGGCACATTTGGACATGCGCACTAGCTTATCTTCTATCTCTCTTTTATTTCAACCGTTTCTTCATATCACCCTTATCAACCTACATGACGAAGCTGATTAGACCGTATAGTGTTCTATTATTTTGTCCGCTTTCTTAACTACAGCTCGGCCCAGCGGCCCAACGCAACCCCCCATCGATCAGCGCCCCACAGTTCAAATCTCCACCCATCTCAATGTCTTTTTGTATTTTTCTATTAAAATATTTTTAATGATTCCTTTTGTTTTACTAATGCTAATTAGGAAAAGTCCAATTTAATATTTAATTATTTCTTAGTTAACCCTTTTATTTGTTATGAAATTTCTGTAACTAATAAAGTGTCAAAAGTTCATATTAGAATTGTCTAAGGTTTTTACTATTCCTTTATTTACTTAATGATACTCTATTTAAATAGACTGTAATATGATTGTTTGTTCCTTAATTACTCCAGTCTACCAAACCAATAAACTTCATTCTGACCTATAATTTTAAGTTTTATATACAAATAGATGTCGCTATTTGTTTATAATTATACAATTACTTTATTTGTAATTATATGTATGTTTTTAACAGACTAAATGGACGGATGTCTATGTGGCTCGTTACAGTCCTGCCTTTTGAAATCTTAAAGATGATAATGAAATTCTAGCTTAGCATCTGAAGAGATTTCAACCAATCTGCAATTATTTTTTTTTTAATTTTTAACACTAAAATTCATTAATATCAAACCCTTCTTGTTCTCGGTGTTGTGTGGATTTATACCTATTCAAACTGCAAACAGAAATGAGATCAAATTTGTCAATTTCAAATGTTCTGTCATGAAATATTATGGCATTTGAGATTTCGTTCTTTTCTGCGAAGAAGAGAATTGTGGGTTCTCTCAATTTCTAACAATTTATAATCAATTGTTCAATAACGAATCTTTTGTATGTATGATTTGACTTGAAGTTCTTGATTATACTACTCAAAATCAAACGCAAATCTTTAGACGTCAAAATGATCATAACATTGCATAACATTTCATTCTATCAACACATTATTCCTCACTCTGAACACAATTTAAACCTGGCGAATGCGTAGTGTATGAAGACTTAGAATTGGCTGCTAGTTGAGTATGGGTTTGTTAGAAGTTGCTTAAAAGCTGACTGATTGTCATATACAAATTTTTTTGTACATGAAATCTTTCTTTTAACCTAACTCTCAAGTCTTTTCTTCTAACAAACTGTTTGTAAAATGTTGTGTCTCCAGGTGTATTATTAATAAACCCAGTCTGTTGTTTATGAAATGTATTCAAAGTTAAACCCCTCTCTATAGTTTCATTAAAATTAAGTACTTAAGAAAATTTTACTCATTCAGTTTTACCGTTCATAACTTTTCATGTCGACTGTAACCTTTCGCGCCAGTTCTAACCTAAAATACATTTTTATACAAACACAGTCTGGTTAATTTATTATGATAAACTGAATCTTTACCTTTAAACAAAAATTTTTGAATTCTAATCAAATGCAAAACCAACATCCCAAATTCACCTTATTACAACAGTCATCCGCCCAAATAAAATCCATTTCATTATACGTTAATTTGACCTTTTTTATTTTTTTTTTGTTAGCAAAATTTTAAATTTTTAACATATCTCCAATGTGTTCGTACATTTTTTTTTAAATATTTTACTCTATTACTATCAATAATTATTTATTTGTTAAGTGCCCCAAAAATAAAAATTATGATTCATCTTAATTTTTGATACTTCAATAAATAAGTATCTTTGTTTTTACAAACTCAATTGTATTGTGGCGTAGCCTTAATTAATTTATATATTTTAAATCTCTTTAATTAGAAAATGTAAAATTTATTGCTAATTTGTAACCACCCGAATTTCTGAAATACGGCCCTGGTTAAAGTACGTCCCTGTTCACTACGTGGCCTTCGACACGAGCGCTCGTCGCTCTCGCCGGGCTGCGCGCGCAAACCACCAGCCGCTAACACGCTCCGACGCTGCGTATGTGTATGGTATTAAACCTACTATGACAAACTTGACTTTCTACTGTTATCCCGGTAGGACACCTCCATAATATCTATTATAATGATCGTGTACTATCAGGCAGTGTGAAGAGTCCTTATTAAGAGACTGTTGACACGTCACTAAATCTATAGAAAAGAAACTTTGTAAAATTAACCGTTTTTTTAATGTAAGTAAAGACGTCAGATATTTAGTTTCCCTTTACGCATTAATAATGTTAAGTTGAATAGTTTTAATACGTCAACGAATTTAATAATTCAGAACAATGATAATTATTCGGTATCAAGATTGACAACACACTTTAATTCGCCATCAATAAAACTGATCAATACAATGATTGACACGTTAAAATTTGTGAATCCGTATCACAAAATTCTTATTCATTTAGAATGTTCAAAATATAACGGTAATAACATAAACACATATACTAGATTTAATATCTTAAGTCATATTTTATTTTGTACGCATTTGACATTTCTTTATAATCTGTGGATATCTGTTCTGTTGATTTATTGACTATAAGCTGGCACTAGCTATCGACAAATAAATTGTATTTGTATTGAGTATTCACCGAATATTTGCAGTTAAAACAGTTACTCTGCATGCTGCTGCAAAAATAATTAACGAAAAGAACGTGTCTTTGCCTTTGGTAACGCAACCCGATTCATCAAGTAAAAACAAGTAAGTTTAACTAATGTCAACTAATTTATGATAATAGAATGTATTTGAACTAACTCGTCCACTCAAATTAATAACGTTTAATGTTAAACATGTTTAGAATATCCTAATAACTTATTCCTTTCAATAAAATAGTCAATGTTGAAAATGACTTTTGATAACCAATACGTACATGTCGACTTTATTACTAAATTGATTTATCTGTTTTGTTTCAGATTCTCTCTTTGTTGTTGAAGAAGGAATACACATACTAACATCATATTACTGAACATCTGCCTGTTGGTCTTATGTCTTATGACGGCAAAATGTTTATAAGAAAATAACAATGAACGAAACTCATCACATAAGCAACTTTACAACGTCAACCCCAAGAAACCGGCTAAAAAGGTCAACCATCCGCTCCATACTGCCAAGTGAAGTGATAAAAAGTGAAGTGCACCTCGTTTAAATTGATAATCTATCAAACGTCTCGTTAAACTTAATTTCCCTTATTGTTTGTTATGAACTAATTTTGTATTAAACAATGTATAACTTAAGTTTTCCTTGTATTTAATCTAATTGAAATAGAAAAGCTTGATTGGCTCTGTTTTCTAAAGATTGACCGTCTTATTAAATTTATAAAAATTTGTTTATTATTACAACTTTTGATATTTAAGTGTATTATGTTGACAAACTTCTATTTCACTTCATGCTAGCGTTATGTTAAGATTATAAAATGATAAGTTTACAAAGTTGAAATAGCGACTAAGACCGTCTCTTTCTATTTTTTCTTTTACCAAATATTATGAATTGTTTAATGTTAAGCAACCCCTGACTTTACGTTCCCTGCTATAAGACATATTGAAAATGTATAATTGAATTTATAATCGCAAATGTATATTTTGAATCACCGTAACTAGTCACAGATTAGGGTTAAGGTACAGTTTCACTGAGCGTGTGGAATCCCGCATATTGCTCCTGTTTCCTTTTAGCGTTTAGCATTCATAGTGAAAAAATGAAGAAGTTATAAATGATGATGATAAAAATAAAAGTTAAATGCAAATACCGTCTTTTGTTTCATTTTCCGATATTTAGATGATAATTTCTATCGGATCCTAATTTTTATGATTGACAACAAAGAATGTCATACTATTTCATCCACATTTGACATACCTAGGTAACGAAAGTGAAATCACTAATTATCTCTATTAAGAAATGAAAATTAAACTCATCGTTTTGTTATCTAACCAAAAGTATTATTTTATATCGATTGTTTACTTTGGTTCACTCTCTTTTTTTTAATACCAACTTATTTATGAACGTTAATAATGGAATCCCATTTCATTTATTCTAGTACCTAGATTCACTTTAAACATTTCACTCTACCAATTCCAATAATCGATAATCTAAGTCGATAGATATATGTCAAGTTTATAGTCGATAGCTATTATCGATTAATCTGTTTCAATCATTATCTGCTCATTCCGCGTTTTGTTCCACAACCATATTACATTTATTATCTTTTATCAATCTGATTAGATTTCCATTATTCAAACTTGATATTCTAAAATATCTCTTACATAAATAATGAAAATGTCACTTCGACTATTTTTATAAAACGATATCTTCTTATGAATCGGAATATAATTTTGTTATAGCAACACTAAACTTTCTAATGTAATATTACCAAATTCAATTTAAATCTAGGCTGTAAGGATTGATGACTTTGGCCTATCCCTTCGGAACAATTTTGAAACAACAACAATGTAACAATTCGTTCTATAATGTCATAACCTATAAATTTCGTGATCTGCAAATTATAACATAAACACGGCGAATGTTCCCAGACTTGATACTAAATGTAAAGTATTTTCTATTATAAATACTTGGGACCCATCTCCGTTATATTCCATCAGCAAAGCAATATGACCGCTCTTACTATGAATCATGATGAATCATGAATTCTAAACAAAACTACAAGGTAACTATTAGTTTACTATTTCTTTGATTTTCTTTGTAATTCATAATTAGTTATTCTAGTTACTTGTCTAGTTCATAACATAAAATCCTTATTTACTTTTTATGACAACTTAACCGATTTCCATTAGATTTTTATATATCGAAATTGACAACTTACAATTTCATCTGTTAAAAGTCCGATTATAACAAAACTATAGAAACGTATTGATGTTATGTCTACCTATATGATTTGTTTTATAACTAATATTAATCCTTGTCGTTTTTTCTTTTTAGATTAACATTCAAAACAGTATGTGCAATCAAAAGTGAAGCAATAACTAGTGACTGAAAATTTTACAATAAGATTGTACTTCTCCGAAACTACATACGAAATAATGGTACTTTATTTCTACAAACAACAATAAAGTCTCAGAAGAAACATACAGGTAATATTATGTTTGTTTTTATGTTTCAAAACTCAAACTTTTGTCAAAATAAATTTATAGACTTTTCTCATTGTTATTAGGCTTTAACTACTGTTGAATAAGATTAAATCAAGTTTATTGTTATGAACAATACTACTGAATATCAACCAACCAACTAACTATAAACTAGTTTTTCCCTCTTAAATATTTGTAGGTATTTGACTTATCAGTTTCTGAAATTTATATTTTTTTGTTTCTATTTCAGCTTACAAGAATTACAAGAGTCCCAGATAAACAACAAATCCTGACGTTCTTCGTGTTAATGCTGATATTATACTGACTCAGACTATTAATTGAAAATTCTGCAACTTAATTTAGATTTTTGTATCCGTCATTTCTACATTAAATTAATACAAATTTCGTTGTTTACTTCACCTGCCTTAGTTTATACAACTTTTAACTTTGATATTAAATGAGTGGATATTCTGCTTGTATTTATATTTATTCAGCAACAATAATTCCACTTAGAAATCAATAAATTTTACACTTTTCAGTTTAGTTATCCCGCCTGCCTTAAACCATTATACTTTTAGATATCAGTAAACATAAAGTATATGTAAACAATATCATAATTTGTTATTTATAATGTTATTAATTATCATTATTGATTAAATAACTTTTCCCTGCCTTCAATTATAAAACTATAACCCGATTAATAATCAAATAACTGTTTACAACCAAAATGTAAGTAATTAATTAAAACAAAGACCTCCATCTTCACTGACAACAATTGGGCTCACTAGGAACCAATTTTTCTATGTAAATTAATAATAACTAATAACAAACAACGACTGTTACTGATAATTCTTGGTTTCCATGGCAACTATTTTAATAAATAAATCTAATTCCAGAATCCTGATCGCGGCCGCAATTGTAAAGAGTCCTAAGCTACATACATAAAGAATTCACTCATATCATGGTCACGCGAACCAATCGTAAAGACCCCCCCCCTTATCTAAATACTTTAACCTCTAACATCCTAAATATACTAGCTTATTCCCCTTGGTTTACCTGAGTAATCTATGAATTAATGAAATCAAACAAAAAGGGCTTAGCATGCAATTAAATTCCTGATAACAAATGAATACTAGTTTTGGCTGGTGATCGTCTAGATAATAACAAAATGGACCGAATCGTTGCGAACCTGTAGTAACTCAAAATTCTTTAAATCTTCGCTTTAATTAATTACTTACTTTGGATAACCAGACATGAATAACCATCTAATAACTTCATTTTACTACCTATTTAAATCTAGATTGATAATTATTTATCCCATAATACTATAATGGAATTACAATGGACAATAGTTTATCAATTTTGGTTTAGCTTTTTGTTGGAGAAATTGTTGCTTGATTGTAAATTATGGTATATTATTTCCCTTTATTATCTTAATACTAGTGACTGCTTAGAATTAAAATCCCGTCTTAAATTCCTAGAATATTATGTTAATATGATTTTGTTTATTGAAGCTTTATTAGCTTGAATTGGCCTTGTTAGCTTATATTGGCCTTCCTAATTAGGAAGGTTCGCTGGCCCCTCCACCGCCAACAAACAATAATCTTCGTCCTTAGACTTGGTCAGATTTCTTGCCCAAAAAAAAAGTATTTACTAATTCTCGAATAAGTCATATGTAGGTCTGTTAGTATGTTTGTCTAATTTGGTAACAAAAGAGGACACAAAATAATATTAATATTCGATTCATAATTCCCTTTAGGATCTCTCATTAATATGCTATTATTCATATCTGTAATATTTTTATCATTACATAAGTAACTCTATTTTAACTGTAATAAAGTTATAAGCGTCAATCATGTTTGGATTTAGCATCATATATTTCTAATATGAAATATTCAATTTTCTCTAAGAATCTTCAATGATTTTATATTCGTCACTGTGATAAGATTCAGATGTTTGTTTCATCTTTAGATAGATTGAACTCTCATGATAGTTTTCATGGTATAAGAATTTTATATGTGAAATTCAATAAAGCCACTTTATGTTGTTTTAAATTATTTTAGTACTTAAAGCATCTTTATTAATTTAAGATCCAGGAATATGATCAAATATAATATTTTATATATATATCTCTAGCTTTGTTTTATTTAATGTTTAACTAGAATATATATTACATAATAATATGTTAAACTTTTATATTCCAATTTTATTTTATTTTGTCGTTAATTAGAATATAAGTTTCTTATTTTCTGTAGGCCATCTAGTCTTATGTTATAGTATTTTTAACTAGATATTTTATATTTATATTTTCAAGTTATATTAGATAATTTGTATTAAATTCCGTCAATTCGATTGCTCACTTCAGAAATGAACTGACAAGTTTTCCGAAGTAGAAAGTTAAATAAAGGTAAAAGGTTAATGTCGAGAAAAGGATATTTATCCTGATAGTTAATGAAGATTTTCCCTAATTATTCCTTCAAGATGAAATACATCTTATTTATTATGAGTTTTTTTTTAATTAGTTTTGGAATTTATGAATTAGTGTTGTTTATTCCAAAACTATGTTTATTATGTGTACCTAACCCTATCAGCTTCTAAATAATTTCAATACTAGGACCGGTCCACATTTAACTTAATTGCGTTTTCTTAACTAGCTGTATCGTTAGGTCAGGTAAGCCTAAGGGTGACTATCTAAACCTGGTGTAATGTTCCTTCCTCGGACCAAAATAGCCAGATTGAGGTTGGAACGCCCTATTATGTACATAGGTTTTCCTCATTACATATAAATGTATTATTTTATGGGGATCACAAAGCAATTCAGAGGGCTTTGGAATTTGGTGTAGCCCGCTTACTAAACTTATGTTCTGGAGCCTTCCTTAGCTTTAACCTTTGTTGGACTTTTGCTCTGTGAGATAGCATTTTCTCATGTCTTATGTTCGCCATGAAAAAACCTCGGCTACCCGAGAATTTAGCTTCAATTCAAATAAATTTACCACCGCTAGGCTTATTTGTATTGCCACGAACACGGTTCATAGTTAAAAAACTCGTGTCATGGTGAAGAAGTCTTAACGAAATTGTCAGCTGACTGAATTATTAAATTCTCCCCTTAGAAATTCATTCCCGAACCATCGAGTGAACATTTTAAATGACTGAAATATCAACGCCACCGGCGTACAATACTTGCTAATCACCCAAAACAGCTCTTTTAAACTCGTGATTTATCAAAGCCCCTTTTAAAATTTATTAGCAACATTAAGAACTTTATCACAGCTAAATCGCCCTGTTGTATGAAGAAAAGTAAACTGATTAGCTTCCCTACTCCCTTCTAAATATTCAAATTAATATTAAATAACTTAACTGACTTGAAACTTAATGGCAAATCCCACAAAACTAATTTATATTCACTTCACATTATTAGTTTAAAACCCAAAACAAATTCCTTAATATCAAAATATCAAGATAGTAAACGTTACTAATTTACTAAGATTCTAAACTTTAACTTTTATCTATATTAATTTAATCAACAAGAACATATTATAATTAACTTAAGAAACCCCAAAACTAATTAAGTTATTCAAAACAATTATCAAAATGTAAAAATAAAATTTTCATTTACGTAAATAAAGCCCTTTGACTCGAATGCAATACTATCACCACCTTCCCCTTTGGAAGCTAATCAATCAAAAAGCCTTGAACACCCGCGAACTCGCCTATTTAACCCCACCTCGAACTTTTCTCATATTTATCACTTTTATCACTGCGGGCACATTTGGACATGCGCACTAGCTTATCTTCTATCTCTCTTTTATTTCAACCGTTTCTTCATATCACCCTTATCAACCTACATGACGAAGCTGATTAGACCGTATAGTGTTCTATTATTTTGTCCGCTTTCTTAACTACAGCTCGGCCCAGCGGCCCAACGCAACCCCCCATCGATCAGCGCCCCACAGTTCAAATCTCCACCCATCTCAATGTCTTTTTGTATTTTTCTATTAAAATATTTTTAATGATTCCTTTTGTTTTACTAATGCTAATTAGGAAAAGTCCAATTTAATATTTAATTATTTCTTAGTTAACCCTTTTATTTGTTATGAAATTTCTGTAACTAATAAAGTGTCAAAAGTTCATATTAGAATTGTCTAAGGTTTTTACTATTCCTTTATTTACTTAATGATACTCTATTTAAATAGACTGTAATATGATTGTTTGTTCCTTAATTACTCCAGTCTACCAAACCAATAAACTTCATTCTGACCTATAATTTTAAGTTTTATATACAAATAGATGTCGCTATTTGTTTATAATTATACAATTACTTTATTTGTAATTATATGTATGTTTTTAACAGACTAAATGGACGGATGTCTATGTGGCTCGTTACAAGGTTCCATGTTACATGCTATCGTATGTTTATTTAGAACCTTGGAATATGGAGGGAGATGCGTATTTGTCAGAACGCATTCCTTGCGCGCTTTACCATCGAATTCATCATGTTTTGATGTGTGTACAAAGATCGGTTTGTTTAGGATCGCTAGAGTTCTAATATGATGGGTGTTAAGAGGAAAAGGGATAGCGAGATTAAGTATAGCTTGGAAAAAATGGTGACTTATAGTCATAAGTGGACCTACTATATCTTCAACTAGCAACCGCTAATCTGTTTCCAGAGTTTTTTTCTTTCTCGTAATTTAATAAAATTATAGAATGAGTTTTTCCTTAGCGCTTAACATGTTCTTTAAACGTGTCTTACTGCCGCACTCATAGACGTTACCTAATTAATTTTTAAGTTTGGTTAAAGTTGCTGCGTCTTATTCTATTGCTATAGCAAAGAAAGAGAATCTCCGCGGGCCTATTATTGTGGTGTTTATCGATGTGGATAAAACCTTTACCAACCACTTTATACCTAACTAGTATATAAGTGCGAGGGTGATAGAAGCTTCATCCACGTTTATCCACCGCGGTTAAGGTGACCATAATTACGGGGCCTGGCGTTGCTCACGTCAACAGGCGACGGTGACTATTCATTAGGTGGCTCGTTTGCCTTTAATGTCTTAAGTTTAATTAAAGTTGCAGCAACTTTAACGAAACTTAAAAATTAATTGACAACTCTGAGTGAGGCAGTTACACATTACGCTGCAACGATTTCTTTATTTATAATCTGTGAATATGCTGGGAATTGACAAAGGCGAAGGCACGAGGGACACGAGTTACGGCAATTCTATACTATGATCTGCCGAGTGATTTAGCAATCAGCGAGGAAGGCATTCATAATGTTTGTATGTTATTAATTTGTTCACCGATAACTCGAGTTGCTTGCGATATATTTTGTGAAATTTGGCATTAGTATAAAAGGAGTTAGGGGGAAAATCGCGAGGTCTCGCTTCGAGACGAACTACTAGTTTATACAGTCGCAACGATGGCTTTTGTCACGGAGTGTATTTATTTAAGTAAGAGAATATCCCAGCAATCCTGTTGCGCATATCGCTGGCGTGGAGGCTTGCCCCGTGCGCGATACCATCGCTATGACTACTGACTGGACAGCTAATGTGTAATTGATGGTTGATTTGTCGCTACCACTCGCAACTGTTCCATTGCTACGCGTGCGCGTTTGCTTTATTAAAATTTAAATAATATTAAAGAAATATAGAAAACAATTACCATAAAAATAATAAACAATAATTACCTACTTAAAAATAACAAAAAAAAACTAGTATTATGGCAAAGGGCTCTGGAGCCAGCGTAGGTTATACTGAAAACCATTATTGAGGTGAATAATTGATTACGCACACAGCTACATGCAACAAAGGTAGGGAATGAAGGAGTGAATGTGAACAATATTCCGCTGCCAATACATGATACTTATATGACGTTATGTGCGTGACCTCAACTCTGGTGCCGATACCTATACTTCCAAGCCCAAGTCGCTTTCATGTAATTCGTTTAAGTAACCCTCATAATAAATAAATAAATATCCGGGACAATCTCACACAAATTGACCTAGTCCCAAACTAAGCTCTAGGCTTGCACTGTGAGTACCAGGCAACGATATACATTATGTACTTATATAGAGAAATACATACTTAAATATATAGAGAACATCCACGACTCAGGAACAAATACTCGCGCTCATCACACAAATATTTGAACCCGGGACCGCCAGCTTCGTAGGCGGGGTCACTACCAACTAGGCCAAACGCGTAGTCAAAATAGGGATCATAATAGTCAATCGAAAAGAGTATAAAAGGAGACAACTATTTATTAAGAAAACCGATTGATTATTTCTTAGCACAAAGCTCTTCAGCGAATCGCTTCCAGCATTCATCAAACGCAGACCTGTCCGAATAGTTAAGAAAAGAATACTCCTCTTATCTCTTTCATACAAAGTCTCAAGAATGGCATCCATAGGTTGTCATACAACCATTAGGTATTTGATTTACACGGACCTCTTTATCAAACTACGTAAGACGGGAGCTTATTATTACATCCGAATTGTATTTCATCGCCAGATGACAGTAGATATGGCGCCAAACTTATGTCGTCTGTCAAAATACATGTTAACAGCGCTGCGATGAACGCAGCGATAAGAAACATGAATAATATTATAGGGATGTGACGGGATACCTGTCTTTTATGACATTGTGTATACACGGCTAATGATATGGCTCATTTGAATGCGTTGGTGGTCTGGCCGGTTAGAAAAAACAGACGCGTTTTTGTACTATAGACTATACTTATCTGTTTTGACTTGCGGATACAGTAATTGTGTCGATTGTTTTGGCTTAAAAACGATTGCTTTTGTTTTTGGCAAGTAAAAAGCCTTATTACTCAATGTATGGGAGTCTCAGATCGGGGTTGAGTGTTAGGGTGCGTTTCCAGCGGAGCGAATATACGACAAAGCTCACGACTTACCCGAGCACGCAGTTTATACTTACTGCTGGATTACACTCGCCAACGAATCAGACACGAAGTGAGTTGCGACCTGCACCGTTTTTGCTTCTCGTCGCTCCGTGCCGCTTGAGTAGGAGCCACCCACCCTAAAGTTGCTCTATCAAGAACATTTGTCCAGGGGGCCTGGCTAAGATGCAATTACGCAACTTAAGAGGATTGTGAGTTGACGGCTTTCCATACAAACGGCGATAACGTTTTCCACCCTCTAAATGTTAACCGATTTCAAGGAATTCGACCAACTTTTGTTACGTTGTGAGTCGGAACTAAAACTTAGTCCGTACGTTTCCTTTTTCCAATATTAACAATAAATTTCAATTTATTCCCGTTTTATTGTTTTCATACAAAAGTAAATTCGGCCATAATCTCTTTATAAATATTTAAAAAAACGAAACGTACGGACATAGTTGTTGATCCAACTGGCCACATATCAAAAATTTGTCTAATTCGTTAACATTTAGGGAGTGTAAAACATGTTCACCGTTTGTGAGGAATTAATGATTTTCAAAATCAAAGAAAATAAGCAGTTGCGTCCAACTCCCTACATTTTGTCAATTTTCGAAAATCGTTAAACTAGCGTAATGCATGCCCTGGACGAATGTTCTTGAAAGCAACTCTAGGGTGCATTCGCAACAAATTATCTTTGCTTCGTCGCGGCTCTTTCAAACTTACTTTTCTCATCATTGGCCGAAGTTCATGCTCGCGTGCTCGGTCTGTATCTAATGTTCGGCGCAGTGTCAACACATTCGATGAAGAATGTTCATTTCACGCGATTTCATGTGAAGTCTCTTGGTAGAGGCACTCCTTTACGCTAATAGTAGAGCTAATAAATAGTAGGTACACGTATCGTACGTAGAGCTAAAAAATCATATGAAACAACTATATAATAGATAGTAGCCTTCTACGTACTATTATATACATAAAACTTCCGTGAAAAATTATCTAACTGAAAGTGAAAATGCATTAAAATCCGTTGCGTAGTTTGAAAGATCTAAGCGTACATGCAGAGGGACAGACGACGGCGGGAAGCGACTTTGTTTTATACTATGTAGTGATGTAGTGAAGTAATATCGAGAACCTAATCAAATTTGCACATTGAACTTAGATTATATTTATTGAAGCATATAAAATAAAATGCATGCAAAGCCTTTTAAAGCTTATAAGAGTTCTGTCAATAGTTTTTAACGCTAAAGCCACGGCACGATCCCCGATTGTGCTCGGCCTTTTTTATTCAAGAATGCAATTAACAGTTCGGAAAGCTGATCAATTTTATTAAGTAAATGAGCGCGGCTGGCAATTGAATGTGATTTTACGAGAACATTGTTTACAAGGCTTCGTGCCGCTGAGCAGCGACGCCACGTTAGCGCGCGCTTTCGAAAATCGAACTCGAATAAGAAAAAAAGGCGGGAACGAAATAATTATGCACGTTCCGTTTCGTAATGGGCGTCGCGCTACCGTTTCGCTTTAATAGCTCGCTTGTTCTCAGAATTTAATTACGGAGTGCCCAGATTAGCTGGCGTGCGTTCCGTTTTGTTAATAACTCTAATAATGGATGACGCCTGCACTTTGTGCCTTAATGCGCGCTGTTGCCATCACACTCGCACTTTTATTAAAGCAATAGATCACACATGACTTTTATTGACGCAAAAAAATACAAGTAGCTCTATTAACTCTATTGTTTAACGAAATAACGACTCTGTTTCTTCGTATCTGTCATCTGAAACAGACCTTCAAATTTTAATATTAATGAATCAATAACGAGCTCTCAAAAACAAATTGTCTAACCGATAAGACGAGCTCCGATACAGACAAACAAAACATAAACGATTCAGCCTTAATAAGAACCGGGGCCCAGAGATGAACACAAAAGAAAAAGATAACCGCCTATTGTTTTTTTTATCATGTTGTCAATATCGCGCGGCCAAATTTTCAATATTGGAATGCCACGATTCGCCAATAAGAAGCTGGGAAGAATTGATTTATTGTCCAATTAGCGTCGGTCAGGTGTGCCAACTGCCAAGATAGCATCAGGCTGGGTAACCTAACTCGGTTGGAACTACTATTTCTTTTGGCGCGTTTCGTTTAAATGGCATATTGGAATCAAAAAAGAACCTTTACACCATGCTGGCTGCTTTCTGGACGGTGTATTTGAAATTCTGATCGTGCGGGGCGCGGGCTGCTTGAGTGGAAATCGATTTGAATTAATTGCAGCTCTGCTTTTTGTCGGCAGGAACGTTAATTTGATATGAATTATTTTTAAATCGTTACACTGCAAGAAACATCTGTCAGCAATTATGTATTTTTCATTTTGTGCAACCTGTCTTGGTAAACTTTTTCTAATTTTATTAGGCACCTAACAGGTGAAACAAATTAGCTGCTTTTCAAATTCGCAAAGAGAAGAATTTCGAGTTTGAATCCAGAATCAGCAAAAGCGTTCCGTTTCATTATTGGTCGTCAATGAAACCCACCCGCCCGCGGGCGTTAATGGCGATTAGGTTACGCAGAGGGAAATTAACTTGAGACGTAATGTATACGTATGGGCCCTATAATACATATTTATTTGATTACGTGATTTGCGTGGTTTGATGGTGTATGCCATTACGACGTTACCATGGTTCTTGTCATATTACTAACTAATAGGTAAATTAAAACTTGTCAAAAGCTTCTTTAACGCATCGTTATTCTCTTGTTATTCTATGATTGGAGGTCCCGATACGTTCACACTCAGCTCTAAACGTACCGTATGGATGAACATTAGAAGCACAAACATGCACAAATATCAAAGAAGCAGTAAAGTAACACACGAAGTGTCTATAAAATTATCTAAATGCTGGCAACACAATGCAATAAGTTTTGTTAATGAACACGAGCGGAAGAGACCACAGAACCGCCATTGTTCTATGTTTAAATTTAAACGCCAACGGATATGTGTTCGAATTTTGAATCGGATGGATGCCCTCAGTGTGTGAAAATTACCTGACCGCATATAGCAGCTGCTGTTTACGCGACAGGTTTTAGTTTATTCTGTGGTTGTAAGTATTTAAGCAACTATGACCTTAAGAGCACTAGTGCGATTCCGACTAGCCTAGTTGGAACCGCTAATTCCCCATATTGAATATCAAAGGCCGTCTCACAATCGAGAAGTAAATTTATCTGCCACTTAAAGTTAGCCCTCCCCTTATCTATTAAGGCCTTATTTTAAGTGACAGATATGCTATACTTGACGATTGTGAGACAGGCGCTTAATATCCTGGAATTCCAAAACATAGCATTCTATAAAAGGTTTGTTATTATTATTATTATTATTATTATTATTATTATTATTATTATTATTATTATTATTATTATTACCCAACATTTCGAAATTCCTAAATGCTCCTTAAATAGATAATACAATAAACGTGTAATCTGGTATTTAAAATTTAATTAAAGCCTTGTAATTATTTTTCCGAAGCGGTTTTATAATAAATATTCTCACTTCGGTGGAACTTAAATTTCTATATCTCGTGTATCTCAATGAGTATTAATAATATTAAGGTGCCTGCATGTCCTATCTTTAATAATAAGGCCGGAAAAGTAATTTAACGTACGAAGTACAAGAAACAAAATGAAAAATCACACCAGAATAAAACAAAAATCACGGCTGTTAAAATTGACCCAGTTAAATGTTTCTTGCTATTTGTTTCAATTTTAAAACGAAAGATTTGTTAAAGTGATTCTACATTTTACTGAAGGTCTTAAAAAATCAGGAGAAAACACCTGCAACTCAGTTGTACGATAATAGTTAAACTAGGCCACAACAGCTTTAAATTTTCCTGCAGATAGGCAAAAACCATCAGTGTTGCCACCATTACAGAACAATTTAGTAGCGAGTTATGAATAGAGGCGGCGGGAAATGTCTGCGGATAGTCGATAAATTCCGGTGGCATTTGACGCAACGCGGCCGCGGGGACGGCCATTATGGCACTCGCCCTTATTATTTCCAATATAACACTGATTCCAGCCTATAACGAAGTTTTAAGTGGCTCCCGAAATGGCAAAGGGACAGTAAAATACCCAACCGTAAAAATATAGGGCACATTCTCCCCAAAATTTCGATGTCGTTTGTATCACGCACTGCCGAGTGCGAAGTTATCGTTGAAGGTTTCAGCGCCCTATTACACCGACCCCCTATTACCTACCACAGCCACATGCGAGAAAAAGACGGTAGCACACCACCCCCCCGCCCCCCGCCCTTGCAATAAATGTGCGGGAAAGAAAGAGACGTAGTAATAGCCGGAAATTAGCACTCGTCTATCTTTCATTTTACACCCCAAATTTTCTTATTCCAATTTCCTCTCGCTACGAGGCTCTCCATTTCAAACGACGTTGTTACAAAGTCGGGCGCGGGGGAAAAACGGCTAACGTATTCGGTGGGAGGTTCGAAATTCAAATGAATATTTGTCGATGTTTGGGTCGTTCTAAATTTGAAAATGCTTTAGAACACTCTGTCATTTGAAATGAGTCATTTTCTGATAAGAATGCCCTATTGGCTGAGACGTGTGCGCGGGCCGTCGCCGATAATGCCATTTCCGAACGTAGATAGCGTATAACTTGGGTGTCGGGTTTTTGCTCGAGTTTTAATAAAGCATAGGGGGAGAGCGGCCGAGATATGGAAATGAGCGTGTGGAGAGGAAATTTGAATTTATACACCAGCTAGTTTTATTCATGAGGGTGCGAGAGATTATAGGCTGGGCACGAATGATGGCAATTTTTTATGCAGCTTTTGACAATGAGAATTAAGAGTGCGCGAACGGTTTTAATTGTGTTGTCGGATGGTTTGTAGTTGTAAAAGGTGCCGTTTTTTTGTGCGTGGGAATGGTGACGTGTCATGGTTCGGAGTGCTCAGTAGTGGTGTAATCCGATCTCTTTCACGCCATTTGCTTTGACAGCGTAGGCGATCGGAACGTCGTTGCGGTCAATCGGTCATATTTCAGCGCTTTGTAGATATTAGTGTGGGAATTTGGCGAATTCGCTGAGCGTAGAGTTAAAGTTTGACAGTCAGTTTTTTGACAGTCTTATTAATTAATTGTTGACCCATCCTGGCCAAAATATAACGATTATATAAAGTCACATCACAGGAAAAAATACACCAAGTTAATTATGTCAATTTTATTAATTAAGTAGGTAGTTGAGTACTTATTTAATTATTTTGTCGACATTTTATAAGATTTTATGCTAATTTAACATTTGAAGTTTGCGGTATCCAGGAAACATAAAACCTATAAATAAAAATAAAAAATTTACTTGACGACGATATAATATGTATATTTATAATGTGCCTATAAGTGATACACCTAGATTTCGGATAAAAACATAAAGTACCTTTAAATTACACTCAAAGACCATATTTCCCCGAAAAATTCCAATACTTTCGCGAAATGTAACAGCTTTTTGTTTGTCACATTGTTTGAGTCATCTGCCATATTGTAAAAAATTCAAGAATAAAACACTAAAAATGAATTTGATGGTTCTTACCTTACGAATTAAATGACACGAATTTGTTTCGTCCTTGTCGTGGCAGTGAAATTATCACATCGCTTAAAGACAGGATGGGAAGTTTTTTTGCGAGATTTTAATTTTTTCGCGTGACGTGTGTTCCTCGCACAGACAGTGAATATTTTATAAATACGTGATATATGAAGTAAAAAACCCTTAAATTGAAAAAAAAACCTTTTCTACCGAATGATTTTTGACCAAACGATTAATTTGGTCAAAAATGATGCCACTCAACATATACTCCATCATAGTATATACATAATTAATATCAATTATGGCATATGGCTCATGGATAGTTTGAGAGCAGAGAAGGATTGAGATTAACTCTCCAAAATAAAACGCTCGCGATACTTCTTAAACCATAAAAATTAGTTCATTCATTTCATATCGTCATAAATTTACAAAAATAAAAATTGATTTTAATTTTAATACCTTTGTAGCAACTCAAGCGGCAGGTATCGCCTCACATCTTAATCCATTCATACATCGAACTTTTATTTCTTATTCACACCTTAATGGTCACTATCCCATTTTTTCTCGAATCCTACACCCCATTCAAAAACTCAAAAACCATAAATAATAAACATTCAACAAAACAAATTTTTATCATTCGAAAGTCTATGGCACAGGTGGAAAAAACGTTCATTCATTTCGTTCATTCATTCAGTTAATGCAAAACTCGAGAGTTTGAATTTAGAGAACGCTTTGTGAGTTTATTATGCGTCTATTCGACCCCGTGGGATTTCTGAAAGTGATGATTAATTTCGATATTTTACTAATAGGAACCGGTCAAGTGCGAGTCGGACTCGTGCACTGAGGGTTCCGTACACATTTGGCAGGTTTTAACTATTTGTGGTTTTTCTATAAGGTTTTTTCTATTATCGTACCAAGTTTGACGCTTGTAAGTACCGTTTTTACGATAGAACAAATACAAAAAAATATTTCTTGTACAGTCTACTACAAACTGATGTCCACTTTCAATTTTGGACCTTATTACAATGCAATATGGTGAAAAGTGGATACATCTGTTTGTAGTCAATTGTACTCCCTTTATTATTTGTTAGGAAATCCGACGTTATTTCACCTATTCTGCAAAATAATCAACGGGCTATCTTTACGGTTCAAACATGGTTCAAAAGATACGAGTACAACTCTTTAAAATTAGTAAGTAAAGGACGGAATTAGTAAGTAAGAAAAAAAGGCATTTCTGCGAATTATTCACAGAAGCATATTAAACCCTGTGTAGGTTAGTAAAGGTCGCATGCGCAATACCAATTCGTTTGCACATGTGCCTTTTCTTCTTATGAGGGCAGTAATAAGGTCTCGTTAGCCACCTTTCGGGTACGGAACCCTAAAAACCAATGAAATGCCATTAAATAGGCAACTTTTATTTTTTGTGTTTATTTCATAAGTAACGCTCTAAAAATATTGTACTCGTATAGCGTAGGTAAATTAAATAAATACTAAAGTTCTTCGTTTGTTTTACATAGGATGTATTTTTCCTTTGTAATTATCTAATTATTAAGCACGAAGGTAGGTTTTAAAATAATGAGCAAATAAATAGAATAAGTTCCCATACCTTGGTCACGTAAATCGATGGACAATTCCGACAGTAATGTTGGCAATAAATACTGTTTTCGAAACCTAGCTATTTACAATAATTGTTTTTAGTTCTTATAGAATACGTTTAAAATCGTAATTTGACCGTGAAAATGACAGGCTCGAAGCACGTTCTGATACACAAAAACAGTATAATTATAGTGATTAAATATTTAACCAGGCATTAATTATCATTCCAGCTATTTAGGCAAAAACACAATTGCCTTATGAAATTACAATTTCTTGGTCCGTTCGTGCGTTATGAAATTGATATTTCCTTGCTTATTCGTGTTAATATTTTTGAAAATGGATAAAATAATTGTGAAGGAGTCTCTGATAAGCCAGGAAATGCTCCAGCGTCTTGGGGACAATACCGCAATGGCCATTTTTAGATTCAGCTTATTTTACATTGAGCTTAGTTTTGATTTGATTTTAAGTTTTTATTTCTTACTAGCTTTTGCCCGCGACTTCATCCGCGTAGAAGTCGTGTATCAATGCTCCCTCGGGAGCTGTCCAGTTTTCCATGACAAAAAGTACTTATCCTATTTCCTTCCCCAGGACTCAAACTATCTACCAAATTTCATCGAATACTTTTCAACGGTTTTGACGTGAAAACGGAACATACATACATACACACTTTTGCCACAGATTAAATAAGAGTTACTCTTTCACATTTATAATATTAGTAGGGATTTTTATTCTTATAATTTTGTATAAAATAGGAAACGTCCGTAAAAAGTAGGTAAGTACCTACATTATAAGTTAATTTAAAAACCCGGATCCGAATGGCTAAGCCGATTTTAAAATGGTTTTGTTTTATTTGAAAAGTTGTCAGTTGGTGTTTAGCTCTCAGATTCATGCATGACAATCGGTTCGGTCAATAATATTAACACACGTTCGCACACACGCACAAACTTTCGCTTTTATAATATTAATGTGATGGTGTGATGTAGCTGTCGACCAATAGAGCCGCTCTCCGTACTAGTAAAACACGTCGGCACTCACTAACTCATCTCAAAATCCAACATTCGAGACTTTTACTAAATCTTTTCTCTTCTCGGCAACTTTGTCTTTACTCAGGAATTAAAATAACAGCAGGCGGCATTAAAGAAGTTTCCGATTTCATTTTCCGGAACACAGGTCCACTATTAAAATGCTTGAGGAATCATTATTAACTGCCTTTCGTCCGAGGACAGCAATTTTTATTAATTACGCGGCAACCGCCATGTTTGGACTAGTGTTGTCATACTTGCCAGCTTTTTCCCTCCATAAATTTTATTGGCGTGCCGATTTCGTAAGGTTAATGTTGCCAGTGGAGAATCTTGGGCATGATCGTTCACGATTAATTAACACTAGTAAGGAAATAAAAAAGCGTTTTTTGGCTTTTTGGAAATGTTGGATGTTTTACAGGTTTCGTCAGTATTTTTGAGATTTAATGTTAGCATTTTCTGTGTAATTACGTGAATGTATATTTTAACTGAGGCTACAATAATGTAAAAACGACGATAACCCGGTAACTCGTCATTTCTCCTAATTATCGTTCGTCCTGAGGAAGGATTTCGAATAAATACACTTTTGATGAAGATTACAGAGAGACAGACGCCGTTGACGAATCTCCAATACTGCCCAATTTCACAAATATTTCAAAAACGAAAGCATTAATCACTAATTCCTTGTATTTGCTGGAAAAAATACAAATACCAAATTATTCCTATGAAAAAATGATCTATTGTCAAAATACCGCTCGCTGAGTCATTCGTTTTCGTATTTCATTCACTCACGAACGCGAATCATTCACTCTGACATGATAATTATTCCGCCATTCTAGAGTCAATACTCCACACTGCGAAGCAGAATGGGTATTTTATGAAGTTCGCACTTGCAGTTTTGGGGTTCCGTAATGTTTTTTTAAAATCCTTTTCATGTTTATGACATTTCGGAAAGTGTTTTTATACACCATTCCTTATAAGGAAAGCAACAACCAGTAGTATAAATATGTTATGGTTTAATATAAGTATATTAGCGCTATACAATCTTGTATTATCGCGGTGAATTAAATCAACAGTTTTAAGTTTATTTGCAGAATAAGCAACGAATGTACGTATAAATATTTTTAATTACTTATTTATATATTTGAGAAACATAACTAGTAGGTTAACAAGCTGTACCTCCTAAACTAAACAAAACTAGTGATGAATTCATGGTTGGTCCTTTATATAAAAAAAAGTTTAATAATAAACAATCTTGGTAAGTTTTTATTTTTAAACATAATTGATCAATATATTAGCTTCACTTAGGATTCAATCAATTATAGTTTTGGACATATTGAAAAAGTTTTAAAGTTACGCAATGCTCACGAAGAAATGACTTATAAATTTATTCCGATAGAAAAAAAATGTTTTCGAAATTTTCTGATTTAGGTGTATTTTGTTTCTATGGATGAGTTACAAATGGAACCCTTTCCGTGAAACTCACTCTACGCTTGAACACTGACAAGTGACAAAGACTCAACGCAAACCCTCACAAATCATTTCGCGTAATATTTTGCAATTTTCGCGAATTTCTAAGAATATTCCAGTAGGCCATGTTTTGACGATGGCTACCCACAAAGCTATTTAAAACTTTTTGAATTATTACTGGCAGTTAGAATTTATTAAATTGAAATATTACTCATTTAAAAATGGAACGAATTTTTTTAAAGGCGTGAACGTTAACGTGAAAAAGGAGTTCAAACTGGTCAATAAGCGAAGTCGTTTAAAATGTTGCCGTTTTCGGAATTCCAATTTCGTGACATTTCTCCTCATTGTGCGTATCGAGTGACGCGGCATCTCATCCATTTTATTGGCAACAATCGACCGCCCTTTGTTTGCAAATGTCTTATTAAATGATTGCTAGTATATACCGATTGACAGCGCTCGCCGAATTTAAAAAGTTCTTATTGTAAGGTTTAGTATTTATAAGAAAAATAGTTTAAGGAACTCAATTCAATATGCAGCTTTATTTATAAACTCAAGATATTTTAGCCATCGCTACAGATATACAATATAAAAAAGAACATACATGTACTTTGTAGAACTGCGCAAAAAACAGACCAGTACAATACACATTAAGTTAAGGTTTAACTTATTAGTTATTTTTTAAACAGTTCTCATGATCGTTTGCGAACTTTAACGACGTTTTTACTCGGCGCCCTCGCGTCGTGCATTTTTTCTCTTGTATGCAAAGAAGCACATTTGCATCCTCCAAAACCACACTCGCCCTAATTTGGATGCGCCCGCTATCTCCGCCGAAATCGTTAAAAAATACACTCACAGTAGCGAGAACGGTACAAAACACAAAACAATAAATAAATAACGAGAACAATAAATATAATTAAAAACGACAAAAAGCGTCCGTCCGCATGACGCGGGTACAAACGGTTGCGCGCTCTCGACGACTCTATATTAACGATACGAATATCGCCGTTACTGGCCAGCACGAAATACACTCTACTGAAACGCAACAAGAATCGAAATTAACCGTTTCCCTTCTATATCCGTCCAACATTTTGTCACCGGCACGTCACGATTTGGAAGGCTCCTCATTAGAGATTTTTATTTTAAATACTGGACGTAGGGTCGACAATCCAGTGTGTTCCACAGTTTTTTGGATTCAAAAATGGAATTTAAACGAGATGACATTTCTTTATTGCGCGGGGTATGTGGACGCGATTTTCGTCGCATTCGCTCGTCCGCTAAAGGTGGTAGAGATGAGAATAGCGTGAGTACGAATCAAATTTGACAGATTCCTGGAGTCTGTTCGTAACTCGTTCTATGAGGACAGATCGAAACGAAACTAGGTCCTAATAGGGCCGGTGGACAGGCGCGGTATTTGGAGTTGTCGCGTTGTCCCAAATTTATTGCACCAATTAGTAGAGTCCACATGAAGGGGGTTATCTGACGGGTCGATCGCACTCTATTTGGGAGGTAACGGTCGATAATGGTCGAATTTCGGAGAACGCTTGATCATATTTTTTTTTCACAACTCCGGTAGAATTTTCGGAAGCGAGAATGTAACAAGTTAATTGGATAGAAACATTCCGGCGGCGACACATGTGTAGGTGCTTTATAGAAGTCATTACGAGCACGGATTAATTAGGCTGCTGTATTTTGAGATCAGCCGATAACTTCAATAATCTTGAATTTAATTGCGAGTGATTTAAATTTAAATGTTCTAGTTGGAGAACAAAATACAGTGTTGGAGAAAGATTTACATTGAAAACAGCTGCCGTCGATTTAAATGGACAGCCATCGGATTTCCGAAAACCGGGCGCGGAAACAAAAGCAAAGCGCGGCAAGATGGTGCGATTAGCTGAAACGGTTCGGCTGCATTCAGCGCAATACAGATAATGTAGGAATTGCACTTCGAGAAAATGAACACGTGGAAAACAAAACATTTGAATTTGGAATCGTATTGGTGCGTTGCCAGATGCCTTTTGTATTTTCAAACATGCCAGTTTCTTTTAACTTATAAAATACATTCGAGTTATCATTAATTGAGTTTAGTAGTAAAAAACGGTGGAATTAAGTTTAATAAGCACACTAAATACACATAATCATTCGATATTACATAACTCAATCGCCAGTGTAATCTTAATTAGCTATTTAATTAGTTTTAAAACTCGGTCGTTGAACAAATTACGTTTAATTATAAATAAATTTATCCGCCAGCTCTCCGTCCAACAGACACGGTTAAATTCACGAATTTTAATTTGGGCACACAATTTTAAGTGATTCCTTTTACTGATACGCCGAGTTGCGATGTCGCGGGCAGTTTGGAGGGAGCAGGATATTTGGTGACTGCCCAATTCTGCTTGTAATATTGGATTTTAGCGGATGACAAATGGCGCTGAAACTGATGAAACAGTGGTGATTAAGCATGAAGGTCGGTATGCTACCACTGTCTTAGCCTTTAGCCTGCCGCTGAGCAGCAGCTGTTACGGGGTGGGGAGAAGATAACCAGTGAAATGGCTAACATAGACGCGTGAGGCATTCCATCTTGGCCCTAGGGTTGGCAACGCATTGAATGAATGAATGAATGAGTGAATTTATTTAAGTAAAATAACATAGAGATTCTTGACAAGAAGTATTTGCAGCATTGAGGTTACATTCTTGAAATTGCAATTGGGTAGGTAAAGTTTTTGGAAGAGGTGTAAATTATATTTTTTTTCGGTAGTCGTCATCCTAAAGATCAAGGAACTGCGGCTCTTTTATTTTTATTTCCTCTAATATTCTAGAAATATTTTTTTTAGTTAGTAAGTTGACATTTGCACACTTTAATGACCGACAAGCTTGTTGCCTAGGCAACAGTTATAGAAGTGACAGTTTTTTTTTTCTTTTTCATTAAGTACGAAGGCAACAAGCTTGTCGGTCATTAAAGTGTACAAATGTCAACTTAATAACTAAAAAAAATATTTCTAAAATATTCGAGGAAATAAAAATAAAAGAGCCGCAGTTCCTTGATCTTTAGAATGACGACTATCGAAAAAAAAAATAATTTACACCTCTTCCAAAAACTTTACCTACCCAATTGTCTATGGCCCGCAGATCTTACTTATCATCAGGTCTCCTGTGAGCTCATTTAGCTTTTCCACCCTATAAAAAAATATTGTTTTCAGGTTCATTCTTAAGGGTTGTTTGTATAAGCAACCAACTACCAACTGATGATGATGATGATGAGGATTGGTCCGACCGATCTCGGTCACGGCGACCGTTTTAAAGAAGACTGTTGTCGCTGGTGAGCTCGCATGTGGCTTATGTAGCCAATTTTCTTTGTGAAAGTTCTCATGCATTGCGGACATGTGAGCTCACCATTGACAATATTGTAAGAGATTGCCGCAGGTGGACGGGCTTTCAGTTCGTACCAACTACCAACTAAGACTGAGGTAAAGCAACTTTTGGAGCCGACTCAAGAAATTTCCTGAGATATTAGCCAAGTTACATGGAATTTGTATTCGTCAAGAGTTAACTAAGTAAGAACCGAAGAACCATATTCTAGGTCGAAAGTAAATTTTACTTTTGGTTATTTCATATTTCGCCCGATTCGACCTTCAAATTGAATCCACAACACGCTACCGTATTAACATCTCTCCGTTTTGTCGCAACCGGTCTCCAGCGACTTTGTCGCAGCACACTCTCACGCCAAACCACTCCTGATTTCCACTGCGTGTTCACGGCGACAAGGTTCTAACGCAGCCAGTGTTGATCTCAAAATCCGGTAGCTAAAAGTAATTTGTGAAATTACTTTCTTAGAATTGTACTCAATTAAGCGTGTTGGGACGGTACATCGTTGATATGCTTTTTGGAACCTTTTTGCTCAATAATTGTTGCTTTATATGAAACGTATATGTTTTAAGTTTTCGGAGTAATATGACGAGTATGTGGAGATTTAATTTAACCGATTTAATTTTTTTGAACCGGTAAATGCATTTTAATGGTGTTTTACTTTCGAATTCTTTGGGTATACAGGGTCGCAGAATGTTATTATTTTTAATTTTGTCAGAAAAGAGAACATAATTATCCCATAATTTATTATTAATATGCATTTTTATGGTTCCATACCTCAAAAAAACCCTTATAGGATCACTTTGTTGTCTGTCTGTCTGTCTGTCTGTCTGTCTGTCTGTCAATACCCTTTTTCTCAGCAACGCGTGAAGGTATCAAGTTGAAATTTATATCTAATACTCAAGTCTGCAATCTAGAGTTTCGGCCCTACAAAAGATACAGCCTTTTATGTCGCATATTTTGACCATCCCAAGGGAAGCAAAACCTACTTATTCACTATAAACAGATTCTCTGAACCACTGGACATGGGCGAAATACATAAGGGACCGTCGTAAAGATAATATAACCTAAAAAATAATTTTGGGACAAGCTTTTGTTGCCGACTGTACTTTTTTTGCACAATCATCATCTGCTTTTCAAGACAAATCCAACGAGTCCAAACACGACGGGTTTATCACGTGTAGTTTAGGAGTTCCTATGACCACTTTCCACCTCCATCATCAGACCAGCTCAAGACACCTTAATATCGCATTGTCATCGGGTTTACACACGTATTCCAAATTTCAGCATATTCCATTAACGGGAACTGGTTCAAAATTGACTTGTAAGATTTGATCCAAACAAACACACATACATACGTACATTGCAAGTTAAAAAAGGAATTCCACGATTAGGGGTTTTTTTTTTTGTTTTTTATAATGGGTTTGCTCTTGACCAACTCCCGCCCTTGGAGGACGAAGATTCAGTCTACGATGTAGCGAGCTCACCCAGAAGATGCCTATTCACCCTAGCTTTAAATAGGTTCAGATTGTATGCACTCGGACGCCGGTTCTATGGTGATTCAAATATTTCAATTGTTTATTGTACAGTCAAGGTCATGAATACGTGTACATTTTAGTACCTTGTCTATTTAATGTCGTGTTTAAACTGCCATACATAAATGTCACAGCGTTTAAAGTGACAAGGTACTAAACGTGTACACATATTTATGACCTTGACTGTACGTACTGATGTTTCATGGGAGATATACTGACTATGTAACTAAAGGCATTCTTTACTCCACTTTAATTATTAAAAAGCAATATTATTACAAGAGCATTATTTAAGGCATGCGTAATTGCGATCAACGTTTAATTGGTGCATGATAATGATCTTTATTAGCTGAAAATGAGTAAAAAGCGGCCGGTGTCCGGGAACCGAACCTGCAATTAGCTGGCTAGCGCGCCACCGTACCGGGCGAAGTAGCGTTGGCAGAAAAGTAACTTTCAATTTTCTGCTTACCCAAAGGTCAACTGGTAGAGAATGCCATTAGGCATTAAGTTCAACTTTTGTACTCAAATTTGTATTTTTGTGCAAGAAAGATTAAATAAATAGATTAAATAAATAGATAAATAAATGAATTTGATGGTAACTTTTTACCCGAGTGCGTAAAGCTGTAATGTGTTTGAACTTTATGTAAGGTAAAATCACCTATTATGGACAATGCTCTAGTGACGAACAATAACATTGTTTTTTTATTAAAAACTTGGTAGGTAATACCAAACATTTAAAAAGTTTGAAAATCGCAATAGTCGTTTAATAAAGGTAATAAAAGGCAGGACGAGATACCTTTATTTTAAACCCAAAAAATAATCCATCTAGCAGTTTAGCCTATAGGATCTCAAAGAATCGGCCATGGATACATACATACATAACACCTGATAAACATTACCACTTTTTGTAGGCAGTCGGGTAAAATGAGGGAAAGTTAACTAAATTTCGAAGGAATCGAAATAATAATAATAAATAATAAGGAATCGTAAATCAAGAATAATATGTAGACAACTTCTGGCCCATGACAACAAATTTAACACCCCATTTAGGGCCTGCGCAAACCGGCGGAGCGCAGCGCAGATCACTTTGAATTTATCAATGTATATTCTTCCCTATTTTAATTACAATAAGGTATAAATTTGAATGCTCTGAGACCGACCTCGGAGCATCACGGGGGATTTCTACTCTGCGGCTGCGGCTCTAAATTTATACCTTATTGTAATTAAAATAGAAAAGAATATACATTGATAAATTTAAAGTGATCTGCGCTGCGCTCCGCCGGTTTGCGCAGGCCCTTATTGAAATCGGTCCAATAGGAGCTAGAGTGGAGCTTCCGATCTTTGGCGACATACTCGTACATTATACTGTTAAAATAATTACCATTCTTTTGGCTCCGCTGAGTTGGGTAAAAAAGTTCATTTTACCACTTTTTACCCGCATCCTGGAATAATTAAACTACCATCCCTTTCCGTCCCCAGCAGCAATACTTATGCGTAAAAGAGACCGAGAACAAATGGATTCCCTAATGCCTTACCAGGCTTTGGAATCAATTAGCAAGATCATGGTGTACTATAAATTAACTTGGCCTTCGCCGCTTCGCCGGGAATGTTAATTACCCCTTCATATTTGGCCATCGCCATTTGTACGCCATTTATGTAAAACCACACGCCGGGGGACTTCTACCATAGAGAATGGCAGATCTTGTTTAAAGTTACAGAGAAGTATTTAAGTGGAGATCTGTAATTATTGTTTGGTTAACGATAGTTCAAGTTCAACTGTAGATAATATTTACCCCACTGCGCGAAGGCAAAAGACGGGTATTGATTTTAACAGACTATGCATGCACATTTGTATGAAAAAAAGATTAGGTATGTATGTACATTCCAACTACGCAAATTTTTTTCATCATTGCATCATAATTGCACTAAGTTCTGGGCAAAAAGTGGCACTTTCCTGCTCTAGAGCAATAAAGTTTCACATAAAATCCATTACCTATGAAATAAGTTTGCAATGCTATGGCACTTAATGCCGCACTCAGAGACGTCAATTATTTTTTAAGTGTCATTAAAGTTGCTGCGTCTTATTCTATCGCTATAGCAAAGAAAGTGACAGCAGCTACTTTAATGAAATTTAAAACTTAATTGACGTCTCTGAGTGCGGCAGACTTTACAAATATAATTTTTAAATAAATAAATTATTTACTGCACTGTTTTGGCTTTTTATTTTTAAGTTTAGTCACAAGCAGGTACCACGACTTGAAGTTTTCAGGCATATCGATTTCGAAAATGACGTCGATTATCGCGTTTGGATTTCAATATGGTGAACGTGAAGTCTCTTTATATAAGTTTATTAATGAGGTCAGTTTTAGATTTTGATTAGATTAAAATTTCTCTTTTTTAGTCCTAGCCTGTTTTGGTGTCCCATTGCTGGGCAAATGCCTCCCCTCTTTCTCGCCATTAATCTCTGTTGGTTGCGTACTTCCGCCAGTCACCTCCTTTTTGCAATGGTCTGCCTCTGCTTCGCTCGATCCTGCGGGGTCCGTTCGGTGACAAGTCTGGCGCACCGTTCCAGATGCATATATACGATTTCTTAACCGCAAATAATGAAACTATTAACTAGGAAAACACTTGAGGCTATAAAAACAATTCCATGTCGTATTCGGCCCTCAGAGCGGCTAGCACATCTTGTACTTTTTCATTATCTATCTATCTACCGTCTATTATTACAGACTAGTTAGAAAGAGAGATCCGAGCGACAAACGCTTGTGCCAGCCGGCCTGAGCCCTAAGCCAAGATGCCCATCGGTAACTAGCGTTTCTATTCGTTTAGTTTTTAAACCAGTCGCGTCATTGGTAGATCACGTCATACGGAGAGTCACGTGATCTACCAGTGACGCGATTGGTTTAAAAACGAAACGAATAGAAACGCTAGTTAGCGTAATTCATCTTGGCTAAGGGCTCTGAGCCTTAATACTAACGCTGTTATTAGTTATCTAGTCTATGGTTTAATTTTTACTTGCTATTCTCGACAAATCGCATAAAAAGTTTTAAATCGCAAAATTTGCTGGTTTACGTACCTATGTAATCAGCCCAACAGGGCCCCGCCCACGTATCGAATCACTTGCTAAACATTTCACAATCTGATTAATTTCACAAACAAATCATTGAAACCGCTTTTTTTTCCAAAACTGTAAATATTTCAGTACCTTCGTGTAGAACCCTATAGGTTAGGTTAGGTTATTTTTATAAACATCCTGAAATATTTACAGTTTCGGAAAATAGTTGGTTTACCAAATGATATGTTTGTAAAACGTTGTTTAGCAAATGATGGTAAACCATATGCCCGAGGTCAGAAAAGTAGAATTTTCCGCTCCGTACACATCTAGTTTGCAGTCAGTACTTCAAACATATTAAGTGACGCGGCGGGACGCAGCTATGTGGAAAGCTGCAAATATATATGGGCATTTATGCGTCGCAAGAGTCGAGGATCGGCTTTTTGTCTTCCACACCTTATTGAGCGACCGCCATTCGAAAGTTTAAGGGTGATTTGAGAGCCGTAAATTAGTGTTCTTAGCCTTAGTGCTGTAACGATCTATGTTTGAAAATACGTTAATTCGCTTTTTAGGAAAGGAACTTTGAGTGCGAATATCAATTAATTTGATACATTCTATTGTGTTTTTTTTTGTGGTAAATAAAATACTAAGCTAGAAATTAACTTTTTCATCTAAAAAAACATTTGCCATGTGATTCCGTTAATCATTTCGCCTTTCACATCGTTGGACCAGTAATGGCGATGATTCGTCCGACGATGTGAAAGGCGTAATGTCGAACAGAATCACATGGCTGAGCCCTTAGCCAAGATGCCCATCGCTAACTAGCGTTTCTATTCGTTTCGTTTTTAAACCAATCGCGTCACTGGTAGATCACGTGACTCTCCGTATGACGTGATCTACCAGTGACGCGATTGGTTTAAAAACTAAACGAATAGAAACGCTAGTTAGCGATGGGCATCTTGGCTAAGGGCTCCGAGCGGCTAGCATTTATTATTTTGTCGCTTGTCACTCAGTGCTTCTCAGTCTTTGTTTTACAGCTAGTTAGAATGGTATACAAGCAACAAGCCGTGACCAAGGCGCGTACAACGCGTGCGAGCCGTCCACGACAATTTTCAAATCTTGGTTATTTCCTTTGCTGTTTTATCCTTAGTGAACAAATAAGTATAAAAAACTAAAGCCCGACCGCAAGAAAGAATGAAACTCCTAGTTTTTTTTTTAATTTGCAGCCGCCATGTTTAATTTATATTATAACAAAATAGCTTATAACCATCGCACAATAATGACGAATCGGTCTATCGATTCGTCATTTGCCTCATTTGTCAAAATCGGTTCATAAGGAACGACGCTAAAGTGGAACACATTTACTTACATACTCGTACATTAATATATACATACATAGGGTGTCAAAATCATTACCTTTCCTTTGCTTCGCCGTAGTCGGGTAAAAATGAGAGGTACGAATATATTTAGTCGTACCGACATCGGGTGGGTTCATTTTTAATTTTTACCTATTCATTAATATTTAAGCATTTAACTTTAAAAACCTACCCCAGGCCTCCTAGCATGCATGCAAGGGATAAAATTTGACAGGTGCTAGGGAAATAAATACATGTATTCCATATTCTAACGTTAGCCTTAACGATTAAGGTTTAAAATAAAAGTGTCCTGTCTTGATAAAATCGCTATAAAAATGTGAAAATCGCAATAGTCGCTTAGTAATAAAAGCTAATAAAGGTCAAGACGAGACACTTATTTTAAACCTTAAGCGTTAAGTCTTACGTTAGAACATGGAATAGATGTATTCATTTCCCTAGCACCTGTCAAATTTTATCTCTTGCTTGCATGTTAAGCATGGGTTATGTTTTTAAACAATTCGTATCTCATTTCGTCGACCAATTAGCCGGCGAGCTTAAATTGTCGTACGTCGTGTCGTCGTTGCACGTTCGTAACACACAATTTTATTATACTTAATATTATATTTTCCGTATTATTCATGTTTACGTTTTTGATACTAACCTGACCGTTAGCTCTTGTTGTACAAGACACACCCTTGTAAAGAGAAAAATTAAAGGCAATTGAAATATAAAATGGACAACGGCCTGTATCTGCTAATGAATGATTCTACTCGTAAAATAAATATGAAATTACAAAACCAGTGTCGAAATTCAGTAACACCACCGCCCATCAATAATTCGAATCCGCAGTTTCAATCGAAAAAAACGATTACAGCGAGAATATCGCAAAACAAATAAGCATAACTCATCGAGCACAGATCGGTATCGATTATTGCGGAGTGGAATCGATTAATTCGAGAGAAATAATAAAGCGGCCTCTGTTAATTGGTTTTCGCGGCTGATGACTTACTCCATAGCCCTTTACCTCATCAGAAAAAGATGTCAGCGTTAAATGAAAATGGTTCTTATGATAATAGTATAGAATCGATGAGGTCTGCGTTCGATTCAAAATTAATGTGACGATCATGAATACATGATACTGGCAGACGTATCGATTTGCAAGCTTTAGGCTATGAGCCGAATGGATCCAGTCAAGGCAGCTTTGAAGTTCTAAAATAGATGTTATAATATAGAGTATTGGCGACGTTTGATTTACTTGCACAATATTATACATGTACCTACCTACTTATAAGTTGCTCAAATGTATCCAATCAATCTAATCGAGTCATTCATTATTAATTCGTCAGCAACGTCAATTTAAACATAAGTATTCATAGAGTTTACCGTCAACTGGCCCTTAACATGCAAGCATGAGATAAATTGATAAGTGCTAGGGAAATTAATTCATCTATTCCATATTCTAACGTAAGACTTAACGCTTAAGGTTTAAAATAAAAGTGTTCCGTCTTGGTAAAATCGCTATAAAAATGTGAAAATCGCAATAGTCGCTTAGTAATAAAAGGTAATAAAAGTTAGGATGAGACACGTTTATTTTAAACCTTAAGCGTTAAGACTTACGTTAGAATATGAAATAGATGTATTCATTTCCCTAACACCTGTCAAATTTTATCTCGTGCATGCATTTTAAGCCCGCTGTGGCAATTTTGCCTAACCGTGGTAATTCACCCGTCACTATTGCGCTTATTTGTGAGTTACTACTCGCAAATACATCGCAACTATGATATTATTGGGATTGGAAACATTTTACATTTATTTTAACTATCTAACGAGAATCAATTAATTATTTCAATGCATGTGCGAGTTATTGTGACGGGGGAATTGCCACGGTTACGCAAAGTTGCCACAGTTGACGGTACTCAAATAGCATGGCTACTCATAGACTTTTTGTAGATGATCTGCATACAAACTGTATATAACTATAACTATACTTATTGTAAATGAAGAAAACCACGTCTCGTTATGGGACAATGTTCAATTTAATTTCAAAAATGATAACTCTAGATTGTCTCATCCAACCCCATCAACTGGTTTTAAGTGTACCTATCATTATGTTCAATAAGTCTTATTAGATAAGATAAGATAAACATATTATTATGTGTAATTATTATTATATGTTCGATATATTATTCAATTTTCATGATACTTAGCTAAAAACCACAGCCAGAATATAAACTTTTCATAATAATTACTCCCTCCCTTTTTTGCGTCGAACGTTAAAAAGAGGTTAAAAGGGCTCAATGAAACGTCAAAACAACGCTCGATCTCTCAATAACGTACTTTATCTTGCAATGAAAACAATCAAAGCCAATGAAACTGATTCATATAAAAAATGGATTCTTATTCGTGTTCTTGGTTTTGAACGAGTCAAGGGGCTGGCATAAACAAATCCCCGCTATAATTAAAAGCTACGCGCATGCGTGTTACTGCGCGCAGAGGTTTCAATTTAGCAAGCCAAATGAAGAGATTCGCCGACACAGGAAAGGCGTAAAACAATTTTCTTTAGCAGTAACTAACTCGGATAGGGTTGCCAGTTAAGAAAAGTCCAAAAAATAACACAACACTATTTAGAAAATTAGTGATACTTTCGGTGGGTGCTGATTTTCAGTGGCTTCTATCTGAATAGCCGCTTGAAACAAAACAAATAAATAAACACAGGAATTCATCAGTATCAGTATAAATGCTGGTAGTACATTCATTTCGTTCTTTGGTTTCAAATTGGTAAAACTCTACAAAAAACTGATAAAAACTTAGTTTTCAATGATTAGAACGAAATGCAAGGACACGATAACGACGTAGGCAATACTGACACTGACGAATTACTGTGTTTATTTGTTTATTTTGTTTTAAGCGGCTATCCAGATAGAGGCCACCGAAAATCAGCGCCCACCGAAAGTGTCATTTTTGACCCTATTTGGCTGGCGTTGTTACTTGTTAATGTTTGTCAAAGGATAATGTGTCACACGTTCTTTCTCTCTAAGTTTGTATTAGTGTGAACTATTTAATTAACCTGATTAACATGTCTCACAGAGCCTTACTTCCCTAACACACCACGATACGACCACGCACCGCCTCACTGTTCAGCCTGTATGCTTCCTCTATAATTCCCCTCTAGTTCTACGACCGACGAAAATGCTAATGTTTTCCATTTCTGCCAGCCCTGCGACGCAGTTGGCTGTCTGGCTAACTGCCGTGGCCTGTGGGCAAATTAAAACATCAAGCGGCCGCCATGTTGGTCCGACAGGTTATCTTTCATATTTTGTCTTAGCTGTCAAATAACGCCCGCGGCGTACCAATTACAGTATCACATGTAAAGGCTTGTGAGGATATCTGATATATATAACCGACAGAATTAGCAAAAGTATCATTTTACACATATTTTTTGACAAATGACAACGCGGTCAATAGTACGTCTGCCTTCAAAGATAGAGGTCTCGTATTCGAACCCCGGAAAGGGTAAATATTTGTGTGCTGACCGCTAGTATTTGTTCTATGTAGGTATCTAAGTATGTATTTCTCTATATTTGTATGTTTATCGTTGTCTTACAGTATAAGCGTAGAACTTAGTTTGGAGCTTTTATGGTTCTTGATTTATTTATTTTATAGTTTCTGGCCGCGAATTTGTCCGCGTTATTAATAATTCGCAACAACAGCTCACTGACTACGGGAACTGTGTTTTTCGGAATAAAAAGTAGCCTATGAATTAATTCAGGTTATAACCTATCCCTATTCCAAATTTCATCCAAATCCGACCAGCCGTTTCAGCGTGAAGGAGTAACTAACATAATAACTCACTCACACGAACTTTGGTCATTATCGTCACCCCGTTTTCAAAATAATTCTAGTTTAAAGTTTAAACTGGCAAATTTTGAAAACCATGCATTTTTACTGAGGTTATTTTAGGCTGGCTTGGTGTGGGGATGACGCGTAACGTGTAACGCATTTCCACTCCATCAATAAAAAAAGCCGGTCAAGTGCGAGTTGGACTCGCGCACTGAGGGTTCCGCACAAACATGTAGGCATGTAAATAGTTATTAAATCACGGGAATACAATATAAACAAACTCCTGTATAAACTGACACGCAATAAGTATGCACTTAGTGAGTGTCAGCTTATACTGGGCTCATTTTTTATGTGATGTAACTACAAATTAACGGTTTTCGGATTTTTTCCTTTACTTGTGCTATAAGACATAGCTTCTTGCAAAATTTCATGATTCTAAGTCAACGGGAAGTACCCTATAGGTTTTGATTCCCTTGAGATTCCCTTCAATATGCGGCATAAACGGTCGTATCTTTTGATTGCGTTGACTTAGATGTTTGATTTTTTCACTGATCCAAGGGACTGCCGACTTATGTATTTGATATTAATTTCAACTTGATACCTCCACGCGTTCCTGAGAAAAAGTGTCTTGACAGACACACAGACAGACGGACAACAAAGTGATCCTATAAGGGTTCCGTTTTTTTCTTTGAGGTACGGAACCCTAAAAATGGCTAGTTGGGTCCGTGTTAGGCTGGTCTACCTCCGGTGTCAATGAGACGTACCATTTTAGGACACCCTGTATTAACATTGTAAAAGATACACTGGTGTCTATCTTTTAGAATTTGGACATTAATCACAAAACTGTGGTATGTTTCGGACTTGCGAGCTTATTCCTCCTCGAAATTCGTTTTTGGATCAAATTATTTTTCGTTGCATTGATTTTTGTCCCCAGAAAACGTGATTGAAAGGTTTTTTTACAGGAAACACGGTTTATAATGTTTAATAAACCAATACTGCTTTAAATATGTATAATGAACATGTTTCTATTGCTACGCGAGGATTAGATTAGCAATAAAAATTGCAGAAATTGATTGCTGTCTTACTCTAACTTATAATCTAAAGAGTATCAGAAAAATAAGACCTCTCGTTCTTTAAGTTACAGTAACCGCCTGTTTCACAAGTGAAGCGTATCTGTCAAATAAATTTAGACCTTTCCCTTTCTTACACTCGAAAATAGACAAGGAGAGAGCAATCAAACTTCTGCAGTTTTTATTGCTAGCCTTATGCGCTTGCTACACGGTTTTAAACCAAGTAACCTTGGTAGAAGCGGCGGCTACACGGTTTCAAACAAGCCCATTGGTTTGATATCTGCCAAGGGCGTTTAAGGTCAAGCGAAAATTTGTTTGAAACCACTATCTACACGGTTTTAAATTAAACTACCTGTTTTAAACCGTTGTTTGAAACCGTGTAGCCCACGCATAATCTTCGCTTTATATTGTATCAAAGAAGAATACGGTCGTGACAGTGAGGAGAATTTCATAGCAAATTTTTCCGCGTATCCCATTTCCAGTATAGAAAATACATCTAATGTTGGAAATCTACACACGACAACTAATAAATAAATAAATAAATATCAGGGGACAATCTCACACCAATTGACCTAGTCCCAAACTAAGCTCTAGGCTAGAACTATGGGTATTAGACAACGATAAACATACTTATATAGAGAAATACATACTTAAATATATAGAAAACATCCATGACTCAGGAACAAATACTCGCGCTCATCACACAAATATTTGTCCATACCGGGATTCGAACCCAGGACCGCTAGCTTCGTAGGAAGACGTTTGGTTTTCTGGTATTAGGTTGTATAATAAATTATATTATTAGGTAATATATAATATAGTATATTAGGTGGTATAATACCACACGTCACCTTTTCTTTATAGTTTTACAACTGTAGGGTCTGTAGGATATCGATACACGATTCACTTCATCGACATTGTAAGGTCTTCCGTCCACTAATTGGAGTCCAACAAAAACCCAACTCCATAACAGATGATAATTTGTTTTAATGCACAGATTCGTATGCGCATGCGCGAACGCACCTCCATTAATTACTCATTTATTTATTTACCAAAATGGCCGTTTATTGCTATACACGGCCAGTAATTTATTATAATTGGTCAGTATTTCCTTTTGTTATTTTAGCAACCTCGTAAATTGATTACGCACCTGTACTTAAACTTAGCACTTATTCGCGTGTCTTAAGGTAAGTTTTTGAAAGTTCTAGTTTGAATAAAATGAGAGTTTAAGAATGTTATTCGATATTCGTAATGATGGCTGACTGAGTGACGTATAGGGCTAGCTGGCCGGTTTAAGTTGAGCCGTGGAACGCCTTCCGCTGAGGTAATGAGACGTTTAGCGTAATACCGGTTTCATGCAAAAATGACCAATTTGGTTTGGAATTTAGTATGGTTTGGGGTTTGACAACTTTTAAAGGCAATTGACTTGTAGATTTGTTGTACAGGTTCTTATTAAGTGCTTAGTAGGTAAATGGATAGGTATTAACCGTATTTGACAGGGGTAGATGACATGGCTGCGATTAGTGCAAGCCCGAGGTGAGAGAGGTAATAAGGAAGAGGCACGGGCCTTGAAAATTTAATTTCGATGTTACGGAATTTCCATCCAATTTCCGTTATAACTCTAGTTTTAGCTGCATAAGGGCTGTATAAGCTCTTATACAGCTTGCGTGCTGCTTGGGTGGGGCACCAATGTTTTGAATCGAGTGCTTCGTGGTAACACTGGAAACCATCTAGATATTTAACCCTCGACGCAAAAAAAGAGGGGTGTTATAATATAAGTTTTGACGGGTGTATCTGTACGTGTACCTGTGTGTGTATCTGTGTGTGTTTTTGTTTGTGTAACTGTGTGTATCTGTGTGTTTTTGTTTGTGTAACTGTGTGTATCTGTGTGTGTTTTTGTTTGTGTAACTGTGTGTAGTTGTGTGTGTAACTGTGTGCATCTGTGTGTGTTTTTGTTTGTGTAACTGTGTGTATCTGTGTGTGTTTTTGTTTGTGTAACTGTGTGTGTAACTGTGTGCATCTGTGTGTGTTTTTGTTTGTGTAACTGTGTGTATCTGTGTGTGTTTTTGTTTGTGTAACTGTGTGTATCTGTGTGTAGTTGTGTGTGTAACTGTGTGTATCTGTATGTGTTTTTGTTTGTGTAACTGTGCGTAGTTGTGTGTGTAACTGTGTGCATCTGTGCGTGTATATGTGTGTGTAACTGTGTGTATCTGTGTGTGTATCCGTGTGTTTATTTGTGTGTACATCTGTGCGTGTATATGTGTGTGTAACTGTGTGTATCTGTGTGTGTATACGTGTATGCATCTGTGTGTGTAACTGTGTGTGTATCCGTGTGTTTATTTGTGTGTACATCTGTGCGTGTATATGTGTGTGTGTAACTGTGTGTATCTGTGTGTGTAACTGTGTGTGTATTCGTGTGTTTATTTGTGTGTACACCTGTGCGTGTATATGTGTGTGTAACTGTGTGTATCTGTGTGTGTAACTGTGTGTGTATCCGTGTGTTTATTTGTGTGTACATCTGTGCGTGTATATGTGTGTGTAACTGTGTGTATCTGTGTGTGTAACTGTGTGCATCTGTGTGTGTAACTGTGTGTTTTTTTTTTTGTTACAAATGTGATGAAATCGAGTGTTTTTATTTACTCAAATTTCACTCCAAAGTATTTTTTGCTTCCTAAACAAGCTTAGCCTTTCGTTACAATTTGTTATTATTACTTGGAAAACGGAATACATTCCAAGTAACTGGCCATTAACAGTAATTAATAATAAAGAAATCAGAATCATAACTCATTACATTATCAGATCTGAACCCTTCTGGCCAATTGGATCGTGGGCATACTTGACAACATTCCTCGAGGGCTGTTAGACCACCATTGACGTGATGGTTATCGAAACGGAAATAATAAATAAATCCTTGCATTAGAATGGAGATATTTGTGCTAATTTTAGTTTTTACCAACTTTTATTTAACTTCACGTTTGTCAGTTATAGTTGACCCTTTCATCGCTATTGACGGATATATCCGCACCACTGGCTCACCGCCAACTACGGATATATCCGTTACTGTAGAAAAATACACCCAGTGTCTATGACGTAAGGTTGAAATTAGCTCTGGTTTTCAGCTGGCGTGTGAGTGACGACTTTTGTATTAAATCAAGCTTTTAAATGTCAAACTACTTCCCTTCATTGGTATAGGTTAAAATCTATGTAATAATAATAATAATAATAATAATCTAGCCTATATTCGTCCCACTGCTGGGCACAGCGTCCACTCACAATGAAATCTATGTAATAAATAAAAATTAAATGTTTGTTGGTATAACGCATTCCAAAGTGGGAACTTTTTTAAAATGTCCTAATAGTCCGAATAAATAAGGCTTTTGGAAGGAAAAAACAGCGATCACAAAATTGGACAGGATCTACCGGGTTAGCAAGTTAAGAAGTGATGATATGTTAAAATAACTGTAGGTATTTAATTATTATATTGAACCGATGTAACGTAACAGATTGATTCAATTACCACAAAATCGATCATCGTGGAGATCCTTAAATAAGGAAGGCCTGTGTACAAAGTGATGACGATGGTGATGATGGTAGTGATGATGAATATTGAACTGTGAGATTCAATAAAACTGCGTTATTGTACTAATAATTAAGTATATTTTATCATACATTTATATGTAACAGATACCTGCTGAGGCTTCCATATTGTTAATAGATTAATAAAAATGTTAAGTACATTACAGGTGGTTCAGATTATGTGAAACATCAAAAAAAATATTTAAACTTTTTCTTTTCTGTCGTGACTATAGTACATTTTGGATAGCACATATATATACACAATAACAAATTATTCATTTTTTGTATTTTACTTAGTGTTTTGGAACAAAAGACATCAACGCGCACACTTAAAGAAATTATATATTTTTTTATTTAATATTATTAGGTACATAATTATCGAACTTTCCTCGTAATTAATGTTTAAGTTTGGAAGCCGTTAGGCGTGATAGCGCCCGTTAAACGGCCGTAGGCGATAGCCTGTGACAGTGATTCTAAGGAGCCCTAAAATTCGCTGAGGTCAGCTTGATTTACGTATCGTTTACGAATTATGATGCCAGATCCACATGCTTGGTGTTTGCCGCAAACACTGCAGGACGCAACTATATGCAAGAGTGAGCACGACGTGCTCACTCTAACGTACAGTTGCGTATATGTGGATCCGGCATAAGAGGGTCCATGCCGTATGAATCTGAGAATCTGGCAAAGTCGAAAAAGAACTTGTTCGCATTTTATATCAATTGTATGTTTGTAGTATTTCAATAATATTACTGAAAGTAATCAATCTACAGTTTCGAACCAAGTTCTTCGTGGTAACCATCCTTGATTAGAGGCAAATACAGTGTAGAAAAATTGGTGGCTCTTTTATCTAGTTAGAATATTATTTTCATTCTGATGCTTCACATAATTTGAAACGGAAGATAAAGAACCCTACTTGTCACTGAAATATCAACCTTACAAGCTTGATAGTTAATGTAATAGGAACATATTGTTAAATAAAATAATATATACAAAGCGTCATTCAAAGCGGGGTCTATGGCTCATTTCATTGACTCTAAGTAAATTGTGTTAAAAAATCTAATTTCTTAACTAAGGTGGACTTATCGAAACTTAGCTATACAATAAGTTAATTATTTCAATATTTACATTTACATTTTAGACCTTAATGCTTTAACAAAATTTAACTTTTTTTGACCGATTCATTCGACAGTTTTTTTTTAATAATAGCTTAACAGAAGTTTGGAGCGGTGGCATTGGGGTTGGAAATTTTTTGAAGAGGCAACACCATGTTAAGCCGAAGTTATTAAGTTCTAGTTGTAAAATGTCATTTTTCCAAACTCTTCGGCTAAGCTATCAACATAGTAGAAGTTTTCCTATTTTTAATACAATCGAATGTCAAAAGTATGATTTTGGATCGTTGTTTAAAATTGCTTGAAGGTAATATTCATCGTACTTAATACATTTAAAAAACTGTAATTGTGTCCATAGAAATCGATAAAAGTCGTTATACGGATACCGCCACACTCATTGCCAGAAACAAAAAAAGTAGGCGGCCAATAATTATCGAGAGGCATTAAAATCAATATAATTTACACAATTAACTTTCAAAAATGTCTAATTATAAGTAGCACATCGTCGTTTTATATCGAATAAAAAAAACAGGTTTTGCAAGCCGTCGACGAAATTAAGAAGAATAATTATTTCGTTTAATGGTTGTATAATTATTTCGAAATATGCGTGAAATGTACATCGCGCGTTTATATTATCTCATAACGATTATTGCTCAGAAACACGCGTTCATTATGTCTATATATACACAGTTATTTCCTATAATAAAAATAAATTAACTACTGAATTCAACTCTTAGTTAAAAATTGCACTTACTGATTCACAAGTTCAGTATACACGTTTTCAGCTCGACACGTCGGCCAGTTACATTCGGTAAACGTCTTTAAATCACAGACAATGAATCGATTTCAAATTTCGAATGGCGCCATTACGAAGATGGCGGCTGCTCGTTTGACGTTTCACGCGTTCCCGCGTGGTCCAAGCGTCAATGCGGTTGAAGGGAGTTTAGTATGTTCATGTTGATAGCGTGTTGGTGAGAGGGGGGGCCGCCGAGGAAGCTGAGCTGGGGGCGAGTGGCGGCGGCCATCGCTGCGAACAGGGGGGGCGCGCCGCCGCCGCCGAACAGCGCGAAGGAGGGCGGCAGGAGAGGTCGCGCTGACAGCCTCAGCTTCTCTATTTCAGCTTCTTGTAACCGTTTCGCTTTTGCGCGTCGGTTTTGGAACCATATTTTGACCTGGAAATAAAACGGTTGATGTGATCAATTTTGTATGAGAATGGTTTTAGCACAGCAGACTCTGTGAAGTACATTGGGCATTGGGCAGGCGTCTACAAGATGAAATGACCATCTGGTAAAAGTTGCGAGAATCCGAAGGGAGACGCAAACCCGAGGCTTATTTCCAATATGGAAAATCTCTCGGCTAGTGATTAAATTGGGTACCTACACTACATAATTCCGAAGAGTTATAATTCCGAATTGATTGAAATCCCGTATTTTCATAATTCAGAATCCATTTTTTTTAATGGAGGCTGTATTTTTTGATATAGCACATAAATCAAACCTAAACTAACCAACGTATAGCAATTCAAATATGTTTTAATTTTAAATAGCTCCAGCTGGTTTCCTTCAGCTTTCTTACTTGATTCTCTGTGAGTCTGAGCAAAGGAGAGCGAACAGCGCGTTCAGTAATTCTCAGCACTGCTTCATTTCAAGTGCTAGCAGCTGTGATTTGTGAAATAACACGCGTACTTTCTTACCTGAGGGAGGAGAACTCCGCGCGTTCAGCGATACTCACGTACTGCTTCACGCAGAACTTAGTGTTAAGCCCTAGCAGCTGCCAATTTAACCTTTTCAACGCCATTGAGGGATATATCCGCACCACTGGTTCAACGCCAACGACGGAAATCCGTCACGTTTGACAGCTAAAAATAGACCTGAGTGTCTATAACGTAAGGTTGAAATTAACTCTGGTTTTGATCTGTCATTGGCGTGAGTGACTTTTGTATTTGACATGGCGTTGAAAGGGCGGCCGCATATTGAGCCACTAGTGGCCGCCACTAAACGTGACCACTAGTGGTTCGGCTAAGCCACTAGACGCAGCCACCAATCGCGCCTACCGATGGTTGAGTGGCGGCCACTAGTGGCTGCCACTATTGGCTATTGTTTATTGGAGAAGCCGGCGACTGTGGCCGAGTGTGCGCGCGAGCCGAGCGACAAAACGCGGCCACTAGAAGCGAGCGCGGGCGACTCCCAAGTAGCACAAAAGCTGTATAAGAGCTTATACAGCCGTTATAACTCTAGTTTCTGCATTTAAGGGCTGTATAAGCTGCTATACAGCCTGTGTGCTACTTGGGCTACCGCAGCTTGTGGCTCAGACGCGGCCACTCGAACGCTCGGTGTGCGCCGATGCTATACAAAATGTATGAAAAAACTCGTCCGCAGCTTGTGGCGGCCACAAGTGGCTACGCTGTGGCCGCGACTAGTGGCCTAATGTGCGGCAGCTCTAAGCCAATCACGCAAGCTGTCTTACCTGAGTCTCTGTGAGTCTGAGTGAAGATGAGAACTCGGCGCGTTCAGCGATGCTCAGGTACTGTTTGTCGCGGAACTTTTTTTCCAGCGCCAGCAGCTGCTGAGTGGTGAACGGCGTCCGTGGTTTGCGGTTTGGTTTGTGCTTGCGTAACGCACAGCGGACCACTGGTGGGCCGGTGGGGGGGCCGGCTGGGGACAAAACAGATTGTTAAGCCAAGGACAGGTTCACTAAAGGACAAATGTGACGTTCACAAAGGGACCTTCTGGAGGAAGGCAGTTACGCTCTTCTTATTCTTGTAACTATAAGAATACTATGGTAACAGTTCTAAAAAGGGCGTAACCGCCTGCCTCCATAAGGTCCCTTTATATTGAGAACGTCACAAATGTCCCGCGACACGTGTCGTGTTCTCTCTATATAAACATATACTGGGTGTTTTTTTATTCGTCGAAAAAATTTTGGGGGTTAAATCAGTAAGTCATACTGACCAACTTTCACTATGAGACCAACCCCGAAATCGCGAAAAAAAAATTGACCATCCCATACATTTTGGCTAGTCAGCTGACGATGTTTTGTATGGGAGGGTCTAATTTTTTTTCACGATTTCGGGGTTGGTCCCATGGTGAAAGTTGGTCAGTATGACTTACTGATATAACCCCCAAATTTTTTTCGACGAATAAAAAAACACCCAGTATTTTATGGTTGCTTCTTACAAGATTACGATTGTTGTGAACTAGATATAACGTCGTCCATACCTAACAATCAACTAAGATGTCAGTTAAATCAAAAATGAACTTGCTGTTGTTACTGTCGGCTTTTGTTGATATAACTATATCGTTGTTAGGGTCCCGTACCCTAAAGGTGTCAAACGGAACCCAATTACTAAGCCTACGCTGTCCGTCCGTCCGTTCGTCTATCCTAACTATAAAGAGATATAGCTTTTGAACCGTAACACATAGCGGGTTAATTTTTTTCAGCATATTGTGTTATTATGGTGGACTTCCTAACAAATAAAAAAATTAAGAAAGTTAAGTAATACGAGTACAGGGGTCTTGTGAGAAACGTTTTCTTTCAACGTATCTTTATTTTTGTTGTATCGTAAAAACGGTACGATTATAGAACAAACCCTATAGAATAATAACAATTGCTAAAAATCGGCCAAATATGTGCGGGACCCTCAGTGCGCGAGTCCGACTCGCACTTGCCCAGTTTTTTATTCAATTTATAAATGCCAACTAACAGAAAATTATCTTTAGTAGGTATTCATTTTCTTGAGTGTAGGTACTTAACGTGTTTCTTTCTGCGAAAGGGTAGTTACCAGTGTGCCCATTCGTATTAAAACTTCTCAACAATAGATTGTTTTAAACTTTCGCGATGTTATTGTTATTGTGACCACGATCGTTGCACCACGATCGAAACGTTTAAGTAAATAAATCACGTTTTGGTGCGAATAAGTCCCATTTTAAAATAATAACATTATCTTACTTTAGTTTTTCTTCCACTTCAAACAGTGGGAAATATCTGACAAGCCACTAGCTGCTACAGAGCGAAATAGATGACGCGATATAGATGTAACTTTTACGTAATTTACGCGGTCGCAAAAACTTTGGTATCAATTGCCAGCTCTATCACATCGTCAAGTAAAGCACTTCTTATCTTACACTTGAAAATAGACAAGGAGAGGGCTAATCTTAACTGGCAGATTTACTTGTCATTTTGAAACCGTCCCTTAGGCTGCTTTTCTACGAGATGTGCTAAGCTGCGTAGCTAAGGATGTGTTGATATCCACCAATTAGGATCTTTTATTTTCATCGCATGGCTTAGCTTAGCGCTGCCGCTGGTGGTAATGGGGAAGTAACATCCACGACAGTAACCGTGCCTTTAGGTACTCTATCTGTATAAAGAAAACGGCATTAAAATTAGCAATAAACCTTGAATATTTGTGTGAAACTAAAAATAACCTCAAAGCTACAGAAACCTATGGTTATTCCCGCTCCAATTCTTCAATGCAGCCAACATCAAAGTGCCGGTCATATTTCTCAATTTATTTCAAGTACGTGACAGATAATTAACCAACAACTACCATTGTCTTAAAACAGGAATTATTTATTAGTGGTTGAGTTTACGAACGAACCACCCAGGCACTTCCCAGTTGCAACTCGAGCGTGAAATGCATTATGCAACACTAAATTTTAGTAGCAGCGGTAACTGTCTCGAATTGTCTACTAGAACTAACACTACTTAGTAAAGTTGGCCACAGGCAGGGAGCCGTAACTCGCCGTGATGTCTAATTTTAACTGAATGGATTGCGTAACAAGATGCTTAGGCCATTGGAGATTAGGCCCGCAGTGAAGAGGCTGAATATAATATATGAAATGTCTGGATAAGTGCCTCAAACGTTTTTACTTATTATATACAATAATACTACCGACCATCAGACTAATGGAGAAATATATAATATAAAAAAAAAATAAAGGACTTTCTAATAGCTATAGTTTTTAGATGTTGTATAAATTTTGAGATTTTATGTATTAATTATAAGTACATAGCTTAAGTTTGTGTAAATGAATAAACTTGTAAATTGCTGTGCCTTTACAGGGTATAAATATGATAGACTGTTCTAATAATTGTATCACATAAATGCAATAAATGATATGACTATGACTACTATTAGCAGTTTGGTAATGGTAATATATTTTTTTTGTTGCAGTAGGTATTGTCGTCGGGTTGTGTATTGGACATACATCTGCGGGCTTAGCATGCATGCACGAGACAAATTTTGATAGATGCTAGGGAAATGAATACATCTATTCCATATTACTACGCCAGACTTCGAATCACTTCGATAATTTTTAATTAAAAATCAATCGAAACGGAAGGGTGATTATGCAGCCAGCTATTCAAATGAACGCGTTGGTTTGCATCCGGCTGACGACATCGTAATGACCTGCCAATGGAGAAAGGGTCCTTCTTGGGGTTTAAGTTGCTCATTTAGCTTCACTCTATGGCCGCAGTGGAAGACCAGCACTGGCTTCTATGCCAACATTATGCTGGACTGGAACCATTTCGTGACATTAGGTATTTTATCTCGGTCTTTCATTCTCTTCTAATGACCGTGGCACTTAATTGTTAAATAAATGTTAAAACTTGACACGGAACCAAATGCTAAACCATAGAGAATACAGGCCTGAGCCCTTAGGCAAGATGCCCATCGCTAACTAGCGTTTCTATTCGTTTCGTTTTTAAACCAATCGCGTCACTGGTAGATCACGTGACTCTCCGTTTGACGTGATCTACCAATGACGCAATTGGTTTAAAAACTAAACGAATAGAAACGCTAGTTAGCGATGGGCATCTTGGCTAAAGGCTCTGTGCTGGCTATAAGCATTAAAATTGTCGTTCGTTGTCCATATCGCTCGTCCATATGAACGCTCAGAGAATGACCGCTTTTTCTTATGTGTTTTTTTGGTCTTTATTTTTATTATCTTCTTTTTCATTTGTTTAGCATTGTAGTGATTAGCGTTACTTTCCTTATCCACGGCAATTTTAGTTGATAGCATAGTGCAGGACGCACATCCTTTTTTTAAATAATTTACGGTTTTTTGTACATTTTTGTTTTCATTTTTGAATTTGTTAGTTTCGTCTTTCATTTTTATATATACGAGTAATGTTTTAGTTCCGAATTAAAGTCGATAGAAGTCAGAGGTGTTTCTACTTGAACCGCCCTAAAAGACCCTCAACACCCCTTCCCCTCCCCTTTTTATAATATCCTAAACCGCCCTAAAAGATCCCAGCCTCAACACCTCCCCCTCCCCTTTTTAATAATATCCTAATCAATATACCCATTTCTTCAGTGCCATAATCCCCGAACGGAATCCGCCCTTGTAGTGGCCCTAAGTAAATAATGAATAAGAATCCTCTTCACAAACCAGTCCAAAGCAATAAAGAGTAATGAACTGCGTTATTGTCTTGAAGCTAAATCAATCCGAATGTTAATATTTCAATTTCCTTTCGGTAATGTTTGAATTTCATGAATATTGCTGCCCTTTATTATTAACACTGACCTCTATTAACACACAAAACGTTGGGGCAGGTTTTAGAATAATTACGGGCGGGGCAATAATTATATCGGTTGTTAATGAAGTGCATGTAATATAACAGGGAAAAAACATAATTTTTTTCACTTCTCCTATTCGAAAAAAGGCTTTTCTAGCTCGTTTAGAGGGAGCAAAACGTCGTTTTTGCTCCCTCTTAATATATATTTTTAATTTTTCCTTTCTGCCCTGCCAAAGGTCAAGTTCCTCATTTAGTAACACGACAGATATATGATATCTTAAAATATGACGTAGTAAGCGCTCTACACACTAGAGACACCAGAGAAACACTACAAATTTTTAACTTTTTGTTTATTTTATGTAATTATTTGATTTCCTTAATTAAAAGTATGATTGATAACTACTGGTCTTTTACTTACTTATTGGATGAATAGTTTTTCTAATAGGAGAAGTGAAAAGAAGAGTGTATTACACGGTAGCAAAATTATTTCTATCTCGGGCGTGGCGGTTTGAATCTCTCACTACGCTCATAATTCCATATTAGAATCCATCGCTTCGTTCGGGATTCATCATGCTAACCCATTGCACTTTGCTCCCTTGTAATACAGTGTACTATTTTATCGCAATTCTTAATAAAATATAAAAATACCGCAAAAGAGATGGCAACAAGTGATATTAAAATTAATATCGGCCAAAAACTAATGGATAACATAAGCATTTAAAAACTACTCAGAGAGATGAACATACTGTGATGTCAGCACTACGGTCATATAAAATCCATAATATGTTATATTATGTATAGAAACAAATCTTTAATGGCTTATATCTTAGTTATTTTTATAGTTCTTCGAAAAATATTTTTTCTCTAACTACTGTTTATTACATAAATGACTTTTAATTAAAGCAAAAAAATCATACATATTTCCTATTAAGTTAAATAAAATGAATATCTGTTGACGATCTCACTTAAATTAACCAGTTTTAAACTAAGCTCTAGGCTTACTATGGGTACTAGGCAACAATGAACATACTTATATAGATGTCTCTTTAAATTCAGACGAAGGAAGCGAATATAATAGTTAAGAAAGCAATTCACGCAAAGGAAAGTATAGCTAAGCTAGTATGGTTACTAGATACAATAGCTCCATACAACCCATAAGCGGAGTAGCATATTCGTTTAAAAACAATATTATCTGTAATCTGGTGATTATAGGAATATTGACCGGAGCTGGTAGGCTAGCAGTAGCTCAGTGCATCTCTTTCGCTACATATAAGGTAGAGAGGGATTACCGAGTGACTAACTAGTCGCGGGCAACTTGTGCTAGCCACTTTGGTATCAGCAAGGAGACATCTGGTGCATCTTTATTGCGGCCATTGTTTTTACGCAGCGGAAGTGTCTGTAGCAAGCTCCGCCGTTAATCGCGATCTATATCTTAGGAAACTCTAACCAAACTATTTGAAATTAGTGTTTATTAACACGTTTTGCGTTAATAGGTGCTCGTATTATACATACACGCCTTATTTTTACATTGGATTGTCATTTAAAAGTGCCATATAGGTCAACGCGTCGCAACTTGGCAAAATATTATCATGCTACGAATAAATAATTCATTAAACTGCAAAATGTATACAATAAGTTTCTTAAAATTATGAAACTTTCATATTTTTCATTGAAAATTAGTACTGCCGTGAGGTAAGTCTTTATTAAGTATTAACATACGAAAGAACATCGAAAATCAACTCTTGACAAACGCTATTGGTGTCCAAATAAGTAAAGAAAACATAATACTAATTAAAAAAAAATGGTGACCATGTATTTATTATCAACTAAGTAGCTGAGGATTTTATCAAGTTAGGGAATATTGGTGGCCATTAGTTCTCCTACATTTACAAAAATATTAACCATGTGGAAAAAAAATGGGCTGGTATATTTTGAAGCCAGAAGCTACACCGCACACAAACACTACAAAATTCACCTTGACTATTTCATAATCGCGCATGCATCCTTCCTCTAGACAATCCAATAAGGATTCTCCATTGCAGCCTGTGATAAAATACAACAATTTCAATGGCCCCCACCTGCGGACATATCAATGCGCGCCGCACGCTAATGAAGATATAATATCCATCTCGGACCGTATTTATTTCCCGCGCGCCGCCATTTTGCGCGATGACAGACCATAGAGCATTTGTGTAATGGCGACCAATTAAGCCGCTGTTTGGGACTGCTTAATAGGATTTAGTTGTCAATGTCGGGATTTAATTGGATTGTTTGTAATCTTTGTTGCTGAATAAATTATGTGGAGCTTTTTGTGTAGCAGTCTTTGCGTTTAAAGGGTATGTATGTGTTGGTGATTGATTAACTGGGGGTTAATGAGTTGATTAATAATGGAGTTAGTTGCTGAATATTACAGTGTTGTCATGGTGTGGTGAATACTGTCAGATTATATCAGATTCGACAACGTGTGTTTAATAACGTTAAGCTAGAGGACATATTATTGTTTTCAAAATCTAAGGCATATTGTGGTTGGACATTAGGACCGCTTTAAACGAAAGGGATTGTAGTGTTTTATCTACATGGTCACTTTTATTGCAAGTTGATAAGAGCTACTATCTCGTAATTTGCATTATCGTTTAGTCAATATAGAATAAGAGTTGCTTTCATAAAATATGTGTAATTAGAGACGTGTATAATGTTTTTAATTTAATTGAAACGCTGTATCTTGAATAGGGGACACGGTTTATGTAGGAAGACATGTCGAAATTGTTTTATGTGGTTACATGACATGTGTGTAGATATATGTATATGTGTATATATATATTTTTTTTTTCGTAATATTTCTGACAGGTTTTCCTGTAGAACTACGCAGATATTTTATATTATTTTTACAGTTTTATATAATGCTAGAATAAGTAGTATCATTGTCATAACTAGTAATAAGTTATTTATGTTTAAAAAATGACTATTGTTTTTCTTGCGGCGCTTCTTCTCAGCAGTGGTCTCCACTTGGGATGCGCTGGTAGATTTTGACGTGTAAACGTGCCCGTGCCGCCTACTTACTGAATAAATATCTCTTAGCTTTCTTTTTTTAATTCTGATAAGAATAAAAAATAACACCCATCGTTTTTATTGTAACCACTGACTAATAATTGTATGCACATATGTTTATGATTAATGTTTCTATTAGATTATATTTCCACAGTAGGAAATTATAGCAATTATAAATACAAACAAGGATATTTCTCATTTTACTTCTTCAAGCGTATGAAAACTCAAGAACCATAGACCATTATTCGTGGTTCGCTCCAATTATGTTGGTACGCCTGCACCCCGTGCAATTAGCAAGAAAATGAGATCTCCGGTCATTTTCCGGTAATAACTATTATCATGGCACGCTTCACTAGCCTCGTAGAGATCGGCTAAGCGCGGATTATTCAATAAAGATATCACTGAAACTACTGGGATGACAAAAATTACTTGATTTACAGCAGCGGTTCTCACTTTTTTAGCGACGGAACCTTTTTGTAACAGTAAATCTTTTACGGAGCCCCAAATGAGGCAAATCCTTGAAGTTGTTTATTAAAAATAAAAAAAAATACTCTATGTAATATTTTTCTTTAACTCGTTTTTTCTTCGGAGCCCTTGCAAAGGCTTTGCAGAGCCCCAGGGCTCCGGGGAGCGTATTTTGAGAATAGCTGGTTTACAGGAACAGAAATCGCCCCAGAGTAAAATTTTACTAAGAGTAAACAACTTGCCAAACTTAATTAACTTGAGTATAGAACTAAGCGTTTTTAGGTAACCTGTTAGAATGCCCATTAGATTAAAGGATATAAGAGACATTGATTGGAATTAATTCGGCATTTCAATAGAGACAATATGCTTTACAAAAATCATGCAAAACACCGCTCTACTCTGAAAATCTAAAAATACAACAAACAAGTGGTTCTTGTCTGTTTTATGTACTAACTCAGGTTTTCAGACGTATACAACTACATATAATTTGTACATAATAGAATGATGCATAAGACCTTTATGACTATGGTTTTTATTTTTCCATTGACTACGTACATATTCATCACATCACTGATGCATCATAAATAGAGCCACTTTGTAACCTGCGTCAATTAGCGGCAAATAAAGCATAAAGGTATCTATTTCGAAACTAGTAAAGTGTAAATTTAAACAAAGGAGACGTTTAACAGCTCATTTATTAACCAACCAACGGACTTAATGGTTCAAAAAATGCCTCCACGCTTCATTGGGTACCTATTTCGTCAATTTCGCGTTAATATTCAATTTCTGACCTTATATTATTGATTACCTATAACGATGTTAAAAAATAAATCAGTAGATAAAGAAGTCTACGGAGAAATAATGAAGATGGTAAAACCACCCAGCCTTTAAACTGTCAATAGTTCGTAAATTAAAATTACCAATAATGTAAACAATTTATGTTACAATCATTATGTTCTTTTCAAGATTGAGCATCTTTCTATTATCGATTTATACCTATTAATTTTAAGAGATCGCTGTTGCGATACTGTAAATTTCACGACACTTAAGTTTTACTTTCATACATATTGTAATTGCTTTCGCAAAATCAATTTCAACATTCATGTGATTGAATTCGCCTTAAAGCAGTTTGCAGCAGGTTTATCTCGATATAACGCTTTTATGGGTTATAATTTCGAAAATAGAACACAAAATGTGCTGCTGGCCACTAATTACTCACTGCCATAGACTAATAAAAATACCCGAACGCAGCCATAAAGGTGGCGTCACAAGAAATTGCTTTATTCAGAATATATTATTAATAATTTATAACTCGGTTATTGTTTGTTAATCAACAGTTTGCAAGGCTTGCAGCGTAGTTTAACGACTGCATCCAAAAGATAATTAAGACATTAAAATGTTCTCGGAATGGCTACCAACTGAAATTGCCATAAAAAATTACTATCTTCACGCATAAGAGGATTCAATTCCGAAGTGCTGGTTTTTATATGCAATCATATGACGTTTTATGACACTGCTAAAGTTCAAAATCTTTAAATTTGTTGTCTAAACGTAGAAATTACTTATACGTTCATACCATTCGTCGCCTAGGTATATACTAAACAAAGCGTTAAGACGAAATTCCTGTCGTGCTCATGACATAATGGAGCAGGCTAACTAAACGTTTTTAACAATTTCAAAGCAGTTTTTCTTTATTTTAAGGTTATGTTCCGGAGATAGCACTTGGCTGTTTCATAAAAATTGCAAGCCAATCAAGAGTTATGCTCTGAAACGCCCTCTTCAGTGGTAAAATAACCAAGTAACTACTAGGTACTAGAGGCGATCTAAGTCCTCAAATTTGGCAACACATTTGCAATCTTGAGATTGCCGTGTTTGAAATGTCCATGGGTCTCAGAGCCCACTTATTATCGCCTGTGTGCTCGCTTGCCTTCTCCATAAGTACCATTACAAATAAAACATGATTCAAAACCCGAGCCCAACCTCTGTTGAACCACGTTGAACTAACAGTAAAATTAACAAAACTAAAATACGTTATCTATGGTTCTTTCCAGCCGCTTGAAGCATCCCCACGCGTAAACGTTGGCAGAATTTCACAATTTGTCCGCGCTTTTTGCGCTGCCCGGTAATTGGCACTCACCTGCGCGCGCAACAGCGCCTAATATGGCAACCCGCTCGTCGCGGACATTTTGCTTTTTAAGATCTGACAAATGTGTAATTATTTATTTAATATCGTTCGTTGGACGCATTTGGGCACAATTCGCATGCCTGCAGTTCGTGGTCGGTGTTCGACGTGTGTTTAGTCGTCGGGTTGGGAAAGTCGAGGTTTACTGGAAGTTTTTGTTTTAAGGTTCTAGAAAGGATCTAGAAATATGTCGGAACTTATGAACTTTGACGACGCGGTTAGCCTAGTTGGTAGTGACCCTGCCTACGAAGCTAGCGGTCCCGGGTTCGAATCCCGGTCTGGGCAAATATTTGTGTGATGAGCGCGAGTATTTGTTTCTGAATCATGGATGTTGCAAAAAAATATGGATAATCCACCGGGAGAGTCAGAAATTTGCAGCTGGGGCGAAGCCGCTGGCCGCCGCTAGTTGCAAAAATAGAATAGCTAGTTGGTGGCAGCAAAGGTGTTAAAAATTAGTAAAGTAATTTATAGAAATTAATCGACTTTTCATTTCATTTACCTATTTAATAAAAAAATACTTTAGATATTAGGATAAACATTTTGATCTTCATTTTCATTTCCCCGCTACATTCCCCGCCCCCGCTATCGCCAAGATGCTTCACCCCCCGCCAGTCCCCCGCAGGACGGTCGCGCACGCACTTGTCTCAGTAGCGTTGAAAGCGTTAATTAATTAACAGTAATTGACTGTCACACGATTACATACGACTTTTTGTTTCAGTAGCAGGAAGCGAGGGAAATCGCACAAGACTGGTTTGCCGTTGGAACTAGGCTAGATTTGTCTTTAAATAGATTTTATTATTTTAATAAAGTGGAAATAGAAGCTGTCAAATATACATATACGTAAATATACTTTTGACGACGCGGTTAGCCTAGTTGGTAGTGACCCTGCCTACGAAGCTAGCGGTCCCGGGTTCGAATCCCGGTATGGACAAATATTTGTGTGATGAGCGCGAGTATTTGTTTCTGAGTCATGGATGTTTTCTATGTATTTAAGTATGTATTTCTCTATATAAGTATGTTTATCGTTGTCTAGTACCCATAGTACAAGCCTAGAGCTTAGTTTGGGACTAGGTCAATTTGTGTGAGATTGTCCCCTGATATTTATTTATTATTTATTTATACTGGCTGCCCACGACTCCGTCCGCGTAGAAATCGTTTATCGCTGCTCCGTCGATAACTGGCCAAATGTACCTATAAGTTATCTCCATTCCAAATTTCATCCAAATCCGTCCAGCCGTTGCAGTGTGAAAGAATAACAAACTATCAGACAAACATTCACATTTATAATATTAGTGGGATTTCTATTAAATTTTTATTTATCGCTGTACACTCGAAAACTGTCTGATTTTCCGGTAATTTTTCTAAAAAAGGCCCTATGGCATCCGCATTCCAGTTGAAAACTATCTTCGTACCAAAACTCACGTCGGTCGGTTGTGTTGAACTGTAAAAACGGGATAAACTAACAAGCAAACTTTCGCATTTATAATACACTAGCGAGCCGCCCTCGCTTCGCTCCGGGTACTATTATATACTTACATAAACCTTCCGTGAAAAATTATCTAACTGATGGTGAAAACCGCATTAAAATCCGTTGCGTAGTTTGAGAGATCTAAGCGTGCAGACAGCGGGAACGACTTTGTTTTATACTAAACTAGCTACGGGTTCTATTATATACATAAACCTTCCGTGAAGAATTATCTAACTGATGGTGAAAACCGCATCAAAATCCGTTGCGTAGTTTTAAAGATCTAAGCATACATAGGGACAGACAGACGCGGAGGGTGACATCATTTTATACTAGTCGTATGCTTCGATAAGTAAATCGGAGTTAATCGGACCACCCGCTTGAGCCATAGGTGATAACAAAGACAGAACGACCAAGGTACCAAACGCATAACAACTTTTACGTTTTGTGTGTCAAAAAAACCTTTCCCGTTTTAAATCGACAAATCCAACGCGGGTGAAGCCGCAGGCAATCCCTCGTTTTACTTAGGTATTATGCCAAGTTCCGAGTAACCACGGCTGTGGGAGAGATTGAATAAGAAATATGAGCGTTTAATCTGACATATTGAATGAATTGCAGTCATTAGAATACGTAATTAAGCATTCGCCATGTTTTCATACTCATTTGTTAATCGATTTTGTAGCGTAATCGTTTGTTAAGGGGCCCGGTGGATGTTAGATTTTATTGTTTATTTTTTAGATTTATTTATATTTTTTATTGATAAAGTAAACGAGCAATTAAAATATGGAGATAGATTTGTTGCACGTCGAAAAATTAAAACTTAAATAAAAGTAAAACTAAAAAACGTCCAGGAAGCGCTGGAAAGTGCGTTTCCTAGCTGAGTTGTCAATACTTACAAATAAAATGTTGAGCGAGGTAACTGCCAAATCTTAAGTGTCCCGTAACGTCTATAAGCAATGGAAATTGAGATGAAATACTAAAATTATTCAATGTGAGAGTACGTAAAGATGCATGTTTGTTAAGTCCTAATTTCGAAGAATTTTGTGAACTTCTGTATGGGATAGCGCTGTAGTTCACTAATGTCCGGTCTCAGGAGGATATACAAACTGCGGATATAGCCTTATCTAGGTTACTCCAAATTTAAATTTGACTCATGTTGTACGTGACAAACGTCAAATTTTTACTCGAGGTATCTTTATCTATCTGCGGTTTGGATATAAGGACCGGGCATAAATAAAAATAAATAAATAGGCGGGCGCATTTGCGGGGAGAATTTGTAAAGAAACGTTTTGTGAAGCCATGTAGATTATTAATCAATCAATTAATCAATATAATAACATATTTAGCGTATCTAACCGCCTGTTTCACAATCGTCAAGTAAAGCATATCTGTCAAATTAATTTAGCCCTTACCCTTTCTTACACTTGAAAATAGACAAGGAGAGGGCTATCTTTATTTGACAGATGAATTTACTTGTTGATTGTAAAACAGGCCCTAAGAGTAACAAATGCAGTTTAGTGTAAAAATTAAAAAGAGTTGCGAAAATATATTTTGCTACGTCGTCTTGTAGACTTTAGGTATAATGTATACAAGAGGTAACACTGCGAGCATGGATGCCTCGCCGCGAGTGGGTGTAATGGATAAAACGAAAAGTTCAATTAGGTACCTAACACTGATAATCATCATCATCATTGCGTATGGCAATCATCCTGCATGGATCAAACGTCAAAGTCCAGGTGTTTCAGCCAGTTTATATACTCCCAGTGTTTAATCATGAGATTATTTCACCTTACAAACCCATTAAAATGTATTATACTTACACAAAAAACAAAAGACTCAGAAGCAATTACTCATGCTCATATAAATATTGGCCTTTACCGGGAATCTAACTTCCCTTAGCTTCGTATGCGCTAGGTGAGTCTAGCCGCGTCATCATTTTGATTGCTCACGGTAAACAAATTGTCGCAGGCCCTCTTAACCGGACTAGACCAGGTTCACACGGTAATACCACACTATTAGCAACTTCCACACGATTGCGCGACACCAACACGATTCCACGTGAACCTTAACACCATCACTCACGATTCATTTTCGCTTCAAATTTAAACCTCAAAATGTGATCTTTATTTAGAAAACTACATAGATTCTATGAACAAGGGTTACGATTCAGAATCGTATGACAAGTGATGGTGATATTTTTGTATGTAACGTGAGACTGGAAAGTAGTGCCAGTCTCGTAGAACGCGGTATCCGTAATTGCGATGCTTTTAAGGCAACTTGGGAATTTCTAAGTTAATGTATCCGCAGATAAGCTGTCGATTAGGTTTAATACTGACTGCAGTTAAAACAGATTAGGCTGCCGCAACTAATATTAATGCTGAAGTTTATCTCAGGCAGTACTTAGTCTATTTATTGCGCTTAAAAGGGCAACCGTTGCTGGGTCGATATTGATGAAAGGTACGGAAATACTTATAATATAATAATCCAGCCTATATACGTCCCACGGCTGGGCACAGGCCTCCACTCACAATGAGAGGGTTTGGGCTATAGTTCCCACGCGGGCCCAGTGCGGATTGGGAACTTCGCACACACCGTCAAATTGTTTTGCAAGTGTGTGCAGGTTTCCTTACGATGTTTTCCTTCACCGAAAAGCTCATGGTAAATTTCCAAATTATATTTCACACATAAATTCCGAAAAACTTAGAGGCGCGAGCCCAGATTCGAACCCACGACCCTTTGCTTAAGTCGGCAGGTCGAGTTGCGCCTCGCTCATGCATGCGTGCGTTCCAGCGCGAACAGCATCGTGAATGCGCAGGCCCAGCGTTGTCGCTGCACCCCGACGATATTAATATTATTATTATTTTAATTTAATATTATTGACATTGTTTTGCTTTATTTTGTTCATTATACTAAAACCCAGGTTGTAAGATTAATGTACTACTGAGTCTTATGGGAGTCTGAAATAAAACATATTGAATTGAATTGAGTTAAATGCCTTTGTTGAAAATGATTTAATATTGTCGTGGTAGAGTGAAAACCTCGTGAGGCGCAAAAGAGGTGTCTTTTCAGGAGGGAGAAAAAAACCACGCCCTGTAAAATGTTTGCGCTACATATTGTTTAACTCTGTTTTCCAAAGTGTTACACGAGATGAAAGCATGAAAAAGGCTTCTTAATGTACGAGTATATTGGGCTTTTATTTATTTGTTTATTTATGTTCTACTACTGGAGATCCAACAGCTTACAAAACTTGATAGAACGAATGTAAACGTATATTGAAAGACTCGCTTTTATTCGCGACTGCGTTCGCATATACCGGAATTTTTATTATCACGAAAAAAGGTAAACAAAGTTACATCACTGTCAAAGTGACATTTCAGGGGATCTCAAAGTATGGGCCAGCAAGATATGTAATAAGTATAAAGTTATCATTACGCTCGAACCGTGATATTCAAAATAAATGCGAGAAATCAAAATCACACAAATCTAACAGGATTATATATTAATAATAATAATAATAATAATAATAATAATAATAATGTTAAACATTATTAATGCTAACTAATGAAGCGAGTGACGTCACACGTTAAGCCGCCCGCAACTTAATGACCCGGGTGTATCGAGACACACGCAATAAATAAATAATGCATACGAAAACAGTATTCTCTCTTTAAATTAATATAACAAAGAGTTTATATATCAAAATAAAAGTTTGCCATCAACAAATGTAATTATTTTATCTGAATTATAATATACAGTTTATTTATGGAAAGTCGATTTCTTGTGCAAAGTATATAAATATCATGAATGCTTAATTTTTTTTCCTTCACGGCAACACCTTTGTTTACATTTTTTCCGTGAGAGTAAAAATTCAAGTAAAAGTAGTGGTTTATCGCTGTTCGAGAACTATTTTATTTCTCGGTATAAAAATAATGTCCTCCGGGTTTAAAATTTTACATAGTTTGCTTGACGTGTTGAACCGTGCTATCCAACAAACAAATACTTTCGCGCTTCTAATATCATAGTATGTACAGTCAGCATCAAATAATAGATAGGAGCAACGAAAGTGGCAACACATCTTTATTGCTATAGGAATAAAGATGTGTTGCGATATATTTGGCTATTTTGGCTGCACCTATCTATTTGATGCTGACTGTAACTACGGATTTCTAACTATTTCATTAATTGAACCGCCTTACAATGTACCGTTCTCTATTCCATAAGAATGCAACTCGAAAAGGTATTTCAGTTATTTTAATAAAACATTGACTCGTCAATGAAATATCAAAGCGCAAAAAAGATGGCGCTGCTATTAATGACATTAGCTGTAATTATACTATTTTATGGCTTACGTTGGTTATTCTAAAATAGCCCTTATTGCAGTAGTATAACGTGTAAACGTGATACAATGAGACTAGAAAGGCACAAAACACGGCCGCGAGTTGAATGTGACTAGTTCTTGTGGGAGTAGTTAGTATCAATATCTTGAGTTTGTTAAGGGGAAGAGTATCTAGACTTTATGTTATGTTATTTGTATAAGTTGTTTTTAACCCCCAAACGTAAAACAGGGGTGTTATACGTTTAACGTGTGTCTGTTTGTTTGTGGCATCGTAGCTTACAAACGGTTGAACCGATTTTGATTTAAGTAATTTTTTGTTTGAAAGGTGACTTGATCAAGAGTGTTCCTAACAAGCTAAGTTTAGTGGAAATTCGTTGGACTATTAAATAGTTATGAGCTCCGAAAGAAGTGGTCCCAATTTTGTCTGGTATGTTTATATATTTATTTATGCTAGAGGAGGCAAAACTAGCGCGTCATCCGATGAAAAGTTAGTCGCCAATGGACACCTGCAGCATTAAGAGGTAGAAATCGCCCACAAATCCCTACTCAAGACTATATTATACTATAGGTTATATTATATTATGTTGGTAATAAAGAAATTCGAAATAATGTTAACACGTCAAAGCATGGCTTTTTGATGTGCGGTGTCATGACGTCATAGTTTGGTTTTGAAGTGCTCTCATGGTTTGGTTTAAATGGTTTGTTTAACATGAGACCTAAATTAAGGCTGGTTTACAATGTAGGATACTATCAGCATAATAGAACCCTGGCCAATGAATCAAATCATTAGAACTGTCAAAGAAATTAATTTATAATGTCGTGACACAGTACTTTGGTAGGTCAGGGTTCGCCAATACGCTAGTTGACTGATTGGTCAAATCAGCAGAAACGTCAAAACGATCCGGTAGAATGAAGTTATCAATAGGAACCTGTGACGTCACAATTTTCAGTGTGCCTTTATAAAGCTTTTGTTGAATTAAAAATCGTTTAATTTCCAAAAATAAGCGATAGCTAGGTTTTTCCGGGTTTCGAAAGCTCGATTTAGTGGTAGTGTAAAAATAATTTATTTTGACATTAGTCAAATAGCCTATTACATTAACCTTAAGTAAATGTGACGTTCTCAATATAAAGGGACCTTATGGAAGCAGGCGGTTACGCCGTTTTTAGAACTGTTATCATTGTATTCGTATAGTTACAAGAATAAGAAGAGCGTAACTGCCTTCCTCCATAAGGTCCCTTTATATTGAGAACGTCACAAATATCCGCCTCCCACAAAAAGAAACGGTTAAGTCTTCGCTTGTGTCAGCGAAACTAAAAAGTCTTTATCGATACAGTTCATTATAAGCTGTCAACGGTAGACATTTAAGTGGCATGGTGTATTCAAGTTAAAGCCCCGCTGCCCCACCTGCCCTTAACAAATAATCAGCACTGTCTTGAGCTAATTTTCAATAAGTTTTTATTGTAAGCTATAAAATACCTAATCAGAAGTGGTTCGTTACACATCGGTCTTGAAGTCATGATTTACGACATGCCCGACAGATGGCGACTGTCCGCCGCCACAAATAGTTTTTATACTAGACTGGTTTGTAGAATAAGATAGGAAAACTGTGGGCCATAACTTGTATTCTGCAAACTTTAACGACTTATGACAGAAATCCTTACATATATAGTATAAAATAAAGTCGCTTTCCGCGTCTATACAGGGTGGCTAGAACATTGACGTCCAAAAAAAAATTTAGGTCCCTCGTGTCGTGGGGTATCCGAATCACCCCCATGTATGTTCCGCGATTTTTTATAGTTTTCGAGTTATTAATTTTTTTCTAACTTTTCGTGAATTTTCGACCTAAACAACTTATTTAAATAAATAAAAAAAATTAGAAGACTTTTCAAGATTATTTTTTTTGCAACTAATTCTCCACGAGTTGTACTTTTACGCATAAAATAATCAGCTTTGTAACTTTATTGAAAGTTGTTAAAATTTTGGTGTAAAGAGAAATTTTTACGGTCGGCGAATTAGACTTACATTTTCAACTTTAAATTAAAAATCTAAACAGGTGATTAGACAGACAGTGGAATAGTCGGCCCTATATAATCAGAAATGAATTTGATTATGTATATGTATGTAAATTACGCCGCAGCGTTGTTTTCATAGAAAATAGAGTCGCAATAATAATATATTAAATATCAACTGCGCAGTGCGCGAAAGCAGCGTATCCGATTGGCCAGGCCGCGTATCACTCCGCTGTTTGATTGGTTGCCCTCAGTCAAATAATTGGCACAAATCGAGCCGCGCGCGCAGGCTGCGTTTCATTACCTGATGATTTATTATTCGATAACGCTAAACGTGCTCAATCCGTTCGGCGATACGTGGAAATTACGATAAATCCATTAGTCATTGGAGAAGAAGTCGCGACACGTGATTTCTTCTGATTGCTAAATAGGGATATTTACGGCAGTAGACGACGCGGTTAGCCTAGTTGGTAGTGACCCTGCCTATGAAGCTAGAGGTCCCGGGTTCATCCCGGTATGGGCAATTGTGTGATGAGTGCGAGAGTTTGTTCCTGGTCACGGATGTTGTTTATGTATTTAAGTATACAGGATGTTTGATTGTAGGGACTTTCAGGGGTAATTTTTAACATTTTTAACCATATTTACTATTATACAAAGTCTTATGGTTTTTGTATTGCCCGTTAAATGATTTTTTTTTGTTATTTATCCTTATGACCATACCGAAAAAAACTCAAATAAAATTGGTTATTTTAAACGTTTTCAGTAATGTCTTCCACCCCTGAAAGTCGACACTCGACTACCAAACAACCTGTATATTTCTCTGTTAGTATGTTTATCATTTGCCTGTAACCATAGTACAAGAATCTTCAGGGAAATTCTCTGGTACTTTTTTATGGTATGGAGAAGGCGAACCAACACACACTTCCCCTCCTTTCTATGCTAGAGGCGAACGGCTAGCGGGTCAGCTGATGCAAAGTGATCATCGTCGTCCACGAACACCTGCAACACGGACGGCCTAGCACAAGTTGTTCGCGACAAGTTTGTCGCTCGGAAATCCCTTTCCAACTAATCCGTTACGATAGAGATGCACCGAGCGACCAACGAGAAAATACAAGATGTGCTAGCCGCTCAAAGCCCTTAGCCAAGATGCCCATCGCTGACTAGCGTTTCTATCCGTTTCGTTTTTAAACCAATCGCGTCACTGGTAGATCACGTGACTCTCCGTATGACGTATGATGACGTATGATGGGCATCTTGGCTAAGGGCTCTGGAGAAGAATCGCAGATGCGTTGTCAGTCTTTGATAAAAGAGTATGCTCGTGTTTTGAAAGTGCCCAAGTCTTAGGGGTAAAGTGGGCGCTGAGGCGATCTCGGTGACAGGTTAAGGGGTAAAATGGTGGTACCGATTCGGACGCAGCATAAGGTACCTTTACTCTGCCCGCACACTGCCGACTTTCTATCGGCCGTTTATGTTGTCCTTATCCATTTTCACAAAGTTTGTAGAGCCAAAACACAATCGGCCGGCTAAATTGTCTGCAGTCTGCGCGCGGCCTTACTTTACACGTCATACTTAAAATATGTCTGACAGCGCGTCTATAGGCCTTCCAAAAGGCAGGTGCCATAGTTGAGAAGAAGCTAATATAGTCGGCTTTTATTGCCAATATACCATGTTTACTACATATCGTCATTTTAAAACTAAATTCAGGAATAGTTGACAAAACACCGTAATAACACCGTAAGCGTTTAAATTAAAAACATTAACGGTGTTATTACAAAAACGTAAACAACCGTTGAACACTTGTTTAGTTAATGTCGTAGAAAACTGTCATTTTAGACTTGTCTAAGGCGTGTCTATTGGCAAAAATCACCGGATCGTTATTGTCCTTTTGTTTTTTTTTATTTTAAAAAGACATCGATGCATCTGAACTCTGCGAAATATTTACCATGCAATGGAAACAATCATTTAAATGAATGAAGTAAGTACCTTGAAATGATCTACTTTTAAACATTTTTCAGTAACTGTGATAATTTTCAGGGTATGGACAGGGCCGGATCACCTGGCGAAGTTTTATCACCGACCACATGGCAGCAAAGAGGAGTAAGAGACAGCTCATAGCCATAGGCTCATACTAAAAGCTATGGTAAACAACCGGTGTGATACCGGTAGAGAGCGTAGTCCAAGATCGAGCAGTCTGGAAAGTGGTGTTAAAGTCAAGATTCGGCGCCATTAAGGTCTAAGTGCTAACAAGCTTTTTATGGAGAGCTGGAGAGCTCCTCTTCAGGCGCTTGGTGAAGGAAACGGGTGGCCAAACAGCTGGCAACTCTCGCTGAACGTATTAGCATTTATTCAGCGAGAAAATGCTGCCAGCATCTTTGGCACTATGCTGACTTTGACCCTTTTTGGGTTTAATATAGTTTTATTGTAAGTTTGGTATAAATTTGTAATATTGTTTAGTTATTGTAGCGTATTTTGTTAAAAGATAAATATATTTAAATAAATCATACATTCGTTTAAATGTCACAAGACTATACTTTTGAACAATGTCACACATTTATTTTTGTCACTAAATAAACGAGCGTAACTTAATGTGAGTGAGACAAAAATGGCAAAATAGATGAAAGAGACGCATATGTACACTATTATAAGGAAGTAAAGTTTTTAAGTTTGTAATTTTTACGTAGGGGGTAATCTCCAGAAACTAATCATCTGGTTTCAAAAGTTCCTTTACCAATATTTAGAACGGATGTTTCAGCCCAAAGGCTATATTTTAACTTATATTAACGAAAGCGAAGCGAGGGCAGGTCACTAGTCAACTATAACTCCAGGTATGAATTTGGCTTTACCTCCAACGTATACACATCCAATAGTTACGACCGTCTTACCAACTTTCTTTTATTTTGGTTCCGTATTTTGTTATGTTATGTTTGTTGTTTGTTATGAATAGATGTTTGATGTTTCAGGCCCATACATTTTCCTTATCTATATTATCTGACAGTGGGACAACCTGTTCATTTCCATAAAAATAGTTAAAAAGTGGACGGAACCAGCTCGGTCCACGGTAGGCATTGCAGTTTCGCAGCGGATCGAAGCGATTTCATTTCATTGCCTATTGATGATTTATTATTTGATAGCGATTGACGCATAACACAATTTAATTTCTAGTTCGCCTTCACGCTTGAGAATATGAAATGAGACTCGATAAGAGCAATACTTTAAGGTTTATGCCATATTGATTATTTGATAGAGTGTGAGGCCGGTACAACTTGCACGCGACTCGTTTGTCGCTTGGATATCCCTTTTTTATTAATCTGTTTAGATAGAGACGCACTGAGCGACAAGCGAGAAAATATTAGATGTGCTAGAGGTGCTGGAGAATCCAATAAGTATTACGTCTGCCATTTTTAACTAAATGAATATTGATTTTATACGGGATTGTTTTAGGAAGCTTTTAATTCGCAAGATTTTTATGTTTCCTTCTATGTTATTCTGTTAACACATCGTCGTTCAGTTCTACTCAGTCGATGAATAGCCGGCGAATTTACGTCGTCCGTCAAGGTGGGTAAATGACATTCAACTGACAGACGACCAGCTGTGAAATCAGCGACTAAATGAATGTGCAGGCAGTTGAATGTCATTTACCCACCTTGATGGACGACGTAAATTCGCCGGCTATTCATCAACTGAGTAAAACTGAACGACGATGCGTTAACAGAATAACATAGCTTATTATACGAGTCGCACATAATCATATGGTAACGATGATACCGCATGATGACAACGCATGTACCTTTTAAAAGAAATCGTTGAATGATTACCGATTATTTTCAAATTTTCTACGCTTCACTTACTATTTTGATAAATTATACGGGGGCCTCGACAAGACGCATAACTTAACGATTTTCTAAAACTACGTCTGGTGCTGCGAGCTGGTCTGATGATGGAGGCGGAAAGTGGTCATAGGAACTCCTAAACTACTCAAGATAAACCCGTCGTGTTTGGACTCGTTGGATTTGTCTCGATAAGCAGATGCTGACTGTGCAAAAAAAGTACAGTCGGCATTAACAGCTAGTCCCTAAAATGAAATTTTTCTGTTAGGTTATTTTTATTAGCCTGTTTTTTTTGCTGGGTAAAGGCCTCTCCTCGTCTTCTCCAATTGTCCCTGTCCAGAGCGCGCTCCAGCTAAGTCTAGGTCATCCCGTCGTCTCTGAGTACCTCTGCTACGATGTTCATAGCGTGGAAGCCAATCGGTGGTGTTTTTGATCCATCTCCCATCGTGCGGCAGACATGTCCAGCCCAGTCCCACTTTAACTTGGCTGGTTTAAATAAATAATAAATAAATAAAAATTGTTTATTTAAATGTGTACACCGTTTTAGTTACATGTTATTTGGTAATCTAACTTAAAAAGTACACACGCATAGTTTGACTTACAGAGAAAACAAACAGAGGCCCCCAAACTAGGCGAAGCCTGTATCTTGGGAGTCCGACACAGATTAACATATATATATATAAAGTTTTAGGAACTACTTAAGTACCGTTTACAAGCGTTTATGCTATTAAGAGTGGCCAGAACATAATTCGAAAGCTTAGAGCTATTAATAATTGTATTTATTTAGGTTTGGGAATTAATAATCGAGGAAACCTACGTACCTACCTAAAGTAGGTACTACTAAACTGTTTGTTACAACACGTACTAGTTGAATTTAAACTATAGGTAGTGCTTCCGCACATTAAACCAACGTCACCCTAGACCCGATGCAAATCAGTCGATCGCTAATTGTTTATTTATCATGACGCCGACAAAAAACGAGTCAGAGGTTCCCATTGTATTCAAATTAGCTTCAATTAAAAAAAAACTTTAATGACTTATTAATTGGTATTTTTTTACAAGCAAGTTGTTAGGTAAGAAATGCTGTAATGTAATGGAAACCTAGTTTTTCCTCTCTGTTGCTCACGGGATAAGTGAGCAAGACAAGACTTCCTTCTGGATGTTCACGATATATCCCAATATAGTTAAAACGGCATAATTGGGAACATGCTTTAATTTTTTAATCGCATTTCTTGACAAAATATGAAAATACCGTAAAGGAGATGGCAAAAATTAAAATTAAAATTAAAATCGGCCAAAACATACGGATAAGATAAGCATTTAAAAACTACTAATTAGACAGAGAAATCCGACATGAACTGTGACGTCAGCGGGCACTACGGCCATATAAACTATGTTAAATCGATCGATGGTAGAACGGATTGGTCGACGTCGATCGATAATTTCTACTACACTAATCGATCAGGCAAACCTACCGATATCGATCGATGACATCGATCGACGATCGATCGATTCGTGTGGTAACACCCTTATAGTTATTCGAAAAATATTTTTTCTCTGCTGTTTGAATGACTTTTTATTCAAGCAAAAAAAAATCATGCATATTCCTTATTATCAAATTATTTGTGTGGATTCCGGTTCGCTACAACCAAAAATCATAATAACATATTCCTAGAATGTCACAATGCCAAAACAGATATTCTCATAATGTCTAAAGCTCGAAATGACTTACGCCTACTTCTTAAATTACCGTATTCTTAATATGACTATAATTCATATAGACTCTATCGCGTTTTGATAAATTTTCAATTCTACCATTTCCCAAAATGTCTAAAACTTGAATTTATCGTGTTTTGATACATTTTCAATTATACCATTTCCCAAAATGTCTAAAACTCAAATTAACTTCATACAAAACGTCACATTGTCAAAACACCTAAAACTCAGTATTTATGGAAAATATTTAAAATTATGTTGTATTTTACAGTTTTTACGGCATCCCAACTTTTGTCTTGTTACTATTTTTATTTTAAATTGGGTGGAACAGAGAGTTACTTTTTTCCTTTTGGTGGTACGGAAGTCTAGAATTCTTGACTCGCTCATGAGGACAGTTTTTGTTGGATCCCTTACAAAAACATAGTTGTCATAAATTACTAAACCAACTCTGATAATGTGTAGTATTTATTTACATTTATAAATACGTTTCACTAAAAATACTGCGTGGTTAAAATTAGTGGTAAAAAAGGTATTATGAGACAGTGTCATTTTGATCTTTGGACCTGTCAACAAAAGCCAATTTTGAATTTTGGTAATTATGAAATTAATGCATTTTCACCTTCAGTCTTCAATAATGATTCGGTATTTGAAGTTATTGTTCATTTTACCAACTATACATTATGGATATCGGATGTAATGTGTAAATGTTATTATGACATTTTATTGTATTGAAAATAAGGCAATTTGGGAATTTAGGCATTTTGGAACTAAGACAAAATGAGATTTAGTCAAATATGTAAAAGGGCATTTTGATATTTGATTGTAACGAACTGGAATCGTATTATAATCATCATCATCATCTCCTTGTGTCTAATCTAATCATCTGGGATCAGTGCAGCATGCGTCTTTCTGCATACTTCTCTATCCGCCGTCACTTAATCATTCAATCCCGCCTTTCTCATACCAATTTTCATTCTCCATCTATCTCTTTTACCCAACTGCCGAAGAAGGAGGATATTGTTTTTAGATCTATTGTTTTTAATTCAATAGCCAAAGCAGATTCAGTCCTATCTTGTTAGTATTGAAGTAGCAATTGCTACAGCAGTTTTGTCTGAGATATCGCATTTTAGCATAGCAGGGCAGTCAACTCCTGTCGTTTTGAAACGCAAGTCATCCCGCCACCTCCTTTTAGGTCTGCCTCTGCTCCGGTAGCCATCCTGCGGGGTCCATTCAGTCTGGCCTTCGTTCCGGATGCATACGGCAGACATGTCCAGCCCAGTCCCACTTGAGCTTAGCGGTCTAATAATTGACTTAAGATCATTACAAGCTTTTATTTAACTTGTTTGTTTATGTTAAATCTTGCAAGTCAATTTTGAACCAGTTCCAACCAGATAAGCAGATGATGACCGTGGAAAAAAAGTACAGTCGGCAAAAAAAGCTTGCCCCAAAAATGTTTTTTTAGATAAGGTTAATTTTGTCTTAACCTCCTGCGGGCTTAGCATGCACGAGAGAAAATTTGACAGGTGCTAGGGAAATGAATACATCTATTGCATATTCTAACGTAAGACGTTACGCTTAAGGTTTAAAATCAAAGTGTCCCGTTTTGATAAAATTGCTATAAAAAAGTGAAAATCGCAATAGTCGCTTAGTAATAAAAGGTAATAAAAGTCAGGACGAGACACTTTTATTTTAAACGTTAAGCGTTAAGTCTTACGTTAGAATATGGAATAGATGTATTCATTTCGGGTGGCTATTACTTTATCGAAACACCTTTAATCGAACGTATCATTTCGCAGAATTTTCATTTCATTGAAAGGCATTTCCACGTGCAGGAGTTATAATTTTTTGTTGGTCACAAGTCTAACCTTTTTTTTTTTTTTTTTGTCGCTGGGAAAATGCATCACGCATACCACCCAGGTCTGGGGGGACCAGGGTGGTTATGTGGGACTCACCGACCGAGAGCGGCCAGCATACCCACTAAAAACCCAGCGGTAAACCTCAGCGTCTTTCAGGGAGGTGCCACAGGACTACGAGCAAGCGCATTCTGCTGTGACACCTCAACGCTTATGACACCAGTCTAACCTAACCTAACCTACGTAACCCATGCTTAAGATAACCTGAAAACAATAAAGTTTCAGCAGAAATTAGCTGTCGATGAAATGAAATTCAATGAAATGATACGTTCGATGAAGTGAAATACGATAAAATGATGAAATACCATTCATTTCCCTAGCACCTGGCAAAATTTTATCTCGTACATGCATGTTAAGCCCGCTGCGCGCATTTAAGGGGCTCCCTGTTCCGAATGCCCTTTGATCTGTAGACCTTTACTTTCCCTCGTTACTATAACAAACCTTACTTTATTGCATTAAGTCCCAATTTATCTAAACCCCAGGTAACAGTAAAAGTTGTCTCTTTTCTTTATCATGTGATAGAAAAGGACAGAGCTAAAACCTGACAGATAGTGTTATCTGAAGATTGAAAAATCGGCTGACAACTCTAAAAACTGCTGATCTTAACTGTCTCTGTATGAATGTAATGTGACCAAAGATTATTTGAGATACGCCAACAAGAGCCTGGCTCTTTATGAGAGATACGAAAATTTAATAAAAGAAAAATGTATCACAAAAATTGGACTTTTCAGTCAATATAAACCCGACTGGCGGCTATGACGCGCTCTTATAATTTTTATATAGCCTCTGTCACTCGCAGGTTCACACATTGTTTAGGAGATAGAGAGCAGAACCTTCGATTTTTGATCACATACGAGTACATACGGTTTACTAATGTTTGGTCAAAAATCGTTTCCCAATGTATCACTTCCCAAACTATTTTTCCCAAATTATCATTTGGCAAAAAAATCACAAGTCAAAACAAAATTTTTTTGTGGCAAATTATTTTTTAACAATTTATTATTTGGTCATGTTTTATTTTACAAAATTTCATGTAGTCAAATGTTTCGTTTCGCATAACATACTTTTTTCCAAAATATGGTATGGTATACAATTTATATCATGTAGTGCATTGACATTCGCTAATTTGACAGAGTCGACGGAGCTGCGCTGAGCGCAGCTCCTATTTCTGGGTTAATTTGGCCCTCCGGGCCTGATATAAAAACTAACCTAACCTACCTACGATTCTGTGAAATTACCCATTTTTCGACAGAGTATAATATATCAATAAATTGAGTGTGCGAAATAACATTTTGAACAAACGTTTTTTTGGAATATAATATTTGCCAAAGGAAAACGTTTGCTTAATAAACATTTGTCTTAATAAAACTTGACAAAGTAAAATGATGCCAAATGATAATTTGACCAAATGAATAAAATGCGAAATGTAAATGTGCTAAAGATTCGTTTGGGAAATGAAACTAATGCGATAAGTTTTTTGGGAAGTGAAATTTGGCGAAAAATATTTTGACCGAACGGCAGTACACCCATATATACACATAACTTTACATACATATAATCATCTTTTGTCTTTACGTAGTCGGGTAAAAGTCGAATACTGAACCCTACGAGCAGGGCCCGACATGTTCTTGACCGATTTTATTACATTTATTATCATAAGGAACCTGTATTGTATTATGCGTAAGCATAATTACCATTTTAAGCAGTACGTACTAATAATTGATTAAATTATTATTCCTATATACCAATTACAAAGGGCTGCAACTTTTTGCCCCGCACACAACACGGGAAAATTAATAACAAATAAACATTAATAAAGTCTCAAGTGCCGCTCTATAATTAACACTTAACACCCTAGTTTTTCATCAATCCTGTCGCCAGTATACGAACAAGTCATTTTTCTTGTCAAAATAAATGATTCCACGTCATTGAATGATACAAAAACCTTTTCAACGCGTTGTTAATGATGGCTGCGTAAATGATAATAAATGATCTATTTTGAAACGCGTCGGTACTAATTTTAATTAAGTTTTTGTTTGTTAACTCCTAATTAGTGAAGTTAATCATTTTCGGTGGCCTTTCATTTCACCGGCACTTTCGATCAAAATTTATGAACGAGAAATTATCATTTGCGATTCATTGTGGTAGAAAGCTAGTACAGTCAGCGTCAAATAGATAGGAGCAGCCAAAATGGCCAAATATGTCGCAACACATCCTTATTCCTATAGTAATAAAGATGTGCTGCGATATATTTGACCACTTTCGCTGCTCCTATCTATTTGATGTTGACTGTACAGAGTACAGTCACCGATCCAGTAGGTATTTTTAAGTCAACATCTGACACGTTCTTATGTCAGATATTTTACAGTCCAATGTTCGTTGTCAATGTCAATGTCATTATGCGACCGTTATGGCTCGAGCAGAGGTGTAATTCTTATAATTTACTCGAAAATCAGCTTACCGATCGTCGTAAAGATTTTTGGGAAACGCCTATGTCCAGCAGTGAGTCTTTCAGCTGACATGATGAAGCGGGGCATGAATTGTTGAGGCTGAACAAACTTTCTATCTTTCAGGGAGCCATTCAAGTATTACGTAAACAGAATTTTAGAAATTTTTAACCCCTTCCATCTCATATCCCTTACCTTCTCTTGTCAGCAAAAGTAACCACTAGAGTACAAAATAAAAAAATCTAGAAAACCTGGAATTAAAAAATAGTTAAAAGTAAGCTTCCCCTCCCCCGTCATGCTTACATGACCCCTTGGCCATTATAACGTGACCCGTCTATTCGTGAGCATTAAGGTAAAAACACACTTATCCCACGTACGCAACGTATGCGATGCATTATGATATCTGGACTCTTGAATTTGTATGATTAGAAACACACTTGTCATACGCAACGCCACGTATGATAAGTGTGTTTCTAATCATACAAATTCAAGAGTCCAGAACATCATAATGCATTGCATACGTTGCGTACGTGGGATAAGTGTGTCCCTACCTTTACACAGCGTCGGTTATTTATGACATTGTGACTCGACCTTTATGCCTACGCAGCTTACGATAGTGTTTCTGTTGTTGGTCGGCAACATCTCCCATTGTTCTCCTTAAGAAGATGGGGCCAACTTAAATTAGATACCGTACCTATAGATACGAGGATAGCCAGCGGTTTACATCACACTATCTTATAGCTGCGGGCCTATTGTGGTCGTGGCTATCACGTGGATCACATCTGTCACTTTCTGACCAGTATGTAAGTGCGAGAGTGACGGATGCTTTATCCACACTTAGGCGTGTCACAGACGGAGCTATAATGTATATTAATATACCAAAATATATTACTACTCGTAAAAATCCGTGTGTGACGCGCTTTATTCACCGCCTGATCCGGTTATCTAAACCTACCAATGATCAGTTTTCGATTCAGGCAATACTATAAATATTACCTTAAGGAACCCTAAATCAGATGTCAAAGCATGTAAGTTAATTAATCCACTTGCGCATGATTACCGTAATTAATAAAACAGTAATTAAACCAACGGCAACTGACTGAATAATGAACAACGTTAATTGGTCCAACTGAGTCTAAATTATGCTAATGATAATGCTAAAAATAGCTTCTGTTTGAATGAGTTGATTTAAAGGGATTCGCTTTACGTCTATCGTATTTTAACTCCAAGAAAAAGGGTAATGTTGGGTAAGTATGGTTCTTCTCCCCACGCGCCTCGTACAGAAATATGTTTTATAAGATGCCTCTTAGCGTCGCGATTGTCACTAGGAAATTTATTAAATAAAAAAAATAATTTAAGCGCAATGTTTCATAATATTTTTTGCTGCAGACTGTACATTAATTTTTTCTCAAACCTACGACCTAAGACATTTCTCAAAAAATTCACTTGTCTTTGTGTAATACAAATATTTAATACTTAATTCTATCGAATACCGTATTATAGCTAGATTTCGAAAAATTATAATTCACATGATAAAATAATTATTATAATAATAAAATTTCATTAGTATGTTTAAGGGTCGTATTAATAATACTGATCTTGACTGAGATACACGTCTCAAGATGTGTCAAAACTGACAGTTTTGTATGACTTGACGTTTACTTTGACGTATCTTGAGAAGGGCGTTAACAAAAATTTGCACTTTAAAGCTTAATATTTCACAAACGGATCCCTTAATCGAAACATTGTATTTACAAACCCGCAATATTTTTGAAAGATCTATCCAACGACACCCCACACTATGGGGTAGAAGAGAAAATAAACCATCCCCACTACGTGTAGTAGGGGAGGTACCCTAAAAAATATTTTTTTCAAGATTTTATTTAACCAATTTGTCGACGTGACTAATATGTATATTCATGCCAAATAACCGCTTTCTAGTACTAAGAGTCTCTGAGCTAAGCTGCGGACGGACGAACAGACGGACAGACGGACGGACATGGCGAAACTATACGGGTTCCTAGTTACACTACAGCACCCTAAAAAGTGTCCTAAATACTATTCAAATTCAAAATCAAAATCAATATATTTATTAAATAAATTGGCCACATACGGGCTCTTTTACACGTCGGTAATATAGAGTGAATCTACCAGCGCTATTGAGGCATTACATCCAAGCACAAGGGCCGAATTAATAAACTCATCTCGGCTGAGATGTCCGACTCAGACACATCAAAGTAAACGTCAATCCAAAGAGAACTGTCATTTCTGAAGCGTCTTAAGACGCGCATCTTAGCTAAGATCGGTTGATTAATACGGGTCTAGTCTCAGGCTTTGCAGTATATTTACAGTCTTATGAGTTCTATGTTAAAATTGCAAATTTGTGTCTACAAGCACTTCAATTTGCCGGTTAGTACTTCGACATCGAATTGAAAAGTGAGTTGTTCAAGAAAATTGCCACAGATGGCCTTATTCTCAAACCAAACATTAAATTATAAACTTTATACTTTAAGAACTTCCAAGTCATAATAACTAAACTAATAATAATCAGATTAGGTACATACATTTGAAATCCTTCACAGCATGTCCTTTGTATATTTGTTATAAATAGATTTTCATGTATTTCGATGTAATCAAATGAGACATGAATTCAGGTTATTTTTAAAATTTTAAATAAACGAGTAAATATCGCTGAAAGCTTGACTTTTCATTTTAAAATCAAACACTACAGGATAGAATATGACATGACGTTTATTAATATAGTTTGTAAACAGACAAGCATATTTGATCGAATAATGCACCTATTGCGCGACCAATCGCATCTGACATGAGCACGATTCGTCATTTATATTTTATTAAATTGTGATGTACACGTCAAGTTAGATTTTCGCCGGCAATCCTGATTTAAAAAAATGTTTTTAAGATGTGTTAAGGTATTAATTAACTTTTATAGTATCGTTAACTTTAATAAAATATTTTAATTTTACCCTCGCTTTTTCCTACTGTCTTGCATCGATAGTAACAACCGCGGAAAAATTACAGTAAATGATTATGGATTAATTAAAATCAATAATTGATTTTTATGTGTTTCTAACAAGGAAAAACACGAAGAAATGATAAATCATGGAGATGATCCGATTACAGTCCGTCAATCCTCTTTAATTATCAGATACCGCATCAGATCAATTAGCTTTGTACTTACCTGGTCTATTGTATTGCATGTGTTTGCCAAATTCAATCAAAAAGTAAAGGAAAGTAGGAGTTTAATTGTACTTGAAAGGCGTGCTAGATAGTAGGCTGTTTTTTCGATTTTTGAAGTAAATTCTTTAAGGTTTCTATGCGAATTTCCGGTCTATACTATATTCGTTCTAAATACTCTCTTAGTTTTACCTTCAAAGAAAATCTTGGGAACACTTAACCCTTAAAATGGTATTAGGTGATGGCATTTATGACAAGGCTTTACAGGAAACTATGTAACTGAGTTATGTGAACTAAAAACGCTTTATTGAAAAGAAGAAATTGAAATGTTAAGATAAGATCATCAAAAATACTAAAATTACATGATTATCATATTTACCATTTATACAAAAGTGGTTTTGTCGTCATCAACCATGTCAGCTAAACATTCTGAAGGTTATTTGACAAGTAAGGTGACTTACCATTAGGTGATCCGGTCCGAAACATAGGGTTAGGGGCCATCCAGGGGAAAGCACCGAACGGCCAAGTCGGCGGCGGACCCTGATACAGCCGGGGTAGCATCGGTTGAGGAACCACCACTCCACTCCTTTCCATCTCTTCTCCATGCCCAATATCTTCTCTATCATCTCTGTCATCCCTCTCGTCTCTCTCGTCTCCAGCGTTAGAGTCAACATCTTCAATATCCACGTCGCTATCGTCAGTCTCAAGTGCAGGGCTCTCGTCATTGCTGTGTTCCTGGTCTTTGGGAGTATTCTTGCTGTTCAGAAGAGAGTCCACACTGAAGGATATGCGTCCTTTGCCGCCGCTGTCGGCGGCCTCCGACCGCTCGCATTCGAGCGACGTCTTCATTTCATCTGCTCGATGGCATTTCAGGTAAACTCTCCCAGTTTCAACACGCCATTTTGAGAAAATTTCGAGCAGATGTTGATGGAGATCCGCGAATTTGAAATTTAATGTTTTGTCGGTTTAATTCAGGATTCTTGTTGTAAATGGATTATGTATGGGATTCTTATTAGATTAGGTAGGTATTAAGTAGGTACTAATAAAATTAAAGGTTTTTAAATTTCAGAAATTTCGCCCACCCTACTTTTAAAACGTTTAAACGTGTGGTGTCGGCCAGTTTGCACAATGAAGGTAACTCCGCAAAAAAGTTTGCAAAATACACATTGACCGTTAATTTAAACTCGTAGTCTAACACTTCGGCACAGTCAGTCACAGCACAATTTGCAGCACTTGAAGTTGTGAAGTAACAGTTTAGTTTCCATTCGCGATCCGCGAGTCGCGTAATGTTTCGCGTGGAAGCGCGGTGGAAATCGCACCAGCATTGGGGCGAGCGCCGACTCTCCTCTCCTCACAGACAGAGACGCAGCTACTCACCGAAGAATTTTAACAAGCGACGCGGAGCGAACGAGACGACGATACGATCCAACATGTGTGTAAACGCGATATTGGGTAGGCGGGGCCCGTCGCGCTCAAATTATTACTCTCCGTAGAATACGCCTTATAAAAAGCGAAGAGCGCTTCTAAATTCGCACTGTATTCCGACGCGTGAGAGCTCGGAGTTGGGTACGGTTTCGTGCAATAAAATGACGTAACAGAATTGAGAGTGTTGGATTGCAGCAGCTATTGTGTTGAATGAAAAAGGAGTAAATAGACGGGTGCCGTAGGCGGCGTAGAGGGGACTTTACGATTTAATTATTCGCGAATGCGGAGGCATTTTGTAGCGAGCTAATGTCTCATTGTCATTAATATCTCGCCGGCCATGTTTGATTTGTTTATGACACGGTGTAGGTGAGAACGTCGACGTTCTGCTTCTAGGTTGTTTGTGACGGTTCGGAAGCTTGGCACGGCTCGCCTATGAAATTCGAAACGTTGTTCAAATTAATTCAGTTGTCTGGTCGCTCTTTGTTTGCTGGAGCCTCAACTTTGTAGCTCTGATCTTTGAGAGCTCATATTGATTTAACTGTAGCGTCCTCTGTGCTAAATGACAGTCGGGTCACACCGGAAATGGGAACGCTAGGGAATCGCTAAAGTTGTCGATGGGGATTTTTATTCGCGGATTTCGGCACGACGTTTGGTCTAACGCTATCAAACTTTTATTCAATACGATTTTTATACCTCAGGTAGGTTAGATTACATTTTGACCACGTCTTCATCTACGGAGTTTTGTTATATTTTCCTTTCAGAACTATTGAGTTATGCAGGATAAGATGTACTCTATATCATTTCCCTAGGTTCAAGCTACCTTCTTACCAAATTTTAAAAATAAAAAATCTGTGGTTGTGTAAACGAAGCAGACTGACAGAGAGTACGCACTTTTGCATACAACATATCGGTAAATTATTCATGTAATGTAATCAACTTTATTCATCCCATTATCAGGCAATCTACAACCATGTACAATTTAATCCTGCTTATTAAAACTTAAAATAAAATCCAAACCATCACACAATTTTATCCCCAAATCAAATTGGCGTCATCGCTTAACACGACGTTAATCGCATCACGCGCATATCTGCCATCTCTTTGTGCAGCTAAAACAAACTAAACTCAGCTTAATTTGAAAGAAACACAATTCAATTTCTATTGCAATAATATTGGGGGTATGCTGTAATTCTCTTATCAATTCGCAAATATTAATAAAGGTCCTTTATGAAGCGAAATGCAACCTTATTTGTTGGTGATAACGTCGGTTTATTTTTATCGGGGGGTGGACTCCCTTAGCCAATTAATGTAATATAATCGCACAGAGGGATTACATTTAATTGAAAGAGTGGTTAATGATCGGAGGGGGAGAAGGAGCAGGGAGGGGGAGGGGGGTTGTTATGAAATCGTGTTTATGTAGACGAGGGGATCTCGTTGGTGACGTTTATCTAACGATGGTTTACGCGATTTAGATGTTTGGTTGAGACTATTAATTTCGAGGTATGTATTATTGGGTTGTCTGGAAGAGACTGCTAATTTGCGTTTAGACCGCCTATTGACTCACTATGTAATGTAAAACTTCCCTTTTTTGTAATTCCTGTCCTTGCTGAAAGTGGTGTTCAATGACGAATTATTGTAATGTATCATGCATTTGTCTTACTGCCGCAGTCAGTGACGTTTAGTTTTTAAGTTTGATTAAAGTTGCTGCGTCTTATTTACTCGTATATTGGTATAGCAAAGAAAGTGACAGCAGTCACTTTAATCAAACTTAAAAGTTAATTGGTGTCTCTGAGTGCGGCCGTTAGCCGATAGAAATAGAATAAAAGGTAATAAGTACGTAAAATATAAAAATCAAAGTTACAATAAAAAAACAAATGACAGACTTAATGCCTAATGACATTCCTACCAGTCCACCATGAAAATTAGAAAACAATAAAATAAATAAGGCCGGTGGAAATACAAAGTAAAAAGAAAAAAATATGTAATTTGAAAGAATTGAGAAAAAATGATTTAGCGCGTAATCATGCTACCGTAATTGGAATAAGGATAGGTATTTCTTATTATCCGCTTTAACTATTTGTAATTCTAAATATCCTAAACGTTATTTCCTGTAGAAATCCCTTCTATCTACATTTGGTATTGAAATTACGTCATTGTTCATCTATTTCCTGTTCTGGACTATTGAATTTAGACTTATTAGTCAGATTTTCCCTAATTAGTGTCACATTGTGGGAAGCTTTAATCTGTTATATACTCGTAAATTAAAATCAATTGCCGAATGTGTACGCGCATAACTTGAGAACGGCTCGACCGATTTGGCTAATTCTTTTTTTGTTCTGATTGTAATTGTCAGGACAAGGTTGGTATGTACGTTTTTTTAATTGCACCGGGCGAAGCTAGGGCGGCCGCTGGTATACAATAAAAATATATAATTATTTAAGTTGATTGGTCGACAAAAACAACGGACATTGCTCCAAGCGTACTTTTGAATGGCCCAACCCATTTTATTAAAGACTAGCGACAAGCCCCGGCTTCTCACGGGTGCAATAAATAAAAAATTGTCCTAACAATTATTAAAACAACAACAAAAAACCAAATCGGTCGAACCGTTCTCAAATGATGATCAGTCTCACATGCGGTAATTGTTTTTCATTAATAAAAATGATGGCTTAGTTTACCTATGTATAGGTAGTTTCGTAAAAGGGGAGTTTCAAAAAAATAGCACACTTTTCACTTTTTCTTCAGATTTGGGAAAAAATTGCACGTTGGTTGGGACCACTATTCTGAACAAGAAAAATAGAAATTCCTGATTATGTCCCCGAAAAGATGTATGGAATTGTCCGTATTGTTACCAAGAAATGTATTGAATTTAGGTAACAAAACGGACAATTCCATACATCTTTTTGGGGACATATAAGGAATTCTATTTTTCGTGTTCAGAATGGTGGTCCCAACCAACGTGCAATTTTTTTCCCAAATCTGAAGAAAAAGTGAAAGGTGTGCTATTTTTTTGAAACTTCTCAAAAGAGTAGGTAAAATTGGCAATATAAATTGTAATATTAACTATTGTTTACCCAAAAACTGCAGCTTAATGTGGTCATGTTACAACTTTGAATATTTAGCTGTAACAGTTTGACATAGCTTCATATATCGACAGTAATAATAATAGTAGCTTATCGGTTTGAAATGAACTCAATAAATGCCATAAACATTTGTTAAAGGTGTCCTAGTGACAAGATTACCTTATTAGAATGCTTATTAATTAATTAAGGTGCTGACCCTACACTCTGATTGGTTGTTTTTCTCCTCTCTGCTCCTTTTCGCTTGAGTGGAATCGCACCCTCAAGATTGCTCTGAATCACAAACGGACAGAGGCGCCATCTTTGATTAATAACCATGTAATGAGCGGCCATTTTATAGAAATGGCGCCAAATCTCGTTTTAACACCCAAAGAAGCAAATTAAAAAAGTAATAAAAGAACATTATTTCCAGCCAGTTTTAATTACGCCACGAGCCATTTAAAACATTAATTCTGGGGTAAATTGTATAACCCCATAAAGAGATACCTTTGAGAGTCTCTCGTAAGAAAAGGGCTTAACTTTAAATTTATACTGGAAATAAGGGCGTATTTTAAATAACGACTTTCATATTCCCGAGTGGCGCGGACAATTTAGCGGAGATGAGGGATTTTTTTTTATTAAAAGTGGGGGTGATATAACTGCCCTAAGTGGGGCGGGCTGCCCATTACTCGCGCGAAATGAGTTTTCAGTTACAGAGTTTTTTCAGCCGGCTATAGGGTGATGATTTTTAAGGAATAAATATTTGAGTTGTGATTTTTGAGTAATTATTATTTTTTTAAATTAAAATGTCTCTCAATGAGTACTAACTTCTTTTTTAAAGGTTCATGTGAACAATGAGTATGGTAGTAAGTATGGGTAAGTAGTTTTAAATACAATTAAGAACAGAGATACTGTTTAAGCCGGCTCTTCTTAAATAAGCTTTCTCTAACCCAGTGTTCTTCTTTATTAATATGTGTTTTTAACAAACTCAACTATAATAGAGCTATTTAGTCTGCTGGTCTCCTCTTGGGAAGCACTGGTAGATTTTGACGTATAAAAGTGCCCGTGCGGCCTACTTACTGAATAAATATATTTTATCTTTATCTTTAGATTTTGTCTAATAAAACACTACAAAACACTACACTATGGAACTAGTTCCATAATCGAAACGTTTTGATTAAGAATAGGTTTTTCTTACCTAAACGTCAAGCAGTATGGCTAATTGATCAATAACCATGATACCGGACTCTAAAGTCTGTACGTAGAATTGTAATGAATTCTGCTACGTGTATTACCACTTGTTTCATAATCGTCAAGTAAAGCAAATATGACAAATAAATTAGGCTCTTTCCCTTTCTTACACTTGAAAACAGACAAGGAGAGGGCTAAGATGAATTTACTTGTCGATTGTGAAACAAGCCCTTAGTGTCACATACACTATGTGGTAGGTAAATCTGTGTACCTATACAAACCTTTAAGGTTAATCAATGTTGCGCGTCGACTATTTCGCAATACTTGCCCAATTACTATTAACCTTATTTCCACACACGTGTTTATAACACTGCATGTTAATGTTAGTGTAATTATTCCGAAATTCAAGTATTAGTGTTAACAACGCTGACGAATTGCTACGCTTAGTTAAATACGTAAGAGTTAAAATATTTCAAATGTAACTTTACATTTCGAATACTTTCGAAGTTTTAGATCTCAATTGATACAAAGTTTAGTATCAGTCATTTGAAATCGATTTTTTTTTTACTTTTTCAACCACGCTGTATACTGTAGAAAGCGGGGAACTAATAAAACGTGCGTCGCCCGCTGTCATCGTAAAAACATTTCCCGCCTTAATATTCCCGCTTTGTTGCAGCCACCTATTTATTTGTTTTCACTTCGCTTTCTCATTTAAAACCAATGACTCGTTTTTGGGTTTATTTTGTAAGATAATTGGTGAGGTTGGCACTTAAAGTGTTTAGCGTTCTATACCGTGAACTTAATATTAAGACCATTATTTAAGGGACTCTGCAGTGTTGGCACTGGACTGTGTTCATAGAATACAAATTTGATATGCAGCAGGCAAACACGGTCCCAGAATATAATTTAAATCAAACGAAAACAGTTTTGGTCCCTAAGTATTGAATTACTGTTAAAGAAAACAGTCGCAGCTAAGTATCTTTCAAGCAGACTTAAAAATAAAGAGACAAAGGAAACCTGCTAAACATTTAGCAAAAATCGTGCCAGTTAAATCTACGAGTCAAGTACTTAACACTAAATACACGGACTCGACAAATGTCGGCGAGCAAGTAAAAATAAACCCACCTTGTTAATGTCGAGCCGTGTTTAAACCCTCGGGCAAACATCCTAAAACAACCAAACATCAGCCTCCTACTTAAGCACATCACTTAACAAAACCATCGTTAACAGAACCCCGTCATATCCTTACAAAGAGAAAACTTTAATATAAAAAACGGAACGCGCTCACGAAAAGAGATCACTTTTAAATGGACGCATTATAACCCCGGTAAATATTAACCGAACAAAGAACGTGTAACGATTTTTGAATAAAGAATCTATGTAACGAGTTCGAATTGCAAATACACGGGGGCGCCAGCTTTGAGGATTACTGTTTGAAACCGTTGTTTGATTTTCAAAAATGGAACGCTGTGATATTTTCGCATTAGCACCTTTAACTGTTGTGCTTTTAAGGAGAATGGCGACGTGTGTGGTCTGAGTGGCCAGTGTTTTTGAGTTTGAGTACTTTGAACCGATAATGTCTGTTAATCGAGGTAATAATTTTATAGACGGAGTCTGGAAAGTTAAATAAAAGACTATCTCACGCTTTGGCTGATCTTATCGCGTCATTAAAGATGATAATAGAACTGTTTATTGTTTATTTTACGTCTATTATTCTTGTCAATTTATCCACATTATATTTGTCTGTCTACTGAGATATATTAACTAAATATATCGATTTTTTTCCGAACTTTTGTATTATTTATTTTATGTTGTCAAATAATTTATCTAGTTGCCTTTTTTTTTGAAGATCGGTTGATCGATTTTAATAATATAGTAAGTTTGCTACCTATAACCTAGATAAATTCGAAAGTAGCGCAGGAACTCGGGCTGGTTGATTGGACTCAGGTTACTAACTGTACTGAAGTAAACGCTGCTTTCGACAAATTTAACTCTTTAATATCTTCCGCAATACAAAACAACACCAAAACAATTAGAATTAGCCGCACTCAATTTAACCTTAAGCCCTGGATAACTCCAGGTCTTATAAGGTGCATAAAACAGAGAGACAAATTGCACAGTCAAGCGAGAGCAGCGCCTGAGGATCCTGTTTTACACAAAATCTATACGCGCTATAGAAATTTCTGCGATAACCTTCTCTACAACGTTAAACATGAGTACCAGAGTAAGCAACTTATAGAGAGCAAGGACAATCCAACAAAGATGTGGAAAACGGTCAAAACAATATGTGAAACGCCGGGCAAGGTCAATGATCACGGGGAGCTGACCAAAATTGCGGACACCGAAAAAGAGTCCCTCGACCTCTGCAATCTGCACTTTTCAAAAGCAGGTGAGACACTGGCTAATCGGATTTTGAGCAGACTCTCTGAATCACAGTCCTCGCTCGCTGAAAAGTTCACGTCACATAAAACTTGTCCTAACTCATTTTTTATGACTCCGACTGATGTACACGAGGTGGAAAAAATTGTAAAGCAACTAAAAATAAAAAGTGCACCTGGATACGATGGTTGCCAGCCGCTACTCATTAAGGAAACACAAAACATAATCCTAGAACCGTTTACCCACCTTTGTAACCTTAGTCTCGAAAAAGGATGTTTTCCTGACTGTTGGAAACTTGCTGTCGTATCACCTATTCACAAAAACGGACCTAAAGATACTCCAACAAACTATCGACCTATATCTCTTTTATGTATATATTCAAAAATTCTGGAAAAATTGGTTAACATTCGTCTCGTTAAATATTTAGGTAAATTCTCATTAATTTCGGATCGTCAATTTGGCTTTAGACCAGGTAAATCTACGGAAGATGCTGCAGTCCTCCTCACAAACTCAATCGCAGGTCATCTAGACCGTGGAGAAAGCTGCCTTGGTGTATTCTTGGACCTCGCCAAGGCATTCGACACTGTCTCAGTTGAACTACTACTGCTGAAATTGCAAGCGATGGGGGTGAGGGGCACAGCCCTGGACTGGTTTAAGAGCTACTTGACGGACAGGCGGCAATGTGTCAAAAGCGGACAAAGTGTCAGTGCAATCCTTCCAGTCTCTTTCGGAGTTCCGCAGGGCAGCATCCTGGGGCCTACGCTCTTTACCATTTATATAAACGATCTTCTACATTTACAATTACCGAACGCGGAAGTCATTTGTTACGCAGATGATACGGTAGTAATTTTCAGCGGTAGATCATGGGAGGAAACCTACTTCATGGCTAATAAAGGGTTGTCCAAAATAACTGACTGGCTTGACAGCAATCTGCTTACATTAAATGTAGACAAAACGAAATATGTTCCCTTTTCAAAGACCATTGCTTCAGCCCCTTCAGTGGAGCTCTTCCTCACACTACATTCATGTGGAAACTCAGACCCTCCTTGTTCCTGTAGGCACATTGGTAGATGCGCCTCTATTAAATACTTGGGGCTTATCGTTGACCAACACCTCTCTTTCAAAGAGCATATTTATACCCTTGCGAAGAGAGTTAGAAAAATTATATTTATTGCAAAACGACTGCGTGGACGCGCACCTTCCAATGTACTTTTTGCAGTGTATTACGCATTGTGTCAGTCCGTCATTCAGTATTGTGTAGGTATTTGGGGTGGCGGTTGCAAAACTTTCCTAATGGAGGTTGAACGTGCACAACGTGCTGTTATTAAGGTTTTACTTAGTAAGCCTATCCGTTTTCCAACAGATACCTTATATAATGAAACTCAATTACTTAGGGTCAGGCAGTTGTATGTGTTAAGAGCAGTTGTCCGCACCCATAGCATCATGGTCAAATCAGCGTTGCACGAACAGATTTTGAAGAAAAGGACATATAAAGTGCCAGTCCCTAAGGCCAGATCGGCCCTCGCGCGGCGCTCGCCGTCGTTCATGCATCCCTTCACATATAATGCAGTATGTAGATACGTGGACATAAAGAACTGCCGGACCTCAAAAGTGAAATATTTAACTAAGAAGTGGCTAGTGTCACTCTCATATGTCGAAACAGAAAGTATCCTCAACGTTTGTTCATAGGAGTCCCAACACACACACACACACACACACACACACACACACACACACACACACACACACACACACACACATACACACACACACACACACACACACACACACACACACACACACACACACACACACACACACACACACACACACACACACACACACACACAAAAGGCTCATATATGTAGGTACATAGTATAAGTAGTAGTTTTATATATTTGTTTTGTTTTAAGTCATATCTGCACATTGTATACCTAACTAAGATAACTAGTAACCTAAATGTTGTAAACCAACTCAATGGGTCCCAAGATACAGGCCTAGCCTAGTTTGGGGTCCACTGGATATTGCTACATGTAATCTATTTACTCTGTGTCTCAATAAATATTTTCATTTTTTTTCATTTTTTTCATTTCATAAATGGTGTAAATAACACATACGTATCTAACGGCTCACATCAAGTTTTGGCTTTTAACAGCCATAAATACCTCAAACAAAGAAAAACAAGTCAGTCCAGTTTTGGAACACGGTTCCAATCGATTTTAAACGCGTGCTCGAGACAGCGCAAAAACTGCTTTTGTAAACTTAACACCTTTTGATACGCAACAAAAAGGTGATGCGAAAAAACGACAATAAACAACAATAAAATTATAACAAACAAAAAATTCGTTACCTTTTAAATTCAACACTGATTCTTAGCACTATCTGTGACGGTTAAAAATCGCTTAGCTTCTTTTTTCGTGTTCCAAATTTGAATTTGTAAAGTCAATCGAATATGACATCTTCTTCAAGCATGAAGACTTAGATACCATTAGTGGGTTCTCAATGCGTGTCTCTTTGAATGGACCCAGGAATGTGGCTGAATGCGATGAATGGCTGACGTTTTCCGAGAGATGGTTTTATGTTGATAAATACGCGACTAATCTAATTATTTATGGCATTAAATCGTAATAAAATCAGTCGGGACATCTGTTGAGCGCTTTGTGAAAAAATTGTCAAGGGGATAAGTTTTTTATTGAATTTTGTTGTGAGAAAAGATAGGGTGAGACGGGTAAGGTTAAGATTAGAATGGAAAATATAATTTTACACAAATATAATTTTTATGACTTAAACGTCGCTTTGAGCTTACTAAATACATCGTGGCACACATGTAATGTCTTAAGTCGTAAAGTTCGCTCGTACACAAATAAACAAACTAATATAAGATTTGCTTATACGTTACGTATAATATTTTTGCCCATAATTTAAATATCGTGGCCGAGCCCGCGCCTAGTCCATAATCACTAGCATCAGTATAAAGCACAGAAGTCAAAATTTAGATATCATTTTGGTTGCTTTTAAAATATAGTTACCCTGAATGTATTTATACCGTATCGTTGGTGTACCGTTGGTATTTTAACAAAAATAAGTAATTAATGAACAACTTGTGAGCGACGAATATTCCACATTTCACATTGATTGTTGGTTTGTCTTATCTTTATTTATTACGTCTTCAAAATACTACAAAACTCGTTTATTGCTGATAGTAGAAGAAAAATGAAGATTCAAATTCATAATTCCTGTAAGCTTACAAATACCACTACATACACAATTCCGAGATCTCGTTAATACCTATGATTATACCTAATGTCATGGGAATCCCAACCAGCCAGTAATAAGCAAATAATCGACTGACGATCGACCGGGGGACCGGCGGGTAACGTCCCCGTTTTCACCTCATTTAGCCAAGTTAAGGGCTCCTATTATATACTTTATGTATTTCTAAATTACCCATCACTTAATAGGATATCCAACGGGGGTTTCACCCGCCAGTACAGCGAGACCTCCCTCGCCCTGCGATTTGAAAATTAGTTCAATAGATAAAGGGGTGGTGTAATTGTGTTTTGTGGTTGATGTTATGTTGGTTATTTAAAGTCATTATCGGAGGTGGGTCGTTCAAAGTGTTCGTATGATTACTGTTAGAATTGAGTTCGGTTAATATTTGAATGAGTTTAGAATTCGTGTTATGCGTCGTTGCGCTGCGCTGCGAATTGGGGATTTGTTTTGTTTTAAATTGAGATGTTTATTTATTATTTATTATGTGTTACTTTAACAAATTATTATTGGTTGATGTGTTTTAAATTGGAACACCCAAATACTCCGAAATATTTTTTTCCCAATATTCATTTGTCCGAATTTTAATTTTCCGAAAGCTATGTTATGCTTGAGCTATTAAAAATTAAAAACATATTTGAATTTATATACGAAGGTTAGGTTAGTTTTGATATAAGAAAATAAAGCCTTCATTAAAACCGTGGAGCAAAGAAGTCAGAAGTCCAACTGTAATTATTTATTTTAAATAAAATATACTTATGTATAATATAACCGGTAGGTCACGATTCCTTTGGTGGCAGTCTTCAAAACCATAATATGATATTTTTCATAATCTCACAATAAAGCACATTAGGCAAATCACCTAATAAGTTTCAAAATTCGAACGAATGAATGAATGACACAAGATGACAGATACAACCGCATCCTTAAGAAGTGAAATGACTTAGCGAATTTAAAAACGGAACGTAGGGTGCCCTCGATTTGGGATCGGCTCCAAACCCCAGATGTCCAAACAACACCCGTTTGACTCCGTGCTTTGTGTTGAATGACAAACGCCGGTCTATTGTTGTATAGGACTATTATTGAGAGTGCTTAATATACTCCCGGTAGTAGGGTGAATATATGAATTTGGTTTTATGGACACGTTAGGCGTTGATTTTTGGCAGTGTAAAAGAAGTTTAGAAAATGCAAAATAACAAAATACGCGGATTTCAGCTTGAAAGATGACGATGTAAATTACTTGTTTTCATTTATTTATACGAAACTGTTATAATACTTATACACAAATGTGTCTTTGAATCTAATTAAAACTATTTTTAAGGAAAGTTAAACAAATCAAACCTCACTCAATACTACCTAAAAACGTCTGAGAACGTAAAGAAATAGCAGAATAAAAACAAATCTATTCAAATAATCATTATTGTCACCCTACCAAAATGACACCCATAAGAGAGCATTCCGTTTCCAAATGTGCGTGCCATTCACGCTCGTTTTAATGACCGGCTGATAGCCGTTTAAAAACGAATTTGCTCACTTCTGGTACATTACACAATCATTCATTCAAGCATTCGTTTATTCCGTGCGCGATATGGAGACAGATATAAAATGACAGAGTTTCAAATTTTAAATTGAGTTAAGAAAATGAATAATAAGGAAGGAAGTTAGATTAAGCTATAAAGGAGGCTCTGTTTAGGTAGCTATGTACCTTTAGGGTTGTCAATTAAGTTATATTTTTAGACTCTATTAGAGCTCTATTCTTAGACTTGAAAAAGGCTTTCGACACCGTCTCTCTCCCCACTCTTCTTCACAAGTTGGAAGGATTTGGGGTTAGGGGCATTCCACTCAGTTTGCGGAGTGATTACCTAAATGACCGGATACAAATAGTGAAGATTGGTGAACACGTTAGCCGTGAAGAGTTAGTTACCTTTGGTGTCCCTCAGGGGAGTGTTCAAGGCCCCACTCTATTCTTAGTTGATATAAATGAACGTACTAACCTTAAAATAGAATGTGTTTTCTTATGCAGATGACACGGCTATAGTCTTTAGTGGAAATACTTGGCAAAAAGTTTTCAATCTGGCTGAAAAAGAACTATTTCTCGTATCAAATTGGCTCAAACTTAACTTACTCACACTTAATACTGGAAAAACAATTATTATGTGCTTTACCAAATATTAGTTTACAACCTGACCATGATTCTCAACTCAAACTTCATAACCATAACTGTTATTCAACTAGTTCGACATCTTGTGATTGTACTTCAATAGATAAAGTTTCCTCATACAAATACCTTGGAGTCATCTTAGATGAACGTCTGTTGTGGCACTCACACATTGATTATATAAACAATCGTATTGGAAAATTTATTGGGCTATTTAAGATACTAAGACACGTTGCCAACAAAGTGCTTTTAAATCGTCTCTACATTGCTTAGGCACAGTCCGTAATGAGCAACTGCATCACTGTGAGGGGAGGTTCAACCAAAACCAAATTTATAGAAGTAGAAAGAGGTCAAAGATGCCTGTTTAAAGTTATTTATTTCAAACCCTACCGATTTCCAAGGAGCGAGCTGTACACTATTAGTGAAGTATTACTAAGTATGAGGAAGTTGTATACCTTATTTACCGTTCTAAAATTACGTAGAGCTCTTAACTTCAACCCCTTATTACTAACTCGTAGAGGGAAACATACTGTTGCCCCTCAAATAATAATCCATATTTGCTCAAAGACAATATCTCTCGCAATCTGCACGACTTTACAATATTTTAAATTTCAGTTCAATAGAAACCACAGTTTCAGTTTTCAGTAGCCCGTCCCATACACCCTGTATAACCCCCTTACCTTATCTATACCAACAAGACCAGCTCCTAACAACTGTCACTACATATCCGTGACGAGGATATCACAGTCACGGGTGATGTCATATCTTTGAGGGTACATTTATCTGTTTCATTCACCCCTAGAGTCTGTTTCACTTCTGATAAATAACATGATTAATTTGAAGCGGACTAAAAAAATACACATTATTACAAAACGTTACATAAATTACTTAATAAATAAATAATTGTTATAAAATTAGCGTTTTTTTCTACACCCATAACCACAGGTTTTTACAACTGCCTATTTATAAAAAAAATTATTTTTACCGCTTTGTAATTAATTAGGTAAAACATTAAAAGCTTGTTATTTTCCTTTAAACCCGGATGTGGCTTGGGCAAATGGGCTTTACCGAGAAATTTGAATAACAATATTAGTAATTGCCTATTATTATATTATTTGAAAATGAGGAAAGTGTAGATATTGCGCAGAAACAAAATTTACCACAACGAGATTAGAAATTCAATAATAAGGAAAATACCTAACTGAAACGTATTTGCACCAAATTCATTTCATTTTCACCTAACTAACTCGGAAAGGACTTCTTTGTCGCTCAAAATCTGCGGCGTGTAAAAGTCCACTTTAACTTCAGTCGCGCAGTGCAGTGCGGAGGGCTAAGACCTAAATAGTATTTTCCTCGCTACGGTGAGGTGAAAAATTGTGTTTTGTTTAAAAAAAATGCTTTAATAATAATCACAACATAATAAAAGAATAGCATAATTGAGCTACAATTATGCTTATTTTTGACAAATGTATATCCGCTTATCATTTATGTTGTACTCAATAAAACGTATTCACTAGAAACCTAATCATTTTTAATGACGTTAAAAACTATAAATTAGTTAAATTTACAAGTAATTAAGGCGATAAATTTATCGCACAGCACACAATTAAAATAATATCAGCATGTTATCAAGTAATAAAAAGTTGATTGAATTTAGTAACTAATCCATAACAATAGATTGCCGTTTTAACGACGTGATAACTGCAGCCATTAAATATGTTACACAAGTAAAGCATCGTTAAAATTATTATATATAGATAGTTAAAAAGGCATATGTTTAATGGATCACCAGATTTAGTCATAAATAACATACAAAATAATACCTTTGATCACCAAAACCTAAACCTAACCGACAGAATTCGCTAAGATTTGGTGATCATTTACTAAATTTGATCTACAGGTACAATTTAATTTGGTGATCAAAGATAATTTTGGTCGTGTTTACATTTGTTGCCGTTACAACATAGTAGATTGTGTGACGACGCGGCTAGCCTGGTTGGTAGACATAATTATCTGTAGGTATGTAATTGTAATTATATTGTAAAATTCTGTATTTGTTCAATTGGGAATATGCATTGAATTTTTTTATTGCATTTCTTAACAAAATATGAAAATACCCTATAAGAGATGGCAAAAAGTGAAATTAAAATTAAAATCAGCCAAGAAATACGCATAATAAACTACTAATTAGTCAGCGGGCGCTATGACCATATAAACTCCATGTTAATTCTGTTCTGCTAGAAAGAGATAGAAACAAATATTTAATGGCTTATATCTTGGTTATTTTTATAGTTATTCGAAAAATATTTTTTCTCTACTGTTTGTTACATGAATTACTTTTTAATAAAGTAAAAAAAACACATATTCCCTATTACCTAAATAAATAATAAGGATGGTGATGCAAATAAAAATCTTATGACACAAATGATATGTAATTGTTAATAAGCGATACAAAATATAGGTCACCAATTGACTATTATGCAGAAAGATTTCTAATTGTTTTAACAATTTCACAAAGCTGCGACAATGTCCCACAGTTCCAATTTAAAAATATATCATCTGTTCCAATACCATTTAATTCCTCATGTACTTCAAAACGGGACATTTAGATACTCAATGACATTTAACTACTATTCAGTTAACCAGTACTTTACAGTTAACCCCTCGCCACTAACTCAACCGTTAACGTCCACGTCAAATCGTTCCTGATTCGTTTTAACGCGTTACTCCACCATAATGGGCCACTTTAGCACCCTCATCGCAAGAATAGGGGCCCGTGATTGTGTATTTATTAACTTTTATAATCAACGCACTTCAATGTACAGGGGTCCAAACAACAACGACCGTCGCAGACTTAAAATTTGAGTCACTATAGAACTTTGTCGCAGAAAGCCAATTATAAATTCTGACGTCATTTTGATACTAGTGACTTCACGTTGTCATTGTGCTAAAGTTCTATGGTGGCTCAACAATTATTTAAGTATTTAAGTACTTAGTAAACGGTTGTACGACGTTTTGGTTGTGAGTAGGATAGTGTTTAGTGGATGATTCGACAATTACTTTGTTGTGTTATTGATGCCGCCATATTTAAATATGGTGTTTAGTTTGTTAACGGGTGGGGGTCTAAAATTGTATGTGTTTAAGATATTATTAGAAGGTATAATTCTGTCTCGGTTAGAGATACGGGTAGTAAATGGTCTTCTATATGGATTGTTAAAGCCTCTACGTTATTTAAGTATTTTTCTAGACAAAAATTGTAGCATTGCCGTCTTTAAATTACAATTTAGCTAAATCCAATTAACGGTTTGGATTAAACTGCATCAGATAATTTCCCATCAGGTAACACGCATGCTCGTTTGCCTCCCTCTCTTATAAAAAAAAAACTTTTAAACGGTGGGCCTAGACTCTCTTGCCCATACGCTGTTTTAACTAAATTGCATGTTGCTAACGGGTGAATTTCAGGGCGTTTCAACCGCCGTCGTTAGTGTCACCAAATATATTGACGAAATCAATGACACCTACCAGCAACTCCTGATGTAAACAGAAGCAGAACCGAGGATGTAGTTTCTATCAGTATTAGAAGTTGCTGTAGTGTCATTGATTTCGTCAATATATTTGGTGACACTAATGACAGCGGTTGAAACGCCCTGAAATTCACCCTAACAATATTGGTACGACTATTTACCTCTCTTAAAGAGAATTGGTAAGCAGGAGTGTAATGGAGAATATATTGTATGAAAATTTTATAAAGAGATGGCAAAAATTGAAATTAAAATTTAAATCAGCCAAAAAATACGGATAATATAAGCATTTAAAACTACTAATAAGACAGAGAGATCCGACAGAGAGAGACGACAGCGGGCACTACGGCCATTATAAACTCTATGTTAAATTCTGTTTTGCCAGAAAAAGATAGAAACAAATCTTTAATCTTTATCTTGATTATTTTTATAGTTATTCGAAAAATATTTATTCTCTACTGTTTGTTACATGAATGACTTTTTAATAAAGAAAAAAAAAATTATGTATATTCCCAAGTGTTTTAAATGTATAATTTTTGGATAACTAATTCATTATTCTTTTTATAATTTATTTGACTTTAGGTTTTGTATTCAAAAGACATCAACGCGTCTAAACTTTGCGAATTCTCTGGTAGAAAAGGGAAAAAAAGTAAGCATTTGAAGAATATAAAACAGATGAAATTAGTTTGATGAATAAAACCAAAAATATCCAAGGTCGTAGAATCGTAGATACGTAACGCTGAGTAATTCATACGGGCAGACGGATCAAGTTATAATTGCCGTTGAGCTGAGGATCGAATAAACGAATCATTAGAATAACTCCCCTAAAAACATAATGCTGACTTTCTTAATCTGATTTATTCAATACATTAAGCGATATGAGCTTAATTCAAAGCTAATCAATGGTCGAAGCTGTCAAATAAAACGAGGACAAACATACATCATAACCAATACACCCTATTATTAAATATCTCTGCTACAGCAAACTGACGTAAGTCCAGAAATACCAACATTCCAATCTCATCTCTGACTGGACTATACAAGGTTGAAATTTTCAGGATTTAATGAGTAAGTTTGTGTCGTTGTAAGTGTGAAGGGGAGATATTATGGGTAGCATATGAAAGCGCATGTCACCCTCGGTAGGGGTTGCTTGGTGGGTATTAAATTCGATATTTTTCCATATCATTGTGCTGGATGCTGGGGCGGAGATGTGGACGGACGTATGCAATATATTTTGATTAAATATTATCAATATATTTTTTATTGTAATAAGAGTTTGGAAAAATTAAGGTGCTGTTTGGGGTGAAATTGAAAACAAGATAACATTTTACCCAATATCTGCTGCTTGCTGGTTAACACTTGAGAAAAATTAAGATCGACTTGACACCTTGTCGAACTTTTTTTTGCCAAGTTGTTCTACTACTATACTATATATACTATACTAATTACAAAATTAACATTATAAATACTGACTAAAAAAAAAAACAATTCGTTAAGTAATAAACCAGTTCAAAATTAGTTAAGAGTTTTTGCTTCGATCAATCTTAATACCTAAAAGGTATGGAGTTATTAGTGAACATTATTATGAATCTAATTCAGACCATTTCTTCTCAATGTTTTCGAATGCTTTAAAATAGTTGTAGTTTTAAGTACTAATTTTGAAAGTGGTTCCTTTTTGTATAAGCGTGTCCCCCAAACCACGGGTTAAGTTGAACGGAGTCGACTAATCCGGCAAACCGGAGGGGCCGTGCGGTTAGCGGGGAAGTGAACCGCGTCACTTACACTAATCGTACTTAGTAAGCCAGTTATAAAAAAAATACTTGTTATTTTGAAATGGGAATTACACGTTTAAGCGAAAAACAGGATGATAAGAAACCATACATACGTGATGATTAGGGTTCACTAATGATTCGCAACCGCACGTTTCCAAAACAGTTTCATTTCCCAACCGTTTCATTTGGCCAAACGCTTTTTTTGAAAACTGTAAATATTTTAGTATTTTTATAAAAGTAACCTAACCTAACCCATCGGGTTCTACACGATGGTCCTGAAATAAATCCTGAAATATTTACAGTTTCGTATAAAAAAGCGTTTGGCCAAATGAAACGGTTGGGAAATGAAATTGTTTGTGAAACTTTTTTCGCCCAAATTATAGGATACCGATGATTAGGAATGCTATCTCGTTCTCGATCTCGCGAGATCTCAGCCATATTTACCGAGATTAATCTCGGCCGAAATTCTAACGAGATCTCGCGAGATTAACGAGATTAAGGGAGAACTATTACTGTTTGCAGACAATTGTTTGCGTTCTATAGTCCCTACCAGGTTTAGACGCTGAAAGAGCGTATTCTGCAGCTGGTTATTTAGCCTGCAAAATTAGAAGCCGTCTGGCGGACCAGATACTTTATGCTTTTTACGAAGATACTTAAATTCTTAGGTAATTGTTTGATTTTCATATAAAAAAAGAAAACTGATTATTTGATTTAAAAGTTGGTATACCTAAATAAATTAATAATACATCAAATTTCCTATTATTTCCTAACGAGTATTCTATTATTGTTTCAATTTGAATAAAAAAACAAATCCACCAATCTCGCGAGATCTCGTAAATGGCGACACTTTTATTTTAAACCTTAAGCGTTAAGTCTTACGTTAGAATAATGGAATAGATGTATTCATTTCCCTAGCACGTGTGCAATTTTAGCATGTTAAGCCCGCTGTATTTATTTGTCGATTGTAGATTGATAGATTAGTAGATTGTATTTATTCTACTAAGCCCAAAACGGATCTAGGTGGTAAAAATCTTAACGGTTATTGAGATAATCGCTACTTAAAACAAACGCATTGTTGTTTAATTTTTTAGTGCCGAGTCTAAGAAAAACAACCGTAACCCACTCTCCCGTTAATAATAATAACAAATGTTTGTCTTTACAAAAACGCCGTCGATTCACAACTCGCGGGTTACAAAAACTGTCCCAAACTTTTTCACACCGCTACCCATAGCATAAACTACAAAAGGGTAGAATCTGAAGCCATTTACGAACCTATTGCTTCCAGATCCCTATCTGTCCATTTATACCTTATGAATGACTCCAAAATTGTGTGGAACAACTGCTGGACTGCTTTCATCGCAATCGTTAATCATTAATCATTTCATTACCAATCATTAATCATTAAAATGAGAGTTAAAGGGAGGTAAAATGAAGTGCGATGCGAGTAAACATGAGTTAGGTTCGGCTAATAATGCAATTATGTTGGAAGAGATTAATTATTTTTTGAAGATTTAATTTTAATTTTTAACTATTTCATATTAAGAAGGCTCAAGGTTTATTATCGTTTGGTAAATTTAAAGGCGTCGGTGTGTCTATAAGGAATGATATTTTGCTTTCGATAATGAATAATGATCGTTTCTTTTGAATTTAAAGGGTTATTGAAAACGTGCAAACGCAAGGGCATTCACAATTTCACAGCGGATCTTAGAATTAGAAACCATTTAACCGGTAATTTTAGAAATATTAGTTGCAAAAAGATCATTTGAACTGAATGGCGCTTGTGTATGGTTGTATGACTTGCAAAGTAGATCGGGCTTTATAATTGTTAATCTTTTGTTAATTTAAGTTTAAGTAAGGTTTTGTTACTGGAAATAAATAATACTTACAGAAAATCATATGCTACATTTGTTACGGGTCAACTCGGCGAAATAAAATTAAACCTTTAGACTTAAGTGACAATTATATTTACCAGAAATATCTTATAGCCCTATTACACCACCCTTTCCCTTACCCTAACGAGAGGGACGCCGCAATACGTTAGATACGTATAGAGACATATCCATCTCATTCCAACGTATTGCGGCGTCCCTCTCGTTAGGGTTAGAGAAAGGCTGGTGTGATCACTGCATTACCTAGCTTCTTTTAACTAATTTAAGTTTATTACCGACGACAATATTTCATATTGACCGTGTCAGGAAGGTTTTGGGCCTAGCGCGCACTGCGGTGCGGCGAGTTGCGGTGCGTTTTTAAATCCGCACCAAATCTGTAGCAATCTACAGAATTTAAATGTGGAATTAGTTCCGCAGTGTGCGCGCTTCTATGTAGTTCTAATGTTCACAGATTTTGTGGAAAAAAACGCACGAATTTTTACCGCAGTGCGCGATAGGCCTTAAGAGGACTGTGAACAAACTGCAAAATCTAGCCTTTTCATACAAACGGCGATAACGTTTTCCACCCCCTAAACGTTAACCGAATTCGACCAATTTTTGATATGTGGTCAGTCGGAACAAAAACTATGTCCGTACGTTTCGTTTTTTTTAAATATTGATTAGTTATAAAGAGATTATGGCCGAAATTACTTTTGTATGAAAACAATAAAACGGAAATAAATCGAAATGTATTAATAATATTGAGAAAAACGAAACGTACGGACATAGTTTTTGTTCCGACAGACACCGTATCAAAAATTGGTCGAAATCGGCTAACATTTAGGGGTTGGAAAACGTTATCGCCGTTTGTATGGAAAGCCGTCACCTCACAATCTTCTTAAGCTTCCTAGGAACTGCCAGGGGGCAGTCATAAAAATCGCCGGCTAGTGACTGCAGGTAAATCTCGTTGGACTACGTCAAACCCTTGAATCACCGACACTCGCCAAATTTTCATTTAATTGTATAGGAGATATAATTTTTTTGGGGGTCACAGGTCTAACCTAACCTACGTAACCCATGCTTAAGATGACCAGAAAACAATAAGGTTTCAGCAGAAATTTGCTCTCGATGACAACACATTCGATGAAATGAGTGTCTGCAAAACAAGGGGACACCTATTATATCACAACACACAAAAGAACATGACTAATATATTAAGGGCCTGTTTCACAATTGGCAAGTAAATTCATCTGTCAAATAAACATAGCTTAGCTCTCTCCTTGTCTATTTTCAAATGTAAGAAAGGGACGTGCTTTACTTGTCGATTGTGAAACAGGCGGTAAATGACACATTTTGTTACTTTTTTAACACATGCATATTTTTCATATCATGATCTTGCACATGTCTAGATGGCCTGTTGTGCTCGATGGCCTTCTCCATACTGTAAAACATATAATATAATACAATAAACACAATAAACGGCCCGGTGCGGTAACGGAGCAGTAGGTTTATAAAACAGCCGGCCCCACGGTAGCACGACGAGCACCGATAACCCACGAGTGGTGTCACTGCTAGCATATGTAAGGACGGCAGAAGCGGCGGCAAATGGGGTAACGTGAAAGTTGCAGAACATTAAAAAAAACAGGATTTAAAAACAAAATGCTGACAAAAAGTGCGTCTTACCAGTAATCGCCTACGGGGCCGAAACGTGGACACTCACGGCTCGACTGGTCCACCAGTTCAAAGTCGCTCAGCGCGCTATGGAAAGGGCTATGCTTGGAGTATCACTAAAGAATCGCATTAGACAGAGGACCAAAGTAACCGACATAGCCCGCCGAATTAGCAAGCTGAAGTAGCAGTGGGCCGGTCATGTGAGCCGCAGAACCGACGACCGTTGGAGCCGTCGTGTTCTTGAGTGAAGACCGCGTCTCGGCAAATGTCGTGTGGGACGCCCTGTAGCAAGATGGAGCGACGATATGCGCAGATTGGCCGGTGTAGGTTGGATGAGAGAAGCTGAAACTCGAGAGCGGTGGAGTGTATTGGGAGAGGCCTTTGTCCAGCAGTGGACTAGTACGGGCTGATTATGATGATGATGACAAATTGAGAAGTTTTTTCAGAATAAAACACAGCTAAATAAACACATTAAAACAATTATACACATATTTTATAAGTAGCAAGTATGAACAAGCTTTCATACGATATCGCTTCCTTTAACTCCACTATACGGCGAAATTCGTAACGCACGACTTGTCAACCACGAAGTACACATGCCATGCACTATGACGGCTGAGACCAACCAAGTCTCTTCCCACCTTATAGGCTTAAAGGGAATTACCATCACACTACAAAGACAAGCGCCATCATGGAAACATGCCTGCACCACGAATGTAGCCTGACCTATTCACCCTTCTTTCCATGGTTGTTCATGCTTGCTTCAACTGTACAAGTCTGTAAAATAAAATTTACAATTAAATAAATATATACAACTAAATCCTAATCTTAACCCTATATTTACACACTAAGTTATAATCCTACTATAAAATTTTTTCAATCTATTCCTGTGAACAATTACATATTTAGTAATACTACCCAATTTCTTTATTTTATAATTGTTATTAGGTAGAATATTAACAATTTGATAGGGTCCTACATATCTTTTCGACAACTTGAAGCTTAGCCCGGTTTTTCGTTTCGGCGAATCCATCATAACTAGATCGCCATTATTATATATTATATGTTTAGCTTTCCGGTCATAATATTGTTTTTGCCGCTGTTGAGCCAGATTAATATTCTCAGCAACTTTATTCACCAACAATGACATATTTGTCATTTTATTGGCAAGGCTCTCTGAAACAACCCTATTAACCCCCAACTCAGCATCAGATCTATATTGCGGCTCTCGCCCAAATATGATCATATGAGGCGAAACCCCTGTGCTGCCTTGCTTTGCGGAATTGTATGCAAAACATACCACCAAGTAAGGGTGGTGTCGATTATATCAATAGACTGTTTTGCTGTGAGTTTACTTTATTTGAAATAATTATACAAGAATAGGTGTTTGCACCATGAATGCCGCGAGGCGACTCTAGACAGAACTACTGTTATTTTTTATTGTTCCATTCTTAATTTCTTTATTTGATTTCAAAAGAATTAAGAATAAAACTGACATACATAAAGCAACAAGTTCTACAATTCTACATACAAAACTACTTGCTGCTTTACAGTACTACCCCCAATACGAAAATGGTTGTTTGTCTGATTGTGTGTCGAGAGACTATTTTAAACGCTTTTTTTATTTGATAGTTTGTAATCAAGTGTCATAAAAATCAGTTGAACCAATTAAGAGTTATCAGCTCGGAAATGGACCGTTGTGTGTTATTCATAATAATACGTCGGGGTTTTTTGTAAGCATTTGATATCCGGTGCCGGAATGTTACCGGAAAGAGCTGATTAAGTACCTAGTACAGTCTAGTTCAAAGATATCTAAACAATTTTGCGCCTTATCCCATTGAAATAAGGTGCAAAAATGTTTACATATTTTTGAACTCGACTGTTCACAATCGAGTTGTTTTTGAACTCGGGATTCTGGAATTTCCTTAGCGTTTAACGTTACCTACTTTCGATTTAGTAAATCTCAAACCAAACGTATAAACCAATTTTTTTCTGTCGGTATTTTACTTATCCTACTAGGTATACCATCTGACGTCTTACGTTTTGGATGTTTGTTTTTCAACACTACTAATATTATTAATACGAAAGTTTGTGGGCATGTGCGTGGGCGTATGTGTGTGAGTGTGCGTATGCGTGTGCGTGTGTGTGTGCGTGTGCGTGTGTGTGTTAGTTAGTTACTCGTTACTCTTTCATGCTGCAACGGCTGGACGGATTTGGATGAAATTTGGAATGGAGATAGCTTATAACCTTGATTAACACAGGCTACTTTTCATCTCGGAAAATTTAAAAGTCCCCGAGGGAGCAGCGATAAACGACTCCTACGCGGATGGAGTCGCGGACATAAGATAGTTATGCATAAAAGTCTGGAAGTCCTTGTTCTCAACTACCAACCACTGTATGAAGTGGTCGTGACAAAACTTAGACCTAGCACATTAGTTTTGATTCACAGAATGGATTGAAAGCCTTTAAATTTAACCAAAGTTTAAATATTTCATCCATTCCTCCATTTTAAACAGTTTCATCTGCCGTTTCTCCATATACGGCCCAACAGATGTTTCCAAAAAAAATCAACAATAACCATAAGTGGAGTCAGTCACAAAATAATAAACTTTAACGACACCTTATTAAGGATTTATTTGTACCCGCTCCCGAATTATTCCATAATTTATTACAAATAACTAAGCAATAAACTTTTTGTTACTATCTACATTTGTTAGGGGATTTGATTTTAATGATCTACCATTCAAACTCTAGTTTACCATTCATGCTATCAAAACTATATAAAATATAGGGTGGTTTTAATGGGATTGTAAGGGATTTATGTATTTTATTTAATGCTTGTAAAGTATAGATAGTATCAAATGGCTGAGTTTATTTAGTCTAATGTGTATTTTATATGTAACTCAAGGAATATAAATACAGGTATTTGTAAATATGTAACTTATTATAGGAGTTTAGAATAATTCACGGTTAATTTGGAGATATTGAAAGCGATTACCTTTAGGAAATGTTGGGAATATTTACATAATGCCATTATTAATGCGATCTTTGCCAGAAAGGTCGATTTTTGAGAAAATCAACACATGACACGACAGGCATATCGACGGGTCTCTGACTCAACCTCGTATAATGATATGACAATGTATGAAACTGGAATATCTACTTTAGGACGTGTACCTAAAGTGGATATACGTATTTCGTAAAATTTCATATACGAGGTTGAGTCAAAGACCCGTCGATATACAAATTTGATTTGACATAACACCCAAATGTCAAATGTTTCAATTGGTAGTTACTAAGTAGTAGTTAGACATATCCGTATCGATGAATGCTAGATTCGTTTTTTAATTTTCTGTTCTCTGTCGACTCTTTTTAACATTGTTCACTTTTTTTTTCACTTTCCGCCCCAACGGCCATCAGTCAAGACCGTGGAGGTTCGTGGGAAGACCGACGTCCAGCAGATTGTTATTACTACTTAACGCATCGTTCAAGTTATATTTTAGACGATTTTTTTGTCGACTATACTTTTTAATACCGCCCCTTAGCTAAGCTAAGAGCCTGCATGACGGCAGAAGAACCTGCAGCCCACGTAATGGAATGCTCGGAGGTGGCAACATACCGGGCGCGTCACCTCGGTACTCCGAGGTCGCTACCAGAAGTCGTCGGCAACATCAAGGGTCTGCTAGGCTTCCTGGTAGAACTGGGTGGGCAGGAGTACGGATGACGTAAATTCGCCGGCTATTCATCGACTGAGTAGAACTGAACGACGATGTGTTAACAGAATAACATAGCTGATCTCTTAGGCACCATATTATTGCATTGTTATAGTTAACACACCTATTTCCAACCCATTCCAACAACAGAAAGGAAAAAAGCCTTTATTCTACCATAAAATGATCATTTAATCAGAACAAAAACCAACTAAAATAGTAACTGACAAACAAAAAACAGTGGAGTATAATTATTTTATAATTTGGTACTTCTTTTAACACATCAATAAAAGTATGTTGATCTCTGTAATTGAATCAGGCTGTATATGAACACTTAAAACCTGCCAAGTTCCAGCCAGTTAAAGGGATAGAGATATATGAGTCCTATATATTTTGTCGAACTCTGCTCTGCTGTCTCACTGTTTGGATTTTATCTTTTTTTGACAGCTCAAACAGCCGTACTCACAGAGACATCCAAAATCATTTCCACGCCATCTTTTTACTAGTTCCGAAATTAGCCGAAGTGTCTGACACACGCTTAATTAGTAAAGGGACACGTTCGTTTTTTGCCGACTGTCATATTTAACGTATTGCCTGCGTAATGATCGTGCGCGGGATTCGGGCGGCAATGAGCCGCAAAACGGTTTAGAATTTTTTAATTTTTAATTTTGTTGAGTTGTTTAATATTACTGGCTTAATTATTTACTAGCGTTTGCCCGCGACTTTTAAGAAAACTTGCTGCTATAGTTTTCAGCATTTTTTTAGAACAAAAAGTTAGAGTCACTTTATTAAGGATTATTATAATATCAAGTTCCTGAACCACAAATTATAGCTATTTTTAGCCAAGGGAGCCAGAAGAAAACCGTAAGGTTGATTCTTTAAAAGTATCATCAAAACCTTAACTATTAAAGTGCCTAATTAACATATTGAAAAGTCAAAGATACCTACTTCCTATTCTGGACCGGTATATTATGCTGTAATTATTCACGTCAAGGTCTTGGACATCCTGTAAGTATCGCAAAAAAAGAAATTATAGAATTCATATCCATTTATATCCAAAGGTAAGTACGATAGCGGTGTGTAACATAACCATAAATATAAGTAGTCTATTAAGTATTACTACAAATATCTCGGCACACAGAAGCACCGTGTATTACAATTGTGTGAACACCCTCTGCATTCTATGCCACAGACGTCAAAAAAAGTGGCGCCAAAATGTCACAGGTCACTTATACCGCCCGCCCCCCGCTCCAAGCTAATAGCGCCGATCAGAAACTAACCGTGACGTATCCTGCCTGCAGTTTGTGGGGAAACGGGTCAGATTACGGTTTTTACGGTATAGGGATTAGGGATTATGACAGATCTTTCCGGCGCCGGCGCAAACTGGGTGCTCAAGTTGAAATGTTTGGCAGTATGTAGATACATGTTATTTCTATCCCAATTTGTTTTGGCCCTTGGTTTTAGTTCGTTATTGTAATGTTACAGTAGCTAGTGAATCAAGAGAATAACGCCCCTTTAGAAGTAAAGTGATCTAGTACAAAATGTTAAGTTTTTTAATTTGAGTCATTATTATTATAGAGACCTAATTCAAAATGTAATAATTTTGGAATTAGGTCACTTTAATTCTAAAGGTGCGTAAGAGCTACTAGAATGTCAGAGTAAGATGCCATCAGCTGTCTGGTGGGCTGGCTTACCTTTTCGATTCGATTCGATTTTATCGATCGATCGATGTGTTATTTTAGTTATTTAATACCATAAACTTGATAACCTAAAGCAATTCAAGGGCCCCTTGATAGAATTTGCTCCAGGCTCCGCGTTAGTTTAATCCGGCACTGAGCGTAGGCTTAGTAATAGGGTCCGGTTAGGCACCCTTCGTGTACGGAACCCGAAAACACGTTCTAATCGGTCCATCCGTTTAGGATGCCTCAGACGGAAAACTGGCACGCGGCTGTGATGTAGACCAGGGCTTGATTTAACGTCCTGATCGACAGTTAACGTTAGCAAAATATATCGTTAAAATTTTGTTAATATATTTTAGCGTTATTTTTACCGGTAATTGAGGTAACGTTAAAAGTAAAGTATTGTTAAAATTATCATTATTTTACGAACGTTATCCGCGTCCGTCATCCGCTTGATTTAATGTTATTTAACGGTATTTTTAATAAATTACCGTTAAGTAACGTTCTTTATTATGTTATCATCTTTATTAACAAGCCTAGGGCTGTTGTTAGAATTAACGGTAAAATTAACGTTAGTAAGTTATAGTATTTTATGTAACTGATACATACTGAGAGGCCTTAAAACACGGGTGTGGTTTTATGAAATGAGCCGAAGGCGAATTCCATAATAAGATCACACGAGTGTTTTAAGGCCTCCCAGTGTTTGTTTTTTTTTTTTTTGTTCAATTTTTTTTTTAATCATAGGAAAACTAATAAAGTCCCTATTCTAATGTCGTTCGAAATCAAAATGCCGTACGATATTTTACTTAATTGACGTTTCAATTGTTACTAGAATTGGGGCCTGTTTAATTTGTGTTGGTTTTGGAAGATGTTCCAAATTTGAAACTCATAGCTTTATCAAATTTTATATCGTAATTAGAACATTATGTTACTGCTACAGATAAGAAAATTATTATAGTAAAATTAATTTTTGTAATGCTGGTCATTGCCAACGGATTCTGAACGCATTATAGAGGACTTATGATATGTGCGTAGATAAGATAAACATTATAATAAAATTACTGTACCAAATAACATTAAAATGTATACCGTTATCAAAGTATTTTTATGATATTACCGTTAAGTACCTAACGTTATTTATTATGTTATTTATTTAGTAACGTTAACAAGCCCTGGTGTAGACACGTTTTTTATTCGATGTAATATCATGAAATATGTAACATGCTCATTATTTTAACTATGGCACAAATTCAGGAAGCGATAATATTAATTAGCGTTTTAATAGTAGTATACCGTGACCGCAACATAATAAATGAATTATTGGAAAGTCCATTTTGCCGGTTGAGGTAAATAAACAGTATAATGTGGGGCTTATCTTGCTGGCCTTGTTTCCTGTAAGAAACGTTTAAAATTCCGTTTTATTTCAAGTTTTGTTGGTAATTAATTGGCTTATTTCAGTATATTCTAATAAGTTAACAAATTATTCGAATCATATTAAAGACGTCACGAAAAAATGCCATATACGTATATGTCACCGCTGATTGTTAGTTAGGTTAGATTTGGTTAGGTTAGTTAGGGTTAGGTTTATAATCTATCTCTTCGCCAGTTTACAGTTTCACAGATTTTTTATAAACTAACAGAGTTTACAATCATACGGTAACATATACAGGACGAACGCATAGACTTATACAGGGTGTTCTGCGATAAAGTGCACAAACGAATAGGGTGAACCTACATGTGATTTTATCACGGAAAAAAGTAAACAATTTTTTTTAATTTTGCATACAGTTTACAGTAAACCCCATACAATTTTTTATATTCAATTTTTTTATTTAATATTTTTCCGTGATGAAATCACAACGTAGTTTCACCTTTATTCGTTTATGCAGTTTATCGCCCCCGTATATACCGTTGATCAATTTCAAAAATGAATCTCCTATATCATATTATAATATTATATATATCATATAATAATAATAAAATATATAAAATATTGTATTCGCGAATACTGATTTGGAGTAATTTAAAGCAGTATGGGTGACTACGATAGAAGGCACAGAAGAAAAAAAAATACGTAGCTTAAAATCTCGATTCTTAAATTGGGGTTAGTTTGATTATCCCTGTGTTAATATAATAAAAAAGCTTGAACCATGTCAAAAATGAGTTGTTTTTGGATTTGAAGTTTTTATGTCCTACTTTACTGAAAATATTTTCACTACCTAGAGTTTGTGCTCGCAAATGAAACAAATAAAACTTAAGTCGCGGAATAGCTCATTCATAACTGACACATAGCACACAATCAATGAAAAAATATCAAAGCCGCCCCGTTGTTTTAAAGTCACCCCATAGCATTGTATTAAACTTTCGCGGTCGCTGTGATTCCACTTACTTTACTAACTTTTTGATTTTAAGTTTAAATAATTAGTCAAAAGATTACTTAATTCATAGGAACTAGAACTAGTATGGTCTCATTCAAGTTTACGGTATGCATATAACATTTTCTAGTAGGTATTTATCGTAATTACAGCTTAGATTAATTAAATGATAACAAAAATTACATTTTTCCTACAATATTTTTAAAATTATTAGGTAGGGATTCTTTCGGCCTTATAGTTGCAAAAAAAAAATCCGTTATAACCTCGATATTTTAAAAAGGAATCGACAATAATTCAAATTTGGAAGCCGTTCCGTAAATTGAGTAACGAACCGTGTCGACGCAGCGTGCTGGGCAGGTAGCGGCCAATCAGAGTGTGCCACAGACTGCGTATTTGTAGAATGATCACGATTTATCACGCAAGAGTAAGCTTAGACATGTAGGATAAAGAAAACATGTATCGAATTGGAATGCACAATTAAAAATTAAGTAAAAGGAAATATTTCACCTCAAATTGATCCTATTCTTTCTTTTCCAGCTAATAATGAAACATAACGCATGGAAACAGAAAACAGTCCGAAAAAATACGAGTATTATTTGTAATGACGAATACAGGGTGTAAAATAAAGTAATTACTGTTTCGCTGTAAACGAGCACCGGCAGCCCGAAAGAGCCGTATTTAATATACAGGTTGTCCCTAAACCCAACGTCAAAATAACTAGAGCTATGCAAAGTTAGATTAGATAATTTGGACTTTATTAAAATTATCAAAGCTGTTAAACTTGTTTTTGATAAGTTGCATCAGTGTTAGTGTTACGAGAGAAAATTTCATTTTGTAAATCGGTTTCTTGCTAAACGTCATGAAGAGTAATTGTTCAAAGGAAAGATACAAATAAAGCTTTCATACACAAAACTAAAAATCGGCGTAATTTTTTTAGTTTTTTTTCAAGATCCAAATATAATTCCCGATATCAATGATTGCCGTAACTTTATAACTATAGCTTCAATTTACTAGTATTTGGCGTTGAAAAATAAACATGAAACTGTGTTCTTTAATACTACTGACTGGGAGAGCATGTTGACGCGAGCGAACAGTTATCAACTGGGTCAAATTACTTAGTATAGTTACATTGAGCTTAGCTCTCATCGTGTTGACATTGGTTAACGGACACCCTGTACATTTCAAAGCTAACCCGACCTTCCAAATCCAAACTACAATTTTTCATCACCCTTTGCAAACACCGCGACTTCGCAACAATATCGCCTGCAATAACGCTCCGCGATATTTATGACTTTCGATATTTAATTTCGCACAAAAGGGTTACCGCCTCCGCTAACGACCGACGACGAAACGTTTTTTATGGCGCGGGCGCAAACTAATCCGGTGTTATTCTCTAATTCACCAATTTTCGTCGACCTTTGAAGTCAATGCAAATATTTGAAACCTAATGCCAATTTATGCTGGATGATATACCAAGCGAATCAGAGAAGTTACTCTTTAATTCGCCGTTTTGTATTGATCCTTGATGCCATTATAATAGTTTGAAATCCGAGCTCAAATTGTGCTGGGCATCTGCACAAATAACCAGCGTGTTTGGTCTTTGCGTGTGTTGGTTGTGAAGAGTCTGTGTAGTTCAAGATATAATGGTGTTGCAGGGAACGTAGCTTGTTAAGTTATTGTATGAGATTAATGGCAGGTTAATGAGATGCTGTTAATTTTTGTCGAATTTGTTATCAAATTTTTTTCATTATTTATTGCTATTAGATCGCGATGTTTGTTGTGAAACTTGGCGACGTTAAGCTTCTTTAAATTATTTATTTGCGATATTTTGTGTCATATTAACGTTCTTTTTTTAACAACAATATTTTTGAATGCGAATGATAATTAGGAACCCGTACGATCAGATAAATCCAATCCTTTACTGATGTGTCACGTTTAGCATTTTTGTCCCTTCATTTTATATTTTTTTACCGACTGCGTGATCTCGATTGAACTTAGCTATGAAACACTCCTAAAATACGAGATATCAAATGAAAACTTAGGGCCTGCGCAAACCGGCGGAGCGCAGCGCAGATCACTTTAAATTTATCAATGTATATTCTTTCCTATTTTAATTACAATAAGGTATAAATTTGAATGCTCTGAGACCGACCTCGGAGCATCACGGGGGATTTCTACTCTGCGGCTGCGGCTCTAAATTTATACTTTATTGTAATTAAAATAGAAAAGAATATACATTGATAAATTTAAAGTGATCTGCGCTGCGCTCCGCCGGTTTGCGCAGGCCCTTAGCTTCGAACCCGTTACATATGGGTCTTACGCAGTGACAGAAGGACATACAGAAAAACAAAGGTTCTAAGCATTATTATAATTATGGAGATTTTGATCTAGAGCGCGAGAATTGGGAAGCCGCCGACGCATCTTAAATGATACTAAACACTTCGCAGCGACCGAGCTGACCGGCGCGCGCGTCGGCTAACTAACGATTATTATAACACGGTCGCGTCTCGATGTGGTAACTAACCGATTCGTGGTCTCGATGTGAGTTATCATGGCTGTACAGTGCAACGCTTCGGGCTTATACCTTCAACCGACTTAACCCGAACTCGAAACACTTTTTAAGAGCACTACACTGCCCTGCAAGCCGTGGTTTGACCTGCCGACTCTTAGCAGTGGGTTGTGGGTTCAAACCCGGGCTCGCATCTCTAAGTTTTTCGGAATTTATGTGCGAAATATAATTTCTTAATTTACCATGAGCTTTTCGGTGAAGGAAAACATCGTGAAGAAACCTGCACACACCCGCAAAGCCATTTGACGGTGTGTGCGAAGTTCCCAATCCGCACTGGGCCCGCGTGGGAACTATAGCCCAAACCCTCTCATTGTGAGTGGAGGCCTGTGCTCAGCAGTGGGACGTAGATACGCGGGATTATTATATTATACACTGCCCTGCAGAATGTTAAAAGTGTTACACGGTTTGAAACCATGGTTTTAAACCAAGTGACCTTGGTAGAAGCGAGCTGCTACACGGTTTCAAACAAGCCCATTTGTTCGATATCTGCCAAGGGCGTTTAAGGTCATGCGAAATTTGGTTTAAAACCACTGTCTACACGGTTTTAAACCGCCTGTTTTAAACCGTGTAGCCCACGCATAAGTGCACCACGGCTAACCATATCTTGTTCTCATACAGATGTGCAGAAATTCTGCAGGGCAGTGCACTGCAAGTTTATGTGCACGTATTTGCCAAATACTGGTTTGAAATACCGTATGAAAGAGATGCAATAAAAATATTTGATAAATAACAGTCAAGTGAACTGCTATTATTGGAGCGTTATTTACGGTGCTTGGTATTTGGGCGAAATATTTCTCAATCTCAATTACTTATTTACCAAAGAGTATTTTCTGCCGCAGCAGTTAAAATTTTCTTACCGTCGTAAGAAGCGGGAATTTACTCTGGTATCCTGGAAAAACAAAATTAACACAATTAGGATATTCTTCATATATTATTCTCAATATTCTACAGGAATGATAGGCAATATTTTTATACTTATTTTTCTGCAAATAACACTTTTGTCTAAGCAAATCCAATCGATTTACGAAATGATTGAAATATTTTAAACAAAAAAAATTTATTCGTTTCAATATTTTTAAACAACCATTAACAAAACAGGATAAACCCAAAACTTCGGTATCCGGACCACACCCGACCTGTATCGCCGAAACTGATTCGATTTATCGATCGATCGAATATTCGAATGAAACGATTGATTTAAACATCGAATGGAACGCTTTAATGAGCGTAATTGTGTGATCTTCACACGGGCCGCGGCCGCTCAACCGTTCACTCACTCATTCACTCGGTCTCATTCAATCTGTTGAATGTTGTGTAATATTAGTCAGCTTGTTTTGAAATGTTTGATGTGAGGATGGGAGAATAAGATGTAACAAGATAGACCTTATTGCTTAAGTTAAAAATGTAATGATTTTACGTTTAAGTTCAGTTTTAAATAAACGAATAAGATGATAAGTAATCACAACACAAACACCTGCCCATTATGACCAGAATTAATTGTAGGTGTCAGATTTAGATATTTTTCAATAAATCAATATGTTGTTTCTGTCGAGCAAAAGTTATGAAAGTTTGATTGTCTCTCAGTGCCGTTAGGGTAATGGATTACATATTTGAGTTGGAATATTATTGAAAAGAGTGAAAAAAGTGTCAAAAGGTTGAGTACTTTTTGTTTTCATTCCCCTTCGTTAGGTGACGTTTTAAAAAAAAACCAGGAGAGTAAATGATGTAAGAAATAATGATGCTGGCAGTATACTGGCAGTAAATATAGTTGGATTAAGAAGTAAACCAATAAAAAAAAAACGCGAAATCAACTCGTTTACTTTTGTAACATTAAAGCCCACGTAGGATAAAATGAAAACCATCAATAAGTATAAGGTCTTAATTAGGTAACCGATCTCCACCCCGATAGCCACTGGCATTTATTTATTCGAGTTATCTGCAGTGAAGAGGCGCTTTAGTACCATTAGTAAGTACCTTTAGGGGTACTGGCATACCAACGCAATTCTGTAGGGTTCCGTAAATTGGAAGGGAAATGGATTTGTTTAACAGATCACTCGAATATTTCTTCTCCTGAGTATTACAGCTGATTGGCTGGAACTTTGAAAGCCTTACAAAGTAACTTAGTAAGTAACTTGACTAACAAAAACGTTTTTTTTGTTAATATGGTTTGATTGACGGTTAATTAATCACTTTAAAAAAAATGCCTTCTGATTATAATGAAGTCAAGCATAGTCTTTAGGATAATTAGACAATAATAGATTAAATTCGAAGCTGTGATCACTTAATTTGGAGGTATTAAAAGTTGGAAAAATTAAATAAACTTGAACGTTTGTTATTTTAATTTGGCCTCATTTTTCAGTTTAACGATAGTAGATTAGAATTGGGCCCAATTAATGATTCATTTTAAGCTAATTATGCTTACACACCTATTATTTTTCCTGTTAGGTTTTTTAAATAAAGATTACTTGATTAGTAACTTTTAATTTAGTTTGATGTAGTCTTGACACGATTTTTTGTAGTTATTGATTATTTAGGAATTTTAGGACATTTTAGAGGTATATTCATTGTTTTTATTTTGATTAATTTTACCACCATCATTGAAAAATGTCAAAAAAACTGCTTAAATATTTAATTAATGAAGTTGAAGTGAACGCTATTAGTAAAGCCGGCGGCTGGCGGCAGATGTCGCCTCGTTAGAGCGCGTTCTGCCTACATCTTAATTAAACCACGTAACCGCACGGTTAACGGAAAGTACTGCGCCTTAAGTGACGGCGGAGACAAAATTGAATGGTCCTTTGAGCCGGATATATTCTATTTTTTTCACAAATATTATATATTCTGTTTAAGTTACTGTTTAATTTTGGTATCTGTGTGTGTTGTAATTCTGTAATCTTTGTAAGTCTGTAATCTTTGTTTTGTATTTTTTTTTCTTGTGATCGTCGAATAAATGTTTCTATTTCTATTTCTACTACTATCTAGATCTCCAAGCTGGAAAATCGTTTGGTCCTTCGAGCCGGATATTCCTTATACTTAACTATGGCTGTAATATTCGTATCTATAAACCGAAACTTCACTGTTTTTTTTAGTCGGATATATACTATAACTAATTAATAACTATTGGATCTATAAGCTGGATCATCGCGTACTTTTCCTATATCTGAAATAGGCTCTTCGAACAAAAATAAGGACTATAGCCACTAGAATGCCCGCGTTTCTAAAGGCGCTCTAAACCGATCCATACATAAATAACTGGTTTTGTTAGTTGTAGCCGTTCTTTAATTATAAATAAATAAGATAAAAAAATCAAGTTACCTCAGTTGCATGAAGTTCACGATTTAACAATTAACCAATTTAGTTGCATAAAGCACACGAATTGATATTTTAATTGTTAACTGTGTAGGAGTTATTTCTGTGTATACTAATGGACGGTTAATAAGACAAGTTTTTGACAGTTCTGATCTCCAAATGAAAAAGGCAGCATAAGAGTATGAAGCTGTTACGCATAAACTGCCTTTTTGGTTTCGATGGCAGAGTTGCCCATTGCACACAACATCAGTGGATACTGGTTGTTCAAACCGTTTGGTCCTTCGAGCCGGATTTCCCGTACTTCATCCTAACGTGCCTCTTATTAGGTAATATCGATGAGCAATTAAGGCGTGTAGTGAGCAATCTCGGAGATAGCGCATTTGTTCGCCCGAGGACAACTTTATGCTAATCCATGGCGCAGGCGCGTCCAATTAATACTACCGCCATTACGTACAACGACGCATGAACTATAAAACCGTTATTGCATATTCTACCGTATTTAGATCGCTTACAGTTGAAATTACTACGGTTGTTAGGTTGTAGATCCGATCTTTTTATTAAACAAAATATATATAGACCGGTGGTCTTTGGACCTTAAACGTCTATTGATTGGAATTGATTTTCTGTTTTTAAATTGCCTTTCAGTTTTATCTATTGACACAAACTTGTCAATGTAGTGGTTTGAAGTGTTTTTTAAGCTTTTGGGGAAATTCTAGAATAGTTCCCATAACGGAGGTGATTAATCAAAAAAGGGGAAATAGACGAGTTGAATACGGTCAGTTTCTCCTACGTGCAGGTTTTCTCGCGGTATTTGCCCTCACCGCAAAAACATAGATGAACTTAACACACAGTTCTTTAAATACCGTGCTTTTAAACCATGTTTTATTTACTTAACTATGTTTTACATCTTTATTGGTTGACTTTACGTATACACCTATTCAAAGCGAAATCTGCACAATCACAAACTACTAATTTTCTAAATTTCAACGTTCCAAACGAAAGGTTTGAAATCTTAGCAATTGAGCTAAAGTTCGACAATATTGGCAACTGTACAGGTGTTAAATACATACATATATTACCTATTTGATTTGAAACAAAGTTTCAGTATTGTCATAGTATAATGGCATGGTACTATGGTAGAATCCGTTTAAAATTATTTTTCTTGTTAACATGAATAAACTAAACATAAAATTGCATATTTATCTCATTTGAAACCCGCTAACATAAAGAAACTAGTCGCTAATATACCCTTACACAGGCAGTCGTAAATCCAGCCCTCACAATGAGAGAGCTGTGCTTCAATGACTGATTGTTAGCGAAAAGCATTTCACCATTAAAATCTTTCTCTTTTGAGTCATCGATTTTGCTTATAAAATTTATGAAGATTACCTCAGACAATCACGCCCACTCTTAAAGGAATCAATGGCTCAAGCTCGCCTATGGGGAAGATTTATTATGCCCTATTCGAACATAATCTACACTAATTCACCGTGGAAAAACGAAGTATACGGCACCTGGATAGCTCTTTGTCGTGCCTCAATATATTTTAAATGACTCGCGGCCGCCTCTCATGAAGCTCGCTCTATTGTGACTGACGATTCCTTTTTTGAAATCTCCACTTCAATTCCAAAATTGGAACCATAAAGAATGTTTGTCAGAATATTTTTTATTACCGAGTAACTTTTTAGCCTTGGTGGCCTAGTGGGTACTACCCACTGGGTAGCGGTGTCGACTAGTGTTTGTGAGGTACCGAGTTCAAACCCCCCATTTTTCTAACTTACTATATGTATTACCTGTACGGTAACCGATTATCTTACGGTGAAGGAAACTATCGTGAGGAAATTCAATTGGTTTGGTTCGCCTGTCACAAGGGATACGGAGGTCTGGTGGCAGTCGCTCCACTGTACTCCTGTAGACTGGCCGAATGCCGAATTTGGATCACGGTCAAGCGTACCCCGACAAATAACGGGAAAAAGCGCTAGGAGGAAGAAGACCGAGTAACTTTTTAAATTGTGACCACATTAATAGTTAATCAATCAATCAATCACATAGTGTAGGTACCTATCATATGCCAGTGTTAATACCATTAAAAATTTAATTTGCAATATCGCAATTTAAAAATAGAACGCTTTTAAATATAAATTACCGATCTGTTTTACTTTTTTTTTGAGTTGATATTTTTTTGTTTTGCCGATCGCCAGTCCGTGTCAAAAGCGGTATGAAAGGAGTCCGTTTGTTTTTTTTTCCGCCTTCTGTGGACTTGTGCCGCGCATTAGTGGCCTTTGTTGGCGCTCGCGGACGAAAGTTGAATATCGAATGAGCTGTTGATATTGCTTTTGTACATTTTACTGCGTTAATACTTGGGAGTGGTTTCATATTATTTTGTCGGTTTTTTTAAACGTCTAGTGGCTTCGGAAAAGTATTAACAACATAACACATAAAACAAGTGAATTATTATTTATTACAGCGCATATTATATTGATTTTCGTTTAAGAGAACCTAGAAAATGTATTTTTTTCAAAACTGCGCCTTATACTCGTAAATTATGAAAATTGGGAATGATTAGCAAGATTTGAAATAAGGTACTGTGAGATATTCTTCGACCCTGTCATATGAATGCGCAGTTTTCCTCACAATGGCTTCCTTTACCATAAAAGCATCTGTTACCACAAAAAGCATTCAATGAAACATATTTCATAAAACTTATCGGTAAACGGCCACCGTTGGGGATCGAACTCAATACCTGCGATCACAAGTCGACACTTCAAGACTAAACCGACAGTTCTTGAATAAACCCTATCTATCTTTTGAATAAGATTCAAGATCGCTGAGAATATATCATTTAAAACCGACTCTTCTAAATTACCATAGCATTGTCACCGGGAACAAAGCGTTGTTTGCATTCATTATAGCGACGTAACGCTAATTGTGTGGTAATGCCCTTAACACGTCCTTAAGGGCAGAGATCAACGGCTACTGGGAACAGACGTTATAAGCCGGGCTCGGGACTTTGAAGGTTTGGATGGAAGTCAATGTTACTGTTAGTTTAACATAGTGGATAATCTGTCACTTTCTGATCAGTATGTAAGTGCGTGAGAGACGGATGCCTTATCCACCTTTATTCACCGCGATAAAAGCGACTATAACACGGGGGCTGGCCGCACCGTTGAAAACAGAATCTTCGAATAAAGGTAGATTGTGCGGTTGTGTGTGTGGTGCGCCTTACACATGTATACGCGCTACAAGCATGTGGTGGGTCTGAGAGCGAATACTGATAATCATGAATTTTGTCAACGCTGCGCCACCTGGCTCCCTAGCATGCAAGCACGAGATAAAATTTGACAGGTGCTAGGGAAATGAATACATCTAAAGTTGCCGTCAATAGAACTCTGTGAACGATGTAAACAAAACCAAACGAACAAATTCACCATATGATTACTCGATAATCACGTACTTTTAAAGGTCAAGTGAGGTCTTTGCAATGATTTATACACTAAATCATTATTTTCATATTAGGTTAAGATGAAATAACTATTCAATATACGTTATTTTGAATAAAAACACGCTTGGTGAATATTTGAGGTTATATGTCACAGAGTACTAATTTTCCAATAATAATCTTTTACAATTTCTATTGACGGCGACCTTATTCCATATTCTAACGTAAGACTTAACGCTTAAGGTTTAAAATAAAAGTGTCTTGATAAAATCGCTATAAAAATGTGAAAATCGCAATATTCGCTTATTGATAAGATAATAAAAGTGAAGACGAGATACTTTTATTTTAAACTTTAAGCGTTAAGTCTTACGTTAGAATATGGAATAGATGTATTCATTTCCCTAGCATGTGTCAAATTTTATCTCGTGCATGCATTTTAAGCCCGCTGCGTGTGTGCGTATGTACCTAACTCGATCTCCTATAAAGGGCTGAGGTAGAATTACTTGTTTGTATACTTTGCCAAAACTTTGCGAGGCGGATACTGCACGGCGGTTACGAATACAAGTGCATAGAAATCGCCACATCGCGCCGCAGCGACTAGTGGTGAGCTTCATACATATCTATGCATTTTAATTGTTGCTGCTCGAAGCTCATCACTAGCACAGCTGTCGTCGCGCCTGCCAAGCTGCCAAAGGTACCGGCGACGGCGATCGGGTCGCGCGACTGTGTAGTTTGCTTAGAATAACACAGAAACCTAGTCCGCGCACCAAATGTGTAACCACTTAAACTAAACCATTTTGACATACTCGGCGATCGGCGCCTGTCAGTCGCAATCACGTCACACAGCGTCAACAGCTCCCGGAATTTAATTCAAAATTACGGTCTGCGCAATACATGGGTGCGACAGTAAATTAAATAAACATGGTAAAATCACATTTCATTCGACAGCATTGTTTTATGTAAAACATTCAACAATTTTTTATTTTACTAAAGCCATTAACGGCAATGTTGCCCGTATAACGGAATATTTTCCCCTGAATTCTAACTTCAATCACTTGGTTTAACCTCGCATTTTGGCCAAAACATTTTTATACTTACAACTTCCGATTCCTGTCAAATTTCTGGTGCAATTAACATATTTATATGGACAATTGGATTTACCGGGCAGTAAATACTAAATCTAATGTATAATTTATAAATACAGAGGTGCCCGTAATTTAATTTAATGGATTTAGTAAGAGAATATTATGGTTCGCTACAAAATACTAATGTACCCTAGTCGACAATGAAATGCTATGTTTTAACAAACATTATTGATATGAGTAGTTCCTATATTTTTTGGGGAATTGCAACCCGCTAGCAACTTTGTTTACTTGTGTGCGTGTTGTCGTGCGTAAGTACGCGTTGATTTCGCCTACATGAATCCATTTTGTGCTTCGCTTTTGACGAGTTGGCTGATGGGAACTATCATTCTATGTAATTTAATGACTAATAATTCTAAGGTAGTATGTATATCCAGCACCGACCAACGCAGCAACCAAAGGTGCTAAGTTACCTCAAACTGAAATAAAGGCCTCTCTTTAAAGCCCTCATCATCATTTTAGTCGAAGGATACCTACTACTGGACATGGGCTTTTATAGACCTACTTTTGCTAAACTAACGCTCCAATAATTTCAGAAAAAACGGGGTTTCTGGTTTTCATCGTGAACTTCCTCGGTTACCGGGTGAGGGGTGTTATCCACATAACCGCACAGCATTACTTGTATTTTCTTCTTTTCCTCTTAGCTCTGTTGGAAACAACCTAATGGTGGAAGCTATAATGCACGAATTTAATAATGGTTGGTACCTTCTGTCGTAACTTTACTTTGACTAACTCATTAAGACTCGTCCACCGTGTTTTACCTCAAATAAAATGTTCAATGACATACAAACAGGATGCCGTCGTTTACCTGACTCATCATAATGAGATAAAATAATTATGATACGTACCTACTTTTCATATGATTTGTATGTAAGTACTTAAAATAATGGTATGGAGAATCCTGAGATTAAACCAAGCAAGCAGCAGCAAGCTTCAAACATCGTTAGAGTCCGCGTATTTCTGCTTTATTAAGATCAAATTTTATGTAAGGTATATACCATTTTTGCGGATGACTGTGCGCATCACTTATTTATCGATGACGCCATATTGACGGCTACTGTTGGTTAATTGATTACCACGTATGCGTCAGTGTATAAAAAAATGTACGAATATCGAAGGCCGAACAAATATTGGTGTAATGAGAATGAATGATGATAATTATTGGCGTACCAAAATAAATTATGAATTAACAACCTTAATTATACTCTGTCCAGCGAGACTTTAACTTGTGTCTCTGGACAGAGTATAAGGGCCGTTATATTAACTATTATATACTTTATGACTCATGAAAAAATATATTTCGCAACTGTGTACCACATGTTAACACAAAAAATAAAAATAAAAACATTTTTGTCGATAAAATTTTATTTAATCCCTCATTTTAATATGTGCGCTTTATCAAGACTCACCCTGTATAGCCGGAGATGCCCATCTCAAGACACGTCAGAAATTACAGTGTTCTATGAACTTACGTTTACTTTGACATCTCAGCATCTCAGCCAGGATCAGCTTTTTAATTCGGCCCTAAGTAACTCTTATTTAATCTACGGTATAAGCGCGAGCGTTTATTTTGAAAAATTCTGTCAACCTGAAAACATCTGAAGTATCCCTCAATTTAATATTGATATTTTCAATTAAGTCACTTTAATAATACGTCATTTTTTTTTAAAATCGAAAATGCAAAACCTAGAAGTCGTTTTGCGAATTATAAACCTACACCAAAAAACGCTGCAATTAATATTTTAGTAAGTTGATAAAAAAAAATGGATTCAGAAATATTTTAAAATTTCAATTCAATTCAATTCAATTCAATTCAATTCAATTCAATTCAATTCAATTCAAAGATTTATTTGTAAACATAGGTAATAATATAATATTTATATCACTCTAGAACCTTGCCGCCCCAACGGCCATCCGTTCTACGAACAATGTGCCCCGCCCACTGCCACTTAAAGATTGCAATTCACTGAGCTACGTGTCTTTGCGATTTACCTACTACTTACTCATTCGCTGACGAGTCAAAAAACGGGTCAGTTTTGAAAGAATTCCAATACAAACTGACCCGTTATTTTTGTGTTCATACCAATCTTATTGTCTCACGCGTTTCAAACAAAGAAGCATCAACGAGATGTAAACCGGCTAATTTGGGTAATAGGCGCTAAGGAGCCAGGTGGGACGAGGGCGGGATGGACAGAGCGAGTTAGAGGGAGTTAGCACCACTCGGTGGGAATACTGAGCACCGCTATACAGGCTGCGGGCTTAGCATGCGCAACGTTGTTTCAACGTTGTTGGCAAGAACGAAGAACAAGTCGTATACGAAATAAAAAAAAGCTTAATAAAACTTAATTTTTCACAAAAATTACATCTATGCACGGAGAAAAAAATCTAGTTTCGTTTAACAGAATATTGTAAATTCTACTTGATTTTAATGCATTATATGTGACAACTATACGTTTTTTACACATTAATATAAAATTCTACTTCTGTACAACATAATTTCTAGTACCTATTACCATTTACCTAGTATCGTAGGAAACAAATTTTGTGTAGTACACAAAACCTGTTGTACGCTAAATGCATATTTTACTCTGTACTATTAGATGGTTACCACAACGATATTAAAGTTTTCGTGTATTATGTCGTCAAATAGAATGAATATTACAAAAAAATACTACAAATTGTTGCCATGTCTCAAAGATTGGGTTTGATTGAGTTAATGGTAAAAACGCAACGTGACAGCATGCACGAGATAAAATTTGACAGGTGCTAGGGAAATGAATACATCTATTCCATATTCTAACGTAAGAAATCTAACGCTTATAAAAAGGTTTCAAATAAAAGTGTCCCGTCCTGACATTTATTACCTTTTATTCCTAAGCGCCTTTCAAATTTTTCACTTATTTTAAACCTTAAACGTCTTACGTTAGAATATGGAATAGATGTATTCATTTCCCTAGCACCTGTCAAATTTTATCTCGTGCTTGCATGCTAAGCCCGCGAAACAAATAATAGGGGATAATCTTACACAAATTGACCTCCATCCATCTATCCATTGATCCACATTTATAATATTAGTAGGATTAGTAGGATAATGAGATAGGAACCATATCTGATTAACAGTCGGCAGTGACCCCGCCTAGAAGCTAGCGGTCCTGGGTTCTATACCCGGTAAGGGCAAATATTTGTGTGATGAGCTCACGTATTTGTTTTGAGCCTCAAGCTTAGTTTGGGACTAGGTTAATTTGTGTGAGTTCGTCCCCTGATATGTATTTATTTGGAATCTAAGGGCCGTATTAATAAACTGATATTCCCGTCTCAAGATACGTCAAGTCATAGAAAGCTGTCTTGAGAAGTGTCTTGAGCATCTCGGCCAAGATATGAATACGGCCCCAAGACGGCTACCATTGAACCCTAAACGCATGTGTGCTCAGAACGAGTGTAACTTTGTTAACTTAAACAAAGAGGCAATAGAGCACTTCCTATTGGTCGGTGAGTATAGCAAACAGCGCACCGTGGGTAACAGACGGACAAATTACATTAGCAAATTGTTAGTACGCCAATGTGAGAATGGCGTGTGGGAAGCAAAGGTAAGTAATGCTTAGTAACATGTTTAAATAAGTAGTAATAACTGTGGGTACTTGTCGAATACATGATCTTAATACTCTTGGGGCCGTATTCATAAACTCATCTCAACTGTGATCCCCGTTACAAGATGCGTCAAAAATGACAGTTTTCTATGGATTGACGTTTACTTTGACGTATCTTGAGACGGGGATCAGAGTTGAGATGAGTTTATTAATACGGCCCTTAATGTCAGTCAAGATCTTGCCCGACATGCTCGTCTCAAGAATCTTTTAGTCAAGATACGTCAAGTAAACGTCATTTTGAATACTATAATTTCTGGCTTTTAATAAAGTGATCTTGGCTGAGATAACCGTTTCAAGAAACGTCTAAGTAAAACTCGAAAAACTGTTATCTCTGCCTGACGCCTCTTGAGACGAGGATTTCACTCAAAATCAGTTTATTAATACGACTGTATGTTTTGCTAATTATGCAATTCAACCATTTTCCAAGTATAGTCGAATATGTTTTTCAGTTTTGACACAACTTTCTATGAAATAATAATTAATAATGTCGCTAAAATAAATTGACAGTAGCATCTTATCGACCTTATAGTAATGACGTACAGTCAAATTCAAAAGTAGATACACACTTTTATACCTTGTCGCTCTTTGTCGCTATACAGCCACGTTAGCAATGTCAAACAAGAATGTGAAATATGTTAATGCGATAAAGTACAAAAGTGAGTATCTACTTTTAACGTTCTAAGGAGCGTCCCCACTGAGAGCATTCGCGTGTAATGAGCATTCGGCGTCGAATATTCGAGTGGTGTGGAAGCTTACGAATTATTGAAATTATTGCTCGTTTACAAATGCTCGGGTAAGAATGCTCTCAGTGAGGACGCTCCTATACAAGCAAAGTTTAGTCTTGGAATTGCAGATCACGTTTTTGGCCGACTGTACCATAGAAAATATGAGTTTATTAGCTTTTGTTCGCGACTCTGTCCGCGTAGAAGTCGTTTATCAATGCTCCCTCGGAAACTGTACAATTTTCCGCGATAAAAAGTAGCCTATGTCTTTCGTCACACCTCAGGCTATATCCGTACCAAATTTCATCGAAATCGGTTGAGCGGTTTAGCCGTGAAAGCGTTACAGACAGACATACCTTATTATTACTACCTACTTATAGATAATAATGTCATCGACCAATAAGCTATTTCAGTTCATGCTTTAGTCAATATTAATGTTGTTATTAGAATGTAGATGTCGCTCCTCACGAACAGTTCCTCCGCTAAAACACACTAATCGCTTTGTGTCGAGTCGGGTAATTACGGTCTGGTCCCCAGTCTCTAATGGGCCTAATAAGTGCCAGGGTCCCGAGTGTGGAGAGAGCTGTACATGTGATTATCGCTTCTATATGGGTATGGGTTCTATACATATAGCTATATGATTGGGGTTGCATTGCGAATTATCTGTTAGGCGTTCCGTCTAACTTGCTTACTTACTTACTTTCCGTCTACTTAAATAACCTATAACCCTCCACGACTGACCACTGCTGGGCTTACATGTGCTAACTACCACTATTAACTAATACAAATGTCTAATTAATGTTCATGTGAAATTCAATTTCAATGTAAACTAAAATGTAATGAAATAATCTATTTTGATTTTTATAGGTTTTATAGGTGATAGGATAGTCGTGAGGGTTGGCAACGCTTTTGCAGTGTTAGGATTGTAATCTTCAGATTTTCAGAATTTCAGATCTCCAGATTCAGATTTTAGTTTGCAATTGTCTATGGGTCTCAAATCCCACATACCATCAGATCGCTTCCGCAGAGATTTGTCGTTGTTGGCAACGCATTTTCTGTCTTGAGAACGCAGTCTTGAGATTTCAAATGTCTATAGACATCAGGCTCAGAGTCCACCAGTTACCATCTCAGGTGCCTGTGGGCTTGTTTGACTTTTCCACGTCATATAGAGAAATATATTAAAGTTTATCGGTATTTCCTTGGTTGATATAACCACTTTTTGTCTAATTTTTATTTGCCTAACAACGTTAAGTATAATTAACTATTTGTCAAATATTACTTTTCATAATTTTTCTTTAGTATAATAATCATTTGATCGCAATACATTAAGTCCAAATGACGTTTCATATAAGTAGGTAATTTTTCGTTTATTCTAATTTTCTTATACCGAATGATCATGTTACCTAATGCTGGTTTATTATAATGTTTACTTGATATAAAATGTTCTAAATACATAAGTTCATCAAAATATCGTTTTTATAGTGTAGTCTAAATTAACGGAAATTAAAAGTTAGGTGCGACGACGAGCGTAGCGAGAAGGAGTGTCATATTCAATTATGTTGTGACCATAACAAGCACGAGCCGAGCGAGCGCCGTAGTCGAATTATTTGAATTTTATAAATAACATAAAAATTAAGAGTTTTTAGAAACACTATTATATGTACATACTTAGACATTATTAGACAATATAAATATTATGCAACTGATATTATGCACAATAAAATTAGACTAACTGAAATTATATAATTTAAGTGATTATATGAAGAGTAATTTTATACTAAACGATTATTAGGCAAAGTGAATAGTTATGACAAGTGATTTTAGACAAACTGAAGTTATGCAACTAGCAAATAGAGAAAAGGTTGTTATACGAATCATTAGACAACCAAGTTTATCGCCGTTTATTTGAGCAATGGTGGTACTAACTACATTTGGCATTACGCGTATTTGCCAAATATTATATCTTATCTTTCTCATTTGACATATTAATGACAGAGATCCAACAAAAATGTCTGACATAGCCAAGTGAAGTACCAGCAGAAGATATTGTATAAAAACTTCAAATGTTTGTATAATTTAGTCGATTATTGCAGCCGCAGTGAAAGAAAAGAAAATACTTTTTCAACAAAGGTACCAGGAGCTCATAGCCCGCAGGAGCTCGAGCTATCTCCTCAGCATCAAGCGAGCTACGACTTCATTAGAGCGTCGCGCGGCCAGCCACGACCGCGGCGAGCCCGTGCTGCCTTTGAAACACTAAAGGCAGATTTACATTGATCCAATATATTGAATAAAACAAGAATTCAGTGAAGCTGGATCGTTACTTGACCAATGTAACCATTGTAATCCAATCCAGGAAGCCTTTATATTGCTCAAGTATAACGTTCCATAGGGCTAAACTGTATTCCAATGTAAATATGATTCAATATACTGGATAAATGTCTAATCAGTTTTTACCCGGAAAACATTATTTATTCCACATTTGCACTCATGTTACATGAAAGTGTACATAAGACCCTGTTAGAGTATCGCAATAATAATAATAGTAATACCACAACCTACGGCTTTTAAACTGAACCGCCATTAATAACGCGGGATTTCCGCTTTTCATTTCAAGATGTGTCAAATTTTTTATAAGTTAGTTATTGATATCTGCGTATTATTTATCTATTTGATCTTTATTTCACATAAACAAGTACAAATGGCGGACAATACAATACAATACAATGTGGATTACATTGCTAGTAAAGGCAGCACGGTGATGGTGATCCCGACTGATCCCGCGTTGGGTCAGTGCCGCTGAGTTTAACCACTTCAGCTAATGGCTGCCTTTAGAAGTCGACCAACGAGAATTACTCGAATTACTCGAATTAACTGTTTCAGACGGTCAGGTGAACAATGCGCTATTGTGACAAGTCGGGTATACTAGTTTTGTATAATGGTAAAACAAGGGTAAAGCCTTAAATATATCTAAAGCTTACAAACTCTTATAGTAGCGTAGATTTTTAAATCACGCAGATGGCTGTTGAGATATGTATCTCAACTTTAATTGTTACTTAAAATATATATAATCTGAATAATACATCTAAAGTAATCTATATTATCTACTCGTATACTAATATTATAAAGTGGTAAAGTTTTTTTTTTATATGTAAGAGGTATTCTCCGGGACTACACAACCGATTTCAAAAATTCTTACACCAACATTTAGGAGTAGAATGGACTTTTAGGGTAGACATAGGCTATATTTTAATTTACGAAAGTACTGACTCACCGCAGACGAAGTTGTGGGCGGAAAGCTAGTACTAAGTATAATAATATATACAGGTAAAGTGTGTATGTAAGTTTCTATGTAAGAGGTAATCTCCGTAACTACTCATCCAATTTCAAAAATTATTTTAACAATATACAATTTAGAATGAACTTTCAGGGTGGTCAAAGGCATAGACCTACACTAACTTATATTAACCGGAGCGAAGCGAAGGCGGCCGCTAGCTATAATATGTATAAATGTACGATGACACGTAAAACACCATCTATTCCCACAACTCAGCTCTCTGTAAGTACAGTTTTACTGATTACTGAACTTCAATCCTTAACACATTTATAATAGAATTCAAAGTATACCGAATGAAAATCAGAACTAATAAGTTAGTTTCTATTGTCAATTGACCGTATTTACCCTCCATTAATTAACGAGATTTGACTAAGACTGTGTCAACGGAGGCGGTGTAAGTCATATTGCTAAAGCCTAGTTCACATTGGTGGGTGCAATTAATGTTAATAGGCCTGTTGTGGGCCTAGACAAGTTGCAAGTCTACCGCACGTTGTAAGCCGTCGTTCGTTCGCCCACATTTAAAATAAGGTTTAAATGTAATCACTGTGTCCGCGGTGGCTATATTCAAAACGCGGGTAGATAAGGATACCTCAAGTTAACTTTGACGTTTGCCACATCTACTTATCTATCTGCAGTTATAGGGATCGGACATTACAACACTTACGACATTTACCATGCTGGTAAACTAACGGTAGAGTAGGAAGAGACTGTGTTAGATACCTTAAAAAAAGGTCGATCAAATTGCGAAATATTTAAGAAATACGAGGGTTCACATTGGCTAGTTTCTGTCACATGTAAGTAGCTAAAGTGAAAACGAAACCTACGTGACGAAGTCCTATAAAAAGAACAGGTTCTTTTGACACAGAAAATTATACATTCGGGTTTATCGGATCAGTTTTAATACTTTCCGCCATGCCCTATGAAAATTGAGTACCTAGTGCGAAATTCGCCGTGGAAAGCATTACAGTACTCGTATGACACAATATGGCGCGCGGATTAAGCAATAATACACTCTTGGTCAACGGCGTAAGCGCTTTGACGCGCGCCTTATTAATTGTGTCCTGCTGTACCAAACATAGTATACAGGGTGTCTTTATAAAGTGCAAATATTCAAATGAGAGACATCAAATTAAATTTTATCGACGAAAAAAAATGTATTATTTTTGTTTTTCGTGTTTACATGTGGTACAGTCATAAAAAAACAAAAATTACAAAAATAAAAAAATAACATTTTTTTCATCGATAAAATTTAATTTACCTAATGTCTCTCATTTTAATATGTGCACTTTATAAATACTCACCCTGACACCTGATTTCAATCGCTGTTCTGTCCCCAAAAACAGGCAAAAAGGTGGTATCACTAGATCAGTGTCAGTGTGGACTAAGCTGAAGGAGCAAACACCGGCGCCTCAATAATTAAAAAATTAAAAGCCGTGGTATTTATTGGGGACAATATTGACCGTCACGGCAATTAGGGCTTCGGTGGCCGGCGCCCCGCCGACGCCGCCGCGGTCAACTTGCTAAAGATTTTAACAGACAAAGTAAAATTACAGTTCATGAACTGTAATACCGGCGGCATAATTTGGATATCGATATCGGATATCGATATAAATATCGATAATTAGGTACCTTTTTATCGATATAGGTATCGATATATTATTTTCGGTATATTAATATCAATATTTCGACAGAACTCCGTCATTTATTATGACCCGATTTTAATTTTTTTTATTCAGTCAGCTATGTTATTCTGTTAAAACAACGTCATTTAGTTCTACTCAGTCGATGAATATCCGGCGAATTTACATCGTCCGTCAAGGTGGGTAAATGACATTCAACTGCCTGCACTTGCATTTAGTCGCTAGTTTGACAGCTGGTCGTCTGTGAAACCAGCGACTAAATGAATGTACAGGCAGTTGAATGTCATTTACCCACTTTGACGGACGATGTAAATTCGCCGGCTATTCATCGACTGAGTAGAACTGATGACGTTTGTGTTAACAGAATAACATAGTAGGTGACATACTTACATACCCGATTCAGATTGGTCTCATTTCTATAAGAATGATAAACTGATACTTAAATTCATGAGGAATCGATGGAACTCGTCAAAAATCGTAAGTACCTACAATCAAAGGCACTAATACTAATGTATAGAATAATACATCAATCGCGTCATAAGTGACAATATTTGGTCAGGTGATTATGTAGGTATCTGATTAGGTACTAACACGATTTGCTAAAAAATATGTAACTGTATTGGTTCCAAGTATTGTTAAAAGTATCGATATCTGTTTACCAATATTTAAAGCTTACCGATACAATTATCGATATATTCGGGAAGTATCAATATTGTTATCGATATTTTCATAAAAATACCGATATAATAATATCTCGATTATCGATATACAATCCCTGGTACTGACCCTAAGAAGCTAGCGGTCCCGGGTTCGATTCTCGGTAAGGGGAATAATTGTGTGATGAGCGCGAGTATTTTGTTGCCGAGTCTTGGATATTTTCTATTTTTTATAAGTACATAATATGTATTTCTCTACGAGTTTAAAATAACGTTTATCGCTGCCTATCTAGTACCCACAGCGCAAGCACACCTACAGCTTTATTAAAAAATTAGAGGTCAATTTCTGTAAGATTGTCCCCAGATATATTTATTGATTTATGGATGGCCATATTTCAATGATAATAGTCTATGTGATACACACGGCAACAATTTCCCTATCAAACAAGCTGTCATAAAGTTATTACATATTTGGGTAAGGTTCAAAAAGTTAGCATGCTAACTCACGCAATTAAATTTTCTATGAAACTTTCCGTTGTGCAACAAAAATTAGCGATACAACTGTAAGGATACTTTTCGACAACGGGACTCTTTACGCCTTTGTTTGTATGGTTAACTATACGCTTAACCATTTGCTAATTGGATCCAACTTTTTGAACCTCACCTATTTCCGCTATGCACTTCGTATTACTTAGATAACTAACTAAAATGTGATAAAGTTTCAAATAGAAACATAAAAACGTGAATTTTATTTTTATTATTTTATTTTACCTGCGGGACTTGTACAAATTTAAACCGGTTCTCACAATTGTAATAAAAAAATAGAAATAAAAAAACTAATAATTAGATAATTACATCCGATTTAAGGAATCCTGTAAGTCTTCGTACCAGATATCTGATGATAAGTGTTCTGAACAGAGTCCACCATGGTCATGGACGATAGCAGGTGGTTCTTAAACACGTACCCTCCCGGAGTCGAAGCGCACGTCTTCCGTTGGAAAGTGAGATGCCAGTGTCCTCCCGTACAGTGCATGTACGCGAACGACGGAATGTTCCCGACTAAACGGCGCGTTTCCACCAAGTACCCGTAGTCTTTATACTGCATAGCGTACGTAGTGGGTCCTCCTTTCTGGGCTGGAGAGAGGTTATTGAACTGGCTGGCCTCCTTGCCGCCCTCGACGTGCCGCAGCCGCAGGTTCCCGTCGCTCAAGGGAGTGACGGTCCAGGAGCAGCCGCTGAAGTCAGGAGTGAACACGAAGCGCGGCTGGCTTGCGGCCGGCGCCCGCGGGATGTCGATGGTTCCTCCCTGGGGCAGCCAGTACGCGCTCTCCCCTGACGCATCCACTTGGAGCGCGTACAAATACTTATTGCCTTTCACCTCCGCAAACGAAAACTTCCCTGTTACCGCTGGTGATTGGTGGGAGCCTATCGGGCCGGCCGTGAACGCGTACGACCCGAAGTAACTCGATGTAGCTCCGCTTAAGGATCTCCTCGTCTTCGTATTGCCTTTTACTACTTGAGAGCGGCCGCAGTTTATTGGAGTTGCATTGGGCAGATCTCTGTCTGCTCCCTCTGCGAGCCTGTTTCCTGGTGCTATTGGTAATGGACTCACGGCTTGCGTCAAGCCATATTGAACGATTAGAATCGCCACCGTTATAAAATGTCTCAGCGCCATAGTTGCAGCGAACAAACTAACTGAGGATAATCAAATGGTGCTAATTTGTTCTTATATACAATACAGTTGACTCGACTTTGTCTCAACTTGGGATTTTTAAATAGGAATCGTCAACACGTCTGTTAATTAAAACAATGCGTATTACGCATGGGTTCTACCATATAAAATGATTTCATTTAAGGATCATTAAAAAAATAACCTTATTTTCTTACCAATTGCTCTACGTAAAGAAGGATAACGTGTTCATCAGTTACATAAATATTACCAATAGCTCTTAAAAAAGCAAAGTAACTACTTCTCTCCTACTCAATTCTTCAGATTGTCCCATAAGTCGCACGTCTAGACCGTCGTCGTCGTAGACCAGCCTAAGACGAACCGAACCAGCCTAACATGACATCAATAAAAGTCACATAGTTTTCAAGATATGCCAGTTTTGTGTACCCTCTGCGAGCTGTTTCCTGGCAGCTCATGCAGCCAGCCTGCTTGCGTCACGCCGTACAGGTGTACTACTAGTGCCGTTAAATGGATCACGTCTCGCAACCCCATTGTTGCGGTTTGGAATGCAAACTGAGGATGATTTCGGGTCTTATATGTACAAATGAGTTGAGTCATTAATGTCTAATCAGGTCACTATAAATAACACACAATGCAGTTTGTCTTTCGCTGGGCATATAGGGTGGTCCAAAAGTCTTTTAACTTTATACCTACACTCGCTGCGCTGTAGGATGGTGCGGGTGACAGCTGTCAGTATGATCCGACTAGGGAGGTGACACTGTGAAATGTGAATACGTAAACAATACTCATCATATAGCAACATTTGTTAAAATATACAATTTAAGCAAGTGTTATCATTTATCATATCTGACGACCGAACGTTTTGTTTCGAAGTTTGTATCTTCCGTCTTTCTCACGCAAATATTCCTATAATCCGATATAAATCCAGTGACGTGTCAAATTGTTCAAATTTACTTCAAATTAATCAACACCCTTCGATTGGCATGGGCCTGGGGCCCGGACTCATGGCAAGTGGCAGGAGTCCGGCTCCCGGACCTGACATAAGTATCCGTTAGGTGGTGCGGTTCCGGAAGCCGAACCCCTTCCACTAAACGGTGTCATATTTCACGCCTGAATAGAACCGTTTAAACTATTCCTTGCTTGCTCATACTTGCAAGATGCATTCTAATCCAGTCATTTTACGGTTTTTAAAACATTAATTTATAATAGCCTGATTTTTTTACTACATTTTTATAAGATATTTTAAGACATTATATTCATGAATCCTACAAACTTTCCACCCGGAAGTAGGTATATAAAAAACTGTCAAATATATGCCTTTTTTTAAATTTAAAATCGTAATTGTAATTTTTGTGCCTGATAATATTTTTGTCTATAATGAGTAGAAGGTGAAATCTAACAAAATATTTACACGGAAAGCTACTAAATCAGCAAAATACATGGCTCCGGTTATATATACCTTTAAATGATAGAAAAAGTTAATAATAAGTAGTGCTTTGATAAAAATTACATAAAACTATTTATAAGTGTTAAAATACATTGATCAGTTTTTTTTTCAAAGCAATTATTATTTACCACCATAAAATCCACCTTCCGGTATAATTTTGTGTATGATTTGCTTGAAATGTTTATATTTATTGTAATCAACAAGGAATGAAGAAAACTATAGCCAATTACGATTTATAAATACGTAAATATGCAAAATGAAAACAATAGTCTAGCTAATTGAATATAAATGAAACATTCTTAATTATTTTTTGTGCGATTCATCTTGAATATTATAGATCAAATATTAAGTACCTAAGCAATATGAAAAAGAAATTTTTATAATTATTTTTAATAAAATTTTCAGGATTTTTTTAATGTATTAATTTTTTTTAAATAACTTATTGACTCTTTTATTTAGTTGGATTTTGTATTTACCTAATTACTAGAATTATAATATATCAGATACACAAGAAATATCAGCTATTATAAATTATTTCCGTTTCACGCGTCCGTAAATTTCCTGGAGTAGGTATTCGTGAATATAGACAAGGATGGCATTCAATAACGGTCGGGACGGCCGCGTGGAAGAAAGTTCGTTAGAATTATTAACTCCATGGCATTTGCGATGACCAAAACCTACACACCGGTATATACTTCAAAATATTTGCTTACCGGGAATCGAGCCCGGGACTGATATTCGCAGGGTCACTACGACGAACTAAGCTAACTGCGTCGTAAAATTAAATATTTCTCTTACATCCGAGTAGGTATATGTAGCAGACAGTAAATTTGGCAGCACTTGAAGGTACAAAATTCATGATAAAATACTTATTCGAACCCCGCTTACTTCGAGATGCCATTTTAATTAAAATGGCATCTTTATTTTTATATATAAAAAAGGTTAATTGTGACGTTCTCAATATAAAGGGACCTTATGCAGGCAGGCGGTTACGCCGTTTTCAGAACTGATACCATAGTATTCGTATAGTTACAAGAATAAGAAGAGCGTAACTGCCTTCCTCCATAAGGTCCCTTTATATTGAGAACGTCACAATTGGGGATTAGCGAACGTTCAATCTGTCACGCACGCGCTGTCAAGGTAACCTCTGGTGTGAGCACCATTTATGAGTATAAACACTCGTACTCACTATTAAAATTTTCAATGCCATGGACGGATATATCCGTACCACTGGTTTAACGCCAACGACGGATATATCCGTCACGGTTGACAGCGAAAAATAGATCTGACTGTCTATGACGTAAGGTTGAAATTAGCTCTGGTTTTCAGCTATCATTGGCGTGAAAGTGACGACTTTTGAATTTGTCATGGGGAGTCCTGTGGAGGGAGTGTTGGCTGCTGCACGTGTCGATTGCTTCTGCTGAGCCGGCCGCCATCTTGGGCTTCTCTTTTGAGAAGTGAAGCGTGGCGGAGTTGAGCGTGGCGAAGTGGTCGGAGCGTGAGGCGATTGACACTTTCGCCACACTTCTCCAAATTACCGAACAACACCAATTATATAAAGAATCGTGTTTTAACCGAACATTTTTAAACCAACACCGACATTGGCAAAATTGTCTACATAATTGGACTGAGGCCAATTTTTTTAAAAAGAAGAAGAAGAATTTGACGTGGCGTTGAAAAGGTTCAATTCTCATGAAATAAGTACAGTTAGAATATACAGGGCGGCTAGCGCAAGTTGCTCGCGACTTGTTCGTCGCTCGGTAATCCCTTTCTATTAAGTCTGCAATGAAAGAGACTGAGCAACAAACGAGACAATGCAACTTGTGCTAGCCGTACAGGGTGGAAGTTGAGGTGGGTCAGTAAGGCCAGCTACTGGAATCTTAGACGCCACGCGAAAATGACATAAGACACTTTAATTTATGTCAATCAGCATTTACAGTTTTTTCAATTCAATTCAATTCAAAATGTTTATTTCGGACTCAGTCTATTATGTTCGTTACAAAATACTTAGCCTATCGGGGAAGTCATGAGTACGAGACATCAATTGACAACGGAACAAGCATGACGTTGGCATGCTTCAACTGAGTCTGGCTTGACGTTCGTGCACGACCAGAAGCGGAGGCAGAACAAAACTGGCATCGCCTCGCTGGTGGGGACATTCGATACCTCGGTCAGCTGGCGGGCGGACGTATCAAGCTAGGAACAGTTCCTCGTTTCGTTGTAGAAGAAAATAAATCTAATCAATTGTTCCTTGAGTGTTTCTTCTTGCTCGCATCCACATCTAAGCTCACTACAATGTCGTACAATGAAGATAATATGCCACATCGACCGACATAGCCTATGTTAGTACACTTTTCAGATTAAAATTTAATTTTCTATAAATGTTCCAGTGCTTCATTATAGCGCAGGCACGTGTGGTCCAGATTAGTTGTAGGAGGCTGTTGGGACTGTCCCGGACGCTGTTTTGAGACAGCCTGCGAAATAACGTCGGTGGTGTTTTTTATGCCAATCGATCCCATTTCCATCAAGGATCAAAAAACACTTTGAGACCAACCAATGTTAAGGTGCTAGAAAGTCACAAATTTAAAAAAACTTTTCTCATTTAATTTAAACGAAAATATTAAATAATAATAATAAATATCAGGAAACAATATCACACAAATTGACCTAGTCCCAAACTAAGCTCTAAACTTGTACTATGGGTACTAGGCAACGATATACATACTTATATAGAGAAATCACACAAATATTTGCCCATACCGGGATTCGAATCCGGGACTACTAGCTACGTAGGCAGGGTCACTACCAACTAGGCTAATGTGGTAAAGGTGTCTTCAAATGAAAAAAAAACTTCATACTCTTTTTTTACGCCCGCACTGTTGCCCGCAACTCCGTTCGTCCAAGCGCGTGGGGCAAATTCAGTTTACCGGTTAGCACTTCGTCGAGGAATCGAAATGCGAGTTGTTTGAGAACATAATACCCCTGAACCTGTTGGATGTACGTGTGAGCTCGGCCTTATGTCTGCAGTAAATTACATGAAGACATTACTTCAAGGGCAAAGTTCCTTATGACGCTGGCGTAATTGGTCACGTCCTGACCTCCCGTACCGATAATGCGGCTAATTTCAACCTATATCATAACAACTGCAAGTATTTTACCACGTCGTTCATATAATAATGTATACCGTAAAATGAAGTGACTTTAGAATCACGGGGTGACTATGATTTCACTGATGATCCTTAAATGAAATCATTTTATATGGTAGAACCACCCATGCGTAATACGCATTGTTTTAATTAACAGACGTGTTGACGATTCCTATTTGAAAAATCCCAAGTTGAGACAAAGTTGAGTCAACTGTATCGTATATAAGAACAAATTAGCACCATTATCCTCAGTTAGTTTGTTCGCTGCAACTATGGCGCTGAGACATTTTATCCCGGTGGCGATTCTAATCGTTCAATATGGCTTGACGCAAGCCGTGAGTCAATTACCAATAGCACCAGGAAACAGGCTCGCAGAGGGAGCAGACAGAGATCTGCCCAATGCAACCCCAATAAACTGCGGCCGCTCTCAAGTAGTAAAAGGCAGTACGAAGACGAGGAGATCCTTAAGCGGAGCTACATCGAGTTACTTCGGGTCGTACGCGTTCACCGCCGGCCCGATAGGCTCCCACCAATCACCAGCGGTAACAGGGAAGTTTTCGTTTGCGGAGGTGAAAGGCAATAAGTATTTGTACGCGCTTCAAGTGGATGCGTCAGGGGAGAGCGCGTACTGGCTGCCCCAGGGAGGAACCATCGACATCCCGCGGGCGCCGGCCGCGAGCCAGCCGCACTTCGTGTTCACTCCTGACTTCAGCGGCTGCTCCTGGACCGTCACTCCCTTGAGCAACGGGAACCTGCGGCTGCGGCACGTCGAGGGCGGCAAGGAGGCCAGCCAGTTCAACAACCTCTCTCCAGCCCAGAAAGGAGGACCCACTACGTACGCCATGCAGTATAAAGACTACGGGTACTTGGTGGAAACGCGCCGTTTAGTCGGGAACATTCCGTCGTTCGCGTACATGCACTATACGGGAGGACACTGGCATCTCACTTTCCAACGGAAGACGTGCGCTTCGACTCCGGGAGGGTACGTGTTCAAGAACCACCTGCTGTCGTCCATGACCATGGTGGACTCGGTCCAGACCAAATATCATCAGATATCTGGGACGAAGACTTACAGGATTCCTTAAACGGGCAAGATCGTATGACTTGTATAGCGGCTTCTGCAACTTGACGTCGAACGCCTATTTTGTATGAAGTGAGGTTTCGATGAGGATCTCGACTTAGCAACAAGCATTTTCGGATTCGTCGTAACATGATTTGCGTCTAGACTCGTAACGGAGGTCATTTTCCTCAAATTTGGTTTAGACTAAACTCGAAAAGTTTCATTTTCGCTAGAGTTGCGTGTCCCTACAGCCAAAACTATAAGTCCTAACAATCAGAGAAAATAACTTTAATGAAAGCACATTTAACGAACTTAAAAGGAAAACTAACTAGACTAAGCAGACTTATTGGTTCTTGAGTTATAGACGGCTAAAATGTTTATAGGTTCCTACCAAGATCAGCTAAGATAACCTTGAATAGAAAATTTGCTAATATTTATGGTTTATGCAGATAGTCTTTTGTATTTGTAGTAATTTGTAGTAGTTGTGATGGAACTGTTCACTCAGCGTGGTCCAACATTTCTTGGTTTATTTTATCACCAGTATTAGTTTTTGAATAATATAAAATAGATACAGCAGTTTCGTTAACAAGTCATAGATTTAGAATTTAAAAGAGCGGTTAATCATGTTTAATATATTTTTCTACGTTTCTTCTTCTTCATCATCTGTGGCGTTTTATTTTAAAGTCTACCGTTGGGTATATGCCTGTAGTGACACCTCTACGACGTAGCATGTCTCTCCAAGCAGAAAACATTAACTGCAAAGACCCTTTTACACAAAAAGCATATTTAAGTCTAGCACAAGAGGTTCAAATTAAAACTTACTTTGTTTTAAAACATTGCATTTTATTTCAATGAAGGATACAACTAAATAAACAATCTTAAATTATTATTAAGGAAAAATAAACTAGCTAATTAATACTGGGATCTTAAATTTTTCCCGTAAACAACATTGTTTATTAAGATTTTCGATGAGTGGTCTTGACGGTATATAAGGACTGGCTAGTTAGTGTGCTGTCACAGTCAGCCCTCGCTTCAACCATGGCGCTGTTCATAGTGTTCAGTGGTGCTGCTCATACAGCTTGGATTAACGCAAGCCGTGAGCCCCCTGCCTCAGTTGCCAGGCAACAGACTTGATGAAGGAGATGACACGAACCTGCCAAATGGAGTTTATATAGACTGTGGCTCAGAACGAACAGATGCCGGCAAAATTAGATCTCTAACTCTAAGTGAGGCGCTAACAACCAACAACTTTGAGAAACATCCGTTTACGTCCCGTATAATTTCAATCCCGAAATCTCCAGCGATAACGGGTGACGTAGCTAGATTCAAGATTGTCGAGATTAAAGCTAAAAGAACCTTGTACGCTATCCAGGTTGACGCATCAGGGGAGAAAGCGTACTAAGCTTCGTCAAGGTGTTCACTTGGAAGAACCTTACCCGTTTTTGGACATTCCGCAACACCCGTCTGCAGACCAGCCCCAGTACGTTTTCACTTCTGACTTCAGTGGCTGCTCGTGGACAGTGACGCCATTAAACAACGGATTTTTACGGCTTCGTCATGTGGGAGGTTCGCATGAGTGCCCTCAATTTAACAAACTGACTCCAGGTCAGAAAGGAGGTCCCGTATCGTATGCCATGCAGTACAAGGATTATGGATACACGGTGGAGACGAAACGTTTGGCAGAGAATATTCACGCCTTTGCCTACATGCATTACTCCGATGGTCACTGGACCCTACATTTTCAACGCAAGATCTGCAGCCCTTTGATACTTATTACAGGATTTACGAATAATTTGTTGTCGTCAGCGATCTTGCGTGACAGTATAAACACTATATACTCGAATAAGCCAATAACAAGTACAAAAGCTTATAGAATCCCGTAGATGGCCATCAGATCCCCGCCATATCCCTGCGTCGGAACGTTTTATATAAGTAATCTACTGTTTCGGGTAGCAATAAGTGACTATACGCCATTTTTTTTGGCATTACCAATAAAAAAATTAGAATAAGTAATACATTACTTTTATATTTTTTATTTACCTGGCATCTTTTAAAAAAAGACACAAAACCCCATCTGGTGCTTAAAAAAATGTCCCGTGCTATATTCATAGTCACCACACCTGCTTAAATACAAAAGCAACTAATTTGACTTATATTGCGTTTGTACAAAAGCATTATAAGTATTTTACAAATGTCCAAATTTTACATCTTTAACATTCAACTTATGACCTTTTTGTTTAGCATCGATAATGCTCCCGTGGTGTTTCCTCGATATTGTACAATAGACCACCTCAGCGAAACCGCCAAAACAGGCTATTGTGGTCAAGGAGTACAAATAAAATGGGACAATACACTCAAGGGGCAACTTTTCTTTAAGTGCTCTCCACTAAAGTTGGCTTATATCATTGTAGATTTTTTTTATTGAGATTTCAAAGGAATAAGTTAATTGATTGCGAATATTTGATCAATCTTCTTAATCAATCAAGAAAATGACGACGATGGTAATGATGATGGATATATTTACAAATAAACACCAAAGACAAATTTTGTATAGACATTTTAGCGAGAACTCGGAATGGCGTAAGTGTAGTAGTTGACCATTGGCGTATAAACCAAAATAAGCACTATTACAATTACATAAAAGCAACGAATAATTTTCATTTGTCTTTAGATTTATTGTTTTGTCTTATTATTTTAAAACTTCTTCACAACAATACAACCTCGTATATTGCTGATAGTATAAGGAAAATGAAGATTCAAATTTAGAATTCCTGTAAACTTACAAATACCACTACATATGCAATTCCGAGATCCCACTACATAATATGATAAATGATAACTAAGCTCTAGGCACAAGCCAGACTAGCACAAAGTATGGGTTAATACGAAACAACTATTGACAAATACTTATAGGTACAGAAGATTACATACATAGAAATCAACGTTCATGCACTTAAATCGAACCTGGGGCTGCTAATTCGGTTTCACTAGACCAACTTAGCAAAGTTTTGTTTATTGAGGTATTTCTTATTGTTATGTCGTATAATAATAAAAAAACCAGCGAAGAGCATGTCGGGCCATGCTCAGTGTATTCCATTGCCATTACTATAAATTACAGATACAAAAACTCTTCATGGCACTTAAGTCCTTTTGTTGAGAAGCGCAGTTTCTCGGCAATAACTCAAAAACGGTGTATCCGATCATGTTGAAATTGGAAGCATTTATTAAGTACATGTACATTTATAACAAAAAAATGGTGTATGTGCAATTAATCATTTATTAATATAATAGAAATATTTATTTATGTTATTTAACTACCAAACTAAGTAGCGGCTTATACAAGACACCTCCAAACATCAATATACATCTTGTAGTTTTTGATTAAAATGCCTGCGACATACGGACGGACGGAAGGACGTAGGTAGGTACATGACGAAACTGTAAGGGTTCCGTTTTAGCCATTTAGACTACGGGACCCTTAAAACAATCTACTAAGTATTTTTTGGATTGCAACTATAATAACAATTATTTTTTCGCTTCGCTAGTGGTTCAACCATAGCATCTATTCGCTAGCTCGTAGTTCAACCATAGAATCCATTCGCTAGCTCGTGTTTCAATTCCACTCGCGGTTAAAATACAACTTTGCACCCTTGTATAACAAATAACTATTACTACCCTTAAGAACGAAGTAAAAACGTAACAGACAGTAAACAATAAAACCTTACAGTAGAATTTAACTACCGACTCACAATACAACTTAAGAACTTTAGAAAAGCGACAATTCAAAGTCATTAAGCTAACAAAGCATAAACTCCCATTTAAAAAGTAAAATTAAAAAATTTCACGCACCCTAAAACCAATTCATTTGCCATTCAAGCGGCACTTTCGATGGTTTCAGAATGACCGAAAAATAGTTTCGAATGACCGAAGAATGGTTTCGAATGGTCGAATAATGGGGGGCGTGGGGGGCGTGAAATGGCGGTGTATTTCTGTCATATTACAATGGGAAGCGTGACTGGGGCGCCAGATGGTGACTCATTTGGTCTAGCAGAACGTTTGACCGGTGGGGTATAAGCAAAATTATCAGATGCATCCTATTGGAAGGGGTCCCTGCTGTTTCGGCGAAATATTTTTGGTCAAATGTAGTTTAGCCAAAATTTCCCGGTAATTCCCGCTGTAGTTTGCAATTTGCAGTAGTTACACCACACACCAGTCTAACAGATGTAAATAACAAATAGATTTTTGAGAAATAAAAATTACCTGGATAGGTGCTAACTGCAGAAAAGTGATTCGTATCACCTTGTTCATTAGCGAGACTCGTAATTTACCAATTATCTGCTTCAGTTATTTCTTCAAGTCAGAAAATATGCATTCACTTTGAAAGGAAAGTCGAGCTTACCTGGAATCTTCCCGTGGAAAGCAACGTTACCTTGTTTCAGACCAAATAAGAGTAATGGACTAAAACTGTACAGCTGAGCCAGTATGTAGTTGAATCCGTCTCGTTCGGGAGGTCGTGTTTGTGACCTTTGATTATTATCAATTATTTTTGAGTTTGGTTTTCGTTTGAAAACATCTGTAACATTATTTTTAAATTATGACCAGTTCTGTAAATAGTTTATTTTGTAATGGGGCAGATATACAAGTTATTTCAGTATTATTTTCTAATCTATTGAAGAAAGTAGTATTGGTTATATATTGTTAATATCTGGTAAAAAAGGAACCCTGATGATGATGATGGCTATCATTACTTTATCAGTTAGGTATATGTAGGTAACTACCTAACATGGTAAATTATTATTAAATTAAACATCGTTAAAAAAATCATCTGCAATCCTTCCATATACTGTAACCCACCCAGTAATCTCAGACAGTGCGGCGGTATCAAACAGCGCACCTTCTACAAAAGGTCTTAAGCGTCTTTGCACTCTTGGCACTTACGCCGTTTACCACAGACCGATTATAGGAACACAACGGTCAAATTTGTTTTTAATGTTACTTTCGTTGCGACCACCTGTTCTCAACAGCTTTAACTCACAATGGTGTTTGACGCGAATAAATTAGGTTTATGAAGGTAGGTACTTTGTAATTTTGTACAAAAGAAAATTTACCGCCGAAACTAACTGGGTCCTTAGCCAAGATGCCCATCGCTAACTAGCGTTTCTATCCGTTTCGTTTTTAAACTAATCGCGTCACTGGTAGATCACGTCATACGAAGAGTCACGTGATCTACCAGTGACGCGATTGGTTTAAAAATGAAACGAATGATAGTTAGCGATGGGCATCTTGGTTAAGGGCTCAGGCCAGCAAGCATAATTTAAAGAAAAAACCGGTCAATACTAGACTCAACTTCGAAAAGCGCAAGGTTGGATACCTAGTTGGGGCACGTGGTGCATCGGCATGATAGTAACTCCACCGTTTCAACCGATCGCGGGCGAGATTGAGCTTAAGAGATGCGTCATGCGTCACAGGATGCGTCGTTGAGAAACAATATCACTCACTATACCATCACACACGGCGAAGATTCCATCTTGTTTGGCGAACAATAATTTATCTTAAGATATCGGTAGGCCACATTGACACTGGAGGTAGACCAGCCTAAGAGACTTTTTTTTAGTTTTGTTATATATTTTTTTTTATTTTTGTTTTTTTTTTTTAACGGAGTGGAAATGCGTTACATATTGTCCCCACATCGAACCAGCCTAACATGACCTTAGTAAAAATCACACGGTTTTCAAGATTTGCCAGTTTAAAGTTCGTTTCCAGTACAAACTTTAATCTTAAGCAGACCTACCTCCGGTGTCAATGTGGTCTACCGATTTTAGGACACCCTGTAGTACCTTCGCCGTGTGTACCCTTAAGGAGTGGATCTGAATCGCAGTTGATTCTGTTGGAGACAGATAGAGACAAAGCTACTTCATTGCCAGCCAGTCTTCAGGTTTTCCTCGCGACTTTTCCCATGTGAGGTTGTTAATCGCGTTTCCCTCGGAAACTATCATATTTTCCGCAGGGACCGGAACCGCTTACCATAAAAGGGGTTTTCGATAGGGTATTTGATAGACTTGTTTTTACAAACCCCAAGGATGCGCTAAGCCTATCGTCGACTTAGTCCAATCAAAGGGCAACAAACGATACAGTTAATTCGACTAAGCGCTAACCCAGTCCCAATACCCTATCATCTGTTACCCTTTTTAAACTGAATCGTCGAATTTTAATCTCTATGCGCAAGTGTTTCGACTTATTAGTGCACTACCTAACAATTGAGTGGGTAGCGGCTAGACAGTGATCGCCCGAATGCGTAAAAAAGAGAGAGGCCATCAATAGGGTAATACCCAGCTAATGCTAAGTGGTTAACTAGTTCAACGGGGTTCCCCTAACGTTAAGGTAACACAATCATAGGGTAACCACATCGTTTGGGTAACCAAATGATAGGTTACCCTATCGATAAGGTTAATCAAATGAAGGGGTTTTCCGTTCCCTGATTTTCCGGGATAAGTAGTATTTTATGTGGCAATCCAAGTTAAGGACTATCTTGGTGCCAAAAATCATCCAAAACCTTTTAGCTGTTGACACACTTATCCATTTATCCTCCTGAAGCCCAACGTCCTACATATAGGACAATTGTCAAAATGAATTTTATCTTTTGTTGACTGACATAAGGTCTGTTTCGAACTAGCGAAATTTTGACGTAGGCCTCAGAAGGATACAATATTAGTGGGAGTGGGATAGTGAGATAGTGGGACAGTGGTACAACCATTGATCACATCTGGACGGGTCTTACACATTTCTCTTAGCAATATAGTAAATTGTTAGTATTGTGGGGATAAAAGTCTTTTGTACAAGCGGCTGTAACGAGCTTTGCCTTTGAAACCAAACTTTTGTTGCGAAATAATATGGCAAAGGAGCTTTTAATGTTTTATAAAGCTTTTGCCGATGTCTTGGGAGTGAAACACAATATAAATGTAAAGTAACGTAGTTAAATAAAGTTATTGTATCATAAATATTATAATCGTAAATACTTAGTTATTTATCTAGTTATTATTTTTCTGTAATGAAATAACACGAAAATGTAATGCTGAATAATGCGATATTTTATAGTCTTAGACTATAAAATGCAACAAGCAACTATAATACGCAAGCAACGATCTATAAAGGCAATTAATTCATTTCTTTGTTTTTTAAATGTCTTAAATTATAGTCACTGCAATAACCTAAAGAAGTGCATTTGTATTCTAATTTATAAAACTAAAGAGCCTAAGAATTTACGACTAACCCACTAGAAACACAAACGAACCATCAAAATTGTTCGCAGTAAAAACCAAACGCGCGAACAAAACAAGATGGCGGGCCGTGGCCATTTTGCGTTGCGATTTTAATTGGAACGATAAAGAGCCGTTCGGGGAACATCGCGGGGAATGCGGTCGCGAGAAAAACTTTTATCTGCTGTCGATTAAAATTCTGTTTGTAAATCGAACAAATAGGTGGCTTTTTGTCGGCCACGCCTGCGACACGACTACACGGTCGGCGTTGCGTGCGAGTTCGCGACATATTGGTCGGCTTCTACGCTGACAATGACAATTAAAATATCAGGGGACAATCTCACACAACTTTACTCTCGCGCAACTTTAGCAAAAATGACACTTTTGGAGTTCAATATTTCCTAAACGGTCCCCCGAATCTAAAAATTGATAACAATATACCTATCCATAATATTTTTTCAAGACCTATCCAGTGATACCTCATTCGATTTTACAATGTAAGAAAAATAATTTTACCTCTGCTATGGGAGATACCCGAAAAAATATTTGTCGGCATAATTCAAATGTATAACTATGCCAAATTACAGCTTTGTAGTACCAAAAGTCCCCGAGTTAAACCTCGGACAGACAGATGGACGGACGGACAGACGGACATGGCGAAACAATAAGGGTTCCGTAGTCAACAAGGAACCCTTCGCCATGTCCGATTGTCCTAAAAACAATGTTTCAGTCTACACGGTGTGGACGGTCTGAGAAACTATATATACCTACAGTCGCCATCAATGGAACTTGTGAACCATGTAAACAAACCTTTTAGGCAACATTTCTTCGTAAACTTTCACACTAGCTCTCCATCACTACTAAATCCATATGCTATTTCACCACTTGTTATTCTAATCCTCATTGAACAATATAATATCACTTGAAATTCGATATTTCAGTAAAAGTTTGAAATTATTTTGCAGTTGAGGTTATTCCGACATATTGCAATGATATATTGGTTTCGTTTCAAGTCTGCAATTGTCTATGATGGCTGACTAGTGTTGTCCAAATTAAGACTATAACGAGAAGTAGTGTGTTAAAACGATTTTCATTTCGGTGGTTTTTAAAATCACGCTTGATTGTACCAGGTATAATTGTTACGATTAAACATTACAGTAACTTTGCATAATACATATTGGTCACACGTCATCCTCAATCGTTTCTACTGATTCTGATTAAAAATAAATTTTAAAGGATGTTCAATCTTAATCTACTTTTCCCATCACTAATAGTAAACTCATCAAACTATAGACAATATCAATATGGCGCTTTGTTTACATCGTTCACAAGTTCTATAGATGGCGACTTTACAACCACCGGGGAGCATGTGTGTTTACCGCAACAGTTTTTTCATGTCTCTGAAACTCGCAGATTTTGTTTCTGAAACCATGTTTGTAAACAAATGTTTCTTAGTACAGTCAAGGACAGAAAGATGTTTACAATTTTTCACCTTATTCCATTGTGATAAGGTACAAAAGTGTAAACATCTTTCTGTCCTCGACTGTACCTACGTGGCTTTATGCTTGTCAATTTATTAGATGTTAGTAATGACGACGAGACAAACCTAATTGGTAAATCACAGTAAATCTACGACACTAGCGGTCCCGGGTTAGACTCCCGGGTAAGGGTCATTTTTGTGTAATGAGCATGAATGTGTTGTCTTGGATGAATTATACATATATTTCAATATTTATGTATCTGTCGATGGCCAAATATATCGCAACACGTACGTGTTGCGATATATTTGGCCACTTTCGCTGCTACTATGTATTTTATGCTGACTGTACCTATGTAATGTATGTATAATGTATATTGTTGTCAAGTTGTCATATAACAAAGCCTTAGGCTTAGCTCTAGAGCTTAGTTCGGGATTAGGTCAATTAGCGTACAATTTATTTTATTTAAGTATATTTATTGGAGATTTATATGCCAAATTAGGTCAACGTTCAATTTGAAAAAAAAGTATTTTTTCCCTATCACATTCCTTAACAATTAATAATTATTTTTATACTATTGACATCACGGACAATTTGTTATTATGATGCACATTCGCGGTGTAAATATATTATTTATCACGGTATTCCCAAAACCACATAAAAAACAAAACAATCCAAAGGTAACATAATAATATGATCTCGTTAATAACGTCCGGCAAATGCCTTTCAGTATTTCCTCATTTAAATATAACTAAAAATAAAGTTATAATAAATAAATATCAGAGAACAATTAATACAAGTGGACCTGCTCCCCAAAAATGGAATTGAAGCAGTCGGAGTGCAATTTTCTCAAGACATTAATGATGGACATGTAAAATTTGTACCAAACAAACCAAATAAAAAACAACACATTCACATTAGTCATATTTAAGATAAATGCGTTATCGCGATCACATCCGTAATCTAATTAAAACTACAAATTGTACGCTCTAATGAGTGTCACGTTACGTCATAAATCATAGTTTTTAACGTGTAAAAAAAACGGGCCAAGCTAAAATATCTGCTAATTGACGTTTTCCTGGTCGCGTTAGTTCGTGATCGTGTAATGGGCGCCGGCGCATTTAAAAAACACGGATTTGTTAAATCCTGGAAGAGTCGTCAATATCCTAGTAAATAAATAAATACTTATCGTGGGACAATCTCACACAAATTGATCTAGTCCCAAACTAAGCTCTAGGCTCGTACTATGGGTACTAGGCAAACAAAAAACATAGGTACTTATATAGAAAAATACATACTTAAATACATAGAAAACATCCATGAAAAAATACTTTCGCTCATCATGCAAATATTTTCCCATACAGGGATTCGAACCCGAGACCGCTAGGGTCATAGACAGGGTCACTACCACCAAGACTGACTGCGTTGTCAAAATAGTAGTACTGTTGCCTTTTTTTGCTAGAGGAGGCGAACTGGTGAGAGTGTCACCTGATGTAAAGTGAGTACCACCGTTCATGAACATCTGCACCAACAGCAGAGGAATCGCAGATGCGTCGTCGGGTAAATTTCCGGGCGTTTCAACCGCCGTTATTACTGTCACCAATATATTGACGAAAGCAATGACACCTACCAGCAACTCCTGATGTAAAGAAGCCGAACCGGGGATGTAGCTTCTATCAGCAGAAGTTGCTGTAGTGTCATTGATTTCGTCAATATATTGGTGACACTAATGACGGCGGTTGAAACGCCCTGAAATTTACCCTGTCAGCCTTTGAGAAAAAAGTGCTTATGCTACAAAAACATATGTAAGTGTGAATGTTCGCGGGGATGATTAATTACCGATTTCCAACTTAGATATGATAAGAACCACCAAAATTTCAAAGATTTTGTCTGTATTTAAAAACTGTGGCAGGGATTTTGTCATATCCAGCAACACAAAACACATGTTTCCGTGTAAATTATGACAGTTTAGAGCTACAGCGTGTACAAAATATTTTAATACGGCAATTAATCAGCTGTTATTGGATGAAATGATGTGGATGATACATTTATGAACTAAACGTTCATAATCTTTACAAAGATTCTACCTATTTGTTCTTTACATATCGAACCTTGTTACAGAAAGTCAACAATTCATTTTAATAGTTTTTTTTAGATAAGATTATAATGTCACTTTGACATAGTTCCACAGACGGTTTTTTTTTAATAGCCTGTTTGGGTGTCCCACTGCTGGGCAAAGGCCTCTCCTCTTGATCTATATTACACAAAAATATAATATTTAGCAGGAATTCTGCCGAATGCGAGGAGCAAAGCAGTAGGACTGATCGTGGTTGAGCCTTTGGGGAAGGCATATGTCCAACAGTGGACAAGTCAACGCAAATAAGCGATTTTCGAAATCAGGTGTAATTCAAAAAAAGTGTACATAGTTAAGGACTGTTAATTACTTAAATGAAGAAACGGTAACTTTCTCAGTTAAAATTAGGTTTTTAAACTCATTTGCCTGTTTTTTTAATCAAATTTGTTAGTAATCACATAAAGTTGTTTTTTCCATACTATATAGGTGTACCCAGGGTTTGTTTTTCACTTATTATGGAAAAAACCACTTTATGTGATTACTAAGAAATTTGATAAAAAAAACGGGCAAATGAGTTTAAAAACTTTGCTGATTCGTAATAATTCTAATAATGTAAAATACCATTGGAAAACTTCAAAATAAAACATGAAATTAAGGATTTTTCATGACATGGACATAAGGGAAAATTACAAAATTGAGATTAAAATGATCAATATCTCCGAAACCAGTAAAAATCGCTGTACATACACAGGGGTTAAATCGATAGCTCTTTAGCTGCTCTATCAGCCCTTAACGGCTTGACTTTGGTTTTTGGGACACCCTGTATTTGATTATGTCTACGTTAGCTTAAATGTTATGATCTGCATCTAGATAGATAAATCTAAGACAAACTTGTCACGTGTTTAACTCTAGATCATCATCATGATCATCATCTCAGTCTTCAGTGGTCCACTGTATCTGCTTCGTGTTATAAGTGTATTATGTATAGTAATCGGCCACCGGTAGCATTTTGTGTCACTTTGATGACGAAAGTATTACATGGATATGACTATTTAATTTCGTGCACAATTTATATACCTATTAAAATTGTATGAGTTTTTTATCGACTCTTATTATTAATGGTCGGCGACAGGTAGCAACTTTCCGACTAAAGAAATATGATTCTAATCAAATTTTGAATTATAAATGTACGCATTTTTAACTTTTAAGGCAAAATGTAAAAAAATTACCTAGTTTCTTATCAAATGTGAGGTTTTGATGCATACATCTCGAAAAGAAATGTTGTTCTATAAGAAATGTACCATTGTTTTATGATACAAGTTATAAAAATAGCATAAGAGCCACCGTGATGTCGTTGGTTGTTTTCGTAGTCGAGTTTTAGTTTTAATTTTATTTTGTTTACTTACTTTAATTTAAACCATATCTAACATATCCATATTAGTCATTACGTTTGACGTGAAAGTGACATAAATTGCTCCCGTCAGCCGATCTTTAATTATGTACCTGTTTGTGTTGTGTCACCTTCCGTGTCTTCACCGAGCAGGCCCAGCGGAATACCAGCGTTGGCTTCACAGCCAGCACATGCTGAGCTGGGTCCGTTTCGCAACAATTTGCCATTATCACAGTATTCTCTTTCCTTTTTGTGTTATTTTTAATTATTATTTTAGTTTGTTGATGTTGCGAATAAATGTTTTTCTTTCTTTCTTTCACTGCTGAAACTGCCTCCCTCGTTGATTTCCATCGGGAACGATCCATTGCGGCGTGCATCCAACGTCTCCCGGCAACCGTTATTAAGTTAATGCACACTCTAGATAACGGTTTCTTGTTATCATTTCCTTTATTTTACGAGTTATTTATCCTGTTACTTACTTATAATGTACGCTTAATTTCAAATGAAATAATTAATTTCCTTATACTGTAGGATATTATTTGTTAACCAACGACCCGACAAGAGGTCAGTTTGTGGTGATGTCATGAAGTCCGGTACCGAACATGTTATCATGTACTTTATTCTCCCATCGAGCAATATGGTCAAAGGCGATAACTAACGTTTGGCGATTAATTAGCGATTTGAAAAGGTATTTCCACGCAGCACCGCTTTATTTGTGACTATACTTATTATAGAAATAAAGATGTCTAATATCAATACATCCACTAAGTACTTAAATGTAGGTAGGTAATAAATTAGGAAAAGTTGTTGAACAGGCGCTTCCATACTAAATAAAACAATAGACTTGGCTTTACACGAGATCTCACAACTTTTTACGGTGGAAGTATTACATTGCGAGGCTTGACATTTTTGTACATTTTATGATTTTGATGGGATCTCATTTCTTTTTCTAGGTAGCACCTTTATGACAGTTTGTTTACATCTTTCTGTGGCTGATTGTACCTACCTATCCACTAACTAGTCTTGCAAAGTTATTTGTGCAATTCGTAAAATTATTTGTCATATACTTTATATGGAGACGTGAATTTACCAACCGCAAAGAAAACGGGACTGAAATTTCAGAGTGTTTCAGTTTTTCCTTTCTATGTGGGCTAAACACTACCTGAATGCAAAATTTCAAGTTTGTGTGTCTGCTAGAAGTACCATAGAATTTTGATGATCGGTGAGTGAGTGAGTGACAAAATTATAGTAAACAGTTTTGAAATAGTTTTGATGTGAACCTTATCGAATACGGAACCCTCGGTGCACGAGTCTGACTTGCGCTTGGCTGGTTTTTTTATTATATTAAGGTCAGTCACTGTCAGGTTAGAAAATAGTATTTTAGGATCAAATTCCTTTAGCAATATCGATTAAGGTATTAGGTATGCGTTATTGGCCTGTTTCGACGGTCTACCCTGTTTAATGTATTCTGCATTCAATTAGCAGAACCTTATACCAAAAACGGCAAATACTCAAAGCCAAATAGTCGTAAATTACCCGATGTCGAACAAAACGCCTCCCTTTTTCTGTTATTTTTTTATCCCATTACAAATATGCGAGAGTAAATCATAAGGCTGCATTCCTGGAGAGTTTGGGTGAACATTTAATGCTATATTTGGACCGGAGCCAGGATGCCCCATCATTTGGTGCAAACACTGCATTCCAGCTAACACGTGGTTCTTGAGATCATTAGGGTAACTAATAGGATAAGAAAAAGATAATTATAAAATGGTATCAAAACTGTCATATATTTTTTCTACTCTTAAATCACTACCATTTCTAGTACCGGCAACTTATGATGGCCAGTTGCATTCCTATAATAAAAAAAATCGGGACGAATTACACAATTTGACCTAGTCACAGACTAACAATAAGTAGGCTTGTCATATAAAAACTAGACAATATACAATACTTACCTATGTCATAAATAGAAAGAGAATATATTGATTGCATTATGCTGCCAAAACTGCGAAAGTATGATTTTGACCAATATCGATGGTTCTTATAAAAAAAATGTGTTTAGTTTTGTTTTACCTAATAATTTACCTAATCATTAAGAATATGGTGATAAGTTATTAATTATCCCAATTAATATAAAGCATTATTCGAGATATAATGACAACTTCATACCCACATTGTGACATGCCATCTATGGGTGACTTTACCTCGATACTTATTGACTAGTTCACATGTGGCTCAATCTCGATTGGCTTCATCGAGTGGTTAAAATCACGGTGCTTACACTTCCAACAATCCGTTTGGTATGTTTTTTTTTAGTTCCGTCAATTTACACTAGATGGCGATATTTAGAAAGGCTATCAGGTTCTGGTATCACCAATTGTTTTTTTTTGTAATGGTAATACTGATACATGTTTCAAATGTGTGCTCCATTCAACGCTGGTATTGGTACGTGTGATTATTGGTCCTTGATATTATAGGTATGGTAATAGATGGTCCTAATAGTAGTTACGGGAATTTGCGTTAGATGGCGTTGTGCCGTTGAATAGAGTGATATCTCTATCCTCCTATATATAACGTACTCTGTGGTTAAAATACACAACGCTTGGGAAATAGTTACGGCTCATAGAGAATTTACCCTCGCTTGGATGGAAATGTTTCCGGGCCAAGGCGCGTATTCCTGTATACCGGTCGGCGAAGAGAATTTTCTTACACTTTTAGAGCAAGTTATGAAACACGATGAAAATATCACTTAGGTCGACACTTTCAATCGACTATTTAATAACTTTGTTTTTTGACGTGGAAAAAGGTCAACAGCGATACCATAATTTAGTCCACTGTACATTTTACATTGTATCTTACAAAATACTGAGTTCTTAACTTTGAGTTTTAGTTCTTAAACCTACCTACGTGACTAGTTGCTTAGGTAATCAAACAAGTTCTAAATTCGCTTTTAATATCCTTTTCTTATTTTTTATGATCTCAAATTCAATTTTAATGTCACCGTTGTGCATTAAACCCTTTGCGAAAAGCAAATAAATATTGATTCATTCATATCATTCAAACACACCAAACGCCAAACCAGCGTAAGTAAGAAAATCCCATTTTCGTATCACGATTACGGAAGTTAATAAATAACGCATTTCACCGCTTCCTCATTCATTTAATACGGTAAACCGACAGTCAACCGGATCCAATACTAAATATCGCCATTAAGAAAACCATAATAGACCTTATTGCGTAAACAATAAGACTCCTGAAAGATAAGACGTTTCACTAATAGCGCTCAACTATCTCTCATTTTTCCTCGCACCCCATGTAATTAACTATCTTCCCTTCGGAATACTAAACACCTATTTAGTACCAACTATCTCCGTGAGGTTGAGAGCGAGATATTGTTTTGTGTGGGTGTGAGAGAGATGGAAGAAGTAATAGATATCACCCTAAGTTTTCACGCTCGCGGTACGTTTAGGGCGTTTAGGCGATCCGTCCCCTCATGTTATTCTTAGACGGCAGCCGTCTGTGAAGTGATAGGAAATGTTTATTTAACTGAACGATATTTACACTTTATTGGATATTTATGGTCATTAAAACTGTCAGATGAATGGCGTGACTTATGGAAGCTTTGGTGTTTGGGATAGGGATTTTTTATTATTGTATTTTTTTTGAGTATGAGTTTTTGTAATTGCCAAAAAGTTTATTTGTAAATGTAAATTAGCGATTTCTAATAATGGTCCTAAATATTATAAGGTAAAGTTACTTTAGTTACAGAAAATAAGACGAATTCAACGATTGCGTAAGTAAAATAAGTATATCATTAATTTCGGTGAATTCACAACACCATTGTCAAAACAAGTTTGCAACCAGCAACTAATTATCGAAAGGATTCCACAAATAAATCAACTCGCAAATATTGTCGGCGCTGTCACAGTAAATCACCGTCCTAATTTGAAACGGATCCGCGCTGCGTCAAAATTCACCAAACGATGCGCTCGGGCCTAATCTCGCAAAGGGAGCTGAGCACCGCTCAATAGGATTTAACAAGCGGCATTCACGACTCCTCATTATATTTTTATACTTTATACCTTTAGTGGCAGACATAAAGTGCGCGATCAAAACGCGCGAACCCCTACAAAAGGTAATTATGTTTTGATTCCTACAAAAAATCGAGTATCACAAAGGAGACTAACGAGATAAGAGCGTGCTAAATCGCTCCCCCCTTGGTCCCCGCGCGGATCAATTCAGAGCCGAACGGTCGATTGGCTGAGAGGGACGGCTCGATCCGAAGGCGGAGCCCTAAGCGCGCCCGCCTCCGCGCGGTGCGAGGGACTCCGCCGCACCTCGCCCGCCAGTCCACCTCCGACCGCGCCCGCATGCGTACACGATCCCTCGATCGCGCCTAGTGAACTGTGCTAAATGGAACTGATCAGCGTTCAATGTTAAAGAAACAAAGCTACGAAGAGAAAGAAGTTAATATGGCGATAGAAAGTGTGTCGAGGTACCCGCGAAGCCCGGCTGAAGCCACGGAGCCGCCGAAGCCTTCTAGAATCAGCTTCAGTGTGGCATCGATCCTGGCGGATACGAAAGCCAACCAAGCGGACGAGACGGCTGAAGTTCTAAGACACCACCGAAGTATCCCTGAGTCACCTTTGCGACAGTCCCCATCAGCGCAGCCTGAACTCCCCGGCGGCAAGTCGCTGTCTCCGCGGCCGTCTTCCCAAACACCTCCTTTAAACTTAAACGCATCTGCGACAGTCACCTCTTCTGATGATGAATATGAGGATGTGGAAATTGAAGATTTGCAAGACGGCGGGCATAGTGAAGATGAGAGAGATTCTGCTGGGCAAGGAAAGGAGAGGCTGGGGCCGGTGCGGCCGACGCCCTTCAGCGCGCTGGCGGCGGCGGCGGCGGCGTACCACGGCCTGGGCTGGCCCGGCGCGCCTTCCGTCGTGCCTTCCTTTGGACCCTTATTCCCTCCACATTTCAATGTTGGACACTTAACAGGTCAGTTCTCTTACATATCAATCATTTATAAAATAACTTCTGTATAGAGAAGTATTTAAAAAGACGGCTGTGGAGTCTTGCGGCGCTTCTTCTCAACAATGGTTTCCTCATGGGAAGCGCTGGTAGACTCAGACATGTGACAGGTTCTAAAGGGTCTACTTACATAATAAAAAAAAAATGTATACATAGGTACCATGTTAATTTCTCATTCTGATTTTGACTGCCTATATAAACTTGAATTGGCATTTTGAAAGTTTTTTTTTCCCGCCAGAATGTGCCAGTCTGTTTTCTAATTAGCAGTAATGGTCCCTCGAGTTCCTCTTAATTGTTGTCTGTTGGTTTTTGCGTCTGTCAGTGGATCATTAATTTATTACCGCCTCTGCTCGGGTCATCAATCATCTGTCGGGAACTCGAGTTTCTTGTCTATTGGCGTTTGTTTAGAGCATTGAGTGCCAGAAACTCTATAATGGGTATTTTTTGTATTAGAAGCTGGAAAGTTGGCACAGAATTAATTACGGTTCTTATTTGAAAGCGTAAAGCAGTGGGTTAACCGTCGTGTTTGTTTTCGGGTTTACATGTGTTTTTGATCTTTTTAAGAGTTTTAACATCAAGTATCTAAAAAAAATATGTTCCAGTTGAATGTTATTTCACTTCCCTTAGTTTGCCTTATAAAGTTGATAACATATGTAAATATGTGAGTAAATTTACCTGTTTTTAAAAACAAGTGGTCAAATTTCCCCGTAGTTAATTATCTAAAGTATTTGGTTGGTTAATTGGGTATTCCCTACATATATAATATACAGTTAATTATTTCCTCCTCCTGCACGGTTTATAAGCTTTTTAAAATAAATCAATAAGGAAGGTTTTAATAATAATTAAGTAATTATAACCATACTCGACCGCAAGCATAAATAATTACGTAGGTACTCTGATATCTTATACCTAGTTATTCTGTCCATACGGAATGACTTCCCGTTTATAGGTAATTAGTGTTTTATTTTATTAATTAGTAGCGTTTTACGGCTTTATTAACCTCGCGTATCAATAAATTAATATTGGCATTAAAGTAGCTCAATTATCGTCATAAAATAAGTACAGAAGTTATACACACGTTGATATTATCCTTATTAACATTCTCAATGTTTTATATGTGCCAATACAGTTATTGTAAATATATGACGACGCGGTTAGCCTAGTTGGTAGTGACCCTGCCTACGAAGCTAGCGGTCCCGGGTTCGAATCTAGGTATGGGCAAATATTTGTGTGATGAGCGCGAGTATTTGTTCCTGAGTCATTAATGTTTTCTATATATTTCAGTTTGTATTTCTCTATATAAGTATGTATATCGTTGCCTAGTACCCATAGTACAAGCCTAGAGCTTAGTTTAAGACTAGGTCAATTTGTGTGAGATTGTCCCCTGATATTTATTTATTTATTTTTATATTTATTTGTATACAACTCTATAGGTTTTTCAATTGTTTATCTAAGATGACCTATTTACGTTTTCCTATTCATAGGGCCGTATTAATAAAATAGTCTTGGCTGAGATGCCTGTCAAAATGGGTATTACAGTCAGGATGAGTTTATTAATAGGTACGGGCCATTTGTAACCAACCTGCAGATAACAAACAAAGTATGTAAAAATTGGATAATGGCCGGACGTTTTTTCCTTTTTTATACAAATTTATTTTTATACCCATTTGATAACAGCAGTGTAGTAACTTTTCCTTAAAAAGTTTCCATGTCATCATGTAACGCAAACACCGAAACACTCAAATAAATAGTCCCAACTGCGAACAAATCCCGGAATATCCCTACAAACAGGTTACCGAACAGCTTGAGCCGCGCATAAATAACTGATCGAGGACCAAAACAATATCCCATTCAGCCAAGATGGCGGGATTTGCAACATGGCGGCACGCCGGCTTATAATTGGGTGTTGTTTTGAGAAAGTTGGGAAAATATTGATATTTAGCTTTTTGTAGTTTGTTAAGACATTTTACTCAACATAAGATCGATTTTAAATGAATTTTGGAGCCTGTCTCTGAAATAATTGCGAAAAAAAAAAAACCAATATGTATTGCAAAGTTTCATACCTATACCTATTATTACTGCCGCAGACATTTTTAATAAATCACTGTATTTTTTAAGTAATGAGATCATATCACATTCCAAAACTCGGAGGAAAAACACAGTAGATAATTTTGGTTTAAAATGTCAAAGGTCAAAAATTATTTATTCCATTTACCTTTCCATTATATTATTTGTATTTAAGAAAAAAAGTTTAAATTGACTGTACTTTAATTAAAAAAAAAAGCCGTGGTAGCCTAATGTTTTGACCTGTCGACTCTTAAGCAGAGGGTCGTGGGTTCGAATCCGGGCTCGCACCTCTAAGTTTTTCGGTATTTATGTGCGAAATACAATTTGTAAATTTACCATGAGCTATTCGGTGAAGGAAAAACATCGTGAGGAAACCTGCACACACCTGCAAAGCAATTTGACGGTGTGTGTGAAGTTCCCAATCCGCACTGGGCCCGCGTGGGAACTATAGCCCAAACCCTCTCATTGTAAGTGGAGGCCTGTGCCCAGCAGTGGGACGTATATAGGCTGAATTATTATATTATTATTATACTTTAATTAAGGTCTAAGGAGTATAATGTCTGAAGTACTCACTAATATATATTTTTTAAATTATTACTCCGGTTAAAGTTTTTTTTTTATAATTTATATATAAAAATAATTCAATCAACAGGAAATATATTTTACCGGCCCGACGATATCATCGCATTAATCGTTAGTGTTGTTATTTTAATACTATTCGACTTCCTGATTGAGTATCGATTATCGATAGTTGTTTCACGCTTTGATACATATTTGGTAATCGATTACGGGTATCCGTTTGATAGCTGTTTTTTTTCATACATATATGCATTTAAACGCAATAACTAAGTAACTATTAGTTATTTTTTTTTGTAATTTTCTTAGTATTTTTTTAGTTTTGTACATGTAATATGTATACGTATGACCCATGTCTTGCGGCCTTTTAAAATTACCACAGACTAAATAAAAATAAATTTTAATTACGTTAAACTTTTTTTAATTAGCATAATGCATGGATTGCGAACGCGGTCACATTTTCGCGTGCCACGTCGCCATTACGTACAGTCGTACGATTAGCTTGCTACATGCTTATTCAATTACACCACTAATCGTTATTTGCTTATTTGTGGTTATGGGAGTTTACGATCGCGCCGTTAACAAATTAATATTTTTGATTTTTTACAACAACCTGTATGTAAAAAATATTGAAATGCGCAAATGCGTTGTTATTTTGTTGTAAAGTTATTCTTATCAGAAAAAAAGTTGTAATGTATAAAATTGAATTAAATTCTTGCTAGTTTGTTCAGGCGTAAATAGTAATAATAACAAAAGTTTGTTATATCAACATATTTTATTGTGTTGCGTTAATATTCTGCTCCATTTATTTATCGATTTCTTTCAGTAATATGATATTTTATTTAGCGGAAGAGATTACAAGTAAATCTCGTATAGCAATGAATGTAAAAAATACACACATGATATTTGTGCTTGTGTGAGGTTGAATGTTAGATGCGATATTCATCTATCTACGGTTAGCATAGTTGGTAGTGACCTGACTACGAAGCTAGCTGTCCCGGGTTCGATTCCCGGTATTCGCAAATATTAGTATTTGTTCCAAGAGTCTTAGTGTAATCTATGTGCTTCTCTATACGTATATGTAAGCTTTTTGATGACTAGTATAGTACCTATAGTACAATAGGTCAATTTGTGTAAAATTTTCCTCTGATATTTATATATTTATTTGCATGTGCTCGCAAACGCAATGTTGAAGTGATTTTTCTATATTTATTTGTGAAAGGTATATTTATATATTAAAATAAAATTTCCTTATTAGTGATGTCAGCGTAAAGTCCATGTTTTCAATAATTTATTAATAAACATATAATTGACTGAGTCAGTGGTAGTATGAACTGCCTATTGTGCTTAAGTTCGCGAGTTTGAATCCTCAATAGCATTTTTTATTAATTGCGTTAATTTAAAGTCACAGAGCGTCGGTGACCTAGTTGCTAGCGGTATCGACTCGTGTTTGTGGGGTACCGAGTTCGAACCCCCAAGCGGTCGCCATGTAGCAATGAGTTTTTCTAACTTAGGAAAACATCATAAGGAAACCTGCATATTTAGGTGGAAAAATGTGTTACTATGATTCAATTGGTTTGGTTCCCCTGTCACAAGGGTTACGGAGGTCAGATGGCAGTCGCTCCCCTGTAATAACCAGACTGGCCGAAACTGGATCATGGTCAAGCGTACCCCGACGAAGAACAGGAAAAAGCGCCAGGAGGATGATTTAAGTCACAGACGCTTGCAGTGACCTAGTCCCAAACTAAGCTCTAGGCTTGTATGGGTCCAAGGCAACGATAAATAAACTTATAAAGAGAAATACATAATTTAATACATAGAAAACATCCATGACTCAGGAACATACGAGTCCTAATTACGCAAATATTTGCCCATACATGGATTCGAACTAGGACCGCCAGCTTCGTTGGCAGGTTCACTACTATGTTAACCGCGTCGACAAATTTTATCAGCGTTTTATGGCAGCTGAATAATTGAAGTGTTTTTGATTGTTTGTTGGAATTATTCAAAAGACAAATAAGTAGACGTTATCAGTTATCATTATCACGTTATTTCCACGAGCATTGGTGGAATTGAAAAAGTAATGTGCCGAGGTAGTGCAATCCAATAGTTATGCTTATTAGTAATTACACATGCAGTTTGTGAGTCAATCACTTTATTTCTTAGATTAGAAACTTTTTATGAAGCTTGGACTGTTATTGCTTTATCATTGATATGTTTTTAATTTTGGAAAAGTTTTCGGTTTAGCCATTTTACCCGACTACGGCGAAGCAAAGGAAGGATAATGATTTTGATACCCTATGCAAGTATGTATGTATATAAATATGTTCCACTCTAGCGCCGTTTCGTTCCTAATGAACCAAATTTGACAAATGAGGTGTCTATCGATTCGTCTTTATTGCGCGATGGTTATAGGCTATTTCGTTTTATTATAAATTAAACATGGTGCCTGGAAAATTTTCATTATTTTTTGCAGTCGGGTTTTTTATACTTGTAAAGAACAAATTTTATTAATATTGCATTTTTTTCTTTCCTAGAAAACAAGCAAATCACGGACGCGTCGACGTCTTTTCTATATAATTATTATTATATTGTAATCTAAAGTTCAAGTTAACGTCAAAATCAAACAAAATGACTAGTATTTTTTTTAACGATGACAATTGATGGGTAATTAAGTTTAATAGCCAATAGTTTTTGATCTGACCATTCTACTTTAGTAATAAATGTGTAAGTTTGTATGCATTACTTGTGTTTCAATCACGCCTAAACTACTGAACGGATTTGGATGGAACTTGGCACACAGATAACTCTGATCCTGCGTTAACCCATAGTATATTTTTTATCCCATAAAACTTGATAGTTCCCGAGGGATAAGCGATAAACGACTTCTACGCAGACGGGCAAAAAATATCAATATTAATAAACCAATTGCCATAGGTTAACAAGGGGGCTACTTTGAAGTTTCGTTACCTCCTTTTCTCTAGATTTAATCACAGTTAATGAGCGAAAGAGATGGTGTATCCGAAAGTTCGAAATGAGTGTGTGGTGGTTACCACGAAACACTCATTTCGAACTTTCGGATGGTTATCCAAAACTCATTTCATCTTACATCCATCCATTAACGTTCCTGGGATGAAATTAGTTAAGCTCTGTTCTTGCGGAGAATAATCATGTAAACCAATTTCCTGAAAAACAAATGAAACACTAACCGCACCGGGACAGTAAAACTCGCGCTAGTACGAGTACGAGTACTAGCCCGAGGGCTCACGTATCACAAGCGCTGCAGATTGAACCCACGACCGGTTCTGCACAATGCTGCTATTGTAACCGTCGGTTACTGAGTTATTCTTCTAAGTCGAACCAAAAACTAATGCTACTCTAGACTTAATATGCTTAGAACAAGGTTGTTATTGCAACGCGTTTATTTTTCCAGTTGCTACGTTTTAATTTCATAGGTTACCGCGTTAATACGACTATTATCCTTACTTTCATATTCGATTACGATCCGCCATAATGGTCTATTACGATTGTTGAATTACCAACGTAAAGGCAGTGCGTGAACGGGCTTGATTAACAAAATGATTACCTGCCGATTGAGTTGCGTTCATTAATTCTGTAATAAAATATGCTTTTACGCTATTACGACTAATTACTATCTTGCGATACAGGAATTATTTTGAAAAAAATATTTTTCAAGTTCTTATTCTAGGACCTTTGAAAATCAATGTTTAAAGTTACGTTATCTCCATCCTTTTTTTCCAATTTAGTCTCGAATGACGAATGGAAGGGATGGGGCATACGATGTTACGAATTTAGTGCTTCATAACCATCTTGGTTGTTGAACAAGTTCGTGCACGATCCTCCCGCGGGGGAACAGATGTTGGCTTCTATTAGTCAGCGGGGGCGGGCAGTGTAGCGAGGAGGGGAAGGGAGATCGAGGGTTGAGTCGGTTAGACTCGCATAAGAGCTTGTGAGAGCGAGGGAGAGGGAAATACAAACTAAGTTGAGTTTTAGTCATATTACACTTATATTATTGTATTATTTTTATCTATCATGTGTTTGTTGTTACTAAAGAAAATAACATACGTCGATTGCGAAAATAAAAGTATGCATCAATTTTAATAACTATAAATAATTCCATTTCACACTCACTGGACTGCACATACACGGTATATAAACATTGTTTTGATTAGAAGATATCGATCGATTACGAATCTTATCAACTGGTAATAAAGTCTACTCGTTAAGTTCAGGAACATTAAAGTTACATGTTAATTTAAATATTTACGAGCTTATTATGTGACAATAGGAAATTGCTGTTGCTGATAGATTCTAACAATGTTTTATTAGGTTATTAAAATGTAATCTTAATGCTAATGCGCGTATTGCATTGTGTGATTTAACTGTCCCGATAGCTTAGAGATCGATTTTTCAAGTTATTTACATTTTTATGCTTTGAGGAGGCAAATCACACTTGTATAGGTAAAGTGGACTCACATTATGTTATCTCAAGATAGAAAAACAACATACCTGCTGCTTGCTGTGTTCACTATTTTAAAATGTACACTAAAGTTCCATTGTTGAAAAATATTTAAAATTCTTTTATATGTGTAACATTTGGTTTGTGAACCTATTAATAAAAATAAAAAAAAAAGAAATACCTAAAGTGGTTACAAAACAAGGGGTGTATTTTTATAATTGCCGTAAAGTTTAGCGTCTAACGCGCGATTTATAAATATAACACCCTGTATCATACACATCTATATTACTTAACAATTTAATAGTATTATAAGGCTAAACGTACTAACAAGGCCCCAGACAGCGCTATAATTTGGCATAACTAATGCAAATGCAGAGATAAACACATCCATATTTGTCTATCAGAATAACTAAAAAGGCTTATCGGCCAAGTGCACTCGTTAACGCGTTGTAACCAGAGCCCCCTATTATCGGAAGCCGGCAAACACAAACAACCACTTTATTACACAAATTTTAAGCCCCATATTCCTGTAACTGGCAGTCAAAGGTCTTTTTTCGTCCGATACTCGCACGATTGCCTTTCCTAATTGGCTCGCCATGTGTTTTAATTCATTTTGCCATAGTTTAACAAGTATTTTATCGACGCGTGGCTCCGCCTGGCGGTCGGCGGTGTAACGAAGCGATTAATCGATTCGTTTGCGTGCGCGTCGCTCGATCGGCTCGCTGGATCGCGAATAAATTGTTCAATTATTCGATTTTTGAACAAATATTTCCCTTTAATGGGCCAGCTTTTTATTATGCGCAGATGCGGTTTCGTATTAGGCACTGGACTGACCTTTTATTGAATGCCAACGGAAATATAACTGTGTGTAACAGATCTTTGCATAGGACAATCATTACACGAATCGTAATGGGAGGTCTTGAATGAACTTTAACCAAAACAAAGCTTAACTTATAAACGTAAGATTGCGTTTCGCTTGTACAGGGTGTTAACAAGATAAGTCCAGTAGCTGCAAGTGACGCATCGACTAGCGCCACCTCTCGGCCGATGACAGAAACTAATAAATCTTCAGATAACATCAGAGACGAAGATTATACGGTGCTGTGTTCCCATCACACCATCCGTGCTTCCTGCACGGGCAAATTAGTAAAACTAACATTATAAAACTTGCAAGTCTCAGACTCTATTTAAAAAGGGTTACGGGTGATAATTGTTTGGTGTTGTAAGTCAAGATAAAAGTAGTCTGAAAACACTGAATATATTTTTAGTAGTTCGAAGAAATGAGCGCTATCTATGGTTAAGGCAGAGAGGACGACGACACAGAACTAAGCGGTTTAACGTTTAAGTAGGCTGTTAAACTTAAAGTGGTTACGGTTGAGGAGTAAAAATATTGTTAAACGCTAACTATTACAGGTTTAAACCTGAGCGCCTTTGTTGTAATTTTTATGGTCATTTAAACAGTAAAACATTAAAATGCACGTGACAGACAGACAAATGAGCCAATCGTAATTTATAATATAACCAACACGAGTAACAAATGTTTAAAACCTATTAAAAGAGAAATGCACTAATAAACTTCTTAATTGAAATTTAATTAAATGTGCAAGGTCATGAGACTAAGTCTTTTGAAATTCAAACGAATGCAAACGGCAAATGTGACCTCAACCCGCGCGTTGACCAATTAGAGACGGCCATTAAATACATTCGGCAAACTCCGCTCCTTTCGGCAAATAAATGCATTCTTTCACGAAAACAAGCTCGCTTAATTGGTCAATTTGCACCGAACAAAACACGACCAGTAGCTTTTAAAAATCGAATAATTTTGAAATCATTACAGCCTTTAATAAAACTAGAGACATATGAATCAATTAGAGAACTAGGGCTGTCAACGCGGCTATTATTGTCGTTCACACAATTGCGGTTAAGGAAAAAACAACTAGTATCCATTATTACGCATTTAAACAGGATGTAGTGTGACCTAAATTAAAGAAATAACCTTAAGAAATCGTTGTTAATTTACGCCATCCTAAAAATGTAGAGTTAATAAAAGGTTATTTTATCAAATTAGCCGTCGTCTCAGGATCGGGTTTATTTTAATACGAATTTGAATTTTATCGAGTGATCTGGCTGGCGGCCGATAAACTGGCATCTTTACGAGTCGGCTCCGCGGCCGTAAAACGAAAGCTCGCTACTGTTTTAATGTGAAAGATTGTGTGATACAGAGCGACATTAATAAACAGTTTTTTGAACGCGTATAATCGACTAATATCTAAATTAATGCACTTGTAACATTATTTTAAATGTTATAAGTACAGAAATATTTTAATTTTAAGCTTAGATTGTCTAAACTATATAACCATTTTTATGACGACGATAAAAAGTAAAAGCATTTTATAAAATCATAAACGTTAAATCCCTTCCCAGAATTATTATCATATTTTATCCGCACATTTTGACATAGAACTCGATGATATTTATACCCCCAAAACTAATTATAATAATCAACCGAAGCGAATTAGATAATTTGTCATCGGTCCGCTCACGACTTCAAATTAACTAAAACCGAAAAGGACCCAAGTCATAACTGCGTAAAGTCACTTAACGCCTTTTAACTTGTATTGTTCGGTTATAAATGTCGTTCTACCTTCTTGGAACTATGGAACATTTAAATATTAAGAAATCGGGCACAATAAATTTGCAAAATACCTTTGTGGTGCCGGTGGCCGTAAATCAAACGGGAACCGCCATATATTCCGGTTTTGCAATCGGTCCTAACAGATCTCGCCGATAACTTATCGGTTTATTAACTCAGTGATACGATCTATTGGGCTATTAGATTTAAAACGTGTAATCCTAGTTGATAAGAGCACTTGTCGTTGTTCTACTGGCGGCTTTTCTCGTTTAAGTCGAAGTACCTGGGACACCGAGCGTCCGAAACCGAATGTTCATCGATTTTCTAACAAAAAAAAAACGCTCCATAGCTGGGGTTCGAACCCGCAGTCTTTGCGTAGTAAGCTAATGCTTTAACCATCAGTATAAACACACGGCGGCAGCCACCCCGAAATTACGAACCATATTGCGCGGGAAATCTTTTTGCATGAAAATACGGGTTAACTAATTTTCCCAGATATGAGACATAGCTAGATCGAATTTTTTGCTGAAAACATGTTTCTCGTTTGTATTTGTATGTATAAGATACAGCGTTGCGGCTTTAATTGGTCAATGAAAATAAATGTTTACCTAATACTTTTAATTGTAAAAAAATACGATTAAATGTTAATTAGATGTAAATAAATAAATAACAAATTCAACATAATTAGTGTTACAAAAATTCAGACAAGTTTATTACTTATTTCATTAAACTTATTCATGCATGATGCAATGTTTTCCGCAAATAGAGCTGTTGGGTACTGAACTAGAATAATAAAATTTTATGAAAGAAACTAGCAGAAAAACACATTTGGAATACAATGATAGTTAATAACACTGCTGCATTACGACACTAACAATATCAACTCATCTCAATCAAGTCATAAACACAGCACTACTTAAGGACATACCATCATTTACCTTTTACTAAACATTAACTTAATTCCACTAGTAAACGTAGGAGGTACAGATGCGCTAAATTTTATACGACGTAGCCTAACAAATTCCTCTGACATTACCTATTAATATCGCAGTACGTAGACACGAGCCGTCGGTGAGGTTTTACTCTGTGGCTCGATTCTGGTGGGCGCCGGCCCCCCGCTGGCGCGTCGCACGCGCCGTAACATGTTCATTTATTAATATTGAGAATTGAGATAGCAGTAGAGGCGGCTTGCACAAACAATGCTGATATTAATAAAGCAGAATATTCGATGGTACTATAATTTAGAGCACCCTGTTACTGATGTATCGGATTGTTTAATATGTTTCGCGGAATAGCGTAACGTTGCATTACGGCTATGCGGAATTCGTATATAGCCATATTACGAATTAGACGCGAAGAATATTTACAAGCTTTGAATTCGTTCCGTACTTTCCTGAGGTCTACATCAAAATTTCGCTAGTCAGAATCTTATGTCAGTCAACTAAAGTTAAAAGTCATTTTGACAATTGTCCTATATGTAGGACGTTGGGCCTCAGGAGGTTATATTAAAACATGCTAAAGTGTGTTTGTTGGTTTGTTCTTTTACGCAGCAACGAAACTCTTTTGCACAAAAGAAGGTGGGTGGGAGTGTCGCAAAATTAATTCTGACAAATTACACAGTTCCCCCAGGAATAGCGAAAACGACTCCATCGACGATCAACGCGGACTGTGTAGCGGACAAATGGTAGAGGTATATAAATACGGTTATTTACGTTACAAAACAAAACAAATTATAATGTATTGTGTTAATTACTGGCTTAGTGCGGATTAAAAATTTAAACGCGTCGTTTTATTGCAGATATTATTATTAATTAATGATTTATACGACCTTTTTAGAACATCCTTTATTTTGTATACCCAATTGGCAGTGGCACAATAAAAACAAGTGACTTTTATTAACTTATCTTGTACACTATAATTCTTAACTTTCCCAAAATTACGCAAGCTAATTTCCTTGACTTAAAAAATAATTATATCGTGGTAATATTATTTAAACCAAAAAGTGACACTACTATATTAATTACCGTCAAGCAGTAAGACACTGGACTTAAACAAAAATAAACATAAATGTGAAACATGCAATTCTGTCATAAAGATATTTTACTGAGGTCAAAATTAATTACTACTTGTCAAAAACGGGTTAAAAGGTTAACAACATTGTAGCAACAAGTTTTGACATTGGATTATTCACAGTTTCCCAAGCGACAAATAACTGTCTTGTTAGCTTTTGAGCGAACGTATTTATTTATGCTTATGCTTGATTTTAAAAATAAAACGAGCACCCTGTAAGTGTAATTATTATTATTTCAGGGTCCTCGTAAAAAATAAGGAACAAAGCAAAATTGGTTATGTTTAACTTTAGAAAGCGTAGTGTTCGTTGTGTCAGTAGTTTGAGTCATGAAAACTATCTTAGATACTAATTTATTTGTAAATAAGTCCAACCAAAAAATATGTATTAATATTTTTCATATGAAAAATAGCACCTCCTTTGAAGTACTGGCAAAATGGGGCGACTATGATATTTATTTTTTCATTGATTCTGTGCTATATGTCAGTTATTAATGAGCTATTTCGAGATATAACTCTTATTTGTTTCTATGTATTTTAAATATTTTCAGAAAAATATGATATAAAAACTTCAAAACAAGAAACCCCTCATTTTTGACATGCTTTATGTGAATAAATACAGGAGATATAGGAAACTTATTTTTGAAATTAATTCAATTCTATTCAATTTATTTATTGTTGTCACATTATTCAAAGTAATCCTATTTTACGTGTACATAAAGACATTAATCCTAATATAAACTGGTATTTTCAACATATTATTTAATAATAATATAAATGTCTACTTATGTCTAGCCCATCCTTTGACTGCACGCACACAGTCCCGTGGGCGCATACAAGCGATTAAGTGCACAGTACTCGTATAAGTACTTGTACTAGTACTCGCCCAAAGCACGCCGTCCGCTATGCCGTATTAGCTCGCCGATTTGAACAGAATTTCCTTAAACACTCAATTATGTGCGCATTGAAGCAATTTAGCGCAATTTTGTCAAGAAAACTCATTATAAAATTATGAATAGTTAACAGAAACATGTTTAACGATGTAATTTAGTGACAAGAGACTCCATTTAACTGTTTTATAACTTTTTTTATTTACTTGAAAAGCTCAGCTTTAAAAATAAAAACTAGTTATTTATGATTAAAAAATTAGCGCTGCTTTTGCCTTCATATCCTTATAAATGTCTTTTATCTCATATATTTCATATAACTTAATCGCTCAAGTAGAGTAGAAGAAGAAGCAAGTAAAGTAGATAATTTATGTCATAAATGCGTTATAAGTTATAATCATTTTGAACCACCCCTTATTAATTGAACTCTCGCGCGGACACAGTAAATAACAAAATTATAAAATTTAAGAACCGTTTATACTTCTTTATTAATTGGCTATTATGGTAATTAAGTTGGTAATATGGTTTATTAATTTAGATTGCTTAATCGTAAGTTATGATATTCTTGCAATAAAACTTTGTCCTATACGAAAGGAATATAGAAGACAAACAAAATGCCATAAAAGCCATTATTTCAAAGTTTAGAGTTCAGTTTAGTTTAGTTTCTTTCATAATTAACTAATAACAAAATCATGTACATAATACGTCTCCATTCCCAGTCCAAGTAACTAGCAGTACATATACTTGTACCGTCAGCAAGTCACGCTCCTAATTATAGAAGCATTCCCAATCAATTACCGCCAGAGCCACACGACGACCAAAGTAGCGTCTGCAAAACAACTCTTGAAAATGCTCAAAGATGTTTTACTTTGTATAGGTACTTATATGTATGTAACAGTCGTGTCATGCCAAAAATCATTAATAAAAATGTAACAGAATAGTGTTTTTATAGGTGGTATTAGAGACAACGTGTAAAAGATAAAATTATTGTAGCTATATTTTTTTCGTAACTAGTTTAAGTAATAACAGGATTTTGAGCGATCCTATTTTTAAGCTATCTCTTACGATGAGAAGTTATTGTTAGTATTAAAATGTCTTTAATTTATTTTATTTATTAAACATAACACTATGCTTTTTATTTCATTATATATTTTTTCATTTTTTAACTGAATATTTTATTTAACGAATGTTGCGTTTAGTAATTATTTTTTTTACGGGTACTTACATCATTTTAATCGTTCTGTTTACATCACAAACGACCCATATTCTTAATTCACTGTGTAAATTTGAACTGAAGCTAAAGAGCACTATTTAATACGGCGTTAAGAGAGGTAAACTACTAATGCGCCTTTAAACATGTCATTTGTTACGAAGCACTGAATAAACGACCGCTTAGAAGAAACGCTTGAAATAGTTCTGGATGGTGGCCATACAAGTCGCGGTAACACGTCCAAAATTAATATAAAAATAATATATCAATACACCGACTCTTAACATCCTAAGGCCCACGTCAAAATTTCGCTAGTTGGAAACAGAATCTTATGTCAGTCAATATAAGTTAAAAGTCATTTTGACAATTGTCCTATATATAGGACGTTGGGCCGCAGGAGGATTAGTAGGTATAGGATCATCCTGTAAATAAACGCTTATCGTAAAAATTATTGTTACAATCGGCGAGAATGTTGAGTAACATGAAAAAAACAGGTCAAGTGCGAGTTGGACTCGCGCACCGAGGGTTCCGTACAAACTTGTAGGTATGTAAATAGTTCGTAACGTAAATCACGGGAATACAATAGAAACAGTCCAGTATAAACTGACACGCATTAAGTATGCTCTCGTACTTAGTGAGTGTCAGTTTCTGGACTTCATTTTTTATGTGATGTGACTACAAATTAACGGTTTTCTGATTTTTTCCTTTACTTGAGCTATAATAAATTGCTTCTTACCAAATTTTATGATTCTAAGTCAACGGGAAGTATCTTATAGGTTTTGATTCCCTTGAGATTCCCTTGAATATGTGGCAAGAACGGTCGTATCTTTTGATTGCGTTGACTTAAAAGTTTGATATTTTCACAGCTCCAAAAGATTGCAGACTTGAGTATTTGATATGAATTTCAACTTGATACCAACACGCGTTCCTGAGAAAAAGGGTCTTGACAGACAGACATCGGACAACGAAGTGATCCTATAAGGGTTCATTTTTTCCTTTTAAAGTACGGAACCATAAAGAAAGAAATCTTGATGAATTGAGAACTTCCATATTTTTTTAAATCTGTAAAAAACATCATTTTAGACACAATTTCAATTAAAAATAAATAACTCATGTTTCTTAGCAGGCAATTATGACTGTTTGCTGAAACAACCACTTTTATACTAGACTTTTTGCTATTATATACAGGATGGAAATTGAGATTTTTAAATGCATTTAATATCACCTCCACATAAAAAACAGATCTAATCATAGATTGAAAAGGCAGGAAATCTCACATATTCAAGCCATAGATCTTTTGTGGCCACACTTCCTATGTCACGATCTATGGATGTTAGATCTATGGATGTTGGATCTCTGATGAATGGAAGACGCTTTGATCGCTGGATAACTGCGTGGGCGCAGATGCTAATAGCTGAAAAACGGTTCTTTGTGCAATTAGATTTATGGAGATGAGGCGGAATTTCAAGCATTTTGTTTGGATTTAAAGTTTTTTGAATGTTTCGGTGGTATTTAACATAGTTTTGTTCATTAAGTTCTACATACATTAGCTGTGTTATAATGAAACCGTATGTAATGTTTAAATAACACCTAATTCAGTCATTAACCTTATTAATTATAATTCTCAATATAGAGATTACTCGATATACATATATCTTTGCAGTTTTAAGCAATTTTATATAAATAAAACTTAATTTAAAAGCTAACACCACAACTGAAAAACTTGCAGCAGAATTGTATCTGCTTAATTTTGTAGCTCGTTATGCATGGATTGTTTTTATTATATTTAGTGAGAGCATAAAAATAAAATTGTTTTACCTGTCATACAAATGATATTGTAAGTCAGTTTAAAATGATTTACGAGTCTAAAAACATTGAGTTATAGTTCATAAATTACCGTTCTAATTATGTTTACACAAAAAAAAAACAAGTTTAACAGTTAATTATTTTCACCAAGTTATTTCTTTTAATGTAAAGGCTTTGATATGTTATAGTTTTAAATTGCTTAGTTTATTTTAATAAAAAAAAAATTATTATTAAAGGTTATTAAGTCAAAATAGGTGAAAAATCGCCCAGTCGCGAGGAATGCCGCTCGCTTGTACAGACAGCAAAAACGTCAAGAGTACAGCGAGCATTTAAAATATTGGGATGAATGACATACCACGCCTCGCACGATTAATGGGGTAGCGTCAACAAAAAGCTAACAGGCTCATTAATATATCAACTGTCTTTTAGTCGGTAGCGTCGGCAAAAGCGAGATTATTTTTAAGATTAAGTGATTTACAGTTTATGAGCAATAATGGTCGGTTTAAAACATTGCTTTTAAGATGGATACTAATCGTTTTATTTTTTATTTGAAGCACTTCTTGTAAAGGCTGTATAAGTAAGTTGTAATATTTTATCCATAATTAAGCATTATTTAAATACCGATAAAAAATGAAAATACTTTTCAATATCTTGTGTGACAAGACATTTCTCATAAATTGAAATTCTAACTAATAGCACAAAATGTTTGTATTTCGAAAATACGATAAACAAGTATAATTTTAAACAGACTACAAAAATCTTTATCCAAGACATTCCATTATTCCCCTAAATTCATAACAGCTCAAACCTGAATCCCAGATTAATATTAAATCAAGGATACAATGGTGTCTCATATGTCCCTCCTCGCTCACAACAAGAGATAATTCAGCCGAACATCTGTAGCCGATAGCTCTTTAGACAATTAACATGCAAACGAAAGGAGACAGACCCATTTATGTATTTTTAAATGGGATAATTTAACGGCAGGCAGCGCCGGCGCACGCGGGCGGATAACCGCTAAGATTAAAAATAAAATCGCATTTACCGATTGAAGCAATAAGTACGCGCATGTGGACTTCATAATCTTATACTGCGTGTTTCTTTTGGACGGCAGTATAGTAAAAGATATAAGTATATATTGATTAAAGCTTTATTGTAATCTGCAATAATTAATAATAAAAGTAGATTGTTTCTTGCGTGATGTTATCGTTAGGATAATAAGTTCAAGACTCGTAGAGTCTTAAATAAAAAATGTCATACATGTTCGCAGTAAACTTCATTTTAAAAACATACATACAGTCGAATATAGAACCTCCTCATTTTTTGAAGTCAGTTAACAATAATCTAGTTTACCTTACCAAATAACAATTTAATGATACTTACAATTTGCAATATTACGATTACGAAGTTACACATTAAATTCAAATTTTATTTAATTATTCAAGTCTTAAATATCTCGGATATTACTTTGTGGAAGCAAAGCATGAGTTATCTGAAGACGTACGTATTTACCAAAAATATTGGACTAATGCGTTTTCCGTCCGGTCGCCCGTGTGCGGCCGCCCTTACCCTATTTCCGTCGCGCGGCGCTTTGACGTCGGCTAAACACGACATTAATACCGTTTTTTTGTGCTGTCACATAATTTAACTTTTATTTTTTTCCACCATTAGCTATTAAGGGTTCGTACCGTTTGACACCGGGATTAATACTAGCGCCGGCTTTTAATACTTATAGATGGAAAATATAAAACAACGGTGTTTTGGCCTAGACAAATTATATCATAAAGCTCTAATATTGGTAATTATAATGGCTAATGTTTTCTATTTGATGGTAACGGTGCTTCAATGAAAAGTGTCAACACAAAAAAAAATCTTGGATGTGTGTCATAAAGTTATAAAGTAAAAAAATTTGGATGAATTGGATTGAATGCTGAAACTTCTGATTATAAAGGCATATACTGAGAATAACTAAATATTAATATACATCGCTTGTTTTATGAACCATCTGCTTCAAAATTAATAACGAATGGAATAATTGAAAGAATGTTTATTGTTAAACATTTGATTAATTATTCTTACATTATTAATGTTTGATGAGTCATGAAAGTCAATTTAAAAGCCGATACAAATAATTTTACAATTAAATCAATAAAATTCAAACATTCCGGAAACTAATAATAACTTTCGTGACACGCGTTCTAACTTGGTTACAATTAAATTAGCATTAAACGAAGGTAAATTAAACAAATAGGTAATTATTACCATCCGTAAAAGTCAATCAATAATTCACTTTTAAAGACACACTTCAAATGTCGTTAAGATCTAGTAATTGAATTGCACTTTATCGCACGTCAATAGAAATCAAAATTGTCCAAGCGTCGCAGCAATTTCTTCCAAACGACATAGTGTCCGAATCAGGGTCGAACTACAAATTAAATTGATTGATTAGAAAATTATACAAGTTAATGAAGTTCCTTAATTAGTCATTTATACCCAATTAATACTTTCGTTTTACGATTTCGTTTAATCACTTTTTTATGACACAATTCTCCAATAATTTCTAGAGGAAAGTATTTTATCAAATTTATGAAGTCTGACAATCGGATCTAGGATGTTCAATATTTTGATAAAAATATTTCAATCAATTGGCAATTTGTCTAATGTCAAAATAAATTATTTTTACACTACCACTAAATCAAGATTTCGAAAATAACATTTTTTTGGAATTTGGTATTTAAACTATTTCTAATTCAACAAAAACTTTATGAAGGAACACTGAAAATGGTGACGTCACATTTTACTATTTTCATAAATTGACAAATACAATACGATCCTACTAATATAATAATGTTTTAATGTTTTTGTTTCATGAACCGATTTGGAAAAATTCGCCATACAGTCCATATCTTAGATTCGCACAAAGAATTTGTTCTGAAATACGATACTGTGAGGATAGATAAACAAAGTTATAAAATCACGAAATGTTAATTGTTGATAATAATGCCAATTTCCTGTTCCAAAGCACGTAACGCAAGGAACCCGTGCCTTTAACTTTAACTGGCTGTTGATAACATCATCTTATAAGAGCCGAGTTCCTAATATGCTTACGTTGCCCCCATGTTCAGAATCTTTATTAAGATCTATATCTTGGTGGTATATCATTATAATCGACTACTTGAAACGCTGCGAATGTTAACGTTTTGTTTCATTACGAATGATGAACTCCAGGACCGAAAAAACTTTTCTGGTTTGTGCAATGTCAATCAGATACTCCGGTTTATCGTGAGTGAATTATAGATAAATAAAAAAAAATAAGAATATCAGTTACAGCAACTAGACACAATACCAAATCAAAAAACATAGTTAAAATGTAAAGCCGTCATGAGAATGAATTTAAATTAAATAAACTCAATAGCATCGTAAGCCCGCTCTTATCTTTCACATCTCAATAATACGTGGAAGTTAATAAACTTTTCTAACCAAATAAGGCTATAAAAATCAACAATTTGCGTACTAATACGTTTTCGCTAAAGGATCGTAAAGATGTAATCGGTACCGGAATCTCCTTTATATGTTTTATTGAATTTATCTGGGCAGGAAAGACGACATTCCAGCTTTCGGCTTCCTTGAGTTATACAAATAAAATACAATGTGTTTTTTTTTATTAGCAGAAAATATAAATATAGTTGATTGCAACTATACGAGTTACTATTGTTAACTGTAATTCACGTTGATAAAATTACATATGTATTGGTCTTTTTATGGAACATTCTGTGACTACTATAATTAAAAAAGCTGCGAAGTTTTTGACCGCATCCGATCATGGGTCCATGGGTATAGGTAGGTACTCATTTTCTACGAAAGAATCATAATAAAATGTTCCAGCGTTATACGTAATATTTAATATGCTCAACAATTTTAAATATTAAAGCTATCATCATGACATCAAATGGAACAACGCATAATTTGCTGTTGAGCCATTCTTCTGCGAATTAAACGGGATTTGTCCGTTATAAAGGATGTTTATATTTGAATTTAGAACCTTTGAATGTGTGAATCATTTGAATTGACCAATTATGTCCGGATTGACCTTTGGAACGAAATGGTCGCCATTTTGACAGTTCCGTGAATGACGAGTGATTGCAACGATTGATTTCCAAATCATTTCCTCACAATTAGGACAGTGAAAAGTTGCGTTGATTTCAATGTGTGTGGATTAACATTTATTTATCCGGTTTCAAAATTCTATTATATTTTTTTCTACCAATCTCCGTTTTTTATTATTATCTTCGATATCGTCCAATACGAGTATGTCCACTGCCAGACATACAGTCAGCATCAAATAGGAGCAGCGAAAGTGGCCAAATATATCGCAACACATCTTTATTACTATAGGAATAAGGATGTGCGATACATTTGGCCACTTTCGCTGCTCCTATCTATTTGATGCTGACATAGACCCGCTATGAGTACTGTAAAACCGCCCAACTTGTCCCACATCCAGTGGATTCCTTTTCAGATAAAATTAATTTAAAAATTGGACACTATTCTCCTTGGTCTTATACTTATATACCAGCAAACTTGCCGCATTGTCAGCTTCCATGTTTATTTAAACTCTATATGAATTAGCCCAGTTTCCCTTCAAACATGTATCCTCTTAGCGCCCAAGGTCAAATTTTTCTATATTTAGCTTTCGACCCAGTGTTCTTCAGCATGAGTAAAATTAAACTAGTAAACGCCCAAGGGAACTCACGTATGATTCAAGGCATCCTAAACTTTTAAAGAAGAATGTAGACATAATATACAACAGTTTATATAGGCGTTATATACAAATATTTTGTTTATTTTACATGATAAAACATTGTTTAGTGTTAGAATTAAAACGTTTCGACAGGAATTTATTTTGTCTCGATACAGGAATTTGGGCCGTATATATACGTATGGAAAAGTTATATCTGGGCGGCGCCCTATTTGGTAATTGTTCCGTGAGAAGGACAAAGGGCGCTAGGAGAGTATGCCAAGCGGACTGAAATTTGTGAACCTTTGCTAACCATCCTTTCTTTTGTTACAGATGCCAACGGCGGTCCTCCGAAGCTAAAATGCAACCTTCGCAAGCACAAGCCAAACCGCAAGCCACGCACACCGTTCACCGCTCAGCAATTGCGAGCGCTTGAAAGCAAGTTCGTCGAAAAGCAGTATCTGAGCATCGCTGAACGCGCTGAGTTCTCATCGAGCCTCGGATTGTCAGAGACTCAGGTAATTGTTATATTCATACGTAATCTGATGGATTTGTATGTCCAGGCATCTATTTTATAAATCCAGTGTCAATTTGGCATAGGTCAGGTATGTAGGTGGGTTGATCAACTTTTTCTTGTACCTCGTTGTCATGGTTACGTCCGCTGGACAACTCTTTAACACCATGATTCTCTATACGTTTTCTATGGTTATAGTTCATCAAACGAACATTTTTGTCGTAGTTATAAGCCCATTATTTTATGGACTATTTCCTAAGCACATTAGTAGCATATATTATAACAGTTTTCTTTGAGAAATTCGGTCACTGTTGTCTCTTGGACAACGGGACAGAATAACAAACAAGAAAAAGTTGATCGACCCAGGTACATTTGATTGCAAAGACGATCAGTCCCACGTGATTAGGTTTTATACAGGGTGTCCCGCGATAAAGTGCACAAACGAATAAGGGTGAAACTACATGAGATTTTATCACGGAAAAAAATAAAAAAAAAAAAACAGTAAAATTGGTAAAAAAAAAATCCATGATAAAATCACATGTAGTTTCGCCCGTTTGTGCACTTTATCGCGGGACATCCTGTATAAGGGACGTAATGTATTAAAAAAATATTAAATATCGCTGAACACTTTTAGGGTTCTGAAATAGGGGATTGATGCTTGACGCGGGCCTCTTTCATGATAAGAAAAAAATTTATAATGGTCATCACGCGCGACATAATATTATAATGTTTAGGCGTAGTGAGATATTAAGTTCTACGTGAGATTCGTTGGCAAAACTATAACTTCAACTTCTTATGATAATAGTATTTCTAACAGTTACATCTGAACAAATTTAATTAATGTACTGAGTAACTTTTTTTATTTTTTCTCAGGTTAAAATCTGGTTCCAAAACCGACGGGCGAAAGCAAAGCGCGTCCAGGAGGCGGAGATCGAAAAACTCAAAATGGCGCAGTTCTCGCGTCACCCCCACCATTTGTACCCCCACCCCGCGCTGCAGCAGTACTTCCACCCCCATCACCTCATGGGCGGCAGGCCTTTACCCCCCATGGGTCTCCCACCACACTTAGGCATGGTACAATCTCCTGTGTCAGGAGGTTCCCCTTCACCAAGCACTCAAACTGGCCAGTAATAAAATAAATTTTGAATAAATAATGGCCATGAATAAGTTTGAATTTCGAAGTGATTAGAATTAATATAAGGACTGATTCTTCTTTACTTGACAATAGTCAAGAGTGTAAATTATTGTGTAAATATCTAGTTAGGGTGTTTTATTTTTAGTGATAGACATTAAGAATTACTTTTGTATAATCTAAATAATTATTTTCGTTGTATAGATTATTATTACCAAATATTTTTTTGTTTTTACATGATGATTTTATTGTTTTCTGAGCATTTCAATTTAAAGTCAATAAATTGTCTTATATGGCGGTAAACGACGTCAACAAAATAACATAAGAAATGTTTGAATCTTGCTATAAAAATATTGTAAGGTATTTTTGTACATAAACGTATAATAACTGTACATTGTTATTTCTACTTCCGTAGTTAAAATATATATATTTCTTTCACGATGAAAACTGGTTTAATTTATTTCTTTTACTGTATAAAAATATAGATTGCGAAGTACTAGGTAGTTACGTGTCTGCTAATCTCTTGAGGCCATATTAATAAACCTATGTGACTAAAAGTCCGTGTGAAAATGCTCGTTTCAAGGTTGTCATCATCAAATCAGTCTAAAGAAGTCAACAGCTGTACCGTGAATTTCACGGGCGATCTTTGGGACGATCTGGCCGGCTAGCACAAGTGGTCCGCGACTTGTTTGTCGCTAGGATCTCCCTTTCTAACTCGTCTGTAACGATAGAGACGTACCGAGCGACAAGGGAGAAAGTACAAGATGTGCTAGTCGCTCTGGTCGTCTGTGAAACCAGCGACTAAATGAACGTGCAGGCAGTTGAATGTCATTTACCCACCTTGACGGACGACGTAAATTCGCCGGCTATTCATCGACTGAGTAGAACAGTACCATTACCATGAGTTTACAGTGACCGCACTCGCTAGCGACGGCGTAAACGATTTGTATGGAGAATTGTACAGCTCCTCTAGCGGTCACTTAAAGAACTAAAGATCGCTAGTATGAGTACAACGGTAAATAACCTATCGAAATCTATTCGTTAGCGACTAACGTTTTGTAACCGTTGCCGTAGAACATCGGTACCATGAGTCGTAAATTTGACAGATGTCATCGAAAAATACCGTATCGACTGTAGTTAACTATTTCACTAGCAAATTGGTGCGTGAAAACTTAGAATTATTGTTTAATACGTTACTCCAATTATTTATCTATCCAAATAATATCGGCAAGACATTATTTAGCGTGGAATATGTAGGCTTATGAAGACGAACGACGAAAACAAGGAGGATTTCAAGCTGATATGAGAAATATTACGTTAAGAAATCCACTTCAAAATTTAACTGAGAATAAATTTTATTAAAGGATATAGGCTCAGTAAGGAAGCTTTTGAGAATTTGTGCGATTCGTTAACGTACTACACGGATTTGAAATCCACTCACAAATATAATGTTCCCGATCCTGATGACAAGGATATGTCTGAAGAAAGTCAAGGTATTTATAGTGAAAGATAATGATTATATATTAACTTTAATACTAAATATGTCCTTATCTTTATTATGTTTGTTGTAGGTACCTACTATTTTCAGAACTATTTGAGGGCCAGGAGTTAGTGTTGGAAAATGAAGGCACCAGTGATTTATTAATGGAGAGAGCACCGCGGGATCAATTAGTTAGAAGACTTGCATCAATGCATTATTTCCAAATACTTGTACCATGTTTTCTGTTTTTTGTTTAATATAAAAATAAAAAGTACTCATACATCACACATAATCTTTATTTATTACACAAAATCTTTATTTATTACACAAAATCTTTATTTATTTGCTAAAGTATCTACAATTATATTTCCTAATGCTAAAAATTTACCAAATAAATCTAACCACCGTTCTTGCATTCTAAACTCTGATTCCCTTAACCTATTCCTCTCCCGCTCCACTTCCTGTTTAAAAGCTCGCCATTCACTGTCAGCTCTGACAAAGGCTTGCCTTGCCAAATCTGACTGTCTGGGTGCGAGTCCTTCTATAGACAGGAGATTAGTGGTTTTGCACCTGACGTCTTCGCCACAGACGCGGTGTGGGCTGTAAGAGCTTGGGGCTCTGCCACCTGGCATTAGCAGCTGTTAATGCTGTTCTTGTGACCGCAGGCTCACCACCGTGCGTTACTCCGGTCTCACTCCCGTCCACCTCGGGCAGGGCTGTAATGGATAAAAAAACGTTTACAGTACTATTTTGAATTCTTAATTAACTAATGAAACTAGATAGGTAGGTACATTTTACTGTAAAATGTGATAATAACAGCAAAATTTATTGGAACCTATTTCTTGAAGAGCTGATGGAAATTGACTGTCATTGCAGTCACTATACCTGGGCTGTTAACTGTTTCGGGATACTCTCTGTCCACCAAGTCTTGTTCACTGCAAGTGCTGTTAGCCACAAGCAATGGTGGAAAAAAGGAGGGCTGAGCTGATGTCCCTGGTACAAGTGGTACAAGTAGATTCCAGTCTCCAACGCCTGCAGTGAAAAAAAACACATTGAAATAATCTTTCCTAGGACATGAATTAAATGAATTTTTATCTTAAATATATATAATAAATTGTTTATTTTATTTCAATAGTAACAATGATAGGGAAACTTACTGGAACAAGTTTGTTGAGCAAGTTATTCATTTAGCAGGAAAATTGATAGGCTGTCATTTGTTTCTAGTGCCACTTCAGTAACTTCTTCCTGTAAAGCAAAAAGAATGCCATGAGATATGAAATTAATGACTTATATGTAAGTACATTATAACTTTCGGCACATAAATAAATAAGTTTTTGTCTAATTTGACTATACACAGACGTATGAATGAACTGTCACATTGACAAAAAAATCAAAACAAATTCAAGAATCACTTACACTTACATAGTGACACTGCTCTAGGGCACTTTTTTAAATTAGCAGGGTTATTTCTATATTTTTAAATGGATGACATGGATACTTATCTTTTAGCCCAATATCATCCTTACTCTGTCTTTTTATTGTAGTTAGAAAGAGACAACTTCGTTTGGTGTGAAATTAGGCACACGTAACGATAACTACACGAACTATCGAGTTAACGTTAGCGAGGATAGTAAACGTTTATGTGACTCATGGTACGAGTTTAATCAAAAACTATTCGAAGGACGTTTACTCGCTATCGACTGTAGAACGTAACACGAGTTTTCGATAGCAACTCATGGTAGAGGTACTGAACGACGATGCGTTAACAGAATAACATAGCTGGGCATAGATAGACCTCCAAGAATTGCCACATTAATAAAAACCGGTTTAATTTGACAGATTCCTAGTTATAACTTAAATATTTTTACATATTAATACCAATATCACGGTGATCTTTGGGGAAGGCCTATGTCCAACAGAATACGTGTTTTGGTTGACGATGATGACATCAATAAACAATACTTTTCGCCATAATTAATAGTCTCAAAACTAGGTAAAAAGGGTTCAGAAATAGAAAATCTAGACATTAAAAAAAACTTATCCGCTCTAGTGATAAAATGCTTTGTGAACTATGGATATTTGTAACCTCAAGGACAAAAATGGAACGCCTTTATGCTAGCTTCACCATCCAATCCCATCCTTCTAAAATTATAAATGTGAATTGGATATTTGTTTCAATTACGCAAAAACGGCTGAATAGATTTAGACGAAATTTGGTACATGGATAGTCATTATCCTATATTGACACATAGGATAGGAAAATTTGATAGTTCTCGAGGAATAAGCGACAATAGAAGCGGACTAACTAACTAACTATTCTAAGTATAAGCTTGTGTTCACTGGCACGTACACCGGGTATATGGACGATGTTTGTCGGCGCACACGCACACTGATAAACAATATTGTCAATTGAGTGTGGCACTAATTTAAATAATATCCATTAAACTTAATTGGCTGATAAGGGGGTCGCGATGAATTGATAAGGAGTATATAGAGGGGGATTTGTTCTGGGGATCGTGGGGCTGAGGCGCCCGCGCAGTGTGGCAAAAGACAAGATCGACCGAAGTCTGTCCAACGACAGTTGGAGACTTTTAAATAGTTGTACGAGTATATCCCAGAAGGAGAGTAACTCACTAAGATACTCGCAGAAGCTTATACTCGTAGAACGGTTTACCCTTGAGACACTGACACTCATTTCATAGAATGTTTTACTTCGCCGAATCTTATTTTTCATCGACAGGCATGCGAGACGTGCAGGAGTTGTAATTTTTTGGTGGTCACAGGTCTAACCTAACCTACGTAACCCATGCTTAAGATAACCTGAAAATAATAAGGTTTCAGCAGAAATTAGCTTTCGATGAAATGAAATTCGGTGAAACAACTCAGTGAAATGAGTGTCTGCAAAACAAGGGGACACGTCATAGAATATATAAGACCGTGGAGCATTTAGTCCGCCCAGATGTTGCGCTAAGTACCAGAAAAGTATGGTGAAAATAACATTTATTTTTGAGGTATCATGTTAGAGCTTTAGTACAATTACCTACCTTAAGTAAAATTAAATGTTATTTGTTTAATTCCATATTTTTTTTGCTAGCACAAAGGCGATGCGGTTTGAACGCAGCCTTACTCAGAAACTGTTGTAATGAAACATCACATCAGACATGCTGATACCCATGTTAAACAAAATTAAACACGTAATGTAAATTGTGGCAGAAAATAGCTGGAGTCATACTAGAGCATTTGCATAAGCAAAATAAACTTAGTAATAACCAAAGTTGGGCAAGAATAAAAACTATTCACACGTTAGCAACCGACAACATCCTGTACATGTAATAACTTTTGGCTCAACAAAGGTTAACTCTTACCGAAAACATTTTTTATCATGTAATTTATGGCAAACGATTTACCTACATCGACGTTTGTTTGTCCCACATTCGTGATTACTTTTATTATAATCACGGTTACGTTACGACATACGTTATGCAATTGCTTTTGATGACAACACCGCAAGCGGTTCGTAAACGCTCTTAATTGACAATTAACCATTTTAAATTTAAATTTGGACACGCAAAGGCTTCCACAAATAGGCCACATAACTTCTTAGAACCACTGTCCCGACACCTAATTTCTTTTCCGCGCCATTTCCTCAGCAAAGAGCTCTTGTCGAAGCATCATTTAAGACTAATTAATCTTAAAACGCTACAGTGTGTTCACAATTACTCCGTAATTAAAAATAACTTATTCATTTAGCATTAAAGCAGCTCTCTTGAGTATTGCACAGTGGAGAGAGTTACAGTAGGCGATGTGAGTTTGTATTGAGTTTTTAGCTGTAGATGTATTTATGGCTGTCCTTTTTCGTGTTTGTTATAGTTTTCTAATATAACCATGAAAATCAGGACTAAAATTGAGATTGTAGAATGGTCGCTTTACTCCACCCAAACTGCACCAATTTTAATTTTTATTTGTGTTTTGTTTTTATTAAACAAAAAATAGTTGTTTAATTTGTACAACCGCCCTCATACTTCAGTGCGGTACCTAAATTCGTCATAATATGAAACAGTAAATTAACGTTACGTATGCCTAAGCTTATTAATCATCGACCTTGTAAATAATACTCTTATATAGACTTCTGTGCTGTATTGCTAATGACCGGAGAGGAAAACAAGCATGTATAAAAAAAATACTGCATGCGAATTCTCCATTTTAATTATAGAATACTAAAAAACAAAGTAGTTAAAAATTAGGTATTTACTATTTAATGTTCCTCTTTTGTGGTGTGTATCTTTTGAAGTCATTATAATATTATATTAAACATTTTTAGGGTTCCGTACCTCAAAAGGAAAAATAGGATCACTCGTGTTGTCTGTCCATCTGTCACAGTAAATTTGCTCCGAATCTACTGGACTAATTGATTTGAAATTTAGTACACATATGTAAGTTTGTGACCCATATACGGACGTGTAACGTAAATAAATGAATTTTAAACATGGGAGCCACTTTTGGGGGGTAAAGTAGACAATTAAAAAAAAAATTGCAAATTATGTTCCGTGACATATCAAACGAAAGAGCTTAAAGCGAGAATCTCAAATATATATATTTTATAATTTTAAGATAAATTGTTTTGAAGTTATTTAAGAAAATAGGCAAACATTTACTATTCTCCCCCTTATTTCCGAAACTACTAGGCCTATTTTGAAAAAATACAGATAATAGTACTTTACCTATAGATTACAAGAAAACCTATAAAAAATCTATGGTATTTAGTTACCACAAACCAATTTGGGTTAAATTAAAAAAAAAACTTATGGAGTTCAGATAATCATGTACGGAACCCTCTCCATGCGAGTTTAACTCGCACTTGGCCGGTTTTTTTAATGACAGAAATTTATTTTAATTGCTACCTAATACCGCAAAAATATGTGACGCGTGTGATTCACAATAAATAAGTTAATTATATATAATATTTAATTAAACACAAATAACAACAATATTTTATTTTGGTATATAAACAATTACAGGAAATAATTAAAACATAAATTAAGGTAACCTGATGGTAGTAATTCTATTAGTACCTACTTAGTTCGAAGTACTTACAAATGTTAAAGTTTGAACTAATTTAACTAATTTATTCAAAAGCCATAATGATATAACTACATATCTATGAATTATATCGTTTAAGCGTGCCTACTGTACTTTAAGCCACTGGATGTTAATTACTGAAATTAATCACGTTAATGTTTCGTGCCTGTTAATTTCAGGCCACAGGCCGGCTTTGTATTCGAGCCGAGCCGAGCTAAGTCGAGCCGATACTCGAGCTCGAATCATGGTGTTATTCTTTTACAGCAAACGTGACTTTGTTAGATCGAATTTAGTAGTTAGAGGAAGAACCTCCCTGCACAAGTTTATGCGTAGAGTCTATCATAGGACGTGTTTAGATTAACGGATTGGGTTACTTTAGCTAGGTCCCTACGCCGTACTACTCACCGAACTACTCGCTGATCCATCACGTTGGATATCAGTCTACTACGTATATAACTACTGAGTGTTTTTGCGGAACTTGCAACGGACGGAACTCGTAAGGCTGCCTTTCCATAGAAGCGGAGACGAGCGGTGCGGAGAGGAGCTGTGAAGGAATCGACCAATCACATTGGTTGTACCTAATCCACATCTCGTCTCCGCTCCGCTTCAATGAAAACAGTCAAGCGGAGACGAGATGTGGATTACAACCAATGTGATCGGTCGATTCCTACACAGCTCCTCTCCGCACCGCTCGTCTCCGCTTCTATGGAAAGGCAGCCTAATAGCAGCTAATAGTTTCCTTAGGGACGTTTAATATGATGAGCTTAGGTACTATTTTCTCAAACGCCGGCTACACTTCTGCGATTCCTCACCTGCGTGGATCACAAGAATAAAGTGACAGCACGAATGAGAAGTTGCTAGAGAACATATCATGCTTAGCTTAGAGCCTGTGCAAACTAGCGTTTTTAGCCCTTAGACCCTCGGTCAAAAACGCTAGGTGTTCACAAAGCTCTTAATAGATTTGAACGATTTATTTCATTACTCTTGCAATACCGGATATAATCGCTTAGTAATAAAAGCCTGGACGAGACACTTTTATTTTAAACCTTAAATGTACAGTCTTACGTTAGAATATGGAATAGATGTATTAATTTCCCTAGCACCTCTCAAATTTTATCTCGTGCATGCATGCTAAGCCCGCTGGTGACTTATAGCCAAGATGTATTAACGCTAATGTAGCACTTTTCGAAAACTGTCAAAGTGTATAGGATTATCGTGAGCTAACGATCAGTCGCGTCAGCCGCTTATGTCAATTCCATACGTTTGTCGATTTTCGAAAATCGGTAAGTTGGCGTTATGATGTTGGCTACGGCCCCTGGGCCCTTAGCCAAGTTGCCCATCGCTAACTAGCGTTTCTATCCGTTTCGTTTTTAAACCAATCGCGTCACTGGTAGATCACGTCATACGAAGAGTCACGTGATCTACCAGTGACGCGATTGGTTTAAAAATGAAACGAATAGAAACGCTAGTTAGCGATGGGCATCTTGGCTATGGGCTCTGGATGGCTAGCACGAGTGGTCGACGGCTTGTATGTCGCTCGGATTTCCCTTTCTAACATCTGTGTCCATTCTAGTGTCCATGGACGGCAGTAATCACCGGTGGTCAGAAAATGTAGAGCTAATTTACCTAAACTTGACGCATGTTCATTCATGCATGAGTGAGATGGGAACACATTATTGAATGAACATGCATCAAGTTTAAGTAAATTAGCTATTCCGACCACTGGTGATCACTTTCCATCAGGCGAGCCGCTGGTATATCTAAACTGATAAAAAAAAAGGCGACGACTCTTTCCCGACATTTTGGCATAAGGCATAAACTCTCTTTAGCTCAAGCTCGTCCTCAATGAACTTATTACGTCGCAACGAATAACGACGTACGAGTAGATGTCACTTTAAGCCAGCTCGATCGAACTCGCTTTTCATCAAGAATAACACCCATTGTCACGCTCATTAGAAACAACTCGAGCGAGACGTCGGTCGATCTGTCATCTCGCTCGGCGATTTGAGGAAAGACGGCGTTACTGATTGGTTTTCTATTATCTACGTAATACCGAGCGCAATGAAAACTGGTAGCGATGTATGGAAATTTGTATGTATGGTGATCCGATTTCAATGGTATGGGGATCAATGCCAGGTTCCTGATTTGCATTGTAAATGGCGATGATATTGAGTTGTTGTAGTGAATATGCACTTATTGCATGTTTGCGTAATTACTTAGTTATAAACAATATATAGCCATCTTGTCCTTTGCTGCTTTCAATAGTTAGCGATTTTCTTATAGCGCAACAAACGCAAAGTAAAATGTTCATTTTACAGGTACAGTATCTGAACTCGACTCTATTGTTAAAAACGTATGAGCGTATTTAGATATTTTTGAGCATCTATTATGCTCTATTATATTTGATGGCGACTCTACACGTCCAGTTAACCTTTATTTTGCAAGAAACACGCTTCGCAAGAGGAAACCACTGTTCAGAAGTGCCGAAATAATCAAAAATCAAATCTGTTTTTATTTTTAAACGTAGGCTTTTTGGAAATCGATCTAAATATAGTTAATGTAAAAATTGATGTGTGTATGTTCCTTATGGACTCCAAAACTCCAAAATATTGATGAAATTTTCAGGCAATCTTCAGATTAGCCCAGCGGGTGATTTTGTGAAGTTTGGTTAGTAGCGAAAGGATCAACAGATTTTTTTTGGGTTTTTGTACGATATGGGCAACAACGCGCCGGGTACCAGCTAGCACTGGATAGCAAAACGTTTTCTGCCCTTTCCTGTTTAATAAAGTATTTCCAGATTTGTCAAATTAAAATGTGGTTGTGTGACTAAGAGTTCATTACTTTTAAGTTGAGGCTGTAAAAGTTTATCTACGAGCTCTACAAGTAGGTACTCTGTCCCAATTGGAATAGTCCATCCATATTCCTACAGTGAATGATCATTCAAAAACCATTTCTAGGAACAGTTTTATTGACCCCTATTGAATTGTCAGATTTTTTTTTGTAGTTACTCGTATGTTCATTTTTGCCGCTTGAGTATTTTTCTATAATATTTTTATCTCACTGTCTGGCACGCCAGTAACTTCAAATTGTGCAAAAAATAAATAAAAAATCAATAAAACTTTCTAAAGATACCTACGTTCTAAGTTTATTCTGTTTATAAGTATCAAGTAGAAATGTATATAAAATGTACGAGTACAACTTTACTTATATAATACAACTAACATGTTTATTTTAATTCCATTCAACGTATTAATCTACAAAGACATAAAAACAGACGTATCTTCAGACGCATTTCTCAATCAGTATAATTAATGATCGGGCTACAATTTATTGGTCTGGTCATAATAATTATAATGTAACAATTACTGTTTCGTAAAAGAGACGTTAAGATAGTGGTATCGACGTTCCGGTGAAATTCTATCAATGTGGCTTGTGACTCCTTGCAGCAGATTGAAGTTTATAACGAGAGAACATGAAGTATTTCATTTATTTTTAACATTTTGGCCTGTTATTATCACATGGCTGATCTTGTACGTGAAAGCTGATGCCATAGCCAAGATAGTGAGACTTTATTTTGTTAATTATATAATTAATTGTCATCTTGATTCTTTCGAGTTCTAAAGTTTTAAAGTGTAACGCGAGTAGCGTTTCATTTTTTTATTTTCTAGATTTTTCCTATGTTATATAGCCTTCTACGTTCATTGCAGCCAGCATCAAATCTTTACAAAGCAAGGCATTTAATGAAGACAGTGTTAAATCTTTTGCTTAAAACACGACTTTTTTGGGGCCAGTATCAAATTTTCTCAACGGACGACTTTCCTTTGTGGCCAGTGTGAAACCTTCTCAAAATGAAGACTTTCTCGACAGCCAGTAGGTATCAAGTGTTCATACAGTTAGTACAAAATGGCGACATGTCACATTCGAGTGATACGGCGAAGTTATTTACGACTTCCCGCGGTCAATCGGTGGGCTATTTCAGGCACTCAATGAACGAGTGAATGGAGCTGGATGACGGACTAATTAATAGCTAGGTATGTCCTAGGTAGGGTTACCACATAAAGATAAAATATAATGCTGGACATAGGCTATTAATTTTTTTATCTAGACTAAAAAGGATGATAATAGTTTTTAAGACTGTTTGTTTTATGTCAATTTTCAATTCCGGACGCTTTAGAATTACCTCCGGATTTCGGATGAAGGGCCAAGTTTCCGGAAAATTCTGGAGGTATGGCATCCCTACGTCTGAGTGAATGTTTATGATATATATATTATTATCACACATATGTGAAGCAAAATTGATATGTTCAGTGCCTAGAAAGACATTTTTATTGCATTTTTTAAGGGAATTAGGAACACTGGTATGGAATATATTTTATGTATGTATTATAACATTCGAGGCGATGTGGTCTACTATATGAATGTAATACAAAGGGAGCTAATAGATACAATTTAAACATTTTACTCAATTTCACATTTGTAATCAAGAAAAACGAAAATATGCGACGTTGCCAAAACAGCTTTTGTAAGAAAGCTCTGTAACCAACGTCAAATATACGTATGACCATTTAAAGATGGCGTCCGTTTACAAATAACTTTATGCCACGTTTTTACTAGAAACAATGTTGCGGATACACTGTTTCTGAGCACCACGTAGATGTTTACAGCAACAATTGTTGTGAGACAGAATAGTATCGCTTGCTCCCCACCACCAGCGGGCGATAAACACAAACAGCTGTGTTTGCCGCAACAGTTTGTGCATGTTTCAGCACACGGCGACTTTGCTTCTGAAACCGTGGCGTGTTAAACAAATATTAATTAATTAATTATTGATGTTAATTATCACGACGATAGTCCTTATGTGTAGCAGCATAAGGCGATTGACGTTGATTTTTATCGGCGTTTCCCGTTAGTGTGGCCCCAGCATTAGTGAGTACGTGCCTAAAACATCTCATTCAAATTTCTCTGACCGAAATAAATCGATAACATAATCGATAACATAATGATATATATTATCAAATCCATTCGCTGACGTCAAACTATCAGAATCAACCTTTAAGTCATTAAACTGAATCGATTAAGATTCAATTATGCGTAAACAAGTAGTAAAATATATGAGCTATTTACCAAGGACATAAAACGGTATATTTATGTCCCACATCTAAAGCAGTTACACGTATTGATAGTTATTGGGACCTTTCGGCCATGTGGAGCGGAGGGTTAAGTTGAAGTTGCACTTGGCGTATAGTTCAAGTTATTTTATTGTAGTTGAAGCTATATGTGACGTTCTCAATATAAAGGGACCTTATGGAGGAAGGCAGTTAAGCTCTTCTTATTCTTGTAACTATACGAATACTATGGTAAAAGTTCTAAAAACGACGTAACTGCCTGCCTCCATAAGGTCCCTTTATATTGAGAACGTCACATATAGTGGTCGCGTCGGAACATTGCAAAATATGTGCTAGAAAAAAATACATTAGTTTCTTAGGTGTATCCGGATAAATATTTACCATCGAATTAATCTGTACCTATATGTATATTTATTTTATCTATTAATGCCTTTATGTGCGTCCATGTCATTTACGTTTTGACGGACGACGTAAATTCCCCGGTTAATGATTCATCCGATGATGTGAAAGGCGAAATGCATCAGAATCACATGGCTGACTGATAAATGGTTGTACGACATTTTTTGTGCAGTGCAGTATTAAACCAAGGGGCTGTTTCACAATCGACAAGTAAATTCATCTGTCAGTTAAAGATAACCTTGTCTATTTACAAGTGTTAGGCTGCCTTTCCATAGAAGCGGCGACGAGCGGTGCGGAGAGGAGCTGTGGATTACAACCAATGTGATTGGTTGATTCCTACACAGCTCCTCTCTGCACTGCTCGTCCCCGCTTCAATGGAAAGGCAGCCTAAGCGAGGAGAATCTCTAATTTTATTTAATAGATATGCTTTACTTGACTATTGTGAAATAAATGGTAAATAAATAAAACTACTTTTATTAAGAAATGATCTCCCAGTGGGCCCCTTGCCTGGTCGACGCCGGCAATCAAACCCGGAGGGCTAGCCGATAGCTCACATAAACCGACAGTAAAGTTTTACGACCACTCGGTAGCGTGAACTGTGGTTTTAAGCTTAAAGCCCGAATTCCAAAATGGATACTTGGATCCTTCTTGGTTCTTACCGGCATAAACTTGTTCCCGCGAAAGAAAATCGTTTGATAAATGTTTAAATACTTATAAATTAAGTATAGGTGCTGTTGTTAAATTACTATTGAATTGCGTTATTATTAATATATATTTAAGCATAATTAAAAGCATGGTATCCAATTACTTGCTAAGCAACATTTCACAAACTTGTTCATTTCACAAACAAATCATTTGGCAAACCGCTTTTTTTCCGAAACTGTAAATATTTCAGGATTTATTTCAGGGCCATCGTGTAGAACCCTATAGGTTAGGTTAGGGATTTACAGTTTCGGAAAAAAAGGTGGTTTATCAAATAATATGTTGTTTAGCAAATGATGGTAGGTAAATCTAAAAGTATACAACTCTGTTACTCTCTGACAACTCCGTCACAATGGTTTCGCTTATATCAATGTGTAAAAATATAAATAAAGTGTCAAGATAACATTGACATGTAAGCCTACAATAAAATATGTAAAATAAAAAATAACCACTTCTGAAAAAAAATAATCTTGCCATTGTCGGGTAAAAAGAAGAACGACCCACTTACCTTTGTATTCGGCTAGCGTTGGATACCGTTTGAGATGCTCCAGGGACGCCGTTAGCTTGGTTAGTAACCCTGCCTCCGCGCGGTCCCGGGTACAATTCGTATGGGTAAGTGTTTGTATGATAAGCGCGAGCATTTGTTCGTGAGCCTTGAATGTTACCAAATCAACTTCAGCGGTATACGGTAAAACTTTTATAAATTTGTGTGTATCTTACCGCATCTTATCTATCTATCTATCATTATCTGTATAATTTTACGAATTTTCGTGGTCACGAATCAAACCTAACCTAAATATGCAATTAGCCTATTTCTGGGGTCCTAGTGAAAAGGGGTATAAATCAACTTAACTCGTAATAAAAAAGGCACAGAGTACACTAGACTTATACCCTTTTTCACCTACATTTTAGAAGACTTATACTCTTTTTCACTAGAACCCCAGATTTAACTTATGTAATGTGTAACGGTTTAAGTATAAAATACGTTTTCGCGTAATGCAGTTTGTAAAATCCATTTACCAAACGTACTTTTCGTTCAATGAACGGACACCATGTATTTTTGTATATATTTCTCTTTTATAAGTATAGTAAAGTTTGTCCTTGGCACCAATTTTTTTAATTACGAAATTTTAAATTATACCTCTGTATGATGGGACACTTGATACGGCACGATAGTTTCTTTTTGAACATTTTGGAGGGAAAAGTCGAAGGAAGAAGAGGAAGAGGAATAGGAAAGACCTAGGCTTAGTTACTTTGGCCAAATAAGTCAGAAGACCAACGTCGTGTCGTATCAGGAGGTGAAAAAATTGGCGGAGAACAGAGAAAAGTGGCGATTACTCTACCGACTAGAGCCTAGCTCTTAATTAAAATGATGATGATATCTGTAATGTTCCACAGATTCCATAGCGTCTATGTGGTCCCGCCCGCACCACTTACATTAAAGCCACCATTGCCCACCCAAAGAAATTCCCCGTAGAGTCGTCATAGACCAATTAACTGAGAGACTTGGAAGGCTTTATCTTGGGTTTGGCTTTATTAAGGCGCAGTTATCTTTATAAAAATCAATTGCCGTATGTAAGTGCGTCACTTGAGAACGGCTCAAGCGATGTGGTTGTTTTTTTTATTCCGTTGTTTTTTTGAAGCCGTGGGTCACTAGTAATTAATGAATATTTGTGACGTTCTCGATATAATGGGACCTTATGGAGGAAGGCAGTTACGCTCTTTTTATTCTTGTAACAATACGAATACTATGGTAACAGTTCTAAAAACGGCGTAACCGCCTGCCTCCATAAGGTCCCTTTATATTGAAAACGTCACATATTAAAATTTAAGGTTTAAAAATAGGTGATAGTTTTTTTGGGTGTGTCCTTGTATTTGTCCATTAGAACTTCTACAAGGTTTGACGGAATTAAAGGTGGAGGTGTATTGTTGAATTGGTTCTGATCCCAGAACTATCATATGTTTTGGCGCTATTGACATAAAAAGTACACGAACATAGTAGGTAACACAGACAGCCGTGTTTTTAAAGTCATGTTTTAATCTTTTTTAAAGTAGAGTTAATGACGATAACGCAATGTGTAATTTAGTGGTATAAACGAAATATTTCGTTACCAAAAGAAAAGAAAGACCGGATAGGTAAAATATCGTCAAACGAGAAGTTCTTTTTTTAAAACACTCGTCGCATATATAAATTGGTTAAGAATATTATTCCTATTTATTAGTCTTATTTAGAAGTGCGTGTGTGTGTGTGTGTGTGTATTCTATATGTAATCATTAAACAATTGAATTGAATTGAATTGAATTGAAGTGTGGACGTTGTTGTGAAGTTATTGAGAATTTTCCTGATCTTAACATTTATTTAACCCATTTATAATATTTTTATTGCCAAAGTTCAAGATTAATTATAAATGAAGTTTTAAAAACACTTGATAATGATTTATCACTGAAATGCTAAAGTTCGCCCGACTTGATACTATGTAGATCATTATAATAATAAACATTTAAATCTAGGTACCTACGTGAACCAGTCAAAAGTTTTATGTCTGTGGGTGATTATTTTAAGATTTAAATTAATTTGACACACCACACGCCAATGGTAGATAGAAAACCATATTAGGGGTTTTAACTAACTAACTAGTTTTAATTACATCATTAAATATAATGTAGGTAACACAATAAACATATAATGACTATAAAAATACCAGTAAACTACTATGTGTTCTTACATAAAGATTGCCGACCGAAGCAAAAACGCAGTATATGGACTTCGTACTCTTATACTGCCTTTTTCTTTTGATCGGCAGCATATCGCAATCTTCTATTATGGCCGTGTTTATCATGTGGATAAATGTGGATAAAACTTCTGTCACTTTCAGTTAATCTGACCAGTATGTAAGTGCGAGAGTGACAGGTGCTGTATCCACACTTTATCCTCCGCGATAAAGGCGGCCATAATACATGTGTGGAATAAATAATAGGGAATATGCATGTTTTTTTTTTGCTTTTTAAAAAGTCATTCATGTAACAAACAGTAGTGAAAAAATATTTTTAGAATAACTACTTATAAAAATAAACAAGATATAAGCCATCAAATATTTGTTCTATGGCCGTAGTGCCCGCTGACGTCACGGGGCATGTAGGATACCTCTGTCTAGTTAGTAGCTTTAAATTCTTATATTATCCGTAGTTTTTGGCCGATTTAAAGTTTAATTTCACTTTTTGCCATCTCCTTTACGGCTTTTTTTATATTTTGTTAAGAAATGCGGTAAAAAATGTTCATGCATATTCCCAATTGGACAGTGACCCGAGGTCGCTTCCCCTTAAGACGGCACCACAAAGTGTCGAAGCCAAGAACTTTTATCGACGAATCAACATTTTTATTTACTTTATGTCTTCATTCGGCTTCTTTCCGGTAGCTTAATAGTTAAAATCCATTAATGTTAATTATATATTCACTCGTTTATCTCGCATTAGTTTTATGACCTATAAAGGAGGCGCGGGGTAATTTGTAAGCAAAACCTGAGCCACTGTTTGGTAATTTATTTGTTATCGACGATTAAGACCGGATTAGCTTGGCGGTTGGTGTAACAGGTCGGGCGGTTCCTTTGAAGTTCACAATATAATGGCTTAATGTAGTTTGCACAAAAACTGGGCATGAATGACATTAGTTTGAACTTCATCTTAATATGCTTCGAAGACATTAGATTAGTCGTTTGTGTGAACCTAACTTTAAATTGGTCAATTTGAAATCGCATTTTTATTAAGGTAAGTTTTGTTAATTTTATTTAAATAAGAAGCAAAGAGCAAGTGGGTTTACTGGTTGTAGTAATCATCATTATCATAATCATATCAGCCGAAAGACGTCCACTGCTGGACACATGCCTTCCCCGAGGATCTCCACGACGCCCGGTTTTGTGCTACTCGCATCCATTGGCTTCCCGCGATCTTCACCAGATCGTCGGTCCACCTTTTGGAAGGCATGCCAACACTTTGCTTTCCGGTCCGCGGCCGCCACTCTAGAACCTTTTCGCCCCAACGGCCATCAGTTCTACGAGCAATGTGGTGGTAGTAATCTTCGCGACTTATTAACACCTGCCTCACCTAAGTCTAATTTGTTCGTTTTTCTATTGGCCACTTACTATCATCACGTGATCTACCAGTGACGCGATTGGTTTAGAAACGGAACGAATAGAAACGCTAGGTAGCGTAATGCATCTTGGCTAAGGGCCCTGTATGTAGTGCGAGAGGGACGGATGCTTTATCCACTCTTATCCACCGGGATTAAAGCGACTGCAATACGGGCGCAGGCTACGAGACGATACACCTTACAGACGGCTAGAGAATTCATTCATTATTATTACTTACTAGCTTTTGCCCGCGACTCCGTCCGCGTAGAAGTCGTTTATCGTTTTTCCCTTGGGAACTACCAAATTTTCCGGGATAAAAAGTATTCTACACGTTAATCCAGGGAATAAGCTACCTCCATTTCAAATTTCATCCAAATCCGTTCAGCCATTGCAGCGTGAAAGAGTAACAAACTAAAACACACACATTTTCGCATTTTATTAGTAGGGTTCTATCTTAAATAGCGTCATACTAAATGTTCAAATTTACTTTTATGTAAATTACTACAAGTAATCGCTTGAATAGATAGTGATTCTAAAACCAATATTAAGATATCAAAAATATATTGATGTTTTAATAATGTATTTGCATAATTATAATATTAATACAGTTATGTAATGGATGCGATTTAGAAAAGGCGATTATCTATATCGTCATGGTGGGTAAGCTTTGTTGATTAGAACTTAACGTTTAATATAATATTTGTAGCACGTGTTTTACATAACAGTCTATATGTATGTCTGTATGTATGTACCGATGTATGGATGTTATTAAAACTCGGATGTTTCGCTGTAGCTCTTCAACTATTGGCCCTGTTTTAATATACCCCATATGATTGCCTTAATTATGATTGTACAAGAACGCGGGAGATTACGCACCACAGTATCATACCAGAGCCCTTAGCCAAGATGCCCATCGCTAACTAGCGTTTCTATTCGTTTAGTTTTTAAACCAAACGCGTCACTGGTAGATCACGTCATACGGAGAGTCACGTGATCTACCAGTGACGCGATTGGTTTAAAAACGAAACGAATAGTTGGTAGTGACCCTGCCTACGAAGCTAGCGGTCCCGGGTTTGAATCCCGGTTTGGGCAAATATTTGTGTGATGAGCGCTAGTATTTGTTCCTGAGTCATGGATGTTTTCTATATTATATTCAAGTATGTTTTGCTCTATATAAAAGCTTAGTTTGGGACAAGGTCAATTTGTGAAAGATTGTGCCCTGATATTTATTTATTTATATAATCTAGCCAAGTTAAAATGCAGTTAAGTAACTTCGACAAAGGTATGGAATCTGTTGACGCGACTGATCGTTAGCTAGCGTGATTCCTAAACATTTTCATTTATTTCAAAAAACGTTAAAGTAGAGTAATAATGCATGCTAGGCCCCCAGATTCTGAACTATTCGTTTTGAGGTCGTTACGTATTACCGCCATCTATGAGCAACACTACTAACTATTAATCTTAATTTAAAGAGAAAAAAGTAGAAAACAGCTAAACTGAAACGCGATTAGTATCGCATGCACCTAAATGTACTAAGCGTTTCCTCCGACATCGACTGATTTCTTAAACGCAGTTAAGGAGACGTCAGTTAATGACAAAGATTTAAATGTGATGTTCTCAATATAAAGGGACCTTATGGAGGAAGGCAGTTAAGCTCTTCTTATTCATGTAACTATACGAATACTATGGTCACAGTTCTAAAAACGGCGTAACCGCCTGCCTCCAAAAGGTCCCTTTGTATTGAGGACGTCACAAATTGCGTGCAATCGCTACGTGCTGGAGACACACACTCAAGGAACCCATGTGTCTTTGAACAAAGTGTGGCTTAACGTTAAGAAAATACTTGGAAAAAACCGCAAGCCGAAATAAGGAGGAAATCACGAAATATATGTACCTAAAGGGTTATTTTTAAATCAGTGCGCAAATTTTGAAGGTTAAATCAGTATGTCATACTGACCAACTTTCACTATGAGACCAACCCCGAAATCGCGAAAAAAAATCGACCCTCCCATACATTTTGGCTAGTCAGCTGTAGATGTTTTGTATGGGAGGGTCGATTTTTTTTCGCGATTTCGGGGTTGGTCCCATTGTGAAATTTGGTCAGTATGACTACTGATTTAACCCCCTGTACAAATTTGTATATTGTTCTCCATACTACAATTTTAACAGTTTTATTCGATTTACTTTTAAAGTAACGGGGATATAAACATTTTTATAATAACAACATTTACCGCCCTTCAAAATAAATGCGATGGTGCACTCAGAATTATTAAAAAATACTTTTATTTTTAAGGCACCTCTTTTGACAACCTTTCGATACGAAACGCGCCATAGAATAGAATAGTGCACCGTACAAGATTACACTATGTATGCTCTAATTTATAATTAATTTTTAATTATTTGTTGTTAAAGCGGCAATAGAAATAAACACTGTGAAAATTTCAACTGTCTACCTATCACGGTTCATGAGATACAGCCCGCTGACAGACAGACCGACGAACAGCGGAAGCTTAGTAATATGGTTCGCACCCTTTGAGTACGGAACCCTAAACTTACTCAGTTTAATTGCCACTTGCCGTTCCGTGCCGGTTTGTAGTTAACTAACAATGTTAGTTAATTAATTATTTATTAGGCCCCTCCATCAGCTGGTTCAGGTAGAAACTGACACCTGTCTTCGTGCTGATTTAGCATTGCGATAATTACATTGTCTTGCTTTTTGCTATCAATTACTAATTATTTGCCGATTTGACACATTAAAAAGTGATTACTTGACACGGCTGCCGTGGGGACAGAAAAAATTTAAATTTGTGCTTGCGATGAAAATAAACGTTAGTCAAACGAGAACTGGGATGGAACCCTCACTTAGACACCAGGATCTACTGCATCATAGGGACTGTTCATGTATTACCTAAGCAGAATTTTAGTGAGTGAAGCTTACAAAGCTTCTAAAAAAGAAAGAAAGTATTAGTATATTTTTTACAAAATCTGTTTAACGGCCGCACTCAGAGACGTCAATTAACTTTTAAGTTTGATTAAACTTGCTGCTGTCACTTTCTTTGCTATAACAATAATAGAATAAGACAATAAGACGCAGCAATTTTAATCAAACTTAAATAATAAAACGTCTCTTGAGTGCGGCAGTAAGTTTGTATACACAGTTACGTAGCTATCGATATGGCAGCTAAATACGCTATCTTATGCCGGCGCGCTCGCCAGGCCCCCTAGCATGCATGCAAGAGAAAAAATTGACAAGTGCTAGGGAAAAAGAATACATCTATTCCATATTCTAACGTAAGACTTAACGCTTAAGGTTAAAATGAGGGCCCCGTCTTGATAAAAATAAAAATGCGGCTATAAAAATGTGAAAATCGCAATAGTCGCTTAGTAATAAACGGTAATAAAAGTCAGGACGAGACACTTTTATTTTAAACCTTAAGCGTTAAGTGTTACGTTTACGTTAGAATATGGAATAGATGTATTCATTTCCCTAGCACCTGTAAAATTTTATCTCATGCATGCATGTTAAGCCCGCAGTAGTCCCGAGCCTGTAGGTTAGACAGAGTGTATGTACTGACAGTAAAACGTTAATTATTATTATTTGGTGTCTTTACCTTATCTCCAATATAGTTATTTTCCTTGCATACTAAGGTATGCTAAATTGGTGACCCCAATGTGATCATAGATACCTATTACAAAAATCCCCCACATGTCACCAAAAATATGCAAAGCAAAGACCCCCTTCCCCCCTTCGGTGCTTACGTACTTGAATGGCCCCTTACCTAAAGTTAGAATTTGCTGGAAAATCCCCCCTTCCCCTAATTAAAAAAATATGCAAAGCAAAGACCCCCTTCCCCCTTCGGTGCTTACGTGCTTGAATGGCCCCTTACCTAAAGTAAGAATTTGCTGGAAAATCCCCCCTTCCCCTAAGTCAAAAATATGCAAAGCAAAGACCCCCTCCCCCTTTTCCGTGAATACGTGCTTGAATGGCCCCTTCCCTAAAGAATTTGCTCGCTCAGTCATGGCGGGGCCGTTGCAGTTTCCTTACCGCAAAAAAAACACATACAAAACATTTTTTTGTTTATTTTCCTGCCCCATGCTTCCCCATGCCATAGTTCAGCAGTAATAGTTCCTCTGATACATTTAACTTAACTATCCCCATGCATTTTTAAACATCAAATCTCTCGCTTGTTTACCGCTAAGTAAATGGTATTAATTTTATTACGTTAGGCATGTACGAGTACCACCGCTGTGCCATTATCGCCGCTGTGCCACCTCGTATTGTTTTAAACGACACAATTAACTAAATTGCAACTGGACAGTGATAACTTATCGGAGTTCTACGAATGCCGACTGAATTTTACAGAGCGAACAATGTATAGATCTCCCAAATTAAAATTATTATTGGCTGCAACAAAAGAACCCGCCTGGACTAATATAGTTCCTTTTGATTTATCAGTAGAGTCGCAACTGTTTATTACAAAGTAAATTCATTAAAGCAAGCGGCACAGGACTGGTCTTTGTGGCAAACCTTGGGGGAGGCCTATGTCCAGCAGTGGACGTCTTTCGGCTGAAATGATGATGATGATGAAATTAATTAAGTGATTTTTAATTTCAATAAACGATAATGACAGAAAATGTACACTTTTTCATATGTATATCCCAAAATGTATTAAATTTTTCAATAATAATCTGTTTTCTTAGCGTAATTAGTGTAATTAATTGTAAGTTTAAAAAAATCAGCCACAGGCTTCATCAAGGCGACAGTCGATCATCATTTTATTATGTAAATACTTAACACTGTACCAAATTCGTCAACATGTACTTATCCCAATTAACCCCGTCGATTATAATTTTCTGTTCTCAATATATTCTTAACTCTACGTAAAGGTTATCATTACGCAGTCACATTATTAGAGTGCAGAGAAATTCAACCCGCCAGCTTTTCGTATCAGCTGATAGGAGCAGAGGTGCTGTTTACACTTAACTGTTATTTTTGACAATATGACGTCTGTTGGTTAGGTACGCTGTAATCTGCATAGTTACATACGATAAAGCCAATGACTGTAATTAAAAAAGCCGGTCAAGTGCGAGTCGGACTCGCGCACCGAGGGTTCCGCACAAACTTGTAGGCATGTAAATAGTTCGTAAATCACGGAAATACAATAGAAACAAGTCCAGTATAAACTGATACGCAATAAGTATGCACTTTCGTACTTAGTGAGTGTCAGTTTATACTGGACCGTTTTTATGTGATGTAACTACAAATTAACGGTTCTCGGATTTTTTTCCTTTACTTGTGCTATAAGACATTGCTTCTTGCCAAATTTCACGATTTTAAGTCAACGGGAAGTACCCTATAGGTTTTGATTCCCTTGAGATTCCCCTCAATATGCGGCATAAACGGCTGTATATTTTGATTGCGTTGACTTAGATGTTTGAATTTTTCACTGATCCAAGGGATTGCAGACCTAAGTATTTGATATGAATTTCAACTTGACACCTCCACGCGTTCCTGAGAAAAAGGGTCTTGACAGACACACAGACAGACAGACAGACCGACGGACAACAAAGTAATCCTATAAGGGTCCCGTTTTTTTCATTTGAGTTACGGAACCCCAAAAAGAGCAGTGTCGTGGGACACCCGGTTGGAACGAACTTCCTTTTGCTTAAATAACACATCGCGTTCGCTATAGCAAAAGTGTCATGTCGGCCACTTTCATTAAAATACAGACTATCAGTTTCTCGTACGATTTTATACATTTTCTTTATAGCTTTTGTCCGGCAGGCCGCCTGACAGACTGCCGGTGGACGGTTAGTCTGTATTGCCCTTTACCGGAAATCAAACCCGGGACCGCTAGCTTTGTAGACCGTCACAACTAACCACTAGGCTAACCTAATAATTAAACTTAATAATAATGAAAGCGTGTTTTCACACGACGCCGATATCGTACATACACTTATCAATGACCCGAGATAACTTGCTCGCAATAACTTTTAATTTTAATTGCAATTACTGCAGACAATTAACGTTTTATGGCATAGTTAAAGCAGATAAACGTAAGGCTGCACGTCCATTAAATCTGGCCGAGCTCTCTTAACATCGCTGTTATTTACCCATTTATTTAGGAGGTAGAGCACAAGCAGTACGCAAGCTGTATAAGAGCTTATACAGTCCTTAAAGTTCTGAAACTAGAGTTATAATGGCTGTATAAACTCTTATACAGCTTTTGTGCTACTTGGGAGGTATCTAAGCTATTCTTAATTGATCTGGTTACACACCAGCGTGTAATCCATGTAGGAGAATAATTGTACAGGTAAAAGTGTACTCTATTTAATTGTCTTACGGGCCGTATTAATAAACTAATCTTGGCTGAGATGTCCATCTCAAGACAAGTTAAAAATTACAGTATTCTATGATTTGTCGTTTACGTTGTCGCGTCTCCAAGATCATTAGGTCCTAAGGGCCGTATTTATAAACTCATCATACTCATACTAATCTTGGCTGAGCTGGCTTTGCATTTCAAGATACGTCAGAAATTCTATGTTTTGACGTTTACTTTGACGTACCTTGAGACAGACATCTCAGTTAATATATTATTAATAAATCGGCCCTTAGAGCCGCATTAGGGCCGCTCAGGATATGTGTCTAACGTTTGACGTGTCAATAAACGTCAAGTCATAGAAAACTGTTATTCTGGCGTGCCTTGAGACGACGGGCATGTCACTCAAGATCTCATCTCAAGTTTATTAATACGGCCCTGATTCTCCTAGCTCTGTGACCATCTAGATCAGTCTAAAAATAATTCATGCAAAGCATTTACAAAACACTCGTGCTTATCGAGTTTTTGTGCAAGAGTCTTAGATTTCTACGTATTTAACTAGTATTTTTTTCTATAAAAGCAATTTTATCGTTGACGAGTATCTTAATTAGTTTAGAACTAGATCAGTGTCTGCTTACTAATACTTTATCTGTACTTTTTATAAAGTACCGACTCTCCGCAGACGAAGTCACGGGCGGAAAGCTAGTTAGTTTATTACATAACGCTTCGCCTAATCAAGTAACAATGGACGTGGCCCATTATCCTTGTTTTGTGCTCTCTCCGTACAACTTTCTGTTAATATTAACGGCCTAGATAAATAAACAATAAATGCGTTATGGCTGTCTTATCGAATCTTAAATTTACAGCCGAATCGTAAACTATTAATGAGATTAGGAAGTTAATGACTATATTAACGAGATAACGTTTCCGCTTTCCGTTACAATGGATTAATTTGAAATATCTACGTACATAGATGTTTAGATAGGGCTTGGATGTTAATTAACTATTATTTTACTCTTTCTAAAAGTTAAGCAATACATACTCTTAAGCATATTATGTTATTTCTCATGCTCTCAATTTAATGTATTTAAAGAATACTATAAACGAATAAGTTTATGTAAAAAAAACATTTTTGGGACAAGCTTTCTAGCTTCTTGCCGACTGTACTTTTTTTTGCACAGTCATAATTTGCTTATCAAGAAAAATCAAACGAGCCCAAACATGGCGGGGTTTTCTTGTTTCTTTGGAGTGACTGTGGCCACTAATTCCGCATGCAAGATTTAACCTTATCAAACTAACATGCAAACATTGCAAGTCAAATAAAAGCTTGTAATAAAAAACTGAGTGGTGGTGGTGGTGGTGGTGGTGATGGTCGACCCAAACCGCCGAGGGATTTTCAATCCATAATAGGCAAAAGAGGGAAATAATATCGAACGACTTAGCAGACAAAGTCGTGGGCGAAATGCTGAACTAGCAAATTTTTTTTATCTCATTTTCCATAAATCCATCCAATCAGTCCCTAATAACCTACTGCAGAGCCTCCTTTCTACTTCAGGCTGTCTGGACTCCGGACCAAACCTACTGGGGCCCCACGTTGGGCGCCAATTGTCACTAGGCGTCAATGTGAAGAGAAACAACGAATGGTAGCTGGAGGAATAATTTATATGATATTTTAATTTATATATTGAAGGTACCTGTAACAATGCATATAAAAAACTTAATATAAACATACTAGCTTTTGACCGCAACTCCGTCCGCGTAGAAGTCGTTTATGGTCAGTTTGGCGGGTTAACTTGACATGATGACGACGCAGTTAGCCTAGTTGGTAGTGACCCTGCCTACGAAGCTAGCGGTCCTGGGTTCGAATCCCGGTATGGACAAATATTTGTGTGATGAACGCGAGTATTTGTTCCCGAGTCATGGATGTTTTCTATATATTTAAGTATGTATTTCTCTATATAAGTATGTTTATCGTTGTCTAGTACCCATAGTACAAGCCTAGAGCTTAGTTTGGGACTAGGTCAATTGGTGTGAGATTGTCCCCTGATATTTATTTATTTATTTATGATTACTTGTTATGTACGCTTTGAATTAATAAATTAAATTATCAGTTTTCCCTTGGGAACTATCAAATTCTTCGGGGTAAAAGTATCCTATATGTTATAAGTTATAAGTTATCTCCATTCCAAATCTCATCCAAATCCGTTCCAGCCGTTGCAGCGTGAAAGAGTAACAAACTAACACACACACATGTTTATAATATTAATAGGATAATTTAAAACTTAAACCTACAGTTTGTGCCTTCCGGATAATAAGTTGGTTTGTTAGTAAATATTATTAAGTATTAAGCATGCACTTTATTGGACATTATCTGCAAAACTATAAAACTGTAAATTAACTTGACCTTGGTGATCAGTAAACTCGAGACGTAATGTGTGTGTGAATTTTATAAAGAAAAACAAAACTGCTGAGCGGAATTTAGGAAATTTTAAATATTTGAGATTATTTTTTTTAAAGGAAAACATTAAACTTTGAAAAAGTTTGAAGACTAGAAAAGGTTAACACATGCTAAGGTAGCTTTATTAGATACTTATTCCAATTAGTCCGGAATCCACGTTTTATGATAGAATAGAATAGGTTTATTGCATAACTGTGTGTGTACAGGTAAGTATTATTAATGGGCTATTATTATTTACTTAAATATAAAAAAAACTCTTGTCGATCCATACTATGTAGTAGTAATTGCAATGATAATTGTCTGCATGTCCGTGATATCGTTTTCTAATCCAGCTAATTTCACGATGCAATGAATTATGCAGCAATCAATCAATTCCACACACCGCGATGAGCAATTGTAATTTTACATTTCCTGGTATCGTAACCGTTCCGCTGTTTGCGTTGATTATTAAATTTCTCGAAAGGGTGAATTTCAGGGCGTTTCAACCGCCGTCATTAGTGTCACCAAATATATTGACGAAATCAATGACACTACAGCAACTTCTGATGCTGATAGAAACTACATCCCAGGTTCTGCTTCCGTGTACATCAGGAGTTGCTGGTAGGTGTCATTGATTTCGTCAATATATTTGGTGACACTAATGACGGCGGTTGAAACGCCCTGAAATTCACCCGAAAACGTTTTAACCTCCTAAAGCCCCTTGTATAGTCGAGGACAGAAATATGTATACACTTTTGGACCTTATTACAATGGAATAAGGTGAAAAAGTGTAAACATATTTCTGTCCTCGACTGTACAATAAAATGTACATAATACGACTATTGGAATAAAGATCCATTGCAAAGGAGATAGAGTGGAATTTCTTTTGTTTTCATGACAGACAATTAAATTAGAAAATAGACTCTATTCTATTCAGAATAGGTTCATATTCCATTGGCAAATTTCGTTGTATGGTGGACCGTAGGAGGTTAATGTCTTTTTACATTTCTTATAAGAATAAGTTTTTTTATAGTGTGGAGAAGGCAAACGAGCAAACAAGCCCCCAGCGGGCTTAACATGCATACACGAGATAAAATTTGACAGGTGCTAGGGAAATGAATACCATCTATTCCATATTCTAACGTAACACTTAACGCTTAAGGTTTAAAATAAAAGTATCCCGTCTTGATAAAACCGCTATAAAAAAGTGAAAATCGCTATAGTCGCTTAGTAATAAAAGGTTAAAAAAGTCAGGGTAAGACATTTATTTTAAACCTTAAGCGTTAAGTCTTACAAGTTAACTTAACTTTTAATAAAAAGGCTATAAATCATATACAGAGTTCATTAGACTTATACCTTTTTTCACATGAATTTTAGGAAACTTATCCTTTTTCACTAGGACCCCGATTTGACATAGTCCTTTAGTGACTTAGGAATCAATTTAATTGACTGTACCTAACGATAACTCAGGGCCTTTTTACCCCACTCAGCGAAGTCAAAAGAAGGATAATGACTTTGACAGTGTCCAGTCAAAGTCATGAATAAATATATATATATACATTCCTAAGATGCCATAAATAACTACACACCTCTATGCTACTAAGAATTAGGTCGTGTATACATATATTTGAACGCGATGACTGTATAGATATTTATGCATATTTATAGATATGTATGTGTGTGACTAAAGATCAGATGTTACCTACACCGATTTTAATAAATGGGGTGTCATAATTATGATTCGTCAAAAACGTGTGTCATATACATATATGACACACGTTTTGGACGAATCATATAAAAATCGTAAGGGGGCGTCGTATTAGTCGCCAGTGGGTTTAAAACTTTTAAATTATTCCAGTTTTTACTAGTTCATTTTGCTTCTATGTCCTTAAATTGTTAACGTCATAGTAGCTCTTACTCTCAAGTGAATAAGACCTATGAATCGATCATAATGTTAACCATATGTGACGTTCTCAATATAAAGGGACCTTATGGAGGAAGGCAGTTAAGCTCTTTTTATTCTGGTAACTAAATAAATAAAAATAAATAAATAAATATCAGGGGACAATCTTACACAAATTGACCTAGTCCCAAACTAAGCTCTACGAATACTATGGTAACAGTTCTAAAAACGGCGTAACAGGTTATATTGAGAACGTCACATATGATTACGGTAAAGTTAGACGCAGGATGGGCTACCAAAGTGATGATTATGTTATGATTGTCCGTCAAAATTAGTCAAAAGTGAGGTTTAAGACAATATCAGGCCCTAAACGAGACAACATGTCTGCTTTCTCATTATCCGTCCGTTTCACGAGCTGGGTTTCGACCCGCAATAACTCGAGCACTAATGACTCGAAAGTCACAAAAACAAATAAACGGCCATTAAAATTGAACTGGACGACAAAAACCCGCTACCTGCCTGTTGACACTGCGTCCGCAGTAAACTCACGCGCAGTAGGACAACCGAACACGTTATCAAAATAAATATTGGGGACACTATTTATATATGTGAATTATTTGTGTTAATATTAAAAAACATGTATTGGATAAATACACAGTTCGCACAACCATAGATACAATGAAGTCTTTGACCTGGCTGGGTGAATGAGAAGTTATTATTTAAATAATTTATGGGTACAAAGAGAAGGCCTGTTGTCGTGATGTACCTACGATTGTTATTGTTCATAATATCACAGTTCCTTTTGAAGTATGCTTTACCGAGAATTGAACCCGGGACCCTGGCTTCGTAGGCAGGGTCACTACCAAGTACCTAGGCTAACCGCATTGTCATAATTAGGTAACGTCTTGCTTTGCTTTGGTCAACATTACTTTGTCAATGCATAGGCCAATTACTAATAACGGTCCAGCAGGACTAAGGAGACTGACCACTTTGTCTGTGCGAAGCAAAAAGGAGGGTCATGTCGTTAAAAGTTTACGTATTTATATTAGGTACTAGTAACACATAAAAAACATGTGCCAAATAAAAACGATGGCGCGACGCTAACGTCACGATTAAAAGAATACCTAATCAATAAAACAATAAACTGAGATGAGAACCTCTTCTTATTTATACTTGATTAAAAATAAGGTGATATATCAGATTAGTATACATAATATAATTATAAATAATTATTACTCAATGCTAAAATATTTATTGCCCTACTGCCATAACAACCACTGTGTCAGAAATGAGGGCGACTTTACTCTTAACTAATTTCTACCATCGCTACCGTATACGAGAGTGTTAATTGCCCTAAGAGACGAGGACGACCATACAAAGTTTACCCAAGTTGGACAGGGACGGAAGATAACACGACAGCAAAATAAATAGTGGTTTCTACCAGTTGCACGGTAGCTCTCGTAAAGGTATTCGGTTAACCCTGCAATGATCACGTGGGTATTACAATATGGCGGTTCGTGGGTGTCTGACTGGCCAGTCTCAAGTAGAATTGGAACGGAATTCAAATTTGATAACGATCCTTTTTTTAATCGGGTTTTTTAATTTTAATTAGCGGCCAGTGTTTTGTTTGTAGTAAGCGGCATCCATCCCACTTAAGGGTGATTATCAAAAAATATGTACGTAGTTAAGGCCTTAATTAAGAAACGTTAATTTTCTTCCATTGTATGATGAAAGTTAACCGTACAATTAATCAATCAATCAATCATATGGCTAACAATCATTTTCTTATTATGTCAGCATTGTATTCTGTTATGTCCGTATTAAATAAATAAAACTTAGTAAATATGCTTATCTTTCGATACACAATGGAATAAAATGAACGTATCTTAATTAAGTCCGTAAAAATGTAATTTTTTTTGATAATCACCCTTAACCCGTTGCTTGGGTTGTGATCTATTTTTCTTCTTAAAACTTTCGTTTCGAGAAAATATTACAAACAAATGCTAAAATTAATAGAAACGAGAAATGTTAAATATTTAAGTATTTTATCAGAAATGTCCATTGCGTTTTAAAAGTGCTAATTATTACAATGGGGTACCCTTTAATTTGGGCGAAAAATTTTTCTCAAAGAAAGTGTAACTATTTCAGGATTTATTTCAGGACCATCGTATAGAACCCTATAGGTTAGGTTAGTTTTATAAAAATCCTGAAACATTTACAGTTTCGCCAAATGCGTCTGGCCAAATGAAACGGTTGGGAAATGAAACAGTTTGGGAAACGTGCGGTTGATAAACACTATAGTGAACCTGGAAATGACCATATAATAGGGTCATAAATAAAATTGTCTAATAGAGTTATCATCAATATTTTTGTAAGTTGGATATGTATTTTAACGAATTGGTTTCAATTATTAGTTCCATTTTATGTATATCTTTCAAGGACTGCGGTTACAAAGTTATGTATAAAAAGTACGTTAAACTTAAAAAAAAACACACAAAAGATAGACTGACAACTAGGATTAAAAATATTATAAAGGTTTTTTACACCATACAACACAGCCAAAGGATAAATAGACTTTTGTTGATCCCATAACGAAACCCGCAGCAGTGAAACGGTTGGCCGAGTTGACAAGTTGACAGCCATCAGAGATCACCGGTATCGCTGATACGGTTAATTAGTAATAAATGTTCGCCATCAAAGCACTTTGGCACCCAAAGCCGTTTGGGGGTTAGCTGTACCTATAAATACAAGTACCTATGTAAGTATTATGACTACGTCATAAGTAGATTGCTTTTGTATTTTGTCGCTTTAAGACGATAGACACCTTTGTACAGAGGTTTGACACTACATAGTCAAATCTGCCAAGTTCCACTTATTGTTAGTAAAAAGGGTACAGTTAGGCTGCCTTTCCATAGAAGCGGAGACAGGCGGAGCGGAGAGGACCGGAGCTGTGAAAGGAGGTATGTGATTCCACTGAGGCGGAGACGAGCGGGGATGAGTGGCGTGGCGTACTATACAAATTTGATACAGTCGTCTCCGCTTGACTGTTTCCATTGAAGCGGAGCGGAAGCGAGATTTGGTTTACAACCAATGTGATTGGTCGTTTCCTACACAGCTCCGCTCGTCTTCGCCTCTATGGAAAGGCAGCCTAATCGTTGGTGTGTTTTCTCTAAATTTTAATTGCTCGAATGCTTAGACGATTGAATGATGAATGTATAAATGGTTTAAGAATGTTGATGATGTATGTGAGTCTTTCTAATATTTCGGTATCATGAACGTCTTTGTGTAGTCTATTGGAATGTTATTTTAGTATTTATTTGTCTTAAGTCAATATTTTTTTTTATTGTCAGAAGAATGAGCAAAGCACAAAAGTCAGCATCTACGTGACGTTGACTGTACCACCTAGAATGGTTAAGTATAAAGACGGCGACCTCTTGACGGCGCGGTTAGCCTAGTTGGTTCGATGCCGGCTAAGGACAAATATTTGGTGTAAGTAATGCGCGCAAGTATTTGCTCCCGATCCTTGGATGTTTTCTATTTGGTATTTAAGTATCTCTATATAAGTATGTTTATCCTTGTCTAGCACCTGCAGTACTAGCCTAAATAATAATTTTGGATTCATTGTGTGATTGTCACATCATAATAGACAGGGTGAAATTAAATTCAGTGTCCAAATTTTGGAGGTTAACTCAGTAAGTCATACTGACCAACTTTCACTATGGGACCAACCCCAAAATCGCGAAAAAAAATCGACACTCCCATACTAAACATAGTCAGCTGACTAGCCAAAATTGTGGTCTCAAAGTAAAAGTTCGTCAGTTTATGACTTACTGATTTAACCCCCAAAATTTGGATAGTGAATTAATTTCATCCTGTATATTTTTTTACACAAAAATTGGATAAAGCTCAACTGATTAATAACTGAATTTGTCACCTTGTACAGTAATTTAATAATTCAAAAGACAATAACGCGGTTTTTTTTATTTCATTAATTTAAGGTGTAAGTGTTATTTGTTAATGAAGTATTTTTTGCGAATTTGATGAATAAATACACACAGCACAATACAACACAATCACACACATAACACACGCAATACAACAGGCCTCGGCTGGAATGATTTGGAGGCATTAACTCCCCTCTCCATTTAGACTGTCTGAATATCACGTAGTCTAATAAGCCCTTATCATCAGCGTAGAAATCATATGCCTGTAGGTAAGTCCAACTACCCTTAATATACCTACTGTTTCTTTATTTCTCATGTTTCAAATGTGTTGATATATGTATAAAGGCCCTTTGCCCAAAGTCTAACTGGTAGAGAGTGCCTTACAGCATTAAGTTCAACTCTTGTAGGTCAGTTATACTATTTTGTGGAATTAAGATTATATAAAATAAATAAATAAATAAACTCCCCGAGTTGACTTCTGACCTTTCCCGACGTCGGCCATCTTTAATAATTTAAAAGTACATAATATACCCATTTCGTAATCGGCAGGATGAGGGAAATAAACAAATTATCGCGACTTTAATTGACTATTTACTGGACGTAATGGCTCCGATGCATTATTTATGTATCGATAAAAACCGTGCGCCTGCACATGTCTTAATTAATATAAGAATCACTAATTTAGTGGTGTACACTGTGACACACTGAGTAAACAAATGTAGAAATAATCCCTCTAAAAATATAAATGCATAAAATAGTCCAAGTTCTCAAGTGCCACCAAAGAAATATATCTAAAAGTAAAAAGATGACAAATTTGGCACTACATTGTCGACAGTTAAACCAATTTATCGCGACTAATGTACTTTAAGCTCTAACTTGGCAGTTTTCCCAAATACCCATATCAGATGATATTATAACTTAGAAAACTGCCGAGTTAGGGCTTAAATGCATCGCAATAAACTGTCAACAATCTAGTAGATTAGATAGATCCCTAATTTTGGTGCCACATGAGAACTTGGCCTATTTTTTACATTTATGTTTTAAGTGGGATATCACTACATTTTGGTAGGTAGTCCAGCAGCAATATTATGATATAGAATCGAGAGTAAACTTAAATAGACCTCTGATAGAATTAATCTTGCGTTCATAATCAAACTCGTAGTAATAAATGACAATAGCATAGCAAAACAAACAGTAAAATATCAAATAAAATTATCTACAGTTACTAGTAACAATTACAATTGGCATTATTCCCTGAATGCCATTCAGGGCTCAGCCCACTTATAATTCGAGTGGACGTGCAATTTACCAGAAACCAATTATTCCACGTCCATTGAAGGATTCCACGTCAATTCGGACATCGGTGTCACACCCGCTGTTTCCCTTTTTGTAAACACAAAGTTATTTTTGCAGTCAATACAAATGATTTTGCAAACGTTTTTAACGATCGAACGGCTTTGTTAATGGTATTAATATAAATTTGTTTAAAGTTAAGTCAATTATGAACACAAAAAGGTCAAAATTGGACTTAAGCGTGTTTACCACAAGGTGTGGTAGTCCTAAGTTTATCGGCTTATACTTTTTTTGTCCATGCACCTTTTTATAGTTACACTGTATTATGAGTGCAGTGATGTGGGTCTAAGGTTTAATTTGGGGTGGGTATTATTTTGACTTAAGTCATTTTTGTTATAAAAAAATTTGAGTGGATGTTTTCTTGACAGATTACAACTTAGTCGCTTAGGATTATGAGAATTTAAAACTGTACACAAAGTACGATTTAATAACACTACAAGCTTAATTGTAATAACACAATTAATTTTACATGTAGGCAACAAAGTAATGTAATTGCTGCCATTTTCCAACTGGTCTATAACGAGGTGTTTTTTAACTGTGTTGTAAATAGCATCATATTAGCATTTAAAATAAATGTACCCTAATAGGCGCGTACGCAACAGCTTGGCTGCCATTGGCTACAGGATCCTCATTTATATTATAAATACGATAGTGTGTATGTTTGCTTGTTCCATATTCACTGTTCAGCGCCTTAACTTAATGTAAATTTTATGCAGAGATTTTTATAACTCGGACATAAACAGGCTCTTTATCTTCGATATGCAAAAGAATAGCAATAAACGATTTCTGCGCGGATGAAGTCGCGGGCAAAAGCTAGTAACTTATAAGCTTAAGTTTCGCAGTGTGAGCTATTACTCTGAAAACGGACAGCTACTTGACCACAGTCAACTCGAACGACCACTTAAAAAACAGGCCTTTGAGTATTTTCTACAACTGACTAAACTATTGTACAAATATTTTAACCTTTGGTACATAAAAATTTTTCCCCTCATCCGTAATAAAGTCGTAACAGAATTTTATAAAGATCTCTGCCATGTGGTGTAGGTGCCATGCAATATGGCACTTGAAGCTTTTGTGTGGTGATTGGCGCTTGCCTGGCCACCCAGCCGCGGCTGTCACTCAAGCAAACATGGGTTTACTTGTAAACAATACACAATAAACGCCTTTGTCAAATCCTTTGTCAAAACTAGAGAGGGAAAAGGTGGTAAGTGAAATTTTCGAGTTTTGAATGAATTGCTTGTTGATTGGGTTTTTGGTAATTACAAAAAATAAGAAGAAAATTGCATACTTAGTAAATTTACTACTATTTATTTCAAATAACTACCTTATACCTAATTTCAACTTTAGTGAGACATTACTCGTTAAAATGAAAAATAAAAATTGACAACATGTCAAGAGTTTTCTGTAAATAAAAATATATATGAGTAAACCGTTGTATTTCCTTTTAATTTACCTTTTCCTTAGTCAGATGCATTTCTGAATGAATAAAACTAAATAATATACTTGATACATACATCTAAGTTTTATCCCTAACAAAATTAAACAATTATTTGAAAATTCTAAAAATCATACTTACACTCTTTTACCCCAGACCAATCCACCTACAACAAATACAAAAATTATCTAATAAAATTGGATTTTGCACGTCTCAATGCACCAGAATTGTTCACAATGAGAAGTCAATCATTTTCGAGTTAGCCAAGATGGCGGACAAAAGGCTGAATGAAAATAGCAGTGACAGACAAATTTAATGCTCAGTGATGGATTTATGGCAAAAAGGTTACAGGAAATTATAAAAATAGAAAATTATGACATGGATTGTGATTGATAAGTCCATTATTTAATAAAAGATTTTTGTCAGCGTATTTAAAAAAAGGTTATGGTTGGTGGGTTGATTTCTAAATGGTTTCTACATAATGTTGGTAAAAAATGGTGGGTAAAAAAAACTAAAAATAAAAAGAAGGTTTTTTTAATGATTTGAAAGTATTTTTAGATATTTTATTTATTTCTAACGACTTAATTTTTTTTTCTTGCTTGCGATGTCTTTCATTCTGCAACAACTTAAAAAAAACATGGACAGACAGATGTACTTACATATTACTCGTATGAGTTTAATAAAACCGACAATTAATAAAGCTCCCACTATAAAATTATGACTAGAGGCGTGCCATTACCCACCTATCGATGTCGATAAAAACTTATCGAGTAATCGTGAGTACGGGATGGTAAGGGCGAACATCCACTGCGAGAAAGCTAGGCGGAGCCTTTATTTTATCTTTTAATAAAAATAAATGTCGAATAACAAAGATTCATTTCAAAAATACGATCTAAATAATGATGTTCAAAGTCATAATAGTTTCTAGATGAAAGTAAAGTGTACTATTTAATTATTAATCAAGGGGTGTTGTGTCTTAAAGATTTACAGTAACCCAAAAATTACCTCTTAACATTATTTATTTAATAAAAACAACATGAAATGGTATGATTTCAATCACGAACCGGGTTTTGGTACAAATACAATGTCTTTGATCTTTTGATCTAAGAGTGATTTCTTAAGACACAATTGTTTTAAACTTGCTTTCCCCCCGACTTCGTCCGTTTATACTCATGTGTCAATTTTCCGTTTGGAGTTATTATTTTTTCAAAAAAAAAAAAAAAGTATGTCTATTCTTAGGGCCAAACTATTTTTCTGGAATGACCAGCGATCGACCTTGATTTCACCGAATGGTAAATGATGATGAAGTTCATGATGGAGCGCGCTGGTGCAATAGGTAAAAGTGAAATAGCTATTCAAGTCTATCATCAAACAATATAAACTACAATGGACGGCGGTCCTAACCGTGCGAACAGCTGATTAATTTAGTGAGAATTTATTCCATTTCTGTTTTTGCATCACCGCTTTCCGCTACGCAGTGTAATCACCGCTAATGGATTATTAGAAGAGTTGAATAAGACGTAGAGTTAACCTCTAATAGAAATAAAATAACAGATAGGTATCTAAATAAATAGACATCACGATTCAGGTCTTAACAGTAGTATGGCAAATGACGTTTAAACAACAAGGTATTCAAATCGTCACGTATCACCCAATATTATGAAGAGAGCGTGCGGATCTTGTGACAGTGTGTGAAGGGTGATCCTCGGAACCACTGCACCTATGTGGAAAAAATTTTCACCATTTGAAAGCTGCACATTATTCCAGATGGACATGGGCTACATGGGCTTAATTAACCAAAACGAAGCGAGGACGAGTCGCTAGTAAGAAGAAAAATTGTCTCGTAAACTATCGTTAGTAATTATCAAGACAATTTTGTTGCCTGTTGACAATTAAGTTGCCTATTGATTAAATTGAGTAATAATTGATCATCAATTACAGTTCAATTATACTATGATGTATATTTGCTTAAACGCTTAAACAATTATCTCTCATAATTCCACAGCAAATTCTTACTCTAATCAATTTACCTTAAGAAATGACTGATTAGAGAAAAATCCTTTTACAGACAAACATACGGTGGTATAATGAATACAGTAAAAAGCGGAGAAACAATTATAACGCAGTAAATAATGGCAATTATCCAGACAACGTGGGAGCAACCGTTACGCGGCGCTAGTGTGGCCATTTTACAGGGAAAATTTAAGACAAGTCCCGAAATCATAGATGATTTTTTTTAAACTCACTTTTCAAATTTACTTATTAGCCGGCGAGTGTTGTTCCGTCAAGGCATTGTTAACACCTTGTAGTTACAAGTGTTTTTGAATTTCAGGTTTCGTCGCGTTCGAACATTCAGCTGGCTTAGTATTGACGCATTTGTGCGACGTTCAGTCCAGGAAATTCCTAACATTTTGCGCCAGCACTACATTCCGAATAAATTGATTAAAACCGCATTTTTTATTATTTGTCAACTTAAACAAAATGTCACAGCCATATTCAGAACACTAATGACACACATTGCTACTTATTCTACGTAAGGTGAAATTTGCAATTAATACCTAAACTTTTTATGGTGAGAGTGAGAAGAAATGCGTAGAGCAGCGAAAAACGAATTCTAGGAGTGGGAATACTTAGGCATCTTAATTTTTTTTCCGTTCCCAGATTTTTAACTTCGAATAGATCCGTGGCTTTAATCTTGGAAACGGACATTAGTCTATCACAAATTGTTAATCTCATCACATTTTAAAACCTTCATCCTCCATTTTTCCAACGCATGGCGACCGTCTCGTTGTATTAATGCACTGTAAAATGCAAGTACACAATTCTTCTCGCTTTGAGGAGACCACCCAGTTCTGGAGATAGCGGATTAGCAGAAACAATGCCAGGTTAATTGACAGACGGCAAATAGAGAAAGTTAGGAATAACAAGTGATGAACACAATGTGAGGCAGACTGAGATCCATACAATGCTAAAGTATTTAGTTACTGGGTCACTAGTAAAGCTGATAGCTTGTAACTGTTGTAAGTGTAAGTCGAGCGATTTGCTAATACATTGCGTGTAATGTCAATTAACTACTGTGCGATGGGCGTCTCAGCCGTACAATGAAGAGATAACTCGCACGCCGCCGCCGCAGCCGCTCAAAGCTGGCCAGTAAGGCGGAAGTTACCTGCGACTTGTTTGTCGCTCGTATATCCGGCCCTTTCTAACTAGTCCGTAACGATAGAGATGTGCTAGCTACTCAGAAAGATATAGAACCGAAAAACTTTTCATGGTATGGAGCAGACCAACGAGCTCACAGACTAATTGATGGTGAGTAAGCTCTAAAGCCCATAGACATTTGGGGTCACAAGATTCCTGTTCGACAAAGATGTCCCTATGGAATGAACTAATTTTGTTTCGCCATAAAATATTCGATATTTCAATAAAAAATTTAACCGCATTTAAACATCTTACATTCAACCGAATGGATATCTAAGCCGCTAAAGTACTATGTCGAAGTGACGTAATCAATCAATCCTACGAGACCTAACGATTTGACTAATTCCATCACTTTGTTCCACAGTAACCCAAAAATCCAGAAGAATCAGAATAACAATACTACAGACTTTGCTATTCCGACGATGTTATTAAAAGGTAAGGGTTAGGGTTTGCAATATCCGTTCACTTTTTACATTTGAATAATATGAATATTTCGATTTCATGTATTCGAATATTCGGATTTTTCGGATAATTTGAATATTTTATGAAATAAAACGAAATAATGATTTCAAATTGCGTAATCAAAGATATTATGTTTAAAAATGCAGATATTACCCTAAATATAATATGAAAAACACAATTTATTGTAATTAACAATAATTAGGTACCGGGCGACCCCGTTTTGTCACTGGCTTGCTCGATTATAAGTTTTAGGGATCTAAACTGTTTTTTTTTTGCCAGGGAGTATAATAAACAGGAAATTCGTTTTAAAGCCTCATGTCATGTCAGTAGGTATGAAGAAAAGCTATTCTAGTGTTTTACTAAAGGCATTTAACTATTTAAATCCTATCTTTGTACTATTCAAAATATCCGATTTATTCGAATAAGTAATATTGATGAATTCGGATTTTATTTTTGGCGGATATTCGAATAATATGAATATTCGAATTGCAAACCCAATAAGGGTCCAATTAGACTCCACCATGTTCACTTTACATCACAATGGGAGATCACAGACGGACCGACAGGCGGTCACTTGTACATTACGAGTGGAGTGACTCACGCCGTGTCGACGTACGACTGGATATAGGTAGCTATTATCAAAGAAGTAAAAGTTTAAAGATAAGGCACAGATTAACACATTCGCCGCCGACCAAGTAAGTCTAAGTGGAACATCCGATTTTGTTTACATACATACCTACCTACATACTTACACATACATGTACTCTTAAAATCTATTCATTTGGCTTTGCTCAGTCGGGTAAAAAAAACTGACTAAAAACGAAAGGATCTTGTTTCTTGCATTCCCTATACTAAATTTAAGTAAAGCAATACGTATTATAATACTTATAGTAACACTTTAAATACGAGTAAATCTACTCGTATCTTCTAATTACAATTTGTACTAACCAATTTATTAAGCTTATAGAACTCGAATCGTTAAGCCGATGAAACCAACACCAGCTCGCTCTCTTTCCCTCATCATTCTTACCATCAATCCAAAATTAGAGAGGTGATTCACATCGTTTTATTATCGATAAAAATCCGGATCAAATGAAGTATTCAGCGCGGTGTAAAGTGCCAGCAGTGTTGACAGAGACGCAGTCAATAAATCACTCGCCGCTATAGGATCAATGTGTGCTGATTGTGCATCGTGCTTTTTAGTGGGAGCTAGTGATGGGAGAACAAATCGATATCGATACAATTGTTTATTTAAATTTATTAATTTTCTTGAAAAATAGATATTGTCTATTTAATGGACTCTAAAACAAGTATTTGAAAATTAAGCGGACAAAATAAAAGTAAAGAGCAACACAGACTAATAGTCGCCGCCTTATCTCGGCCTGTCCGTTCATCGTATTAGGAGTTTAGGACACAGACTATCTATCAGTTTCTCGTATGATCTCATACTTTTCTTCATAGATTTTGGCCGACAGGCCATTAAATAGACCTGGGTGGGACTGTCGGAGGACTGTTAGACTGTGTTACCTTTAAGACTTTAAAATCGTAATAAGTAGTATCTCTCTGCCCGTGCAACGACAAAAAACGGTTAAAAAATACTGTAAAGATATCTCATTTGACCCCAAGTATGCCATTAATTGAACTATGGAACCATGTTTATCAGTAATACTGTATTTTTTAAACTTCGTAAGGTCGTTAGAAAAAGAGTAACTAAAATCAATTTCTAGTATAATTATCAATTCTGTGTCAATACCGACGAAACGATTTTATTGTATCCATTACAAGGAATTATGTAATTAAAGTTGGGTAATAATTAGTGTATCAAATTTGCTACTGTCCTCTTTTCAGCACAATATGAACAATTAAAATACTTGCAAGAAATATCAATTATAATCAATGTCGTGTTCGTAATTAGTTCATTTGAACAGATATTTCATTTTCTTTTGATTGTGGTGATTATGGCAATTATGTTTATACGTATATTACAGTTAAGGTCAGTTATCTTTTTTTTTTAATTTAACAGCAGGGTCCCCTAAGTGGCGCTAAAGCAGTTCATTAATTTTAAGGCAAAAAATATGCAAATGTAATCTTTTGAATGAACCGCTAAAATACGCCATTATGGTCAAATGAGCGATGCAATATTAAGAACAGTACCAAAAATAAAAAGAGTCTTTTCATAAAAAGGGTCGTATGTGTATATTTAATTTACTGATTTACAATATGCTTAAAATACGGTAGGTTACTTCTAATTCTACTACTAATAAAATAAAATGTAATAGTTGGATGTTTGATTATACTCGTATAATTTATCGTGTTTTTAACCTGTATCGTGTTGTTGAATGGTTAAACGGATTTGGATGGAATCTGTCATACACGTTTGAAATAAATATAATATCCTAAAAAAAAAAATTAATTTAACTTAAATTTCCTGTGGAAATAACGTTTCACGAGTTCTTCGTTGTAGGGTAACAGGAGTATTTAAAAATGCCAATAATACTTAGCTATCTAGGCTTAACATCTATCGATAATGTCTTACATCACTAGCCAAACGTTTTTATCCGCTCATTGGTGGTCCATCTTCACATCGAACAAAACTGCCAAATCATGGAATGCGATTCAAATGTGACTACGATATGACTCCGAGAATACCACCCCACTTTACCCGTTGCTTATAACCTCCTTTCTTTGGCACTAAAGTTGAGAGTAAAAAGGTTGAGGTTGCTTTGAGTTTTTGTCTATGGCAGTAAGTTTTATTTTGTGTCAGCGGGAGATAAATAGTTGTCTATTAAACAGTTATTATCTGTTTATTGATGCGAGTTAATAAAATATTGTGCGGTCGACGATACTGTGTGGCTTTTAGTGTTGGATTATTTCCGGTTTAGTTTTGCTGAGTTGGTTTATTTTAGTTCATCAGTCTTTTTTTTATAATACCTTAAAGATACACATTTTTTAATAATGTAGGGCCATTTAAAATAAAATTTGAGGAATTAAACTCACTGGCCCACATTTAACTGTCAGATTTTTTAAATATGTTTTTTGCCATTGATATAGGTATATTTGTCAAATAAGTTTGTCACAGATTTTAAGGTAAACAATTTCGATTACCAGGAAGAAAAAAAATGTTAAACTATTTTTCTTATTTTTTTTATATTGGTTAGTCAAGCACGGAGTATTTATTGAAGTTAATCGAAATACGCTAGAAAGGTGGAATGCCATATAAAAATCGTATCTTGTCAATATTTCTGGCTATAACCCTAGAATCCGTACAACGCGTGGCTTATAAAACAAAACACTTCCATTAGGCTGGCGGAGCCCCGCAGCGCGGAAATTGCCGGCAATTGGCCCCCCGCGCACGCGCGCTAGCGTTGCTGCGTCTGCGCCGATTTGCAGTAAAACCCCATCGTTAATATGTTTGTTTTATTTCCTATTGATTACTTCTTTCAAATGAGTGATTTCGTTGGATTACGAACATAAAGTTTCTGTTTACGTTGCTCTAATGGCAGATTTTATAGGGTCTCTCCAAAATTTTGTGACATCTTTAAACATTTCATGCCGCAAATTTGGGCTGGTTATAAGCATCAGCAAGACCCAAGTTTTAAAACAACCACCCAGAGGATGCCACGGGGATCCTTGCAATGTCGCACTGGAGGGCGCTGTGCTGGAGGAGGTTTTAAACTTCAAATACTTGGGTACTCGAATACGAAATAATAACACCTTGGCATCGGAGTTGCCAGCTCGGATAGCTGGTGCGGTGGCAGCCTTCGGGAAAGTAAAGGCATGTGTTTGGAACTCGCACGACTTTAAGCTGAAAACGGCCATTCTCTGAGCGTTTCAACCGCCCGTCGTCCTTCTAATTAACGCGTCACCTATAATCCTTCAATATATTAAAAACTTGATATATAACGACGCGACGCGATTTGACGACGCGTTTAGCCTAGTTGGTTGTGACCCTGCCTACGAAGCTAGCGGTCCCGGGTTTAAATCCCGGTATAGGCAAATATTTGTGTGATGAGCGCGAGTATTTGTACCTAAGTCATGGATGTTTTCTATGTATTTAAGTATGTATTTCTCTATATAAGTAATGTTTATCGTTGTCTAGTACAAGCCTAGAGCTTAGTTTGAGACTAGGTCAATTTGTGTGAGATTGTCCCTGATATTTATTTATTTATTTATAACCAAATGCTAAACCATAGATAATACAGGCCTGTGCTGGGTATAAGCTTTAAAATTGACGGTAGCTGTCGATATAGCCAATAATTAGGTGACGCGTTAATTAGAATTACGACGGGCGGTTGAAACGCACGGAGAATAACCGAAAACTAAAATCTTAGTGTATAAAGTAATTATCCGGCCTACTTTATTGTGTGCCGCGTAGACTTGGTGCTGCTACAAAGCAGACATCAAGCAATTAGACTCCTTTCACCTTACAAGTCTAAAGTCCATCCTTTGCATAAAGTGGCAAGATCGGGTTCCAAACAAGTTTTACGTCATGCTGGCTCATGCGGGGTGGAAGCGCTCATCATGAAGTGCCAGCTGACATGGTGCGGTCACGTCTTGCGAATGGATGACAGCAGACTGCTTAAAGCAGTTTTCTACTCCTGGCTTTCTACCGGGAAACGAAAACAGGGTGGGCAGTATAAACTCAAAACCGCAAAACCAAAACCTAAAACCTATAGGGTACTTCCCGTTGACCTAGAATCATGAAATTTGGCAAGAAGCAATGTCTTATAGCACAAGTGAAGGGAAAAGTCCTTTATAATAATAATAATAATAATAAATCTTTATTTCGGACTACAAAAAATCCATAGTTGGTTTATTACAAACTTAATGCTATGTTAGTAGAAGTATCTAATTTAATTTACACTTATCTTATCTTAACTTAACTTAACTTAACTTAAAAAGCTTAATCTAAAGAGCGCCCAATTCCTACGATCTGCCCAGTCCAGTACTTGAAAATTTATTAGCAATCACATTTAGAATTCTGTTGGAGCTCAGCCTTGTTCGACCAAGCAGAGATACTATTTTTTTACGCATGAGTGCTGCGAAACCATCTGTGCGTGCCTCACAGAACATCCCAGAGGCACTACACGTGCCAGGCAACTACAACAGAATTCTAAATATATTGTTGTACTGCACTTTTAGGGCATTGTAAGCTCTCTTTGTATATCTAACCCACAGGCTGCTCGAATAAAAACTCTGACAGTACGCCTTAAAAAGCGTTAGTTTTACTTCTGTTGAACATCGAGCAAACCTGCGGGCCAGCATATTTCCCCGTACCGCCAATGCTCTGCGTTCTCTCTCAATATCCTGGTCATCATTCAGATCACTACTAATAATGTGACCAAGATATTTAAACTTATTTACCAACTTTAACCGAAAATTTGTAGTTACATCACAAAAATCTTACTTACCTACGAAACTCTCAGTGCGCGAGTCCGGTTCGCACTTGACCGGTTTTTTATTGAATTCAGACTAGTAAATATTTAAATAAATACGTAAACAGTTACTATACCTTCTGTTTGAACGGTATTCAACGAGCATTCCCATTCTCGTCTGTCCAGCGCCTGGCGCGTTTCGCATACCGCCGTCCGCGTGTAGATAATGGTTCTCTCCTGCATAACTTATGCCCGATAACATAGTCAAGGCAATTTGCTGAAAATAGTTGATGAATTGATGTTTTAATCATCTATTATTTATAGCGTTTAAATGGAATGGGTTAAGGTGACTCAGGGTAACTGTATCTACGGGGTTCTTACTTATAATAGGTATATTACATTATAATAAATATCAGGGGACAGTTAAAAAAAAACACCTAGTCCCAAACTAAGCTATATGTAAAAAAATAAGTATAATTAAATAAAAATAAATATCAGCGGACAATCTCACACAAATTGACCTAGTCCCAAACTAAGCTCTAGGCTTGTACTATGGGTACTAGACAACGATAAACATACTTATATAGAGAAATACATACTTAAATACATAGAAAACATCCATGACTCAGGAACAAATACTCGCGCTCATCACACAAATATTTGTCCATACCGGGATTCGAACCCAGGACCGCTAGCTTCGTAGGCAGGGTCACTACCAACTAGGCTAACCGCGTCGTCAATTATATTAAAGAAGACAATACCATTGAGTGGAAAACTGCAAATTATGATAACGAGTATGTTGCTTTATAACTACCTTGTAAGGTTAATAGATTATCGACTCTACTTCTTCGGACAGTAGATTACAAATACACTAATAGAATAGCATTCATAACTCGTTTTCCATTTCGCTACCGCACTCTCAACAGGAACGGACTTCGTAGAAAAAGGACTAACGGAATACATTTTTTCAATGGATTTTAGGCTCTATGGCCTTTTCATAAGATTAAAAATGATTTAAAAGTAAAATCGCTTCACGCGTAAGTTGTAATACCCGTAACAGACGATAGGATTGTGATAGGATTTGGACGATAGGATGTGGTACAGATGGCCAGCTATGTTATTCTGTTAAAACAACGTCATTCAGTTCTACTCAGTCGATGAATATCCGGCGAATTTACATCGTCCGTCAAGGTGGGTAAATGACATTCAACTGCCTGCACTTTCATTTAGTCGCTAGTTTGACAGCTGGTCGTCTGTGAAACCAGCGACTAAATGAATGTGCAGGCAGTTGAATGTCATTTACCCACTTTGACGGACGATGTAAATTCGCCGGCTATTCATCGACTGAGTAGAACTGGTTGACGTTTGTGTTAACAGAATAACATAGCTGATCTGGTTCGGAGGGAACCAAATCCGTTGTCCGGCCCGGACTATATTCTATCGTCTGTTTCGGGTATAAGGGTTGCGGTTACCAGAACAAAGCAGATAACAGTATTGTATAGATACAATGGCTTTGTCTAATCCGTTAAGTGGATAAGCTCAGTTCAAAAAATAAAAACTATACGTACACACAAAACATCAGGCTAAGAACACTCGCGTTCATCACATCAAATATTGCCTTAATGGGAATCGAAACCCAGAACCGTAATCTTCTTCAGAATATGTTCTGCGCGAGTGCAGGTGTAATTTGTATTATGTTTCAAATAACCGTCATGGAACCCTCGGTACGCGAGCCCGGCTCGCACCTGACTGTTCTTTTCATAAAATTTGGCATATTCCATTTGGCGAAATAAGACCAGCTTTTATTTAACTTGCAATGTCTGTGAGTTTGTCTGTTTAGATCAAATCTTGCAACTGAATTTAGAACCAGTTCCCGGTGTTAAATTTGGTATACCCGAAATTTGGTATACCTTCGTAACTTCGGTGACAATGCAATAATATGGTACCGTGGAGCTGGTCTGGTGATGCAGTCGGAAAGTTGCCATAGCCCACCGTGTTTGGGATCGTTGGATTTCTCTTGATACGCAGATGATGACTGTGCAAAAAAAGTCCACTTAGCAAGAATAGCTTGTCTCAGAAATGATTTTTTGACAGAAACTTATCCTTTACATAGTATAAAATAAAGTCACTTTCCGCGTCTGTCTGTATATCCGCTAACTCCTCCTAAACCACGTAACGGATTTTGATGCGGTTTTCAGCATCAGTTAGATAATTTTGCGCGGATAGTTTGTGTATAATAGTACCTAACCGGAGCGAAGCGAGGACGTGTCGCTAGTTTAGTAATAAGAAGACTAATTGTTCTCGTATTGGCGTGCTTAAGATTATTTTATGATTAAACATTAAACATCTACGAGTATAAACATAATTAAGCTTGAAATGAAGATATCAAACAGAAGGGCTGTAAACGTTATTGGCGCTTTAGAAATGATTGCGAATATAAATGTTGATAAACAGTTTAAAAAGGAAACCTATTAAATATTCTTCAGTTATTCTAATCAACGACGAGTAACGACTTTGATAATAACATCGTCATTCATTCATTATTTTTTTTTACAATTCAATCTATAAATATAAATGAATCCCTATTTCCTTTGGTCACGCTATAACTTGAGAACGGCTTGGCCAATTCGGCATTTTTTTTTCAGATATTCTTTGAAGTCCGAGTAAGGTTCTTATGAAGAGAAAAATTGGATATTTCAACTTTAAGGGGGGGCAATGGGAGGAGGAACTTTCACCGAAGCGACGCGAGGGCGGGTCGCTAGTCATTAATATAATAAACGTCATAACAGGTAAGTATTTTGTATGTAACGAGATACCTAATTGTTATTTTTTTTATAAAAAGGAAGGTTCCATAGTAATTGGATAATTAGGAGTTTTAGTTAGCGGAATGTGTAGGTTTTCACACCATAAGATAGGTTACAACAGAAAGCATTAAGGTAGGTAGTGTTGTCAAGTTATAAGAAACGGATTGGTACACTGCGGTCATGGGGGATCGATCTTAGTACCCGTGATCACGAGTTGACACCACAAACCACTAGGCCACCAACGCTCGTATTAATAAATTCATCTTGATTGAAATGCCCGAAAGTCATAGGAAACTGACCTTTCTGACTTAACTTGAGACGGGCATCTCAGACAAGATCATTTTATTAATCGGCCCTATGAGTTGACGTTTATTTTGATGTGTCTTGAGACGAACATCTTATTTCACCTTTTTAATTGCCCTTAAATAAAAACAAATTAACTCGTGATTTTCCACTTGAATTCCTGAACGCAAACCACGATAATATATCTTAAAGTCTTTTGTTTCATTCCAGGTCGTAAAAATTCCTAGCGTTCCTACTTACAAGGCTAAATCAATACTAAAAGAAAAATAAAAGCTTGTAAAAAACGCAGCAAATGAAGTCATAACAATGGAGAAGGATCTCACGGAGCTAAAGGGAACATAACTTTAAAAATTTACATCCTATTTCAAGGGGTGTTGTAGAAAAAATAAGGTTTGTTGTTGAACGTACGCGTGAGGCAATGTTTTTTTTTAACAATTTGCATACTAGCATTTCTTCTCTGGACCTGATAAATCGGAGGGTGCCACTGTTTTGTTAAGAAAAAATAGAAAGGGCGACGTTTTGGTTATAAAAACAATGTTTCGATGCTAAAGTATATTATAAATGACTAGCTTCCCGCCCACGACTTCGTCTGTGGAGAATCATTACTTTCGTAAGTTAAAATATAGCCTATGTCCACCCTGAAAGTCTATTCAAATGTTGGTGAAAGAATTTTTGAAATTAGACGTGTAGTTTCGGATAAGTATTAACCCTTACACACAAACAAAAAAACAAATGAGCAATTTCTTTTTGTATGGGAAGTAGTACGCCACACACGTATTAACGTATATTAATGAAATGAAACATATGTCGATTTGTTCCACTTAACTTCTAGATTACAGTGATTGCATCAACCTTGTCTACGACAAAAATACTTACGACATTTTAAATATGTATCTCAATACAAAATATAAATCAATAAACGTAGCCTTTTCTAGTGAACCCAAAAATAATGGTCTCCTTTACAAACTCTTTACCTCTTTATAATTGCACAACATGCATTCAACCAATTAGTCAACAAGGAACGACACAGACACTTCAACAGCTATCTCAAACACAATACACAACATATGACTACTAGCTTAAACAATTTACCTGTCATGCACTTGGTCTAAGCCCGTGCATAACAGTACACCAGTGAAACCTGAGAAAAAAAAAGAAAAATATAATAATAATAAAATATCTTATTAATGATAAAATCTGTCTGTTGGTTTTGCCTTACGAGCTAAGATAACTAAGCCAACTCTGGTAGTAATAATCTATGATCTATTTCAATGGCAAAATATAACTGGGAAATTAGTACTAAAATTAGGCCAAGTCTACATTATCATAATAAAATCAGTTTGTTGATTTTTATTACCAATTAAATTGGATTAGCACAGTATATAAATACTTTTTATACGTATAATGGAGCTCACAGCAGGGTCATCACACCAAATGGCGTCCCTAAACTACTTAATAGGGTGATAATTGCGGACCCATTACATTTCCCCAGCCCTGCTCCCAGCGTGCTAGCAGCAGCACGAACCCAAAACGCCTTAACTCGTTTTGTGGTAAAGAAGACTTACGCCGTTTTGGATTTCACCTACATCTATGGGTAAGGAGCCATCGTTAATTAAATTGGAATTTGTGTTTATGACGTTAGAGTTGGGTTTTGGTTGGCGGCTTGTGATATGATTAAGTGGCTGGATCTACAGGGTGATGTTTGTTTAAACTGATTATGTGGAAGATATTTGTGAATTTGAGGTAGGACTCGGCATAATAAAGGGTTTGGGTGCGCGAACGCGGTACTTATTAAGTTATTTTTTGTTATATGCACATAGGCCTTTGGATGCGCTTCGAACCTTCGATACCCATATTACATTATAGATAGTTCTGTACACAGATGATGGTCCGTTTCTAAATCATTTTGACCCTATAGAATCTTTTGCGTATTTAATTATTTGCCACTCAAACATAAAACAATTTATTTAGTTGTCATAGGTAGGAACACAAGATCTTAAATCATTCAGCTTTTTGATAAACGTGTTCTACGCAAACGAAGTCACGGGAAAACGGTAGTATTTTATAAATATCGTATTATGTTATTTAATGTGAAAGGGGTGTTTGGGTGTTGGTCTTTCAATGACGCTAAAACAGCTGAACCGATTTGGATGTAATTCAGCGAACATATCTACGTCAAGAATTAAATTAAGGTAAACTTCTTGTCTTGGAAAATTGGAAAACTTCCTAAGGAAAGACTAGTGACGACTAGCATTGTATTAACATTGTATTGTATTGGTTCCCATACAAATAAAATAAACAATACAATTAAACATTAACATTTACCACCTGTTTCTTAATCATCATATAAAGCATACCTGTCTGATAAATTTAGCCCTTTCCCTTTCTTACACTTAAAAATAGACACGGAGAAGGCTAAATTTAACTAGCAGATAAATTTATTTGTCGATTCTTAAACAGACCCAAATAACCCTAAGCTGATACTAAATCCGGTCAAAACGCGAAAACATAAACTTTCGCCGACCGCAACAAACTTTGTTTAATTTTAAACAAAACGGGACAGCTTTGTGCTTAAAAAGCCTTTTTACGCCTCGACGGAGGCCTCTTGTTGCTCTGGAAATTCATTACGAACTTCTGTGGCCGGAGATTGCTTAATTTTCTTTAATATTAACTTGTACGGACCCCTTTTTAATTAATATCGACAAAATAGTCGAGTCTGCCGCGAGTTGCGCGATAAAATGTTGTAGTGATGTCCTGACAATTACTCGATCTTCAAAATTTGCGGCCTATAATTAGCAAATTTATTTTTTGCTCTCATTATTTGGTTCTCAGTATTAATAAATGGTTTTCTTCTTCTTCTTCTTCTTCTTCTTCTTCTTCTTCTTCTTCTTCTTCTTCTTCTTCTTCTTCTTCTTCTTCTTCTTCTTCTTCTTCTTCTTCTTCTTCTTCTTCTTCTTCTTCTTCTTCTTCTTCTCCTTCTTCTTCTTCTTCATTACTGCTTTAATTCGATATCTAATTTATGCTACTAAAATTCTCCTTACTAACTACCATCTACTAAGAAAGATGTTTATACCATAAACTAAGAGTTGTTTATTTGTAATGTTTTATCTGTTAGTGCGCGTTATTATTTATTAACTTATTGCCATGTGATGTTACTTACTCTTTAGTATTATTGTAATTTATGATAAAAAAATATATCTGCCATCATACTATACTGTATAATATGTCTTCATACGATAATATGTATTACCGACCTGTAAAAGAGCCCTGATGTGGCCAATTTACTGAATAAATTACTTTATGTAATTTCGTTAATCATTGTCACTTAAGGTGTTCATGGTTCCTGAAATCAGTGAAAATGGGCATAAGTGAATAAAACTATTTCACTACGGAGAGACTCTCAGATATTTGCCCATACCGGCTTCGAACCCGGGAACGTTAGCTTCGTAGGCAGTGTCATTACTAACTAGGTAGGCTAACCGCGTCGTCATCACGCACAGCACGCAGCATGTGACAGCACGCGACTTAAGAGGCGACATTAAATTTAATCAACAATAAAATTGTCCACAACATAAATAATATAGCTCTTGCAATAAAATTCACGAAGGCGAGTGGGCTTTACTTGTGTTAAACACGTATCCGTATACAGCGCGTCGTGTATGTACACGCACACATGGAAACAATATGCACAAGTGACTTGAGCGACGGCGCCCTCGCTGTGGATGCTCTGCTGACAGAGCATGCGTGCGTGTCTGAACACGCACACTACCGCAATGTGCATGTACACGTTCAACACTAACAAAGCCCACTCGCCTTCGTGAAATGCAAGAGCTATATAAGGTAAGTAAACATAGCATAAATAAGGTTCTGTGAAAAATATAATTTTTGCGACATGGTTCTTTAATGACTACCAGAGCCCTTAGCCAAGATGTCCATCGCTAACTAGCGTTTCTATTCGTTTCATTTTTAAACCAATCGCGTCACTGGTAGATCACGTGACTCTTCGTGTGACGTGATCTACCAGTGACGCGATTGGTTTATAAACAAAACGGATAGAAACGCTAGTTAGCGATGGGCATCTTGGCTAAGGGCCGTGTACATTTTGCAAAGTCATCAGTGCTAAAAATGTGTCCTTAACTGTCACTGCCTGGAACTGAGTGCAGATAAAAATATATTACTTCGCCACGTGCAATACAAATAATCTAAACTGAGATCTGGCTCCTGCGAGCTTAATTCTTTCCAAACATTCAAATATATTTAAACACTTTATTATTCCTTTTAACTGGTTCCTCATTATCGAAACCGTTAATGCGCTAAACATCGATACGGTTCCCATCACTTCGTTATTAATTTCAAAATTGCTTTAAATAGGTATTACGCCGCTTGTTAGCGCGGGTCCAAAATGAACTCATTAAAACTATAAAGGCGGCTGTAATTAAGGCGAACCCCGGCGACCCCCGCCCCCCTCTTTCACCCGGGGGGTGGGTGCCCCCTCAACGAGTATATAGAAAGGATAAAGTCACTGAATGCGACATTTTTGTATTTTTTATGGTGTTCGGCAGATCTGAATGTCAATTGTTTTATGGTAAACAAGCACATATTTATCATATACATACTAGTTTTTGCCCGCTCTCCACTATCTCATTTTTCGAGATAGCGAATCCTATATCGTCACGATATGTCAATCCAGGATATTATAATGCAAAATATGGCCTTACTAGGTTTTCATGTAAATCAGTCCGAAACACATCCACATGTAAGTGGACCACAAACCTTCACCTGATGGTAACTTGATTGGAGGTACCTCCAATCAAGCATCAGGTGAAGGTTTATATTTATATTTGTCTGATTTTATAAACGTGTAAAACATTTCAAAAAACGGGGAGTACCTTAAAAGTTGATTCACCCACCTAACCACCACCGCCCATGAGCTTTAAAGAATGCTTACCTGACGTAAACCTTGAATACTAAGATGAAATTGCATAGAGGCAATGCAATAAGTCATTCTTCATTTCTTCGGCTGTCTCACATCCTCACTGGAACGCCACAGTGTGAACTCTTCCTGCAAACTTTAAAGACGTAGTTTTTTGGCTTATTGGCGATACTGGGCATGATACCTTCATAATAAACCTTCTGTGAAAAATTATCTAACTGATCGTGAAAACCGCATTAAAATCCGTTGCTTAGTTTGAAAAATCTAAGCGTAGGTACATACATACAATGGAACAGACGGCGGGAAGCGACTTTGTTTTATTATACTACGAGTATGTAGTGATTTCCAGTTTTGTACAGTCGAGGACAGAAAGATGTTTACACTTTTTCACCTTATTCCATTGTAATAAGGTCCAAAAGTGTATACATCTTTCTGTCCTCGACTGTACATACATTATGATTGCAATAAAATATTTAGTATTTAGTATAGGGTAACGGTAAGATCTTTCTATCTATATTATATAAAAATGAATCCACAATCCACAGAAAAATTGGAAGGGGGAAATTTAACTGAAGCGTGCCGCTAGTTAGATATACAATTTGACCTACAGTTTCTTTAATTAATCATAACACTAAGTGGACATAGCGGCGCTACACTAATACATGCAAAAATGGAGTATGTACCCAAGCAGCACAAAAGCTGTATAAGAGCTTATACAGCCATTATAACTAGTTTCAAGCATTTATTATAAGCTCTTATACAGCTTGTGTGGCTGCTTGGGTACATCTTTAGCCTCATTCGCCAGTTAACATCTCCACGGCTATAATAAATTTTTTTTTAATACCGGGACGTCGGTCCATTGGCTCTGTCGTCATAAGGCTTTATTATACATGATTATTCTATGTATTTTATTATCACTCTTCCAGCACACTGTCTCCTGGTCCAGCACCGATGACATTAAGGCCGCGCGGTAATTTCCAACTAATAACCTGCTTAATTTTCACCGTTTTATATAGCTTCACCTCTATTATCATACATTTACTTTTATATATTTGGTTGTATAATAATTAAGTAATTACTACGTTATTTATGAGCTTAAAAGTGATAATGCTACAATTATAAGCTCCAGCGAACCGGTTTCGTACATACAATTATGGTTTTATACGATCCGTGCTTAAATTTTTAAACAGACCGACGAAAGATTACTTTGTAATGGTTTTTATTAAGATTAGTCTCCGTAATCATGTTAACGATGTTTTTATTTCGAAAAAATGATGTCAAATACCTACTCCTAAAATTTTAAATGAATATTAAAACTGGCTGAATGTTTTGTTATTATATATAATGATTATCTAGGGCGCTATTTGATATATTTTAACACTTGTACCTAATTATCATTTAACACTTTATTAAGAGCTAAGTTAACTTACACCTTTTACATTGGTAGCCACAGAATTCGTCTATGGTTGTAACTTTCATGTCAATAGCAATGCCATTATTAAAGTAGATCCTGTACCTAAATATGTAACTGCAAATTTAGGCTTCTAGCTTTATCCACAACAAAGTTACAGGGGGGTCAAAAGTGCCCTCAATGGCTTCGAGAAAAGGATGGGATGGTACGGCTGTTGTTTGCTCGACTTGGCGGGGGCACCGTTCCCCCAGATCATCATCATTAACATGTTATTTGAAGTGACGTTTGGAGGTTAGCTCGAGAGAATCTTAGCAGGCTTGAACCATTTATACGCCGCTCCAGTTCTTGATATCATCCTGTAATAATACAAAGTAACTGTATTGGAAAACGTTCGTCAAATATGTGACGTTCTCAATATAAAGGAACCTTATGGAGGCAGGCGGTTACGCCGTTTTTAGAACTTTTACTATAGTATTCGTATAGTTACAAGAATAAGAAGTGCGTAACTGCCTTCCTCCATAAGGTCCCTTTATATTGAGAACGTCACATATAAATCGCCTTAAAGGGCAACACACACTAACTGTTCGCCGGTCGATATTGGCCTGACAGTTCATCGTATTATAAAACAGACTATCAGTTTCTTTTACAATTTCATGTTTTTTTCTATAGATTTCGGCCGGCAGGCCACCTGATAGACTTGAAACTGCTGTTAAGTCGAGTACTGTCACTTTCTTTCATGGCGAGTTAGAAAGTGACAGGTGTCTTAATGGGATATTATTGCTAATAAACGTTTGTGCAACTTAATTAACTTAAATTAACCAAACTCAAGATTACAAATAAAATAAGTAGTTAAATATAGTTTAATTAATTACACAAAGACAAATAAAGAAGCTATTTATCTTGCAGCGAACAAACGATCAAAAAACCGAAAGGCATTTGCAGTTCAGGACGAAGTGGAAATAATCAGGCCTAATGCGGATAATCGAGCCATCGCCGGCGATCGGGAGCCGGCGCGGGCGCACACACGGATACCAACGACCGAGAACAAAAAAACACAAATAAATAAATATAGACGAAGAAAAAAGAATCAGCCTGTATTCATAAGTACCTTTCTCCGATGACCTGGAGACTTGATTCTCTTAAACAACTAATTTCTCAATTCGTTGTCGAAGTAAGTACCCGATCTTAGCTACAATTTTGTTCAGGAGAAATCATACATTCATATTCATAAATACATACAAAACATCCAAGACTCAGGAACAAATACTTACCTACGCTTGTCACTCAAATTTGCCAATGGATTTGAAGTTTCGAACCTAGGACCGCTAGCTTCGTAGACAAAGTCACCAGCAACCCAACCAGGCTAACCGCGTCGTCAATAGGCTTTTAGACTGACTTCACTGTTCAAGTCGGTAACTTTTATTGAATCGTCAAAACGATCCGTTAGTATGAAGTTAGTATGAAAATACTTGTGACCTCAATTTTCAGTGTTCAAACTGCTTCTTTTATTTCGTTTTAATTGAATTAAAAATAATCTAAATTCCAAAAAAAGCAATAGCTTGGTTTTCCGTGCTAATTTCGAAAGCTTGATTTCGTTGTCAATACAACAATTAAAATGGTATATTTTGACACAAGATAAGTACAGTTCGCCATCAAATATATCTGTACATATCATAGTGGTCAAAAATATCTGAACATGCACTCTAACGCCTTGACAATAGAGTCGTGTTCAGATATTTGTGACCACCTTGTTTGCTGCAATATATATGATGGCGACTGTACCGTATTATCAATGACATTTGTTCACCATCCGCGCCGCCCCCGCTCGCCAGTGTAAATCACTTTATCGGAGGGTTATTCGAAGTCGATTTCCGAAAATCAATCGACGGGCAAATCAGATAACCGTGATGTATCGTTGCCCATTTAAGCTGGTCCCTCTGGCGGACCGACCAGTTTGAAATGGCGTCTCATTTACAGCCACGTTTGTTAATGGGGAAAAATTGAGTTTCAAACAGTAGCTTTTTCAAGTAATACTTTTGGGAGTTTTAGGTAGCCTCTTATTTATAAACGCACAACTAAAGTTGCAGTACGCTTAAAGTATGCTGTAGCCTTATCTTACATTGTGACATTTGAATTTGTCAGAAAGTGACAAAGTATATTTTGGTAGTGTTGCCTACGACGCTAGTCTCAGGTTCAATTCTGGGTAAAGGAAAATATTTGTGACTAGTTTTCTTCCTGCGACTTTGTCTGCGGAGAGTCAGTACTTTCGTAAACTAAATAGCCTATGTCCACCCTGAAAGGCCATTCTAAATGTAGGTTAAAAACATTTGTAATCGGATGTGTAGTTCCGGAGATTTCCCCTTACAAACAAACAAAAAACCAATTTACAAACTTTACCTCTTTGTATTAGTAAGTATAGATTAATGTGAACATTTATTTCTGTGTTTTGGCTGTTTTCAATGTACTTGATTATTCCCTCAATGCGACCACCATGCGACTGCGGAGCACCTGATCAGACCCTCTCCCACGTGGTAAATAATTGCCCACTTCGCTGTTTTCCTGGAGGCATGGAGGAGCTGCATAAATTTACGCCCGCCGCAGTAAACGGCTGAAACACCGGACATTGACGTTTGATCCATGCAGGATGATTGCCATACGCAATGATGACGATGACTTGATTATTTAATTTTCCATGTACGTTTATCGTTTCCAGTGCACATAGTACAGTCAGCATCAAATTTATAGGAGCAGCGAAAGTACCCAAATATATCGCAACACACCTTTATTACTATAGGAATAAGAATGTGTTGCGATATATTTGGCCATTTTGACAGCTTCTATCTATTTAGAATAGACTAGAACTTACAAATTAATACTTACTTAATACTTACTTATTAATTTGTCAACCTGTTTTTGTGCAATAAAGAGTTTACATACATATATACTTACTTGGGCATTAGGTTAATGTGTGTAAGATTGTCCTGATATATTTTTTTTGTAACTTTTAACAGACATTGGTTACAATTATAAAGATGTTACATCCTGTTTAAATCTGGCATAGTATCAAAATGAAATATAAATAAACTTTAGAAAACTTCCGCACAATCGATCCAAAAAAAACCATTGAATTCACAAAACCATTATAACTCCCGCTTGGACAAACAGTTCGCTTATAATTAAAAACGACTGTCAACTTAAACTGAAAAGCACCCTGTACCCAATCAAACGTCAACTATAATAAATCATTTACGGCCAATTTACTTACAGTCCCTCACAAACAAAGCCCTGCTTAAGCGATTTGACGACATCTAATCTCAGATAAGGTCCAAACACGTGTACTATTAGGCTATATCTCATTACCTTCCAAACAAAACTGAACAGCCTTTATAAACTAAAAAATAACGCAAACTGAACTCTAAGCTACTACTTTAAGGTTGTGTTTGGTTAAAAGGAGAGTGTGATATGAGACATTGTAAAGGGTGATTCTGTTTGTAGTTTTAATACGTAATCTTTGTATTAACATCACAAAACGTTCATTCATCAGGCACATCAGACGTCGCGATGCTGCGATAAGGAGCGAGAGATTTGGAAGTTTTAGGAGCTGGTAATACCGAGTGTTTTATTTAGTTTAGGGTCAGAAGCACACGGGTAATTTTATCACTATTTTTCACACAAAATAGGTGCTTAGTCGTCGAGTTGCGGAAAACTGGCCCGCGACAACCTACACCACTATAGGAAGTTTAATGTAAGGAAACTGTATATTTTTGCTTATTAGTGCAGTGAATTTAATAGGATTTGCTTTAACGTTTTTTTTTGCTATATTTGAGATTTAATTAAAAACGTAAAACAAAAGTTTACATAGTTTTTTTCAAGAGGACCGTTTTTAGCCAATTAAGTAATTAAAATATTAAGGCAAAGTCGGGAATAATTTCCAATAACTTACCAAAGAATTGTATGTGATAATCTTTACAGTATAAAATCGGATATAAAACTATACGGCTTACGTCACACTAAATTTAATCTCTGTCACACCCAACCCCTCTAAGCAGTTATTGCTAATAGTGAAATCGCGATAGCGAACAAGCTAATTATACGGAACCCTTACCCTTGATATGACGCACAGGACAACAATAGAACTCTAAAAACACACATACATAGCACAATTAAAAAACCTGCACCTTAACAGACAGGTATTAGAGTTCAAATTAAAAGTAAACGCAGCAATCAAGCCCGAGGACAGATTCCAAACTAAGATAACTTTGTTCTAGGTATTTATTTGAATAAACAAATTATTAGTGATTTTTGTAAGAGATTAATTTAACGATTATTTATTGTTATCACCCTGTAGATCAATGATAATGTTTAGTTATAAACGTTATAATGTGTTGCATTGTTTATTTGCTTTGATTGCCTTTCGGTTTGATTGGAACTGATTTGTGGACGGAAATTGGCTAATTCTTGGGTAGGCTGTCAAGCAGCAGTATTTTGCTGTTGTGTTTCAGGGAAGGAATAAGATAAAACACAGTCATCTGCTTAGCAAGACAAATCGAACGAGCGCAAACACGGTTTATCATGTGTCGTTTAGGAGTTCCTGTGACCACCTTCCGTCATCATCAGACCAGCTCAATAACACCATAATATTGCATTGTCATCGGGGTTACAAACATATTCCAAATTTCAGCCTATTTCATTAACGGGAACTGGTTCAAAATTGACGTACAAGATTTGACCTAGACAAACATATACACACACAAGCACGCACGCACGCACGCACGCATGCACGCACTCACGCACGCACGCACGCACGCACGCACACACACACGCACGCAAGATTGTTTTTCTATATATATTATTCTATATTCTGTGTATTACCTATACCACAACGCAGACACGCATGGTATAGCATGCATATTAAAATGCCCATGTCGGCATGCTACGGCCGCGCCTGCGCAGGACGTCTCAATTCCGCCACAGAGTAGAGAAGGGCATAGGTTGCCTTATTTTATTAAAGTAGGTATAGTAACGTATTGCCTGGGGTCTCTATTGTTTGTCATAAATTAATATGCCGTAATTTTTCTGAAACCGTATAATTTGTAGGATTGTTATAAAATAAAACTACCCTTACCAAATGGGTTCCATGCAATGATCTTTTAAACCATCTTGAAATGTTTAAAGCTTTAGAAAAAAAATCTTCAAGGAAAAGAAAATTATAACAAATTAAATTATAACAAATTAAATTATGGCAAATGAAATAATGGCAAATGTAATTAGGGCAAAAGAAAGGATCCCGTTGCCTGGTGTTGCTGATGATCGTTGGCGGCGGTAACCACTTTCCATCAGGTACTGCTTGCTTGCCTGTCTCTGGAAATAAAAACCGTGTGATTCTGATAAACGTCTCGCCCTTCACATCGTCCGACGAATAATAACCGGCGAATTTACGTCGTTCGTCAAAATGTATAAATGACATTTAACTGCCTGCACTTTCACCGTTGAAACAAGTCTAAATTAAAGTGCAAATTTGACAGGTGCTAGGAAAATGAATACATCTATTCCATATTCTAACGTAAGACTTAACGCTCAAGGTTTAAAAGAAAATAAGATACTTTTATTACCTTTTATTTTCACATTTTTATAGCGATTTTATCAAGACGGGACACTTATTTTAAACTTTAAGCGATTAGCGACTCGCTCTCGGTTTGCTTCGGTTAAAGTTCCACCTCCCGTGCCCCCCCTTAAAGTTGAAATATCCAATTTTTCTCTTCATAAGAACCTTCTCCTGACAATAACAAACAACAAAAAAGAATTAGCAAAATCGGTTCAGCCGTCCACGCATATAGTTATCTCTACGATCAAGATGCTCTGTGCAATCAGACACAGAATCCGTGATTTTTCCATCGCTTATATCTCCTTTGTTTTTCTTTTCTTTCCTCTCCTTTTTCTGTCGGACGTGGCTCACAATACGCTCGTATTTTACCCGCGCGTTTGTTCGAATATTCAAATTTATGACGTTTGCGCCGGTCGCCATTTTGAAGCTGCGTTGGAGCATTAGTTTTGTGCATTTTTAGAAGATTTTTTGAAATAGCGATGAGCTTTGAAGAGCAAGAAAATTATTTTTTTAAGCATTTTATTTATTAGAGGTTGTTTGGTTAAATAATGTCAAAGAAAAATCGATCTATCTATCTTAATCCATTAAAAATCACTGCACAAAAATACAAAATCACTTTGATCAACACTTAACTAGGTATTTACAATGAAATGGGATTATTTTTTCTCCACCCATTTTTTCATTTAGGAGGTGAACAAATTGATTTACATTTTTAACTTCATTCGCTGACACGATTAACTTTCTGATTAAATAATATACATATAGGATCAAACATACCTTTAGAAGCTGCACGCGTTATTTGACAATTCTTGACATTTACGACTCGTCTTTAGGGCCTGTTTCACAATCGACAAGTAAATTCATCTGTCAAATAAAGATAGCCCTCTCCTTGTCTATTTTCAAGTGAAAGAAAGGGTAAGGGCTAAATTTTATTTGACAGATATGCTTTACTTGACGATTGTGAAACAGGCGGTTAGACAGCTTATTGGTAGAATCATAGATTAATTTTGAAGTTTTCATGTGTAATCAAAACTTACTTAAATATGTAACTTCATGTTAGTAGGTAGGTAACCACAACTAAAAATTTTAATTGGACTAAAATCGATAATAAAGCGTTCAGATGGTTTTGTAATTATAATAATTAATAATTAATCAACAGCGGAACGTTTTCTTTCAAACATTCAAACTTAAAAAATCTCAATTTACCATTCACTTACTTATAAGTTTAAGATATATCGATTATTTAATCTAATCACACCCACACCACCACAGATCTAGCACACCGGACGGCTTACAACCGAGGCCCTATCTGATAAAATACGCAAATGAGTAAAGCACGTGTGGATCAATTAAGACAATCGATAGCTGAATAAACATGAGCTCGCACGAGCAAAGCCGGGGAAAAATCTGCATAAATAAAGGCTCGAATAGACTGCACTACCTAACTATACACCGTAGACTTATGTCGTTTCTGATAAGGTTAGTACAAATTGAAATTTGACACATTTTGTTTGTCAAAAATGTCAAACTCAACTCAAAGTCACCTAATTTATTAGCGGTTTGATCTGAATGGATTGAGTTCTGTGACAAGAGTGTTGGTAGCTGCACGTGTCGATTATTTTGTCGCGTTTTTTAGTGCCTCAGTGGTGTTGAAGAGCTCGGTGGAGTGGTCGGCGCGAGCGGCGGCCGACACTCTTGCCTCTGATCTCGGAGAATATAACACTCTAAATGTTTTAATAACATTTTCAAGAACCGATCATATGTAACCTCAAACTTTGACATTGGCAGAATTGTCCTCATGGACAGACGCCATTTTAACAAAAAAATTGAATTGAATTGATCTGAATGGTAACGTGGATTAGTGAATAGATGGTTCTCGGCATGGAGAATGAGACCAGTACACAAGCCACAGTAAAAAGACGACATTTTCGCTCTTATTGCATGGACATAAAGCTTTTTGGACCGGCTTAAGCCGATTCCGTCCGCGTCGATAGATGTGGGGAGACCCTAATAAGGAATGCCTCTGCGCCTCTTCTCTTGTCTGTCTCACTTCTTAACACAATAATGAACACTAATGGTGGCTGGTCAGCGATTAAGATGGCGTTAGCGATCCGGACGGACTCTGCACAAGGTACTATCACCATTACAGTGTTCTGTTGGTATTTCTTAAACATTTAATAGCTTTTGTCCGAGACTCCGTCCGCGTAGTAGTTTCCCGGGATGAAAAGTAGACTATGTGTTAATTCAGGGTATAAGCTATCTCCATTCCAAATTTCATCTAAATCCGTCCTGCCGTTGCAGCGTGAAGGAGTAACAAACTAACACACAAATAATAATAATAACCTTGATCCTCTCAATAATACATACGGAATATAATATAATACAAGGAGAAAAAATGTAGCTTATTATCACTAAACCTTAGTTATTATTACAATAATTAGTTTTAAAATGACGACCCACTTTCTTCGCAACATTTTATTCGGATGATTAAAAAGTAATCACCTACTTACTAAACGGAATTCAAACTAGTAGGTACAGTCAAAGTCATGCCTTAAATAACTACACACCTCTATGCTAATAACAATAAGGTCGTGTACGAGTATATTATATAATAATAAGAACGCGATGACTGTATAGATATTTATGCCTTTGACTGTACAGAGAACCGTGTTAATAATAAAACGAGCTTAACTTGGACCGACCAGCAACTTGGTCTATCTAACAGATAGCGCAAAATGAATGCTTCTAACATTATTCCAGGTTTCAATCTGTTCAATTAGCAGAATCCCACCGCAACCGCAGCCTTATCCACTCTGACACTTACAAAACTATTTAATTTACCATCCAGCATGCCACTTTATTCCTTAATGTGTACACCCCATGTCCCCAAGTGTATTAGCCAGTTAATTACGCTTTGATTCATTACAGCTACACTGGAGGCCATGATTAATGATACGACTAAATATACAAGATTTCGTACTACATTATACTATAATTGCTTACGACCGTAAATGGAGCAATTAAGGTTGACGTTATTAATATTTGTAGATGCAAAAAAATGCTAGATGGAGATAAGAATAATTTAAAGATAGTTCGTTTGTTATTGACCATTCGTGGAATGTCATGGCTGTGCTTAAGAGGTGTATTTTTGTTTTTTTTTTCTAGCGATTAAATTTATTATGTAATTGAGTTGTTAAACGTCTCATAGAACACAAGTAAATTATTGATATTTAACCAACAATACGTGTATTAAATACCATTAAAAATACCTTCAAAGGAATTTGAGCTCAAGTTAAAACGACAATTTAAAAATCATATCTCATCGGTCGGGCCAGTCGAAACAATTACTTAATGTCAACGGAAAAGATAATTTAATAATTGTTGGTGATGATATATGAGGGGTCCCCGCCCACCTGGGGTCCAGCATTCGAGGCCCGATACTCTCCGACCCTTATTTATGCTCGAAGCAAACCTTACATCTTACTCCGTACGCCGTCCTCGTGCATTTGTTAAAAGAACACGGTAATAGTCGCTCGGAGATTTCTAATGTCTCAATTTCCTCACCCAACAAATTTAAAAACGAACCTTAAAACGTAAAACCTTAAGCGCAAACTCACTTGCTGTATCCACTGCACGACTTCCAGGACGTAGTAGAGAAACATTGTAAGTCAAACGGGAGATGTCATTCGAAATTGGAGCGTAAATCTCTTATTTTCATTTGCAATTCCAATGTCGTTGGGGATTGCGTTTAAATTATGTCTTGTTTAATGAGTTGGAATGGGTTGCCAGCTAAAAAGGTTGATAAATTCTTGCCTCCTACGCAAATTCAGACTTTAAATAAATAAAGCTACATTTGAGATTGGCATGAAGTGTACATATTAGTTAAGGTAAAAGGTTCACGCTGGAGTTTGCGAGATGTTTTCACTGGGAACACAGTCATGTAACTAATGCAGGGAATCTACATATCATTAAGAGATGTAGGCTCGGTTTATACGTGTGTACCGCTTTGTTTTGTATATTTACGGGTGTATAAGGCTGTATTTATGATACGAGTATGGTCGCATCGCTATGCACCGATATCGGCGGGGAATAAGCTTGTTTCAAGACGCCTATTGTATCAAATGCGATACAGAATATATGAGGACAGCTTCGACTTTTATTTATGTCTTATGTTAAATTTAAACGATGTATTTTCTACGATATTCAGCAGGCATCAAGTATGGCTTGAGGGATACGATGTGGTATAGAATCAGTTGAAACTGGGAGTCAATCTGTTTTCAAGTCAAATAGGGTCTGCTTTTTAATAGAAATGGGAAATACCTGTTCTATTTGTTGTAGAATTTCAAGAAAATAAACCGAATTTCAATAAAGAATAGAGTTTAAAGGCCGAACAAAGCGTTAGTTTTTATTATTTGTGGCAATTAACACCCCAAAATAAAAAGTAGCTTTGGAGCAAAGGATTATATGTGTGACAAATTTCATCTGAATCCATATTTAGCCCTTTAGATGTCTTTGAAACACAAACATCCATATAAACTCTCACACTTACACTTGTCAAACTTATGGTATTAGTGATTAGTGGGATAGTGGATTTTGGCATACAGTAGCTAATCAAAAAAACCGGGAAAGTGCGAGTCGAACTCGAGTACCAAGGGTTCCGTACAAAGTTTTGGGTATGTTCGCAAAAAAACTTTTTTTTGTGATGTTACTACAAAATTTATGGTTTTCGGATTTTTCCATTTACTTGTGCTATAAGACGCTTGCTTCTTGCCAAATTTCATGATTCTAGGTCAACGGGAAGTACGCGTTTTAATGAAGAAGAAGGTTTTGATTCCCTTCAAAATATGCGGCATAAAAGGCCCTAACTTATGATTGTGTTGACTTAGAAGTTCGATTTTTTTATTTTTTCACAGCTCCAACTCCAAGAGATTGCAGACTTGAGTATTTGATATTAATTTCAACATATAACTTCACGAGTTCCTGAGAAAAAGGGTCTTGACAGACAGGCAGATGGACAACAAAGTGATCCTATAAGGGTTCCTTTTTTCTTTTTGAGATACGGAACCCTAAAAAGACGATAATTAGAAAACATCTTGCCTTTACCAATTTGACACAAACACAATTTTCTCTTTTACAACTGGTAGCATTTGTCCAGAGTAATCGAAACACTCAATTGCAAATAAAACTCCTAAGCTAACTATGTCTCAGGATTTCACACGTCACGTTTCTATCAGTCCTTATTGCCTCTATATAGGCTCTAATGCGTTTGGTAAAGTTGCCAGCCCACCCGCGGCGGTCAGGTGGCCGCAAGGCTGGCTATGAGAGGAGAGTTTAGGCAATTAAGAAAATAATTTGAGCACGCTGGTAACGACGGCAACTGTTTCGAGCGAGGAAGAGAGCAGTGCGGAGCATTGCCAACCTTTGCTATTCGGAGAGGAAGAAAGAAGAAAGAAATATAGTCATTTGACAAACACGAGGACTCAATAATGAGGCCAGGAATGCGAAAACAACGAAGAATGCCATAACCTGTCGAACAGCGTAATGCCGTGGCGAAGAAGGCAAAGTTGCTCCCTTACTGGGAGCATTTGTAACAATGCAAGGGAGGACCTTAACAGAACTTGAAATTTAGAGGTGCTAGAACCGTGTGTATGGTCCCTTTGGATCGCTACCACCATTTTACCCTTTCACCTACCGCCAAACAGCAGTACCTACCCATGGAGTTCCAATATGGGGATGATTTTAATACTCCTCCCCATATTGGAATCCCATCCCCAGAGGTATCCCATCTTGGTCTTTTGGGTTAACAACGCACTGTCTCGGGATTGCAATCTTGAGATTATAGTCTTGAGATTGTGTCCATGAGTCTCAGATTCCACTTCTGCCGTCCTAAGCCAAAAGGCGATATCTCAAATACAATATAGCCAAAGCAGTCCTCTCTTGTTAGTAATGAGGTAGCAATTGCTACAACAGTTTTGTCTGAGATATCGCATTTTAGCTTAGCAACTTATCATCAGGTGACCTGTGTGCTCGTTTCCTTCTCCAGTCTGTAAAAAAAAAGTTTAAGCCATATAAAACTATTCAAAAACCTCAAATGCCATCATTCAACAGCAAGCCTTACACTTATTGACCAATTAATGAAGTCTGGTCCCTCGAATACAGGCGCTAACGACCGGATCAAGCAAACAGAACAGACAAACAGACGGGACTGCGAGTCCGTACAACCGGTATGGGACAGCAGGTCTAATTGCCTGGACGTGTGGATGCGTAAACTAATTCTGGGGTGTTCTAAAAACCCTTTTCAAATCGGCGATGAAGTGTTATATCAGCTAACGTTGCCGCTTGCGCTCGTAAGCACGTTAACTAGAGTAAAGTACTTACCTACGACTGGCCCTTATCCAAGATGCCCATCGCTAACTAGCGTTTCTATCCGTTTCGTTTTTAAACCAATCGCGTCACTGGTAGATCACGTGACTCTCCGTATGACGTGATCTACCAGTGACGCGATTGGTTTAAAAACTAAACGAATAGAAACGCTAGTTAGCGATGGGCATCTCGGCTAAGAGCTCAGAAACGCTTCGGAGCGTGTGGCACTTGACTATAGGCTCTGATGAGCTCCCCTCAAGATAATGTCTGCCTCATTACCGCTTACCCATGTGTCACTTTCTTTGATTAGCGCGTGTAGAGGCACCTGTCGGTGGAGGCCATTAATACGTACCGGTAACGCGAACGCGGAAAGATGCGTTCGTGATGTATCGGGGGTAACGTAACGTAACGCGCGTTTCCACTGTAATACGGCACACCGAATAAAATGTTGAGATTAGTGCCTAGTAACAAATATTCCATATCGTTACCAAATTGTTAGCGTTAAAATAGCTCTTATTCTTTTGACAGTTAAAGAGTTAAAACAAAGATTAGCCCAGAGCCCGTATTAAGAACTGTCAAAATCCAGGCAGTGAAAAAAAAACATTATATAATGTCATTCCTACATTTTGTTCCTACACTGGTCCTATTAAACTGGTTTTGAAACTTTATAATACTGCCCCAGGGCTTTTATAATAGTAATAAATAATAATAATAAATATCAGGGAAAACTTCACACAAATTGACTTAGAGAGGCAACGATATACATAATTAAATATATAGAAAACATCCATGACTCAGGAACAAATACTTGCGCTTATCACACAAATATTTGGCCATACCGGGATTCGAACCCGGGACCGCTAGCTTCGTAGGCAGCGTCACTACCAACTTGGCTAACCGCGTCATCGTCGGTTTTGGTTCAGTTCATCTTGCTTATATCTTCATCATATTGTTGACATTATTACTGTTTTTGCAGTCAAGTGAATTAGAGCAACGATAAATTTACCATTACATTATCCGTAATCAAGTAGATTCCTTTTTTTTTAATTTCATAATTAAAGTACACATGGTTTTACACTGAAACAACTTCGCCAAACTGCTAAACAGTTTGTAGGCGAATTATACTCTTAATATGCTTAAGTGTACCCATACTAAATACCTTACGATCTAATACAAAAATAACCTAGATATAAAGGCCTCCGGTTTCCCGCATAATGCCGTGTGAACACACACCGCGATTTTCGCCTCTGGTATCGCGCGGCATCGCTAACGGGCGGCGCGATGGCGATGATTCAATACGCCGATGACGTAATGACGCGGAAGGTGCTTAGAGAAAGACAAACGGTGATGATGGTAAAGAGAGCACTGAGATGGAAATTATGGATTTTTTTAAATATTGTAATGTACCTACAGTACAAAAAAAAAAGTTGGGTTGTGTAGGAAAGTGGTTGTTGAGAATAAACGTCTTGGTTTCATACGAGCCTAACAATGCGTTAAATACAACAACTGTAATGTAATGAAGATCACAAATATGTAAACTTGCTATTACCTATTAAGAACGTAATGAAAATCACAAATATATTTGTAAATTTAATCGTGATGATTTCAATCATGTGACTATTAAAAGGTTTAATTTTGTGATTAGTCACTCTTTAAACCGATTTTAATCATCATTACAATTGACAATGGCATTAGAAAATTCTTAATAGCAAGCTTGAAACATTGAATGCCATTGACACGAAAATGCCGTCAATTTTGTATAAAAATAAATTATTTCGGCACTGAATACGTTAAACTAGCAATGCCCATACATCACCAGAATGAAAACGACTTCCCCAATCCCACCGACGCCCTCATTACGACTCCCTGAATAATTCATAACCAAATTATTAATAATAACAATAACCGGCCATTATTATTACTATCCATTATCCTACAGGGATTTATTAACCGAATATTAATAAAAAATTCAAATGAGCTTTACAAGCGTAAGCCTTGGATTTGGATTGTTTGGTGTTCTCACATTAAAAAAGTAATAAATTGTAATTTGGTGGTGGGTGGGAGGTTAGTTAAGCCGTTGTGTGAAATGTCAATAATCGTGTAGTGCGCGGGCCTGGGATCGGTTTATGACTTTATTATATCATTACTAGAGTTCCATAGTTTTGTTAGCGGCGTTTACCTTTTTTTCTACCAACTGCGAGATTTTTAACGTCTACAATATATGTTTTTATAGCTACGACTTTGTATATACTATTTAATTTACATGAAAGGCCTAATTTTGTTACTTTTTGATGTTTTTTTTTATTATTTATTTTGTTTAACGAAATTTTAATAGGCACAGTCGTGTGACTGTGCCTAACGTGAGTTACAGTAAGCCAGTTATTATCACAAATTATAAGGGTAAGACAGATAGAAATCAACCTTGGAACTGACAGTTTGTTAGTGGTAGCTGTCAATCCGCGTCGATAAAACAAAATGGCGAAATGGCGGGGAATTTAAATGCTTACAGCAAATGCTTCATATGAAGTTCATTCTCGAATTGAGCGAAGTTATCTTTTTCGCACTCATCGATGAATTTGACACACTTCATCATCAGCACGAATTAGTTAACTTCGTTCAATTTTAAAATGAACTTTCAAATTCCACATGGGATATTCCTGTAAGATAAAGCATGTTTCACAGTTTTATTATTTTTAATTTGTCATGCTTGACAATTTGAAACGTCAATTTTGAATTTAGAATATTTTCGTTTTGTTCAAGAGTTAACATGGCTGGACCGGATTGGTAGTGGCTTACATTGTGTCTTAAATCTGTACAATTAAAAATTGGGTTTAAATTAATATATTTTGAATAAGACTGCTCGCCAAAACTTAGACAAGATACTACCGTATGTCGGTTGTATGTATTTATAAAACGTTTTCAATAAATACTGGACATTATTACTGGTGGAAATTATTTTCAAAATCGATCTCTAACGAGAAATACGAATTATACAATATAATTCTATTATGTTTTGTAAGGTGTTGGATCTTCAATAAAATATGAATAAACTTTAATCCGAATAAAATCCGATAAAAATAGTCCGAGCAATTTAAGTTTGACCATATGGACCACTGGAAGCGTTAACTATTTAGTAAATGATGAACTAAACCATATTTAACTTAAAAAAACCCGAATTATACAATATTCGCACTTTGACAATACAAACGGGTTCAACACTAACCCCCAACTTAAACCACAAACTAACAACTAAAGCTAAAATCACAGCACTATCAAATTTCCCCACAGTTTACTTAAGGGCGCCTCACACAGCACAATTCTGTTAAGGGTGCGTCACACATGACGGATCGCCGAGAATGAAAGTTAATTTCGTCTCCCAACAAATTCCTCCCTCACAATGGAGCATATTTGCTTATCTTTAATTGATTCACTTTAACCCTCCAACGATAAGGATTAGCTCCATTCGCGCGCTTTTACAAGGGTAGGTCTTAACGAGGGTTGGTACAGAGTAACTAGATTAGGGTTGGTTTGAAAGTACCCAAATTGTGAGAGCCTCTGAGAGGCATATTGTTGTTGGTTACTAATAAGAAGTTGTAAGTAATTTGAAATCTTTTATACAATATCAGTGGCGAAGCGTGGTCCCTCGCCACTAGGCAACTCGGAGCAAAAAAAACGGTCAAGTGCGAGTCGGACTCGCGCACTTGTATGTTTTACCGTTTTTACGATGACAACAAAAATGAAAATACGTTAAAAAAAATGTATGGAGGATTATTATTTAACTACATGTCTTTATTTTTTTTGTTTGTTAGGAAATTCGCCGTAATAACACATATTCTGAAAAAAAAATCAACCCGCTATGTATTACGGTTCAAAAGATACAGCTCTTTAAAGTTAGGACAGACGCACGCACGGACGGACGGACAGCGTAGTAATAGGGTCCCGTTCGAGTGTCACCTTTGGGTACGGAACCCTAAAAATCCGTACGGCGTAGGGTACCTTCGCCGGTTTACCGTCCACCTCCTGTTTTGTCCAGTAGGCCGAGTTGTTTTAACAAGCATAGAATAGTAAAACGAAGACCGCTTACCGCCGCGCATGTTTAGAGTCTTTTTCATATTTGACAAGTTCACTCTAATAAAAAATACGCTAGTTGGTTGGTAGTTTTTTCTCGTGCCGCGAAAGTGTCGTCGCGGGTCTTTGACAAAAAGATTTAATGCTCAGGTTTTTACTGTTTGCATACCTAGTTGTATTGGTTTTTTATGCCTGAGGCTTAGCATAAAGAATTTAATAGATATAATGTAGTAGGTAACCAATCATATATTATTTACAGAAGACTTATAAAATGTTAGTGGACTGACACTCAATTGTAACATTTGGAGTAACGTGAGAAATTATTAAATATAATGGATGAACGGCTAAAACTCACGATTATAAGCTGGAACGACCCAAATGTTTCGGACTCGTTAAGAAATCAAAACCCAGTAATATTTAGCAAAACATATAAACGAAAACTCTGCCCTTTGTTAAGAACAAAACCAAAATAACCCAAATTAATACATCCACTGCACACAGAAACCAATAAAAACAAAGCCAAAATTTGCTCGTGTCTTACGAATCAAAAATAGTAGGTACCTACAAGTACCTACCTAACAAAATCAAAGAAATGAAGAAAACTTTACAACCGATACTTTAATCAGCCAGTTTATGTTTATAATTTAATAACAATGCGCTGTGGACAGTGGAAGTGATTGAAAAATCCATCTCTCCCTACGCCTTAATCAATTTATATTTACGAGCGTGCACGTTCCAACCCCAAACATGACATGTTTCTTATTTTTAAAGGATAACTTTGAAAAACATTTTAGTTCATTAAGAAGGTAAGTAATATGTAAGACAACACTCTATTTGAACTAATGCGGCCATTTGTACTTTAAGTACCTACAGACAAAAATATAAAACGAAACACGTCAATAACCTCAATAAATACACGCAAACCAAATAAGAAGTTTAAGGTTAGGTAGGTACGAAAACACAAAACAAACCGTTGCCCGCCGATAAATATGCCGAAATCTTAAGAATATCACAATCACAATAATAATCACATATACACTAGCAAGCGTAGCAAGCTAAATTTCACCAGTAAAGTATCATAAAACACAAATTAACACCAACTAACAATATTTAAAAAAAAACACCGTGTGTTTTGGCGGACGCGAAAGTAAAGTAGGTAATGTAATGAATGAAAAAATGACGCAATGCAAATTATTTGGCGGGCAACGGCGGCGCGCAAAGAGTCGGTAGATTATGTTTTGTCTCCATAAACTTTTGCAAAAATAGATAAGGACAACCGTAGAACCGTATAATCGGCCGAATGAGACGGGAAAGTACGATCAGAGACATTTTTTTGGGTGTATTTAGTGAAAATAAAGCTTACGATATGCACTTAAAGTTTAAAATTGAATGAAATAAGCCGGACACTTTTGGCGGAATTACGAATGCGAGTTGAGAGACAAGATGCGATGTTGTAGTATCACGTTATGAAGTCCAAGGCCGTTTTGTTTTAGTGCGTGAGTTTAAATGTTTGAATGTGTTAGTGTTGAGTCATGCGCTGAGACCTCGGCTTGTATGGAGTTTTGAGGGAGATAGCCCAGAAAAATGTAACTCCGAGTGTTTATGTGTAAATGAATATTGTTGTATGCGTTTCTTTCTAGTAATACAGTGAATGTGTGCGTGCGGTCGGTCATGCGGTAGATATCGGCTTTATTAAGGAGTTTTTGATTTCGCGCTTAGTGGTAAATTTAAATTGCGACGTTGCGTTTTGTTCATTCATCTTATTATGAAAAATGTATGTATACTACGCGTGTTATGTTAACGGGCGGGTAAGGCTATAGTATATCGGGTTACTTATTGTTGTGCGTTTTGTTTGAGTACATTATGCATAGGAATTTCCAAGGGAACCCGGCGGGAATCGGGTTATATGGGCCCTGCGCCACTGTACAATATGTATTTAATTTAAAATGTAAATGTATGAGTATGCTTAAGATAGTCGTGTGACAAATTCAAAACACACTTCTAATTTCTTCGATGACAATTCAATAATGGCATCATGAAATAATAGGGCGTCGTCAAGCTGGTATGACAATGGAGTTGGAATGTATACCTAGGAACTCTTTAATGGCCAATAGTAGATCCGTCGAGCTTTGACACGTTTTTGACTGATCTTTTAAGGGCCCCTTCCCACTTAGCGTCTTTCGAGCGTCGGCATTCCCGCGACGCTCGAAAGACGCTAAGTGGGAAGGGGCCCTAACAGTGAGTTAGTTATCAGTGATACAACTACAATCAGCAACAATAAAGCGTGTCATAAAAACGTTTTTTTAGAAATATCTTATTGAAATTTTATTAAATCAATGTTATTTTTATGATTTTAAGGCGTTTTAAAATAGCATGATACAAAACAACACATTTCTAAAACCCAGGTTATGATCGCGCTGTCGCGTCTACCTCACCCTTCACAAAGCGACATCGAATTTCATAAGCGGGCACGTGTCGCGCATTATCGGGCGCCGTCCCACGTAACGCGATATTCTATGACATTCGACTTCGACGCGATATCCGCTGCGATATGCGTGAATTACAACAGTTTATCGCCGCGTGTTTGCTTTGCGGGAAACGAGATGTCTGAGATTTATGAAAGGGACGGTAATTAGATTTTCTTGTTACTATTTAGGATTATCATTTTACTGTTTAATTGTTTTTAAAGCATGGGAAAATTTAAACATATAAAATATTGTAAGATTAATGAAAGTTATATAATGTCTGTAGCTGTTTAACACTATACCCAAGACTGAGAATACAGTTTTATACAAAAAAAAAATACTGGTGAAGAAACTTGAGATTTACATAGTAGCATAGCTAGAGAAAATCCTTCCTATTCATAAACACACAATAACTAAAGTAAGCTTAAAATATGCTCTGGCTTTATCTTTCATGATGACATTTGAATTTGACAGAAAATGTCAAAGCATACGTTAACTGCATAGGTTTATTGTTCATTTGTTTTGTTTACTCTGCTCCGTGCTATTCATATTACATTAATTAATCAATTATGAATAAGAGGAAATATCTGTTTTTTTTTTACTTTACAGGTACTCTGCCACAATGACAGGGCACACCTACGTTTCATACGTATGACAATAATTGATTTCTTAAAGAATACGTGAATGTGACAGTGCATGTGTTTAGTTGTTTGTTGTTCAGGTTTAGCGTGTCCTTGTCCTTTAACAAATTGGTTTGTTATACATCAAAGCGCCAGTAAGTTTATAAATAACAGAAACCTAGCAAAATAGGTATTGAACAAGGACAGCTAATGATTTCACTAGTTCTCATTTCAAGCTCGTGAAAAAGCTACAAAATTTAAACATTCCACAATTTCCACTCAGCCAAATCCAAAACAAACAAAATTAAAAACCGACGCACGGAGTCAGGCACACGTTAATAAAACGTTATTCAGTTTCAATAACTCTGAAAAAAACGTAACAAAACCTAAAAATCGCATGTCACTTTAAATTCGTATTGATGTATGCCCTTTTGGACTAAAGAGGTAGAACAGCGCAAGTCAGTCAGGCGGACGCGTGATATGCCTAGACGGGGAAATTGGAAAAACGCGCGATCCGATGTCTGGCCGTGAGGGAGCGGCTTTATTTTTCGACAGTTCCAAATTTAAAATGTGGACGTGGACGTCGACGCTCGAATTTCAAAATGTTGCTTCGGTTGCCAGTTTTAATTACTGCTTTTTTTTAATGCGTGGCGTGCATACCTTTATTATTATTTAGATCCAAGCACACAATTTAATCAATCTTGATTAATTTGTCACATTAAACTGCTATATTTAACTGAAATAATGGCGAAGCATTAGGTACTGCGGTCCCACAAAGTAATTATAACTTTTTTAATTGTAGTAATAGACTTACCCTCTTATTCATAAACGTACAATAACTAAAGTATGCTTAAAGTATGCTCGGGTTTTTTTTAGGTTAGCTTACTATTTAATTTAAAAAAACCATTTAACATAAGTAGATCACGTAAGTAAGTAAAAATTTGGCTTACTGCCGCACTCAGATACGTCAATAAATTTTTAAGTTTGATTAATGTTGCTGCGTTTTGTTCTATTTCTATAACGAAGAAAGTGACAGCAGAAACTGTAATCAAAATTAAAAGTAATGGACGTCTCTGAGTGCGGCCGTTAATCTCTTTCCCTTTCTCTGTGATAAAAAGCTTATTTTCCTACAGAATTGTTAAATCAGTCGTCAGACGAATAAAACACAAGTTGAAAAATTTCACGATATATTTTAATATTACCAAATACAACCGAATAGGAATATGAGAGGGTATTACTTGGTAGTTAGGGTAAGGAAGGGGAGGGATGACGATAACGTAGGTATTTTGTTCCCTTCTATCATGAATGGCCGCCACTTACGTGAATTTGTGGCCGGAAAAAACAAGATGGCGGACATACACGCGCCCACCTGATGTTAGGGGAAAATAAGAGTAGGGGAATTAATTTCAGAGAAAACTGTAATTTAATACTATATGGAAATAAAAACGGATCATTTTACGTAAAAAAATACAAAGAAAGTGACCAGTTTTCTTTGCTCTTAAAGTTACTTGTTATAAAAGATTTAAGTAAAACTCTAAAAACATATATTTTTATTATTATTTGGTGCAAAGCTATTTTTTACCTATTATTTTTACTATAGGTACCATTATTGCTTCAGGCGTATAGGAAGGTATGGCAGTAGAGTAAAACACGAATACATTATGAATATATTATTTAATTTCGCTAACACTACAATTTTACACAGCATTAAATAGGTACTTACCTATTCGGAAACTTAAATACTACTACTTACTTAAATAATACTTAATCGAAAATGTTTAACTGAATATAACATACATAAAACTGGAAAACCTTCTTAACACAAACGTCGTTTAAACAAACGTGTCAATCGAGAAAGTATACAAATGTATTCATTTCTAGCCATAAACAACTTTATTGCTCCAACCATTTTTAATATCAAAGCCTCCCCTAGGAAAGGAAATTGATTTTTTATCCCACTCTCGACCGTGACATGTGCCAATAGGCTATTGTGAATTTTTTACGTCATTTTTATATCCGCGGCTTTCCGATGCGCCGGTGAACTGTTGCAAGGAAAATGCGCTTTTATGAATTCCACCCAGTACCGTAATTCTTATTTTGAATTCGTTTTAAATGTATTGTTCCGTTTTAATTTTTAGCCAGTCCTCGTTTGTAATTCAATTTGTGCGTTTTATTCAATATTTTTCTATGGTTATTATTTTAGGCCAGTGTTAAATTTAAGTAGGAAGTTTTTTTTTGTAATGTGTATTTTTCCACCTATGAAATACATTAACAATATTTCAATGCCAAGTTGTTAACCAAAAACTACGTATTAAACTTAAAAACATTCCTAGTAAAACCATTTATTCCAAAAACATTCTTAAAAATTCCCTACGCTTGTGGCAACTTTTTACATATTTCCAGGACATCCTACACGTTCCGTGTAGCGATTTATTTACATTGTTTACCCTCTGGCCGGAACTGAAAACCGTACAAACAAGTTTGCCCGAATTGGGCTGTTTATCGGGGCTAAGTGAGCCGTCCATTAAAGTTTATGGCCCATGGAGAGATAGAGGATATTTATGCACGCCTTAAATAAATTATTGTCACCCTATTTCGTGGAAGCATGGTGACATGGGGGTGGCGTTAGCTCTACATTTACATATGAGTTTATGGATATAAATTCGTGTTACCTGGGGGCCTAGCCAATATGCATTACGCTAACTTAATGAATTTGGAAATCAAAGAAAATAAATATCAGGGGGCAATGTCACACAAACTGACCTAGTCCCAAACTAAGCTCTATACCTAGGCTTGTAAAATGGGTACTACGCAACGATAAACATACTTACTTATATAGGAAAATATACTTACTTAAATGCATAGAAAACAACCATCACTCAGGAACAAATACTCGCGCTTATATTACACAAATATAACCTGAGACTGTTTCACAATCGTCAAGTAAAGCATATCTGACAAATAAATTTAGCCCTTTCCCTTTCTTACACTTGAAAATAGACAAGAAGAGGGCTATCTTTAACGGACAGATGAATTTACTTTTCGATTGTGACACAGGCCCTTAGTCTGCTAAAATCATAACCCTCCTTTTTGCTTCGCCGTGGTCGGGTAAATAAAGTATTTTGTTAATTCAGACTGCATTTCAGTAACTACAAAAGTGAAAACGGTTCCGCGAATAGCCATAAAACCGCTTACAAGTTATAAACAACAGCACAAATACATTTAACTGCACTAGTTTCGAGAACATTAACTGTTAACTTAAACGTAGCTTTAACTTAATTAAGAATATAAGTTATCAACACTCTCTGCCAAATACTCCAATTCGAGTTCATTTTATATAGTAATTAAAGATACTGGCACTTAACGTGTTACGTAAATTCTAGGAATTATTTATTGATATTTCTTATCGGAGTTATTAACGATGATCGAGCAATAACGTTATTTTTTGTACTTACTTTAGTTCTCGTATCGCTATCTAGCATGTTAGCTTGATATGCTTTTATTAGTAGACATGAATGTTAAGTGAAATAAATGGTAAAAGTAACGGGTTTATATTGGGAATCCTAATTGTCATTTCTACTAATGCATCATCGTTTCGTCTGCCCTAAAATAAAACCATTTTTGCCTAAATTAATGTATTTTTGTGTTTTTACAATACGACCCTCCTTGCCACATATCTGGTGGAAAAGCAGCCTTACTGCCTAGTTAATAAGAGGTATCATGTCGTTAACAATTATTACCTACTAAAACAATAATATGGTAATGACGATGTGGAATAACAGGCCCAAGTCATATGGGTGTTATTGTTCCTTTCTGAACGTGATATAAAAACCCTATAAGTACTTAGGTAAACCATATAAGTTGAAAACCGTTTACCACAAGAAACTTCCATGTTCGTTTTTCAAACTCTAATTCCGCCAATTGCACTAACCCGAACGGCGCCAATTCCAAATTTAAATTGCCACAGTTCCGAGTAGCCCCGCCCCTCGCAGTAGGGCTGCGGACCGTGGTACAATGTTAACGGTTTACCGATACAAAGAATCGGTACTTTGTGGTACCGAGTACTGCTCGTAAAGACTTCAGACGCCGAGTTTAGTATCTGTTGAGAAGTTTTCAGTAACTACAAAGATACTGAGTTGAAATGTAATGTCGCGTTCGAAATTACTTGGGCGAAAATTAATTAGTAATTTTATGGTTCTTATTTTATTAAAAACCGCTGCATTGGATGCACGCGGCACGTGGCCGATAAATGTAGGGATTCTTTGGGTAGGCCTATGCCCAGGTGAACGGCTTTTGGCTAATGTGATTATGATCATCACTGAAACAGTCCTGTCTCTTCCGCATCTGTATAAAATACGTAAACTTAAAAATTATCTAAAAAAATATTTTTATCACTCTTGAAACGCATTGAAATATGTTATACGTTTGTTATTTATTTGAAAAAGGTTCTACCTGCGGTGCACGTTTTTATAAACTTCGCCACTCAGAAACCAACTTTTCCCGCACTTGGGAAAAATAACTATTTTAATTTGATACAAATGTTTATAGCACTTGTGAGCCTATCCGTCCAGTAGGCGGGGCGAGCGCCTCGACTCGTTTTACAGCGTTTCACAGTATGACATTAATTGAGCGAGGAATCAAAGCGCACATCCCTATGCCCCCGCCAAACTCGAATTTCGAACGCGCCATCAATTCGAAATTTAAACATAATGCCTATAACGCTAGGGTTGCTATTGTAAGCTAGTTTTCGAGTATTATAGTAGTTTTTGAAAGTAACACGTTGAGATCTACTTTAGATAACGGCGCGGAGAGTTAGAGTTAAGTTAATTATTAGAACTGGCACAATGCGTCCGTGTTTGCCTGTCGTCTGTGATAATTAGTCTAGTTAGCAACTATTCGTTCAATAACTCAGGCAAGCTTTAAAACCCAAATACATATTTTAATATTGTCTTAAATATGTACAAAAAGTGTTAATAACCGTGTATACAGAGATCCTGTGAGGACGACTGGCCTTTGCAATATTTTATGTAAACAGCCTAACAAGGGTTCAGTAAAAGTCTTACGATATTTGAAATAATCGCACTTACGTACGTAAAGTATTTTGTAATGTGTAGACTTTTCGTGTTTCAATTTTTATGCCATTTTCTTCATTATATTTATTGATAGTTATTGCTGATTAGTTGCGCTATGAGACGTGTAAGTATCACATTTTATCGCTTACGAACCCGGGACCCCTAGTTCGACCAGCTTCGTAGACAGAGCCACACCCACTAGGCTAACCACTCTAACCATTTTCATTCGTCAGCATAATGAGCAACTATATTGTGCGATGTATTAGCAAGATAGGGAGTAAAACCAATTGAAATAGAGCCTGAATCATACCGTCTTGGACAATCAGATAAATAAATAAAAAACCGGTCAAGTGAGAGTCGGACTCGCGCACCGAGGAACTTCGGAGATATAGGGGGGGTCATTCTTTGAACATTTTTAGGGTTCCGTACCTCAAAGAAAAAAACGGAACCCTTATAGGGTCACTTTGTTGTCCGTCTGTCTGTGTGTCTGTCAAGACCTTTTTTCTTAGGAACGCGTGGAGGTATCAAGTTGAAATTAATATCAAATACATAAGTCTGCAGTCCCAGTGAAAAAATCAAACATCTAAGTCAACGCAATTAAAAGATACGGCCGTTTATGCCGCATATTGAAGGGAATCTCATGGGAATCAAAACCTATAGGGTACTTCCCGTTGACTTAGAATCATGAAATTTTGCAAGAAGCTATGTCTTATAGCACAAGTAAAGGAAAAAATCCAAAAACCGTTAATTTGTAGTTACATCACATAAAAAATGGCCCAGTATAAGCTGACACTCACTAAGTACTAAAGTGCATACTTATTGCGTGTCAGTTTATACTGGACTTTGTTTATATGGTATTCCCATGATTTATGAACTATTTACATGCCTACAATTTTGTGCGGAACCCTCGGTGCGCGAGTCCGACTCGCACTTGATCGGCTTTTGGTTATAGATAAAAAAAAATGAAATGAATTGATATGTGCGGGCAGGCAACTACCTATGCCAAATTTCAAGTTGCTAGCTTGTCTAGTTAATGAAAAAAACTGCTGTGACATACAGACAGACAGACAACGAAGTCTCACCATAAGGGTTCCTTTTTTCCATTTTGGTACGGAACCCTAATGTACGTCATACGTGACGACTGTGACAACGGCGATAACTTACAACATAAGGTGTTCATTTACTCCCCATTTCCAATACATTTTAAGACTAAACATGGACCCCATAATCGACCCCTGCACGTTCCGGCTACAATATACCAAACCATAAACAAAAATACAAACTTAAATATACACTCAACGAGGTCGCTACCGTCGCATTCTGCATATAATTTAGTATGAAAAGAGTTTAGTGATTCGTTTAGCCACCGTTTGAATAAATTTGTGCGATAAACAGATGTGAGATAGCGTTTGATCACCTTTTGACACCTACAGTTCGCCTAATTGAAATTTATGAAGACCAGCCTTCGTGTGGTACTGCGGGTTCTCGAATGTAACTCGCTCTAGTGTATTTTTTTTTTCAATTCACGAAGGCACCGGCTGACATTACTTAACTGTACTGTTACTGTGTTAATTTCCGATTGGTTATTTGGTTGAGGAAGTCAAAAAATATCGAAGAATTTCGGATATAGTCTTGTTAAAATATTAAATAGTTATTCACAGATTTAGACATTGTATTGTAATGCGTAAATATTTTTTGGGTTAGTATGTAATAGTAGTAGTTTGGGCTAGCCAGTGCGTTATGCGTTATATTGTCATAAATCCTTGCGGTTTTGCCCGTTAGCGCATCATAAAATAAATTTATAAACTATTAAATGATTTTCACAGTGTTAAGAAAAAAATTATACAGCCCTTATCAGTTTCATTGAAAAAAAATTAACAACAATATTTACAAAATAGGCAGCTAAATGCAACTACTTACGAGAAGATTTTATCTTAGTTGTTTAGGATTAAGTTATTTGTATTAGATATAATATAATTACCAAGTATGTTATGTGATATTAAAATACCTAGTTAGCCCTCTAAAACAGATATGCAATACAACTTTGAATTTAATTGAATTGAACACAACTCGCTTCAACCCTAAACCGATGGTACTTCAACAAATTATAATAAAATTCGGATATTTCAGTCGGTACCTTCCGAAGCGTTTCCGGCAGATAAAAAACGCTTTATTTGTTCTTATGCTTATCTTAATTATTAAATTAAGACGCTCAGGGAGCCTTTGTTTGAATATTTGACGAGATAAGCGTCTACACATTGCTCGCGTATGTTAACATTCAAAATGGCCGCTGTTTAATGCGGTTAATGCGGTTTCATAAAGACAATTTATTAGTTTTTCGTATCATTATTGTAATATTTTTAGTTATTTTGAAGCAAGTTATTGTTGGAGATTGAATTTAACTTAAAACAAAAAATAATGGGCGCGTTTGATGTCGTTAATTTATCACGGCATGACTAAGAAAAACCCACGCGAAGTCCAAGAAATAAACAATAGTTTCCTATTATGTTATATAGCATTTAGCTTACATAAAAAATAATGCAAAGTATAACGTTATAAAGAAGTAAGAAAAATGTGTATTTTAGTTTCATTCGATTCCAGAGTATTGCATGGTCCTAATAAAACGTAAGCCTTCTTCTTTATAACGGTACTTGGGTCGGCTCGTATTCCCCGATCAATAGCCGTACCTAGTATACCTAGTATCAAGTATTTAGACGAGTATCGAGTACCAGCGATATCCATGAAATTGCCTGGCCCCGTATCCAAATCGAAAATCAACTCTTTTTCATTGGCAAGCTTATTCTGATAGGGCGATGGCACCAGTAATGGACAAGTACCAACGATGAACACATGATTCTTATTTTGAAGAAGATAAGGGTTAGGTATTCTTTTTTTTGCAAGAATCAATTTATTACCGTATGATTTATTAACGTAATGCATACAGAAGAACCTGTTCACCAGACTCTTTCAAAAACCTGAGAACAGCGGACATGCGGTTGCCGCCATTTGACTCTATTATAATCAATACAGATCGTAGGCACTCACTCATTCAATAAAAAGTTTAAAGTTTACTGGCAAGATTTGTACTAAACAACTTTATTGACAAAGAAATAAACAAAAATATACATTTAGATACAGCATGTAAAAAAAAATCAGTGCAATAAAACATCATCTGAATTCTACTTTGAATTTCGTAAATATATCAGAATAGGTACTCCCTCTTCAAACAGTTTTGCATATCGCTTCAAATGTAGGCGTATTAGATTTTACTATACGCCCTTCCGCGTCGATCGGATCATTGACAAAAGGTTTTTCTAATAAAACAGTCAATGATTTGCATCGGAACGTTTCCGTATTGTTCCGCGTCTAGGGAATACGGACACGAGATTGGATTGGAAGGAATTGCGTATTCAGACGAAGAAAAAACTTTGCAAATATTTTAGAATTCAATTAGGATGTGACCTTATTTTTAACCAATAAAAGGTTGATTCTTTTGCAGCTGTGAAATGGTAGATGTGTCCTTTTGTGTAAGGAAGACAATGTAGTGAAATGAGTTTTTTTTTTATTTAATTTAAATAATGAAGTAGGTTTATAGAGGATTACTTTTTCGTTTGTATTCAAAAGTTAAGCTGTTGCTATAAATCTGCGAAAGTATTTTATAGAAAAAAATGTGTAAGTAAGTTATAGTATTAAATGGGAAATTGGTAAGTGCTAAATGGGGAGCAAATTCGCAAGGTCAAGGATAAAAATGTGGATAAAACTGTGTTTTGTAGCGTTTATACTCGTACGACGAATTATTTCAACTTTAAAAATCCGCGATGGATAAACGTAATGGGGTTGATTATTTGACAGGAAAGAGTTCTAATTGGCCTCAAATAGGTTCTGGAACAAGAGTGCTCGAGCGGAGAGCTCATACCGGCCAGAAACGTTGGGAGGCAACCAATGAGATGGACTGACGATCTCGTTAAGATAGGGGGGAGAGATTGGATGAGGATAGCCCGAGATCGTAAGAGATGGCATGCATTAGAAGATACCTACATCTCACACCTATCGTGTGCCTACACAGCATTGGGTGGCGACAGGTTGTATGTGGCTCTGGAATTTGCTAATATGCCTACATTCTTAACGTTCCTTAATTTAGGGCTCCAGTGGAAAAATTTTTGGTTTTAGGAGCATATCTTTTGAAACGATCCACTCTATTTTCACAAAGGTGGATAGGAACCTAAAATGTTTTGCTTCACAACATATTATTTAAATTAAGTTCCCGCCGCGGAGTTTGTTTGTTCGAGCTAATCTCAGAAAATACTGTACGGATTTTCATACGGTTTTCACCAATAGGAAGAAAGATTATTTAGGAAGGTTATATGCTATTTTTTAATAATTTAATACTACCTGTGCGAAGGGGCGGGTCGCTAGTACATTATAAGTATTATAACGACGTGTGAACTGTATATTTACTTCGTCTGATAAATAATTAAGGTCCGTTATTATTAATTCCCAGATAAATTTATCTAACAGTTATCGCTTTCCCTTTTTGTCAAATGAAAGAAAGGGACCAAGGTAAAAAGATAGTGTTATCTGTAGATTGTAAAGTCAGCCATTAGCATAATATTTCCAGCTTTTCATATGTTTACCCAACATTTCGCCGTAAACACATTTGACATTTCCCCGTGACAAACAGAATTACGAAGTGTATTATCATAACTGCGTCGTTTGCGCGTCGCGCCGCACTTGGCTTTGCGTAATGCGTTTGCGCACAATAAGCGGGATAATAGCGATATCACATTATACAAGTATGTAAATGGTAATAGGTCATGTCTTCATGATAGTAGGGAGTAAATAGTATAGGAAGAGGTGTTGGACCCAACATTTCATTGAGAAGGTAGACTTTCTCTATGTTTTGTCAATGTTTTGTTATTGTCAGGGGGACAGTCTCGCACAAAGAATGACTAACTGGAGGGGGGTAAAACGTAAAATTGACGAGGCAACTCGATGGGAATGCGGTTGCTTTGAAGTTTATACCCTATTAGATAATAAAAAAAATTGCCATCCAAAAAACGCGGGCTGTTTGCACACCAGCGAATTTCGAAAAATAAAATCGTTTATTTATAGTTCCAAAAAAAAAGACAAACCTATCTAATCTACCGTACTTCTCAACTCAATTATCCTGAAAGGTAAAATATATTTTTTACATGTTTTAGTAGATTAAATTAAATTGCTAAAGATTTTTGAAAGTGTATTTGAAATTGTATTTAAGAACGAGTATTTGAAAGTTTATATTTAAAAAGAAAGTCAGTTATCGATTGATAATAAAGTGTGGCCTCATATGAAAGTAATTGTATTCAAAAAATAAAAATATAGTGAAAACCGTATCTGCGTACATACAATCTAAATTGTTCTTCCGTTGCGATACCACAGATTGACAAACAGACAGTCTTCAGGCTTCGGTTTGAAAAGTTATCAACAAAGCGTAACATCTACTAACATTATCTATTCTCAAGCAAAAAATCAAAGATAATACAGTCACTTTCTCGTCGTGATCGGAATAATAATCACATATGTATGCCGCCGAAGCCGTTACATACTCAGCCAGTGCTTCAAAAGATCGCATCCGAAATCTATAGCTTATTGGCAATCCCTTAGACTATCCTATAGAATAGAGATCTAGTATAAGTACGATCCTAGATTTTATTATACGATATTTAGATTAGATAGTATTCGTGAAAAAGAAATAGTGAGGTTTGCCTTGGTGTAGATTAAATATGGGTAAAATTATAGGTAGAATTTTGTAAATAGGACTTTTGTTGTGAGCATGCAGGTTTGGGCGAAATTTGTTTGGTCGAATTACTATCATATTCCAAATTTTCATTTACCAAAAACGTATTTCCCGCCGCAACAACTACGATGTTATTACAAAAAACTTAGATACGCCTTATGCCCGGTTCGTATATTCAAACCGCGGATAGATAAGGTTACTTCAAATTCAAATTTGACACATGTTGTACGTGGCAAATGTCAAATTTTAACACGAGGTGTCCTTATCTATCCGCGGTTTGGATATAGGAACCGGGCATTATAGACAAGTCAAAAATGACAGTTTTCTATGGATTGACGTTTACTAGACAAGTGTTCAACAGTTGTTTAAGTTTTTGTAAAAAAAACACCGTTAGCATTTAATGGTGCTCTAACTTAACCTAACCAATCTAAATAGCTGTTTTAGTATCCTGGAAATAAAACAAAAATAATACAAACTATTTGGAGAATGATACATTCGATCAAACATACTTATATCGTCGAAACAGCAGGCACCGTAGCAAAGCAACAAGTAAAAAGAACTTCCATTTTAATTAATAATACACATTTTAATAAATATACTTAATGCGGCAGCATTCCCGCACGGCTGCGACTTAAGGACCAAAGACTCATCTTACTCATCTCGACCTACGATAAACTCATCTCGACTGTGATCCCCGTCTCAAGACACGTCAAAGTAAACGTCAATTCATAGAGAACTGTCATTTTTGACGCGTCTTGTGACGGGCATCTCAGCCAAGATCAGTTATTAATACGGCCCGTGTCCCTTTCTGTCAAAACTTATATTTCAATGACAAATAAGACACAGATAAAGGTTATTGTATGAAAACCGTAAGGTTATATTGTATTGTATGTAATTTATTTAATTTCAGATTTCTAGGATAAGGCCCAGTGTTCGATCTAAATTTGAGTCATATCTTTATAATTGCAAAGTTTTTGTTCAATCCGATCAGCCGTTTAAAAATTAATTTTTAACTATGTCTTGTTGTATGCGGCCGCAAGCGTACTTATACTTACTGGTGATTCTAAATAATACACGCTCCTTGAACTTGCGTACATAGTTGACTCCGAATGGAGTCATTGGCATCGAACATGTTTCATTTAGAACTTCAATGTTTTTCACACCTTTATCAAAACATGAATAACCCAAGAACCATAAACAATGCGCGGGACATTCCAACAGCCCAAGTGTTGCGCCCGCGTCGCGATGACGGACGGCCGCCGCGTTTCCGCTTCCGCCACGCCCTCTACAGACTATTTTCTTATCTGTGGTGTATCGCATAATACTGCAGTGTTTGAGAATGTATGTACAAAACAGTCAAGCGCATGTCGGGCCCTGCACAATGTAGGTTCCGTACTACGAACTACAAACACAAAAACCGGCCAAGTGCGAGTCGGACTCACACACAAAGGGTTCCGTAACTATCGTAGGTACGAGACAAGACATACAGCGAAGTTTCTAATATTAGGCGCCCTTTAATTATTTTTTTAAACGAATAGAAACGCTCGTTAGCGTAATGCATCTTGGCCCTGGGCCTTTGTCATATTTAGAAACTTTCGTGGACTACGGATTAGTTCAAAAAAGTACGACAGCCGAGCGTTTAGCCCCGTTAAGGCTAAAATAGCAAATGTAAATCTGTTTTTCCAATAAAATATATTTTTATCGAATTTAGTGTTTATGTGGTTTTGATAAGCAGACGTGCAATAAAGTGACAATCAGGAACAAAAGCTTGCCTCAAATATGGTTTTTATTATTAAGTATATTAAAAAAAAAACTAATTTCCTGTCTGGTGTCCCCTTGTTGTGCAAACACTCATTTCCATCAAATGTGTCGATTCACAGAAATTAATTTCATCAAAAGCTAATTTCTGTTGAAATGAAATGAAATGAAATTTATTTATTTGCTATAAATGTGGTACATTAAGATGTTGTTTAAATTGTCTTAGATCGCACACTTTGCTGTGTTCATCATGCAAAAATTGTATTACTTAAAACTATCTTACACTAAATTTTATATTTTAAATTATAATTTATTACATTTTGCATTATACAACATTGGCAAAAACATTAAAATGTATTTATCTCAAAGAAATCCTTAATATTATAGAGACATGCATCAACCAACCAAACATATAATTTTGATGTAATTTTTTTTACTGGCAGTTCCTTGATGGAAATAGAAATATATGGTTAAAGACTTTAATGGCCATAGCATGACAATTGTTTTTATACAACGCACTTCTATATTTAGGCATTACCAGTTTTGTCGGATCTCTTGATCTCAGTTGCGGATTTGCAGAAGATTTTATAAACAGATCGGGATTCATCTTTGCAAATATGCCTATCTCTAAAATATACATTCCAGTTAGGGTTAATATGTTCATTTTTTTAAATAATGGCTTACATGGTTCTACAGGCCCGACACCACATATCGTTGTTGAAACCTTATTATTGTCAGGTTATTTTAAGCATGTCATGGGTTACGTAGGTTAGGTTAGGTTCCGGATCTGGGTGGTATGCGTGATGCATTTTCCCAGCGACAAAAAAAAAGTATAGACCTCCAAAAACTCCTGCACGTGGAAATGGAAGGTAAAACATTCTATGAAATGAGTGTCGGTGATTCCTGTCTAAACGGATCAACGGCCACCAGAATTTGAAATACATAATCTATGGAAGTTCCAGAGATCATAACAATATATTTCCCTAACAAAACCCAGAACACAAACACAAAAACATTTTGCTGCTAACTCCTAGCCTAGAACTCAGACAACAACTCGCCATAGGCCCGTTGTTTCATGATTGTCTCTTAAATGCCTAGCCCGAGCCTAGCCGAGCCTAGGCTTAGGCACAAATGGCCCTATCTTCACGGTAGACTAGACCGTGAAATTCTAAAGCCTACGGATATCTAGCCTGTCTAGATTTTCAATCTCCTGTTACCTAAATGGCGGGATGGTAACGTATGTTATCTATGTAAGCCTTGGGTAAGTTTTGGTTCGTAGGTTAGGATTTAGGATATAACGTTACTTACTAATATTATGGGGTGTACGTTTGTTCAAAAATTTAAGTTTTTAAAAGTGTTACCGATTAAAAAACTTCTGCGCCGTCAGTGACGCTACGTAAAGCTTGTTATACTTAACTTCTTATTATACAGGACTTATCGTTTTTTTTTTTTTAATTTAATTTTTTTTTTTATATTATTAAGAGTGTTTAGGTATTTAATCAACGCGATTAGTCAAATTAGTGATCCCTGTCTACGAATCTAACATCCGGGATTTGTCTCAAAAAAACTAAATTAAATAAATAATACCGTGGGTAATTCTCAAACAATTTCACCTAGTAACGTCCTTGTATCTACTACCCAAGCAGCACGCAAGCTGTATAAGAGCTTATACAGCCCTTATGCAGCTAAAACTAGAGTTATAATCTGTGTAAGCTCTTATATAGCTTGCGTGCTACTTGGTTAGGCAACGATAAACATACTTACACACATAGAAAATATTCAAGGCTCAGAAACAAATTGCCAACACACAAATATTACCCATACCGGAAATCGAACCCGTGACCACTAGCTTCGTAGACAGGATACTACCAACTAGGCTAACCGCGTCGTCTACACAATAGTTTATTCTATTTTAAAATAGGCTTGCCCAAAGCCAACAAGGACACCTTTACTTAGCACAGTAACCAGAGCCCTCACGGACTCGAATCCGAAAACAAACGAATATCTGTCATTTGACAGAGCCAGCGGGGATGTAGCAAAAACGCCGGCGCTTCGGCCTAGGCAAATATTTGTAATGCGATTAAGCTGTGGGTATTGATTGATGGGAACCCGATAGGCATAGAGTATACCTAGTTCTAATCCATACTAATATTATAAATTCGAAAACTCTGTCTGTCTGTCTCGAACGCTTTCACGGCTAAACCGCTAAACCGAATTCGATGAAATTTGGTATCGAGATGGCCCGAGTTCCAAGAAAGGACATTGGCTACTTTCGGAAGATTTGATATCCCGAGGGAGCAGCAATAAACGAGTTCTACGCGGACGGAGTCGGCAAAAGCTAGTTTTTAATATTTTGAAATTAAAAACTAATACCGAGCCCCAGCCCCTTCCACGAAAGCTTGTACTCGTGACGTAACTCGTAAGGCCTGAAGTCTCGTTAAAATGCATTTGACTTTTTTTATTATTTCTGAAACACAACACTTATTCTGAAAAAAAAATCAACTGGCTATCTCTAACGGCTCAAAAGATACAGCCCTTTAAAGTTAGGACAGACAGACAGACGGACGGACGGGCGGACAGCTTAGGCTTAGTACCAGTAGGCGTTAGGTACTCTTCGGGTACGGAACCCTAAAAAAGATAGGTATATATCATATAGAGTCAATTAGACTACCACCCTTTATCACTTAAACTTTAGAAGTAATTATCCAGCTAAGTAGTTATTTAAATGCCTCTGACGTACGATACTCTGTGCAACCCCACACAGCTGGGCCCTACTTTGTCGTAGTTTAAAACAATTTAACTACGCTTGATACGACCAACTTAACGGTAATCCGCCGTGGGATAATTTCATATTGACTTAAGGACCAAATCAGTTTGGACTTTTTAAATAATTAAAAAAGGTTTGTGTGAGAAGTCATTTTAGAACCAACTTTTTTTCAGGTTGTGAAATGAGGCGTTGGGAAGCTGATGGAAAAGAAAAGACATTTTGGCAGTGGATATGTACAGTCAGCATCAAATAGATAGGAGCAGCCAAAATGGCCAAATATATCGGAACACACCTTGCTATAGTAATACAGATTTGTTGCGATATATTTGGCCACTTTCGCTGCTCCTATCTATTTGATGCTGACTGTACAGCGTTGGTAGATTTTGACGTTTCAAAGGATGATGCCAGGGTTTTCTATAAAATCTGGTCCCACCCTCCTATAGCTGTGTGTGCATCGTTAGATAGGTATTTAAGAGCTCAAATTACTATGGCGCTAATTCCAAATCTTAGCCAATTCAGAATTATGCTTTACTAAACATGACAGTTTTACAATAGCCAAAACAATGTTGATAAATGTCAATGTTAACCAATGTTTTTTAACGGACTAAGATTTGAAACTTGGCGCCATAGAAACTTTGATTCAGCTCAAAAAGACTATCCTACGATGTAACACAATAGCTATTGGAAGGTGGGACCAGGATCTGCATTACGCCGCAAGGCCTACTTAAATACAAAATTAATATCTTATTTCGTTGCAGAGTTCTCCTATCTGACCTTATCCTCCTATCAGATCAGCTCCAGTTATTATCCATTGTCACTTGCACAGCTTGTTAACACATTACCCTCCTTCTTCGGCAGTAAGTAAAAACTAGACATTATATTTTTACTGCAAGTCGCCCTTAAATCTAAATACAAACAGCGTCACTGTTAACTGACCACTTAAGCCTTATTATAAGGTGACAAGATTCACAAGTGGTCAGCTAACTGTGTTGCTGATGGTACATATACCTACCTACTAAACCATACCGAGTTTGCAGACGGCCTATTAACACAGACAAAGTAGAAAGGTTCCGCAGAGCCAACAGTTTCCTGCAAATAGTTAATAGGAGAACAAACAAAGCTTTGCGAATCCCGCATCCGAAATCGGACACGAAAGGTGTGCTAACATGGCGGCAAATACAAAGCGTCTGCGCAGGCGCCGGTCTTGTTTGTCACTCGGATATCCCTTTCTAACTCGTCTGTTAAGATAGAGACGCACTGAGAGACTAGTGAACAAATGCATGTGCTAGCTGCGGTGAGACGCGGCAACTAAGTGTGGGGGAACTGTTTGTTTGAACTAACTTTTGCCCGCGACTTTGTCCGGGTCGTTTATAGGTTCATAGGATTTTGCCCAACTTTTCGAGATTAAAAGTATCATATGGTGCATTAGTTCACCGACTGTAATGCCATGTAAATATATTTAGAAATAAATAAATAAATAAATAAACATGCTCGTATTGCCCGTACTCAGGATACAATCTCCTTGTCAATCTGCAAAGGGAAACTCCTACAGGAATCATCATCTTCTTCTTTTTTAGTAACTGCGAGGTGTGACGTACCTGTTGTTGTGCGTTCGTCTGCCATTCCATACATTTTGAAATATTTCTACAGTCGTTAGCTTTCGTAGAATGCAACTTGGCTAGAATTACTATTATTATATCACAAAATTAAAGCTAGGATTATCGGTCGCATGGGTAAAGTTCTTTCTTCCACTTTTAATTTGCCGCCACGCAGTAGGGAGTGTTCGCTTAGTTGTGGGAGTAATAAGACAAGGTGATTCCTTGAAGGTGAATCTTGAGTGGGCAGGATGGAACATGGGAATCACCGCAACCGTAACACATTTTGAGATGTCCAGTCAAGGGCATAAATATATATACGTTCCCAAATTATCAAAAATATCTATACGCCCTTATGCCACTAGAAATAAGGTTCATGTATACATATATATGACGCGATGGCTGTATAGATATTAATGCCCTTGACTGTCCATGGGATCCTGCCACGTTTCCTTACTTCTGACACTGGCAAAGTGGCACTACCTCAATGTGCTTATTGCTATAAAAAAAAATCTATGGGCCTCAGAGCACACTGACCATCACATCGTCTGTGTTCGCGTTAAGTAATTATATATGCAATTCAAACACGCTAGACGTGTCACCGGCATTGAAAGTGTTAACGCCAGTGACATATGAGCTCGGCACTTCCATCTCTACTCTTGCGCAGCGCCGGCGAGATCACAGGCGGCGCCCGCGCACGCGTGATTCCCACACTATACTCACGCACTTGACTATCGGCGCTGCTATCTATCTAATCCATGCTGTTTATTTGTTATGTTTTCAAAGTTAAATTTCTGAGCTGAATTTACATACACTTGATATGGAATACTTTTAAAACCTAGGTCAACTCACCTTTCAAACAATAAGAAGCCGGTCAAGTGCGAGTCGGACTCGCGCACCGAGGGTTCCGCACAAACTTGTAGGCATGTAAATAGTTCGTAAATCACGGGAATATAATATAAACAAGTCCAGTATAACCTGGCACGCAATAAGTATGCACTTTAGTACTTAGTGAGTGTCAGCTTATACTGGGCAATTTTTTTATGTGATGTAACTACAAATTAACGGTTTTCGGATTTTTTCCTTTACTTTTGCTATACGACATAGCTTTGTGCAAAATTTCATGATTCTAAGTCAACGGGAAGTACCCTGTAGGTTTTGATTCCCTTGAGATTCCCTTCAATATGCGGCATAAACGGCCGTATCTTGTGATTGCGTTGACTTGGAAGTTTGATTTTTTCACTGATCCAAGGGACTGCAGACTTATGTATTTGATATTAATTTCAACTTGATACCTCCACGCGTTCCTGAGAAAAAGGGTCTTGACAGACACACAGATAGACAGACAGACAGACAGACAGACAGACAGACGGACAACAAAGTGATCCTATAAGGGTTCCGTTTTTTTCTTTGAGGTACGGAACCCTAAAAATCAACTAAATCAAAATCGGTTCTTCCGTTTGGGAGCTACGATGGCACAGACAGGCACACAGATACACAGGTACACACGTTAAACTTATAATAGGAATAAAAGGTAATAAAGGTCAGGACGAAACACTTTTATTTTAAACCTTAAGCGTTAAGTCTTACGTTAGAATATGGAATAGATGTAGGTTTTCATTTCCCTAGCACCTGTAAAATTTTATCTCGTGCTTGCATGTTAAGCCCGCTGGGTATGTTGGTCCAAGTGTCATGAAAAATGTTTTTTTTTTTTCTAAATGACCCATTCACTTAATTCTAATAAGCGAAATAATTGGATAATATAAGGAGAAAATTCGCGTAGGTATAATATTTTGCCTTATATGTTTATGTAAGGTGCGCTAGAATTTTTGCATAAACATTTATAAATTATGTATGTTATCTAATTAGATAGAGACCAGACTTAAATACACCCTTAAAGAGATACAGCTCAACGGTAAATCCGCTATTGGCATTTATAATGTCTATTTAACATGTTAAATGGAGACTAAAATAGGACATTAATCAGATATTACCTACACATTGATATCATAGATTTATGGCCAAACATGTCGCATATGTGGTGTCCAAATGTCTTTATCAAAATATGTAATGTATTAATTTACCTCAAAGTAAATAAATGTGAGATTTTGTATCGGTGTTTGTGTTTCAATCACACCTAATCTGCTGAACAGATTTTGATGCCAAATGTGGCACACAAACAGTTCTTAATAATATCCTGGATTAGATAGAATACTTTTTGCAGGAAAGTTTTATGATTCCTACGGGAAAATCGATAAACGACTTTTACGCAGAAAGAGTTGCGGCAAAGCAAGTACTTTACATAAAATACTTTTTATCCCAGAAAAGTCTATGATATAAAAACAGATGATACGGAAAAAGCCACTGACAAAATGCAGTGTTTTGTAAAAAAAAACTATTAAAAATATTCACGAAATATTCGATCATAATCTTCCCAAGATTGATCAGAAATATACCTGCCGAATATCAACAGTTCAAACAAGGGACGGTTTTGAAGTAGTCGACTAACATCTAAGCTGGGATCGTTCGGTGCCACCAACTAAAAAACGTATGTAATGTTAATACTCAAAGCGTGTCAAGGGCTTGCCACATGTTAAGTGAAAGGTTTTGAAAAACTTATTGACAAAACCGGCGCCTGTGAAGTACTTAGTGCTTGAGGAAGTAGCTAATAGAGTATTAAGTATAGCAGAAGCCGCCGGACGCGATATCAAGTGTTTTTTTTAAAGATAACACTGTCACTAAAAAAATTGTTGCACTTATGCTTTTTCGTGAAAAACGTGTCCCGCTGTAACATGGATTTAGTAGATGGCATTTTTCAAAAATAGAAGCTTAACATACAACTAGATATGGTATTTTGATACATAACTATTTTTACAGACATTAATGTTCATGTAACAAAAATTACAAGGTTCATAGTAATGAAAAAAAAAAACAATAACTACTGATTTCAGTACAGGATACTGCTTACTAGCAATCCTAAGCAGTCGGGAAGAAGTAGGGATAAAAGGGCGCAATTTAAAAGCAGATTGTTTTCTATAAGAGTAACTGAATTGACGCCAAAGTGAGCGAGAGTGGAAAATCCATTACTGCTAGACATACCTACGCAAACACTAGCAAAGGTAGTGACGTGAAAAACTCTGAAACGTGCTTATCGATAATTTTATTAAGAGTTCAACGTGTCGAAAGATTAAAAAAAGCCGGTCAAGTGCGAGTCGGACTCGCGCACCGAGGGTTCCGCACAAACTTATAGGCATGTAAATAGTTCGTAAATCACGGGAATACAATATAAACAAAGTCCAGTATAAACTGACACGCAATCGTTCCTGAGAAAAAGGGTCTTGACAGACACACAGACAGAGACAGACAGACAGACGGACAACAAAGTGATCCTATAAGGGTTCCGATTTTTTCTTCTTGGTACGGAACCCTAAAAATGAAAGTTAATCAAATTTAAGATGATTATTAATAGTTTTGAAAAAGTCATATTTATTTATTTAATAGCCTGCATGTCCCACTGCTGGTCAAGGCCTCCCTCTTTTCCTTCGACGTAACTCTATTTTGGGCGCAGTCTGCCACCAGTCTTTCGATCAAACGCATCAAGCTCATCTCGCCAACGCCGCCGTGGCCTGCCGTGACGCCGGATTCTATCGCGCGGGACGCATTCGGTACTTACTTCAGTGCAAAAAGTCTCAAGGTTTATTTATTCTCGTATTGGGTCAATTTCAACAATGCACGATTTTATGCCAATTTAGGTGGCGAGATGAAAAGTAATATTTTAGGAAAAATTTTTTGCTGATAATTTGCTAAAAAATATTTGAAATTGGAATTTAAAATGGGATGCTATTATTCGTAAAACTTTAGAAGATATTAAGAATAATAATTTGAGCTGACCACCTGAATTTAATTGACGTGCCACCTAAATTTAAACGCCACCTAAATTTGTTTTTTATATAATTATTTAAATTTGGATATTATTAACTACTAACTAATTCATTAATAAAATATATCTAATAAACCGAAACAAATTTCAGTAATTAGTTTTTGTTTTTATTGATCATGTGCAAAATGATAATGAAACAATCGTGTACTCAGTAATGAATTCTCTTCTTTTAAATTAAAATTTATACGTAATTATATAACCCAATATAAACTCAGGTTAACTCTCTAAAAATAATAAATAAACAAAAAATAATGATATTTAAATTTTATAAAATATTCCTTTTTCGTTCCCGGTCTATTATAACCTTCTCTCAATGCAAGATATTTTTTTGCATTCACATACAGCATTTTTTTCCCTTCCTTCGTCTGCTTCTTTTTAGGCATCATTCTAAACTATAAATTATAAGTTTATTGATTAATAAGCGCAATAAAAAATCAGCTTGTATGCTTCGTTTATTACAAACTCTGAAATTTTTAAATAGAAAAGCTTTATAAATAAGGTTTAAGCAATTACTACACGAGTTATAACAACGAGAAACTTTTTTGTAATTTATAAAATTGTAATAAAATTTAAGAATAATGGCAAAAAACGTTAATTAATAATTTAAAAGGCGCAAAATAAGCCAAAAATATGCAATGCCCACCTTAAATTGCGCCACCAAAATTGGAAATATGTCAAAATGGTGCTCTAAAACAAATAATCCTTGTTTTACAATTTTAAAATATATGCTATTGGAGAAAGACAACAAAAGACTATCCTAAACGTTCATCTTTCAATGAAAACCTTATTAGAATAAACATATAAATGAGCCACCAAAATTGGAAATTCTTTGACCCCATGCCAGCGGAGATTAGTACTTACATGATTTGCTGGAACTCGGAGCGACATGACACATCATTATTTAGGTAGAGTGTTAGATGGCAACCTAAGTGACCAGGAAGGGAGAGGCGGCGGTGATCAACGCGTTACGAGTGAAGTTATAAAGGTTTAAAATTTGCCCACCCGAATGGGTCCTCGCGCGCGGACAAAATGTAGGCATCGGTTACGACTTATAATAGTACAAATAAATAATCGGTACATGTTTCCAAATATGCTATATCTTATACAGATTTAAGATATAGTAACCAAATAACGCAAACGTAAACCTGTTACTCAGAATATTTTTTTTTATTACCAAACCAGCACTAGGACGCGCCACCCAGTCTTGGTTTTAGCTATTTAAATATTTTTTTGAGTTATTTAAACTTAACATAATTAGGTAGTTTTACCGGAAAGCAGTGGGGAATAATGAGCTTTATAACATAAAAAATAAATTTCATTATATTTGTCATATATCACCTCGATTTTCAGCCTGGACACGAAAAAAAACGCGCTCAGAAATTGACCCTATTAATAAAACTGTATGATATCTCAATAAAGCAAATAATTGGCGCTGCTCTATCCGAAATGTCTGAGAAAATAAAAATAAAAATCTATAAAATGTCATCCACATGAATAGAACATACATAACTTAGCAATAATACAGCCTATTAGGCAATATAGTCCAGATAAGTCCCGGTATCTCTATTAAAGACCAAGTTTATCTCGCAATTAAGAAATACCTTAGCGACTAATTATTGTAGCGAGCGTAACTTGAACGGAGGAAAGCCATGTGAGTATTACTTCTGTAAGTGTAGGTTAATAATCTACAATCAATAAAAAGTTTTGTAGTAACGTAATAGTTAAAAAAAAACAGTGTATCACATCTGCCCATTTCTTGATAAATCTGATGCGTGTTCCCTGACATTTAATTTTTTTTTTTTTCAAATATACAATAAAATTAAGATATAATACATCGATTTTATACCCAGGCAAATGGGTAGCTAAAAACCGAGCAAGAGCATGTCGGGCCAAGCTCAGTGTAGGGTTCCGTTGCCTATTGCCTTGTAGTTATCTACAAATACAAAAAAACAATCTGGAAAAATCATAAATATTAGTTAATTGTCTGTTCAAAGTTATCTTAAGATTTTCGGTAGGTATAAACATTTTAGTCATCTGTAACTCAAGTAGTTAGTATTTGTAGTTTTGGCTGTAGAGGGGGGACACAAAAATTAGCACTTTAAAGCTTAATATTTCACAAACGGATCCGTTATTCGAAAAATTGTTTCCCGCAATATTTTTGAAAGACCTACCCAATACCCTGGGGTAGATGTGAAAAAAAAACCATCCCCACTTTACGTGTAGGGGAGGTAACCTAAAAAAATTTTTTTTTTGATATTTTTATACTACCTTATTTGTCGGCGTGTCTAATATGAAAAACGAGTGATAGGCTTTTAAGTTAAACGTTATCCTGAAAGAAAGTTTGTAAAGCTCCAAGAGCTGGAGCGACTAAATAACACGCAATAGTTACAAATTTTAGTATTGACACTTTTTACCCAGTAAATGGCGCCGCCGTCACTTGTTTTTTATTAGCTATATTATTTTATCGAAACACTTGCCCATCCCTAGGAAAACATATTAGAGTGCACGTCGTCACATTTTCTAATCTATATTCAAATTGGCGCGCCCGCTACCGCATTGTGAAAACGGAATATTTTCCAATTTTGCCTCGAAAACCACTCCTTAAACGAAAACCAGAGAAAAAACAACCCTATCTTAATTCAAAAGGATTTATAAAATATATTTGGAAGTGAAAAGTTAATTTGGTAAAATAGAACGACCTGGAAAACGTATAACGCGCTACTGCTATTGTCATCCCTTTTCAGCATTTATTTTTATTCCGAAGTAGGGTAACCGTACCAGTGGCCAGCCGGGGCCTAGTGGTCAGCCGTTTCCGTCGTTTATTGGTTATAAATATCGATATAATTCAAATAAACGAATCAAGTGCACTTAAAAATAAACTTTGGTTCGTCATTGGTTAATACGTCACACGACAGGTGCGGCAAGGAGTCAGAGGGGAGAAATAAACTTGTTCATTCAGGTGGCGGCGATCGACAAGAGCAGTAGTGTCATGTCCGCCATTTTTTTAACTTCGCGTGGTGTTCTCTTTAAAGGTAAGAAAAACACATTTTGTTATCAAATACTACCATTTTTCATGCAATTAAGCATTATGTATTAATTAATGTATTGAATCATATTGAATCTGAACGAAAATATCGTTGATTTTCGTAAATAGTGTGGGGGCTGGGCACTGGGTACCTCTTTTTCATAAAAGTTCCAGTGGTCAGCCCCCCCCGGCTGGACACTGGGTATATGAATTATTTTTAAAATTGTGAGATGAAGCGGCCGTTAAAACCGTTTAATTTAACTTTTTAAATTTAGTAAGGCATGTCCTTTCATATTCTTCAAAAAACCCAGTGGTCAGCCGCCTTAAACATTTTATTGTTACACGGCTGGGCACTGGGTGTTGCTGTTCCAGTATGCAGCCCCTATCTAGTGGAGTACAAACCAAGATACTGTTAACTAATCACCCATACGACTTTAATATATTGCGTTAAGGTTTATATTCGTTTCTAAATGTACAGTTAAGTGTCTTTGATGGTACCCTTTTAAGTGGTATTTCTATGGACGTTGATAAACAAAATTTTAATATTACCTAAATTAGTTCTAAAATATATTCAATAAGGTGGTATAACAACTATTAAAAAGGTACCTATGTAAATAATCTTCGATAAATAATTCTGTTTCATTTTTTTAGCCAAACATGATGTCAAGACAAACGTATCCTCCAGAGAACCAGGAAACGGAAAATAAATCTTTCGCCTGTTTCATCCAACTTATCAGATAGTGATGCAGTTCCTATTCACGAAACCCGATCCAAAGACAGTAAAAGAAAGTGTGGTAAAGATTCTAAAGTAAAGATTATTTCTAATCAACGTGTCTGCTTCCCTAACAAGGAGAATATCCCTTCAACATCTTCATCCAGTTCTCCAAGCACAAGTAAACACATTTTGTTAAAAGATTTTACTTTACCTAAACCAGCGTTAAGAAAAAGTAACAGGAAAATAACAAAACATTTAATAGATGACAAAGAAATAATGAATATCTTAAATACAAGCAGCGGTTCGGATGATTAGATAGAGATATAATTTAGTATGAGATAGATATGTAGGTATGTTGATCTTTTTTCTTCGTTATAAAAATATAAATATTACGACTGATTATTTAATTGTGAGATTAGTTTAAGCTTAACCTAGGTACTAGATGTTCATAGATTTTCTAGTGGCCTATTTTTCTTTCGTGTTAATGTGTATTCGACCTTAAAGGACTATTTACATATTTATATAGTTATGCATAACAAAATTACCTAACATCGTTGATTTTTATATAAATACATATTGATGTTTTTATCATTAAGTTTTAGAAAATAAGAACACAAATAAATACTGTGATTGTGTGCTAGCAATAATACTTATATCAGGTAGTAGTAAGGTATTTTTGTTTTTTTGAGAATTTCGCTATAAGACATAAGAGAAACTTAAATAATACTGTTGATTTTTATATAAATTATACTGATTTTGATCTCATGTTTACTCATAGTTATGAGGGCCGAATACTGGGCCCATCGAGGCTGGTTACTGGAATTTAGAGGCTGACCACTGGCAAAATGGGTCATTTTATGTTTGAATTTAAATATATATTTTATAAAGAGAAATATTGGTTTCGCCAAATGTTGTTTAAAAACTATAATAAACAATGAATACAATCATGTACTTCGTTTCATTATCCGACGAATCCTCTAAAAATGCCAGCTACTCAAACTTCAAAAACTCGATTTGGGGCTGACCACTGGTACGGTTACCCTAGGGCTGGTATTTTTTGTTTCGTATTGATTCCCGATTTTTGTAAAGTGCGTTTTTGCGTGCTAGGTCATATTTAGAGGCTACAGTTTTTTTTCGCGAACATACATACTTCTCAGATAATTTAATTCTTATAACTTACATGCAACCCGCCCCGGCTTCGCACAGATAGTACTAAATTAATAAATTATAGCTACCTTCTAGGTAAGCCCTCTTTCTTTTGGTGAAAACCGTATGAAATTTTGTGATGATTGGTTTTACAGATTACAGGTATTTCAGTAATTTCCCATTTTATTTTCTAAAACTCCTCCAAATGTATGTCAAAAAAACTGTCTTCGTTTATTTCTTCTTAAAATAAGGCGATATAAAAAGGTCCTCCTGTCAAGGCCATATCACCGCATTATGGCACATTTATCAAATAAACAATGGTTTGGAGCCAATATCGGCACAAGTTCGGTTTGTTCGCATCTCAATCCAATATGGCGGTGTTCCGTGTCGCCCGCCCGACGTTTGGGTTACTCGTTAATGGTTAGCGCTGGAAACGTTGCCTGGAAGAGATTCAGAGGCATAAGCATAATCTCGATTTGTTTTTTGTCTCGCACATCCTTACTAATCGGAGATGCGCTAGAAGAGGATTGTTATTTTCCTATATAAATTTCATTTCACTCCAATTTTCAATCCAATCCTCGTCTCGCCGATGGAAAAGCACCTATAGATATATTTATTTTACATGATTCTACTGTTTATTATTTTTGACTTATAGAAAAAATATAACTATCGTATGAAATTGTAGTGTGTTATTTAGTTAGTAAGTGTATTAAGTTTTTTTTTTTACTTTTAGGACTGCCTGACCTGCATCCTATTAACGACGCGATTAGCCTAATTGGTAGTGCACGGAGCTAGCGGTCCCAGGTTCGATTCCTGAATCTTAGATGTTTTTTTATGTATTTTAGTATGTATTTCTCAAAAAAAATATGTTTATCGTTTTCTAGTACCCGTATTACAAAGTCTAGAGCTTAGTTTGGGACTTGGTAAAGTGTGAGATTGTCAACTGATAATAATTTACTTATCACTACATAGTATAAAACAATGTCGCTTCCCGCTGTCTGTCCCTCTGTATGTACGCTTAGATCTTTCAAACTACGCAACGGATTTTAATGTGGCTTTCACCAGATAGATAATTTTTCACGGAAGGTTTATAGTACCCGGAGCGAAGCGAGGGCAGGTCTCTAGTTTATCAATAACACTGGCATTTCCAGATCCCTAAATCCTGAATGAAAACACGATCCTTGAAATAAGATGTCCAGTCCCGGCTCATATTTATTTTTATTTATTTATGATTATTTGCATGGGCCGCGCGGGAACTGACAGCACAGGCGCTATTGTCTTCCGAAATAATAACAAGATGGCGCTTCGAGACATTTGCTTTTTTAATTCTTTTTTTCAGTCACGAGTTTTGCCTTTTAAGGTTGTTTCACAAAGCGCGTTTGAATAGGCTTAATATTAATGTCTGAGTGATGGGAATTTACGATGGGTTACGATTGTTGGAGAGTGAAAGTCGTAAAATTGTATTGGATTAATATAGGTGATAAAAGTAAGTATAGCTTGGCAGAATAGTACATTACTGGGTACTGTACGGACCGGAAATCAACCGCCCGTCACGGCTGAGGCATGTATAGTGCTTTTCTCCAACGACGTGGGGAAATAAAACAATTTAAACACCCTCAAAAAATTGCCTTCGAAAAAAGTTTACGCGGTAAAACGCCGGATTCTGTTGTCCAGCTATTGCGCTTGACGTTCTGGGGTTTTCATATGGCCGGAACGTATTACACGTTGTTAGAGCACTTCGCAGGCACTCATGCCTTTCATTTTACCGTGATTCCTCCTTTCAGTCGCCTGAGGCACCCTCAGGCGACAAAGAACAACAATCCGCCCAAGTCCGGCGGCCATCAGGCCAAAATCTATGACGAAAATGTATGACAACATACGAGAAACTGATAACCTGTGTTATAATATAATGAACTGACTAGGGCTTCCAATCCCGGGATTTTCAATTTCAGGGTGATGATACTGGTGTTACATATAAAATAATCCCGGTATTAGAAGCCCTAGAATTGACATGCCAATATCGGCCGGCGCCCTTAACGACAGGCAGGAGGACACCGCAGCAGTACCTATTAGACCCCTACAACAGGAGATCCGCGTCTAAGTGACCGGTGAACCATCAAACGTCGAAGACTCGCACGAACCCTTATTTGATACACAGTAGCAGGTCAAGTAAGGCTGGCAGACGATGTATAATATAATATAAGTGAACACTCTTTTTTTGTCAGCCTTTTTTTTTTGTGTCCTGCCGGGCAATGGTATTTTTGGCCCATGTCCCATTGCGCATGCGGCAGACATGTCCAGCCTAGTCCCACTTTAACTTGGCGGCCTTCACCCTGACATCAGCAATACACCTAGTAAGCTACGTGCCATTGCTCTTTGACTGACCTTCAGTTTGGACTTTTGAGCCTCAGTCAATGACCATGTTTGGGTAGGTTAGAAGTAACAGAAAGGGTGCCCTATTCATCAGTTCCTTCATGGATCAGTAGCTCCTCCAGGTATTTTCGATCAGTGATCACTGTTAGTTCCTTATTAATATCAGTTTGAACCCACGTATCGTTTTATTGGCCGCTAACGAACGCGCCCGCGCACGAAATACGGCTACTGTTTAATTGAGACATTCGCGATGTTATCGCAAAGGGACCGCCGCTCAGGGGCCGGCGTGCCTCTGCCGTTGCTTTATCGTTTCCTGTGCTCATTTCGAGGATTTTGGAAAAAAAAATTACTAATAAGAGATGAACGGTGTGACACGAGATGTTAAATAAAAATACTTTTATATTTAACTAGCGATCCGCCCGGGCGCACGAGTGAACCAACGGCAAAATCTTCGTAAAAAAATTCCATCTCGTTTCACACCCAAAGTGAAACTGAGAGAGCCGAGTGAGACGAAATCGTGACAAAAAAATCGAACACATTGATAAAATCTAGCATTTTTACAGGCGTGGCGTCACTACGCCTGCCTATTTGACATTGATGTTAAACGGTCTTAATGTTTAAGTACATAGTTGATTTCTATTACTGTTTGAACAGTGTCTACCAGACCAACCAGCAACATTAGAATAGCTAAAGTACGGTTGTTAATTTGCTTCCTTCTATCCAGAATTAGGTATTATTTTTAAAATGATTTATCAATAACCCCTTTTTTTTTTTTTTTACCCCCTGTATTTCACTGCACCAACACTTTTCTGCCGTCGGGTTGTGTCGCTGTCTCGCTAATTATGTCCCAGGCATTTTAACCGTATTTATTGTCTTAATACAGGCTCACTTAATGCCGGATCGCCAGGATTGTAGCCGCATTGTCTCGGAGCTATTTTAATGGGGTGATAACTTAATAGTTGCTATGCTGCTTGTAAATCAATAAAGAGTTTACAATGTAAGGTTCAGTATGTGCGAAAAAGGTGAGGTTTATTTTTATTCAGAGTAAGGTAGGCTAGGCTTTGTAAAATAAGTATAAAGATGTGGTGCCAGGTGGGCCCACCACAATCAGCAGCGTTTAGATTAATATTATGGTGGCCTTAACTTGGCTATTTATTTGTCCAACATTTTCGTTGCATCTCTTTCATTGTGTATGTGAAATGACGAGATGTAAGATTAATATTTGGCAAATACTGCCAAATGTAGGGCCTCCTTTATGAAATTGCATAGCAGCGTTTAATACTTAATCTCCAAGTCTTTATTGCCAAGTTTCAAGTTAAATAATTTATCAGCACGTAAGTAGGTATTCTGTAACTATCTAGGCGTTTTGAAATTGGAATTATGAGTAATGTCCCGGAGGACCAAGATCGATTGTCTATGCGAGTCTTCGCCAGCTATCTTATTGTTACACCGGAACACAACAATACGAACACAGGTGGGCGGGAGAGTGGGTAAGACGGGTGGTTCTATCCTGGTGGACCCTTCACGAGGTCTTTCCACCTGCAAATGGCTATGGAACGATTATTCAAAAACAACAAAATACGTCGAAGAATTAGCCTAATATCCATAGGCAATTTCACTTTTGTCGTGATTACTAAGTATAGATAGATATATTTGTTTTAAACTTTCGCGATGTTCACACATACTCCAAGTAGTTTGTAGTTTGTGGTTCCGATAGAAAAAAATAAGATCTAGTGAGGGTAGTTCGAAAATATCGCACGCTACTTAAATAAGCACCACCCAAGTAGCACGCAAGCTGTATAAGAGCTTATACAGCCATTATAACTCTAGTTTCAGCATTTTAAGGGCTGTATAAGCTCTTATACAGCTTGCGTGCTACTTGGGGCAGCCTTCTCCATTCTGCTCGTGACCACGACCATTGCAACATAGTCGAAACCTTGATATATTTATAATGTTTTTACGCAATTAAGTTTCATTTTAGATAAAATGTATAACAGTAGGAATATACTATATTAAGTTTATTTCTATGCCACCCAAGACACTGAAAATAAGATTTCTTGATCAATCACTGGCTTTATTTAGCTATAAACCACTAGCCACCCACTAAACACGCGCAACGGCCTGGTAACAAGCCTCTAGCACCACTAAAATACAATAACAGACCCAACAAAAACAATAAACACTTTTCCTAACAAGCTACCGTGCAAAACTGTAACCAAGACAACCTTTCCCACCACACACACCCATACTTACAACAAAACAAAGTTCAATTTGCTTTAAACTAACTGTTTGGACCGTTAAAGGATTTACGCTAAACGACATTTATAAACAGACCTCCCGCTCGTACGTAGATGGTCGAAGTAAGAGGTCAGCGTAAGGTGGGTTATAATTATAAGATAGTCCGAGCGTCGACGGCGGCGCGAAGAAGTCCGCCGTATATTCTAATAGGCTATTAACATATAATGCGCTGATTGGACGGATGCGGAGCGGCAGATGTGACGTCGTTGTACAGGCAGGGGTCGACAATTATTGGTGAAAAGGTAAATACTACTTGTTATTTTAAATTGAGATTTAATTTAAAGGATAATTATGAAATATTATAGCAAAATTAAAACTAACAAAGTCTCTTAGTAACTTTTTTTGATAATTTTTTAATTACTTTTTGTAGTAATAAGTTGTTTTCGTAGGATTCGTTAAACGTTAAAATCATCGTCGTCAAGATTGATAATATTAGGTACCTATTTGAAAAAAATTGGATCTATTTTTTGTCTATAGATTGCCCTTTAAATTTTTTGATAAAAGTATGTCTCAACTACATTTTAACTTATATTCGATTATTGCTACCTATATCTTATTTAGTGACAAAAAATACAAACAAAACCAAGGAATTAAGCCTAAGCGACCACTAAAGCCAGTTACTTGTCACTAAATAATACTAAACAAGACACAGCCCGTTAACTAGAACATATCACAATCATTACGTAAGATTAGGGTAGTCATTGTCACTAATAAAAGGAAAGTCACGACTTAACATTACCGCGGTTAGGTTCGCGACCCCTGAAGCCGCGATGGCGCGCGATACGGTAGCAAATAGCGATACTTTCGCGACTCGTACCTACCTCACACTAGATCCGATAGCAACTCTACCAACACCCTATGCACTATACCACTATCTTTAAGAAACGGCCGTAATAGCAAGTGTTTAAGGTGTTATTTGGAATAAAACGGTTATGTAGTTAAGTCGTTATAAAATACGAAAAATTTTAAATCTGGAAATCAATGTTCTTATTTCAAAATGTTGTAAATGCGAACTCTGTAAACGGATTTGAACTGTATATGCTTTAAGTTATAACTGAATTTTTGTGATTGTAATTTTGTTAGCATTTCCCGGAACAGAGTAAAGGAAATATCAGATTTGGAAGGAGTTTTGTAATTCTATTACTAAGGAATAAAGTTGAGTGTCTCTTGGATGGGGGAATACGTATATCATTTGGATATAAACGGGTGTATGCATGAGGAGCAAACATAAACTGCATTGTAGGTGCAGCAAGCTTTTGTAGAGCCTAAATAGGGGATGGTAGGACAGCCTGGAAGAGGCTTTGCAATTTATTTGGGATTGGGATACATACGCCTAAAACATTAAGTTTTTACAATTCATCATTATCATCAGCACACTTCCGTCCACTGTTGGACATAAGCCTCTCCCTTGGCACACGACTGAGCTGGTCTTGAGTTTTTGTTTCCAACCGGCAATATATAAATAGTATGTAACGTACGGTTCCTTTAAAAAAAATATTAAGGTCAAATAAAATGACAAGAGTGAAAATACGTGGTCGTATTTGACGAAAAATAGCTATAAAAATCCGTCCAAAATTAAATGTAGGGCAGTAAGACTATTACACGAAATCGTTTTTAAATGACCTAAATTTTAAATTTATGTGTAATATCCCTATTCAAAATGTCTAAAACGTAATAGCTACAAAGGACCCGTTAGACTGTCATGTAACATATCTATAAATTACTTCTGTACAAATTATAAACAATAACAACAACAAACAGTTTATACACATTGACAGATCAAGAAAGGATCGGAAATCAACCCACTGACAATGCATTTCTAAATTAAAAAAAAAACTAGTTACGGCACCAAACAAATTAATAAAGCCACCTCTACACGGCACGACCGGCAATCCGCGTCGTGTGGGACAGAAATAATAGGCCGACCGCACTGGGAGGTATTGAGACATCAGTATTAAATGCCCCGCTCGTTAGGGAACCTGTTTGCAGCTGACTTAGAATTTGTAGGGCTTGTTGGTCGGTAATTAGGGGAGTGTAGCACTCACTTAAAGTTGTGTTGAATTTTGGTATTTGATGTGCTTGAAAAGATTTTTGAAAAACGAAAAGTAATAATCGGAATGTAGTTTCCTCTGGTGTACTTAGCAATAAAAAAACTGCATGCTTATGAATTTGACGTATTTGTAATATTCAGTAAATTTACAATAATATCAAAAATATTATTAAAAAAGTGGTTAATTGTCAACGTTCTATGTATTAATTTAGTTGGTTTTAGTTAACAAATCAAAATATTTTGGTGCATTCGAATTGCAAAATATACCTAATATGGCTTAGCTATTTCAATTGTTGACTTGTATTAGTCAAAATATCAGTACAGATAGCCTAATTGCATTCTATGAAAGCTCCGGACTTAATCTGTTAAAATTAAATGATATAGTTAACGCCCGACAGCTTATGTCAATACCATACATCTTTAAGATCTGCGGGCTTCGACGTTTGCAAATTGCACTTATAAGATCAAAATCGAAATATTTATTCAGTAAATTGGCTACATACGGGCTCTTTTACACGTCGGTAATATAGAGTGAATCTACCAGCGCTTCGGACAAGACCATCATTGCGGAGAAGAAGCGCCGCAAGAAACTCCAGTAAGTAGGTATACGGAGCTACCTCACCTGTTTTTTTATTCTGTTGTGAACAGTTTTCGCTTAATAATCTTCTCTCCCCTAGGTACGTCGTTTAACTCACAACTCAATCGCTGGCTGGTTAATTATTCCGAAGCCATTAAGTGGAGCGACTAAAAGCCACTAATCGCGCGGCTTCCGACCGCCGCCATGTTTCTAAAAGAACACATTCACCGCAGTACTTGATTACGCTTACGCCTTTTTACAAAAAAAGCGCGGCAATTATCGCTGTTTTAAACGCGGCGTTTTTTATACGGTTATTTTTTTATTTGTTTTTGTTTCACTAGACGTGGGTGTGAGAGGTTTAGGGTTAGTTTATATGTCGTAAAAGTTATTAAAATTTGGTCGAGTATTATGAAAAGAGTTACCAGTTTTATAAACACTGATTTATTTATTTTCACATCTAAAATACTAGTATAATTTAGATAATCAATTTCGAGAAGGTTCTTTTTAGCTCAGGCATGGAGTACTGCAGTCACATTTGGGATGGTTCAGCTAAATACCAACTAGCTATACTTGACTCGGTGGAACGCAGAGCTAAGAGACTCATCGGCCACGACTTTCTCGAAAAAGCTAAGCTTCACAGCCTAGCTCACCGACGGAAAGTTGCCTGCTTGTCGGTGTTCTACAGACTGTACTTCGGGAAGTGTGCACAGGAGCTCCACGAGCTAATACCGCCGTCTCCTTTCTACCATCGGACTTCCAGGCGCACCGCGGGATGCCATCCGTACTTGGTTCAAATTCCGCCTTTTCGAACGAAGCGCTTTGCATCATCTTTCATAATGCGTACTGCAAAGGAGTGGAATGCACTTCCGGCGTCTGTATTTCCGAGTGCATACAATCTGAACCTATTTAAAGCTAGGGTGAATAGGCATCTTCTGGGTGAGCTCGCTACACCGTAGACTGAATCTTCGTCCTCCAAGGGCGGGAGTTGGTCAAGAGCAAACCCATTATCAATAAAAAAAAAGCTAGAGCAAAAATATGCTTTGAAATAAAGTTGTTTGTACAATTAGTATTAGTACCATATTATTATTATCATGTGATTTTTTTAATTAAAATCCTGACGTATCAAGACCTTTTTAACCAAAAGACCTTTTTAAAAAGGAGGAGGTTCACCGATTTCTCCGTCAATTTGTGGACCTAATTTTTAAAATTATTTTTTCGTTTTCTCGTTAAGTCAAGTGATTATAAAAATACAACCGACAAAAATTCTTAAAAGAAGTAGAAATTGAAGAGGGTAAAAATTTAAATCTGAAATCTCTGAAAATACTAGACTTATACAGCCTTTTATAAATAATTATACATCTTACTTGACCAAACTGACAAAGCACCTGAAATATAGGATTTAAAAGCTGCCCAAAAAAACTTTCTAAAATGACAGCTGCTAAAATTCCGTATCATATTTTTACAGTTTATTTAGTGCAAGAGTTTACTTCGTTACTCAAATTTTAATTACATTGCCCCATGTAAACGTTTCTGTGTGTCCTATCCACTAACAGCGTGAGTAAAACACCGCACCGCTTCCGCCGGTGCCTGCGCGTAGCAGGCTAATATTAGAAGCGTTGAGTGCACGGATTAGTAGATGTGTTTTCGGTAATGGATATACCAAAATAAAGTGTCATTCGCTGAAGTCATAAATAAAATATAAAACAATTACAAGAACACTTTGCAGACTAACATGCATGCAATGATAATTATACAATTTTAAATTACTTATCACTAAAACTTATAATTTGATATTTGTTATTGTTATTATAACTTAAAGCTCGTGTACGTATAATGATTGTTAAATAAAGTTATTTGGAAGAGATGGCTTTGTAGCAATATGACCACCTATTACTTGCCCTGTACTTAACTTGTATTACAATTATTGTAAAACAAAGAGTATTGTAATAACCATGTCTTCGAGGTAAATAATAGATTATGTTAAGCCTGTTACAAAACTTGTCAAAGTCCTTTTAATACTTACTTAAAGATACACATTAATAAACCGTTGCAGCTTCAAGTTTAAGTCAACCTATTTCACAATTCTTTATCAGTATACTCGTAGAAGTATATCTTAAACCTGCCAGATTTTGTCCAGGCGCCACTTTTGAACGTACCTATTAACATTTAAAAGTGGTGCATAATTATATGCTCTTTATTAACTGTACCTGACACTTGCTAGTATCCGGTAAGGTAGCGTATCTAATTATGACCTCCTAGTCTAAATTTAATTAGCCAAACTAAATCAGGGCCTTATTTTTCATTATCTTTATTTCTATTGTTATCATATTGTTAACGTTATGATAGCTCTTATTAACTTGGTAGTAAAGGCCGCCAACTCATAAACAGTACGATTGCAATTAGGTTAAAAACGTGGTAAAAAGGTCACAGGGCCTCTATTCTACTTTGGTTTACCCCATCTTACATCCATATCGTAATCAAACTATTTATATTGCAACAGATTTTACCATCAACTGAATAAGAGCTGTCATAACGTCAACAATATGATTACGATATCAAAGCAACATGGGCTAACACGATGTGGAAACATTTTTACCTCAAAAAAAACTCGCTACATAGTAACATCTTCACTAAAAAGCCGTTAAAGTTAACGAGTTGTCGCCGAAATAAAACGCGCGTTTATGACACATGTCAGGCGGCTGTCAGCGTGACAGTGACAGGCGAGAGTTACGAGCGAGTTAAAGTGAAACTTAACGATTTGAGTGAATTTATAGCTTGTCTTGGTTGCCTTTGAGGCGAGCTTTAAGTTGGGACTAATGTGTGATTTTACTCATAATGGAGTCACGGAAGAATAGGTGCATTATCTTATCATAGCCACGGTTCCTTTGTGTTTCCATGTGTAAAAAATAGAGATGCTAAACATTCGATCATTATTCGGTATTCGCCATGTTCGTCGTTATTTGAAGTTTATGTATTCAGTCAAGTTTATGAGGTCGGAATTAAGAGTTTGTATCGATCTTAAACAAGGTTGTGTATTTGTTAACAAAAGTGCAAGCTATGAATACCCTCTTTATTCGTAATATTCTTTGTTTAAACGACTGATAAGGGGCGGTAGAAAAAGTTATGCTAATTTTTAAGTCAATCCGATGATCAGAAATAAGGTAAAATCCACTTTCAAGATACACTTAAGAGTTGCATTCAATTTAAATTACATTAAGCGTGTTAAAAAGAGCGTTGGCCAAGTTAATATTTAATTGCCTCTTAACTCAAATCAACTTAAATTATACAGATATCTTCAACCACACGTAGCTCCCCGCTCTACAACATCATTCACAGAGATTTATAAAGATATCGTTTCCAATAAAAACCAATTTGCAGTTCGCCAAAACCAATCACAATAATTTTTATTTTTAATTATGGCCGACGTCATTTTCGAAACAAGAGAAGGCGGGAAACAAAAAAACAATCGACAAAACCGTCATAATTTTACCGATGACTTTTGAATACCGTTTCTTTTGCCACTATTAAGAAGGTTTAAAATCATTCTGTTGAGGTTTTTAGTGTACTTTTGATGTTTAATAAGATTATTTGTCAGGCAATAATAGATGGGTCTACACAATAAATAATGTTACGCCCACCTATTAGGTATAGAGATTTTTTTAAACGTCATAATTAAAATGTTTCTCTTTATGAGGGTCTGGCAAATGATAGCTTATTTAACTACCTTACTGTAAACATCAATAAGGAGCCTCGGATAATGAAATTTTTGGAAAAAACAACTAGCGTTTGCCCGCAACTTTATTTTCATACAAAGGTATCATGCCTTCCTAACAAGAGCAGTAACGTTTTGTAATAGTATTATCATACTAATATTAAAATTGAAAAAGTTTGTATGATTTGTTTCAATTACGTCTAAACGACTAAACGGATTTGGATACAATTTGGATCACACTGATCCTCATCCTGGACAAGATAGGACACTAGGATACTTCTATCCAAAAAATAAACGACTTCTACGCGGCAACACGGTGGCGTCGCTGACGCTGCGTAAAAGTAGGCGTCAATATCGACGCGCGTCTTTACACAGCCAGCCGGGGCCCTAGTCACGACGCATTACGCTAACGGAACGATTCTCGAAATCGATAAAACGTATGGTGCTGACATGAGCGACTGACGCGACTGTTCGTTGGCTATAACGACAACCCTATACATCTTGACTTAACTTGATTATTTAGCGAATGTGTTGTTTCACCGAATTACATTTCATCGAAAGCTAATTTCTGCTGAAACCTTATTGTTTTCAGGTTATCTTAAGCATGGGTTACGTAGGTTAGGTTAGACCTATGACCACCAAAAAATTACAACTCCTGTACGTGGAAGCCTGTCGATGAAATGAAAATTCGGCGAAGTAAAACATTCTATGAGGGCCTGCGCAAACCGGCGGAGCGCAGCGCAGATCACTTTAAATTTATCAATGTATATTCTTCCCTATTTTAATTACAATAAGGTATAAATTTAGAGCCGCAGCCGCAGAGTAGAAATCCCCCGTGATGCTCCGAGGTCGGTCTTAGAGCATTCAAATTTATACCTTATTGTAATTAAAATAGGGAAGAATATACATTGATAAATTTAAAGTGATCTGCGCTGCGCTCCGCCGGTTTGCGCAGGCCCTGAAACGTTTGTCGATATTTCAAGGGTAAACCATTTTGACAGTTTTCGAAAAGCGCTAAAGTTAGCGCTACATATACTTATGGTTCCGTCAACAAACCGGTAAGGAACATTAACACCGAACAAACAAAAACGTCATTCAATAATCCAATTCTACACCGAATTTACTAAGAAAATAAAATTCCTGTCTTTGATATTAACCATAAACCATCAGCAAATTATGGTCGTTTCAAACTTCAATTCCCATAAAACCGCGGGCCAATCGCACCACTGACAGATTGAAGATGAAATAATCACAATTTTATGCGTAAACTTTTTTTTTAAATAATAACGGGCAATTTTATTAATAATGGCAACAGCGATTTTGAGGATTCAAGATTAACATGTCAAATTAAGAGATTCACTTTAACATCGGAATACAAACTGGGGATCCGCAATTACATCAGTAGGTAGGTAGCTATCAACTTGACGATCTTAAGAAGAATCTCTGTAATGTTGAAGATATTTTTGGGTGAATCAACTTTTAAGGTACTCCTTTTCTTTTTCGGCAGCAAAACTTTCCTGGTGACTTGTGATTAATAATAATTTATGAATATTAAAATCAGACAATCAAATTTACAGATCCCACATGTTAGACACCTCAAATATTTATTAATTTTCGAAAAACCCTGGTAACTCAGGGGTAAATGCACATTTGTCATACAAAACCTGGGGACAGCATCATCCCCTGCGTTACCAACTATATTATTATTTAAAATTGTAGGTACTATTTTAGAACAACATTTTTTAAATGTTAACCTATTGGTCTGATTTTACAAACGTGTAAGCCACTACGTTAGCAAATAAATAGTTTTTCCATAAAAATATAATTTGTGAAACATTACGAAAAATGGGGAGTACCTTGAAAGTCGATTCACCCTCCTCTTAATAATGAAACATAAGTTTTTTCTGCTTTCAGAGTTCAACAGCCTACAATCTGAATAGGAAGGTATCAGCTGGAACCCTTTTCACAGCGGACTAGCTTCTGCCCGCGACTTCGTCCGCGTAGAAGTCGTTTATCGCTATACCTTCAGGAACTCATCATCTTTCTGCCCTCGTCCTGCACCAGGTAGGGTCGGCACAACAAGCTATTCAGTTGTTAACTCAGTACTCATACAGATATCATTCTTCACACAATCTATCTTCACCTTTTTCGATCTTCCTCTACCCTCATATCCATCTACATTCATGCTCATTATTATTTTTGTTATATCTTCAGTAACTACCTATCAAATTTTCTAGGATAAAAGTATCCTATCACAAGTAGCACAAAAACTGTTTAAGAGCTTACTTATACAGCCATTATAATTCATTCGTCAATTAATTATTAAGTTTAATTAAAGTTGCTGCGTCTTATTCTATTGCTATAGCAAAGATAGTGACAGCAGCTACTTTAATCAAACTTAAAAGTTAACCGACGTCTCTGAGTGCGGCCGTAATAGTTTCAGTATTTTAAGGGCTGTTTAACCTCTCATACAGCTTGTGTGCTACCTACTTGGGATGTGTTATCCTAGGCTTATCCTGGACTATCGTTCATGCATGTTAAGCCCGCATCATATCCGATAATGACATATTAGAATCCCCCAGCTGCATCATCATCATCATCATAATCATTTCAAATCAGACAGACGATCTGGTGAAAATCCTCCCTTTTTCTTTAATTGTAATAAAGGCTTCCTCTTAACAGAATCGCAAAACAATAGCAATCATTTATTTATTATCTACATGTGAATTACGAATCTCCCTGATTGCACTTTACACTCTAAATTAAAAATAAATCGTTAAAGTTGATTGCTATTGAAGTTGAGTCCATTATAGTTTTATACTCTTAAAATGGCGCTTTCTTTATTAAGCTAGCTCGCGTAATTGTGAATCGGCAACCGTTTGCAAGTCAATTTTGAAACAGTTCCCGTTAATGGAATGGGCTGAAATGTGGAATAATGTAAGCCCGGTGACAACGCAGTAATATGGTGCCATGGAGCTGGTCTGATGAGAAACGGAAGGTGGCTACAGGAACTCCTAAACCACACATGATAAACCCGTCGTGTTTGGTCTCGTTGGATTTGTCTTGATAAGCAGATGATGACTGTGTAAAAAAGGACAGTCGGCAAGAAAATCTTGTCCTAAAATTTGTAGGTTAGGTTATTGTTTAGTTGCACAAACGTTCATTAATACTTGTCGTGAGGTTATCTAAGGTTGGTTAAACTCTTGCAACTTTTCACACAATATTTATTAGTAAAACACCTAACACTACACAAGGGAGAGAGAGAGAGGTACAGAGAGAGTGCGTCTGACGCCATCCAACGTCACACCGGATACGGATACAACTAATTTGTACAGTCAAGTTTATAAATATAGATACGTTCAGAGTGTCAAAAATATGTAACCACGACGTTATTACGGCGACATAAGATCGTGGTTACATATTTTTGTGGCGTTAGGACACCTCTTGTTCCTTCCTAATATGTTTTTAATTAATAGGTAGGTATGTACTTAATTTCTTCTTTTCAAAAATATATTTTAACTAATTCGTTCCGCGAACTAAATTATCGGTATTTTCTGGAAAATATAAAATTTACGGGATTAAAAGTCTCACCTTTGCCTGGAAGAGTGAAAATTTACCTCCTCTGTGATCTTTTTCTTTTTAATCTTAAGATTTGTCCACAACATACGACAAAATGAAAATATCTAAAACTGTCGTCAATTATTTTCTTTCCCATCGCCATTATCTACGCCATCGAACTGCCAAAAACCATATTTCACACTAATTATAAAAGGTCAAAAAATCATCCGATCCGAACCTACGATAGCTCCAATAATAACAATAAATAATGTCTCGCAGCAGGTGAAGAAAGACCCTTTTGTTCGACATTGAAAAAAGTCACTTTATGTCTTGTGATTTTGGTCAGTGTTATCTTTTGACAAAACTTACGAGTCTATGGAGTAGCGTGAAATAGTTTTTAGTGTGTAGATGTATATAGAGCTGTTGAAACCACCTTGTATGACGTTAGACTGGCGAGCGTAGCGAGAATGACACAAGTAAAAAAAATACCTGGCTGCCTAAGAACGACGATGACGAGGACGGACAATTTAAATGTTACCGCAGAAATAGAAAGAAAGTAAAAAAATTGCGACAGATAACTACAATTTATGTAGTCGGGGGTAACACCAGTACCTATTAGTTCCTAGCAAGTCAAATGAGATATTTTTCAACGTCAAAACAAATCGTTTTGTTGTAATTAGAAAATCAATATAAATAAACCCAAATCAATTATTATTACGACATTTCTTTAAAAGCAACATACATTTATTTATTTTTGACTAAATTAGCTAGAAGTCGTTTATCGCTTTTTCCTCGGAAACTATCAAATTTTCTAGGTTAAATAGTATCCTTCAGTATGTGTCAATCCCGGATAAGAACTATCTGTGTGCCAAATTTTATCCAAATATGTTGAGCTGTTTAGGCGTGATATTAATATTAATAGGATAAAATACCGTATTTCTTTTAGATAAGCTGCATGCATAATGCATCGCCAATACAATTGAAAAAAAGAGCGGTAATTGCAGCTCCAAAGGTCTCCTTAGGGTCAGGTATAACTTTTTTACCAATTTTTTTGGTAGCCACCGAGATCGTTAAGAAAAGGACGGTCGCGGCGTGTTTGAACCAAACGTTCTCGGTAGCGATATCGCTATCGCCCTTATTAATCGGATTGTTTTTCACAAACGACTCCTCGCCTTAATTGAGACGGAACGCGGTGGTTAACGAGTGTCGCTATCCTGTTATGATTACAAGTTTACAGTTTTTGCTGTCCGATTTTTGATCACGTAACGGGGGGCTATTCTGAAAATCGAAGTTCTAAGTTACTTAGCTCCCTTTCTCACGATTTAATCACAATTGATGAGTGAAAGGGATGGTGGATCTAAACGTTTGAAATGAGTGTTTTGTGGTAACCATCCTGGCCACGACAGCGGCAGCAACGGTCGGCGGCGGTGAGTGAAATCACTCTTCATTGCACGGTCGACACGCTCACTTCATAACGGGTAACTGGCATTACACGCAATGTATTTGCCAGTGGGCCTATTGTGGTTGTGTTTATCACGTGGATAAGACATCTGTCACTTTCTTTTCTATAGGTTGACGTTTACTTTGACATATCTTGAGACGGGCATCTCAGTCGAGTTTTTAATACGGCCCTATGTATATGATAAAAAGTCGGACCTAAATATATTTCCCAAGTAACACAAAAGCTGTATAAGAGCTTATACAGCCGTTATAACTCTAGTTTCAGCATTTTAAGAGCTGTATAAGCTCTAATACAGCTTGTGTGCTGCTTGGGTTGGGTCTAAGTATACCCCGTCACTTTCTGTCAAATGTAAATACCGCAATAAAAGGGCAAAGCATATTTAAAACATATTTGTTCTTTTATGAATGAGGAATCGAACGTAGGTCCTGCGTGAAACAGCCCAAGAAACCTTTTTCATATCCATTTAAAGCTACATTTAAATATACCACTATATCCCATAACTCTATAGTTCCCAGGCCATATCGATTGTCACGCGGCGCCATAAATATCGCGTGACGGCGCGTTATATATCGCGACATTGTCTGTCCGCGTCAAGTATTTATAGCCGCCAATCAACTCGGGAGCTAAAAATGTATGTATGTGTACTCGTACGCTTTAGGATATCGGATATGGAACGGTTATTGGATTTTTGATTGATTTGGCCATTTTGTGAGAGTTATTTTCATGTTATTTTACCTATCATAGGTTACTAGTGAAGACACCATTTGGCTGAGACAGCGAACCCTAGCCAAGATGCATTACGCTAATTTAACGATTGTCGAAAATCGTCGAAATTGTGTGGAATTCAGCGATAAGCGGCCGACGCGACTGGTCGTTAGTTTAGGTATCTACGTGAATTCTATACATTCTCTTTGATTTCGAAGATCTTTAGCGTAACTCTTTAACCGCGCCCCGGAACCGCCTGAACAGATCTTTCGACCAGATTCGGGCGACTCGACTGTCCCCAGCAGCGGCCGCGGCACTCGCACCACGAAAGATAACGGTAACTCTTGGTTGATAGAACTGAATTACATGTACTGTAGCTACAAACCACCGCCGAAATACAAGCTTTCAAACTATCGCATTGAAATGACTGACATACAGACAGCCACACAAACAGATAAAGGCTATAAACACCTCCTTTTTATATCGAAAGTAAAAAATATCCAACCAAATCAATTCGAGTAAAAAGTGACCTTTCAAATTTTGACGCCATCTCCATAACTCTAGAATTTTGTCAATGAATAGGGCATTATAATTTTCCATGACGAATCGGTTAACAGCAAACCTGTGGATTCCCATGGAATCCATAAACTTGGCACGTACAAGTTACTTGTGAAATCGGATATAAGTCGATTTAGCTCGTAATAAAAATGGTATAAATCATAAAAAGATTATACTAACTTATACCCTTTTTCACTTGAAGCTTGAAAGACTTATCACCTTCTTCACTAGAGCCCTTAAAGTCGAGCCGCCGAGTTCGACCCGATTTCACGCATTCATAACATTTCAAAAGTCAGGACGTTTAGACATGTTTTTTTGGAAAACTTGCAACTCGCTAGTGTTTTTATGCTACTAATATGCGCAGACGTACTTACAGACTTCTTAAAGCTGGTTTGGACTTTGAATGTACTCTCGCATAACGCTCTGGCATAACTTAGCTTTAGAAAAAAATAAAATTTAGACAACTAAGTATTTGGAATAGTAATTCGGGTTATATCTAATTGTGTAATGTATTGACGAAGAGACCTCGTCGTGTTGTTCTCCTAGTCATTATATTTAGTTTAATGTATTTGACCTTACATTTGTCATGTTTTTGTTTGTGCTAGTTCTAATAATTCATATTTGTTACTTTATTACCTTGTAATGTAACTTACTTAACTGTAACTTACTTTTAAGTATTGTTGTATTTTAATATTGAAAAAAATGACCTTCTGCTGGAGTTTCTTGCGGCGCTTCTTCTCACTGAATAAAGATTTTGATTTTGATTTTGATTACTAAATTGAGTGAACATAAATAAAAACAACTAAATAACGTTGCTAAATGTGCTATATTTTTGCTAGGTATCCAATCCATAGGTACCTAAATGTCAGGACAAGGTTTGTATGAATGATTTTGTTAAATGCCGGGTCGGTTCACTAGTATTGTATAATTGTTTATCTACACTAATATTATAAAGAGGAAAGATTTGTATTTTTGTATGTTTTTAACGAATAATTCAAAAACTACTGGACCGATTTTAATAATTCTTTCACCATTAGAAAACTACGTTAACCAGAAGTAACATTCTATATTTTAACTTATTTTACCAAAGCGCAGCGAGAACGGATCGCTTGTTGACAATAAAGAGTTTACATAAATACATATAAATATTATGCTAGTGCAAACTTGGAGCGCTTTACCGTCTCTTAACAGTAACTTTTTAGGGTTCCGTACCCGAAGGGTGCCCAACGGGACCCTATTAATATGCCTACGCTGTCCATCCGTCCGTCTGCCTGTCTGTCTGTCTGCCTGTCTGTCTACACCGTAATAGATAAACCGTAATAGATTAGATAGCGGGTTGATTTTTTTTTTCAGAATACTCGTATGTGTTATTACGGCGGATTTACTAACAAATAAAAAAAAAATAAGTGAAATAATAAGAGGTCGCCAATGTCCTCATACAAGAACGGATTTTTTTTGCAACGTATTTTTATTTTTGTTGTATCGTAAAAACGGTTAAACATACATCTATTATTTGTGCAATAAAGAGTTTACATACATACATACATACATACAGGCGTCAAATTTGGTATGATTGAAAAACCCTATAAAATAACAACAAATACTAAAAACCAGCCAAATGTGTACGGAACCCTCGGTGCGCGGGTCCGCCTGGCACTTGCCCGGTTTTTTTGTTCTCTCGCTACCATGATCAAGTTGGTGTCAAGTTGCAAATACTTTTTTCAAGTTCTAAATTCCACGGAACCCTACACCCAGCGCCATAAACCACCGCATTAACCCCGCGTTGACAAAACATGACGAATGACCACAATAAACCTCCAACATTCGTTATTAATTCTTATATTTTTTGTAGTTTAGAAAAAGCGGGGAATGTTTGAAGTAATTAATGCCTCGAGCATTAGCCACACCAGACGATGCTCGGCCATTTATAATTATAATAATATCATATCAATAAACGTATTAAATTATCAATAACTTAGCTGTGTATTTTTTTTATACAGGTATATTCCCGTCTTCATAAGTTGAAGCAAGAAACTAAATATTCGGATTATTTTTAGATTTCTGTCCCTGATGGTAACTAGTTTATACTTCTAATTTTAACAGAGCCATAGCTATGCCATATAGCTATGCCTGGCTTCCTACATATCTGCGGATATATTTTTTTAACCAATTTTATACGGTTTAATTAATACCCGATTGATTTTTAGGTGTGAGATTTAAAAATATTTCAAGTGACAAATAGGGTTTGAATGCGCTCGAGTAAATATTGTTTCGTATGTGGGATAGGTACCTGATAAGAAACAGTTTTTAATAAATCACGATTCATTGCATCATTAGTTATAGATGAACGAGAAACGTTTATATGTACTTGTACGATCACGTTCTCCAAAACGGCTCTAACGATTTCAATGAAAGTTGCGACATGGGGTTTACGGGGGCGAAAACTCGATCTAGTTAGGTCTCATATCTGGGAAAATTCGTTTTCCCCGTATTTTAAAGCAAAATAATTTCCCGTGCAATATGGTTCGTAATACATAATAGACTGATGGTTATAGCGTTGGCCTACTACGCAAAGACTGCGGGAATTTCAGCTATGGATCGTTTTTTTATTGTTTTGATTATTTTTTTTTGTTTTTGTATATATTTTGACTATCGATGAAAATTCGGTTTCGGTTACTTATAAATTATACTGCCCTGCTAAGGTAAAAGGCAGTTTTTTACAAAAAACCTACTGTAGCAATTGTAACCTTATTACCCAGTAATGAGGTTACAATTGCTACAGTTGTTTCAGGCTAATCTCAGAAACTTCTGAACGGATTTTCATACGGTTTTCAACAATAGAAAGAGTGATCCAGTTCCTCAGTTAAGAGAGAACTGGTACTGGTACTGGTATTTTGGACATGCGCAGTGGACGGTTCTGTCGCCAATACTATAAGCATTACAGTTTATTTTTGTGAAATTTACGGTTTTTGCATTTGTTGCTTATTTTTGCTATAAGACATTGCTTCTTGCCAAATTTCATGATTCTAGTCAACTGGAAGTACCCTATATAACGTTTTGATTCCCTTGCGGGTGTCAAAATATGCGGCATAAACGGCCGTATCTTTTGATTGCGTTGACTTGGAAGTTTGATATTTCACAGCTCCAAAAGATTGCAGGCCTAAGTACTTAATATTAATTTCAACTTATTACGCGTTCGTGAGAAAAAGGGTATTGATAGAAAGACAGACAGATAGACAGACAGACAGACGGACAATGAAATTATCCTATAAGGGTTCCTTTTTTCTTTTTGATAATAAAGATTATTATTTTATTTCGTAACAGTGGTGCCATGAAAAGAAAAATAGATAATATCACTTAACAATGATTTAAAGAACAAACTTTTAATTAAAATTAACAAAAAACGTCACATAAAAAACACGAATATCTCGATGTGATTGTAATAGGACTAATACAAAAAGTTGCTAGTACTTAATGACTAATTGGCAAGATACAGATGTATTTACCGATTAGTGTACATGTATTTACCGATTAGTGTACATGTATTTACCGATTAGTGTACATGTATTTACCGATTAGTGTACATGTATTTACCGATTAGTGTACATGTACACGGTACGCGTAGAGTATGTGTGCGTTGTGTGTGTATGGCTGGAATTACACCTTTAGGTTTTACTTACGAAAGTAACGTACAATAAGTTACTCATAAAGACAAATTACAATAGGTAACTCAAATAGAGTGTTTACGTTTGCAAATTTATCGTAAGTTAATTACTTACGTGAGCAAAACTTACAAGTGTAATTCCAGACTCAGACAAGTGTAATTCAATTATTGCAGACGCATGTACAGCCGTAACTAGTCCTAATAGGCCGGGATTTCTTCCATCAATACTCCTTCTGTCGCCGATGGCTCTTCCCTTGCAATAATCTCGAATCCTTCTCTCGAAACCGTCTTTAGCCCCTCCGTCGTTACTGTTTTTCCTCCCTCTTCCGCTGCCTCAACTCCCTCTATCACTGCTCTCTCTACTATCTCAGTGGCTATCATCTTAATTCCCTCTGTCGCTACCGTTTTAATTCCCTCCGCTGTTATTATATTATCTACTCCCTCCCCTTTCGTTGCTTCCACTTCTTTTATTCTCTCTATCACTGCCGCTCCTTTCCCCTCCGTGGCTATCATCTTTATTCCCTCTGACGCTACCGCCTTTACCCCCTCTGCCACTACTACATCCTCTGCTACCTCTTCTTTTGCTGCTTTTACTTTCTGTATTCTCTCTTTTGCTGACATTTCTTCCTCCTCTATCGCTATCATATCTACTCCCTCTATTGCTACCGTTTTATGTCCCTCCGTCGTTATTATATCATCTGCTTCTTCCCACTTTGCTGCTTCCACTACCTGTATTCTCCCTATCACTTCTTCTTCCCCCTCCGATGTTAACATTATTACTCCCTCAACTGCAACTGGCAACTTCTCCTCTCCTTCTGCTAGAATCACTCCTTTCATAATTTCTTCGGCTGCTGCTCTTTCTGTTTTCTCCAACGCTACTTTCTTTATTCCTTCTGACGCTACCGTCTTTAACCCCTCCTTATCTCCTTCCTTCGACGAAACCGTTTTCACCCCCTCTAACGCCGTCGCCGTCTTCAAACCCTCCATGGATGTTGGCTTTGCCGCGTTCAGCATTTCCCCCTTAAGAATTTCTTTATCATCACCTTTTAGCCCATGCTCTTGCGCCTTCACATGAGCCAAATACACTGTCCATACGAAACTCGCACAGCTTACAAATATGATCCTGTTTTTCTCTGAGACAAAATAAAAATTCAACGTCTGAGCCAGCGGCCAAAAGATCACACCGTACTTGTAAGTCGGCCAGAACTTCAGTTTCACTTCATCTATGCAAGTTTGTAGAGGTTTGAACTCTAACGCGGTCATCCCGAAGAAAAAATAGGCCATAGCCAGTGGGGAATATGAGACCTGTTCCACCGCCGCCCGGGTCATGGCGGTAGCGAGAGTTTTCTTTTTAAAGAAGCGGCTTGTGTATTTCATCCAGCCGTAAAACACAGGGGCCATGAAGAAAGTCCCGAAGATTCCGAAGCGAGCGGCGCGCTCCCAGTCGGCGTTTTGTAAGGTTGTGCTATGCTCGATGTACTCTTGGACCACGCTGCAGGTGGGCCAGATTAGGGCGTAGGACACCATGCCTCGCACCACGGGGTACCTGGCTTTAGCAAGAAGACCAGCCATCATCGGAAGATATTTCCTCCCAGGAGAGAGATAGCGGTTGATCCGAGCAATCACAAGTCCGCGTGGATTTGTCCAGCTTACTCGGCCACAATTTTTATTTATTATTTTTGTGTGCAACACAAAATTAACTAAGATATGACATTTGATACATTTCCATAGCAATTTTTCATTTTCTTTTTCAACCTATTGCCATGACAGGTCGATGAAAGCTGCGTTCAAGAATTAACAAATTTGTAAAAGGTTGTTGAGACTTTTTCGCGATTGTCTCAAACTCGCTTTGAGATGGGTGTAACGGGGATCTTACACGTTACAAAAATCGTAACGATAATCGTTCAAACGTTACTGAACCTGTCCCCAGCGTGACCGCACAGTCCTAGCAAATATTGGCTCGTTAGCCACTAGCGAGCGCACGAAAAGGCAGCTCAAGCTTGAGAGAAAGAAAATTAAAAATCAGTTTCATAAAGTGGTCACGATAGGTAACCGAAATCGGTTAGGAGGATTATTAAAATCTGAAAATCGTTAGTTTTGACCATTTTAAAGTTTCGTACCAAATACAAAATTAATCGGCTGAAGACATCAAGCTGATAGTTGGTCAAATTGTACTAAAATAACTTCCTTGCATCGAAGTAAACACAAGTGCGTTCGTATCGTTTTGGATTCAAGTCACAAACAAGAAGTTGCACGTGTCGCTTACGGATGTTCCCAATATTAAATCTATCTATTTCTCTATATAAGTAATGTATATCGTTGCCTGGTACCCATAGTACAAGCCTAGAGCTTAGTTTGGGACTAGGTCAATTTGTGTGAGATTGTCCCTGATATTTATTTATTTTGTTTATTTATTTATTTTATCTCATTAGTCCTACTGATAATAGAAAATCTTCTTTATTTAATTGACCTTATCAATTTCACGCACGTTGTTGTAACTTAGGTAAATACCCTCTCTGTTTTATACTGAACGAGGTTTATAATTAGGTAACTATTTATAGATTGAATATTGTCAATGACCGTTAAATTATGTTTTTATATCAAGTTCGAGAAGAGTTTATTGCATGTTTCTAAACCTAAAACGAAATCCACGAATAAGTACAACTAAGAAAAAATATTCTCACAATTCTTGATCTTATGATCTCTAATCAATTTGTAATCTAAAACAAATAACAATATCCCAATCGTCAAATGACTAATTGCAGTCGCTGACTCATTGCCTACCCGGGGCTCTTAGCCTATCTCAAAGAGATCGCCGATCGATCGTCCCTAATTCGATCGATTGTTCTAGGCGGGTGGCCATCACGACCGCTAAATCCTTTCGCTCTAGATGATTAGCTAATTTGATCGTTATTGATTTGATAAGACCCTTTTGATCTTAACAATTATATCTGGCGCTGTTGCAGGCTTTGGTAGTTGTAAATTAAGTATAAGTAACCCAATCGTATTAACGTCGGCTCAGATCCTAGGTAATGATTCCCTGCTAATTGTTGAACTGAATATCACGGGTTCAATTCTTTAAATCCCACTGGAGTTAAAATATATACGATGCATCGTATATTTTTGCGATGTGATGAGCTCAACTTTTTAAGAAATAAATGAATGAATTTCATATGCCATTATTTTAGTAACCACCCTCATATTATTATAGTATTTTTTTTTGACTTTGAACTATCGGCCCGGTCGTTGTCTTTTTTGCTATAATAATGTATGCTTTGCTACGAAGCAATGTAGACAATGATCAGAAATAATAAAGTTTAGTAAGGAAATGTCCAATATAAGCCTTTCAGGGTTTTATAGTTTGTAGGTACCTACTTTTTCACTTACGCTCTCAGCATTTTTCAGTGTTTTAGGACTTTTAGTAGAGTAATATATATTCCACGTTACCTATAGTAAAATCATAATTTGTATTTTTTTAACGGCCCGTCTTAACATTTAACTGTCGATATAAGTTGACAGAAAAAGATTAAAAATATTTAGGGCGCTGTTCAGAGTGGAATTGGCAACATGGTCCAATTTTTATTCGAAAACTGCTGTTTTATGCGGTGGTTGCTTATAAAAATATTACAGTTCCACCTGTTACCACGTCAAAAGCCTAAGGCCCCATCTATTCTTCGCGTTGATTTTTTCTAATACTAAAATTACCGGTTGTCACTAACATTTTCATGAGTACTTTTTGTAATTGACATAATTAGTACTACTAATATAGTTATTTTAAGATTTCACTAACATAATAATATGGATGTTTATCTGAAATTAATTAAATAATAATAATAATTTACTGTAGATAAATAATTATGATAATAAAAATGCTGCGAAGTTTTTAAAGTTGCATATATTACTACGTACCAAACTACATTGCCGCGCCATCTAGTGGGATCCTTGTAACTTATAACTACGTCCGAATAAACAGAGTACATGCAGCTAAAATATGAATATCAACGCCATCTAAGTAAATTTGATTTGCAGCTATTAACTTCTACGGTGTGGGACTTCATACGTGATTACAATGTTTAGTTGTAGATGGCGCTTTTGTCAAAGACCTAATACAGTTCTGCTACTCGCCGGTAGATGGCGCATTATGCAAATAATTATAAGTTGGATATTTCCTATAATTCTCGAAATAATGGAAATTCCTTGTATGTACTGCTATAATCCTTATCTTCTTTTTATCTTAAAAAAACAAAAATATGAATGTTAAAGCCTTAATAATTATTCAAGATTTGATTCATTTTGTGTATAAAACCGTATTTTACCAACCGCAAAATAAAGTTATTCTATAACGGATTTTTATTAACAATCGTAAGCGCTGAAGCAATTTTTTCTTATTTTTATTAGGTTGTAATAATAAAATTGTAGTTTCTAAAGGAAGTTTGTCTCTACGACTGAAACCCTTAAATTGGAAACGTGCATAATAATGCACATAACATAACATTCACTTTTTGTATTTTTTTTGTGACTAATTTTTTATGCTTTTTTTATTCTAAAGAGTTTTGAACACCCGTCCTTTTTTTATTCTTGCCAATTTAAGGGTTAACCGCTAAATATTTTTTGTGGTGGTGGAGATTTTTTCGTTTTAATGGCTCCCTCCCCGGAAGCTTTTATATTTTGGAGTATAAAACATAATATCTAATGTCCCCGTGTAAAAATCCACAGAACATAAGCTAGGCATTTCCAAATCAACATGTATAAAACCAGTTAAGCGATGCGCAACAGACACACTTCCGCATTTACAATATTATTAGGGGGCCGTTCAAATATTACGTAAGCAGATTTATTACAATTATTTACCTCCACATCCCCCTTGTCAGCAAAAGTAAGCAAAGCTCTTACCCCCTCCTCCCATGCTTACGTAAACATTTTTCTATTATAAATGTATTTTTTTTATATTATAATTATAATGCACTAAACGTCTGCATTACTTGCGGGAATCCCCGAAAATGCGTTTCGTTTTAAAGCATAAACAATGTGCCATTCGTGTAAAAAAGTAAATAACTACCGATGACGTAATCATCATCTAGACTCCCCTACCCCCCATGTCATCCAAAATAAGCAAAACAAAGACCCCCCCCCCATAGTGCTTACGTAATACTTGAACGGCCCCTAGCTTTTTCCCGCGACTTCGTCCTTGCCAAAGCTGTGTATCGCTATTTCTTCGGAAAATGTTCAAGTTTCATAGAAGTTTCATGGTCTCTTTATCGTTTCCGGGCTATTAACTACTATATCTGTACCAATTTTCACATCGATCGGTTGACGCTTCGAACCGCGACGAAGCAATCAAACAAACACCCCCATTAATAATATTAGTGAGTATAAAAGCCATCCAAAAGAAAAAAGGATTATAAGAATATGAAGTCTATATGCGTATTACCTTTTTGTTTTGGTCGGTAGAATCAGGACGCCCGCAAAGTTCCCATGCCAAAATTGGTAACAAACCCATGGAATTTTTAATAAAAACAGCCTCCAGCAGTCCACTTGAAATACTCCAGCATCATAAACCTGGCTCTTTATTGGCGCAGTGACACGTTTCAAGTTAATACTTTTAGCATCTCTTACTGATTTTTTTTAATTGACCACTTTAGTCTGGTTTGGGTTAGTTTACGATGTGTAAACAGTCTTTTAAAATATTTTACGCCATTTTAAATCGATTTCAGATAATGTTTAAAGTATTTTTTTTCCATGCGTGAAGCCAAAAGGACACCTACTGAGTTTGACTAAAGAAACGCTTGCGCTTTTCTCATATACAAATGTATGGCCTTCAAAATATGACGTTCGAATTTGACCACCTAACAAATAGTACTTGGCTAATTTTATTGCTAGTTACAACTTAATTTAAATCATTAACTTAGATTTAAACTGATTAACCGCTTGTTGAAAACGGAGTCTTTATTTTATATTGATTAAAAACAGAGGACTGACGCGTCCACGCAAAAACTATGAACTTTGTTCAAACTCAGATTTATTTTTTCAGATTCGTAAAAGATTAAAGCTAGGCTCATGACAGAGATAAATTGTATATAATTTTTAACCTTATTTAATAAGTTAACGATAGGTATAACAAACAAAAAAGTTGACCAAGAACTTTTTGTTTCATTGTCAAAATTAATTAGTCACATTTGTAGGCAACGGCGGCATGGAAAAAACGCAAGCGTTCTAAATTATGTGGCCACCACTGTATGTGTAGTGGTCACATGTTCCACTCTAGCTCCTGAACTATTGGACCGATTTTAATAAATGGGGCGTCATTATGACTCACGGACGTGCAAGTGTCATAGGAATCATAAAGGGTGCGTCATACGCCGGTCACGTTTGAGTCTAACCCATTGAATGTTGAGTGTTAGTTTGTTTAATACCATAAGAATATGGACGCTGTTAAAAGATCAATTAGTATTAATTAGTACTAATAGATATATATGAAAAAACCTGTTCATATATGTATTTAACCCAAGCAGCACACAAGCTGTATAAAAGCTTATACAGCCCTTATAATGCTGAAACTAGAGTTATAATGGCTGTATAAGCTCTTATACAGCTTGCGTGCTACTTGGGAAGTCACTAGCGACCCGCCCTCGCTTCACTTCAGTAAAATAAGTTAAAATATAGCCTATGAAATAAAATGGATAATGTAGCTTTCTACTCGTGAGCGCAGAGGAGCCGTGTAGGAATCGACCAATCACATTGGTTGTAATCCATATCTTGTCTCCGCTCCGTTTCAATGGAAACAGGCAAGCGGAGACGACTGTATCAAATTTGTATATTTAGTACGCTACTCATCTCCGCTCGTTTCCGCCTCAGTGGAATCACATACCTCTTTTCACAGCTCCGCTCCTCTCCGCTCCGCTCGTCTCTTCCTCAATGGAAAGGCAGCCTTAGAGTCGGTTCAATCGTTTCAGAGTTTATCGATTACAAACCCACAAACACACAAATATTTCCTCTTTATAATAATATTAGTAAGTATACTTATTTAGATATAGACTAGCGACTCGCCCCAGTTTCGCACGAGCAGAGCTTTACGCATCTAAGTGCCTAAATTTTAATGTATCATACTGTAATTACACCGAAACCTTCCTGAATGAATGAATGAATCACTCCGTCCATGGTGAAAACCGTATGAAAATCCGTTCAGTAGTTTTTGAGTTTATCGCGTGCAGACAGACGCGGGGACTTTGTTTTATAATTATTTAGTGATGTTGTGGTGGGACTATGGTGATATTTCCAAGCAATGTTGTGAAAATTATCAATTATCCAAAATCCGACTCGCGCTTGGCTGTCGACCGCGGGTCGGTTACCCGCCGTCGGACGCGGTTTCAAATTAGTTTACACTTGCATTAATCACGCGGCCGAGATGGCGCGCGAGCGACGAGCGGCTAGCGATTTTAAAAGCGGCTGTCTTTTCATGAACCAGTGCTCCGACCTTAACACATTCGTCACCAGTGACACACCTGGGCCCTTAGCCAAGGAGCAATACGCTAGCGTTTCTATTCGTTTCGTTTTTAAACCAATTGCGTCACTGGTAGATCACGTGACTCTTCGTATCATATACATTTGGAGGTTAGGCGGCGTCGAGTGTATCAACTATTAACATTCAGCTGAGTATCGCTATCACACTTGCCACCGAAACTGACAGTATGTTTTGTCACTCGTACCTAGAAAAATAAAGATTACCGATAACTATTATGTATTATGCAGTACATACGAGTGTAATGTTACCAGGCTATCAGTGAGCTTTAGCTTCGCCCAGATAATATCAATGGACACCCAAAAATATATTCTTTGTTGCTGCTGTCGCTATCTTTACTATAGCAGCAACTTTAATCAAATTTAAAAATAAATTGACGTCTCTGTGTGCGGCAGTTATCTCTTATTATTATCGTATTATTAACGTTAATGCCTTTGTTAACTTAACACTAAAGTAAGTGAGTCATAAACCATACAATTGCATACGGGAAAAAAAAAAGAAGAATGTAGACCGTGGTGTAACACCAGAAACGGTTACTCCATCTATAAGCTTTTGAAAAATCTACTATAATGTAATTTTGCGCTTTTCCAACCTGTTACCATACTGAGTATAAGTTTGTCGCCACTTTGAACTTTATTCATCAGTAATAAACTACAAAAAACACAGTTTTTTTTAAATCGTGTGTCGATTTTTATTTACAAACAAATCGCCCGACTCTCGTCGCTTGCGCTGCGTCCGTTCAAACACAGACCTAATGGATGACCCTACATGGCTGACATAATATTTACTTTTTTACATAATCTTTATTTAACCCCTTAGATAATCCCTCGATAATGAGTTATTACAGAAATTGTTACCGGTTAAAACCGGCCAAATATGTACGGAACCCTCAGTGCGTGAGGCCAACTTGCATATCACCGGTTTTTTTTTAATTTAGTCATCTTAATTCAGTCGATACTAAATTATCAAAATCAAACCATCCTTGCCTCTGAATTTGGGATGCTAGCTCACTGATGCGATTATACCTCGGTAGGTACTTGACTAAATTCAGAAAGATATAATAATCTAATGGCTAAAGGGCTAATTAACATTTGTGCAACTGGGTGCAACTCTGTCAATTTATTATGTTGACATTAACAGAACATAAACAGAAACATTTATTCGAAGATCACAAAAAAAAAAACAAATATTAAAGATCATGAACAGTATGGCAACACAGATACCAAAATTAAACAGTAACGGTGCAGTTACACGGGCAACCCTTCGAGCAATAATTGCCCGTCAACCATAGCTTCACTTACTGCCGCACTCAGAGACGTCAATTAAGTTTTAAGTTTCATTTAAGTTGCTGCGTCTTATTCTATTGCTATAGCAAAGAAAGTGACAGCAGCTACTTTAATGAAACTTAAAACTTAATTGACGTCTCTAGAGCGCGGCCGTTACTCTAATTTCGTAAGACTCTAGCGACATTTTTACGTGGTGAAATGACTAGCATTAAGTCATTCAAGATTGACAAAACAGAGTCTTTATAGATAGCAATTGGTCTATGAGCTGAGCGTTAGAGCCCACTTACTACCATTAGGTGTCCTGTGAGCTCGTTAACCTTGTTCAATCCAAAAAATCGTCGTTAACTTACTAGTACTTAAATTTTAAGTTCGTCTATAAATAATCGTTAGTAAAAAGTCTAAGTTGCCCAATTTTTTAATAATAGGAAGTGACCCACACGTGCCTCGTTTTTTGCCGCAATAAAAGTAAAAGCATCCGTCCGTCCGACAGCCACTGGTTAGTTTTTGTCGCGAGCCAGGCAGGGGTCAAATTACTTGGGAATTTGTAAGGAATTACTTGAAAAAAATGTGTTTTTAGATTGTACGTTCCCGAATTCAGGTTGATAGATTGGGCAAATTTGCCACATATGACAATGTATGTCTGTCATCGGTGTTGTTGAACGGGTAAACCATTCTCAATGCGGCTTTTTTCGTGCAGCTCGTTAGTCAAAACTCTTTTTAGGGTTCTGTACCTCAGAAGGAAAAAGGAACCCTTATAGGATCACTTTGTTGTCCGTCTGTCTGTGTGTCTCAAGACCCTTTTTCTCAGCAACGCGTAAAGGTATCAAGTTGAAATTCATATCAAATACTCAAGTCTGCAATCCCTTAGCGGTGTAAAAAAAACGGACTTCTAACTCAACGCTATCAAAAGATACGGCTGTTTATTCCGCATGTTCAAAACCTATAGGGTACTTCGTACGCTTAGGATCATGAAATTTGGCAAGAAGCAATGTCAAGAACAAGTAAAGGGAAAAATCCGATAACCGTTAATTTGTAGTTACATCACATATATAAGCCAGTATAAACTGATACTCACTAAGTACGAGAGTGCATACTTAGTGCGTGTCAGTTTATACTGGAAATTGTTTAATTTTAAAATTTCTTGTTGTAGCGGCAATAGAAATACGCACTCTGTGACAATTTCAACTGTCTACCTATCACGGTTCATGAGATACAGCCCACTGACGGACAGATGGACGGACGGACGGATGGACAGCGGATACTTATAGTAATACGATTCCGTTGGCACCCTTTGGATCGGAACCCTAAAAAGGAAACAATAATAGACGGATTCAACATGGACGAAGGACATACATAAATCATAATAACCAGAAGAAATCCTTGATGTGTGAGAGAATACTTAGTTTATGTATGTATGTAAACTCTTTATTGCACAAAAACAGGTTGACAAATTAATATGTACACAGAAAAGAAATTAAAATAATGTACAAAGGCAAACTTACCCCTTTAAGGGATCTCTTCCAGTTAACCTTGTTTAATTAAGTATGTACTTACAATAATTCCTTTATTATATGAAACTAAGAACTTACCTCCTGTTTTGTAAATATAACCAGGGACTGTAATACCGGTATATATTGGATATCGATATCGATAGTTAGGAATGTTTTTATCGATATAGGTATCGATATATATTTTCGGTACTTAATATCTTTATTTTGACAGAAGTCCGTCATTTATTAACCGATTTGAAATTATCTTTTTATTCAGTCTGTAGTAGATACCTACATACTTACATACCCGAATAAACATACCCGGTTCAGATTGGTCTCATTTCTATAAGAATGATACTCTGATGATGGAATCCATGAGGAATCGACGGATCTCCTCAAAATCGAGGACAGTCAAAGGCACGTATCTATACCCTTAATTCACGTCATATATACAGGGTGTTTTTTAAACAGTGGCAATATTTGGCCAGGTGATTATGTATCTGCTGATTACTAATACGCTGTGCTAAAAAAATATGTAGGTACATATTAGTATCCGTACCAAGTATTGATAAAAGTATCGATATCTGTTTATCGATATTTAAGTTTACCGATACAATTATCGATATATTCAGGAAGTATCAATATTGTTATCGATATTTTCTTAGAAATACCGATACATCGGTTATCGATATACAGTCCCTGGTATAGCTAATTAAATACGTTTATAAGGTTCAAAGCCGATCATAAACATCAAACCTAAACAAAGCGCGACGCCGGCGACCGCGAGCGACGCCGCGCGGCGACAGACGACGTAAACAACGCTCTCACCGTCACACAAACAAAATAACTTATCACCTCATTAAGTAAAGCCATAATAAATACACCTAAATCAGTCCAGCCTTCCGTTAGCCGTGTGTTATAAAGAAAACGCCCGACAAAATACGGATCCCTAATTTCAGAGCTTGTATGTAGGGTTTGCAATTCGAATATTCGAATTATTCGCCATAAATATTATTCGAATTCGACAATATTCATTATTCGAATAAAACGAATATTTCGAATAGTGCAGAAATATGTCTGTAATTATTTACCTGAGCAAAACACTATAACAAAATGCCAGGATTAATTATCGTCCACATTAACAACTCCGTGGAAATAGATTTAAATATTAAAAATAACTAAAAATCTAAGACAAACAATAAATTACCTATTTTTCTTTATCCTTGCCAAAATCTTTCTAAAACGAACTAAATGCCGTACCGTAATTGGTAAAAGGAGTAGCGTAGCGATAGCGAGAGCGAGCTTAAGGATTAGTTCATGTTTTTTGTGGTGTGGTGTGGTGATGGTGATTCCTCGTACACGGTTAAGTGCAAGTTTACGTCACGTGTTAATAAATTGTCTGTGCTGTGCTGTGATGATGTTGAATTGCTGACTGACATGAAAAGATGTAAGTAAACCAAATTATAATTTTAATATAAACTACTAATCAGCGGCAAATCTAAGTTGCCCTCTCTTTCTCTCTATTTCACCTCACCTTACAAACATGTATGTAGAGTGGGCGGTTAGATTTGCCGCTGAGTATAGTTTGAATTTGTTGATTGCCAAAAAGTTGATAGTTAGTCATTTCTTTATATACCTACATACGGAACGAGTGCTCGTTATTGATTTGTTTTTATTGTAACTTATAATTAACAAAGTAAATTTATATTGTATTGTACCTGTGTGCTGTGATTGGTTTATTAAATTGTTTGCTTTATTTCAAAAGTTGTTATCATCCAAACGAATATTATTTAATTTGTAGAAGATACCATAAATGTTATTTTTTTAGTTGTAAGGTCATTACATTTTAATTTTACATTACATATTTTACAATTACACAACTAAGAATCATTATTTTGTTTAATTTTCAAAAGTATTCGAATTATTCGAATATTCGAATATTGGAAATCTAAGTATTCGTATTATTCGAATACTAAAATTGGACGAATATTGCAAACCCTACTTGTAAGTCTATCCTATACTATTAAACGAGAAACATTTGTATATGTGACGTTCTCAATATAAAGGGACCTTATGGAGGCAGGCGGTTACGCCGTTTTTAGAACTGTTACCATAGTATTCGTATAGTTACAAGAATAAGAAGAGCTTAACTGCCTTCCTCCATAAGGTCCTTTTATTATTGAGAACGTCACATATATATATGTATGTATATTTTGTACTCACGTTCTCGAAAACGGCTCTAACGATTTCGATTAAAGTTGCGACATGGGGGCTTACGGGGGCGAAAATTCAATCTAGCTAGGTCTCGTATCTGGGACAATTCGTTTTTCCCGTATTTTTATGCAAATAGATTTACCGCGCAATATGGTTCGTAATTTTGGGGCGACTGCCGCCGTCTAAATAGACTGATAGTTAGAGCGTTGGCCTACTAAGCAAAGAATGCGGGTTCAAACCCCAGCTATTGGTTCGGTTTCTTTTTTTTTTGTATAAAAAATCGATGACAATTTGGTTTCGACCCGAGCAACGACGCTCGGTCTCCCAGGTGCCGCAAATAATGTATGAAGTCGTACGAGAAACTGGTATTCTGTGTTCTATGCGATGATCTGACAGGCCACGCCCGGTCGGCGGACTGCTACTTAAGGCGGCCGCACATTGAGCCACTACTAAGTGGCCGCCACTAAACGCGACCACTAGTGGCCGCCACTCAGCCACTAGACGCAGCCACCAATCGCGGCCACCGGTGGCTGAGTGGCGGCCACTAGTGGCTGCCACTATTGTCTATTGGAGAAGCCGGCCACTGTGGCCGAGTGTGCGCGCGAGGCGAGCGACAAAACGCGGCCACTAGTGGCGAGCGTGGGCGACTACCGCAGCTTGTGGCTCGGACGCGGCCACTCGAACGCTCGGTGTGCGCCGATGCTATACAAAATGTATGAAAAAACTCGTCCGCAGCTAGTGGCGGCCACTAGTGGCTACGCTGTGGCCGCGACTAGTGGCCCAATGTGCGGCAGCTCTTAGATGTGTTGCCCTTTAGATAGAGACTCTTACATCAACTAAGATGTAAGATTCACACGGAGAAAAAAATATTTTACAATATTACCAGATTGTATATAGTAGTTATGATTCTGGTGTAGGAAAACAGATTTCAGCTATGGTTAACAGATTTTTTTTATGACAACAAGTCATATTTTTGTTAATACTAAGTAGAATATTCTAGTTAAAATATTCTACATAGTACCTACACGAAAACACTTATATCGTTTTGGTAACCATCTAATAGTTACAGAGTAAAATATGCATTTAGCAACATATTTTGTATACTACACAAAATTTGTTTCCTACGATACTAGGTACATAAGTGGGTAATAGATACTAGAAATGATGTTGTACGGAAGTAGAATTTTCTATTAATGTGTAAAAAAATATAGTTGTCGCATATAATACAATAAAATCAAGTCGAATTTACAATATTCTGTTAAAGGAAACTAGATTTTTTTCTCCGTGCACAAATTAAAATACTGTTGTGACTATTTGGTTTATAAGTAACACCATAGCTATTTTATTCGATTCGTGTCAACAAAGTAAATAATTCAAAGGTCCAATAGTTTACAGATAGAATGGAACATCCGATTTTTGGTCACACATATACTAATATCTGTTCTGCGAGCGAGTGCCCCACCCACTGCCACTTAAGCAATTCTTAGGGCTATGTCGGTGCAGATGGCCGGTATGTCGGTGTCGGTGCAGATGGCCGTTGGGGCCGAAGAGTTGTCGAGTAGCGTTCGCGTACCGGAAGACGCAGCGTGGGCAGACCTCCAACAAGGTGGACCGACGTGGTTAGGATTGCGGGAAACAGATGGAAGCGGCGCAGGACCGGTATATCCTATGACCTACGTCGAGCAGTGGACGTCTTTCGGCTGAAATGACGATGACATACTATTACGTACCTACTTATATACAAATACATAATTAATCATACATACATACAATAGGTACATATATACTTCATCATATCATTACCCTTCTTTTGGCTTCGCACAGTCGAGTAAGTATATTTGTTAGCTCTCATTTCTTTGAGGAAGTACCTATATAAGAGATGACAATCGATACAAATAATCAAACACACACAAGCACAGTGACGCGTGTGCGTCAATTTTATTCTTATCATTGTTGTGTCGGCTACCACTGTACCCAAACACCGCAACCGTCAAGAGATTTAGCTTTACAATTTATAAGTACTCGTATTTAGACTGAGGTTACACGCTCAGTATTTCATCAGTTCAGTCAGTCTGGTCAAACTTTGACTGACGCCAGAATGACGAATGATTTGAACGGTTACACGATCAATCCAAGACTGACATCAAACTGATAAAACGTACGCCAGTTGCCGTTTAGGTGACTGACGCGAAAATGATACGAGTGGGTTACACGATCAGTTTTCCATCAGTATTTCATAATTAACTGGATTGAAAGGAATTATTTAAAATATTAAATTTTCATCAGTCTTGACCTCTTGACCATCAGTCCGTCATTCCGTGGGTTAGATGATCATTCTCCGGTCATTCTGACCAAACTGATGGACTGAACTGATGAAACTGAGCGTGTAACCTGCGCCTTACACTGTCTGCATTCCAGAACGAAATAAAGTTAAAGGAGATTTTCGTCTGAAATTATTTGTGATATAAGAGATATGTAGTATAATATATTGAGGGACTTTTTTAGGGTTCCGTACCTTTACTCGTACTATCTTGGCCATAAACACCGTCATGTTGCACACGATTTATGGTAAAAATAACTACACGGTTAGCCAAGTTGGTAGTGAGTAGTGACCCTGCCTACGAAGCTAGCGGTCCCGGGTTCGAATACCGGTATGGGTAAATATTTCTATTTATTCTTGAGTTTTTAAGTCTTGAGTGAGTATTTACGTATGTATTTATCTATTTAAGTATATTTATCGAGCCTTGTACCCAGAGTACAAGCCTAGAGCTTAGTTTGGGATTTGGTAAATTCGTGTGAGATTGTCCCCTGATATGATATTATTAAAAAAATATATAAGTTTAAATTTGTAAAAAGCAGGTATAGTTAGTGTGGTTAACAAATTCAATTGTTGTCCCTTTCATTCATTCGCACGTTTCAGTTTAATTTTATTTCACGTTTTTATTTATCTACTAAATTAATGCTAATTTGACCGTCATTATTCAATAACTACTCAAGACGCTTTTTTGATAGCAATCTTATAATTTTATTCATACATTTAAATATGATGATTAGTCTTTACCTAATATATCAATTAAGCTAATTTACGGCATTTTCCGCCGTCACAATATCCATAACGTAAGCATTTTTAAGTATCATGAAATATTTTTTAAAGTTGAAGCAATAATCTGGAATCAAATATTACCGACTTGTCGCAAATAAATTAATCTCAATCAATCATAAATATAGCTCCCCGCACACGAAAACCTAATGGCCATTCGTCTCGCTTTATAATCACTTTAAACTAACCATAAAATAACCCAAATACCTTGACGCCCATGAAATCACCCGCTTTATTTACCCGACATAGCAAACACACAAAAAACAAGGACAGCTATACCCATGCACCATTAGTTAGAAACAGTCGGGCTTCATAACCCCGCCCATACAACTCAAGTGGCCGTGGATTGGTTTCGGCCGTACAATCTCTCCATCAGTCTTCCATCGCGTGCCTTCCATACAACTGCCGTTAGTACCACGCAGACCATTAATCAGTGTAGTGTTAAGTGTAAAATGGAAACATACGAACAACATAATCAGGTCTCTACTTCATTCAACAAGCATTACAACGATTGCAAGGAATTCTATAACTACATAGATGTCGATTGTCTAGACAAACAGAAAGACGATATATATTTGGAGCCGAAAACTTACCGGGCTAAGTTAGAAGACACACACAGTTTGACCACACCGTTTTCAGTGAAAGACATATTAAATATCAATCAGGCTACGATATACAACTACGAAAGAACAGAGACGTGGAAGGTGAACGAGAGAGAAAGACGATACGACTACATGTACCAACCACAATGCTCGACGGAATACTTCAGTCAGGTGTATCCAAATATCCCTATGCACAACATAGAGCCTTATTGGACCCAGGAGATGTACCACGATTCAAAGATGGAGGAATATTATGGTTACACCCCGTACTGCCACAATTTGTACCAGAATTTTGACCAATGTAACAATCCACATCTTCTTGCCGAAACGTCAGTGAAAGAATCAGCGAGAGAACTGCAAGCCCATGTCTCACCTGCTGTAATACCAGATAAAATCTTTGTGGAGAAGGTTCAGCCCATTGAGAACAGTCCTCCGCAATACCCTAATTTAGAATCATTCGAGAAACTGCCTTCTGTATCGAGGAGAAACTCGAGTAAGTATACAATCGTCCTTTCCATTTACTTTCTTTATCAAATCTCCTTTTCAAAAGATAATTACTGTGTTACAAATATATGTGCCTCTTTTAATCATCGCCAATATTAACAGCACTCACCTGACAACTACTAGTTATGTAGACGACTTATATTCTTCTTTGTCAGCAGAAACGCCGACCAGCCCTTGCTCAGAAAAGATGGAGAGAAAAGACAAAAGAGCCAAAAGGAAACCCAGGATCCTGTTTTCTCAAACCCAAGTCCACGAGCTTGAGAAACGCTTCAACGCACAACGGTACCTCTCGGCCCCGGAGCGAGAGGAACTGGCCAAGTATCTACACCTGTCACCCACCCAAGTTAAAATCTGGTTCCAAAACAGAAGATACAAGAGCAAAAGAATAAAGTCCGATGAAGTTTCGACTTCAACCGACGCCAAACCCAGCAAGACGGCAAGGAAATATTTTAAAGTGGAAAGTAAGGACAAAGAAGAAATCTGTTTCGACTCTTTCAAACCCGTGGCTTATGAAAGAGACGACACGACGACATCAACACATTATTTTGAAGACACTTTTGCTTATGACGATATTGGTGAAAAGTATTATAGTGACAAAGATAATGTTCGGTCCAGTTCGGACGCCGGTCTATACACACCTATGAACAATTTATATGAATATGAAATGCCTGATGTACGAAAGTTCGTTACGAAAAATCAATTTGTTGATAGCTTTTAAGATAAATATTGTTTTAGGTTATCCGATTATTAATTCGACTGTTATCTTTTGAAATATTAGTATTTTTTATTAAGATTACTTTTATGTTGTTTTAAATAAGCTAGGTACTGATTTAAATAAATACCCTCTTATTCATAATCGCACAATAACTAAAGTATGCTTGAAGTATTCTGTGGCCTTATCTTTCATTGTGACATTTGAATCTGACAGAAAGTGACAATGCATACTATTACTAAAATAGGTTTGTTGTGCGTTTATAAGGGGGTAAGTCTCTTGCAACTTGCCTTGAAATGTGCCATTTTAGACTGAATGCCAAAGTGTTAGTATTATTTTGTTATCGTGTACTTAATGTTGATTATAACTGGTGCATAATTGTGCAATCGAACCTAAAATATTACTATTGTTTACGTAATTATAATTCCGACTGTACGTAGTATGATAATAAATACGAGAAGAAATACGTGCCAAGTATTACCATAGATGTATCTGTAAATAAAAAAAAATGAATTGCCATTATTTTGATTACCTCTTCAACCCCAGCGTAGGTAACAGTACTAAAATCATAATTTTACTGGAAATGGCGAGCCATTACGATAATCAAGCCTCTTCCAGCCTATCCTATGATTTTATTATTGTACTCATACTAACGCTTCCTCTACACATAAAATAGCTCAACCTGATAGACCATCTCGTTTCTTATTCGACTCTAGAAGTTATGTTTCTTAAAGCAATTTTAGTACCTAATTATTTTTTTCCTAAATCCTGCCTGACAATTAACACTTTTTCAACTAGGCAAAATTTTTAAAAACAGTTTATCTAAATAAAACAGATTAAATTCCCAATATTCAACGATTATAAGTATAATAACGGAGTAGGTAAACATTTGTGACATCACTACTACTCTTTTTCAAATTCAACTCCTGTCGTCTCACAACTTAGGTGATATTGCGAGTGAGGTGACATCATTAGTGCTACGTCAAAACCTCTCACAGCGCGTCTTATTTTTTTTAATCCACAAATCATTGCTATCATAAACAAATTTATATAAAATAAAAAATGAAACATAGCACAAGCTACAGCTTAGTTTAGGATCCAAATCAATTTGTGTAAAATCATCCCTAGATTTTTAAAAATATGGTTTTAACATAATACAACCAAATAATGCGTCTACTTATTATGTCTCTCTCACTCTTATTATAGACCTGCAAGTCTATTGTGGTCGTGTGTATCATGTGGATAAACGTGGATCAAACATCTGTCACTTTCTGACCAGCATGTGAGTGCGGGGTGACGGATGCTTTATCAAAGTTTATCCACCGCGATAAAGGCGACTACGGGGTTGTGTTTAAGTAAAGTTCGAGTAATGTAAGTAAAAATTAAATTATTAGATGGTCTTAAATTCAAGCGCCACTTAAATGCCTGGCTAATCAATAGTGTTTTATTATCTTAATTTTTGATTCTTAATTTCTGAATCTTGATTTTATTAACTTTAAAGACAAGCAAACTTAGTGCACGAGTTAATTTTATTTTTAAGTTCAATTCGAATTTCAAATTTTCAAATTTCAAATTTCAAAAATTAATTCAAATTCAAAGTTTAAGTTCAATTGTACACCCAGAGCGCCACCGTTGGAACTATTATGTACCCACTTTTACCATCTTGATGTTAGATGGTTATACAATAAATTGTGACGTTCTCAATATAAAGGGACCTTATGGAGGCAGGCTGTTACGGCGTTTTTAGAACTGTTACCATAGTATTCGTATAGTTACAGGAATAAGAAGAGCGTAACTGCCTTCCCCCATAAGGTCCCTTTATATTGAGAACGTCACAATTATTCTTACTGCCGCACTCAGAGACGCCAATTATTTTTTAATTTTGATTAAAGTTGCTGCTGTCACTTTCTTTGCTATAGCAATAGAATAAGACGCAGCAACCTAAATCAAACTTAAAAATTAATTGACGTCTCTGAGTGCGGCAGTTATTCTTATTCTTGGGCTTCACTGGCATCGATCAGTTTAGTTAGGTATCGCACAAAACATATCAATAATGGAAATCAATAATAATTCGCTTACCAATTGGTTTCAATTACTATTTTAACTTACTACTCAAGGTTATAGCTTGAGAACTGCCCAGGATAAGTACCCGTAGTACTTCTCCACAATTTAATATATCTCCTTGACAAATTTCATCAAATTTCATGAAGATAAGAAGATAAGTTACTTACCTACTTTCACTTGTATATTATTACTGTAGCATTTATAGATGAATCAATTGAACTAACACAAAACTTTATAGCCGTATACAAATAATTTTCTCATCGCCGCGTCACAATTAGTTTTTTTGTTCAATTTGTGCGTTATCTGAATTGCTACCACCCCGCCGAGGGTTCTGGGCCTCGCTTACGGGCAGTTAATAAACGCGCGTTTTATAAACGTAGTTCACAAACTAGCGCAGACATTCTGGGCATTATATAAAAAATTGTCGTCCATGTAATGGGTTATTTTTTGACGCTATCCGAAAAAGGGGTTAAGAATTTATGTGTCTAAAGGCTTTATCTATGTTTGTCTGTGTGTGATAATAAGTCATAAATCCAAAAGTGACATTTTCTATCCTCGTACGTGCTTCATTTTCGCCAAAGTTATATGAAAATAATTAAGTACCTTCAGTCCGGGACCTGCGTAAGGGTCGTTTACGCTGTTTCCGTAGGAAAAGTGTGTGTCGAAATAAAAATGTAATATTTGTCACTCTTTGGTCGTCTCGCCCTGCAAAAAATCACGCCGATCCTTCGCTCAGTTGTGCTGTTAAATAAAGACAAACCGACAAAAGAACTTTTGCATTTATAACTTACTAGCGAGTAGCGACTCGCCCTCGCTTTGCTCCGGGCACTATTACATACCTACATAAACGTACCGTGATAAAATTTCTAACTCATGGTGAAAACCGCATTAAAATCCGTTGCGTAGTTTGAAAAATCTAAGCGAACATACGGAGTGACAGACGGCGGGAAGCGACTTTGTTTTATACTATATAGTGAAGTAGGGAAGAAGCGATGTAAGGCTTAGGTGCTTACCTTTAAAAGCCATTTTACAGAATTTCGGGACTTTTTCAGAAAAAATAATAATTATGGTCACCCTACTTATGGTGCAACTACACTATTCTGGTCACCCTATTAGTCGCGTACGATCTGCTCTCAAACAAACCAACGTATCTACAATTTTAAAGTAAAGCAAATTTAACACTATAATGTTTGTAATAAGGTCTTATATACTAGAGAACTTTGCAGTACATGCATCCTTCAGTGTGGTACACTAGTTGCTGCCTCTGGCGCCACGTCCCCAAAACACGTGTAACCTGCCTGGGAATCGAACCCCCACCTGCTCAGAAACTACGTAAAGCTGTAAAAGGTCTATTAGGAACGTGCGCGGTTTAAACATTTTTTCTATAAGAACCCTAATGGCCGTAAAATTTTAAGCTGAGATTAAGTAATTAGGGTTTTTTTGTGGGTTTTAGTAGTTGCAGGGTCTTGTTGCGTTCGGGGTGAGAGTTAATGGGGTCATACAATGTATGACATGCTCTATTAAACCCGCGATACAGAAAAGTTGGGTGTATGGAACTTTTTTTTTAAAGCAAATTTTCTTGCAACGCTTCGGAGTTAAGTCTAATATTTGACAACTTCTTATCAAGGTCCTCATTCTTACTAATTTTATTAATGCGAATGTGTGTTTGTTTTTTTGTTCTTCTTTCACGATTCATTCTTATATTTATAAATATAAATAACTTGGAGTCCCGGCAAAAGCTGGTCTAGTCCGCGTATATTTTGTTTTTTAAGCTGTTTCTTCCTATTAATGAATCGAGAAATCGAGAATCTATCGATGAATAAAAACATCCAAAGTCCTTCTCTTAGGTTCAAGCTATCTCCATACCAAATGTTATCAAAATCTGTTCAGCGGGTTAGCCAAGAAACTAACAGACAGACCAACAGACAAACCGCACTTTTCGTGCTGTTTTGTGCTGTTCCAATAAACGATGCCGCAAACACAAATATAGTCACTTCTATATATACACGCACAAAACATAACCCTTCTCCTGAAGCAAAAATAGATATCCATCTCATTCCCAGTTCCGGTCAGTTCTCGCAATAACTCAATAGTATATCTTTATTGCAGCGTAGGCGGCTGAACTACAGCTGATATACAGCTATTATACAGCTGTTATACGCGCAAATTACCACTAAATGGATAACATGGACAGGTGACGACGAACAGAAGCGAGTCATGGTTTACTGGGTGGTTAGCTATGTAGTTTCCTGATATTTTGAAGCTCAGATGCATCTTGACTGAGAAGCTCGTTTCAACTGTGGCTTTTGTGGTCTTTAAATTTAAAACTGCGAATTATTTTATAAATTATGGGTCTTTAAAAAAGTACGTCAAAGTAAACGTCAAGTCATACAAAACTGTCGTATCTGACGTAACTTGAGACGGACATCTCAGTTAAGAAGATCATTTTATTAATCCTAGACCCATAGGTTCTGTGTACTCGTCCACCTCCACGTCATACAAAAATAGAAATAAATAAATAAGTAAGTATGACGGACCCTTACAATTTTTATATAGCCTACTAGCGACTCGCCCTCGCTTCGCTCCGGATACTATTATATACATAAACCTTTGGTGAAAACGATGACCACGTGGTTAGCCTAGTTGGTAGTGACCCTGCCTACGAAGCTAGCGATCCCGGGTTCGAATCCCAGTATGGGTAAATATTTGTGTGATGAGCACGAGTATTCGTTCCTGAGTCTTAGATGTTTTCTATGTATTTATGTTTGTATTTCTGTATATAAGTATGTTTATCGTTGTCTAGTACATATAGTACAAGCCTAACTTAGTCTAGGTCAATAGTACTAAGTAGGACAATTTGTGTGATATTTATTAATTATTTAAAAATTATCAAACTGATAGTGAAAACCGCATCAAAATGCGTTGCGTGGTTTAGGAAGAGTTAGCGGATAAAGAGACAGACAGTCATACGTTTTTGATGAATTATATGACACCGCTCTATCTCCTCTATCTTCGGTGTCATACATACATATACTGTTAACCACATTACCCTTCTTTTTGCTTTGCTCAGTTGGGTAAAAGACGATGCTTTCTCAATACAAATTACAAATAATTGTCCGCGCATAGACCTGGAGCGCATAACCAGGCGCAGTTAGTCATGCGCGCGGTGTTTGATGTATTAATATTGGGGGCTTTTAAGGTTATCGCCGGCGCAAGGTGATCTGGCCCGATAGTCCGATACCACGCCGCCAGGGCGCACACCGCCACGCGGTGCTGGTCATAAGTTTATAATTAATATGGGTAACAAATGTCTTCAACAACAAGCGCATCAGAGCTGCAGGCGTCCACTCAAAGAAAGGCAACCAAGAGAGATTTTCTCTTAGTTGGTGTAAATTGGAAAAAACAACTATGCTATGATAACTTCCGCCGATATTGACTTGACAGTTAATCGTATTAGAACACAGTCTATCAGGACTTGTACAGTCGAACTCATAAGTAGCTTTACATTTTAGTACCATGTCGCAGTTACGTATTATAAGTTGTGTCAATAGCTTGAATTTACTATGTCAATACTGCGACAAGGCACTAAAATGTACAGCTACTTATGAGTTTGACTGTACAATAGAATGTACATAATACGGTCATCGGAATAATGATCCATTGCTAAGGAGATAGAGTGGAATTTCTTTTGTTTTTATGACTGACAATTAAATTAGAAAAAAAGACTATATTCTATTCAGAATAGGTTCATATTCCATTGGCAAATTTCGTTGTATGGTGGGCCTTAGGAGGTTATAGTTTAAGACCGACTGACTTCTTCGTACTGCAGGAATATGGTGCGCAGCGATGCAAACCTGCATCGACAGGTTTTGGCCGACAGTCCGACGGTTTGCGCTCAAGCACACTTAACGATAGCCGGTAGGCGGGTTGCCGATTGCCAATATTTTCCAGAATTAAAAAATGACCAAAACTAAGTAAGTACAAATATTGCCGGCAGGCATGAATCTTGAATATGTGAGCAATTCGTGATTTAAATCGAATAAGTTTATTCATTAGATTAGTTAACTGACGACTCCTTTTTCACCTCACTTGCGCCTTTAAATGCCATTCACTATCTAATAATAAATTCATAGGTCTATAGACATCTTCAACTTCAAGTAATAAAAATATCTTAAGGCTATCAACTTTTCACGGCAATGAATCAGTTCGTGAAATGGTTTATGAAATGATGATAAACCATTAAAACCGAACTTATTCCACATCCTCTTGCGAGTGTGCACCATTACTGAGCCCCCGTACAGCGCTCGTTAGCTTTTATTTGGACACCGGACTCCCGTTCCAGCGCCGCGGTGCACTGGCGGACAATGTTATGGAACAACCGCAAATCTCCAAGAAATGAATACTAAATACGTAAATATCAGGGAACATCATCATCATCATCAGCCGCAAGACGTCCACCGCTGGACAAAGGCCTTTCCCAAGGTTTTCCACAACGATCGGTCCTCTGCTGCTGGCATCCAGCGGTTTCCCGCGGCCTGCCGACACATCGTCTCCCGGTTCGCGGTCGCCACTCTAGAACCTTTCCGCTCCAACGGCCATCGGTTCTACGAGCTCAGGGAGCTACGAGATCAGGGAACAATCTCACAAAAATTTGACGTGGACCCAAGCTCTAGGCTTGTACAGTCACACCACGGGATATAGAACCACTTGCTGTCACTCTTAATTCGGTCGGGTTGTCAAATCATACAAATTCCAATGGTAATATACCGCGTACGATTTGACAACCCGACCGAATTGAGAATGTTAGCATGTGGCTGAACATTTCCGTAGTGTGACTGTACTATGGGTAATGGTGTCAATAAACACACTTATATAGAGAAAAACATACGTTAAAAACATATAAAACATCCATGACTGAGGAACAAATAAAACATCCATGACTGAGGAACAAATAAAACATCCATGACTGAGGAACAAATAGATACTAAGCGCACGCTCATGACACAGATATTTGTCCATACCGGGGATTCGAACCCGGGACCGCTAGCTTCGTTGGCAGGGTCACTACCAACTAGTCAACCGCGTCGTCTATTTAATGGGTGCCTATCGTTTCGTAGAAAGTCAATACCTCGAATTTCGGTTCTCCGACCACGTTTGTCAGAATTTCCAGTTGTTCGAATCACGATAGTTAGAATTTCATTGCTTTGTAATTTCATTTACTCGAAGTCATCTGTTGTCCGAAACCACAGTTCTCCTAATTTCACTTGCTGCTTTTTCAATACATCGAATATTACTAGGCAAAATTTTCTGTTTCTCGAAAACGTTTCACCGAAAACGGTTGATTCTGATAGTTGGAAATCCTAATTAATACTTTTCGAATGGGTTTCGACTTCGAATGTTAGACACACTTTAGGAAGGCGGAGTGGGATAGCTAGGCGGAGGGGGGTGTGGGGGGCGAAGCCCCCCACAATGGGGGCTCGGGGGGCGAAGCCCCCCGCCATAAAAAAAACCAATACCCCCCTCACTAGGTTGGGTTAGGTTAGGTTAGGTTAGAACTGTGACCACAACAGCACGCGAGCCGAGCGAGCGAAGCGAGCGTGCCGCGGCAGCGGCCGGCGAAGCGCCCGAAACATAAATAAGAAATCATAAAATCTTTATATTCCGACTTTGTGTGAAACCGCGTACAGAAATGAAACTTATTCGGGAAATTAAACAATCGTTTAACTGAACAATCGGGGAAAACCTATTCTGTGAAAAGTGCATTCGGGATATTAAAACTTCGTAGATTTGAACATATTTTCAATTAAAAATCGGAAATGTAATAATCGAAGTAATGAAATTCGGAGAAACGAAAATTCGAAGATGTAAAAATTCGCGTTACTGAGAATCGAAGTATCGTGTTCGGGCAAAAGAAAATCGAGCTATTAATTTTCTACGAAACAATACCTACCCCTATTTAATACGTACAGTTTAGTAGTAATAAAATCTCAATTCGAGGGAACCATATTTTAATGCTTGTAATGTTTTTATCATAAACATCAATTAGGTATTTTATTTAGGGATATTGACTGGATTGAGCCCGTTCGATTGTCCCGCAGTGCACGCGTCATTTCCCAGCGCGTTATCGGGCGTCCATGTGCGCGGTTTAATGCGCGCGGTTAATTGCCGGCGCCCGCGCAGCCCGGCTTCTCAGAGACGCTGCGTCGTGACGTCATTTAGATTGATATTGGGAATTTATTACTATTGCGGAATAGTTATTGTAATTATAACCTAGCATAGGTTGCAATTCATTTCATTACAACTGGGCCCTTATTGCGACAGTAAATGCTTAAGTAGTCGTAAAAAAATTATGCGGTTAGCCTAGTTGGCAGTGACCCTGCCTACGAACGAAGCTAGCGGTCCCGGGTTCGAATCCCAATATGGAAATATATTTTTTGTGATGAGTGCGAGTATTTAATTTTGTTTCTGAGTCATGGATATTTTCTATGTACATATTTCTCTATATAAATATGTTTATCGTTGACTAGTACAGTACCCATAGTACCAGCCTAGAGTTTAGTTTGGGACTTGGTCAATATGTGTTAGACATATTTTGATATTTATTAATTTAATTAAATATACGGAGCAGCCCCCTAACTTTTAATTGAGGTTATAAGACTAATAAGATAGTCTTATTAGTTACTTTTAAATTCAAATAAATTTTAAAGAGGCTCACTGACGTCACTGGAGACTGGAGAGCGGGGAGGTTCCTCGCTCAACGGATCAGTTTAGCAATTCAGCGAGGAAACGCTGCCGGCATCTTCGGGGCAAGGCCGCGGGGGCCATTTTTAGATTTATCCCCTATTTCACAATCGTCATGTAAACCATATTTGACAGACAAATTTCGCCCTTTCCCTTTTTTACACCAGCAAAGATACAAGGAGAGGGCTAACTTTAAGTGACAGGTAAATTTACTTGTCGATTGTAAAAATGCCTTTAGTGTTTTGGTTATAAGTTTTAGTTACTTATGATTTAGTTTTAATTTAGATTTTTAGAGTTTAAGTAGTTTTAAGACATTATAGAACCATTAATAAATGTTTTATATGATAATTAAAAAACTCAACTAGTGAGGTTTACTTTGTGATCAAACTTGCCATGGGTTTCATATATTAGTCTACAATTTATTGTGCTAACTTACCTAAATAAAAACTATCTATTCTTCTTGTCTAGACCATAGTGGGAAAATAAAGGGTCTCTATTTGTTAACGTTGTCATAGCTCTTACTAAGTACCTAGTGACCGATTCCAAAACAATACGATTGCAATAAGGGTATAAATATAGTAGATTAGAGAGAGGCGGAGACTGATTCAGTGATCACTAGTAATCAGCCCCCGCAGATAAAGGTTAAATGTGGATAAAGCATTCGTCACGCTCGCACCTACATACTAGTAAGAAAGAGACAGATGTTTTATCCAGGTTTATCCACATCGATATACACAACCACAATAGGCCCGTTTTAACTTTATCAAAAGTACGAGTATCATGGCTTAGAACCAGACTATAGCGTATCAATCCAGCTTTCCTTATCTTTCCACTTGACTTTTTTTCACCGCCCCCATGCAGGGGCGGGCGGGGGCGTAGTATTGACAAATGCAAATATAATTTATTGGGGTAGCGGCGCCGGCGCCGGCTTTTTTCCACCTTTTTTGCAGATGCCGATGGATACAGACGATGATAAGCTGCCGCTTTCTTCTGGTTGGTTTTTATTTTCAGTGCTCAAGGACTCGATTCCGTGTCTATTTTGTTAAAGAAGTAAAAATTTGGGCACAGGAACGTGTTAAGAAACGGTAAAAGGTAAACTTGCATGGAAAGCCACGCAACTAAACTAAAGAGTTTGTATGTTTTTTACTTGAAGGATTTGTAACACACATTTAATTTTTGTGGTAGCATGTTACTTACTGGCGCCTTAGATATAAAGTGCCATCTACATTTTTAATATAAATTCAATCTGCTCTCAGATTTCCCCTCAACAATAGCAATCCCAATGAATATTTTCGTCCTCCAAGGGCAAGAGTTAGTCAAGAGCAAACCCATTATCCATAAAAAAACCTAGTGTTTCCAAAATTTGAACTCTAAAACGTGGAAATATACCCTGCGCACATTATCGTCTCTGGAGGAGACACTACCATCTAGTGAGCAGCCACTCGCATCAAACCGAATTACTCCACAAATTTATGCAGCCCTGGTAATCTCACAAGAAATATTTTGCGAAATGGTTTAAAATCACGTAACACTTAGCGATCCAAACTAGTTGTAGGTAGGAGGCACTCTGTGACTGGGGAAAACCAGGACAACATCTTATTTATTTATTTATTTATATTCTTTATTTATTCAGAAGCTTTGTTCAACCATGAACATGTCAGCTCCAGCTGGCCTAAATACAACACTTTACAAATTATAATTACACATAAAAATATCGCTAAATGAAAAGAAAACAAAGAAAAAAGGCTACCAAATTTGAATACGCTTATTTAGAAAAAAAAATAAACAAATTTAGCAACCTCTGACAGAGGCTCTGCCAATATGGATTGGAAGATGCCGACATTAGAAGAATAATATTACCACAGTCGCTAAACAACTTTTCTCTCTTTGCACGAGTAGGACAACATCTATTGTAAAACTGTAGATACTTTGTAGTTGCCATCTAAACTTCCCTTCTGGAACTTTTAGTTAAATTGCTTACTGATTTCATGCATTCAAGTGAAATGGCAATAGCCTCAACGCGTATTGAATGCAAATCACTTCACAGATTGATGCAGCCTTGGTAATTTGACACGAAATATTTTGCGGCATGGGTTAAAATCACGTAACACTTTGCGAACCAAACTAGTGTTGGGCACTTTGTGGCTGGGGGAACTACTGAAATCCATCTATTGTGAAAATGCCATCGAAACTTCCGTTTTGGAACTGTATACAATATAAATAATATAATGATAATAGTGAGAAATAAATACTTAAACAGACATACACCCAAGACACAGATTAAATAATTCGTCACAAATATTTGCTCATACCGGGAATCAAACTCGGGACCGCTAGCTACGTAGGCAAGGATGCTATCAACTAGGCTAATAGCGCCGTTGAAACGCTGCTGCCAATTAATTTAAATGAATAATGGCAAATGATTTGTTCTCCACAGAGTTATGCATATGGTAAGCCGGCTCAAAGTGTTTTGCGGCATTCACGTAACAGTTTGTTTGGGCTCTTTATAAGGCTGGAGACCAATCATGGACACCGTATTTCTAAAAATTGTGATGCCATCTAATCTTAACTTTCATATTGGAACTTCTAGTATACTAGAATGTTGGCTTTTTTTGTTATTTGTTAGTAAATCCACCGTTATATCACATATTCTGCAAATAAAAATCAACGTGCTATCTTTTACGGTTCAAAAGATATAGCTCTTTTAAGTTAGTACAGACGGACGTACGGACGGAGGGGCAGCTTAGGCTTAGTAATAGGGTCCCTTTGGGTACGGAACCCTAAAAAACCTGCTTGATAATCTCAGATACTACCTAGATCTCAGGAGTGCCATCTAGGGAAATATTTCCTATTTTGTATTTGTATTTATTTATTGGTAAATATAGACAGGTCAGTTTATATTGATATGTTGCATTATATGTCTAATATTAACATTAATTATAGTATAACTATATTTATCATATTTTTCATATAATAACAATTAACAATTTCTAGCAATAAAATTAGATATTGTGATAAATATTAGGTACTAGAAGTTATAATTATATTTAAGCATCAGTCTTTTAGCTGCATTCAAAAGTCATCCACTGAGTAGCATGCCACGCCCAATAGTAGAGTTTTGAGCTTTTTGATGAAGCACTTTTCACTTGGAGCTTCTTTAATATCGCGTGGAAGCACGCGTAAGCTCAATCTATCACCTTCGGCAAATCCTTAGCTTGAAAACGAACCCTGCACTACTGAAACTCTTTACAGGAAGCAATCGCCACCTAGTGAGCCGCCACATGCAATAAAGCGTATTGAATGAGAATCACTCCACAGATTCATGCATCCCTGGTACGCTGACACGAAGTATTTGTGGCATGGAATCAGATAACTTATTAGCCGGACCTAGTGTTGGGCACTTTGTGACGGGGAATCCAGTGAAAGGGTGGATTTCCTGGCGTTTCAACAGCCGTTATCACCGTTTTCAATATATTGATGAAATCAATGACACAACAGCAACTTCTGATGTAAACAGAAGCAGAACCGGGGGTAGTTTCTATTACCATCAGAAGTTGCTGGTAGGTGTCATTGATTTCACATTGAAAACGGTGATATATTGTGTAAATTAGCTCTAAACTGCTAAACTTTCCTTTAACAACTTCTGTATGACTTCTTGGCTAATACAATGGGAATAATAAAATGTGTAAGAAATTTACTTACATAAATTCCCTTACCTACCAGGAATCGAACTCGGGACCGTTAGCTTCGAAGGCAGGGTCGCGACCAACTAGGCTAACATCGCCGTTAATCCGCCGCATCTAATCTGTGCCGCCGCCGCTTAAGGCTGCCTTTCCATAGAAGCGGAGACGAGCGGTGCGGAGACAAGCGGTGTAGGAATCGACCAATCACATCCACATCTCTTCTCCGCTTGACTGTTTCCATTGAAGCGGAGCGGAGACGAGATGTGGATTAAAACCAATGTGATTGGCGATTCCTACACAACTCCTCTCCGCACCGCTCATCTCCGCTTCTATGGAAAGTCAGCCTAAGACTTCTGAAATAATTACTGAGGATTCGCAACAAAGCGTATTGGATGCGAATCACTCCATTGGCGGACCAAACTAATGTCAGGTACTTTGTGACTGGGGGAATCCACAATGTGGAAATTTGAAAATATAAATCTGTATAAATGACGACTCGTTAATGCATTTCATTTTAGAAATTTCATATTTGCGCAAAAATTGCTTACTCTGTGAAATTTACCAGAGTACAAAAAATGCGTACTTCACTTATGCCTCGTCAAGTTTTTCTTATGCAAATACAAAGTCTATGAAAGAAGATCAGAAAGAAAGTGTTCGCGTGGTTTGTGAAGGACGTTATAATTTCAGAAAAAAATATAATTTATTCGTTGGTTTAAAACATTTTTAACCAAATCTGAACTTTACAGGAAAGAAAAACATTCAAAACATAAAAATAAAATAAATATTCGTTTCAATCACATAAGTATTTGGGATCGATCCCGAGGCCGCTAGCTTCAAAGGCTGGTGTCCGCGTTCGCTACCAACTAGGCTGAAACATTGCTAAAACCGTGCCTGCCACGCCATCTATGCTATATTTTTGCAAGTTTAATCAGTTAATGTTCTGCTATTTATACACCTAAACGGTATGGTGACCCAGTATCTCGGGCAAAATCTGAACCCTGATGTGGAAAATCCCTGCGTTCAGAGATATTTTTACAGGAAACACTGCCATCTAGCGAGCGAGCACTCCGCAACAAAGCGTATTGAATGCGAATAATATCTCCACAAAGTTATACATCTCTGGTAAACCGACACAAAGTGTTTTTGTTCACAATCACTTTGCAGAGTTGACTTGTGTTGAGGCAATTTGAAGCTGAGGAAAATTTAGGAAATATATTTTGAAATGTAAGTAGATGCCATCTAAACTTCCGTTTCGGAACTTCTAGTCTAAGTGACTACTCGCTTTCATGCGTTCCTAGTAGACGCGTCAGCAAAAGCCTTCAGCCATCTTTCCATTCTTGGGTTCAAAATGGCTGCTATCAGAAATAAAACGGAATTTAGTATCCTAATTCGTGTAGCTAGGGGTCGAATTTTTTCGCCTCTTGTCATATTCTGTAAAATTGTACAAATAGACCAGAAAGTAAACCAGAAAGTGCTTTGATACTGAAATAATAATAAGAAAAGTCAAGATGCGTCTTAAGGCGAGCTGACATCGGCGCATTTTTAAAATTTTCTTAATAATAAATAAAAAGTGAGTTAATAAAATGTTATCTTTTAACTCTGCATCTAGTGTATCTGTGTAATAATAGTAGAGGTAGATTGTATTACATGGGGAGCAAAATGCAATATGTCATCGAGGATTAGCATGTTGAATTCCAAACGAAGGATGGATTCCAGAATAGAATCCCGAGCGTAGCGTACTTTCCTCATAGTCGAAATGAGTGTTTAACTCGGGTGAAAGTCACTATTTATTTCACACTCGAATTATTGGCGCTCTGCTTTGCTCGAGCGTCAATAATTCGAGTGCGAAATAAATATGTCATGTGAAATGGCTGCCTTTCATCCCTTGCACCTTGGTTAACAATCTACTATTTCCATGTACTCGTATGGCTTGTTATTGTGTATTGATTTAACGCAATATAGGTAATAAAAGTATGTTTAAGGGCCGTATTAATAAACTCATCTCAACTGTAATGCCCGTCACAAGAGGCGTCAAAAATGACAGTTTTCTATGGATTGACGTTTACTTTGACGTATCTTGAGACGGGGATCAGAGTTGAGATGAGTTTATTAATACGGCCCTAAGTTCGAAATTATTTGAAAATAACTCTAATCACGACAAAATAGAGCATTACTTTTAAATACCCCGGATGCATAGAGTTAATAAATTTACATTTGAGAATTTTACATCAATAATAAAAAGTGAAAACACTGCACAGCTTTGTAAAATGGATATTAACTTTAAAAAAATACGTTGAAACTTATTTTTTATTCCTATTTTTAACTTCGTCACTCGCCACTCAAAATGTGCCAATTTTAATAGCATTATCATGTCACCCAAAAAAGTGGGGTCAACCTCAAAAAAAGGATCACCAACATTGTTGTGGATTTGATTTTGAATTATTGCAACCATACGGCGCCCGAGGCAAGCTGGCGCCAACTGAACAGATGCAGTGGTGCGCAGATTTGCTGCGCAATTTTTTGCCTGACGCCGTTTTGGTGTCGTGTGAAAGGTTAGGTTAGGTTTGCCTGTTCTTATGACCTTTGTAAACAATGCTTAATTGATAATAAAATAGGTGTGTAAAAATTTTAATTTTTGAATATTTATTAACATGAGTACTTAACGTGATTTGGATTTAATAAAAATACACATTCAGTTCAAAATTAATTCAATTCCGCGAACAGGATAAATTTACATATTACCATTTTTTTATTATTTTAATTTTTTTAAGAAAAAAAAAACACTTCCTTTATAAAATAAGTTCCATTGGTACTTATTTAAAGTAATTTTTTGTTCAGTCAAATGATTTCTCAACCGTCAAAAAAATGTTAAGAACTATCAACTAAGTACAATTTTGTCTCTCTCTTTCCTATTTAAAATCTTTATTGGAAACCCTCTTAAGTAAGATGGTAAATCCGAGGATTTATTTGCTAAATTTTTTATTATTTTATCATAACACAAATCCCAGTTGTAAATTTCCCTTGAACCTTGCCGCGCCCAGGTTACTTAACTTAAAATCATTGTTTTTCGCGTCAAACGTGGCGGATTGATACGTCGTCGTTGGGGTTGAAAAAAGTTAATTGCTAAGATAGTTTTTATTATTTTTTATTTGTATTCCTATTCTGTATAATCTTTATACTAAGAACTGGTGTCGCAATAAATGTATTTTCTTTCTTTCTTTCAAATTTCGACGAGAAACATTTCATTCCAAACTAAACACAAACAATGTTTTATATTAATAAACTAAACTAAACGCGTATCGATTTCGTTAAAAATCCCTTCGAACTCACAACGGGCGCTTGCGGTGTGGGTTACAGAGAGGCCGCCATGTGGTTCCTCTCTCCGGGAGGGTAATAAAGGAATCAAGGAACAGTTTTGAAACATGCTGTACCTATATAAAAAGTAACATTAATACTTGCTGATGCGAGAAGTACAAAACCGATCGATGGGTTGGGGAAGGCATAAAAAAATCAAATCAAAATTTAAACTGTTTTACAACAAATCGTTCGTCTTCGATCTAATGAAAATGGTTTAGTTTATTAGAAAACAATAATATAAAATAAAATTTACGCCACTGTAATGAAAAATACTGATTTAATTAAAATAGTAAGTAAATTAAATTAAAAAAAATGTAATCAAATTTATAAAATTTGAAATAGTGATTTGTTAGATGAATTTCGCGAACGCATTATTCAGTTGCAGCGGATTTCAGGGTCGCATTTTATTTTCCCGCGAAAGCTTTATTTATGTTCCCATAATTATTTCGCGACATCCTTTATTAGTTGCAGTGAATTTCAGAGTAGCATTTTTTAGCGAAAGCTTTACTTATGTTTTCATAATTTATTATATGTAAAATTTGTTGATCGTAATAAGGACAAGAATAAATATGAATTTCGCGAACGCATTATTTAGTTGCAGCGGATGTCAGGATCGCATTGTTTAAGCGTAAAAAACGAAGCTGGTCTAAGTAGCATTTAGTCTAAATTCATTTCAAGAGGCCCGATTTTAAACCTAATAATGTGATTCAAAAGGTCGAATAATTTTAATGGATTTCGTTTAAAAAATAGTTCATCTTGTTCCCAATTAAGCAATGGGTGTTGGTTGTGTCGTCCGTCGTCTGGAGAAATTGATCGGCGGGTGAAGGCTAAAAGTCGCTAAGTGTACCAGGGTTGCATGACAATATAGGGATAATAGTTCTGTTCCAGACGTCCTAGCATACTAACTTTCAGCACAGACGCAAGCATCTCTCTTTCCGATTTTTGCCAATTCGTGAACTTGTCTGAACGAGATGAAAGATTTATTAAGTAAGCGTGCTAGACATGCAAATAAGGGGAGGTTGCTAAAATATTGATTTAAGGAACCTTCCCTTGCTTCCCTGTCTAGCACGCTTACTTAACTCTTTTATCTCTTTCAGACAAGCGTTCGAATACAAGCAGGACCTAGTGCGCCATCTATAGGGGAATAGAATAACTTGCGCTTATTATTAAAACGTAATTTCCTTTCACAATGTTTTATACAATTTTATACAAAATTTACAATTTAAATAATTAGGTAAGTAGTTTTTATACATTTTACGTTTTTCTTATTCTAAAGTTCTAAACTCTAAACTAACATGAGTAAATTTATTGATAGTAACGCCCTCTATCAGCGAGTAGTCAAACTACAATCAAGTGCAAGTGTCGTATCATTTGACGCTATGTTGGTTGTAAAAATTTACTATTCACTCAACAGATGGCCCCAAACTTAACAATGTAATAATTTTGTAACCCGATATTTTCATTTTATTATAAAATACATATAATAATATCCTGAACGCATTGCCCAGGGCCCGCTGACGGACTGACGGACAGCGGAGGTTTGGTAGGTAATAGTAATAGGGTTCCGTTGGCGCCCTTTGGGTACGGAACCATAAAACACCCACTTTGCATCACAATTCTGCCCTCGTAAGAAAAAAGGAACACTAGCACTATAAGGAAGCGAGGCATGGACACTAAAACAGAGGGACAGAGAGAGGCGGGAAGCATTTGAGATGTGGTGCTGGAGAAGGATGGAAGGAATCTGTTGGACGGAAATGGTATCGAATCAAGAAGTGTTGGCGAGGGTAAAGGAGAAAAGAAGGATATTGGAGATTATAGAGAACAGAAGAGGAGGAATGATTGGCCATTTATTGCGGCACGACAAGCTTATCAAAAACCTTATAGAGGGAAAGATTGAAGGCAGGAGAGGGAGAGGAAGACCAAGAAGAAGCTACATGGACCAAATTAAGGAGAAGGTGCAGGTCGTGTCGCATAAAGAGGTCAAGGAGCTGGCAGAGAGGAGAGAGGAATGGAAATTGCTCCACCGACAAGAGCAAAGCTCTTAAATTAAAAGAGAGAGAGAGAGAAAGAAGAAAAAAGGGCACATCTGCGAATTATTCACAGAAGCATATTAAACCCTGTGTAGGTTAATAAAGGTCGCATGTGCAATACCAATTCGTTTGCACATGTGCCTTTTCTTCTTATGAGGGCAGAATTATTTATTTTTCGTTAGTAAATAATTTGGTAATCTTGTAACCGTTGATGTCTTATCCTTCTAGCTTAGATCAGATATGTGTGTAGGTAGCTACAGCAGGCAAAGTGGCAAAATATATCGCAAAACATCCTTATTGCTATGATACGAGTAATAGAGATGTGCTGCGATATATTTGGCCACTTTCGCTGCTCCTATCTATTTGATGCTGACTGTACACATACATATATACATACCTTCACGCCTACACAGGCGTAGGTAGGTAGGTATATTGACCTTTCAAATATGTATAATATTTCAAAGATGTGCTGCATGTATCACAATTTTTAGGAAAACAAATCAAGCTTTCCTTCATCAGCTTCAGCTTCAGCTTTTCTTTTTTTTTTTTTTGCTTTTTTTTTTGCTTCTGTTGGAAAGCATGTTTATTTAATGTCAAGTCTTGGGTTTCTTTTAAATTTACAGAAAATTACTTTTTATTTAGTACATACATTTTAAGTAAGTAAGTATGTATTTGTTAACTAGGATTAGGGGTTGTACATGTTGCATAATTATTTTTAGTGTCTTACTTCCTCGTTCTTCCAAAATATTATTAAAAAAATCGCACATTATTGTGTTCATGAACATTTGCGCCACATACTAAACTACTAGTACAAAGTGATCTCCAAACTCTAATTAACCCCACATCCGCCCAATACTCCAAACAAATCAATAAAAGAAATCAAAAGATCGGAAGTGCATTAATATCTGTTTATTTGGACGCGTTCATTGTTAACTCGAATCAGCTCTTTTGTTAAGTGCCTCTTTGTCTTCACTTTTAATTTAAAGTTGTTTATGAACGCGACCGGAATCGGGCGATTGACTTTTCATTTTTGAATTTGGAATCGGATGTTTTGAAGATCGAATTAGATCAGGGTTGGCGCGTATTAACAAAAAATACTTACTTGGTGATTTTATTATTTTTTAATCATTCGATCTAATTCTTGTAAGGGAATATAAGGTAAAGGAAAAAACATAAATACATATTATAGGTAGGCGGAATCAGATACATATATAAAAATTTTCAGAGGCGTGAAAATGGCAGAGGCGTTTTTTCTATGGCATCTATCTATGGTACGACGTCACGCAAAGTAATAAAAACCATTTTTTTAAACCTTCATGATCATCAGTAAAGCAGTCGAATTTGTCTATTTATTTTTGATAGTAACTTGACATAAATCATGAAAACTTAATAAGCGATTAGTATTAACGTAAGTAAATCAGGTTTACTAAAATGATGAACATTAATTTCACCAGTAAAATCAGCTTAATGTGTTTTTATTAACCTCTTACAATTAAATGGGTTATTAATAACGCATCGGGCAGTGAAGTGGTCGCTTAATACCTAAGTTGAGGGCGAGTATTACGTTACGTTTGTATGGCGGGATGAGAGATTACAGACCTACGGATCAATAGAAGTGCTATATGCAGCCTTTAAAGGATAGGAACAAACACGTGATTTGGATACGGAAATATATATTTTAATAAGGTCTGGAGCGTTTAAGACCATGGATATAATAGTCATAAATTAATATCGGGTACAATCTCATACAAGTTTGTTTCATGTGACCTCGTGCAGTCGAGGACAGAATGATGTTTACACTCTTTCACCTTATTCCATTGTAATAAGGTCTAAAAGTGTAAACATCTTTCTGTCCTCGACTGTACATACGAAACTAAGCTCTAGGCTTGTGGTATGCGAATGAAACAACGATATATGTCCGTACTTATAAATGAAACGAATGTAACAAAGACATATATTTACAAAGATGCGCCTCTCCACATGACCACCAGCTCACCTCAAAACCAGTGTCATGCTGAGCTGGGACCTTTTTGCGTCATCTGGTTCATCTATACTAGTGCAAACAGTTTTTTTTTTTGTTTTGTTTTTTATTTTGTTTTGTACTTTTATTAGATGTATGTAAATAAACATTTTTTCTTTATTTATTTCTTTATAATTTTTCTATTTTTATTATCCTGTTCAATCTTAAGGTCTTTACGAAGCGTAGCGGGCCCTTCGTAGCACACTAGTTTGACCTAGCTTCTACGAATGTAGCTCTACGTTTTTAAAGGCGCAAACCCTTTATTTAAAAAATAGGTAAACCAAAATAGGCCATTTATATTAAATTATTTGCTATAAGTATTGTTTGATCGATGTAGATTCAAAAAAGTTTAAACTCCTATAAAAATGAATCTGATAAAGCAAATAAGTTAACAGTGTTTTTAATTAGCGATTATGCAGTTACTTGTATGGCAGATTAAAAAGTTCATTGAAACACTTTATCTTATCCTATTGAAATAATGTGCACTTACATATTTTTGAAAGGTGCAAATGTGTACATATTTTTGAATTCGACTATACCAAATACCACATAACACACCTGTTAATTCGAGACAATTTATTTTTATTATATGTAATATAACATACAATATAACAACATGTAATATAACAACGTTAGGATAGAAAATGTATCATAAGTTGGACTCGAACATACCTAGCATAGTTATTAAAGAGCTACAACATTATTCTCTCCCTTAATTCTACATACAAGGTTATGGGTTGCTAAGCTATCCTACTCTTAAACTGTTTCAGTTTTAGCTTCAACAAATATTTTAATTTTTACAGGTCCAGTCTAACGGCCCCTTGCTCTATGGGCCACTAAGTGTTCCGCCCGAAGTGGCCGTAAGTGGCGTGTTTGCGGTCAGCCGCGGCGTCGGTATTATACCGTTTATACCGGTATCCTATACTCGGTATCGGTATCTGTTGATTTGGGACGTGGTTTCATTCAATATTTATAGTTAACAATTACTTATTGTATCTATGTAAACTCTTTACCGCACAAAAATTATTACAAAAAACAAAGGTGAACTTATTCTTAAATGATATCTATTCCAGCTAAGCCTGAAGTAAATGAGTAAAGACAATGCGTGGAGTATGTGTGGCCACAATTTGGTCAACTTTGTTTCTAGCCGGAAACATAGCAACACGTTGCTCCGTGTTGCTAAACAATTGTTTACCGCAGCTACTATTAGAACTTTTTAACACAGCTTTAACATAAAAAAATAATTAAAATAATATACCTACGTCAATAAAGTTTTTAATCAATTCAAGTAGGTTTAAATTATTTCGCTAAGTTCGAACGCGTTGATGTCTTTTGTATAAAAATCCTAGAGTTCAAATAAATACCAACAACTAATGCTCAAATTTGTATTTTTGTATAATAAAGATTAAATAAAATAAATAAATAATTAAAATAACTAGCTAACATAACACTAAAACTAAAATAACAAATAACTAGGTATACAAAATTCAAAAATTTAATTGATTTGGCCATCAGTGAATCCTCAAGACGCTTTTGAATTATCGTACTTTGTCAAAATATGGTGTAGCTACCTATTCCAAGTCAGCTTGCGTTTGCGCGTATGTGTCCTTAGATACCTACACTCATAAAATCAAACATATCTAAAAAATAGGTACCTATGCAAATAAATCCGCAACGCCAAATTAAAGGCCACTATACGAGTAGCAACTTTTACACGACGGAGACAGAATTTAATTATTAACAATAATACATTTACACTAAATATTACATTATTATTGCATTTTTGAAAATCACCACCACCACCATATCGGGAATTCAACCAGTCTAATGTGTCAATAACATTACTTAGGTAGGTAGGTATCTACCTATTAATGTATGTATGTTTAATTAATCTTTTAAATCTGTTAATTACTATGAATTACCGTTTTTTTTTACAAAATATTCCAACAGATATAATTATCAAATGTGAAATAACAAAAAGAAAAACCACCGTCAGTTTTTCAATCTCACTATCTGTCAGATAATTTAAACACCGTCCTTTTCTATCATAATATGACAAAGAAAAGAAAAGTAATAACTTTAACCACCTGTTTCACAATCGTCAAGTAAAGCATATCTGTCAAATTAATTTAGCCCTCTCCCTTTCATACACTTTAAAATAGACAAGGAGAGGGCCATATTTAACTGAGTGATGAGTTTACTTGTCAATTGTGAAACAGGCTCTTAATGTCAGATATTTTTATCCGGGACTTGAAAAAATTGGTTGGTTTAGAATTGGTTACTTAAATTGGACGAATGTTCCTGCTGGACCGTAGGCGTTTATCTATAGACACACAAAAAGACCTAATACTTATTTTAGTTAACCTAGTTTAGCTATATTTATAACTACATAGTAATTAGGCTGAGACAGCTGCTTTACTCAGCTCGCAAACGGAAAAATTCAGTTATTTCCATAAATTTACATTCCTAATTCAAACCCCATCTCACACCACCATAAAAAACAAAGGCCGAATAATTGTTCTAAATTCGAAAAGATAAAAGCAAATTAAAAGAAAATTTATTATTGACACTTGAGCGAAGCCCACTTCTTTTATTGGTCAACCGCAGGCCTCGCGCGTTTCTATTGGTTGATTTAAATTGTGCCCTAGGGCGTGAAAGGGACGGTGTTGGTGGGGAAGTTGTTTGCTGCGTTGGAGTAAAAAGGACGGATAGACACTTGTCAAGCACTTACCGCGAAAGCAAGGCGATAACAGCGTCTAAGGAAGTTAGTGGTGTGGGCGGGTAGGGATGGCGAGAATTGGCTGCTGCTGATAATAAAGATAAAATCCATTTTAGCAGTAATTATATATTATGTATGTAATCTCTTTATTGTATCAATTTTAAATTTATATTAACTTATATTTGTTACCATAGGCATTTAGAAAATTATGAAAGGCAAGCTTATGTTATAAGTAGTAATTTGATGTTGTAAATAGAATAATAATAAATATGAGGGGATAATCTCACACAAATCGACTTAGCCCTACTATGTACTATGGGTTCTAGGCAACGATATAAATACTTATATAGAGAAGATAAATACATACTTAAATATATAGAAAATATACATGACTCAGGAAAAAATATTCGCGCTCATCACACAAATATATTTGCCCATACCGGGATTCAAACCTGGGATCGCTAGCTTCGTAGGCACGGTCACTACCAACTAGGCTAACAAATGCCGTTATTTTTAAACATGGATAACCTTAGTGAATTCTGAATTATATGTATGTCGACATAAAGTGAGGACTTAAAATGCTTGGATAGTAATGTACTTAATACATAACAGTAACGTTGTTAGTTTAATAGCAGACCCAGTATTAAAAACAATTAATAAAGTAAGCTGTCTTTTATTGACTCATCATCATCATCATTGGCATTTACATCTATTTTAGATGATTTAGGTAACACTACGAATTAAGGCACTTGTACTCGTGACTTAATAGGCCGATTCGGGACAGGATCCCCCGGCCGCACGCAAGTGCACGCACCTCCAGGAGGTTGGGGGCTGGTGGCCAACTCATGACGCCTCGCACGCTTCTCCATAAGGAGACCAAACCAGGCGGTGTCGTGCGTGATCGACCTGCATGAACAGGCGACGCCACTTCCCACGATCTTCAGTCAGCTCTTCACATTGGGTGTTTTTTGACTAGAACTGACCTAAACTTTGTAATTGTGGCAAGATGTGGTGTAGCATAAACGTACCTATAGATAAACAAAATATTAACACTTGCCGCGGCGTTTACCAAATTGTATGTCAGTGCTACTGTAAGTGAGACAGGAATAAAAAACCCGCCATATTGCGCATAATATAAATATCTTTCATCTTATCCATTGCTAAAGTAACAGAGGTTAAGGTTTTTGGGGTACCGTACCAAACGACACCAACAAACGGGTTTTAAGGGCCGTAATAGCTTACCGGTGATTTTTTTACTAATATGTGAAACATGGCTAACAAAACAACTAGTGAATATTAAACGAAAAAATTAAAATAGCTACCTATTACAAAAAAAAACTATCTACTAACAACAAAATGCGCTCACTAATTAAAACTCCGTTTTGTTATGCTCTATTGGTTTCTTAACTTTTCTGCTTGGACAAATTCAATTTTTAACTAGCAATATAATTACTGTGGTATCTTTAGTATTCTTTATTATTTAATAGATTTATCGTATGTTTAATTATGGATTTCTCGGTGCACGAGTCTGGCTCGCACTTTATCTGTGTAATATAATAGGTAGGTAGGTAGGTACTAATTAACGCCTTCGTATTGATTGATGGTAGGTAACATATTAATCTTGGTTAATTATATCATACACGTGAAAATCGACTTGACCAAACTTTTAAGCAGTTTTCTCTAAACTCTACGTTTAAAAAAAAACCGACTAGGTACCAATTCACGACAAGCCCACCCCGCGGGCGACTGAAGCGATCAAATCGCATTTCACGTAAACATCTTCAAGAAAAACTCACTGATCCCCACTACTTATGCTACTTCAGAAGCTTTTTAAAAAACGATCGCTTCAAAACATCGCTATCTCTTTCTAACCTGAGCTATCCTAAACAGACTTCAAAACCTCTGTCTCTTTCTAAAGCTTAAACACGTCAAACAGGCGGGCAATCTATCACACAAAGTTTATTCGTTTGAAATCGCTTCTGCGGTAAGGTGGCTCAAAGCGCGGTCAAGTGCTCGTTCATGTTTTAAAAATGGAACCTAAATTGAAAAACTTAAATTCTCTTACGATACAAGATTGTGAAAAAATAACAACGCCGTTTTCAATAAATGACATTTTGACAAAAGAGAACGAGGCTAAAAGTGAATTTGAAAATGGAATGCTCAACGGTTTTGGCGCGAAGAGTTTTTTGAAGCCGGCCAGTTACAGCAAAGAGGATTTTGGGAAAAAGGAGGTTGTTAATAAGAGTTTAAATTACTACGATGATTGCAATTTCCGGGAGTATGCGGACGATGGTGCTTTGGATATGTCGAGGAAGCATTATCCTGTTACTGAACTTTCTGGTAAGTTTAGATACATACAGATACAATACAGTAGTTAATTTAATATTATTGTGTTAGATACAGTTACTTTGTATTATATTAGACTTATTAAAAAAAAAGTTGTCAGCAAGCAACTGTAAAACAAAGTATCAATACTTAAAATATACGGTCTTTACGTTACACTGTTTTAGAAACTTGTAGATCTTTTTAACGATGGTGCTACATAAAAATTTTACATCTATTCAATTTTCATAGTTAGGGGCTACATAACCTAAATGTATTTGAACGCGATTTTATTCTTGTAAATATTTATTATATATATTAATACATTTTCTACAACACAGGTTTAAAAAAAAAAACATTATTTTGTGTTAAATCAAGATTCAAGACACGTTCTGTAGGAAAATTTTATCCAAATTCTAATCTTACAAACTAACATTGAAAATTATCAACATTATAAAGAGAGAGTGTGAACTTTGTGAGTTTGTGTGTTTGTGGAGGCTAATCTTGTGAACCATTGCACCTATTAGGTAAAAACGTTCACCATTTGAAAGGTCCCTACTTTATTCCAGATAGACATAAGCTGTACTTATTTCGTCTTATATTTACCGAAGCACAGCTTTCAATAAGCTTATCAAGAAGCATAGAAGCTTATAGAAGTTTATAGAAGTGTAAATGTTAATGTTTACATTTTTAAAATGTAATTATTTTAGATAAATAAACCCTTAAAAGACATCTGTACACCTTTCTGTCTATTTGTTTGATCCAATCGTTTTTGCATTATGCGGTAATTGCCAGTTTTAAAGTATTTTTGTTATACCTGCTACGACATTATATTATATACTGGTTTTTGCTCGCGAATCCGACCACGCAGCAGTCGCTTATCGGTTTTCCCTCGGAAACTTTACACATTTTCCGGGATAAATAGTATCCAAAGTGTCAATTCAGGATAACGACTTTGTGTGTGCCAAATTTCATTTAAATCTGTTCTGCCGTAAAGAAGTGATTGAAACACAAACAAATTTACCATACAAATTTATAATATCCAAACAAACCATCCATCCATTCATCCATTTATAATAGCCATACAAATTTTCACATTTATAATATTCTTGATTTTTTTTAATTTTTGTTCCTCATTCTTCAGCCGGCAGTAAAATTGATAATCCAAGAAGTTTATGTGGTTATCATGCCTGCTACATGTGATACAATTACTTACTTAAAACATTTAAATTAATTAAAGATTCATATCAATTGTAAAAACTATCAATAGTGCTCGCAAAGTAACGAATTTCAGGCAAATCGCAGCTTTTCTGCTGCAAATTAGCTCTACTTTAGTTTAGTACGCCCCTAAACGGAATGCATAGAGTATCAAATAACCTGTACCTACTTGTGTAAGTTTAACTGAATGTAGTTTTTGCTTCACGTTTGTATCGACGCTGGACAAAGTCGTGTAAAGCCCCGGACATTTAGATTTATTTAATATATGATTCCCAGACAAAAGTTCTTAACAAAGTACTAACGCAGTTTCTTGAATTATTTACTACTTAGTTTTTATTTCATTTTTAACACTACGAAACAATCTTAAATATCTCGACTCAGACGAATAAAGTTCCGTGGTAAAACCTTTAAGGAATTTCCCCCGATAGAGGTTTATTTAGAAAAATTAAGAAAAACACGGAGTGTCACTAGCTCTGAGTGTAATAATGCAACGTTTTTATTATCTAAGCTGTGCAGTATCTGTAAAAAAACCTTTAAAGAAAAAAAATCCTATAAAATCTTGACAACTTAAAAAAAAAACAATATCAAACCGCCAAAATTCCAAACTCATTAAGCCGGTTCGACACAATCGGGTTCAATTAAAGCCCGAATCACGCCAACCGCGTATAAGGCGGTTTACACAATGGGCGCATTACGCAAATTGTCTCCGATCATTAGACTGGCTGAATGGATCTAACAGTATTTTTGCGTGCCATGCCGCCTTTTGTTGCAAGTTTTAGACGTTTAAGGTTTGGGTGAATATTGTTGAGTATCAGTAGATAATGATTTTTTAATATTGTGTCAGTATTTAGAAACAATAGGTATTAAAAAGGATAGGTATCACTTTTTTGGCCTATCTGCGTGTAAATAGCCTATTTCTCTTTGGTGTTAAATTAAACGAAGTCAACAATAATTAGCCTGTACAGTAACTATAATTAAACGTGTTATTGTGAGAACCTATAATTGGCTATTTGTGGTTAGCTAAGTTATCTATATTTGTATGAAGCTGTTGGTTTTCCATGGATTAATAAATAAATAAATAAATAAATAAATAAATAAATAAATTGATGGTAAATTCCCTAAGCTATTTGAAACGAATCCATATTTATGAAATCGTTTTTTTTGTCATTTATTTTTAGTTTAATAATACTCATATTTTACTAGATTTTTTAAAGATTTCCATCAAATATTCAAGATTGAAAGTGCCCCGGAGGCAATAAGTTCAACAATTGATTGGTATCAACGCGTCAAACCCCCTGCAAAGAAGCATCGTTTAATGCCAACAAAATTATTCAAAGCGTTCTCACGGCACGTGCCCAACTAGTAATTACTAAATTGAATGCGTCGATAATGCTTTTAAGCGTCACTTACAGTAATGAGGGCGAGTAATCACGCGAAGTGACGCTAAGTGGAGATGTCGCGGCCGTCGCGAGTGTGGCCGCGCCATTACCCGGCCATTGTCACCGGTATAATTATGGCGGCAAATTTGAATTTAGAATATCGATTCGATTTTGTTGACGTTCTTATGTTACGTTGAAGGTTTGTAAGGGGTTACTTTATTTATTTGGCGTTTCGCACCCCCAGTACAACACTGTATTATGTCGAAAAATTTCAAAATCGATTTTTTGTATTGCAATCACTTTTATATAGCATGAGGTAACGATTTTTCGTCGATTCTGAAAACATGAAATATTTTGACTTAGTGCAGTGTTGTATTGGGGCGTTTGTTATGAAGCGAAGCTTGTTAAATGTATGATATAAATTCACAAATGAACGAACAAAAATATTGCAATCAAACAATAGGTATTTACAAATACACTGATCGCGCTAACCTCAATTTAACATAAATGTACCACTACCAGGTGAAACTTATGATATAGCTCTTTTTTGATCGGGGATAAAAAAGTCTATGGATAGGTAGGTACTGTTAAAACTAAATAACTTAACTTTTTATTTAATTTATTTAAATATTTATTTCGAGTAACGAAGACTCATATCTTACACACTTATTACATTGAAATTACATTAACTTAAAACACGGGTCATAAAGCAAAATAAAATAGAATTAATCAACCAGAATTATAATTAAATTATACAAGTATGTCACAAATTCATTGTGGGTACAAATAAAAATAAAATAAAAATAGATTTTAATAAACTGTCAACTGTTTCTGACCAGATATTTTCAATTGTTACAGATGACTACGACTCCCGCTCCTCCAACACCGGCTCGCCGGTCCGTCGCGCCTCCTCCCCCAACTCCGACATAACCTACAAACCCTTCCTCCACTATGAACGCAAGACACCCCCCACGTCCCCCCTCATACACTCCCCAACATACACACCGATGGAGTACACACAAAACGCCAGAAAGAAGCGATCCCGAGCGGCCTTCTCTCACGCCCAAGTTTACGAATTAGAAAAAAGATTTAGCCAACAGCGTTACCTGTCGGGTCCAGAACGGGCTGACTTAGCAGTGAGTTTAAAATTAACTGAAACTCAAGTCAAGATTTGGTTTCAAAACCGCCGATACAAGACGAAGCGGAAGCAGTTACAAATGCAGGAGAACGGTATGCTGGCTGCTGCCGCTGCCGCCGCGAACCACGCACGGAAAGTGGCCGTAAAAGTCCTTGTAAATAACAACGGACAACCCAGCTTGCCAGATCTGAAGCAGTATCCGTCTCCTATTATTGGAAAAGCATTAAATCCTCTCTTCGCCCCGCCTTTGTTAGACGGCTCGCCAGTTTTGAAACACTTCGCCGGCGTGTATGGAGTAGACTTTGCCAAGAATCCAGAATACAAAGCTTTGTTGCAAGAGTCTTATAATCAAGCAGTGTTGCAGTCTCTGTACGGTTCCCATTTAGGGGTAAATTACCCCAATTTACCTAATTTACCCCTGTCGTATATGTATTACCCTGGACATCCCGCGTTTGGTATGCCGATGCAGTGTGAAGATAGGCCGCCGGGCAAAGATTGCGGAGAACATTCGAGAGACAAGAAATCTCATGAAGTCAATGAGAATAGTAATGAGAGTATGGCAAGCAATATTGAGATTGAAAATTGAATGTTTAGAAGTTTAAATGATACTAAACTAATGGTAAAAAGAAAGAAAGGGAATTAAGAAGATCTGTTAATTTTACATACCGTACGTTACGTAGCGTACGTAAATTAAGCACGATTCTGAATATATTCTGATTGACTGAAGTACCTACCGATAAAATTAAAAAAATAAGTTCATTATTGTTTGCTAATCACTGGTAAACGAGAAAAACGACACTATACAAACAAAAAGTCGGACATTTAGGTAATAATTAAATTTTCAACTTATTGTTTCGTTCCATTTTCAAATGCGAGTCAGACATCTTATGCGAGTCTTGACTGACCTGACCTGACCTGACCTGAAGGCCCTGTACACGATTGGCCAATTGACCATTCTCGGCCAATTTGGTTCGATAACTTGATGTATAGTAGACTAGACAAAGTTTTTTTGACTATGAATTTGTAAGAAACGTTCAAGTTGAGTTTGTAACGTTAAACCAAAGAAGCGAACGCTAACCAAAGTTTAAGCTAGTTGTAAGTTGTTGAAGTTAGTTTGTTGTAAATATGTTTAAGGTGTATGTTGTACTAGGCTATCGGCACGTTTGTAAATAGTACTAAAGTTTAATAAAAGTGCAATACAGTTTACTACTTTTTTTATACCAGCTTTCCTATAAAACCCCCTATTCGCTCATGATATACTAGTCAGGGATTTTACTCGACATACTACTCTGTCAAGAAAGTACCGGGAAAAGATCAATAATACACAAACTGTTTGTTAATCATCCAAATTTATTTTATCACCTTCAAAGTATGCTCCTTCAGAAAAGATACACTTACGCCAACGAATAATCCAATCATCAAAACATTTTTTAAACGCTGTTTCCGGAATTGAATTCAGTTCTCGGCGCGAATTCTCCTTTATGTCTTCTACCGATTGAAAACGGGTGCCACGAAGTGGTAATTTGAGTTTAGGAAAAAGAAAGAAGTCGGCAGGAGCCATATCTGGTGAATATGGTGGTTGCTCGATGGTATTTGTTGAGTGTTTGGTCAAAAATTCTTTCACAATGATGGCCTTGTGCGAAGGCGCATTATCGTGGTGCAAAATCCAAGAATTTTCATTCCACAAATCTGGCCTTTTTCGTCGAATTTGCTCTCTTAAATGCCGCATAACGCTCAAATAATATTCTTTATTTACCGTTTGACCTTCCGGCATGAATTCCGAGTGCACAACACCGCGATAGTCAAAGAAAACAGTCAACATGACTTTGACTTTTGATCGACTTTGGCGTGGTTTCTTCGGTTTCGGTTCAGTTGGAAGGCGCCACTCCGAAGCTTGTTGACTAGTTTGCATGTCAAACTCGTAAACCCACGTCTCGTCACCAGTAACAATGCGTTTCATGAATGTTGGGTCGGAATTGACTCGTTCTAGCATGTCCTCAGCGACTCTCATGCGATTGAGTTTTTGGAGAAAATTCAGGTCTTTTGGGACTAGCCGAGCGGTAACATGTTTCATACCCAAATGATTAGTTAAAATAGTACGGATCGACTCGTGAGATACAGAAAGTTCGGCGGCTATCTCTCTCAAAGTTGAATGAGGATTTTCAGTCACTATTTCCTTCACTTTTGCGATGTTAACTTCAGTTGCAGACGTTGATGGCCTACCAGAGCGAGGCAAATCTTCCATCACATCTCGACCGCTTTTGAACGCTTTGTACCACTCATAAACACGTGTTTTTGATAAAGTCGAATCACCGTAAGCCTTCTGTAACATTTTCAGTGACTCCGAACACGAAATTCCATTGGCGATGCAAAATTTAAGACAAACTCTTTGTTCAATGTTTTTGTCCATTATGAAATTCGCAATACACACTAGATATGATATAACTAAAAACAGCACTGTATTTAATATAAATAACAGATGCAACTCAAACTCCGCGCCAAAATAGAAAACAGTTGTGCCAATCTAACAACAACAAAAAAAACAAAAATTTGAATTTGGAACCATAAACAAATCATCCATTCCCGATACTTTGTTGACTGAATGTATTTTTACAAGCGTACTAAGTCGCCAAAAAAGGTGTTTTGTTAAAATTTGTGTTGACACTTGAACAGTTCTGTTAGTAGTCAAAGAGTCTAAACCGACAAACAACACAGTTGTGGGTTTAGATATATATGTAATAACCTTCGCGACCCCTTAAAATAAATATAAAAATTCTGACGACTCCCCAGTTCGTTATAAGATCCAGGTCAGACCTACAACTTTTGCTTTTCGCTTTCGAATCAGAATATAGATCTGAGTTTGTTTTATGTGGTATCAAAACCTTCCAAGATTCACGCAGAATATTCGCTGTTAGGTGATTTTCTTAAATAACTGGCTTTTCAATTGGAAAGGGAGTGTGACAAATTATTACCCGACTAGCTTAAGTAGCCAGAGCATACAATATAAATAAAAAAAAAAAATCACAAATTGTTGTAGTTCACGCAGTGCCTAAAACTTAGCAGGTTCTTGGGATGTCTTCTACGTATTTAAGCACGTATTTCTCTATACATAATACGTCTGTTAATTGTTGTCTATTACCCATAATAAAAGCCTAGAGCTTATTTTGGCACTGACAATTTGTGTGTGATTGTCGTCTGAAATTTGATTATTTATTTATATTGTATGCTCTGACTACTTAAGCTATTCGGTCAATAATTCGTTACACTCCCTTTCCAATTGAAAAAGAAACAAAAATTAACTTACAGCGAATATTGTGCGAAACTCTAAAAAGTCGTAGGGCACTAACGTACCGACTTGATTGCTCGACGAGCCATCGACAACATAATGGCCGCTGATAGTAATTGCAGTGCCGGCTCTCAAGTGTGCCCGAAGAATTTTCACGCGGCGCTGGACAAGGGTGGAGAAGGACTTCGTTAAGAGCACCCAGTAAAGAGACGATTTTTACCACCAAGAAGATTACAAATACATAAATGAATGAACAATTAATATTAAAACTAAAAGCACAAAAGCTGTGCACGCGTATATTTTCGTAAATCTTAATTATTGATATGAAAAAAAGCAACTGCGTATTTGATATTGTCGTCTATTTACCTATGTTATTTTAAAAACCACTAATACATTTTTGAATCCGACATTTTGGGATATTCGTTAAATTAAGTTATTTGTAATCTATTCAATCTGTGCATGGTGCATTTGAGAAGTAGAGAGATAAAATTTACAGCGAGCAAAGAGATATAGGGTTATTTTTATTTTGGAAAATTGGACAGTTCCAGAGGGGAATTGCGATCAACATCTACGTGAACAGGGTCACGGGCAAAAGCTAGTAGGTATCCTAATAAAAACAAAGTTTCAAACCAATACAGCTAGCCGTATAAAATTAAAACGTATGATCGTATGGGGCCTCTATATACCTATGTCTGGAGACAAGAACGTATAGGCGAGTCCAGATCTCCTGATCGCTAAATCAACCGTTTTACTCTCTAGCACTGAGCACTAAACCTCATTGTGGAAACTTCAACTGAGCTGGGAGTGCTGGGACCATTTCGCATCAACTGGCTGGCACTTTGTGTTTTTTTATTAGTCTTCTGTCATTTCTTTCCCTCTTTCAGTATAGTTTACTACATTTGTATCTTAGAAAATTCACGCGCCGTTTTACAGTATTTTATTAAAAGGTAGTGTATTGATAAAATAACGCGCTACAAATAATTAAAAGTATCCTTAAGCAGTTTCATAAAATCACTGTAACATACATATCTATAGAAGACTTGAGTGAATATATATTAGAGACGCAATATCACAATTACAGTCAAGGTCATAAATATGTATACATTTTAGTACCTTGTCACTTTAATCGCTGTGACATTCGTATATGGCAGTTTAAACATGACATTAAATAGACAAGGTACTAAAGTGTATACATATTTATGACCTTGACTGTACCAAATAACAATCAAATAACCCGCTAACAGCTGTTCGTATTATTATATTAATAGTAGGGGTAAAGAGGCATACCAGGCCTTTTAAAAGATTTAGCCACTAATGTACTTTCTAATATATATTTATCGGTACCTCAAACAATTTGAAATAAATATATTTTAACTCTTCCCAAAAGCCTTTTCCACCTGCCCGCGCACGTTCTTCAAAGAATTATCATATGAATACCGGCAGCCATTATGAAAATGCCGAGCTACGAGTTCCGCTTCAAGAATTTTCTGAGACTTTCCGACTGAAGTGCGCCGGCAGATGTGTCAATAGAGAATTAACTTCCTAAAGGTAACTTGGGTTACTGGTTTTAAAATACGCATTGATTGTTGCTTTGTAAGATTTTAAGTTAATCCAAGTAGTTATATTATGCTCAAAAACATCGTTGATAGTATGGAGGACGTAGCCCTTTCAGACCGATAAAATAAGATGGAAAATAATTATATTTATACTGGGTGTTTTTTATACGTCAAAAAATTTTGGGGGTTAAATCAGTAAGTCATACTGATCAACTTTCACTATGGGACCAACCCCGAAATCGCGAAAAAAAATTGACCATCCCATACATTTTGGCTAGTTTTTTTTTGCGATTTCGGGGTTGGTCCCATAGTGAAAGTTGGTCAGTATGACTTACTGATTTAAGCCCCAAAATTTTGTAGACGAATAAAAAAACACCCAGTATACTTATAGTATACTTATATATATTATTATTATATATACTTATAGTATAAGTAGCCTGTGTCCGCAACTGGTCCACGTAAAAGTCGTTTATAAATGACCCCGCGGGAACTGTTCAATTTTCCGGGATATAAAGTATTCTATGCCCTTGCCCTGGGACTCAAATTATCTCCATACCTTTCATGGAAATCGGTTCAGCGGTTTAGCCGTGAAAGGTTAACTAACAAACAAATAAACAAACTCTAATTTATAATAATTATCAGTAAGGATTATAAGTATTATGGTAAACCATAAACGAACCGTATTATTACTACTGTTTGGTCGCCATTAATTTCCTAAATTGTCATAAAACTTATGGTAAAACACAGTTTAAAAATAACACTCATTACACTCGATAATGTAAACTAACCCATAAAGAGTTTTTCCGTCCGGCAATGACGTTATTATTAGTCGAGTGAGAAGACAATTGCGGGCCGATTGTCGATGTATTTACGTAAACAGTGCATTACCGCTCTTCCTGCAGGACGAGTAGTGGGGTGATTCGTCGTGAATAAATCGATGTTGTGAATAATCGTGAAATACGTTGTTTACGTCAAGTGTCGATGATTGCAAAATGATTGTCTAGAGTACGTAAGTGCGTTACAGCTTTTCGAAAACAATTAAAAAAACTCTTCAACCTTCAGCTGCAGCGAATAAATTCACTGAAATTTATTTCAGTAGAATGGTCTGACTCTATGGTGTATATTTTCGCCGTCCATTGAACCATCTACGAGTATATTTACCTCAGATTCTAAGATTGTAACTATTTTTTTTTTATAAAAAAAAATATTTTTATTTATTATGTTTAATTAATAAAAGGGTACAATATGGGTTAATAATAAATTATCAACTTAGTCAAAAACCCCGCCCCGCGCCACCCCCGGCGGAAAGGTGCCCATCACGCTCGCCGCGTTGCCGCGCTGAATCGCGATGGACAGACGTCGCACCAGCTTTGCACCAGATTGTAACTAACAAAGTCAAGCCCGGCCCACTTTAGGCGCGAAGCTATAAGTTCATAAGCTTGCGTCTTTGGCCGTGGCTTTTTATGGGCTGGGTTACAAAATTATTGAAAGGGAAACAGGGTATGGCCAGGCCACGACTTTGAGCGGTGACGGCGGCGGCGTTTAAATTAGTAGCTTTTGCCCGCGACTCCGCGTAGTAGTCGTTTATTGCGTTTCTCGCGGGAAATATCACATTTCCCGGGATAAATAATAGCCTTTGTGTTAATCCAGGGTATATGCTATCTCCATTCCAAATCCGTCCAGCCGTTGCAGCGTGAAGAAGTAACAAACTAACACAAACTTTCGGAAAATATTAGTAGGATTTCTACATTGCGCGGTAGAGACGCTCACCGCGCAGCTGTTACTTGAAATTACACGCAATGTATTAGAAAATTCATTCGCCACTCAGCCGGTCACGCAAAATCGTTGCCAGGCTCTAAGTACCTAAAAGCTGTTTTGTTAGGAAGAGCGCTTTCTGTACTTGTACTATTACAATTTGTGACAAAGTATCGACTCGTACGCATCCCTGGCAGCATTAACCCGCGCTCGGGTTACTGCACGTGCGCCGGAAATGTCGTCAGGTAAATAAATACGCTGCTCACTTCACGCGCCTCACTACCGCGGCCATTTTCAGATTTAGATTACGGAGGAGCCACACTACACGGATTTAACGGCGTTAATTATCGCGTTTATAATCTACTTGTTTTTGTTTATTCTCCGCAACTCCACCTGCGTTGTCTTTGTCGCCTTTCACGCCGGAACTGAGTAATTTCTAGGGATGATATTGTCGACGCACTGTAAGGTTTATTGGTAGTGACCCAGCCTACGAAGCAAGCAGTCCCGGGTTCGATTCCTGGCAAACAGAAAATAGAGCTTATGTCAGCATTCACTTTTAATTTGCTAGTTTTAAATAGAAGCACCTGCATATGATTTTTTACGTTGTTTAAACCGCAACGTGCATGTCGTCGTCGTCGCTTTAAATAATCAGTTTCTTCGTTAGTTACATTGCATTATAATATTTTTATATAAAAAAGTAAATAATTCAGATACAAGGCAATCAAGACCGAACACGGTGGTGAACCTACTTACTAGTGTGGGCATTGGGGAATTTCTATGTACAAATGTTGCATTGGCATCAGAATTTTCATATTCCACGACACTATGTTATTATTCTAGTTGACGCTCATGGGTTCAACTATTCAACCCGGTATGAGAAATTATTTTTGAGAGGAGCGCGAGTATTTGTTCCTAAGTCTTGGATGATTTCTAAGTATTAAGATAATTATGTATGTTTTTAGTACGAAGTTGTCTAGTACCCATCGTAAGTACAAGTCTAAAGCTTAGGTTGATTTGTGTTGATGTCCCCCAAAATTTATTTTTACTAGCTTTTATTACAAAAAAATGTTGGTTTGCTTGTTTAGGTCCAATCTTGCAAGCTGAATAGGACCACTTTTCTGTGTCCGATTGAACTAAAATTTGGTATACCTACGTAACTTCAGTAACCAGGGACCCAACCACCCATTTCCGATAAAAGCCTTTGAAAGACTTAACTCAATAATACCCACTAAAAAAATAAACTCTTGGATTGAAATATATGACTAAGTTATTTGTTAAACTAACCATTCACATAAGGGAAACCTAAACAGCTAATGCACAGATCGTCAGCAGTAAATTGATATCCCTCTTTTTACATAACCAAATATAGGGCAAGCCTTTTGTTTAAGCGTTATCGCGCTAGCGCCCTTTAAAAACTTTCGCAATCCACACAGGAGAAAGAAAGAGGCATCACTCCAAATATAGCGCTTTAAAAACAAAATCGAATATAACTTTTATGCGCAACGGATTTGGATAGGCAGTTAATCCATTCGAAATACCTATTCCAAACCCTTGGTAGGGTAACCCTTATAAACAGCGCTTTAAAAAGCAAATCGAACTTTAAGCGATATGGCTTTTCTAAGTAAAATCCTTAAAACCCATTCGAAACCCCTTGAATGGGACAGCGGACCGGTCCCCGTCAGTGACAATACAATAATATGGTATCATGGAGCTGGTCTGATGATGCAGTTGGAAGGTGGGCATAGGATCTCCGAAACGATTGCCCCGCAGTGTTTGGGCTTGTTGGATTTCTTTTAACAAGCAGATGATGACTGTGTACAAAAGTACAGTCAGCAAGAAAAGCTTGTCACAAGTATTATACTTTTGACTGAAACTTATCATTTATATGCCCAAAGAGGTTTAAATGAGTACAAAACTACTAGTTAGTTAACAAGTAGGTATTAATAAACGCATGTTAACAAAAGACATCAAAGACCTCCAATATTAAACTCCGGACGTTGTCACAAATCGTACGAGTCCTTGCCAACTCTCATCAAGTCATCAGCCAATAATAATGACTAATGACTCAGCCAATGATGCAGCATGCCTTCCCAGGCGTGTTTATTTGCTGCTTGTTGCACATTTGGTTTGACTCTCGTCGTTTATTGCATTTGCGTTTGCGAAACATTAAGTATCGGCGTGTGAGCAATCATTACGGAAAAAAACAATAACAGTTTTTAACAATAAAGTCTTATAATTATTACAAGTCTAACTTAACCTAACCCCGTTTGATCCTGCAAAGTCGTAGAAGTAAAAAAATAATCTCAATACAAAAATAAAACAACTAAAATTATTTCTAATCATTCCAAACCAATTAAACTCATATTTGCATTGCTTTTAGACCTCTACCCCTTTAAACAAAAAAGGGTCGTCAGCAAAAAAGCAAATTAGTAAAACTTCGCCACGCCACTTAACGTACAGCAAAACAGTTTGAAAGGAGGCGCGACGTCGAAAAAATCGGACCACATTGACGCAAGTGTGGGCCTTACCAGTGACTACCCACTGACTCACATATCAGTGAGAGTGAAAACACAGTGAGTCACTAAAAAACTTAGTTATTACGAGTAGACAGGAATAAAAATAAAACTTTAATTCTTCTGTAATTCATAAATTTATAAGTTATTATAACTAGGGAACATATTTTGTTTTCATATTCTCAGATAAATACAAGTGCAACAACTTTGTCGTGTCGTATCACAACTGACTATTATGGAATGACTATCAAAGAATCATTCCACCTTTACCACTCAGGATTGGCTATGCATTTATATATAGTCTTCGAGCCGTCTTAATTAACCAATCTTGATTGAGATGACCGTCGCAAAATACCTACGTAAAAAATGGCCGTTTTCTATGACTTGACGTTTAGATTGACGGACATTTGAGCCAAGATCCGTTTCTTAATACAGCGCTTATGAATAGCAGTCTTCATCTCAGATTCAACTTACCATCAGCTGACCTGTGTGCTGGTTAGCCATAAAAAAATTACTTCAATCATCTTTATCAGTGTAGTGTCTTTTATAACTGTTGTATAAAGGACACAGCTCTTAGGGCCGTATTAACGACGCAGTTAGCCTAGTTGGTAGTGACCCTGCCTACGAAGCTAGCGGTCCTGGGTTCGAATCCTGGTATGGACAAATATTTGTGTGATGAGCGCGAGTATTTGTTCCTGAGTCATGGATGTTTTCTATATATTTAAGTATGTATTTCTCTATATAAGTATGTTTATCGTTGTCTAGTACCCATAGTACAAGCCTAGAGCTTAGTTTGGGACTAGGTCAATTGGTGTGAGATTGTCCCCTGATATTTATTATTATTATTATTATTATTATTAATAAACTCATCTCGACTGTGATCCCCGTCTCAAGACACGTCAAAGTAAACGTCAATCCATAGAAATCTGTCATTTTTGACACATCTTGTGACGGTCCTCAGCCAAGATCAGTTTATTTACGGCCCTAAAACATTCAAACTCACTTTCCCTTCACTGCTTTTTGTTTTTTTCAATCGAGTTGCACTCGTAAGGCCTGTCTAGACGACAATCGGCAGGCGACGGTCACTCGCGCTAATGCAACCGTTGGTGGTCGCCTCGAGTCGATTGCACACGTGGCGATGCGCCTTTATTTCTTTATAGTTTGTCTACTGTGAGAGTTTGCGATTTATGGCGAGGTTTTATTGCGTGTGAGTGTACTGGAGAGTGAATTGTTTATGAAGAAATTTGTTTATAAGTATAACATTGAGGAAATCAAAAACTGGTGTTGGTATTATTTAGGATTCTTTAATAAAATGGTAAAAGGGTAATTCTCATATCGTTTCAACCGCCCGTCACAGCCGTGGCTACAAAATCGACGATTTTCTAAGGAAAAGCTATCGATAAGAATTGTAAGCGGCGGCTCTGCATTCTACAGGATAGCCGCAAATGACATTCGAATCAACAGGGAAGCCAGAAGCCGTCAGTAATGCGACCACGGTTGTGACGGCGGCTGAAACGCTCGTGAGAATGACCCAAAAATGGAACCCTTATGGTGAGACTTCGATGTCTGTCTGTCTTTCCATTTGTAAGTCACAGTACTTTCCTGTTAAGTTCGTTTTGTCCTCCGCAATTGGCGAAGATTTTGCATGTTAACAACCAAAAAACCCAATAAATCACATATTCCGCAAAAATCTTATACGGTTCAAAAGACAGCTCTTTAAAGTTAGGATAGACAGACGGACATGCGACAGCGTAGGCTTAGTAAGGTACGGAGTCCTAAAGAAAGGTTGAATTGAGAACTTCCTTCTTTTTGAAGTTGGTTGAAAAAATATATACCTACTAACAATCTTTAAATTCTAATTTCAGGATTATTAAGATTCTAACTGCTTCATTTAAACGGGTTTAAAGCTTGAGAAAGTACAAAGCTTCGGTGGACTACTTTCTTTTATTATTTTGGCGAGAGCAGTGGTAAACTATACATAAACCTTTGAAACTAGTGTTCCATACAGATTGTAAATATCTCATTAACCTAATACGTAGGGTTGTCACTTTAGCAATATTTATTTAAATGGAATACGTACAAAAGCCGTGGTAGCCTAATGGTTTGACCTGCCGACTCTTAAGCAGAGGGTCGTGGGTTCGAACCCAGGCTCGCACCTCTATGTTTTTCGGAGTTTATGTGCGAAATATAATTTGTAAATTTACCATGAGCTTTTCGGTGAAGGAAGACATCGTGAGGAAACCTGCACCTGCAAAGCAATTTGACGGTGTGTGCGAAGTTCCCAATCCGCACTGGGCCCGCGTGGGAACTATAGCTCAAACCCTCTCAGTGTGAGTGGAGGCCTGTGCCCAACAGTGGGACGTATATAGGCTGGATTATTATTATATACGTACAGAAGAACCAAGTTTAAAATAAGTTAAAAAATATCGGACACAAATTGACCTAGTCCTAAACTATGCTAGCTTGTACTATGGGTTCTTGACAACATAAATATTATAAACCTAAAACATAAACCGTTATAAATTTAATTATATAAATGGTACTTCTCATTATCGAAGTGCAACATTTCGGAACGCATATACTTAATATGTGCATTAGGATATATGTATACAACGCCCTTCCTATATAAATAATAATGCTTAAGGGCAAAAAATTCAAAACTGAGTTACTGAGATGGCTCCTTGACAATTGTTTCTACAATGTGAGTGAATATATAAATCGTAATTAACTATTTTATGACCCGCAATATGTATTTCATTATGCGTTATATTTTGATATTAAATTAATAATTGTAATATGACATATACTACTCTGTCAAGAAAGTACCGGGAAAAGATCAATAATACACAAACTGTTTGTTAATCATCCAAATTTATTTTATCACCTTCAAAGTATGCTCCTTCAGAAACGATACACTTACGCCAACGAATAATCCAATCATCAAAACATTTTTTAAACGCTGTTTCCGGAATTGAATTCAGTTCTCGGCGCGAATTCTCCTTTATGTCTTCTACCGATTGAAAACGGGTGCCACGAAGTGGTAATTTGAGTTTAGGAAAAAGAAAGAAGTCGGCAGGAGCCATATCTGGTGAATATGGTGGTTGCTCGATGGTATTTGTTGAGTGTTTGGTCAAAAATTCTTTCACAATGATGGCCTTGTGCGAAGGCGCATTATCGTGGTGCAAAATCCAAGAATTTTCATTCCACAAATCTGGCCTTTTTCGTCGAATTTGCTCTCTTAAATGCCGCATAACGCTCAAATAATATTCTTTATTTACCGTTTGACCTTCCGGCAAGAATTCCGAGTGCACAACACCGCGATAGTCAAAGAAAACAGTCAACATGACTTTGACTTTTGATCGACTTTGGCGTGGTTTCTTCGGTTTCGGTTCAGTTGGAAGGCGCCACTCCGAAGCTTGTTGACTAGTTTGCATGTCAAACTCGTAAACCCACGTCTCGTCACCAGTAACAATGCGTTTCATGAATGTTGGGTCGGAATTGACTCGTTCTAGCATGTCCTCAGCGACTCTCATGCGATTGAGTTTTTGGAGAAAATTCAGGTCTTTTGGGACTAGCCGAGCGGTAACATGTTTCATACCCAAATGATTAGTTAAAATAGTACGGATCGACTCGTGAGATACAGAAAGTTCGGCGGCTATCTCTCTCAAAGTTGAATGAGGATTTTCAGTCACTATTTCCTTCACTTTTGCGATGTTAACTTCAGTTGCAGACGTTGATGGCCTACCAGAGCGAGGCAAATCTTCCATCACATCTCGACCGCTTTTGAACGCTTTGTACCACTCATAAACACGTGTTTTTGATAAAGTCGAATCACCGTAAGCCTTCTGTAACATTTTCAGTGACTCCGAACACGAAATTCCATTGGCGATGCAAAATTTAAGACAAACTCTTTGTTCAATGTTTTTGTCCATTATGAAATTCGCAATACACACTAGATATGATATAACTAAAAACAGCACTGTATTTAATATAAATAACAGATGCAACTCAAACTCCGCGCCAAAATAGAAAACAGTTGTGCCAATCTAACAACAACAAAAAAAAACAAAAATTTGAATATGGAACCATAAACAAATCATCCATTCCCGATACTTTGTTGACTGAATGTATAATTAAAAATATTGACATTGCTAATTGAAAATTTGGTAATTGTAGTCTGAAAACTAAATTTGTAAATTGTTCACACACATCGAACACTGGGTATTTACATTTTGAAGTTGACTTGACGACGCGGTTAGCCTAGTTGGTAGTGATCCTGCCTACGAAGCTAGCGGTCCCGGGTTCGAATCCCGGTATGGACAAATATTTGTGTGATGAGCGCGAGTATTTGTTCCTGAGTCATGGATGTTTTCTATGTATTTAAGTATGTATTTCTCTATATAAGTATGTTTATCTTTGTCTAGTACCCATAGTACAAGCCTAGAGCTTAGTTTGGGACTAGGTCAATTTGTGTGAGATTGTCCCCTGATATTTATTTATTTATTATTTATGTACTTAACCTAAATTTGCATGTCGTTTTATCAACTGAATGCCTGTTCTACCCATCAATCTGAGACCTATATAACGCATTCTAGCAAATAAATATTCATTTCATTTCATTTCATTTCATTTCTCTCTCTTGGCAACCCTATCCCTGCGTGCGCGCATCTACACGTGCTTATTACTCCCATCATTACCCGTTCTCTTTCACGCACATTAAAAAAACACGTAATTATGGATATAAAACCTCTCCATAAAACCCGGATAAAACGGTCGGAGGCACTTCCTCCGTCCAATTCCCCATAAAATGGTTCCGTACGCCCATTAACACTGTTTTTTTACTATTTTCCAACTTTCATTGAACGCGCGTCCTCAATGAGGCTCATTTATATTTTAAAACTAACGAAAATAACGCATTTTGTAAACATTAATTTTTTAGTGCGAGGAGTAGACGGTGTGCCGAATTTTGGAATCTTTCAAGGGATATAAGGGCGGTTATCGTTTGTCTCGATAAGCGCGTTACGCGGGAGATTAATAGTGTTAACGACGTGTTAGCCAAGCGATTGACGTCTTTAACGCAGTTCTAATTAATTTATTGGCGGCTTTGAAAACGGAAGTAGAAAGGGTTAGAGTCGGCAGTTTTGTTTTAAAATTTTGTGTCCATGCAAAGACATTCCTATACTAAATTACAGGCGTAGGTAGTTGGATTTAGCGTTGTATTAAACAGAATTATTAAAGCTTTATTTAATTTTACACGATAGATTATTTGTTTATTTGTTCTAATCAGTTTGTTTCTAATCTCTAACGTCGATTTAGAACATTTTTTCCGTTATAATAAATAATAATCCAGCCTATATACGTCCTACTGGCTGCTGGGCACAGGCCTCCACTCACAAGGAGATAGTTTGGGCTATAGTTCCCACGCTAGGCTATAGTTGCTTTGCAGGTGTGTGCAGGTTTCGTCACGATGTTTTCCTTCACCAAAAGGCTCATGGTAAATTTACAAATTATATTTCGCATATAAATTCCGAAAAACTTAGAGGTGCGAGCCCGGGTTCAAACCCACGACCCTCTGCTTAGGAGTCCGTTATTTCACTGAAATGTATACATTAGGTAGGTATTAAATATTGCTTTTATCGTATCAAAGAGCCTGATCTTATAATATAGTCGGAACATGGCAACAGCATCTCCGCTACACTTAACACAACGTCTCGATCAGCTGATGGCTAGATGACTGCGCAAAAGGAAGCTTCACTCGAAATAAAAATCTCTAAATCATGAGTTTTGTTTGACCGTAACTTATTCGTACCAGTAACTCAAGCAGTTGACAGACGACCGGAGGGGTTGGCGTTGCTCCACTGACGAGAGGTTGGCTCTTATAAGAGAGAACTTATCTGTTCACGATTTAACACGATGCTGACATCAAAAACTTCATATAGCGTCTAAATAATACATACATACAAATGTACATAATTCATAGAGCTTGGCGTTTAAATAATAAACTAAGGTTACTCCACCCCTCCCCTGCGCACGCGCCTGTAATATTTACAAGTCGCATCCGGCGCAAGACTATTATTTAATAGCAGCGACGCACCGCTAATGCTTCGCGATGCTCAAACTTTCGGCTAGGAAGTTGGTTATGGTATGGGCAAAAAGTATAAGGTATACTTACTACGCACGGTTTTGTTTCATTTACCCGACTGAGCGAAGCCACAAGGGTAATGATTTGAATAGTCTATGTATGTGCGTAGGTATGTAAGAATGTGACGAAAAATGTAATGTTCCACTATAACTCCTATCGGTCCGATTTTAATAAATGAGGTGTGTGGTGTGAGGTGAACAGACGATACCGTCGATAACATCATAGAGAACAGTAGATGCAGTCTACTAACCCCAATGAACTAAATTATGCAATCTTTGGTGATCGTCAAAAGGCAAGGTAACAGGGATATTTGTATAGTTAAATGCAGTGGCAGATGGCAACAAGACATTACAAGCTGTATAAGAGCTTATACAGCCCTTAAAATGTTGAAACTAGAGTTACAATGGCTATATAAGGTCTTATACAGTTTTTGTGCTACTTGGGAAATTACTATTTGTAATCATTTTGTCGACTAACTCTCTAAAAATACTTTATTAGCAGCGCAACACATCGTGCTCAACATGCTGAGTAAATGTGTTATCGAATCTTGTTATGTTTAATATATTATAGATATAAATCTAAAGTTTGAGCAGCGCGCCGCGCGCGGCTCGACGCGGATTTTTTTCTAAAGCCCGGTAACGTGATACTAAAGTTGAGTTAAAACAAACAAACGACGCTCATTCAAAAGGGTTTATTGTATAGCCATCTAACTATAACTTCCATCACGCGGCGCTTATAAGTAAGTTGTAAGATTCAACTGTATACCTAGTAAGTGGTTGCTTACTTACTAGTTCAGGAAGTCTATACAGGGTGTCCCGCGATAAAGTGCATAAACAAATAAAGGTGAATTTTATCACGGAAAAAAAATTAAACAAAAATTTTTTTTATAAATTTTGCATAGAGTTTACAAAAATTGTTATTGTAAATCCTATACATTTTTTTTAATTAAATGTTTTTTTTTACCCTTATTCGTATCGTATGTGCCCTTTATTACGGGACATCCTGTGTAAAGAGGAACATTATCGCGGCTTACTTTAAGTATCTAGTCGTCACTATAACTATAAAGTAGATTATCAAATCCATCTACGAGGAATAAATGGTCTATAATATGTGTAAGGTGATCCCTAGATATGAAAATATTTGTTCATCTAACTATAGATACATACATATTTCGACGTTCTGCTTGCTGATCTCATAGCCTTAAGAATACCTCTGCTTAACATACGTTAAAGAAAAAGCAATGGATATTTAAGTACTAGCTTTTGCCCGCGACTCCGTCCGCGTAAAAGTACGATTATCACTCTTCTTTTGTAAACTATCAAACTTTCCAAAATAAAAAGAACATTTGTGTCAATCCACAGACAGGACAGACATCAAAAGACAGGTATAGACGTGATTGAAATACAATATCCTAACTTTCACATTTATAATATGTGACGTTGTCAATATAAAGGGACCTTATGGAGGCAGGCGGTTACGCCGTTTTTAGAACTGTTACCATAGTATTCCTATAGTTACAAGAATAAGAAGAGCTTAACTGCCTTCCTCCAAAAGGTCCGTTTATATTGAGAACGCCACATATTAGTAGGTAGGATTGAGTTGGTATTGCTCCGGTCCCGTCGCCCGCCTGCGCCGTGATGGATCACTCAGTACACAGATTTGCCTCCGAGTCGACGCCAAACAATCACTTGACTCCGTTTTAGCTTTTAATACAATAAGCGCCCAAAACTCCTCATCGACACCATTGTGTATGAAACCCAGCGACCCTGGCAATACAGCTATAAGAGGGGCGGCTCCAACCGCGAAATTCGCCTATATCGCTTACAGGTTGGAAATGGGGGGTTCGAGTTCAAATATTCAGCCACCTAGGACTAAAAAGGAGTATGTGTGAATGATGATCGGGATTATACACCGTTTTAGTCTTGCACGGTTTTGTTTGGTAAGTGATTTTTATTGTTTGGTTTATTTTAATCGAGTGATCGAAGAATGGGGGCTAATGTGTTTAAGCATGAAATTACACGGTTAAGTGAATAGCAAATATGTATACTTAGTTATTCTAAAGTACTTATATAGTTTTTCGATGTAAATCGTTATGACACTTGTTTATTGAACTAAGCTCTCGCATTTGACATAATTCTTGTCATTTGTATTTCTCGAAAGACCACTTTGTAGCAAAATATTAATCTACATTTAGGCCTAAATTAAAGTTGTTGACCGTAATATGAAGAGACTGATTGACTTTTAAAATGTTTCATTAAAATAATAGGTAGGTGCAATTGATTACAACGTACCTTATCTATAATGAATTAAAAAAATCTCTAAAACTCTGGAAAAATATATAATACTTATTCTACTACTCAACGAAATGTAATCTTCTAGTCTACACTAATAGGTATTATAAAGATGTAAAGTTTGTAAGTTTTGATGTATGAACTTATGAATTAATCTCCAAAACTACTAATCCGATTTCAAAACTTCTTTCACCAATATTTAGAATGGTCTTTCAGAGTGGACATAGACTATATTTCATTCAACTTATATTATATTATAACTTATATACCAAAGCGAAGCGGCGTGTTGCTATTAATTACAAAGGTCCTAGTCTAAACGAATTCCCATGTCTTCAAACATTTTTTATGCTCCAGTAGCTTACTACTGTCACTCCACTAATCCTCAAGGACTTACCTACTCGCCCACTTACTGCACTCGATCGACACAAAGTTCAGTTATTCTATTATCTAACGTATTAACGTATACATTTTACAAAGTTCCCTTTACACCTAAAACCGTCGTTAACGTTCGAAAAATTACAGGAAAAAGTATGACAATTTTAATTTGACCACCCGCATTTATATCTTGGAAGGGCTGAGACAAAAACCAATGAGATCACGCACAGAATTTATTTAACTAAAACCTTATGTAAAGGTAATAAGAGGGTGTTGAACGCATGGTTATGTCTGTAAATTGTCAAGTGTCAGGATAAACAAGGACGTATTGAGATGGTCAGGCTCCCACGATGGCTGACGTTTGAGGGGAGATGATCCGCCATCATGATTAGGTCATTAGACCCTTTAAGAGGGAGCTTATCTTATTAAAGATAACTCTAGGTACTTTTATTACAGTAGTGTCTTTGAATAATCAGTGGCACGTTTTTATTTAAATTACTAGATGACCTGGTGAACTTCATACCACTTTTCTAGATTTTTCGACTGTTCCTTGGTTTTTACTATTTTTTTTTCTAAACCATCCCAGTATTGTGGCGAACAAAGCAAAAAAAAAATTAAATCAATCGTGCTCTTCTCGAGGGTAATAAAAAAATGCCGTGCCTTAGTTTCGCACGGCATTTTATTTTTATATATGTATATAGATTTCTCCGTCCGCGTAGAAATCGTTTGTCATTTATATCCCTCGGAAAGGTTTAGATTTATCTGTGTACCTAATTTCCCAACTAAACAGTAATGGGTTTGAATAATTATGTATTATATTTATTATTAGTGTATGAGTCACCCCCAAACGGGTAAACGGGTTGAGATGAAATTTGCCGCACAGATAGTATTTAACCTGGATGGGTACTTTTTATTCCGTAAAATGTGATAGCTCTTGAGGGTAAAGCAATAAACGACTTCTACGCGTATAGAGTCGCGGGATAAATTTAGTACTGTATAAAACAATATTTAATCATAAATAAATAAACGAGCGTATTACAAAAAATGCATTTGCAGTCTCGAGATCGTAGTCTTGAGATTACAAATGTCTTCAGATCTCAAATCTCATTTGCCATCAGGGGTGTGATTCTGTTAATCGTCTCACCTTCATATATCGACTGAGTCGAAGAAAACCGGCGAATTTACGTCATCCGTCAAGGTGTGTAAATGATATTTGGTTGCCTGCATTTTCATTTAATCGCTTAAAAGCGCAACTAAATGAAAGTGCAGGCAGTTAAATGTCATTTACGCATAAAAGACGGATGACGTAAATTCGCCGGTTATTCTTCGACTACCTAAGTAGAAGTGAACGACGATGCGTTAACAGAATAACAAGCCAGGTGGCCTCTGTGCTGTGTAATTGACGCTTAAATTAACGTATTCCATATTTAAATGAGAAAACAAACCTCTTCACCGACCGATTGGCGCGCCTGCCGAATCGCTTATCAGAACATTCTAGGTCAAGAGCTAGAAGAAGTAAGTCTAGACCAGCGGATGGGTGGCTATTGCCAACTCTTTAGCCAAAGATATACTAAAACCAAATTTAACTATTTCCCGCGACTCCAGCCGCGTGGACTTGTTTTTTTTTTTATTTGCAACCTTGATACTATCGGACCCACCGATTATATACCTCAATGCTGGGGCCCTACTAACGGGAAACGCTGTTAAAAATCAACGTCAATCGCCTTATGCGTAGTATGCATAAGGCGATAGACGTTGATTTTTATCGGCGTTTCCTGTTAGTGTGGTAAGGGTAAGCGAATCACGTTAAAATCATTTAGTGTAGCCAGATCAGAAACAAACAAACAAATATTTTCGTATTTTTATTATTAGTTTAAGATTGCATAGTTTCAAGAGTAAATGGGGTAATTTTACAAATTGCGCAACCAAATAGCTAAAGCTTTAATAAAGCTAAAACGCACTCAACTCCCGTAATCTATTGGCTATAAGAACGGCATAAATTTGAGCAAATTTGACGTTTCAATCTTGTTCGACGCACTCTTCATATAACTATGACTATCTATGCTTTCAAATGTGCGTATGTAAATAGGTACGTAATTGTTTTTTGAAAGCTGCTAAACCTAATAATAACTACTAATAGAGTTTATATGAGCTTGCACATAGATCTACCTAAATTGACTTTATTATAGCTTAACAATAAAAGCATCCATATAGTTAACAATGTTAGACGTAGGTACTTCAATTAGATGCCCAGCATCATGCTTCAGGATCTGTCGCTGCTGTTTAGATGCTATAAAAAATATAATAGACTAGCGACACGCCCTCGCTTCGCGTCCGCTAATATAAGTTAAAATGTAGCCTATGTCCTGTCCACCCTGAAAGTCCATTCTAAATATTGAGGAAATCATTTTTTAAATCGGATCAGGTAGTTTACACAATTAACTCTCTAAAATATGTACATTTATTTGACTTATCTAGGGCCCCATATGTGACATCGGTCTAGCAAGGGAATTTTTAAACTCTAAAATACAGCTAGACTAGCCGCTTCAAAAACGGCACTTTACTATAATAATACTTTTTTTTTATAATTGTAAAATAATAATATATTATTTAATCTACTTGAATGATTTATTATACTATGACTATATTCTGAAGGCTGAAAATTCGATCTTAAGATAGATAAATAGATTCAAAATATTATTATTGACCGATCCGCTGTCTCAAGACAAATGACCAGAGTCTCTTGCGCAATACTGCGAAGAAGTGATCCATTCCGTTCGCGGCAAACCATGCCAGACGCGCTACCCCGCCACTACTACCCTACTAATACTACTACGCTACTTTATGTCTGTTTTCATTTGATTTCCCTTCCTTTTCTTCCAGCTTACTTTGCAATAACAAGTGTAGTCAAAAAACATAAGAAGCAACATTTCAAGCAACAAGATCGTAAGACGCCATACTTAAACCCTCGTGAAGTAATCCTGCACTTAAGACGTAAACAGACGGACGGACAAGCACCAGATAACCACCAATGGGTTACGCCACTTAAGGAGCTGCTAACCGTGCAGGAGCAGGGATGTAACTGGCGGTGTATCGATATCGATGATGTAGAGAGATCACTTGCGGGCTGCGAGTCGTTGATGGTTTGCAAATTATCGCGTGGCAAAGAAGAGCTTAATTTGTGACAGGTGGAATGATAATATTTTCAACTGGCTACCATCACATTAAGTAGCAGTTTTTAGGTAAACATTGAATCATGTTGCCAATTTCCTTTTTTAAACAATCTAATCTTCTTCATTAAAAGATTCAAGCATTTTCTTTCAACATTAAGACATAGATTGAGAAATGTTACTGCAGATAGCATCAACCCTTTCCTATAATTTCGAAACTGTTTATTATTATTTCATATCTGATTATCTAAAAGCTTCTACAATGTGTTTTGATCTTCAAATAATCTACCACTAAGTTTCACTCGGCATCGATATCGATATCAACCTTGTAAACTTTCCACCCCTGTCTGTCAAAGTACTTGAGCGCCACCTGACGCTGCGCAGGCGATGCGGTGGCGAAATAGTTGCGCCGTCTAGTCGATCCGGCCACTTGTCATTTAAAATGTTTTTACAATACCTTGACATGAAAGGTTAACCCCTGATCCAAAAAGGATGGTGTTGTGTTTGAAGCATTTTTGTATGCCTTTGCATTGTTACATGTATGTACACTACTTACGCGCTTACAGACACGTATGGAAACTTATAGCTTTAGCGATTTTTAGAGACTTTAAAAGTAGTTTTCGCAATGCGGTTTACAAAATTACAATCCTATCTACACTCATTTCTTTACTAAAAAGGATGCAATGGAAACTTTGCTAAATACCATGATAACACAGTTAAATGACCACAAGTAAAATGTTGTCTCCTTACAATAAGGCTCAAGTGGTCAGTTAACAGTTTGAACCTACTCGGTTATCCGCAACCTTAACCATGTCGTAATATGTATTATAATACGCTATTATAATAATTTTGTTCTGAGTCATTGCGGTGTTGATTTCACCACTAACACCAACCGCGTCCCTCGTATGGTTTATTGTTGACACTGACCTGTAAACCTAGCCAATTTGAATTGTATAAAGGTTTATACTCATAGTGCCTGTAGAAATCCATCAAAATGTATGACAATTGTTTTGGTTTCACTAAATGCAATTAAGTAACCTAAAAAGAATTGTACTATTACTAGACAAAGATATAAGAACTTAGACGTATAGATTTCTATACTATTATACGATCAATAATATATAATAAATTTTCCAATGTCCCAAGAGCTGCTGGGTAAATAATTAAACGTGTATATGTATAATTATATTTATAATCGTCGCACCTTTAGAATTAGTGACCTAATACAAAATGTTAAGTTTTCTATATTGAGTCATAAGTCATAATTAAAAATCTAAACATTATGGAATTAGGTCACTTTCATTTTAAAGGTGCGTCGTGTTCTCAGAATCGGCCCACGTACTCGTAGCTTCACGCAAATAAAATGCAGATTACGTCGAGCCTGCCCAGGACCACAAGGGTTATTACCAACCTACACTTACGTACGTACATTTATATGTATTTATCGATTCGTACAGGTTTTTAAGGCAGATTTAAAACGGTTTGGCCCGTTCCCTGACCACAGTAACGTATACACCCCGATCGCACTAGAGGCAGGTACCATTAACCCGAATGCACGAGTGTGGTCTAAATGTGGCACACACTTGAGTTTCGCTTGCCCAATTCAATAGCACTTCGGGCCGGTAATATTACAGGCAAAAGTGTTAACCTTTTTTCTTACTTTGGGTTTTAAATTAGTAAAATTTTAGTATGAAAATAAATTCAGGTGCAATTTAATTAATAACTACATACGAATGCGAGCAAGTGAAACACATCCCAATTTGATTATTTACAATAAAACTCCGTCTATAAAACATTTCCGTGCGCCATCTGTTTTAGACAATTTAATATAAGAAATACAGTGCCCTTGCTCAGAATTATTTTTTGTATTACACCGTAAAATATGAAAATATGAAAATATTTATTGAGACACAAAAAATATATAAATTACAGGTAGCAATATCCAGTGGACCCCAAACTAGGCTAGGCCTATATCTGGGGACCCATGTCTTTAAGTGCTAAGGAAATTATTAAGAATTATTAAAACTTAAGAATTAATTTAAAATCAAACAGTTACAAAATCATACTTAGGTGTCACAAGACATTTGTACACAACATCATTCATAGTAGTTGCAGCTAGATCTTAAATTAGGATTAATTGAATATTAAGAGACTTTGAACATCAGTTCCCTTAACAAATTATAATAATATCTTCAATACCTATTAATCTCTATTTTCTTTATATCAGTTGATGATACAATCAATAATAACTATAGTTATTATACCCAGCGTCGAAGTTAAATATTTATTTCGGCTCGGTTACTGTGTTACGCTACAACACGGAAATTGAGGTATTTAAAGCCTTGGTTATACCTAAAGTTTGTTTACGTATATTGACTCAACTGACGAACTTCATTAGAAATTATTCAAAATTTAAAAACTAAAACCCGACTGGCAACTTAGTTAAGACACGCCCTTATATTTTTTTATATTTCAATTGTTTTAATTTTTTGTGAAGTTACTTTTAGGTATAAATATATAATTATTTTATAATATGATTTGAAAAAATGATCTTCTGCTAGAGTTTTTTTGCGGCGTTTTTTTTTTCAGTATTGAAAAATTTTGTCCGAAGCTCTAGTATTAATACCATTTATATACCGACGTGTTTAAGAGCCCTGATGTAGCTAATTTACTGGAGAAAATTATTTTACACACAATACAGAGAATAGCGTGAAACTAAATGAGCCAATAATAAAAATAAATTGCGACATGTCAAAGTTTAGCACTTGCGTGCGCGCCAGTGCATTGGCGATTCTTTTGGCAACAGAAGAGGCGGCTGCACTTTGGCGTTTTTCGGCTCTCCTCCGTTACCGTAAATCATTCTTTGCAAAACATATATTATTAATTACGTTCTGACCTCCGTCATAAATGATTTGGAGAGTTTTATTGGCCCATCGTAAGCCGTTCTGGTTTCTGATTGGTTGTAATTGATTGAAGTTAAGTGTTTCGGGATTGATGGGGATTTTATAAGCGTAATAAAATGAGTTTTGTATTGAGTGGTGTATTTGGTTATTTTATTGAGTTTTGTTGGTTTGAAAAGTATTAAAGTGTTTAATGAGCGAAAACAAAACATATAACGTACCTACGGACGTAAAACGGACTTTAGTTATCGACCCATCGTACAAAATCACCGAAGAGAAAAAAGGTTGTGTGTTACCTAGTTTAGACTGACCATTGATGGGCCTCTATGCCACCTGATGGTTAACGCTCCTTTCAGCGCAGTGTAGAAATTTAGAATTTTGAGATTGCAAATATCCATTGATTTTAGAGTCCACTTATCATCAGAACCACCAGACCACTGTGTGGTCGTGCCTTCTCCATTCCATAAAAAAAGTTAGTGATATAGTTCGAGCATTTTCTCGGTAAAATCTGTCTTTTTATTTAATTTGGGTTGACAGCCAAAGGCCGTATTAATAAATTGATCTTTAGTGAGATAAGTAGATGCCCGTTTAAAACGTATCAGAATTGACAGTTTTCTATGATCTGACGTTTACTTTCAGCAGCGCATAACAGCAGTATATTTCAAAACATTAATTCACCTCTTAACACTTCGCCAAAAATCACGAAATAAAATCCTAAAGCTCCCATTCACTGGCAGTAATCGCGCACGTTCCAAACCGCGCCAAATTTCCGCTCGTATCAGACGAGCACAAAGCACTCTTTAAAAGTAGAAAAATGGCGAGTCGTGGGGACGTGCCGCGACAGCCAATTGGCGACGGAGGCTAATCAAAGGAGATTCAATAGGCGGAAACCTCCAGAATTAGGAGTGAGGAGGAAAAAAGTGGAAATAATTCGCTAATCGCGTAATTGGAGCGCTACCGAACCGGAAAACAAATTTCCTATTATTGCCGAGCAGGGCTGTCGCGACGAGGAAATGGTTTGCGGGTTTTGTACAAGTAATAAAAAACAAAAATGGAAACCCTATTTGCGAGTAGCATTACGCACCCTTATGATAATTATACTGAATATGGCGTCCGTAAGTTTTCCAGTAAGTTTTCCACTAATTAAGTATTATATGACAATCATCGAATAATACGAGTAAAGAAGCTCAAAGGACATTTGTTTATTTGCATGCCATTCTCAGCTCTTGAACTCCCTCTAATAATTAAATGAAGCGCGTTTGACAGTGACTACATTTTATCATAAAACTTCGTTTGACACACGTGCGGTACTGTCATTTTCGTAAAATGACATACTTTCCGCACTTGCTTCAAAATGTACTATATTCGTAGCATCTATCTCTATCGCTACAGACTAGAAAAAGAAATCTTAGCGACAAACCAGTTGCGGATTACTTACGTTAGCCGGTGTTGCTCATGTCCATAGCCATTACCATTAACCATTAACCATTGGACTTTCCATCAGGGGGCCGGCTCCTTGTTCGCTTGTTTCTGGTAATAAACAAAGCTTTTTTTTTTCTTTTAGATATCCTATGATCGACATTCGTGAAGCACGCAGTATATTTTATGTTATAAATTCGAGCCCGGGGCCTCTTGCGTTGTAGGCAGTATCTGCACTACCAACTAGGTTAGCGTTGTACTGTGCAAGAGGTCTTAAAAAGTATATCATATCAGGTTCTGGTAACGTGAGCAAGTAAGAGAGAAGTACAATCCCGTAGGATATTTTAAGAGTACTGTACACTGTAGTTCCTTTTTCAAACACAGTGCTATCTAGACTTCAATGTATTTCGCTGCCATCTAGTGCATCGGTAAGCGATACCTCTTATAATGTTATACTCTTATATATTCCTAGTACAAGCGGAAGCAACGTGCATGTGCAACCCTTTACCCGCTAGGCTCTAATTTCACTCTAATGGGCTAGCACTAAGATGTTGTATAATTGAAAACATTGACAGTTTTTTGTATGAATTTGATGTTGACTCAAGTAGTGTCTTAAATCTGGTTTAACTTTTTGGTGCTACACACATGTTTAAATTGACTTTAATTTTATCATATTCTTGACTCCACATTTTTGCCTAAACTTACCCAAAACGCAACTTTTAACCACTTTAGAATAACCAAAACGCAAAAAAACACTCCACCCTTGTCTTAGTGCATCGGGAAATGCAGATAGCTTCTTTTGTTCCATGCTTTCCTAGTAGATGAGGTAGCAATTCGGATTAGCGCCCGATGGTTACACTTTGTGCATCCGAATTGCTACCGCGCCTACTAGGAAAGCATGGATCGAAAGAAGCTACCTGCATTTCCCGATGCACTAAGACAAGGCTGGATGGATACTAGGGTGGAGTGTTTTTTTTTGCGTTTTGGTTATTCTAATAGTGGTTTTGGGATCTACGTCAACTCAATCAGAATGGGTAAAGTGCCTCCGCAAGGTCAATGAACTTTCCTAGTATAATGCCTACTTTAACCCGCCATTGTTCGTATTAACAAATATTTGTTTATTGTTTTTTGTTGAATTTCTAACAGAATACGTCCCCTGCTGTATAAAAAATTAGTTAAATTACTATTACTTAACATTGATAGTGCCAAACAACTAGAAATCATGTGGTGAAAAAACGCGGTGCGGCGCGCGCTAGTGCGTAAGTTTGTTATAAGGGTTCTTTTGGTAGGTATCTGGTATAATTTGGTTTCTGACAAATAGTTTAATTTAATATTTACACCAATAAAATTAAAAATAAAATTTTTTGACGACTTTACAAAAACTACGATATTGTCATTTTTTCATAAACTTTGAATGCACCGCGGATGCACTAGATAACGTCATGAAAATATATAAAAAAATACATAAAATACTCGTACCACGCAACTTTTCCGCACTATTAGAAATCAATTATTGAAAAAAAAAAAATCATATGAGCGTGTGGGTGGACCCTAATAGATACAGGTGTTCGCCCCATGGTGGGCGCCACTAAAAGCGGATTTTTTTTGTTCAACTAAAGTTAAAACGCTTTAGACTTCAAAATACAATTGTAATAAGTACCTTTGCCAACATTTCCAGAAGCAATATTATTAACATACTCAAGATTCGTCTTTTGCGTTTAGCGCCACGGTATATGTTTAAAAATGGTACTAAAATATGGTTGTTAAAACAAGATGTTTTTTTACCAAGTTTATGTCGTTGTGGCCCTGGACCGATTTGGGTGGAACTTGAAGTTTTAGCAAGGCAATCACTTTCGTTTTCCACCTTGGTTATTATCGAGGGATTTGTGCTATACCGTGTCTAGGCTACTACACTGCCATCTAGTGCATCGAGTAATATCAATTGCATCTTTACTTTCATGTTGTCCTAGTAAATGCGGAAGCATTGCGCATCCACAGAGAATTTCACCGGGGCGCTGTAAATTGAAACACGCGCATTGAAGGCGTTCTGTGGTATTTTATGTTATTTTTCATAGAAAATGGTAAATCTCCAAAGTAAATAATTCAGCAACAACGAGTTAACTTGATTATGGAGCTTAGAGGTGACCGTAGGAATTAGGAACTCCTGAATGGATAATTATCAAAACAATAAAATGTCTAATTTTGACTTGTCATTTAATAGTAAGTTACTTATCTATAGGTACAAGAATAAATGGTGGTAAAAATATACAAAAAACAAGAACAGGTTTATTTTTAAGATATTAAAGCGATAGGGTCCGCGATTTCCTAATTTAAAAAAAGGTTAATACTTAATACTGTGTCAATCGTGACATATTTTTTAACCTAGAATTCGTTTAGTTTATCTATAACTATCCAGTGCATCGCGAAGCAACAGATTGTACCAAGTCTTTTATGCGCCCTTAGTAAACGCGGATGCAACTTCGATGCACAAACTATGCACCAGGCGATACAAACCTTGCAAACATGTTTTTTTTATTACAGTTTGCATTTACTTTTTAGACGATTTTCAAGTTATCTATTTCATATTTATTCTTTTAATATTAAAATATATATTCTTAGGGACTCCATATAAAAGAGTTGGCCATAAGTTGTTGCCGTCTTGTGATAGCTAAACACCATAACCAGGCACAACAGGCGCATGGTGAACCTCCTCTTGAGTTTAAATTAGCTCTGTTGTAACTAAGAGCTCAACGTTGGGATCCACTGTAGCGGAAGTGGTTTGACAGTGACTACATTTTATCATAAAACTTCGTTTGACACACGTGCGGTACTGTCATTTTCGTAAAATGACATACTTTCCGCACTTGCTTCAAAATGTACTATATTCGTAGCATCTATCTCTATCGCTACAGACTAGTCAGAAAAAGTAAGATAGCTAAACACCATAACCAGGCACAACAGGCGCATGGTGAACCTCCTCTTGAGTTTAAATTAGCTCTGTTGTAACTAAGAGCTCAACGTTGGGATCCACTGTAGCGGAAGTGGTTTTTTTTCAGTCAAAAGTTTCAGGTCTGCATTTGAAATGTGTGTAAAAGCAAGAGACAATTGAGAAATTAACTGTTTTTTCATCTCGACATTTACTTTTTCATCTCGTCCAACATAAAATGTAATATTTCCTTGTGAAGAATTTGAGTTGTTTAATATTTGTCTGCCAGTTTTATTACTGAAACGAGATCCTTGATGCTAAACTTATTCTGTCAGTTATGTCAACCTTATTAGATTTTCACGACCAAGTTTCTTGAATGATTTTGTTAAATAAATCATCGAAATATTTCGGTATTAAACATTTAATGCAATCTCTTTCGTTTCCCAGCACGCTATATGAAAATATGTGATATATGATTAAGTTTCTAGACTACTCACTGCCATCTAGTGCATCGACCAATACTATTTGCATCTTTACTTTTATGCTGTCCTACTAAACTTGGTAGCAAAGTGCATCCACAGAGTACCTACCATCGCACTTCTCGTCATCGGCGGGACGTCATTTCATTTCATGTCATTTCAGCGGGACGTTCATTTCCATTTCCTTGACGCACTTGACTGCGCTTAACCACGCACCGGTTCTCAAAAACGTTTCTAGCGGGTATATAAGAACTTGGAATGAACTTCCCGCTGAGATTTTCCCAATGCGCTACCAATATGGAGGTTTTTAAAAAGGGTGTCACTAAATTTCTTCGAGACCGGAACGCATTAGTGACGCCTCTGGTGTTGCAAATGGACGTAGTTTAGGGACAAGGATCCAACCCACAAAGCAAAATATATTTAAATTTGAACTTTATTGCTGTCAATATTAGGTCAAATTCTACAAGTGTGAAATGGTTGAATTGGATCCTTTTCGCTAAACTACGTCCAAATGTCCATAGGCGGAGGTGACCACTTCCCATCAGGCGGGCCGTCTGCCTGTTTGTATGACTAAAGCAGTAAAAAAAAAACCTATTGCGGGGCGCTGAAAATTTAATCACTACTGAAGGTGTCTTGTATTGTTCTACGTTATTTATTGTAGAAAGGTGCAAAACTCCCGAGGAAATAATTTGGAATGTACCAATGAGCTGATCTGAAGATAGAACCAAGAGGTGGCCATAGGTTAATAATGCTGAACTACTAATCAATCTAACATTTAAAATGTTAACGTGGAATTAGATTATTTACTCTTTTAATATATCCCTATCTATTGCATCGTAGAGTAACCGATAGTGTCTCATCTTTTATGCGATCCTAGTAAACGCGGATGCAACGTTGGTGCACAAACTACCCGCCAGCTGATGAAAAATCACGTCGTTGATTATTATGCTATAAGAGGCGATATTAAAATTCAATATTACTTCATGAAAACTTATAATTAGTAGTAAATACTCAGTTTCTGCTTAAAAGTCTCCACAAAAGAACTTACTATAAGATGTTGCCTATAAAGAGAACCATTTACAAAAGGTAAAAGGGGCGTTTTTGAGATTAGTATTTTTCAAAAGATTTCGTGAAATTAACGAAGGAACATATTGCGAACGGTTTCTAGATGATTGGCATTGGTGATCATCGTTGAATAATTGGATTGTAAGACCGCGGTGGTAAAGATGCTACTCGCGAAGATAATAATTAGCAAATTAGAACTACTATTATAATTTTTTCCAAGAGTTGGTATGTTGTGAGAGCCCCACGTTTGGGCGCCAGTTTTTCTCATGTATATTCAGTAATTTTAAAAATATATGAATATCAAATTATTGCTTACAAAGCTTTATTAAAGTACTGTTTATTACATTTAACTGTATACGTGCACGTTAACACTTTGTATTTTGTACAAACGACAGGCTATCGCTATTTTTATGAGACTTGAACGCACACATAGTTATTACTGCATTGATCACTACAGATTGTCTCTTTTCATTTATGCGGTCTTAGTACACGCGGAAGCTTTGTGAAAGCCTTTCACTGAGGTGCTGGAAAATTTATAGATGTCATTTTTAATTCATGTCCACGTCTAAAATTAAATAAGTAAAAAAGTTTAAATATTATAATTATAATATTTATATAATTATTATTAAGACGATAATTCATAAAGAGTTTTTTTGATGAATCCAGTGTTTGTTATGATTTAATTTTGTTGATTGCATAATTAAAATGGGCATGTATACAGGGTGGCGCAAAAATTGTCAACCGATGTTCTTAGGCTGTAATATTTTTTTTGAATAAGAAACTATAGTCTGCTTTTGGATTGTATTTATTTGATGTCTTTTTTTTTCCTATTAAGTCGAGAAAATGATATCGGCCAAGTGGCCGTCGCTAGAATTGATGACCATACGGGCCCGATTTATGGCATTTTTCATCACTCTTGCCAGAACATCCGGCAAAATAGGTTCTCGCATTTTTGTCGGATATTCTCTTTGAGGAATTCAAGACATAGACCCGTGACTTCAAGAAACCTCACAAAAAGAAGTCTGGGACGGATAAATCGGGCGATCTTGCCGCCCAGTGCAAATCACCAAAACGAGAGATTAGGCGACCCATAAACAATTATTCCACGTTCTTGAGGAGTAAAGGATTCATGTTTTGTTGATGTGTATTTTGTATCTATTTACTGCACAAATGTCAAAGCAGAACTGACATTTGCCGCCATTTTTTTAAATTATAGCATTTTTCGACAGGGTGATGACTTTTGCGCCACCTTGTATAAAGCTAAATCCCTGTTAATAATATCATGCTTGGCAGTTAGACTTTTAGGCGCCAAATGCAAATGCGAGTACCAAGAATGTTGCTTGTTGCTTTTTGTAAAACTGTTGCCAAAACTTGTTTATAATTTTTAGATATGCAATGCCATCTCCGCCGAACAAATCAAAGAAGCAGTATGTGCATACGACTTAATATTGTTATAAATACTGCTTTTTCTTTTGGACGGCTATCTAGTGGATTTGATCGATATAATGAAAGTTCCTCTATTTTATGCATTCCTAGTAAACGCGGAAGCTAGGCGAGTCGTCTTCAAAGAGAATTCCATTTCCACCAAACAGAACTCTAACCGCCACGTCACGTCACGTCAGAGACGTCAATTAATTTTTAAGTTTCATTAAAGTTGCTGCGTCTTATTCTATTGCTATAGCAAAGAAAGTGACAGCAGCAACTTCAATGAAACTTTAAAATTAATTGACGTCTCTGAGTGCGGCAGTAAGCCGTTAAGTTTCGTTTAATGCAACATGGGTACGAGCATGATATACCTAAAGTGCAGTTCAGTGACGTCATTCGTGGAAAAGCAGAAGCTTACTCCAACATTTGATGCACTCCTAGTAAACGCGGAAGAACTAAGAAGCCGGCGGACATTTTCAGTGGGAGAATATGTGGGAGTGGGAGGAGGGAGACTGTCTACAGAAGACGCTCAAGTTTGAGTCTGCATCAAACATAAGGTACCTAACGTTTGTATTTTTTTTACTAATGGATTAGGTAATTAGGAAACGGTCAATCTAATTAAGTTTTTGTATTTTTTCTACAAAATTTAATTTCTTGTGTCTATCTTTCTACAGGATGTCTTTGCTCTACATTCAAAGATCTGTTAAGTTGAAGTAAGCTACTAGTCTAGTCTACAATTTTAAGTAAGTAATTAAATCTTTATTGTGTATGGACTTCAGGACATAGAATGCAGTTAGTTTGGTGTAACAAAGTTCCACCAAACCCTGTCTTTTGAGAATGTACACGCAATTAAGAAATATGTCAATTTAAAAATGATGAAAATTTTTAATTTTATAGCATTTAAAACAAAAGAAATGGTACTTTGAACAAACGACATCCAAGTTTTATCGCCCGTTTCATCAAAATTAAAGTGTTTCATGATAGTTGTCAGTGATGCGATTTAGCAAAATTAAGCTACTTATTTCCAAAGTTAAAGTAAAGAAAAAGTTATATTTAAGGATGAATGGCGATACTTACATTAAAAGCAAGTTCAAAAGAGGGTGGGTTATACAGGGTGCTAAAAAAAAGGATCATTAATCTCATCTACTAAATACTTTAATTAGTTATCAAATAACACAAACTTCAAGGAGCACTGACCCAGTTCCATCCCTTTCTACAAAAATGCATTCCACTCACTCCCGACACACAAGCAAAACAAACCACTACTATCATGATGCATGCTATCGGAAGCACTAGAAATTGCTGACATACACCGTTCCCGTTTTAATTAGTCTAGTTGGAAAGAGACCTATGTTGAAGCCTGCTTCAGGCTTTCAAACTCTAGGATACAGCTGGGAGCTCTATGCTCTCATGGTAGCCTAGTGAACGCGGAACCATTTCCAGCTGTAACACTTTTATCCAGCAGGAGAGCTGCTACAGTCTAAAACCAAAAGGCAATATAAACATATGGACTTTGTACCATTTCTACCGTTTTTGTTTGGACGGTAGTGTACTCCTAACATATTCAGTACTAAAATCTCCTTAACGGGTCAATTAAATATGAAAAGATTGACTAGTACTGTACTAAGCGTTTATGGAAGTAACCTTTATTATTTTAAAACATTTTAAGGATCAATAATGTTAATAGGAAGACTTAATAATTAATAAATACACTAAATCATCAATGGGCAATCCAACTTGGAAAGTTGTTTATTTCTTTCATAATTGTTATATGTTTTTATTATTAATCTTTGTGTGTTGTATGTTTTAATTTTAATAGTAATCTATACGTGTCCATATTTTATAATGAAAATATAATTATACGATACCTGAAATTATGACAATAAGGAAAAGAAACATTCCTATTCTTTATTGACGTGCATAAACGTGAATATAACATCTGTCCCTATCTAACCAGTATGTAAGTGTGAGAGTGACGGATGCTTTATCCACTTATCCACCGCGATAAAGGCGACCATAATACGGGGGCTGAAACGCGCGATCTAGTGGCGGATAGCGAAGTGCATCGTTGCACTGCCATCTATTGCACTCCTTTACGACCTTGCTACTGAAAAAGCAACTCCTACTTTATCTGCGTTCCTAGTACTCCATATCGCTAGGCGCTAGTTTCAAGCAGAAAGCGTATCGAGGAAATAATTTAAGGCATACAAAGCTTGGTTTGACTGTATTTTATTTACCGCCTGTTTCACAATTGTCAATTAAAACATATCTGTCAAATAAATTAAGCTCTTTCCCTTTCTTACACTTGAAACAAGACAAAGAGAGGGCTATCTTTATTTGACAGAAGAAGTTACTTGGCGATAGTGAAACAGGCCCTTGGTATAGTATAATATTATTATTATAAATTCTATTCACTAAATAAGTCACTCATACGTATTAAACAGTTCGTTGCTTTTTTGCACTGTAATTTATGTATTTTGGTTGACCGAAAGAGAATGCCATAAGGCATTAAGTCCGCCATAAGTATCGTTATGATAAGAGCAAAAAGTTTAAATAAATAAATGTATAGGGTGTTCCCGGATTTGCGTGATATTATTATGTGGCTTGTGTAAAAGTCAACAGCGTGAAATATCTTATCTCAGAATGAATCGTCAACGTGTAGCGCCAACCCTATGCGAAGAACCCGAAAGTCGTTCTAACAGAAAGTGTAGGTTAGATAATTATTATTAGAGTCTCATTAGAGCCGATTGTCCGACCGGACGGCCGGACGGCTGACCGGACACGGTCACACCTGACCGGACGGTTTGTTATTGGCTATTGGCGAGGCACTTTTTGTGTACAGGGTGGAGTAAGCTTGTGGGAAAAATTATTCGTGAAAAACGTGGCGACGGCTACGTATGTTTGACAGGCGATACCTGTACAGTTGAACAAACAAATAACAAATTGTATTAAATTAAACACCATCTGCAAAATGCGACAGACGAATTGAGATATCTATTCTGCATTATTATTATTATAAGTCATTTAGAAAGGACAATACTAGTTAGTACTAATTAGTACCGTAATCGCCAATGTATGTTAGTATATTTGTTTGCGATTTAAACATTAGTACGAATTAAAACAACCGATTCCAGTTTACAGTCCTCTTTGAGACGGTAATTAAAAGACCGGAGAGACAATATTCATTAGTTTTTTTAAACACAAACTATCTAATAAAAATGCAATTAAATAAATAAATAAATATCAGGGGACAATCTCGCACAAATTGACCTAGTCCCAAACTAAGCTCTAGGCTAGTACTATGGGTACCAGGCAACGATATACATACCTATATAGATAAATACATACTTAAATATATAGAAAACATCCATGCCTCAGAAACAAAATACTCACGCTCATCACACAAATATTAAATTATTAATAAACACTACACGTTACTGAAGTCTCGGGTGAAAACCAATGATATCCATATAAAGTCATATCCTGAAACAATATACGCTAACTCTAGAATCAGCCTGTACATAAAATGCTGAGGAGCCATTGGTCGCACTAAATCAGCTTTTTATTTGTCCGTGCGGACTCCTCGCCTACTACTTTATTATACCATTTCATTATAGATGGTGATCATTTTTATTCACTATCATTTGTTTGACAAAGAAACGACTTATCTGCACACATATTGTTGCAAAAGACAGACCCTTATATCATCTCACCTGGGTGGCAAAAAATTAAGTGTACTTGTACTCTTGTACGTACCTTAAAGAGAACTTAGTATTACTTTTAAAAGATATTTCCTTAGCACGAAAGCACGACCACCCAAACATAATCAATACATTTCCAAACAATCAATCAATCGTCAGTACAGCGCTAATGCAAGTAATGATCCCTTCAAGCAGTCAATATTTTGACTGTTTGACCGCCGCGTAGATATTTTGACTGTTTTGACGGGCAGTCAAAGGGAAAACAATTACAAGCCAATTTATTTTCGAACTTTTAAACAATAAATATTTATCTGTTTGACTGGAGAACATTTAAACATGGTTTTTTAATAAGATCATAGGATTGCTAATAAGAATATTACTTCTACTTTTCCAGGTAAGGGTTCATGAGGTTCATCTCAAGACTGCTACGAAATGCTACGTTGCTACGGCGTAGCTGTGTGACAAAGTCGTAGCGACGCCTACGTCCACTTAACGCAAATAATTAATTTAAGTTCCTATTTAATCTAACTACAGGATGTATTTTACGTGAAATCGAATATTTAGGACCTTTTACAGCTTTAGGTGTTTTAAATAACTACGATTAGTCAAAATGTCACTTTGGTAGAATACAAAATAAAAGTCTACTGCATCCTGTTACCGAAAAAAATGTAACAATCAATTCTTCGTATTTAAAAAAAAACACAAAAATCTAAATACGTAAACGTTCTTATAATATTAGTATAGATCAACGTCATAAAGTGTATATCGTTGTCATTCACCGAAACAGAAGAAACAAATAGTGGGTTATAGCAGGACACAAATAATATGGCGCGCGGATTGAGCAATAATGGACTCTAGGTCGACGGCGTAAGCGCTTCGACGCGCGCCATATTAACAGTGCGCTGCTATCCGTGTGTTTGTTAATGTTTACCTTTTGTGTAAACCTGGAAGTTTATCATGATAGTTGGCATGTTAAAAGAATATGCTTTGTTAAATCTTTTTTAAAGCTATTATTTACTTTCACCTGTCCACTGAGTAACTAGTAAAATTTAAGCAAATTCCAGCTGTCAAATGGAATTGAAATTTTCCACAGAAAGTAGAGAAAACTTATTCACATACAAGCCAAGGACCCTGTCTTAATGTTAAGCCACATTACCTTAACTTGGAGTAATATGGCTTTAATAACGTCACTTCATTGTGACAGGGTTCTGCGATGGTACACACATACAAACAAGAGTTTATCAACCTAACACAACCCCATAATTCGACGGACCAGTTTGACAACTCCAAATGCAGTACAGTAGTGCGATTAACATATATATTTAGAAATTTCGTTTTTGTTTATCAAATGAACTTTACGTTAATGATTTATATTTTAATAATTCATTCTTGACTTTTAAACAAAATACATTAAGTAAATAAAGCATTTATAATTTAACATGTAAATAAAGTTATTACTTAATTAACTTTTAAGTTTGTTAAAGTTGCTGCTGTCACTTTCTTTGCTATATCAATAGAATAAGACGCAACAACTTTAATCAAACTTTAAAAAATATCGACGTACCTGAGTGCGGCCGTCAGTAACTTCTAACTTGCAATATGTTTAAAAGTAGGTACTTAATAAAAAGCAAGAAATAAAAAAATCTTGTAACAAGATACTATTCAGTGTCTTCACACCATTATTTTATTATACAGCAATCTAAAAACCAGACTCTGTAACAAAAAAATAAAGGCGCATCCACACGTGTGTTTGTTTGCGCAGCGAGTGCGTGTCACTAAACGGTTTTATTGTTTTACTGCGGCCATAAAACGCGGCGTTTATTTAAAAGCGCATAATTACTGACAGATATTACTATAAAAACTGTTACGCCACCTTAACTGTCAGATTTGGGTTTCAGAGTTTTTAGTCTGTTTTATACCACTGTGGTAAACAACTTTTAGCGTTTAATAAGCTAATGACTTTTGCTTAGCTTTTAGTTTTAGCAGTTAATATTTTCTAAAGCAGTCGGGATTTAAGATTTTATAAATTCATTTGTTTTTATTTCATACTTTTTTAGTTTTATGTGAAACTCACGCCATCAAGACAAATCTAATGACGTATCATTTATCAAAATCGAGCAGTTGAGTTGAGCGGACATAGGAACGGACATAGATACATACATACTACAAAGATACATACAAACATACATACAGGTCAAACACAACCCTCCTTTTGGGCTTCGCCGCAGTCAAGTAAAAATATGGCACATAATGTAATAGAATTTTCATTACTTATGTAACAGTACTAGTTTTATAATTATCTGTGGTAACAGTAACCCGTATAACGTCTTTGGCTCATTTCACACCACCATTTCACTAGAATAAATTAATCTCAAAATCAGTTTAGTTAGCCGAGTTAATTTATTATGTCGATTACAATTTATTTGCCAACGGACGTTTCCACAAACTTTACGCGCATCGGATTGGGCGCAGACGTTCTATCACAACATCGGACCAATCGGAGCGTTCCTTGGAAATCACTAATTAATCGGCTGTGTATATTAAAACACCACATTCACCTAATAATTTCCTCTTACCAAAACCACAAACTTTCAACTAGTGTTACCTATGTATTGCGCGCTTAAAACAATTCAATTTCAAGCAGTTTTTAACGAAAGCGTCAATGGAATACTAACAGTTTGATATTGTATTGGGTCTTTTTAGTGTAACGATTTGTTTAGTTAATATTTCAGCGCGCGAGGTGCATAAAACTCCTTTCTGTCCACTGAAGTCAGAAGATCATATGTGCAATTTAATTGCCAAAGCAGGTTCAAGCTTTTAATGTTTGAAATAAAGCTTCATGTGTTATAGAAGTTTTAAAAGAAATAAGACGTATTGGCTTTAAGGAGGACAGTTTAGTGCGGCAGAATAAACATTGCTTCCTACGTGCATGATAAAAACCTACGTTCTCTCTGGAAGTAATGCGTAATTTTTATTTAAGTATTTGCTAATTTTAGAAACTTCTCATTCACATTGAATTAACTGTTTTAAAAAGCTTTGTAGTTTAAGTTGTTTGGAACAGAATACGTAATCTGCCAAAGGGTTTGGTGAAAAGTGAATAACTGTTTAATTTTTTATTAGACTACCCTATTTTTGGCACCCTATCATTTATTGGCATCGCATGAACTTTATTTCTAGTTAATAGAGACAATAATTTTAAAATCATACCAATAAGGTATTTTAAATGTCATTTAAGCAATTTAACAGAAATTAGAGACCTGCTCATCATCTTTCATTTTTATTTGTCATACAAACATACTCATTATATAAAATTGTATTTATATTTCAACCAAGGCATTGTTATTAACAAAAAGTTACGCTAACTCTACTGTCAAAATACAAAAATAGTAGATTGTACGACAAGTACATAAAACGCACCATTTTATTTACGCGAGACGTTTATATAAAGTCGAGTGTTAAATAATGGACGAGTTGTACACTCTACTTTTCACTTCAATTGCGAGGAAATGAAACAGCAACATTATAAAAATAATAATAGTAATAAATGCGACGAAATAAAAATTATAAGTTTATGTATTTCATGAAGCTTTATTGTGTACTTTGGCTATTGATATCCTTGCCTTGGTCTTAGAATACTAACGAAACGAAATAAAATAAAGAGGTTATTCTATGAAGTTAAAGTTGTTCGTGTGGCTGTTGGACCGATTGCCTAGGTCTTCGATGAAGATTTTACTTTATGCACTAGAGCATAAGAAGCGACTTTATGTCGCCTACGCACGACATAAAGACGAACTTTACGAGCATGAGAAGTGAAAAAGTAAGTTAATTTGAATACTGGCGTAATATCCGGAAAAACAAATTTCAAATTGTTCGTCAGTTTTAAATTTGGAACGACTCAATCAGTGATGGGCACTAGGCCGCGTTACTTAGCCGTTTAGAAGTCAATTAGCGCGCGGACGGATTTAACCGCGACTCAAACAATCCACCGCACGTGTGCGGGGCGCTCCGGGGCCGGCTCGCGAGTCTGACTCATTAATAATCGGGGTGATTTAATACAATTAAATTGTATGGTCGAGATTAAAAAGTAAACTTTATTTTTCTTGGGACATTAGACAATAATCACGCGCGGATTAGGGAAAGAAGAAGAAACCGAATTAGCTATTAAAAATGCCTTTATTAGGATCTGATTTTTTTTCAGTTAGTTTATTTTTTTTAATAAAGATTTCGAACGACCCAAAAAAGTCTATGAATATGGCCTTTAATGGCCAACTACCCTTGCCCGACTTACCCGGATAATTGGAAATTAAGCAGATTTTAACTTCTATTTTTTGTTTTAGTTACACTCAAATTCGTTGCCTGTCTACCAAGTAGACAAAACTTTAAATTTGTAGTATTCTGTAAAAGTAATTCCAAAATATATGAATAGCTCTAGGTAATAAGTATGTTTATAATTAATCACGCATTATTTTTAATATCATATTGATTCTTTTACGATAATATCCTTTACTGTCATATCGTAGCGAAACAATGTGCGATGTCGTTTACCCAATAATGAATATATAGGCCCATTGAATTTGAGGTTTAACCAGAATGAACCGAGATTTAAATATATCCGATCATAGAAAACTCGTTCACTGGCTTGTAGGAAGCTGTGGTTGTTTAGTATGATGACAGTACTGGAACAAGTACTTATTGCTCTGTTTACTCTGTCCGCGATAACCTCTAAAGAATGACTGTTAACAATTAAACATACAATTTTTTATAATACGTGTAAAAATTACTAGTAAATTGCGTTTTAAAAAGTAAAACGAAGACACGTACTTATGAATACATTATTTTTGGTGTAGTTTGCAAAGACACGTGTATGTGCAGTGCTGTGTGTGTATTTATTTAACCCCCTCACAGTAGAAGTAATGTTTTGGATTTGACACCTTTATCTGTCTGCGTGTCTGTCCTCCCCTGTCATTGCGCAGGACCCATTTTAACGCGGATTTTTTAATTTGTAAAATTGTATCCTAAAGCTAATTTTCATCTTTGTTTCATGGAAATCAGTTGAGCCAATCCAATCGAAAACTAGTGATTAAAATGTTCAATGAATACTTATTTGTTGGCTGTATAAAGTGCGTACTAAAGGTAGCACAAAGCTTCCGACATCGCTTGTAAACAGGTAGAGACATATCAAAAGCTACCGAATGGGCCGACAATGGTCGCTTATATGCAGCCCGTGTACAGCTAAACAAATGTATTTATATGCCTTCGTAGTAGGTACTTTGCCGCATAAAGGTGATTAATAAACGCCATTTCACTCTTGTTTGTTGTAGCTTGTTATGAGTTATGAGAAGGTTATAACGTTAACATGCTTAAAAAGCGATATTGCTCCTTCCTTGGCAATTTATTTTGATAAATGAATTTGTTGTAAACAATGTTGTTGTTGTTGTAAACAATGAATTTTTGATGAAATTTCGACGTAAATAAGTTTATGGTAATATTTTTTTGTTCCAAGCATTTATTCTGTGCCTGGGTTGTCGACACCGAACTAACTAGTCCTCGGTGGGTATAGTTTCAACGGCTGAACGGATTTTGATAAAATTTGGCAGACAGTCTTTATCCTGCTGGATTGACACAGGCTACTTTTTATCCCAAAAATTGACAGTTTCCTAAGGGGAAAAGCGATCAACTTCACTCAACTCCACTTACCATCAATCAGCGTGCTTTAACATACATGCACGAGATATAATTTGACATTAAGGTTTAAGAAGTGTCTCATCCTGACTTTTATTACATTTTATTACTGAGCGATTATAGCTATTTTAATATTTTTAATTTTAAACCTTAAGCGTTAAGTCTTACGTTAGAATATGGAATAGACGTATTCATTTCCCTAGCACCTGTCAAATTGTATCTCGTGCATGCATGCTAAGCCCGCAGGTGGGGTATATCATAAAAAGATAATTCATTAGACACAGAAAGTATTATATTATTTCAGCAATAGTTTAATAACAAAATTAACCGTAATTTCTTAGTACATGTAAGCCATTCTACTAAAGACAAATAATTAGTTCTATTTTCTTTGACGAGTTTAACCCGCGTTGCGATTGGCGGACGCGACTTGTGCGTCGGTCGGGAGTTTAGTCATTTTTGTTTTAGTTATAATAATTTTTTCGAACTCTGTAAAAGTAAATGTTGCAAATTTAATCTCAATACGCAAGTATACTTAAACCAAAAGGTTTGGTACTAACTTTCGGAAACAGGGAGGGGGAGGGGGGGGGGGACTTGTATTTCTGTGGATGACCCTTCCTTGCAGCTTTTCGATAGTTTTACTGCAGATGCCATATTTTATTTTGACCATCATTAATCGATAATAATTAATAATAATAATTCTTCCAATTTTGTGTATTCTCGTAGGTAAAATCATTCTCTCAAACTCCCGGACGGCGCCCCGAGCTCGCCCCAATTTCCTAAGAATTATTTTTCCAACATTCGGGTATTACATTTTATTAGTTTACAAAAGATAATTAACCGGTTTCCTCGAACGGCACACGTGACGTCCACTATAATTATTTAATATAGGTACCTAACACTATTAAACCATTCAAAACTAACCCTTATTCACTTTAACTAAAGTCCACACTAATAGACATCTTCAAACGGTGAATAGTGGTTTTTGTCGCTCCTGGTTGTTTACGTAACGGACGGGTTTATTTATGACGTTCTCAATATAAAGGGACCTTATGGAGAAAGGTAGTTACGCCCTTCTTATTCTTGTAACTACACGAATACTATGGTAACAGTTCTAAAAACGGCGTAACCGCCTGCCTCCATAAGGTCCCTTTATATTGATAACGTCACATTTATGAGGTGTTTTTAAGTTTTTTAAAGTTCCAGTGGTGTTTTTTACGGTGATCTGTAAGCATGTGTGCCGGTGATACTGGCCGGTTGCACTTGTCCTGGCCGTTGCTCGTGTTACCACAGAGTATGGAGGTTGGTTACGGTATTCTCGTTTATGGGGTTGCTTTCTCAAGTTTACGTGTAACATTTATAAAATAGATAACTATGTCACCTTGGAGAGATTGTATTAAGTTATTTATTTGATTCTATTTACGACGGCTTTAGCCAAGTTGCAATAATTTTACTTATTCTTATGTAATGTGAACTTTGCGTTGTAGATCTTGTTTGTTAATTTCTATACCAACCGGCTAAATCTTCAAATTGGCGTTATTTACAGCTGCCAATACACATACTTAAAGGTATTCGCTTGTCCCATCTTAATAATATCGTCATCTTCATGTTTTAAATTACATTTTTCTTGTAAGTGGTACTATGTAGCTATTTGTAAAAGATTTGTAAAAGAGTTTAAAAAAATGTGTCAAATAAAAAAAAAAAACAATAAATATGACGATCATGAAATAAATAATTAGTTTTTTTTTGTTAATTAAGGTAATTAAAGGTGTCTTAAATGCTTAGTTTAAACAACAATACAATACACCATACATTAAGTGGATACACACAGGGTCTGTGAATCAGTACTTTCGTAAGTTATAATATAATATAGCCTATGTCCACCGTTTTGGTGAAAGAATTTTAAAATCGGTCCACGAGTTTTTGAGTTTATTCGTTGCAAACATACAAAAATACAAATCTTTCCTTTTTATAATATTAGTGTAGACAAACGAAATATTAATGGTTAGTTATTAAAAGGATTGTGCAGAGGTGACGACTTTCCATACAAACGGCGATAACGTTTTCCACCCCCTAAATGTTAATCTATTACGACCAAATTTTTATATGTGGTCAGTCGGAACAAAAGCTATGTCTACGGAATTTCTTTACGTTTTTTTCCAATATTATCAATAAATTTCAATTTATTCCCGTTTGATTGTTTTCATACAAAAGTAATTGTGGCCTTAATATCTTAAAAAAACGAAACGTACGTTAGTACTTATAGTTTTTTTTCCGACTGATCACATATCAAAAATTGGTGGAATTCGGTTTACGTTTAGGGTGTGGAAAACGTTATCGCCGCCTGTACGAAAATGCTACATTTCGCTGATGGTTCTGTACTCTTAACATGTATATGGACGACAATATCAAAACATGCGGAACACAGCTTACTTCTTATTGGACTTCTTATAGATAGGGATTTCACATGTTATCCTTGAGAGCTCTAACCCGGCAGCTTACGTGTACATCAACACAGGAAACGTCCTTTGTCCGTCCGTCTGTCGGTAGCAACTGGACTTGTTACAGCCACGTATCCGCTTGCTATTTAGATGTTTGACTTATTGTTCAAAGAATTGTATGAAAGTTGATATAAATGTCTACAGTATACGGTGGTCAATTATTCAGAGCTACATCTTGTATTTTCTCGCTTGTCGCTCAGTGCGTCTCTATCGTTACAGACAAGTTAGAGGGAGATCAGCAACAAACAAATGATGGATAACTTAAATTTTGCGGCGAAAATATATAAATAAATACTTAGAGATCTCATTAAAAAGTATTAATAATAGGCTTTGCCGGGTATGTTTTTCATAATGTTAATTTTATTATTATAGATATTTTACTTTTATATTTAAATATTGTAAAAAAAAAACTTACTGAGAAATATTTAAATGTCTGAATAATAATAATTACCCTTCGAAATCGAACCCGGAACCGCTAGCTTCGTAGGCAGGGTTACTGGGTTAAAATCTTTTTCGTTGCATTGAAAGTCCCCAGGAAATGTGACAGTGGTTGTTTTTGTAGGAAGTAATATTTTATTTTGTTTGATGATGTATTACAATACTTAACTGATTCAAATAAAATAAACATATTATTAGATTAGATGTTTTTTAATAAAGAAAAAAATTACGATCGTGACAGAGTGGAGAATTTCAGTGCAACGAAAAACATTTTGACCCTACTACCAAGTCAACCAAATGTGACGTTCTCAATATAAAGGGACCTTATGGAGGAAGGCAGTTACGCTCTTCTTATTCTTGTAACTATACGAATACCATGGTAACAGTTCTAAAAACGGCGTAACCGTCTGCCTCCATAAGGTCCCTTTATATTGAGAACGTCACAAATGTTCTTTTTACGAGATTAAGTCCTGTTTATCTAAAACTGTGTGTGAATATCGCGAAATTTTATAACAAGCTCATTGATGCGAAGCGGTCTAAATTTGACTCTTAACACTTCTCATATTAGGTTCCTATTTGATGTTATTTTTAAACCAGCTCAAAGAAACAATAGTCCAATCGATCGTATCGCTAAATCCGAACTAGATCTAGCGTCGTTAGATCTCGACGTACACATCCGCCGGCAGCCGAGCCCGACGTTAACTCGCTCTAAACTTATAACTGCTAAATATTTACTCAAAACTACGAGATATAACTAAAATAACAATACTGTGGGGCTAGACAAGCTGCATTCGGTGAAAGTTTACCGTATCACGGCCGACGCGATAGATTGACAGCTTAAAATGTAGGATTTACCCATTTTGACAGTTTTCACATTACGTATTACCTGACTAGTTGACTACTCAAAAGGAGGAACAAGCCGTGGTAGCCTAATGGTTTTGGAAAAAGCCGTGGTCCCAATCCGCACTGGGCCCGCGTGGGAACTATAGCCCAAACCCTCTCATTGTGGGTGGAGGCCTGTGCCCAGCAGTGGGACGTATATAGGCAAAAGGAGGGTAACGTTTTTTGAGTGTATGTATAGGTTTATATGTATGTATGTATCCATGTTTCTTTGTGACATCCTGTAGGCTAAACGACTTGACGGATTTTAAAGTGCGGGTACCGTTGGATTGGTATTTACCCAAGGAGTATATATTATAGGTTATCTAAGAACCTCGTCAGTCCTTATGCTGCTAGGGTAAAAATAAAAAAAAACGGTAAAACAGCGGAATCCTGCCTAAGAAATACCTATTTCATGTGGTTCAGATATATCGCGCTAGCACACACACCTACATGCAGCCTACTAGTACTAGCGGTCATGCGATACGAGTGACGTCACTAATGGGCTCGATAATGGTCCCCGTTCTACACTCGCCACGCTAAAGTTCTAACACGGACGGCATCATGCGACAAGACGCCAAGAAAATGTTTATTAATTAAATAAATAATAACTTTTAGCGGGCGATCTTACAGAAAATTACCCTGTCCCAATAGTATAGGCATAATATTCACTATCAAATATATCGGAACACTAAGGTTCACAAAAAGGTCAGAGATTTTGATCGCCATGTTCGCTCTAATATAGGTATTTGATGATGCCTGTACAATGAGTACTATATAAACGATACACACTTGTACGTATGTATAGAGAAACAGGTGCAAAGTTTTATGTTTAGCAAAGTTTCCAAGACTCAAAAACAGTTTTTTGTGCTCATCAAACAAATGTTTGCCCTCACCGGGAATTGAATCAGGAACAACTAGCTTCGTACACGAACTAGGCAACTACATCGTAAATGTAAACATTGAGCTGACTCTAAACTGAATTAAAAAAGAATAAAATAAGATTTGGGACTAAAAGGAGGGCACTCGGGACGGCTAGCGCAAGTGGTCCGCGAGTTGTATGTTGCTCGGATCTCCCTTTCTAACTCGTCTGTAACGATAGAGACGTACCGAGCGACAAGAGAGGAAATGCAAGATGTGCTAGCCGCTTTGAAATGTAATAAACGATGTTAAGATTTCTCTCAAATCTATTGTCAAAATTAAACAAAATAGAAATCAGCTAACTTGCAGTACGATGTTGGTTCTTCGTCGCATACTCCCATCCAGAAACTCGATCCCTAATACGTGTAATTGCAGATGTCGAGAACTGAAATAATTTATTTAAACAAATACCGCGGGAATTGGCGCAATGATAGCTTTTACTGCTAATGCGCACCGCGTCCGCCGGCACCACTCACGCGCAGGTCTTGGCGTATTTAGGGCTGTATTAATAAACTGATCTTGGCTGAGATGGCCGCCTCAAGACGCGTCAAAAATGGCAAATTATACGGGTCGAGCATCTATTAAACATCATCACCATCTCCTTGGCTTTGTCCCCATCATTTGGGGTCGGCACAGCAACTCCTTTTCTTTTATACATCCACCCATCTCTTTTTTGGTCTTCCTCTTGCATTCATTGCATTTACTTACAGTTAATTTCGTTCTTTCCTTAAATTGCTGAAGTTCAAACATATCGAGGTGGCGGATTATTATATATAAACTATTTTTACGCAGCCGACAGCCTCGTTCGTCAAATTTATTATCAAATTGTTTACGAGATTCAGTCAGAAATAGTCTTGGCAGTGGCTCTTGTCAAGCTAAACTCGAATCGAGCCTCGATTGACAGGGTCTAATTAGTTCATTCTCAATTTGAATCTTCATTTTCCTTGTATTGTCAACAAAAAACAAGGTGTTATGAAGGGTACATATCCCTTCACTTGCTAAACAACATTTCACAAACTGATTCATTTCACAAACAAATCATTTGTCAAACTGCTTTTTTCCGAAACTGTAAATATTTCAGGATTTATTTCAAGACCATCGTGTAGAAACCTAATAGGTTAGGTTAGGTCAGTTTTATAAAAATCCTAAAATATTTACAGTTTCGGAAAAAAGGTGGTTTACCAAATAATATGTTTGTGAAATGAATCAGTTTGTAAAACGTTGTTTAGCAAATGATGGTAAACCGTTAAAAAGAGGTAATAAAAAATATAAGAAAAACAGCAATCAATGTCTAAGGCCGGCCTTACACAATCTGAATTAAGAATCTGAATTCATATTATTAATTCAGAAAGCACGGAATTGCATACAATGTAACTATTATCCACACACAATCTGATTTTTTCAGATTGTGGCTTTCTCAGATTGATCTGACAGAACGCACCTCTTTCCATACATTATCTATGGACGAGCACACACACTCTGGATTCAGATTATGAATTCAGATCAGAAGTTAAATGAAAATTATTCGTTGCTAAGTACTTATTTATTTTGGTATATGCCAACGGTATACCACTACACATTCGCCATTTCGAGCTCTCGCTAATATGTACTTATATTAATAACTTACTAATAAACCTCGGAGAAACTTATTTTTTTGGTGGATAGTTTTTTTTAAGGCGTGGAAAAGGCAAAACGAGCCCACAGGCCACCTGATTATAAGTGGAATCAGACTCGTACACATTTGCAATCTTCTGACTACAATCTCTTTTCGAACCCAATTTCAAGTCTATCGGTTAAGACGACCATAGAACCTACAAACAAACACACTCGCAATATGTACATCAGTAAGGTTTTGGTACAATGATTACCATTTAGACACAGATAAAGTCGGGTTACACCGTAAACACACAGCTCCATAAATGATTCCCTGAAATGAAATTCTTCAGCCATTACTGGAAAGCGTACATTTCAGGGCGTTTCAACCGCCGTCATTAGTGTCACCAAATATATTGACGAAATCAATGACACTACAGCAACTTCTGATGCTGATAGAAACTACATCCCCGGTTCTGCTTCTGTTTACATCGAGTTGCTGGTAGGTGTCATTGATTTCGTCAATATATTTGGTGGTAAACGCCCTGAAATTCACCCTAAAACAACCACACGTCTTAAGGTCTTCACACAAGTGAATGGTGAAGTGTTACGTCTGGTGAGAGCCTATCTCGGAATAGCGCTACTGCTGTTCGTCGGTTTGTTTGGCAGGTGCGTCTGCTGTGGGTGGGCTTCTTGGAACCGTTTGATTACGGGATGGAGCTTTTCGGAGGGGGGATAAGTTATGTAACATACTCGTAGACTATTTGTGACGTTCTCAATATAAAGGGACCTTATGGAGAAAGGTAGTTACGCTCTTCTTATTCTTGTAACTATACGAATACTATGGTAACAGTTCTAAAAACGGCGTAACCGCCTGCCTCCATAAGGTCCCTTTATATTGAGAACGTCACATTTATTCCTTTAAAAATTGAAATGAAAACTTGGAGACTCGGAGTGTTTGTTTCTTAAACTTTAACACTTTTCCCTTTTCGATTCGTTGAGGAAGTATATATTTAACAAACTAAAGTTGCCTCGCTCGCTCGTAGGCACGGAAGGTAGAGGTATCGTGTCGGTGCAACGGAACGCAGTTATGGTTAAGAGAAAGATAGAAGTACATCTAGCTCGCTCCAACCCATACTCCAACTCGTCGACGAATTGAGAGGCGAGTTGTGAAAATTAGTTAGTATTAGTATGGAGGCAGGCGGTTACGCCGTTTTTAGAACTGTTACCATAGTATTCGTATAGTTACAAGAATAAGAAGAGCTTAACTGCCTTTCTCCATAAGGTCCCTTTATATTGAGAACATCACATTTGAGTAAGTAAGTGTAGGTACCCAATTATTTTCAGATCAGATCATAAAATTCATAAAGAAATGTGCACATTTTAGCACTTGTTATAATTTTAATTTTATTACAATTCATGGACTTTTTTTACATAATTACTTATTATTAATTATTGTTAGATACCGGCGTTTCTGCGTTCGCTATCATAGTTGGCTTCCCACCTACGTTTAATGAATTTATCTGCTATGTTTAGTGTTCCCAGTTAATCGATATAAACAGTTTAAATCACATCGATAAAACACAGACAAAACTGTTGGAATCTCAATAAAATGGCGGTTAAACCGTGCGAGCCAGAGGTATTTATTTAAGTGGTTTTACAACCTCGCCACCCGCGGTAAATACGCGCCATTACTGTTACGACAGACCACACAATACCTGGTTCACAAGTTTAATTTAGATGGTGACCCACACCGGCTACCTTTATGAGGAAACAGATTCAATTCTCGTGAAAGTAATTTAAAAAGTGAGTAAGGGTCGTTTTCAAAAAAAAATTACATACTTAAGGGCTTTAATTTAAACAAAACTTAATTGATTCCTTTGTGTAAATAAAGTAACCATATAGTTTGTGTGACTAACTTTCATTACACAAAGATTTTGTTTTCATTTAAACCTGTGCCTGTATAATTTTTTTGAATACGACCCGTAAACGTTTGCACATTTTTTGGTATGAAAGTTGTAAGTGCTGCCACCTTTCATGCATTTTTGACACAATCTAAGTTGTATAGTAAGTAAGGCTATAGTAAGTAAGCCTATTTGACACTAGATGTCGCATTCATAAGTACGCTAGTTGGCAGTAGATGGCACTATTCCAAGCAATACTAGACTAAAGAAGGAAGATTCAATCAATATTATACTCTATGGAAGTATCCATTCAGTATTAATTTAAATTTCAAATGATTCATTTTTACTGAAACCCAAATTATTGGTGATTGATTAAAAATAAAAAATGAAAATAAAAAAATTAAGTACTTTTAAAATACAGTATACTTTACAGCTTCATTGATTTTCAGTTTAGTTTGGAATGCGAGACTACACCTGTGGGACAAATCAATACAGAAAAATGACGTTTGTTGACAGTTTGCCTTTGTTATCGTGCAGATTATTTTCTACTTTTTGGGTCAGGAAAAAATTCCCGTGTATCAATACAGTCAGATTTCATATGGATTATAAGGATGAAACTAGAACTCACACTGAAGTTGTCAGCGTGCCGCCCATCGTGGCGACTTACCGGCTCGCGCTGCAGACTTTCAACGACAAGGCGACTGCCGAAATGTCTAGAAACATACACAAGCTCAAAAAGTTGATGGACCAACTGAGGAGCGAACACCTAGGATTAGAGAGACGACTATTAGAACCTAGTACCTGGAAAGAACCCAACAAGGCACCCTGTACGTACATTCAAGTTTTTCAAAACAGTTCTATCAACATGAGTATTTTTGTGCTTCGGCCAGGGTTCAAGATGCCGTTGCACGATCACCCACACATGCACGGACTGTTGAAGGTAATATCAGGCGCTGTTAACATTCGCAGCTTCTCTGAGTATCCTTTGACGGAGAAGGTTGACCCGATATCATTTGCGTTGCGAGCGAAACAGGAGGCGGCTCGCTTGGCGCAAGGTAGACCTACAAAAAGACGTTTTTTTGCCCAAATTTCTCAAGACCGTGTGTGTAAGGAGAATTCAGAGACTTGTCTATTGACCCCAACTGTGTCAAACTACCATGAGATTGAAGCTTTGGAAATGCCAGTAGCATTTTTTGATATTTTGTCTCCACCATATGATACACTCATAGAAGGCATAGGACCAAGGAGGTGTGGATATTACACAATATCTAATGTAGTAAGCAGTAATGTTGTTGAGCTACAAGAGGGTGCTGCCCCGGATTGTTTCTACTGTGATCAATCTCCATATCTGGGGCCGAAGCTAATTTAGCATTATATTTTATTACTAGACAGCTATTATAAATTGAGAAGATTGACATGAAATTGGTACCTAATAAATTAAAAGTTATTTTGAATCAGTATGGATGCAGTGTCCACTGGTTGACGTGGGCTAGTTATCTATCTGTTATGTACTATTGTTTTTTGACTATAGGCCAATTTTACAAGTTGACTTGATGACTCTAGGCAATAATGTCTCTGAGCAATAAATAGGGAAAATCTAATTCAAACACTGTTTGATAAAGTCCAACCTAAAACTGTTTTATGAAACTGACTATTTTCATAAAATTATGAAATGTGTTATACAATTAACATACTACAAATAGGAAAATAATCTGCCTCCAAAATTTATAGTAACTTAATTAAGAATGACATATGTTCAAATGTTTTGTGCCTTCATTTTATGATACTTCACGCATGGCATCATACTGGAGATATCGTGATTATATAATATAATATAAAAGCTTGTAATTATATTAAATAAGATATTTTCTATCAGTCACCATTAAAATAAAATGTAAGAATACTTATAGTGATGTAAAATTTAAAGTTTAGATGTTACCAATAAGATAAACTGCAATAATGCTTCAATATCTGTCTCTTTTGGACAAATATTATGGCAACAATAAAAGTTAGAATATTTAATAAGTATTACAGCTAATATTTGTTGTTTTTATTTCTGACTTTTCCGTCTGACTGTATCCTATAAGCTGTGCTAGCCTTAATTAGATACATAGAGTTTGTTCATTGAGTATGTATTTGCAAACTGCAACACTATAGTTTGAACTAGTAATTCTGTTCACATTACCAATGTCTGTGAGTGCACAATGCATACTATAATGTGTATATTTTATCACAATTGGCATCTAAACGGCATAAATAAAAACTTAATATTACTCCAGTTTATAAAAGTATCTCCCAAAATTATTACCAAATTTTAGTGACATTCTAGCTTGTGTATTGAGGGTTCCGTTTTAGATATGCTTTTTACATATTTATGTATGTATTTTTAATTACATAAATTCAATATAACATGAAACTTAAATCAAGGCTTTGATTTTAATTCAACTATGGTTCTTTAACATTTCAGACCTTATGCTGACTTAAGAATGGTCGAAATTTTTCTTAGAAGGTATCTCCTATAAATTAACGATAGAACAGGTTGTAGAACTTCGTACAGAGTCCAGCCTAATTGCTTCTACTATTTTACCCGCTAAACTAAGTGAGGTAATACTGCTGGTGAAGTTAATAGTATAGAGGTGGTCCATTTTAGTCTTTAGTATTGGCAACAAATGAATGTGGACCTCAGAGACCACTTGCCTCTAGGTGGCATGTGGGCTTATGTACCTATCTCCGCTATGCAATAAAAAAAAGATAAAACAAAATGTTAATGAAAGTCAATCCAAATTGGATGGTTTATCGCACTCGCCCAATAGACGCACTTACCCCAACTGACCTTATGGCATTAATTTAATGACAATACCAAATTCCACAGAATTGTTGTCACATATCAAAATGGAATCAATTGAAAAAAAAAATTATATAATTTTACACGCATTTTTTAATATTTCTAGTTACAAATTGTACTTTTTTAAGATGAATTTTCTGTCATTTATTTATCATATTTGCAACTACTAACCTGTTATATATGTACTTAACTGTATTACTTGTTTCCCACATTCCTTGTTAACTTGAGATAACTTCGCATCTTCCAATACTCTAACAAAATTTATAATTAATTATGCTGCATAAAAATATTAATCTAAACATCACTGACTTGCACACTAACATATCGCCGGGCACCCTCGGGTCCCATCGTTATTTTCCTTCCCTTGACAATAAAACTGGTTTAGTTATAAACTTGCAGGAGTTACAGCACATATGGGTAAGGCTCAAAATGTTGGGCATGCATAACTCACGCAATTAATTTTTTTATGAAACGTTCCGTAGTGCGACAAAAAGTAGCCAGTAAGGATACTCTTCGTCGCACAACGGAACTTTTTTTCGCCTTCGATGTTTGTATAGTTAACTACGCTTAACTATTTGCTAATTGGGTCCAACTTTCTGAACCTTGCCCATATAGATCTAACGCAAACGGAGCGACGTGGGTGTAACAAGGGTTAAATATATTTTAGGGTTATTCATATATACCGTTACCTAGATATCTAAGGTGTCATATAAAATATAGTATATAAGCACCAGGGTATTGCGACCAGTAGAGATAAGTGAATCCTCCAAGGCTGTCTCTTTTATTTGAAGGCTAATTAAAGTATTTTCTAATTAGGTTATTATACAATATACTCCAGCTTTTTAATTATTATATTATGCAGTGTCGGCTTTATTATGTAGTTTTTTTTTGTAATAATATTGTATACCGGCATTTAATGTTAATATTATTTACAATGCCAACATTCCAATATTTCTGTAATAAATTATCACATTATAATTTAATTATCATCTCAATGAATTTTTGTAACTAATCAAGCAATATAAAATTTACAATTGTAATTTGATCTCTAAAATTAACAGTAATAGAGTTATTATCGTGAAGTAAAATTTTAAGATTTAAATTAACTTGTAGGGTCAACTTTAGCTTAGGTTTTCTTTGTTTTCTGATGGTTTTCTGGATATGTATATATTGTAATGTTTCGTTATAATAAAATATAAAGTTGTTACTTGTACATTTTTCATTTACACTAATATTGATATGTATTACCAAAAGTAATTCAATTTTGTTTTAACAAAGCAAAAGTAATGATGCCGATTAACCTCTGTATTACAACGTCCCTCTTCTCGTCTTTGTACGTTCTATTTTGGCCTAATTTGTCAAATATTCGAGCAATAAAAAGTTTACACCTATGTTTATAAAATCGTTTGTGCTGCCTGACTAAGTCTAGAAAGCTGGAATTTAGAATATTATAGGTTTACCTATTTTCTAATGTAAGCATCCGCTAAGGGTTTTAGGAAATTTCAAATTAAGGGGGAAATGGGAGTGGAAACGTTGTATGAAAGTCTTAACTTATATTAACCGAAGCGAAGCGAGGGCGGGTCGCTAGTACAAACATACATAATGCGCATTCTGCACTTGAAATCCGTTTGACGTCGAGCGCTGTTTTTTATAAACGCAGTAAAGTTTTGTTACAAGTCTTATTGGCGCTATAAACTTACTGTGGTCTCAACATGCATGCACAAGATAAAATTTGACACGGCACCGTAAAAAGTTGTGAGATCTCATGTAAAGCCAAGCCTACATTAGTGAATGTATTATTAATATTAGACATCTTTATTTCAATAATAAGTATATTGACTTGACAATCGCACGGCAACATAATAAATAATAATAATAAAATCGTTTATTTGCCAAAAAAGCGTACCATAATAACTTATCTTTCTTTCTTTGGCCCATTTGAGTGTCCCACTGTTGGGCAATAACTTATCGACCTAATATAAATTAATAAGCGATTTGAAAAGGTATTTCCACGCAGTAGCGCTTTATTCGTGCTGTGTGATTGCCAAGTCACTATACTTATTATATAAATAAAGATGTCTAACATTCACTAAATGTAGGCTTGGCTTTACATGAGATCTCACAACTTTTTACGGTGGAAGCATTGCGAGACTTGACATTTTTGTACATTTTGTTTTTGATGGGATTCTAATATAAGACTTAACGCTTGGTTTAAAATAAAAGTGTCTCCTCCTGACTTTATTACATTTTATTGCTAAGCGACTATAGCGATTTTCACATTTTTATGGCGATTTTATCAAGAGGAGACACTTTTATTTTAAACCTTAATCGTTAAGTCTTACGTTAGAAAATGGAATAGACGTATTGATTTCCTTTGCACCTGACAAATTTTATCTCGTGCATGCATAGCCCGCTGGTGACCATGGATACTCAGAAATACATTTTGACATTCCCAGGTTAAATAAACAACACAAATAGTAATTATTGCTTTTATTAAAAATAACGGAAGCTTAACGCACTCTATGTGAGGAGCAGGTCACCAATCAAAATCTTTCTACTGCAACGTTACAAAGCCTGCTATGGATTAACATTAAAAATAAGCTCTAGGGCGTTTCTACAAGCTTCTTACACCACAAGTTTAGTAACAGTCTTTCAAATATATCCCACTTCCATAAGCAGTCACTTTTGAAACACCCTGTACATAAAATCAAAATTATGACAGCTATAGCCGGTTTAACCTTAATGTTTCCTTGGTTATTTTTTTTTAACCATCTTTAGAATCAATTTTGCTTTTTTACAATAATTTAGTAAGAGCTACCGCGAAGTTAACAATACAATATGGTTTAAGACAAGTGAAATAAGGCCCTTATCTTATGTGGCAAAATCACTCTGACCTAAAAAAAACCAGTCAAGTGCGAGTCGGACTCGCACACCGAGGGTTCCGTATTTAAGTCCGTACTTCAAAAATATACCTTTTTATGTACTTTAATTGTATGCAATAAGGTCCATTTTGACTTGCCAAAATTTTAATACAGATCTTAAGTTTTTTGTCAATTTCTCTAAAACTATAAATTATGAACACTTTGTTTTATTTTTCCCGTAAAATATTAGTAACTATCTATAAGATAGCAATTTTTCAGATTTTTCGGTTCATAAACTTCCAAGATACCCTTTTTCTCCCCTTGGAACGGTCATTTTTTGAAAATTTTTGGTTATAAATCAAAAAGTACGTCACGGAAAATTATAATAAAAATATTTTTGAAATGTGCAGATCGCGCTTGCTATAATCAAATCACTTTCATTTTTCAACCTCCCATTCTAGACCCTAATTAATTTAATTTTTTTTAAGCTAAAAACAGAGGCGGGGAAGCAAGTTATACAACTATGCTAAATTTCAAGTTGTGTAGTTGCTGAGAAAAACTGTTGTGACACACAGACAGACAGACAACGAAGTCTCACGGCTCTCCATAAGGGTTCCCTTTTTACCATTTTGGTACGGAACCCTAATTAAACTTTTAAAGCGAAATAAAAAGCTTTATTGGTTTTTAATGAACTATTGCAGCAAATTTAGCAATTTTTTTCCGAAATTTGTCTCATGTGCCTTATATGTGCTTAATCTTAAATTTTAGGTTAGTTACATTATGTCAAGTAAATTTGAACAAACTATGCTTAAACAAACAAACAAGCTTTAAACAAACAGGTACAATAATTCGGTTCTCGCTACAATTAATAAAAGCAAATAATTAGAAACATTTGTCCCTCTCACACTACAGGCAATTAAGAATTGTGTGAGAGATATTTCAAATTACCTTAACAACAGATACCCACACTCAAAATCCTGCTCCTTAAGACTATAACAAACACAATAATTTGATTGCACACGAAAATCGTTTTAAGATTTGTGGTATATAATGAATGAACTGAAATTTGGGTATAATATTTAATTATTGGGTAGGTATAATTATAATTATTTATATGGTAAATAACTTTTATGTTTGTGTTTGACCAGATATATAAAATATTATGAAGAGATAAGGTCAAGTGTGTCTACGGGGAGAGTGCGCCAAGCTATTCAATTTTTCCCCAAATTTTATGGTTTGGCGAACTTGGCCCATAGGACCCATAGACGCACGTGCCCCATCTGACCTTATATAAAGAGATTGTTAAGTTATAGTTATCAAACACAAAAAATATAAATTAAAAATAACATTATGATTATGTACCTAAATATATTTTTGATTGTTTTTAATGAAAATAAAGAGATGTTCAAATAAAAGCCAAGTTTTATCTGCCTGAAGATAAACCTATTTTTGGTAGTTTCAGTAAATTTGTAAATATTTATTTTAATTATATTTCTGGCCAGTATTTATGTGAACAAGGTACGAGTATATCAATAAGCACCTTTTACATTAGTGATATGATTCAAACCAATTTTGTACTGAATCCAACGTGACATTTTGGATATTGTTGCGTACGTTACGTTATCTCTCACGTATTCGCCGACCTTTTACCACACATCACGTATAATCACTGATAACGGAGATAGACTTGTCAACGCGCGATATAGCCTAATATCAATATTGTCAAAACCATATGACGCGGTTACTTAGTTAATTGAAGATAAAGTATAAACATAAGCTAGGCCAAGAAGCAATACTAATAGTAATGTATGCCAATGTCACAGAATACGCATCTTGGAAGGAGTATATTAGGATCAGTATCATACAGCCTTTAGTGATTATTTCTTAATGTTTTAAAGTGATGGCTCACGAAAGTTACATTTTTGATATGAGACTTGAACAGTGTGATTGTAGTCTTATATTATATAATTTAACCTCGAAGGCCCAACGACGTGACTTTTAACTTAAGTTGAATGACAAGACAATTTTCAGAACTAACGATATTTGACGTAGGCCTTACGAGGTACTAGCGTGAGTCATAACTAGAACCAAATGAACACTCAAACCTGACCTGAACCTGGGTTAGCCATTTCAGTGTTCATTTGGTAGTTTTAAATTTGATTTAAAAAACCGATTTGATTCTTAGGCCACTATGGAACAATGTCAAAGTCACCCGATTAGTGAAATCGTAGTTTCCTACAATTTGCCTGGTTATGCCACTTTTAATCCCATAGTGACACAGAAATCGATATGGTGGATTGCACAAGCTCGAAAGAAATAAAGAAAAACTTTGAAGAACATTTAATAGACGTAAAATATGAACTGTGTAATTGTTACATAAATAGCTTCCAAATAAATTTAACATTTTTAATTCAATTCAATTCTTTATTGCTTTTTCACAATGGCATAGCTTATTTACAAAAATAAGTATTACACTATGAACCCTGGAGCCTGGAGGGCACAGCAACGTTAGGTGAGAGGAGGGCTTATTGTTAAATTTGTTAAAGAGCATTTAACAATACTAAAGCTCCAGACTACTAAAAACATGTCGGTAACTATATTTTTGCATATTTGTGTATGTTTTTCAATTATTCTATTAACGTTAAATACAGAGAAAATAAGTTATCGACGTTATCTACAGCATAATTCATTTAAGGCCAAACAAAATGAAAAATTAAATGCCAAGTGTTTTTTTTCAGTGTACTATAATAATTGCCATTAAAAACATTTAAATTCCCGTCTAATTTGGAAGCTATTTTATCGATAGATGAGTGATACAAACAGATTCGTTGATATAAAATGCAATATGAATTATTATCTATATCACAAAACAAGATTCATTTCTATCGGCGATGACCAAACAAATACTAAAAATAATCAATTAAGCATAAATTCAATTCCAATAAGATCGATAAAATATATTTCTTATCGACACAATGGTAATTTATCATACATGTCACTCGGGTCTGTTTACTTTTAAATCGTTTATAAAAAAACTGTGACGACGCTCTTATTAAATAAATAATAGTCACGGTTTAAAAAATGCCGAGTCACCATATAACCTTATCGAAAAACCTTGATGAAGTGACCGCCTTGAAGCTGACATAGTGACAGGGTTCCATGGTGGCTCAACCATTTAGTTGCAAGATGGTACCTACACTAGAACAAGACCAGACCCTTTTAAAACCAGCATAACACAAGTACTAGAATCAAACAATTGATTTTTTACTAAGCATTGGTCATTATAATATACTTACTAAAAATGTTTAAAAATAATTAAAACTCTTTTGTAAAATCCTCTACTGACTTAACTTAAAAATGCTGACTTCGTTCATTATACAATTTTAAATACAGCTACAGCTATATTTTAACCCAATAAAGTCACAGTGAATTAGCAACCTATACACGCTTGTAATACTCAAATTCGTTTAACACGATAAAGTTTAAGAAGAAATAATAATTGGTCCTTCAAAAGTACAATTCACGTCTAATAAAATCTGATTATTAATTTAAAACTGTTAACTTTTTACAAAATATTCGACAGATCAGTATTATGGTCGTTTCTATCGCGGTAGATAAATATGTGACGTACTCAATATAAAGGGACCTTATGGAGGAAGGCAGTTACACTCTTCTTATTCTTGTAACTATACGAATACTATGGTAACAGTTCTAAAAACGGCGTCACCGCCTGCCTCTATAAGGTCCCCTTATATTGAGAACGTCACATATGGATAAAGCATCCGTCAGTCTCGCACTTACCTATGAAAGCCTCTATAGGTTAGACAGTGACAGGTGTTTTATCTATAGGTTAGATAATGACATGTGTTTTATCCACATTTATCTACATCGATAAACACGACCACAATAGGCTCGCAGTTAACGTTATAAACAGTATTACTATTATTATGGTTCACGTTAGTATGACTTAGAATATAATTTTTAAATACAATTTAAAAATGCTATTGATTATATCCCTCTCTATCCAACTTTGAAAGAGTACGTGGCAGCTACAAAGTTCACTTGGGATCAAAAATGTTTAGAAAGGTTTTATGTCTATTTTAAGATTTAAATTCGGTGTTAAGGGTTAGCATAAAATTACTATCTAAAATTCTAACATGTCGATTATTCATCTACTTAAACTAGTAATAAGGGCAGTGAGTAGGTTATTGTACCACAGTATCGCAACAAAAGTAACTAGAAAGCTAAACAATAATGAGCAGTATCACTACATAATTAAAGTATATTTTACTGATTAAAGTTGGATGCTATTATGCAATAAAAACTTCAATTTTCGTCGTGAAAATCTTGATTCAAGGTGCAAGACTGTTAAAATCGTTTGGTTTGACGGAAATAAATTGGCATGCAATGAAGAAATACAATCCTATTTCTACAGTTCAACGTTTTTTATCAACCAACGTGAACACCAAAAAGCTTTTTTATTAGTAAACTAAATTAAAGTCATTGCATGACTATTCTTTTTATATTCAGGTTTTTTTTATTAGTAATTTATGAGCAGAATTTCTTCTGTCTTTCAAATTTGAGTAAATTTCCTAAACTACCGCATTCAAAAATATGGGCAAGTCCGTAATTCTATGCCGTATCTTTATGATTAACAGTCCAAATTTAAACTTAACATGATTTCCCATTCTTCACATTATTCCCATTCAATAAAACACCGTACCGCGTATTGAATGCGTCTCGGCAATTTTAGCGCATCTTTGGAAATACGAATAAATCTACCGCAAGTTGGTAGTTCGGATGGTAACTACGCAAACCCGAAGCGCATTGTTTTCAGGGTATTCTGCCAGTTCGTCAATACTAGAGCGGAGAGAAAGAAAACGACCAATCAGAGCCCTTAGCCAAGATGCCCATCGCTAACTAGCGTTTCTATTCGTTTCGTTTTTAAACCAATCGCGTCACTGGTAGATCACGTGACTCTCCGTATGACGTGATCTACCAATGACGCGATTGGTTTAAAAACTAAACGAATGGAAACGCTAGTTAGCGATGGGCATCTTGGCTAAGGGCTCAGATTGTTCAACAAAATACTACAATCTATTTGGGCGTTTTTAAAGCTTCATTGTTTGTTCGCTAAATGGGCCCAGACAATTCGCCCTCTTCAAACTTAAACGGTTGCAGAAATAACAAAAAAATATGGATTGACGTAAGCTGTCGTGCGATTGCCCATATCATACATTTTGACAAATATCTTCAATCATTAGCTTGTGTAATGCAACTCGGCTAGCCCTACTCTGCTTGAATGGAAACGCTACCTTTTCTGACAGTCACAATTAGATTTGACTTAAATATTTTCAAAGGTTCCTAAGAAAAGATGGGCAGTAGATAAATACAGAATTTTCTTCACCTCTATATAGGATTACTGCCGCACTCAGAGTCGTCAATTAAGTTTTAAGTTTCATTAAAGTAGCTGCTGTCACTGTCTTTGCTATAGCAATAGAATAAGACGCAGCAACTTTAATGAAACTTAAAACTTAATTGACGTCTCTGAGTGCGGCAGTTAGTCATACCCATTTCACCTTTTTCTATACCAACTGGTGCTCATCAAATGCTTTTTAATAGATTGGGGAAAGCACATCTACTATTAATAACTCTTAACCTAATACAATTTTTGAAGTGTCTTAAAGTCCCTCTTGAACAAACAGTGATACCCAATATTTTCGGATACTTTTTCGTTTTAAAAAATATCAATGGTAGACGCACTTTCCCTATAGACGCACTTGCCCTAACTGACCTTACCCAATATTCACACTTAATTATGTCCGTTCCCACAATTCAAACCGCGGATGGGTTAGGTTTGCCATTCAATTAAAAATCAAGTCAATAAATACCCATTTCACCTACGTCTTCACCGAATGAGTGGGCATAAAGTACCCTTTAGATTCACGCCCAGTTTTAGTCATTCATCTCCCAATATGTGTCAGTGATTGCTGGTGGTTTAGGCGAGCGAGGGTCGGTCGCCGACTCCGCCCGCTAGGTCGAACACGGCTTGCGCCACTTGCGAGGCGAGTCTGTCTGCCGCCTGAAAACAATGATAAGTATACTAATAATATGTGACGTTCTCAATATAAAAGGACCTTATGGAGGCGGGCGGTTACGCCGTTTTTAGAACTGTTGCCATAGTATTCGTATAGTTACAAAAACAAGATGAGCGTAACTGCCTTCCTCCATAAGGTCCCTTTATACTGAGAACGTCACATATAGTAATGTTGTGGAAGTTGGGACGGTAACTCGGAAAAAAATCGGCCAAGTGCGAGTCGGACTGAGACAGTACCATCGCACAAGACAAGAGATACAGCGATTGTTAAGCTCGAGCAAAGAACGCCGAAAAAATCAAGTTTCTTGTATGGCCCCTTTAATTTAATTAAATAAATATAATTATATTATAATTAAATTAAATAACAATTTCACTGTCTACCATTACCGTTCATGAGATACAACCTGCTGACAGACAGACGGACGAACGGACGGACAACGAAGGCTTAGTAATAGGCTTTCGTTGGTACCCTTTTGGGTTTCGATGGTCTCAGTGGAAGACCAGCGCTGGCTTCTATGCCAGCATTATGCTGAACTGAGGGCTTATTGCCTAACGCACTCGCGATCGCGATCGCTTTCATTTTTGACAGCTGAAGGCAAGTCTGCCTACAAAATGAAAACAATTGGTCCACTTTCAAGTCGATCGCGATCGCGAGTACGTTAGACAGTAAGCCTGCTGGAACCATTTCGTGACATAAGGCCTTTATAAATATAATATATTTAAATGTCACGAATAAATGTTTTTCTTTCTTCTTTTTTTCCTTTGGGTACGAAACCCTTAAAATACTCTAAAAATACTATCCTCCGACAACAACACGAGTAGCGGAATCCCGGGGCATATCCATATTAAGTATATCATTTAAGGTCGTTAACCCCATATCATACTACCTATTCCGACAACTGCTTATCATCATAGCGGCTAGCACTAAGTATTTTCTCTCTTGTCGCTCGGTAAGTCTCTATCGTTACAGACGAGTTAGAAAGGGAGATCCGAGCGACAAACAAGTCGCGGACCACTTGTGCTAGCCGTGCAGATGGCCTGGCTCTTGTCCTATACCGGATGTGAAAAAAATTCGCCGATCTAGTCTCTTCAGATTATGATATAGTACAGTTCGCCATCAAATTTATCTGTACATATCATAGTGGTCAAAAATATCTGAACATGCACTCTAACGCCTTGACAATAGAGTCGTGTTCAGATATTTGTGAGCACCTTGTTTGCTGCAATATATGTATATGATGGCGACTGTACAAAAAAATAAGCAAAAAAATAGTACAAAAGTTGTCAAAATTTTTGACCCATAGGTGCGTCAACGATAGATGAGAGGTCGGGGTGTTCAGGTCCTCACCTCCTGCGTGTCGGCCTCGGCGTAGACGCGGACGACGTCCTCGGTGCCCGAGGCGCGCACGAAGGCCCGGCCGGCCGGCCGCGCGCCCGCCAGCTCCTCGATCCGGCACTGCAGCCCCTCGGGCGCCGTGCACTGCCGCTCCGCGTCTGTTGTCGTTACTGCGTTTCGGTCCTGGGGACAACATCGGTAATTTTAAAGTGTTCACACAGTTTCTGTATCGAGTTCGACTTTTTGTATTGTTAACCCCCGACGCAAAAAGAGGGGTGTTAGAAGTTAAACGTGTATCTGTGTGTGTGTATCTGTCTGTGGCATCGTAGCTCCCAAACGGATAAACCGATTCTGATAAGTTTTTTTTTGTTTGAAAGGTGACTTGATCGACAGTATTATTTAGCTAAATTTTGTAAAAATCCTGATTTTATCGGGAGTTTTTACCTATATAATAGTTATTAATTATAAAATAAGAGATTCAAGTACAGTCACTTAGTACAGTTAACATTGTCAGCACAGTCCCGTCATAATATAACTAATAATTATTGTTATGAATTCACAATTAATTAACGTTATTTTCGAATGCCGTGCCAGGCTGTGATAAATAAAGGGTTTCACTATTTTTATCTGCACAGTTATAGTGCCTATATTCCAGTATGGCTTAACCAATATTGCTTTAATATCATTCACATATTGTCGAAGTTATGACAGCTTTCATTTACTTGAGAGTAAAAGTTGCCAAAACAGCAACCATATGATAAAATATCGACGAGTTGCCGAGTAACTAGTGTTGATAATGATGGGTGTAACTAAGTAACTAGGTAACTATGTAACTAAGTAACTAGTGTTACTAAGGTAACCAAGTAACTAGGGTTACTAAGGTAACTAAGTAACTAAGGTAACTAAGTAACTAAGGTAACTAAGTAACTAAGGTAACTAAGTATCTAGTGTTACTAAGGTTACTAAGGTGACTAAGTAACTAGAGTTACTAAGGTAACTAAGTAACTAGGGTTACTAAGGTAACTAAGTAACTAAGGTAACTAAGTAACTAGTGTTACTAAGGTAACTAAGTAACTAGGGTTACTAAGGTAACTAAGTAACTAAGGTAACTAAGTAACTAGGGTTACTAAGGTAACTAAGTAACTAAGGTAACTAAGTAACTAGTGTTACTAAGGTAACTAAGTAACGAAGGTAACTAAGTAACTAGTGTTACTAAGGTAACTAAGTAACGAAGGTAACTAAGTAACTAGTGTTACTAAGGTAACTAAGTAACGAAGGTAACTAAGTAACTAGTGTTACTAAGGTAACTAAGTAACGAAGGTAACTAAGTAACTAGTGTTACTAAGGTAACTAAGTAACGAAGGTAACTAAGTAACTAGTGTTACTAAGGTAACTAAGTAACGAAGGTAACTAAGTAACTAGGATTACTCAGGTAACTAAGTAACTAAGGTAACTAAGTAACTAGTGTTACTAAGGTAACTAAGTAACTAAGGTAACTAAGTAACTAGTGTTACTAAGGTAACTAAGGTAACTAAGTAACTAGGGTTACTCAGGTAACTAAGTAACTAAGGTAACTAAGTAACTTGTGTTACTAAGGTAACTAAGTAACTAAGGTAACTAAGTAACTAGTGTTACTAAGGTAACTAAGTAACTAGTGTTACTAAGGTAACTAAGTAACTAAGGTAACTAAGTAACTAGGGTTACTCAGGTAACTAAGTAACTAAGGTAACTAAGTAACTAGTGTTACTAAGGTAACTAAGGTAACTAAGTAACTAGGGTTACTAAGGTAACTAAGTAACTAGGGTTACTAAGGTAACTAAGTAACTAAGGTAACTAAGAAACTAAGTAACTAGTGTTACTAAGGTAACTAAGGTAACTAAGTAACTAGTGTTACTAAGGTAACTAAGTAACTAAGGTAACTAAGTAACTAGTGTTACTAAGGTAACTAAGTAACTAAGTAGCTAAGGTAACTAAGTAACTAAGGTAACTAAGTAACTAGTGTTACACTGTATGTACCTGCACGGTGACCTTGAGCTGGCGACACGGCAGGTCCGCGTAGGCCTCCATCCAGCCCCGCGCGTCGAGCCCGCGCGCGCACAGCACGGTCTCTACGAGGAACAGGTCGGACAGGGCGTCGCCGACGGTCTCGTTCGTCATGTCGATGAAGTCGACTAGTAGTTGGGCGGCTTTACGCTGCTCTGGCTCGCTGGAAACAAGGAAGTAATAGTAGTTTATGTGACTGGTGCATAATGAGAGGCACTAAAATACGAGTATGTGTTTATGAAACGAGCCGATAGGCGAGTTTCATAATAGCATCACACGAGTGTTTTAATGCCTAATTATGTACAGTTACATACACTATTTTATCTACATACATATTATAAGCTCTCTATGATGTGTTCAGGAACCGCATGTTACGACCGGCATAGCCGGCATTGATCAATTTATTAGAACGTCAAAAATGGCGGCAGCAGTAGTTTTTTTTTAATTCAGAGACAATCTAGAGTCGGCCCTACTATCATATCGTTGGATATCAAATTATCAAGTAACATACGAGATTTGTTAAAATTGTATGCAATTGACATTTCATTTCGAATTAAATGTCATCTCGAATGATATTAGAATTGGGGTAAAATAAAAATGTTTTGTTTTTCAAAGATGTTCGAAATTTGAAACTCATAACTTTATCAAATTTTATATCGTTATGAGAACATTATATTACCGCTACAGATAACAAAATTATCATAGTAAAATTGATTGTTGTAATGCTGGTCATTGCCAACGGATTCTGAACGCATTATAGAGGACTTATGATATGTGTGTAGATAAAGTTCTTAATACTAGTTAAATATACAAAATGTACAGTAGAAAAAGACATCGCTAGAGAGAGATGTAATGGATGTGTAATGATAATACTTATTCTTAACCTGACTAATGTTATAAATGTAAAAGTGTTTGTTTGTTTATTTGTTCCGTCTTCACCTGATCGATGTGAAATTTGGTACAGAGATAGGATTTTATTCCGAAAATTCGGATATATCCCAAGGGAATAGCTCCGTGTACAAATGTGGTGAATAAATACGACATCGTTTTACGTCGGATAAGTTCGTATCTTGCACAATAAGCTGCTATGGGTAACTGAGGCTGAATGAGAAAGTAAGGTACACGGAGTCGTAAGGTACACGGAGTCGCAAGGAACAGCTAGAAATCAACATATCTCTGCCCGATTTCAACATATCTCTGCCCGATTTCGCTTCCGCGTGTACCAGGGCCACATAAAATGTGAGAGATTTAAACGTAGGCATTGCACTGAGGCTGTACTGAGGCACTAGGTGACCAATCGGGGTCGATATCGCGTAAGAAGAGAAAGTAAACGCCCATTGATAAGAGGGAGATGGTATAGCGTTTTAGAGTAGTAAAAAGCATTTACTATTATACTAGAGCAACAGTTTGAGATAAATACTGTAACTGATTTGTGACTGTGTGCGTGAGCAATAAACACGCAGTTTTATTTGTGTGACAGTGTGACAGAAGTTGACCGAAATACACTTTGTAGCCGACTTCGAACACTGATGATAAACGACAATAAGAAATGAATCAAACGAGTCCAATCTTGACGGAACTACTACCATTGAGGAGTTCCTACGGTCACGTTTGGTACCACATTACCATATTGTGTACCGTGTGTGTACCGTGTCCAATCGTTTGAGGAAAACCGTCTCACAACATTAGACGTCAAACGCCAGCTACGCAAAGAAAGACCCAAGCCCTCCTACACGTATACTTACAATGCCTCTGGCCAACTCTGCTGCCACACGTGTCGGAGGGTTTTCAAAAGTAAATTTGGATTCGCTAGCCATATTCGAGCCCATAATAGGCAAAGTCATTTTAGTCCATAGTTTCTAGCAAAGGGCCGCCGTCATCGAAATTATATATATATATATATATATATTGTATTGTCCTAAAATAGTATGTTGGTATGAAAAATTTCACGTCAATTCAATGAATGTATTTAGATGTAACGGCAGACTAAACACGAGGGTCTAGATTTATTTATAATAAACTAGCTTCTGCCCGCGACTCCGTCCGCGTAGAAGTCGTTTATCGCTGCTCCCTCGGGAACTTTTAAATTTTCCGGGATGAAAAATAGCCTATGTGTTAATCGAGAGTAATAAACTATCTCCATTCTAAATTTCATCCAAATCCGTCCAGCCGTTGCAGCGTGAAAGAGAAACAAAATAACACACACACAAATTTTCGCATTAACTTTTCTTTAAAGTTTGGGAGTTCATCTCTGCCTGCTTTTGCTTCCGCGTATACCAGGGACACATAAAATGCGGGAGTTAGAAACGTAGGCATTGCACCCAAAGTGCAATCGGTGACCTTATCGGAATCGATAGCGAGTAGAAATAGAAAGCAAACGCCCATTAAACAAGAGAGAGATAAGATTACGCTATAGAGGAGTAAGACGCATAATTATATACTAGAGCAGTGCTTCCCAACCTTTTTTCGACGAAGGACCATTTCGATCGTTTAATTGTTAGTGGGGACCACAAGATTCAAAAATAAAAACTTTAATCGTAACTATTGACAATACTGAAAGCTTCATAAAATTCCTTCTAACCGCCATAATTTCACTATTTAAATGGGTTTTAAATTAGTCTAGTGTCTCTGTCGGATTTGACGTACGACATGTCAATAGTAGCCCGCTAGAGCCATATTTATTTATAAATAAGTAATCTGGGGGCACGGCAGTGGTTCCGTCAAGTCAAACAAAAAAAGACACGGCCGTACCATCCTTTTCCCGAAGTTTGGAAAAATCTAGAAACCTAAATTTTCAGTGACCGAAAGGGCATTACATAGATATATTTCCAAATTACATTAAATTTGAACCAGTAGTAACAACAACAGTGGTAACAACTTGTAACAAGCATTGCGAGACTTGACATTTTTGTACATTTTATGTTTTTGATGGGATCTATCTTTACTTACCCGTCTCGAGCGATCTTCCTAATGGCGCTCTTGGCCTTGTCGCTGTACACGACGGTGCCGTGTCCGTTTGCCTCGAAGTACACGCCGATGTCGTACGACAGCGCCGCGTGGTGTAGATGCTTCACGCCCGTCTTGACACACGACACGGGCACTTTCTGCGGATAAATAATGTTTTTGGTTGATATTACTATAATACGACCTTTTAGGTCGCGGTGACCTAACCTACTAAGCTCAATGGAAAATACGAGGTAAGATGTTTGGTTACCTGTTACTGTACGACGAGTAGGTACATCAATATTATAATTGAAGGGAAAATCGAAGGAAAAAAGAAAACAGGGAGACCAAGGAGAGCATATAAAACCAACCACCAATTGAAAGAAACAGTAGGCGTCGCGCCGTATCAGAGTGTTAAAGTTAAGGCTTGAAATAAAACAAAATGGGAATAATTCCACGTACAAGAGCGTAGCTCGTAATTGAATGATGATGATGATGACCTAAACAAGATACCTCGCGTTGTGCCGAACTAAATAGGGAAAAAACACGTCACACAATTGCGTGTCGAATTCGACGACACGGGGGTAGGTATATTCGACGTCAATTCGACGTCCCCACGATCTGCCGTATAGTTGCAGTTACTCATTTGGTAGTATTTGTAACGTAATTATTTCCCCTCCATAATCATAATGGGGGTGTAAATTAATCAGGTTTCTATTATGGAAGAACTCAAAGAAGATTTAATCTAAAAATTACCATACTTACAATTTAGGACTTTAGTATATCATAGTGAGACATCGGTGACTGTCTGTCCGTAAGTCACGGCTGTTTTCGTAATAGTCAAGTCCTCACCAGGTCTTCGGTGATGTACTTCGTAGACGCTCCGTTGGCGTACGCCGTCTGTACGAGTCCCAGTTTAAGGTCTGTAGCCTCACACGCCTTCAGCAGTTCTGTGATGTAGCTGGCCAATAGCGTAGCGATCCTGTCGCCGTCTAGCAGATTCATCTTGTTCCTGCCAATCAGAATGCGTTGTTACTACTGACTTGGATGAAATTTGGCACACAGATAGCCCTTAGCCTGGATTGACACATAGTGTACTGTTTATCCCGGAAAATTGGATAGTTCTCGAGGGAGATGTAATAAATAACTTCTACGCGGACGAAGTCGCTAGCTAAGCTCACATAAATTCTACATATAAATGTAATGAATGTAAGTCTAAAAAATCTATATTAAAAAATCCGACTGCATGTTTCCATATAGTAGTATATATAAAATAATTTTTGATATTTGTCAGGCGTAAAACGAGCTAAAGTAAAGCAAAGGTTTAATTGCTGCTGGGGTATTTTTTTTAAATTATTATTATTCTTTACTAGCTTTCCGCCCGCGACTTCGTCTGCGTAGAGTCGGTACTTTAAAATATACCCTTGGTGAAATAATTTTTTAAATCGGATGTGTAGTTCCGGATAATTACCTCTTACATTCAAACAAATTTACAAACTTTTACCTCTTTATAATAATTAGTATATATTATCGTTTTAACGTTATGAAGTGCAAGCAAATATAAGTCTAAAAAACCAGTCCTTTCAGTTCTGTGGTCTTAAATGAACCCGCTCTTGTATACGCTTCCGCGTTTACCAGGACAGCATAAAACAGAAGATACAATATGGACTTAAGTGCGCTGTTGTGTCCCAAGTTTTGGCACGTGGTTTACGTAGAACCTAATCATATTGAAATATATAAGCTTCCACGAAAGTAGCTAAGGTGCTTAGTTTAGGGCTAGGGCAATTTCTGTAAGATTGTTCCTTGATAATCATTTTTTTTGACTAACAAACAAACAGCAAGCTTAAAAATCCCGACTGCATAAGGACTGCATGCATGGTTTGATAATGTCGGCCATATACAGGTGTCCAGGGATAAAGTGCACAAACGAATAATGGTAAAACTACATGTATTTTGTCACGAAAAATAAAATTGAATAATTTTGCATGTAACGACACCTCATTTGTCGAAATCAATATGGAATTTCAATTATCACCACATCACACATTGTCGCTACATTGTTGGCAACATTGTGTAGTCTCGTTCAAATATTTCATTGGACACGTTGGTATTCCCTTCCGCGTTTACCAGGAACGCATAAAATCGAAGAGCATCGTATTCAAACTAGGTCATAGGTCAGTTGCAGTAATAACAATGAATGATATCGTGTCAGCCACTTTGGTTTATAGTTCTACTATTTCCTAGTCATTGGCTGGTTACGAGGGTCAGTAGTATATTATTGGGAGTTTCAGAACACATTTGTGTTCTGAAATTCCCAATAATATACTACTAGGGTCACACTGAAAGTTTCTAGAACTGGGTACTTACGAATAGTAAATAAAAAAAATGGATTTTGAAAATAGAACTCTTACTCATTCGAACTAGGTATAACGTAATCATTTTGTCATTCGTATTTTTAAATTGGCAACTATTTGAAAATCGAATGTTTTACATCGATCGAAGTGAATCCTCGTGAAAATATTCGTGCAATTATTTTTTATGATTTTCGTCTTGGTCTCAGAAAGTTACGAAAAGGAGCGTCCTCACTTAGAGCATTCTTACCCGACCATTTGTAAACGAGCAATAATTTCAATAATTAATAAGCTTTGTACGCTCGGCTCAACGTCCACACTATTCGAATATTCGACGCCGAATGCTCGTTACACGCGAATGCTCTCAGTGAGGACGCTCCTATAGACTTCGATTGGGGTCTCATGATGAAGTTCCATCCAGGGCCGGACAGGTTATTACGCAACTATTGGTTTACAAATAAGAAGACAGTTACTGATGCAGAGTTCAACACCATCAACTGTTTGCCAGTTGTTTAAAAAAAGAAAGAAAAACGACCTCGCGGGATCCTGCTTCATCACGACAAAGCGGCGGGCCGCTCACTGCCAGACAAAAGATGCAATATTTAGAGACATCGGGTGTTGAAGTATTAAGTTATCCGCCATTTAACACTAACCTCGCACCTTGCGCCTTATATTTATGCCCAAAAACAAAAGATATATTACGCGGAACGCGATTTCCGGACGCCGAGAAAGCAGTGGCTGCATTTGATAAGACCATAGAAGACGCCCATAAGGAACAGAGGGCGAAATAATTTTTACTGTGATTTTAACGAATGAAGCGGTTCATAGAGTGTAAACGGAACCATTGCGAAAAACAATAAAACAAAAATTAAGTTGCTTCTATGTTCAGTTTTTGATTTTCTAAAGACTTTCAGTTTGGCCCTCGTATCTCTATCGCACTCGCACTCTCATCTGGCTATATATCATCGTTTCATAATTTATTAAAACTGGCTTCTAAGTACTTGCGACTTCACGGCCAATGATTATACGGTGTTGGTGTAATCTATCTCCATTGCCATCCAAATCCCTTTAGCCGTCTTAGGTCGGTGTTCACCAACAGTTAAACAGGCAATTAGAGGTCTGACGGCTGTCAAAATGTATTGACTAACAGCCGATTAGGACTTAACAGTCCGTTAAATTGGTTGGTGAACTCCGACATTAGCGTGAAAGAGTAGCTAACATACTCTTAATTAATAAAACCTACTTTTGTCGATAAACAAAAATAAACTATATTAATCACTAGCGAACCGCCCGCGCTTCGCTCCGGGTCCTATTATATTACAGCCTCCTTTCCCGGGAATCAAGCTATCCCCGTACTACCAAATTTCATCTAAATCCGTTCAGCCGTTTTCACGTGATGCGCGTTCAAATAAACAGATTTACAGCTTTATTATATGTATAGATAATAGATAGATAGATGTTTATAAAATACGATCCATTTTTTATTTAATCGCTGATTCAGTAAACTATTAATCTAAACATCCAACGTCACCTACCGCCAGCCACCATTGCTCGCGTATTCTTCCGCGTTGACTAGGAACGCATAAATCAAATGGGATAGAGGGAAGAGAGAGGGATGGATAGCCTAGGAACGCCCACAGAATACACTAGGTGACTTATTTCTACTGATAAATCGATAGCACCTTATACAGGCGGCTCCAAGTTTACAAATATCAAAATTGGTTCAGCAGTTTAGCCGAGAAGAAGCAAACAGATAACTCGCTTTTGCATGTGTCCCGAAAACTTTGTATGAAAATTAGCTGTTTGTTGTCGAAATTGTACGACTAACTTCGTAACAAAATTTCCTTACAAAGTTTTGTGGACAATATTAGGTCTAAAATTTGTACAAACTTTCTATAAAAAGCCCATTTTTTATGATGATACAATAAAAAAATATTTTACTTTCACGGCAGACTCTGCCCGATTTTGCTTCCGCGTTTACCAGGGGCGCATAAAATACATGAGATTGAAACCTAGGAATTACACCCAAACTAGGTGACCTATTTATCGGGATCGATATGAAGTAGAAAGAGACCAAATGATAATATAGTTCGTTTCACAAGTTTCTACGAATGCTTCGAATGGGTAAATTAAACTGTACGTATGTAAAATAAATACCGATTTTCAGTTTAAAATTCGAACTAAGTTTAAAAAGACGGCACTCACACAGTCATACGTGACATTAATTTCGTTCGTTTCATTCATCGGTGCTCTTATGAAACGGCCTATAATTATCACAATGGCTAAAGTAATCCCAAAATGAGACAGATATTAGATTAGATTGTTGCCGTGGCAGTGTTTTCGCGAAAAGTAATCGCAAAAGGTGTAGACTAATGTGTAGGTGTAGATTAGTCTGCATCACGTAGAAAAACACCTAACTAAACCAAGTTTAAATTTAAGTTTAAATAATAATAGGGATTATGCATGAATTAGTTTTTTTGCTTTATTTAAAAGTCATTCATGTAACAAACAGTAGAGAAAATATTTTTCGAATAACTTTAAAAATAACGAAGATATAAGCCATTAACAATTTGTTTCTATCTCTTTCTACCAAAACAGAATTGAACATGGAGTTTATATGGCCGTAGTGCCCGCTGACGTCACAGTACATGTCGGATCTCTATGTCTAATTAGTAGTTTTAAATGAATATGTTATCCGTATTTTTGGCAGATTTAAATTTTAATCTTTTTCTTTTTGCCACCTCTTTTACGGTATTTTCATAATTTGTTAAGAAAAGCGGTAAAAAGATTTCATACGTATTCTCAATATTTTAATCCCAAAATTCCCTATTCGTAAACAAGATCAAAAACGCTAACGATAACGATGTTCGAAAACTGTCTAAATGGGATTGACGTATTGCGTCGGCTGCTAATTATCAATTCCATTTTTTTTCTAACGTAACCTTAACCGAATGTAACTCGTCTAGCCCCTTCAATTATTTTCATCAAAATCGTTGACAAATACGGCTGCATTCGGTTTTCAAATGACAGTTGTTTGGGCCATAAACATCGCAACGGAACGTTTTGAAGCTCGCTTTTGCTTCCGCGTTTACCAGGAGCACATAAAATTCAGAAGCTCGTATACCGCATACGACTAAATTTATTGCGATCTATGCCATCTAGCGAGATATATAAAAATCATTGTTAACCTAAAAAGTCTAGATTTTCTATCGATATAAATGCCATCTAGCGCACCGAATATCAAACGCAGCTGCAAGTACAGCCATTTTAATCATACTATTATTAGAAAAGTAACATTGTGCTTCAATCAACTTTTCGACATTATATCAATGAAGACAACCCTTCAGCGATATTTTTTGACAACACTATCTGTCAATCTAGTCTGCGGAATTACGCATTTAGATTTGGGTGAAAGATTAATGATAATGTTCACATGATCTCTCTTAAATCACTAGCAACTAGATATGGGCATCTGATATGTTCCCGGGTCAATTTGTGTGAGATAGATATAAAAAATTATCTCCCGACTTACTTGTCGTCGAGGTAGTAGTAGACGATGCGGTCGCCGTCTCCATCCAGCGACGCGACGCGCTGGAAGGGCGCGTGCTCGACCCCCACGGGGGGCTGCTGGGACACCTTCACGAAGTCCGCTCCACACTGCCAACAATACACGCTAAACTAGCGTTTGCCCGCGACTCTGCCTGCTTTCAAGTCGTTTAGATACACAAACACACAGATACACAGACACACAGATTCACAGATACACAGACACACAGATACACAGACACGGAGATATACAGACACACATATTCACAGACACACAGATACTCAGACACGGAGATATACAGACACACAGATTCACAGATACACAGATACACAGACACGGAGATATACAGAAACACAGATTCACAGACACACAGATACACAGACGCACATATACACAGATACACAGATATACAGATACACAGACACACAGATACACAGACACGGAGATATACAGACACACATATTCACAGACACACAGATACTCAGACACGGAGATATACAGACACACAGATTCACAGATACACAGATACACAGACACACAGATACACAGACGCACATATACACAGATACACAGATATACAGATACACAGATACACAGACACACAGATACACAGACACGGAGATATACAGACACACAGATACACAGACACACAGACACACAGATTCAACTTGTAACATCCATTTTGCGTCTGGTGTTAAAAAGTGCTCACATTCAAATTCAGCTTCCCCCCATTTCCCCCCAAGTTGTACAGCACCAGGTCAAGCTCCCCGTCTAAGCTTTTCCTGATGATGTTGAGCTTCTTTCCGCCGACGCCGTTGGCTCCGTCCACATACAGCGTTGTGTTGTAGGCGCCGTGCACAGCCAGTTTAGACCGGATGTTCTTGAAGGCACCCACTATCTTCTCGTAATAGCCTGTAAGTATACAATGAAATGAAATTTTGGAACGGCTTCGCGACAAGACAAATACATAGAGAAACGTAGTGCTACTATATGGGCATACTAGCTTTTGCCCTCGATTCCGTCCGCGTAGAAATAGTTTATCACTGTTCCCTCGGGAACTCCAATTTCCGGAATAAAAAGTATCCTATGTCCTTCCCCGGGACTCAAACCATCTCCATGCTAAATTTTTTACCTATACCTTACTTATGAAATTATTGATTCCCCATAAAACTTCCACCTCCCTTTTCACCCCCTTAAGGGTTGAATACCGGGATAAAAATGATTCTATGTCCTTCCCCGGGGTCAAACCATCTCCATACTAAATTGTATATACCTTACTTGAGAAATTATTGATTCCCCATACAAACTTCCATCCCCCTTTTCACTCCCTTAAGGGTTGATTTCCGGGATAAAAAGTTTCCTATGTCATTCCCCGAGACTCAAACTATCTCCATGCCTTCATCTAATTCGGTTCAGTGGTTTAAGCGTGAAAAGGTAACAGACAGAGTTACTTTCGCATTATAATATTAGTGAATAATATGTATAGCAGGGATGTAGGGTTAGCAAGTGCTACCTTCTTCGGTGGGCGTGCCGTAGGAGTTGTCGTTCCGGCAGCGCACGCAGTAGTGCAGTATGGGGGTGGTGACGATGCCGAACTCCTTCGCGGTGCCCTTGAGCGCCATCACGCCGTGCACGGCCGCCGCCGCCAGCCGGGGGCTCGTATACCTGTTCAATTAATGTCTTTGAAGGCAAACTAACATAAGTAAGTCACATAGGTAAGTCATCATGTCAGCCAAAAGACATCCACTGGCCCGCTGGACATAGACCTGCTCCAGGGATCTCTGGCTTTGTGCTGCTCGCATCCATCGGTTCCTCAAGATCTTTACCCATCGGCCCACCTTGTGGGACGCCTACCAACAATAATTTGAAATATAAGACCAATACAAGAGATAGAAATGCGACGCTGCCAGCTCTGTATTTGTATGAAGTCTCGCAATAATAATGCTTATTATTATTCACATATTTTGCGGATGCATGTCCAAATTAATCATAATTGCACAAGTCTTCCACGAATTGCTTAATGCTCTGTATATAACTTACTCTTTCTAACTACCCGGTCAAAAAAGAGATAAACCAAGCGACAAGTGCGGAATCACTAGCCGCCGATAACTGGTATTTTGGGTTAATAATTAGGTATTTAACCCCTCTAGGCGTCACGATTAAATTACCGTGTATCCATGCCGATGAAGACGCTGGCTTTCAATCCCATGTCGGCGTTGACCTCCTTGATCACCTCCGCTGTCGTTGATTCTAAGTCATTGTCACTGCAAAACGAAATATATAATGATAAAAACATCTATTTTTTTTAAGAGGATTGTGAGATGACGGCTTTCCATACAAACGGTGATAACGTTTTCCACCCTCTAAATGTTAACCGATTTCGACCAATGTTTGATACGGTGTCAGTCGGAACAAAAACTATGTCCGAACGTTTCGTTTTTTTTCAAAATTATTAAAAAATTTCAATTTACTCCCGTTTTATTGTTTTTATACAAAAGTAATTCCGGCCATACTCTCTTTATAACTAATCTATATTTTAAAAAACGAAACGTGCGGACATAGTTTTTGTTCCGACTGGCCACATATCAAAAATTGGTCGAATTGGGTAGGTAAAGTTTTTGGAAGAGATGTAAATTATATTTTTTTCGATAGTCGTCATCCTAAAGATCAAGGAACTGCGGCTCTTTTATTTTTATTTCCTCTAATATTTTAGAAATATTTTTTTTAGTTATTAAGTTGACATTTGTACACTTTAATGACCGACAAGCTTGTTGCCTTCGTACTTAATGAAAAAGAAAAAAAAAACTGTCACTTCTATAACTGTCATTGTCAATCAAAGTAAACAAACGATTCAATTCTTTCAAGCATCTAAGTAAATCTTTGTAATAATCCATTTCCAAAGTCCGTGTGGGATTGCTTGAATTCATTGCGTGTATACGATTCAAACGTGCTCTCGTGGCTATCGAAAAGCAGGGCAAGAGTCGTCGTGAAAGAAAGAAATCGGTGTCCAAGAAGCAGTGCCAAAGGGGTCGGAAATAAATCGTAGTCCAAATATCGTGTAAAGGTCAAAGCGAGCAAAGCAGGAGCAAAGCGGCAAAATCGAAAGTCCGGAGTTCGTTCTGAGGTCGTTAAAATATTTCTAAAAACACTGATCACATGAAACGCAAGCAAACAGAAAAGAGTCGTTGAATTGAATCGTTTGTTTACTTTGATAGACAATGACAGTTATAGAAGTGACAGTTTTTTTTTTCTTTCTCATTAAGTACGAAGGCAACAAGCTTGTCGGTCATTAAAGTGTGCAAATGTCAACTTACTAACTAAAAAAAATATTTCTAGAATATTTGAGGAAATAAAAATAAAAGAGCCGCAGTTCCTTGATCTTTAGGATGACGACTACCGAAAAAAAATATAATTTACATCTCTTCCAAAAACTTTACCTACCCAATTCGGTTAATGTTTAGGGGGTGGAAAACGTTATCGCCGTTTGTATGAAAAGGCTAGATTTTGCAGTTCGTTCACAGTCCTCGGCATGTATTTAAATGATAATTAAAAAAAAATTATGGTCATTTTTCTAACGATTGATCCTCTTTCTCTGAGACATAAATAAATCAAATCAATCGATATTTTTATCTATTTTGAGCTACGCAAGAAAGTTTTGGCCAGCAGAAAACTATATTTTGGTAAAAAAAAATACCTCTATATATATTTTCTCATCATTTAAATATTTCCCTTTTTTAATTTATCTATGTTTTTTTGGCGCAGAGGAAGCAAAAGTGTACACAGCAGCACGAGGCACACGATGGTAAGAGGGAGTCATATCATAAGCCCCTACGCCTTTGAGGGCAGCATATCACGAAAGAGGTCTAACCTGACGTTCGCGAGTCTGGTAGCGATCTCCTCCCAGCTCTGCTCCAGCATCTCTCCCTCAGGGTCGATCAGCTTGACGCCGTTGTCTGGTTCGAGGTTGTGCGAGGCAGTTATCATCATGCCTATTGTGCGGCCTGGAATGTGGCAAGTTTGTATTAATATACAAAGAGTTTCTATGATAAAAAACCCTACAATTAAAAAATTAAGATTCAACTGTTTTAGTTCTAGTATTAGTTGAAATAAAAAAATGTTAAAACAATGAACCGACTCCAAATTTTTCAAGGAGTTCCGTTGATTTTCCTTGGGTTTAACCAGTTCTGGACAAATTTAAATGGGACCACCCCTATACCTACATATGCTACTCAGTATTTTTTTTATTAAAATCGACACACAATTGGCGTACGTAATACACGCAAAAAAACAGTCTTTCTTTTTTGAAGTCAGTTGAAAACTTCAAAGGCACAACATTTGCCTTTACCGGGGATCGAACTGAGAGCCGCTAGACCTAGGAAGGATCTCTACTAACTACGCTAACCGCGTCGTCAACACATTCACACTTTATTTTTACATAAAAGATTATAAAGAAATTCTTACCGTTTTTGACCCTCGAGCGGATGACCGCCAGCAGACCCATCCGGTAGACCACATGTTCCAGCAAGCTGGCTCTGGAACCAGGCAAACATGAAACGTCAACGTTATCCTTAACAATACAATAAACAAATTAACACATCGACTATGGTAGGAACGACGGGGACAGTAGTGCCTTTTTACCTTAATTGATACTTCTATAGTCGATATTATGGTTCCTGCACGTTGCGCCAGCGGCAGGCAAGTTTAGCACCAGAGTATTACTCGTAGTCTAGCACGTTGCCAACGTGTACGGGCACCATTAGTGATTGGCTAATCCGACTAGCCCTTGAGCCTATGAACGCCTAGTATTAACGCGCAACGTTGAATCGTGCTAAAGAAAGCATCTTTCAGTTTAAAGGGTGAATTTAAAAAAAATAGATAAGGACTCAATTAAAAACCGGTTAATTTTTATGTGAATCGGTAAATTTCCCAGTGATTGAGTTTCAGTTTTATCTCAACGTAAAATTTGTTGATTTTCCTAAGGCATGTTAATTACAAATACTTCTTTAAAATAATATCACAGCGTCTCAGGGACTAACTAAAGAGTAACGGACGATGAATGAACGAACGGGAAGTACCCTTTAGGTTTTGATTCCCTTGAGATTCCCTTGAATATGCGGCATAAACGGCCGTATAGTCAATTGCGTTGACTTAGAAGTTTGATTTTTTCACAGCTCCAAGGGATTGCAGACTTGAGTATTCGATATGAATTTTAACTTCATACATCCACGCGTTCCTGAGAAAAAGGGTCTTGACAGACAGGCAGACGGACAAAGAAATGATCTTATAAAGTTTCCTTTTTCCTTTTGAGGTACGGAACCCTAAAAAATAATATATAATGGTCCCTGATCGCTACTATTGGTTTGATAAACAATTTCCTTATTAGCGTTAACAATGCGACAAGAGAATGCCCGGTTTATGCCTGGGCCACACCAGATGCGTTGCGTAGACGTGCACGTGCGCATTCGCGTTCCACTGCGTTGTATAGTATGAATCCTCACATGAGGGCGCAGCTATACAACGCAGTGGAACGCGAACGCGTACGTGCACGTCTACGCAACGCATCCGGTGTGGCCCAAGCTTAATACGGACGACATACTTACACACACTCTGGAAAGGCATTATACCCAAAATTATCCAACTAAATAGTTTAACACTCGTAAAAACTAAACAGTTTCTATACGAGATAGAACATATTTTAGTAGCGAGTAAAATGTTGATAATTCCATCTAAACATTGCTTAAACAATATTTACTACGAGTACACGACACTTTATTGATTTCTGATAAGAGATACATCCAGTACGTTCTTATCATTATAATTTACCTACCCAGTACACTACGCATTCCATTTGACTAACGACACCGCCGGCATATTAATAGCTCTGTATATACTTACTTTATAGTTTATACTCGCTATATGTGAAGGAAATACAACTATAAATAATTGTTTTTAAATACAGATTACTTCTGTAATCTGCATCATAAAATTCATAAATATATATCGGGGAAGTCATGAGTACGAGACATCAATTGACAACGGAACAAGCATGACGTTGGCATGCTTCAACTGAGTCTGGCTTGACGTTCGTGCACGACCGGAAGCGGAGGCAGAACAAAACTGGCATCGCCCCGCTGGTGGGGACATTCGATACCTCGGTCAGCTGGCGGGCGGACGTATCAAGCTAGGAACAGTTCCTCGTTTCGTTGTAGAAGAAAATAAATCTAATCAATTGTTCCTTAAGTGTTCCTTCTTGACCGCATCCACATCTAAGCTCACTACAATGTCGTACAACGAAGATAATATGCCACATGTTCACCGACATCAGAAGCGGGATACGTTCAGCATGCCTCACATGAGAATAACGAGGACATGTGGTCGAGCAAATGAGACGTATTTACTGCGAAGATCGTGAACTTCGACATAAATGAGGGTAGACGCATCGTTGAAGAAAGAAAACACAGGAAGAGATAAAATTGTTTTATTAAGTGCAAGACACTGAAACACAAACACACGTAAGCAGGCTGAAAGCTGTTTGAGAAGCAAGAATATGAAGAAAGCCGTACACGTCGGTTCCAGTAACGCCATTCAATCTCAGCAGATCAACGGCAGTGCAATCGTATGCTTGAAGGGCAAGGCGCCTGCACACTGCATCATTCTGTATTGCGGGAGACTGCACTGCACCACAGGCCGAGCACCGTGTTAACCTGTGTACTGTATAGGTAATAGTACAGCCACTGTCAGGAACACTCGAATACTTTGGTGAGTCGTACAATTTTTATTATGATTCCAGTACTAATGTTCTTTTGATATGGACACTGTGTGTTAACGTGTTCGTTTTGATTCCGAAGTGATTATCAAACTTTTCAATTAATTAAGTAACATCGACACTGTGTTTTTGCTGTAGACTTGTGTAGTAAACACGCCGCATTCAAACTGATTAATTTGTACACTCATGACACTATTAAGAACACTTTGAATCGTTGAAGTCATTTCCGTTACACATCTGCGCAATTCGCCCGACTTCCTTTCCTTATAAAGGTGGTATGGCTGGCACCCGTGCGTGTTATTTTGTTGTAATACCACAGAAGTACAGTAAACTATCGTAATGTCGAATTAGCGTTAAACAGTTACATTACACTGCAATTTTAAATTTATTTTACCATCTTTGTCACCATGACGTGAACACAATAATGATTTGAGATAGACTGGTTCATTATTTTTGAATGCTACCCACATTTCATACGAAAATAATAGTTATCGGATCTTATTATCATCTTAAAAAGTTATTGAGGTTATTGAGGCTATTTTACTACCGGTTTTCTAACTACCCGCATTATTTCTGTAGTTATAAAAAATAACACTTACTGGCGTTGCACATTAATAACGGTAGGTACTGGGCCGTCAAAGTAAAGTACGTTTTGATAAAACTAAGTACCACTTGACGTAAAATTAGTTGTTTGAGTCGACTGGAATAGTATTTTTGCTAAAGTTGGTTCTCGGTTCGGCTAATGGTTAACCGTTAAGATGCTATGTGAGCTGTAAGCGAATAGCTTTGACGGAGGTTGGTTCTCGTTGGAGAACTTTGTTGTGGACTCTGACACTCTGTGCGAGTGTGAGTACTTAGACACTGAGAGAGTGTACCTGAGTGTACGTAAGAGCAAGTGTGTGTCTTGCTGGTGAGACATAGCCAAGGCCATATTAACGAGATACCAAATATTTTGATTTCTGTGACTATTATTGTTTGCAGTAGTGATTACTGTTGAATTTTGCTTTATTGTCAAAGGTACTTGGTTAAATAGGGTGATTTGTACACAGTAAAAAAAAAAAGAAACTTGATAATTGTAACTAGTAATTTGAGAGAAATTAAGTAGAAGGGTTTGGAAGGGAGATCATTACATTTAAAAATCAATTAACAGTATAGACATTCTATAACGCTATAGATAATTAAAAAAAAAAAAAAATCCTTAAATAACAGGTTCCCTCTGAATTAGATATTGTATGTGTCGATATTGATAATGCCACTTACTCAAATTAATTGTGTGTTACTGCGATAATGGTGTCATTTTGAAGTAACTGGATTCACTATTGACACGTGATATGCTTTCGATGGACTGAAAGTATGCCCGATGGACGGGGTGTTTTGTTGTACCCGCGTCAGAAGTGCCGGAGCATAAAGAGGTGCACGTTGACTGCTTTTTATGTGCAGTATACTCTTTGCGAGGAGTAGCACTTACGCGGCTGAGATGGTTAACTTCTGACGATGGGTTACTGCCGAAGGACTGGCACGTGCCGAAGGACTGGCAAATCGTAACATGCCGATGGACTGGTGTGGTTTTTAAGTGTCATGTGTGATTCCAAGTAATTAAACGTTGGTTGCGTGTTTAACCGATTAGTTTGTACATAGATGGTAGGTAGTGGCACTGTCAAGTCTGACAACATGTTCTGTTCAATCAAAAACTATTGGTCTTAGTAATACGAGTACGATGTTTGTGATATTAAAAGCTTTCTGAAAGTATTTGATGCAGCGAGGGCTCGGGTCTCTTTGGAGACTAGTTTATTTGGTTGCGGGGAGCGACCCGGGAGTCTTGGTGGCTCTATGATAGTTTGGGTTTGTGTAAACCCCGGGCTGACATGCTATGCCTACGAGTGTGATTTTTGTCTTACTATTTTCTTTACCTTGAAGCAAAGGGATCTTGGCATTCGGTATTCTTGAGACATTTTCGATGTCGTATCATGGAGACCTTTGTTTGAGGTCAGGTAGAGCGCGTTATGTCTGTCTTGAAGTCCATGTTAACAGCCATAGAAACGAGTGATGACCGTTCTTGGCAGGATGCTTTAGGTGAAGTTCAACTCGCGATCATTTATACCGTGAATCGTACGACAAAAGCAAGCCCGCTAGAGCTTTTTATTGGTAAAGTAGCGCGTCCTTTAGCGTTGATGACTTGTGAGGAAGTAGAGTCAGAAGTAGACTTAGATATTGTTAGGGACGAGGCAGCTCGTAGTATAGAGAGCGCGGCTACATATGAAAAACAAAGATTTGATAAGAGTAAGGCACAGCTCAATAAATTTTCAGTGGGAGATTTCGTGTTGATTAAGAATGAGGAGAGAAATCAGACCAAATTAGATCCGAAGTTTAAAGGCCCATTTCAGGTTATAGAGATATTAGATGGTGACCGCTATACTCTAAAATAGTTAAACACGAGGCGTATTTATAAATACGCGCACGATAGATTAAGAAATATGCCAGGGGATCAGAGTTTTACTGACGAAATTGAGATTGAATTAGACGTTAATTCAGACTGTAATGATTTAGAGAGTAGAGATTAAGTTTACATGATGATAGGACCGTACCGGAGGTTGATGTGTAGCCGTAGCTCAGTAGAAATCGGTATCTGCTTGGCAGTCCGTGAGCACGCGGTAGGCTGTCAACTCTGGCGGAGGTCGGGTTTGTGAGAAACCATTGAGTCTTGGGAAGACTCGGCGGTCCCATGGGGACGCGCATGAAGTGATTGCAGCTGGTAGTGGCTGGGCTATGAGTAGCCATATCATATGTAGAACTTAATCGTTGTGTTTTGAGCCGGATATTGTGAGTCCGCATTTTGGATGTTGTGAAGTAGTCAGGAAAGCTCTGGGTCCAAGGTTTTCTTAAATCATTTTATTTTAATTTTATTTTTGTATGATTACAATTTACCTAAGGTAGTTAGGATTATTTTGGTAATTAAATGTAAAGTTATTATTTTGCTCGGTAATAGTCACTTTGTATTGACATTTAGATAAGGTACTTTAATTAGGCTAAGATTTGTTTATTTGTGAAATATATCAAATTTGAATCAGATTTCCCGGGGTTTCACTTAGATAGCCCCCCTAGTAGGTCAGGAGTGACCGAACTATGTGATGCTGTGTAAAGGCCTTCTGTTACAGATTAACACACTGAGACGTGTGTCACGCAGGATGGCAGTATCGGGGAAGTCATGAGTACGAGACATCAATTGACAACGGAACAAGCATGACGTTGGCATGCTTCAACTGAGTCTGGCTTGACGTTCGTGCACGACCGGAAGCGGAGGCAGAACAAAACTGGCATCGCCCCGCTGGTGGGGACATTCGATACCTCGGTCAGCTGGCGGGCGGACGTATCAAGCTAGGAACAGTTCCTCGTTTCGTTGTAGAAGAAAATAAATCTAATCAATTGTTCCTTAAGTGTTCCTTCTTGACCGCATCCACATCTAAGCTCACTACAATGTCGTACAACGAAGATAATATGCCACATCCACCGACATATACATTAGTATTTTGTCGCTTTAAAGTCCCGTTTCAACTGCAATAAGAATTCGGTAAGGACGTTAAAACGACAAGGTATCCTAAGTATTTGATATCTATTTTATTTTATTCTTCTTTATTGGAGAACAAACAGAAACAAGCGTACAAAAATACAAATTTTACAGGATTATGACTTAAATAACATGCACTTATTTCCTAAACAACTCCCACTAAAACATTTTAGATATGTAACTGAATTTTGCTGCACTGATGTGATCAACAGTCGTATAAAAAAAATGAAGAAATCAACGACTCAGTAACACAATATTCGGGCTTATTACACAAATATTTGACAAAGACCGAACCCGTGTCGTCAAAATTGCATCACGTCCGAGGTATCGGCCGATAAACCAACTCCACGCAAAGTCGCGGGCAAAAGCTACTCGTAAATGAAGAAATAGAACAAACACGTCGTAAAATTTTGAGAACAGACGATGTATTGACGGGAATACATAAAATGGTTTAATACCGAGCCAATTACCTTTACCCACGGTTTGTTATTTACTTGACAGAAATACGAGTATGTAGGTATATTGTTAGACATTATCTTCTAGTCCATTGGCTTTTACACGAGTGCTAGTTTCGTTGGTCTTTGATGACCAAAGTACATATATGCATGATTACTTATTCAAATTTCAAAATTGAATCTCAGTATACGTCTAAAGATTCTTCTTCTTCGCCTATGGTCACCCACTGCTGAGTGTATGCCTCCTCATTTGCACGCCTCTCTCCGATGTTGGGCTATCTTCATCCAGTTACCCAGTAGCTTCGTCATGTCAGCCGATCGCCCGACGACCAATTGCCTCGGTCTCCACTCCATCACCTTCCTGCTCCAGCGGTCGTCGGTTCTGCGAGACACGTGTCCCGCCCAATGCCATTTCCTTTGCGCAATACCGCCCCACGTCAGTTTGGATGATTGCTTCCAAGAAACAAGATGTCGAAAGGGAAAGCGACGAAACAAGATTGTGTCAAAACAAGAATATGTCGAATCAGGAATACGACAAAAAAAATTGGATTACGTAGAGCAATTGCAATCACAGGGCAGCGGGCCTAATATGTGACGTTCTCAATATAAAGGGACCTTATGGAGAAAGGTAGTTACGCTCTTCTTATTCTTGTAACTATACGAATACTATGGTAACAGTTCTAAAAACCGCGTAACCGCCTGCCTCCATAAGTTCGCTTTATATTGTGAACGTCACATATGGTCGTTTTTATCGATGTGGATAAGTGTGGATAAAGCATCCATCACTCTCGCACTTAGCCCTTGTACGCACTATGCGGTTGGTCGCAACCGCATGCGGCTAGCCGCTCAGTGCGTACCTGCCCTTAGATACATACTGGTGAAAGAGAGACAGATGTTTTATCCACGTTGGCCGCTACCATCACTTTACCCTTTAGCAAATTTCACATAAATAAAACTCCGTATAAATTAAAACGCGACTCAAGCCACCAAACCACGTTAATGCTCGTATCCAAAAAGCAATGTAACGATGCCAAAAACCTCCAATAAAATCACACGCGAACAAAATATCCATGTTACCTAGAATTTCCAGCCGTGCCGTGAAATAGAATCTAAGAATAGGCTTCAATAGAATTCAGGAAATGGGCAACCATTTTAGAACGGACTAAATGGTGAAGACCGGATATCCGGTATAGTGCCCTAGAAAGCAGATAGTGTAGGTATCTTGATAAATGAAACATGAGATATGGAAAGGATTGTTATCGATAACAATTTTGTAACTGTTTATCCTTATAATTATTCTTATGCTTACTAATATGTGACGTTCTCAATATAAAGGGACCTTATGGAGGCAGGCGGTTACGCCGTTTTTAGAACTGTTACCATAGTATTCGTATAGTTACAAGAACAAGAAGAGCGTAACTGCCTTCCTCCATAAGGTCCCTTTATACTGAGAACGTCACATATCATGACCACTATGCGGTATTCGGCGAATATTCGTGTTGGCGTCTCTGTTTTACTTCACGTTTATGAAAAAGACAACGTTTATAAATGCGAAAGTGCGTTTGTTTGTTTGTTCCGTTGTCAGCACGGGTTAACGCTTCAGCCCTTCGACGTGAAATTTGACTTTTGACTGACTAGCCAAAATGTATAGGATGGTCAATTTTTTTTTCGCGATTTCGGGGTTGGTCCCGTAGTGAAAGTTGATCAGTATGACTTACTAATTTAACCCCCAAAATGTTTAAAACGAATAAAAAAACACCCTGTATACTGCAACACTATAATATGCCTTCCAGGTTATAAAGACATTATAAAAAATAAAAAAAAGTCTATGTGACTTGATATTTGTGTACTGCCCTTTTTTGGGTGGCAGCATACATTGTAGGTACATTGTTTATAAAAGAGTTTCTGTGTATGTGAGTGTATATAGTATACACACAGAGAACTACTCATACTCTATGGAAGTTGTCTTTGGGCTGTTGCTCTTCAATTAGTAGATAGGTTTTGCAAAGGCATGAAATATAATTAGTGTAATTAGTACCAGTTCAATACTTATATGCTGTAACAAAACTAGAAATTAAATTAATACGTTTTGTAACTAAAAGTAACAATTATCAATTTTGTTATGATACTTGATATAATAATTCACAAGTTGCAAACTAAAACCTGAGCGAGCAGTAGGTATGACATAAGATCAAAAAAATATTGAAATAAGACAATAATTTATCAATCCTCCAGTGCCTTTTGCACAATAAATAATGAACATAAATGTTTGTCAACTAGCCAGCATCAAGGGAATCTATTGTCTCGATTGTTACAGTTGCTTACAGTGTTAGTTATTTAACTTGAGTTTAACAGTGTCAGTAACAAGGTATACTTTTGTTTGTCACCAGAGAGTAAGCAAAACCATTGCCATTTCTTTAACCATGTGTTCCTTGTTCTAATTTTAAAAACAGATGTTTTATTTCTGCTGGCCAAGTTGATTGAACTGGCCAGTACCTACTTTAACAAAATGTTGACCAATAAAATATTGAGAGTTTGTTATGGAAAGCAAATATAAATTGAGTGCTTGGCTTCAATCCAAAAATGAGATATTAAAAATCATAAAGATCAAACGTTTATTTGGGAGGTCAACGTAGTTATAGATATAATTATCATTGTGTTGACATTTCAACACACAAATCTGAGTGATTAGACATTCGTAAGATGTTTGTCATTTTTAAATTCATATTTTTCAACTTTATAGTCTTGTAGACAAATTCAATAAAGTTTGAAAATGTGAATTTAAAAACAGACGCATTTTGACCTACTTACACAAATATAAACTAAGTATTGTTTATCTTATGATCACACAGATCACCACTAAAAAGGAAAAAATAACATAAATACAGATGCACATTCATGATAATATCCTCAATGATAATGTTAATAACATTGGCATTTTAAATGCACCAAGGTCTAATTAATTTTTCTTTACAGATGAAATCAACATAACGAAGCTACAAATAGGTACTGCAGTAAAAAATATGAATGAATGACTAATCCTACTTATCACCCTATCTCAGAGTCATCGACCATCGTTACGCTAGCGGCTTCCCGTTATAGGTACCCAAATACGATTCAAATCATGACTCATAATGCAGTAGGAGCGTAAAAGGAACTGTGCGAATCGAAGACAAAATTGGCTACGTGACATTAAAAGTCGCGTTCTTGAGAGAAAGGTGCGGCTAATATTTAGGCTCTTACACAATATAATGTTGTAATAACCACTGAGACTTATTAGAATGGAAAAACCTTGCATGAATAATGTAATAAGACTCACTTTGTGCGAAATCCGGCCGTGCCATACTGGATAAAAACGTCGGTTGTTTTCGGGTGCATTTCTCTGGCGAACGCGTACACCACTCGCAAGCTACTCGGCGGCATTCTGATACGATTTTTATTTATAAGGCCGCGTATCAGACAGTTACAATCACTTCAAATCAACAAACGAGATTTCTTTACATTCCCGCTGCAAAACGTCAAGCTAGAGCAGCAGGCAGCAGGCATTGACGTTTTACGTCAAAACAGTTCAGAAAAATGCGACTAAATTATAGTGTACCTATCGTTCCCTAAAGTGACCGCAGTGGCTTAACAACTTATTTTGTTGTATAGCATTGTATGACGGCGAGACATTGGGATTAGAATGCAAGCTGGCTTAACAATCTCGCTACTCGCTAGCAGATGGCGCTGTTATAAAAACCTTAGAATCAAAATTATTTTTAGCAGATGCTATCTCTGGTTCCATAAAACGTAAAATAATTTTTAATAAAATCCAGATAAAGCAAAAATAAAAGGAAAAAAAAGGGTGATGCAGATTTTCGTATTCAGTATCAACAAACATTTTCTAAGCTCCATAAATATAGAGAAGTGTACGACGAAATAAGTCATAGCGTAGCAATATAATATTTTTTTTTATGATTGGCAAGAACGAATAATTTTATTTCTAAATGTTGATTATTTATAATAGGTGCTTATTCAATATTTTTATTAAGAAGCAAATTCCAACAAATTATTCTAGATGGCGCTAGTAGTCTTCAACTCTAGCCAGGCTAATTACCAGCGTTTACCAGAATCGTTCCTCGTTGAAACGAAGTAAGCAGCATGACGCCACATTAGTTGCGGAGTCGTCTCTAATTTTATTAATTAGTTCCTCCGTTCTCCGCGCGCCATTGACGAAGACGCGAGGGTTTGTGCCACACAGATAGCCAAAATAATTTACTAAAGCTAATATACCTACAGTATTTTCAATCCACGACGTCCTGTCCCAATAATGTTTTTTTTAATACATTGTTAAATATTTACATTTAAAAGATAAAAAGATAAAAGATATTTATTCAGTAAGTAGGCCGCACGGGCACTTTATCTGTCACTTAAAGTTAGCTCTCTCCTTGTCTATTTTCAAGTGTATGAAAGGTGAAAGGCTTAATTTATGTGACAGATATGCTTTACTTGGCGTTATGACAGCTCTTACCTACTGTAAAGTGAATCAGAGCTACCATAACCTCAACAATAGGATTACAATTGAAACAGAATGGACTAAACCAAAGTAGAATTAACGGCCGCACTCAGAGACGTCAATTAAGATTTAAGTTTCATTAAAGTAGCTGCTGTCACTTTCTTTGCTATAGCAATAGAATAAGACGCAGCAACTTTAATGAAACTTAAAACTTAATTGACGTCTCTGAGTGCGGCAGTAAAGACTTAGAAAACGACAGCGCCTCGCGTCTCCTTGGCTCTGCTTTAGTGGTGTATCACCCTAATTCAAAACGCGTTCTCATTACGTCGAAATGGCACGATTAATAGCCAGTCTGTCCGTCCGTCCTAAACGATCCCGAAGAGTATGCGCCTGCGTCGGTCCATGACAAAATCCTGTAATCTCAACGAATAATATTCCTGCATATGATTTTAAGCCAAAACAAAATTGGATTACAGTTTATAGTGATTTGATATTATTTTTACTTACGTCACTTTTTCACGACTGAAATGTATAAATAAAGACACATGTCTCGTCATTCATAATTGATTGAAGTAATCGCTTTGTGTCGCCGACTTTTTTATTTTTAGCTTTTTAATTTTATGAGTTTGACAAAACACGTCGTTTAATTTTGAGGTTACACAAGAAAATTACATACTTTCAGTTAAATGAAAATAGCGAGACATAAATAGATGCCTCATTTACGAAATTCTATGATATCTCCAGATTACATTTTAAGACCATGGATGCCGAAATATTTAATTTGACGAAACATTATGTGTTGTTTAAGTAGCCTTTAGATGTCGTTATACATAATTAAATAACTAAAAAGCTTAGAAAATTTCTGTTAAATTTAGGCAACTCAAAATAGACCTTATTGCATACGAATTAAGAAAACGTAAATCTATATTTACCAACCATATTATCTTAAATACGGAACCCTCGGTGCGCGAGTCCAACTCGCACTTGACCGGTTTTTTTTAATAGGGCACAGTACAGTGCGTCCATAATCTAATAGTGATACATTGCATGCTAAATTAAATTATAATCAAAAGTGTAAACACTAGCGTTTTTTGTAACAACTGAAACGCTAATTTAGTGAATTATTATAATACTTGTAGTGTTTGGATTAATAAAACGTAGGATAAAGGACCTACATCTTCCAAAAATCAAATTATTACAAAACTAAATATAATTGTAATATATATGTCTGGCAACATCACTACGACATGTAATCGGACGCCATGATTGTGAGGGAACAAGTCGTTAGCATGTTTCCTCACGTAACAACGCCATCTATTGGGCCTACCACACGCACAAGCTTCACCACAGTTTTGCCTGCGCAGGCCGGTTTGTACCTTAGAGAATTTACCACTGGAGTAAGCATTGACGCAATTTCCCAAGCACTAAAGTCTGTCACTTTTAGGGGGAGGTGAGGTAACACTACATACACAATACTCAACACAAATACAAAATTCGCTCCCATTGCTACACACCTACACCAATAAAAAACAAAAACACGAGCTTAAAATTACACACACATGCACATTTTTTTATTACCAACATGTGCTTACACAATTTTAAAATAAAGACGTGTGCGTTATCTTACCGATTATTAAACGATTATTAGAGATTGGGTGCATATCGACATTGTCGATGTCGATTAATTTGAAAGTTGTGATATAGATGGCAGCACTTTACACTAAAATATTACTTATCTTTTGTATACGAGTTTTAACAAATTGTATGTATATTATGCGCCATTTTGTATTAATATTTTGTATATTAAATCATAAGGTAAAGAATACCATTTTAAAGAATAATACTATTAACAGTCTGGTATTACTCTACTATGATTACAAACAAATAGATAAACAAGTTTTGTGTTCACCAAAACAAGTCGTGGCTTCACAACATCCGGAAGTGGACTGGAATTACGAGCGCGTCCGAGCTATTCTGTCTCGCAAAGGATAGGGACAGATTCCAGCAACTGATAGCCAACCTTCACTAGTTGGAGAGGCACTTTAAGAAGAAGAAGAAGAAGAAGAAAACAAATCGGCCGTGAGTTCGACGAAGAGTTATGAACTGACGAGCTTTTGTTTGTCCCGCGATTTCGTCAACATAAGGCTGTGTTAGGTACCCTTCTACGAACAACCCTGCAACCAAAGTCACAAGACACGTATGATAATTACGGCGACCTGCTCCTTGTTAACTTGTCCTCGAGCTCACAAGCGATTAGTAGGGGATTTTATCGATATAAACTGTATCACAACACTATTGAATGGGCGACATATTTGAATCAAGTGATCGATTATAGATTTTACGAACACAATTTTAAGGTTCAATATAGTATGAAGTTGATTCGAGTCTCGTGAGGAGTACGTCGAGTCTCGTGGGGAGTGCATCGAGTCTCGTGGGGAGTACGCATTAAGGTAAATGTACGTTTCCCCGAACACTTAAGACCTAGATGTACGTTTATTTTTTTAATAAGGTCTGGGATTTTTATACGATTACGATCAATAGTATAATGGTAATTTTGATGAGTTTATCATCATTTTAATGCACCTGGAAATAAATTATATACTTAGAGATATATTTTAAATATTTTTTTCATATTCATAATATTTTTATTGCTTAATTCACATGCAACTTACAAACTATGTTACAAATAGGAAAGTTAAGCATATGAGACCCTGCTGGGCACAGCACAGCAATAGTAGATAAGGAGAGAGACCGAGGTTAACGTATTTTTATCTTCAAAAACGTCATTTAAGGTGTTAGTATAACATTTTCATGTTAAAAAACCTTTTAAGTAGGTACTTTAGGAATATTTTTTCGATTCTATATTTTTATATGATCTCCTAATTTATTGTATATTTTTATATTTTTTTTGCTGGATGACAGCAGCAGAGGACCGATCGTTGTGGAAAACCTTGGGGAAGGCCATTGTCCAGCAGTGGACGTCTTGCGGCTGATAATGATGATTGCCATTGCGTTGGGGCCTGTGCTGTGCAGTTTTAATTTTGAGGTTGTTTGTACCGCTAAGTTATTTTTGAACCTTGTTTCATACCTTTTCGGTTGGTCAATTTTGTAAACATTATTTTAGTGCCAAAAACTAATAATGGTGACGTAGCTTGGAAACCAACCAAACAAACTTTATTTATCTCACTTACACCTAGTACGTTAGGAATACGCAGTTATATGGAATAGACAAAGATGGCGAGCTCACCTGTCGTGAAAAGTTTATGTTGCCTACAACATTAATGTTTCCCCGAAAAATGGAGTAAATTATAATTTTATTTATTTTACGGATAAACGATAATTATTTATGAAAGTTATGAATTAAAATAGGAGAAATTCGGTTGGTGAAAAATGCATTTACCTTAACTAGACGAAATCAACTCACACATACATATTTGAATCAAGCGATCGATTATAGATTTTACAAACACAGTCTTAAGGTTCAATATAGCATGAAGTTAATTCGAGTCTTGCTAGGAAGTACGCATTAATTAGACTAAGGCCATTTTATCTTGCATTACCATACTAATTTCACAAAAATGAACCTTATGGTGGATTTGTGCTGATTTTTTAGTGCTATCCCTTTCTAAAATGAATATTAGGCTGAACGTTTTATAATCGATGTGAGAATCGATGATCGACTCGCGCCATGTAAATATACACAAAATGCTCAATTACAATCAAAATCAACGGTGAAAAATACTTACATCTGAAATGTAATTCCGTCTCTCTGCAAACTTGACGTATTTGATCGGTTTTTACACAAAAATACGGCACAACATGGCATTTTTCTGGAGCTCTTCACTCTTCGAAAACGACTTTGACAATGTGAGTATCGAATAAACACGGCTGTTTTCATAAACGCACAAGATCATTTGTTCTTACACCTCGGCAGAGGGGAATGTCTGCCTAAGGCGGCTCCAGTGGTAAATTCTCTAAGATTCTAAACGTTTCATTTGTTAGTTTTTTTAGCATTACAATATAGGAGCAAGATAGGCTCAAACAAATCGGAATAAAGCCCGTAGTTGGGTCAATCTAGGACACAGACCAAGGAAATACTATAGACGCGGTAAGGGGCGGCGTGGCGCGTGTTACCTCGCTTATGATCAGACGCTCATGTTATTGTCAAACGCAGCTCAGTTGTAGTACAGACGTGGTCGACGAATTAAGTGACTTTAAAAATAGTAAAATGCCGTGTTGTGCAGATTTATCGTGTCAAATAAGGGGCTAAGATCTTAAAGGTACCCCAGGAGTGATTTCATTTTACCTGTAAGCACTAATTTACTGTATTTATTAATATTTCGAGAAAATCCAGTAATCTACTATGGTATTTACTTATAATGCGTTAGTACGACAGTAACTGCTTACATTGCTAAATAACCATTGCTGACGTTCTTGGAACAACGCGCGTATTGCGCAATGTATTGCGCGGCTAAAGTTACGCTCGTTACGCACTAAGTCTTTATTGCCCGGATGACACTTCACCGGTTCGTGTCGGTGCAGCCGGCCAGCAGCTATTATTTCGTAGTCCTTAAAGCGCTATACATAAGAACTACTATGTTAGCGCCATCTAGCGCTGAATAGCAAGGCTATTACTCGTCGCTAGATGGCAGCTGCGAACTGGTAAACGCTATCTAACGTCGAGTAACTGAACTGCGATGGACAAAAAACGACCTTTCAGCATTTTTCGACCTTGCTCAATGAACATAAAGCTTAATTTTGTGTTACTAACAAAATTATGTTATGGCGTTTTTAGTTCGTAAGCTGTAACCAATTATGAGAAAGTTGTTTTTGTAGTAGGTAGTTCATAGAGCGTAAGCGTAAAGACGCACACATTTCTAAAAGTGGCGACACCGGTTCACGATTGAATTTGCGCTCATGGCGTATCTCCTTCTTTATATGATCTGTGATCTAGGATGATCACTGCGACGACATCACGAAAAAAACACGTATTACACTTGTTTCCGGAGGGCCTTGCAACGTTCTCGATCGCATTTGCGTTTAGTTTCAATTAGTATGGAAGTGTGACAGCGCCCCTTGCGGCGCGTATTCGAAACCTTTGACAGTTCCATACAAAGTGACACTTTTGCGCAAACGCGATCGACACGTAAAAAACTTTGCAAAACTTACACTAGCTAGGCCCTCTGTATACATTACAATTTAATTAATAAACGATTGATGGATTGATTGATTCCTTGACTTTTCATAAATAATACGTGTACAAATCTTGCGATGACGTTCAGTAATCAGATTAATCATCTCGTTTTTTTATATGCCTTGATTGCCAGTTACAGTAAGTGTTTGAAATTGCAAGGATCATCCTACATTGACCGAATTAAACACACTACCCTGCTTTTGGCTCCTACAGTCGGGTATAAGATACTAAACTACTTTCTAAATAGCCCAGTCTAAAGAGCTGGGAGCGCGGCATAATTAAGCAGATGCGATATCGTCTGGTACTGGTAGCAGATAAATCAGCGGGCGCGCTCCGCCGCTCGTGACTGATGAACGGAGCTACGGTAGCGTCAGCAGACACATTAATTAATTCATAACACTCTAAAATTGACTAACATACGAACCACCTAAACCATCAAGTTTAAAAGGATGAAATTAAGTAGTACCATTGAGATGGGATATAGTCAATAGGAATCCTTGCCGCTACGCAATGTACCTGAGGAGAGCACTCTAACTATGCAAGTTCTGTATAGAAATATTGAAGGGATAAGGTTTGAGCACAGGGTTGCTGGCAGCGGCTGGAGGAGAACTGCCGAAGATGATGAGAGAGGCCTATGTCCAGCAGTGGACTGACGTGAGCTGAATAAGATGGTGATGTGATGTGGTTTGAGCGTGCTGAGTTCCTTCAACGATTTAAAAGTGAAATGTGTCTACAGAGCCTTTAATTTTCTTTGGTTCAGCCCATCTTACTTCGTTATCCTAGTCACACTGTTGACGTAGCGACAGCTGTTACTGTCAAATGAGTTGCCACGACGTCAACAATTATGATGAAGATGGGCTAATACAATGTGGAATAGAGGACGTGTATCAGCCTTTATTGTACCATTTTAAATATCTTTTCTCCTTCTCGGATACTGTATCCATCTTGAGTGCAACATTAAGATAACGTTTAATTTATTTTTAATTAGATTTTAAAACTCTTACTTACCTATTTTGCAGACCGTACTCAGTTGGCACGCACCTGACAGGGACGGACAATACTTCATCGTTATCTCTATCGCTTCCAGTTAGGGCTAATACTGAACCGAGTAATACACATGGCATTGACTTGACAGCCGCCATCTTGTGCCACGGCGATTTCAGATCAAACGTACAAAAAAAAAGAGTGGCAAAATGAGGGCGCTGCTCGGAGTGAAATTGGGAACATGATCCAATTTTTACCCAAAAACTGCTACTTAATGTGTGGTGGTCGCCATTTGGGTTTGGATCATATTGCAGCAGTTCCAACTGTCAAACTCTATATTGCCATAGCTATACCAAAATCGTATTTTTATTTATTTAACGAAAAAGTAACCATTTAACAATTCAAGTTCCGGAAAAGAGACGAATAAATGTTTCATAGCACAGCTCTATTTCTTTTACTTTCTTACGTTGAATTGCTTTAGCCGTTCAGAATAACTAACGGTAAATAACGGTGTCAGAAAATGTTTCCTGAAATCATTGCAAATTACGTTGATTTTAGTGCCGATGTTGATACTGAAGATGTTGCTTGATTTCAGGATCTTGTCGAATCGCGGCTTTCTTTTGTCCTCGACTTTGTCGGACTACCATAACTTGACCACAAACCTCTTTAATTATGTTATGTGTTCTTTTATATTAGAAAATATAACCGATTAGTTAGTAAAATTAAACGTCAATTAGCCTTATCAAGTTGCAGTGCCTTTACGCTATATCATTACCCTTGACTTGTTCATTCACTGGAGTCTAAAACAACGCTAACCGCTTCAGGTGTCGATTAACAATAAAAGATTCAACCTAAACCCATAGTTCTTTGGCTCCAGTGTAACAGAGCTTAATCTTCTGAAGTTCAAGTGAAAAAAGGTATAAGTGTAGACTCTGTAAATGATTTATACCCGTTTTTATACGAGCTAAGTCGAGTTATACCTACCCTTTCACACGAAGCCACAGAGTCCATCCTTTACATAGACTGTAGCGTTTATTCAATAAATATTTGATAGCATCCAGCATTAGCGTAATTCGCCTCACGCTAATATGAAACCGACGTTCTGCCTCTACTGTCGATTATTACCAACAATACCAACCATGCGATATTGTAATGTCATTCCAGTAATAGGCCCTCTTAATGGGACCGATTTCGTAAAAACCAGTATTAAAAGAACCACCGCACCTCCTGCATATGTTAAAACCACATTTTCATGTGCGGTTATACACACCTTTAAATGTATAACGGCAACAATAATTTTACAATGATATGGCTGTAGTTTAATTTGTATTAGTTTTGAAGAAGGGGGTTTTAATAGAATGTCGAAGCTCAATTGAAATTTGTCTTTGCGTAGAACATTAAGTTATTTAGCCATTTTGGTTAGTGTAGGTAGCTGAGTCGGGTTTTGAAATATCAATTTGTACGATATGATTTTATGTTACGGTGTAGATGGTGGATAAGTTTATGCTTTTAGGGTTCTTTGAAATTTCATGGGTGGGTTTTAGTGTTGCGAGTAGATCAAGAGTTAGCAAAAGTTTTTTTGCTTTAATATATATTTTGTCTTTCCAGTTATTCATTAGTATTTAAAAGTGATACGAAAGAAAGATTACCGTATTAATCGGTCTTACACCTATCACAACAATGTGGACACAATTTGAATTGAATGAGACCAATAGGATAGGACCTTTGGATTGGACCTTTATTATCATGAAAACTCATCAGAGGATTCGCAAGAGCACTGGTGGCATTTGAAAAGGTATAATAACAGAATCACTGTTTACTGACCACTTAGCCTTATTGTAAGGTGCCAAGATTCCAAATGGTCAGTTAAAATTATACTAATTACTTTTTTGCTAGTATTTTTGCACAATTGAAATCCTTCTCGCTGCTCGCTTCAAGTTCCATGTGGCACGAAGAGAAGACGAGGCTTCCGCGTATACTATGAATACATAAAATGCAGATTGTAATGTGAAAAATCCATCTCTCCGACGATACTGTTATGGGAGGCATTTTGCTTCCGCGTTTACCAGGAGCGCATAAAAAGGAAGGCTTTAAATTTCAGGCGTGACCTGAATATGCTTTGGTTTAGCGTCGGTTCACTAGATAGCGCTATTCGAAGATAGAAGGTAATCGAACGAATGTCGAATACAAATAAAAAGATACACAGATAAACTTATAACATCCCTCTGTCTACGTTGGGGGTCGAAAATATAGCCTATGACACTTCTTGGTTAAAGACCAAATCCATACATTACCAAAATCAAACCCGTTGTTTCAAAAGCCTTTTTAGTATTTACACATCACATGCATACATACATACAAGTATACACTAGAAAAGCATTACTCTTCTTCTTGGAGTATGGTATAATGGCACGCGGCTGTTCATTGACTGTAATGAATTTCCTATACAACTTGAGACACGTAGATTTAGAGCTGTGTGGTGTGGTGACTTCATTCATCGACTTCATCAATCGGTTAATTGATATTTAAAATTGTAGCAAACTTTTGCTCGAGTCATCTCGTCTCTAGAGCATTCGAGGCACATTTTGCTTCCGCGTTTACCAGGATGTCATGAACACCCAAGAGAATTAGGCGACCTAAAATTCTATCAATTAATGGTTCCAACTGGAGCCAGATGTCTAACCTAACCCGCCTTATGCCTTTACTTTGATTTACCTCTAAAATAACACTGCAATGGTTGCCTCTCAGCATTGCTAATTATTATTGACCTTTGAAGGTCGCGGAAACCAGCTGGATTTGGACGGAGTACCTACGAGTATTACAGGACCGATCGTGGTGGAGTTTTATTTTAAATATTATATGGGTTTGCTCTTGACTCTAGTCCAGAGCAAAAAGTAAGGACAAGGTCGACGACAGAGCGAGCTTACCCAGAAGACACCGGGACATAAGCATTCGGAAATATGGACCGGCAAGGCACTCCATATCTTTTGAGATTTTTGAGGACAGCCTTTGTCCACCAGTGAAGGTGCTTCGGCTGATGATCATTCTGTCAGAACCTAATTTAGCTCGATTTAGAATCATTGATTGACGCAACCGATTTTATAAAACTTACCAGTTTCATCTCTCAATGGCTAGACTCTACAGGTCTAGGGATCATCTTAGGCTGACCCAGCTTTATGATTTTATGCAAATTTTTCTTCACATTGGTAAAAAAAAATCGCTTCTTTTATATATATTTTTTTATTTAATAATTGTGCTGCCAGGAACAAGTTTCATTTCTATACTTAGCGGTTGGGCCGATATACGCGTTTGTGTAAAGGCCGGAATATAAATAAAAAATAAATAAAAAATCCTTAGCGACGCAGAGGTTCAAGAAAAGTCTCTCATAGATGTGCTGAAACGCGTTGCGTGGTGGTTTTCCTCGTCGGGGGCGGCGTTCGAGCCCCGATTTTCTACCGCGTTTACCAGGAACACATAAAATGAAAGGGTCACTCGCCTGGTGTACAACCGTGTCGTATCCATGACTCCCGTAGACGAGAGCCAATTTCTCTTCCGCGTTTACTAGGGAGGCATAAAATAAAGGCGACACCTTTAGAACCTTTCAGAACCAACTGTCCAATTTCAGTACCAAATGTTTCGAGCAAATGTTAAATGAAAGGCCGAATGGCGACAATTCATTTAGAAATAAAATAACTTAAATCTATACTATCTATACTAATATTCTAAAGAGGTAAAGTTTGTAAATTTGTTTTTTTGTTTGTATGTAAGAGGTAATCTCTGGAACTACACATCCGATTTAAAAAAAAAAACACCAACATTTAGAATGGACTTTCAGGGTTATGTTTGTAGGTCAAAAATGTTTAACCACTTCCCGCGTAAACCCGATGATGACGCAATATTATTCTATCTAAGAGCTGATCTGATGAAGTTGCAAGACGGCAACAGGATCTCCGCTTTATATTACTTAACTGCCCACCGAATTTAGATTCCTTAGATTGGTTGGTCTCGATAAAGAGAAAAAAAAAGTACAGTTGGCAACAAGAACTTGTTTTGAAAATTAGGTTTTTGATGAAGTATTCTAATACTAGTTTTTTGTTAACATAAACAAGGTTAAAAAATATTCAATCAGTTTGAGGGAAAAAGTATTGTAGATGGCGCTATCAATGTTTACTCCGTCCGTCCACTGGGACGATCGAGGCATTTTGCTTCCGCGTTTATCAGGATCGCATAAAATTGAAGAGACATATCTCAGGCAGGTGTGACCAAATGAGATTAAAAGTGGCACTACATAAACCCACATTTTCCATTTACTTATGTCCCTGCCCTGGGCAGTGCCTATTAGTGTTGGTTAATTGACTATTTTTGTGGCATAAACCACTTTTGCTAAATCTGATAAAAAGAAAGCTTCGCCCTTGTAATTCCGACACACGTACATAATTATCCTACTTATCAGCCGAAAGGCATCCCACTGTTGGAAATAGGCCTTCCCCAAGGATCTCCATGATTTTCTAGAGTGGTTATTAGGAGTGGATCCTTGGGGAAGACCTACGTCCAGCGTGGACGTCTTTCGGCTGATATGGCGATGACCATGATAATGACAAATATTTAATTTAATTTTATTATTGTTTAACGGCCGCACTCAGAGACGTCAATTAAGTATTAAGTTTCATTAAAGTAGCTGCTGACACTTTCTTTGCTATAGCAATAGAATAAGACGCAGCACCTTTAATGAAACTTAAAAAATAATTGACGTCTCTGAGTACGGCAGTTAATGTTTCAGATTAAGAGATGCAACGAAATAAATAATGCATTTATTATGCCTTTAAAGTTTCCTTGATGGAGTGGCGGTAGAGCCTTAGTTTTCTTCCGCGTTTACTAGGATCACATACAATGAAACAGCCTATCACAGGTAGGGGTGTATTGATTTATTTTGGGGTGCATTTCCATTAAATCAGAGCTAAGTCGAAAGAAGAGACCAACCATTCTGGTTGTACCATACCCACACATACAAATTGGTCTGTTTGGTCAGTTTGGCTCTTCTCCACTCAGCTCCGTTTAGATAAAACAGAATGAAAAGAACAGAAACAGTCTGAAAAGAATGGTGACACTGATTTTTGATTATGGGGGGGAGAAGAATATGTCTCATAATTGATGATTAAATTAAATAAAATTAAATATTTTAGTAATTTGCTGTAAAGTAGTTAGTTTTAATTAAGTATTGACTTAAATTTTAGTGAATCAGACTCAGACTGAGCCAACGAAAGATATACGCATTCTCAAGGAGTTCTATAAGAAAGAATATAGGTACCTAAAGATATGTTACTATACACAGTAATTACGCAACGAAGAATGACAATGAATGATTAATTGTTTTTCAACACACTACTTGTTCGTAAAGTGGGCCACTTATAGTGGTCCTTATAACATATTTAGGGTCATAATGCAGAATTAAACACGCGTCTTTTTACTTTACATACCACCCTCGTGTTTTTCACATTACAGTTTTTTTTAATCTCAGCAAAGAGTTGTGACGTCTTAAAAATAGTAAACTTTTTGCAAATAATTTAACTGTCTTAGTTAAAATATCTGTAAGAAATAATATTTTTTCCATGAAATTATTTATTTTATCAACAAATAAATTTTGGCGTAAATTTTTTGGTCTGCAGTTTTTCTATTTGATCAGCATCCAAAGTCAACAGTTAAATCAATTGATCAGCATACAGTGTGTTACCGGCATGCGGGCATTTATTAAAACTGCCGATAATATGTTGCTTTAGCAATTGTTTGCAAGTGTTATCAATTAAAAAATTATTAATATAACTTCACAATTAATTTTCTTAGATACTGTCCATTTTCAATGTAGTGCATGTGCTGCGTGTTCATCGTTATCAGTATCGCTTTTGCTTAGTACAAGGCATGTCGTGGTACGGGGGCAAAAAACTGTGACAACTAGCACAAAATTTACAGTCGTCCTTCTCATTACGTTTATGTATGGAGGTTTTAAACTAATTAAAGAGTTTTTTTTATACTTTTTTGACATAACAATTTAAAAAGTGTTTACGTCGGATTGTCAAATTACACATGAAAATATTATCAAAATTGATATTAGTTTTTCTGTAAAATGAATTTCGATGCACGAGAATTGTCTGATATGCTTTTAATTTACGGCGAAACACGCGGAAATGCAGCTCACGCCTTAAGACTTTATCGCGAACGATTCCCAAATAGACAACATCCGCACAATGCTCGAGTGATAACAGCGGCTCTACAGCGAGTGCGTGAAAATAGCCCGACAGTCCCTGGTCAGCCTGAAGGGGCTATGAACAGGATCGTGCCAGTGCAAGTTGAAGAAAGGATTCTCCGGCACTTTAGGCGGGTCCCAACGTCAAGTACTCGTGTTGCTGGTCGAATGTTCGGTACTAGCAACAAAACTGTGCACAAGATTTTAAAAAGGAATCGCAAACATCCTTTCAAGTTTTTAAAGGTGCAAAAATTACTCCCCAGGGATTTGCCAATAAGGCACTATTACTGCGATTGGTTTTTACAAAAATGTGAAGAGGAAAATGACTTTCAACAAAAAATAATATGGACTGACGAATCTACTTTTTCTAGAAACGGAATGTGGAACCGCAGAAATACTCATTATTGGGATGATAAAGAAAACATTCCCCATGTGTTCCGAGAGACTGCTCATCAGTACCGGTGGACAGTTAACGTGTGGGCAGCTATTCACAACAACAGGATCATCGGGCCTATTTTTATTTATGGGACCTTGAACACGCATAGGTTCTTAGATTTGATAAATGGTCCACTCGTGGACTATTTAAATACTCTTCCTGAAGAGAACCGTCGCGAAACGTGGTATCAGCTGGACGGTGCTCCAGCACATTCAACCATAGTTGTGCGGGAAAGGTTGAATCAGATTTTTGGCCAACGTTTTATCGGACGCTTTGGACACACTCGCTGGCCGCCCAGGAGCCCTGATCTAAGCCCTTTGGATTTTTTTTTGTGGGGTGCTGTCAAAAATGAAGTGTTTGCTACCGATAGTGAAACTGTAGACATTATGAAAGACAAAATTACAGCCGCTTTTCGTAAACTGGAAGAAAATACTGAATTTGAAACAATTCGTAATTCAATTACAAGACGTTATGAATTGTGCCGTAGTCAGGGTGGCCGACATATTGAACACAGAGTTTAGCTGAATTTAATTAAAATGCGGGGTTTGTATTTAAGTTTTATTTAGTTTGTAGGTAATAAAGTTTTTATCAAATGTGACAAGTGCTTTTACTTTGCCGTTGTTATCTTAAGTGCAGTAATACTAGTATCCGTCGACTGTCATTTACACTTGTCAAATTGCTGTGCTTTACATTGCTGGCAATTAAAATTTTGTTAGAAAGTAAACAAAGCCTGAAAATTTGTTTATTATTTAAATTAATGTCATGGTTACGTTACAGATATACGTTATTTTAACTTCCTTTAAAAAAAGCCCGGGTGCTGGTAACACACTGTATAATGTTTTGGTTGGCAATAAATAAATAACCGGGCGGGCGCAACACTTGATCCGCAATAAGGTAAATCAAATATTATCGGCAAATTAATAAATATTTGGTGCGCTGAAATTAACGTTTCCGCTAAATAAAAAATCGCGATACAAAATAATTTTTTGATCAGTAAAATTTAAGTGGTAAGCAGAAATATCAAATTTGCTAACATAGGTCAATTTCAACTGATAGGTTAGGTTAGGTTAGTGTTGTGTCAAGGCGCGAAGCGCCTTAACTACCCAGAATAGGAGCTCCGTGTACTTATATATTTCATAAATAAGCATTATGCTCTCCGTGCTTCAGCTAACCGAAATTTTACTAAATGTGTCTCCCAAAATGCAGTAAATATATTTAAATGGCTTACCAATCGAATTTAGAGCAGCTCAATATGACATTAATTGCTGATCAAATTTTGATATTTAGCTGACCATAAGTTGCTGACCAAATGCATATTTCTGCTGACCAAAACGTCAATATTCTGCCAACCGTTTAAATCATTCACAATTAGGAAATTAATATAGTATTTGTTATAAATACATAAACATTAAGTTTATCATGTTTTTAATAATTGGCTGTTTGGGGGATTCGTCAGTGCCTCTATTTCCACCAGAGCGCGCGATAAATAATCTAACCGGGTCTATATTGTCTTCCATTAAGTTTTAGTTCCGTTTTTAAGATTCCATAACGTTTTTAGTCATAAATATTGTTAGTCATAATATTGATTGTCATAATATTTGAGGGTATAATTTGTATTTCCGATTTTTCCTGGTCATATTTGTCGAAAGTCATGAAAATTTTATTCATAACTTTTTACATCATAATGTTAATGTTAAAGGTAATAATATTGCTTGATATAGTGATTATAAGGTCCAAACTTGTTTATCATAAAAGTAAAATACAAAGTTTTGCCTACTATATGTAAGTATTAGTTAAAAAATATGTTCGGTTCTGGCGCTTCGCCGGCCGCTGCCGCGGCACGCTCGCTTCGCTCGCTCGGCTCGCGCGCTGTAGGGTCGCAGTTCTACCTAACACTCCTCCTCGCTTCGCTCGTCGTCGTACCTAATGGAGACCTTCCTTATATATCTACATCATATTCATAATATCAATTTGATATTAAAAAAGAAAGAACATTTGGAGTCATAAAAATTACATATGTACTAAGACAATGAAACGGTATGAATAATAATAATTAGTAGTTTAAAATATATGCTTTAAAATATTTCTGTTTAATCATCAATATGCCTTTGAATGTTATAGATATAATTTTTATGACTTATGAAAATTATAATCCTTAACATTATGGACTATTCACTTTAGCATTATTAAGCGTTTTATGCTTTACAATTTTTATGACTATCTATAGTCATGAGCATAAATAGTATGACAATCAATTTCTGACTTTCAAAATTCGATACAACAACTTTATGGGTAACAAAGGGATCCCAATCTAACCACCAAAACTACAGCGCGCGAAAAAACAAAATGTGCGCCGCCATGTTTCACGGATAAATGTTTATATTATTATTTTTTCCTCGTAATTGTGCTGAGAAACTAACATATTCGTAACATAATGTACCATTTTAATGTGGTGGCTTATTTATTAAAACGATGCAACAAATGCATCTGCTCGTTCAGGAAAAGTCTCATAGATGACGCTGACGCCTTAAAAGTTGCCTTGAAGGTTTTGAGCGTCATGTTTCTTCCGCGTTTACTAGGAACGCATACGAGGAAACAGTCGGGAAGGCAGGGGATGTATTGATTTATTTATCACGGTATTTAGGGTGCGTTTTCATTCAAGCAGAACATAGTGGGGAGGAGGCAAACCAACCAATCAGGTTGTACAATACGCACGTATACAGACATTCGTAAAATCTTATTGGTCAGATTGACTCCTCTGCACTCAGCTCCGCTTGAGTGGAAACGCATCCTTACAACTGTAAAAAGCCAAGAGAGAGTACCTTAAAGCATTCAATGGAATGCAATAAGGTACCTACTTTAAAGATTGATGGGCATATTGGGCTGCATATCCAATATGAATCTCATGCATACCACGTGAAAATTAGTTTCGTAAGCTTAATTTTCTATTATGGCAACAAGCCTCTAAAACACAACACCTGAGAAGCGATCTGATCCTCAAATATGTAAGCATAACAAAACAATAATCTAATTATGGTGAATTTATCTCACTTTCCAGATGCTACTGAGGTCACAATAAAAACTGGCATGATTCGTTGATGCGTTTAGTAGATTGTCGTTCAAAGTTACTTAATACTTTTTCACCTCAGCACAGCAGGTTTTGCTGTTTAAAGTCAGTGAGCAAAATTCGATTTTGCTACGAGCGTTGGCGTTAGACAAGTAACTTTTTAATTATTATTTTTTAAATGCCGAGAACAGTGCTGGGTCTATTGACAAAATTCGAAAGATTTGAACTTCACTTTGTTCTGTCACTTTCACTTCGATACGAAAAAAGCGAGAGATAGAAACAAGTCGACTTGAAGTTCGATTTTCAAATTCCATTCCCAAAAAAAAAAACAACAGTAAAACTTTCGTTATAATAAAATTGACAGCTCCAATAGCAATCATGGTGGTAGCGTTAAATAGGTCATATTTTGTTATGATTTTGATTCCGTTGCGATGTAACAATAACGTTATAAGAAAATATCGAAATAATTGAACGAAATTTTAATCAGTAACGAAATATACCGTTATAATTGGGTTATTTTTCATAACGTTGTTATAAAGGTCTGTACATGTAAACAACAAATTCAATTTTATTGAATATAATTCAAGCCCGAACTAAGGTTGGAATTACACTTGTAAGTTTTACCACGTGTCACTCACGTAAGTCTACATTGCAAGATAAATTTGCAAATGTATACACTCTTTGTAAGTAACATATTGTAAGTTACTTACGTAAATAAAACTTTCAAGTGTAGCTTTACAGACGACGGGAGTTTTATTGAAGTGGTTTTACGGCCGCACTCAGAGACGTCAATTAACTTTTAAGTTTCATTAAAGTTGCTGTAGTCGTTTTTTTGCTATATCAATAGAATAAGACGCAGCACCTATAATCAAACTCAAAAATTAATTGACGTCTCTGAGTGCGGCAGTTTTATATTTTAACTTCGTAGCACAAACTAATTCGTAGCGCTACAAGTGCTACGACTACCCAGCGCGTAGCAGACACGAATCGCCGCCGTACATATTTCTAGCGAAACGTAAAACCTGAGGGTATGATTTCTAGTTTGACATCGAAACCTTAAAATTTAGCTGATTTGTCAGCCAACTTCAACCTCAATAAAATTAATCACTGGGAAAAAATGAATTGTTCATAATTTAAAACGCGACGACCAATTTTTTAAGACGCAATTCCTGATTTTGTCCTTGATTTGTGAATTTCAAAAGGTCAATGTCAGTCTACCAAATAGTTATTAGGTCTACAACACTGTAGAAATTGCGTATTTTGTAACCAACCCTCCACACCAACATGGGGGGCCCCCGTAGCCATGACTCTGAAATTCTCTTGCGTGTTTACTAGGAGCGCATAAAGTAAAGCCACTTCGTTTCAGTGCTTACAGCGCTGTTTCAGTAATGGCGCAATAGATGGCAGTTTTGCCCCTTGTAGGGTTGAAGTTCGGGCAAATTTTATTATAAACCTTTCATTTTGCTTTGCCGTAGTCGGGTAAAAAACTAAACAGATTATGAGCCATGAATAAAAATATATGTATTATTATAATTATTGACACATTTTACAATATCCTTGTTTGCATGCAAAGATGCAACATGGATGCGATGAGACCCATCATTGCAGCAAATGTAAGCGAGGTTCAGGAAAAGTCACATAGATGGCGCTAAGCCGCATATTTAAATTTTAAATCGGACGCATATATTTTGCACTGATTATTTGCGGTTGGAGTGCACAATAGAAACAATACCATTGATTGAAATATAAGCACTCAAGTGGAACCCGACATTTAAAAAAGTCTTACTATAAACATGATCGCAATATCTAATTTTGATTTGATATGGTTTGATTTGTATATTTATCTATCCCCGTATGCCAGCCGCAGTAAAAGTCGTTTTAATATCCAAGATACTGCGCAAAATTACATAACCTCTGTTTCATGACCATAATTGGATTGGATTACCTTTCTACAACGGCTAACCAAATTAAGAACGACGACACGGGCGGAGATTTTTATGACATCTCTAGCGATAATTACTATTTTGCTTGGTTGCTTTGTTTTGAACACGTCAGCGCCAGAAATATCGACGCTTCTTTACTAGGAGCTCAGGAGTTTGGAAGAGTTGCCGGAGTTGACGGGTGCGATTTAAGGACACCGCCTGCCACCGCCATCTAGCGCTTCAGGTACAACAAACAAGTGCTGCATAAATATAAAACATATTATGTATACAGCATTATTGCCTGCCTACGAAGCTAGCGGTCCCGGGTTCGAATCCCGGTATGGACAAATATTTGTGTGATGAGCGCGAGTATTTGTTCCTGAGTCATGGATGTTTTCTATGTATTTAAGTATGTATTTCTCTATATAAGTATGTTTATCGTTGTCTAGTACCCATAGTACAAGCCTAGAGCTTAGTTTGGGACTAGGTCAATTTGTGTGAGATTGTCCCCTGATATTTATTTATTTATTTATTTTTATTTATTGTTGTTTTTAAATATTAGTGTTGTGGAGGTTGGGCCGATATACGCGTTTGTGTAAAGGCCGTAATATAAATTAAAAAAAAAAAATGTATACAGCACGTTTACATGTAAGCCTCACTTTAATATTATATACGCGAAAGTGAGTTTGTCTGTTTGTTTGTTACGGTTTCACAGCCAAACCCCTAAACTGATTTCGATGAATTTTTGTATGGATATAGTTTGAGTCCCACCTACATAGAATACTTTTTATCCCCGAAATTAGCACAGTTCCCGACGAAGCAGCGATAAACGACTTCTCCGCGGACGCAGTCGCGGGCAAACTGTACACCTTTTTATGGCTAAACTGTCCAAAGTCCCAACTGTCACATATTATACCTATGTAAAGTTTTGTTGAACAACCGTTGTTTTGGTTCAGAAAACAATCATGTTCATGGCTAATCAAACACCCATAGAACCTGTCATGGCTGTCAAGACATGCTTTAATAAAAAGTCACCGAATAAGTTACTTTTAACACTTAAAGAAATGGTAATGTAACTCAAATGCTCTCACCGTTAAAGCATTATTAAATAACGTAGATTTCTTTATCCAACATTTCTAAAGCCTAACTCACAACAGAATAAAGCCTCTTAGCAAGTAAACCTCAATTAGATAGTTCCAAACCACGATCGTCTTGTGTGTGGTCGATGTGATATAATTATCACATTGAGTGCCTTGAACGTAAATACAGAGTCAATTTTCTATGGAAACCAGATATCGTGGCATTAATGTGCAAAGCATTGTGTGGTCGTGCTTTATGTGAGCCTGGTGTGGTAAGTAAGAGGAAATTTCAATTTCTCTTCAATGTGTATGATTATGAAATAGATGACAATTCTGACATTATGTAGTGTTGGTAAAACACAAACGAAAGTTTAGTAAGACACAGTATTTCTAACAAGTGTGGTACACAATACGTTATTTTTATATAATACCTTATTTATTAGCACAGATGACTCTGATACCGGTACAAAGTTCACATAATTATTTTTAGTCCTGAAACCGTTCTGTTTCAGGATGTTTCAATTATCTTACTGGTAAATAAGGTTCGGTTAGTTTAGGTTTGTTTCGAATTTTCCCGAAGATAGCCCTTGACAGATCGATTTCTTGACCCAAAAAACCTCTATTCCGTTGCCGTTTCTGAGCACAAAATGTATACAATATAGCTCGTATAAATAGGATTATGTATGAAGCTACATCTTTTATACACGCCGCGTGTGCAATTTCAAGGTGCTGTGCAAAGTACGATTAATGGCGGCTGAAACAGCTGAAATTCAGCCGTACTTTGGAGCGTATTTGTCTTCCGCGTTGACTAGGGACGCAGAAAATAGGGGTGATGTTAAAGGGTGTGCAAATACAGCGCTCAGCAACGGTAATATAGATGTCAGTGTTGAAACAAATTTCATAATAAAGATGGTTTATTATCTTCATTTCGAGATGAAATATAGTAATTATAAGACAAAAAAACATAAAATTTAAGGTTTACAGTGGCCTTGTCGACAGCAATTGGAAAAACATTGAACTAAGTTACAAAAGAATCCTGCTAAAGGTTCAGGAAAAGTCTCAAAGATGGCGCTAAAACACCTCTACGTAAGGGGTGTTTTCGTTCGTCCACTGGGGCATTCGGGACACCTGTGCTTCCGCGTTCACTAGGGTATCAGGAATTAGAAGATCAGGAATATATAACTTTTATAAAAGGAGGAGGTTACAACATAATATATGAAACCTCCAAGCGCAATTTTTTTATAAAAGTTTTAGAGACAAAACAGCTCTTAAGTTTATTTTTTGCCCATATTAAGACTATGTTGTACTCGTTATACGATTTTAAAACCTTTTACTGGGCTACCTTTTGAGATACAATGCCATCTCGGTTTAAATTTTTTTCAGTACGAAGAGTTTAAGTTTTTTATTTAAAACAAGTAATGCTTCAGTGACTTAGAAAATATGCATTTATTTGTAGTGATATTTAGCAGTTATGGTGAATTAAAAAAATGCTACGTTAATGAGGATTTGATATAAATAATCACAAATTATACCTACTATTTATATAGCCAAAGGAATCAGTTCTTAACGAATATCATTAAATCTTATAACTCCTAAACTAACTTGGATGTTATTGGTCAATTGGTCATTCGGTATTTCAAATTAAGGAGATGTAGGTACGTAGGGCCAGTAGGACCGGCATTTGCGAAATACTGCCAAGTGAAGTACCGTCCCATAAGATTACTTACCTTCACAATTATCTCTCTAGCGACTCGCCCTCGCTTCGCTTCGGTTAAAGTTCCCCCTCCCATTTCCCCCCCTTAAAGTTAAAATGTCAAATTTTTCTCTTCGTAAGAACCTTCCTCGGACTTCAAGGAATATTTGAAAAAATAAATTAGCCGAATTGGCCTAGCCGTTCTCAAGTTATGGCGTGACCAAGGGAATTAGGATATATATAGAAGATTACATTACAACACACTTAACATTTAATTTAATTCAAAATACGCTACGTGCACCATCTAATTCACCCGTACGTAACCACAGAGTAATACTGCTACAAAAGATAAAGGCAGTATAAAGAGTATTAAATTCATATACGCATACTACCTTTTTGTTGTGGTCGGCAGATTACCCTCGTACCCATTCAGAATAATGTTTCTATGGGCTCACGACTCAGAGCTATGTTACCCTGGTGGTCCACGCAATAAAACATGGATTCAATGGGTGGATTTTATTCTTAAATCATGAGCTGTACAACTAAAAATGTAATTGGTGGTATTTTATTAATAGAGTTTTTTAGGGTTCCATGCCCTAAGGGCAAAACGGATGTTTGTCCGTCAGGACGTCTCGTCTGCCCGTTAATTCAGAAATAACCATAATTTGATAAGGCTTTATTAAAGTTTTGTTGATTTAACAAACTGTTTGTCTGGAAGGAATAAAACAGTTAATGTTATTTAACTCGACTGATTTGGTTAGGTATGTCTTTCTTTAGTTATGTAGTCCCTTTTTTAAGCTACAGGTAGACGAAGTTCGGTTTCATTAAACAAACTTTTCATTAAACCTTTTTCTCAGTGTATCTGTCCTTAAGTCACGGGTCTATAGCTTATAAACGGAATAAGTTATGGCACAGGTTATAGGCCTGAAATACGGATATAATTAATGTAAAGTTTGACCCGAACCAGACTAATATTTAATTTAAAATTGAATTAAATTAGTTTTCAGCGGGAGTCCCTTCTATTTTCCCTTCAGTTATAATCTTGATGTACTTGTCGTGCCGTAACAGGTGACCAAACATAATCCCTCGTCTATTTTCTATCATTACTTATTACATGTGCTCCTTTTTTTACGTACGGTAAGTACTTCCTTACGAAAAAAGGGAGACCAAGAAGAGCATATCTAGACCAACTGAAAGAAAAGTTAGGTGTCGTGACGTATCAGAGTGTTAAAGATAAGGCTTGGAATGGAACAGAATGGAAATTACTCCACCGACAAGAGCATACTTAGCTCTAAAGTGAATGACGGTGATAAAGGAGATCCCACACCTGCATGAAAAAGAAGCCGAAAAGAAAATGGTTTTCTTGCCCTAGCATATTGTGGAGTGTTAGTCTAGAGCAAGTTTAGATGTCATGGAGTATAGTAAAATTAAATAATACTTTTTATTATTTTTTGACTGGAAAAGTAACGAAATGGGGGCATTAAAGTTTGTACATTTTTAGACCATCAAGTTACGGGGTCTATCGTAAAAATATTTCTGTATATTACATGTATACTATATACTGTATTTTAACAACAAATACATATATTTATAACCACGATTTATACCGTAGTTTATAAGTTGTGACCAAAACAACCATGATAATAAATAAACAGCATATTTCAATCTTCGATTTCTAATATTTTTACTAGTCTAGGAGACCACAAACTTATTGTTGATTCTTTTCCACTTTGTAAAAACAATTTAAACAGCCCTGATTTATAAATAGTGTAGGGCCTCGCAATTGATTTGTTTTTTTAATGTATCGTAAATTGTCTGAGACAATTTTTAATAGTTACGTTAGCAAAGAGGAAAGTTTTATTATCAGTGTTACATTGCTGGCTGGTATTTTACAATCTATTATTTTATGAACTTCGCTCTGTTCTGTCTGGCTTCCAAAATGTGTAATTTTTGATCATTGCCGTCATCTAATTAAGCTGAAGTATGACATAACTACCTAACTAAGTCAGATGATAATGCAATGTCATTACTCATTCATTATTTTTTATTTATTTATTTACTTTTTATTATTTTACAAACTTTTTAGTTCGACATGTACTTTTAACTATTTATAAATTGACAATCTTTGTATCCATCGGTCCCAAACTAGGCACAGCCTGTATCTTGGGAACCAGGGGTACTTGTATACCATATTAATTTAAAAACAAGGGTGAGTGAATATTACAATCACTTAAGTACGAGTACATTAATCTAATATTGGTCGCTCGGCCAGCCGTTTGTGCCATTACAGCATGAAGCTGCAAACGCGAACGCACCAGAGCGTTGTATGTATACATACGAGTGTTATGTATGTGTGTGTGTGTGTAGTGTGTATGTGTGTGTGAGTGTTCGTGTACTTGTGTATGTTTAGGATTTGAGTATGCTCTCAGTCTGGTCGTTAATTCAGGGATAGGAGCCAATTTTTGATTTTGTGTTCGAGAATTGAACGTGAAGTTGTCTAGTGAGCATACTTTAGATACCTTGTTGTAAACAAATGGAAAAAGGAAAAGAGGAAATCGCTTAGTAAATACACGATTTACGCTGGGGATTGCACAGGTGAGGTGTTTGAGTCGCTTTTTTCGACGTTTATCGTGATCCGTTGTTCTGATGGCTATTGGGTGAGTTTCGACCACGGCTTTCAGAACATATAGCTGGCGAACTCTCAGCACTGAGGCTTCCTTGTACAGCGCGTCGGTTGGGAAACGATATGGTTTCCTCAGCATAACTTTCAGTACAGCACGCTGCGCCCGCTCGACTTCTACAAACGCAGACTTAGCGGCACCGCCCCAGGCAGCGATGCAGTACTGAAGAATGGACTGGCAGAGGGCAAGATAAACCAATCTAAGAGTATGTCCATTTGCTCCGTTTAAATATTAGTATATGATCTGGTTTGATGAAGAAGTCGGAAGGTGATCAAAGAACCTGATTCTCCCCTGACCTACCGAGTTTGACCTTCAAAAAGTCATTAATCCGCAAATACAGGTCTTAATATTATGACTAAAAAATGTAATGTCGGAAAAAACATTCCAAATAAATTTAAATCCTTGCAACTACCACAAGAATATGCCCCAAGCAAAAACATTGTACATACCTACACTAAATTTAAAAAAATAATGAACTCCTCTAAATCATTAAGACAAGTCATTCCAGAGTCATCTTTTAATCCCAAAAAGCTTCCGATCGAGCCAATAAACTTGAAATACTCCAATAAAATTAGTGCAACGCGATGATAACTTCCACTGACGCCATTACAACCTCCATTCTTCCGCTATGGTGGTAATAAATGAATAAAAACAATTACTACACGCCGAGTTAGCTGTTACATAATGGTAATGGGCCCTAGGAATGAGGAGTATGGTTTAAATTCAAATGTATTCTGGAATGAGAGAAATTTCGTCATATTATCAAAGTAAGGGTTAGTGCTTGGTGGTGGGAATAGCGGATGTTGCAGGCGGGTGATTGGGAGTATGAAGTTTTTTTATAGTCGAACAACGTAGGGAGAGACGAGGGGAGGTCACTGCTAAAGTACCAGATCAGAAGCATCCTTCCTTGCTCGCTACATATACCCCGTTCGGCCTAAGGTCTACATATTGTAAGGTAAAAATGGTGATATTAATGTTACATGTATACCTCTCCTATCACTACGCAGGGTGGTCGTGCCAAAACTTGTTTGATTTTAGTAATAAATCCTGACTCGTTAGCGACTGGCGATACTTTACCCTGTAGAAATGAATATAAAGTACCTACATAATAACTAACGATCAAACCTCCGACTCTATCGTTTTTTTCCTAAACCAACGAAGAAGAGTTCACCACACCAATAAACTCTATGACATTCATACAATTAGGTATGTACTGGATAACTTCTGTGTGGACAGTATATTCATACAGTTATAATTATAATATGTTCGTTATTTAACAACTTATTTACAAGTTCATAAACAAAAGTGAAAAATCATTTTCATATTTATTTCCCTTCAAAGATATTTAAAGTTTAAACCCAATAATTGTCCTCTTTCCGCGGTAATAACTACGAAAATAAAACAACGTTGGTTCTGACAACGCTCTCCAACTCACATTTTATCCTCCATTTTTGACTCCATATGAAAAATACCACTTAAATTATCCTTCGCTACCTCAGCCGCCTCCGCTCCCGCCACCGCTAACCCTCCCGCTTCCGCCTCCCGTGTATCCGCAGCGGCGGCGAGATGAAAGCCGGCGGCGCGTTTGAGCCTGCAATTAGGCCGCGGTAATGAGAGAGCGACACAGCCACCGCTAATCGCCCGCTGCGCTAAGAGGCACCCAATTCAAATGGATCGAAAAAATGCTGCGTTCTTATGCTCGCCTAGTACGTGTAGCGTAGGAATTGTTTGGGTGGTCAAGAGTTACCCTATTTAAACCTAATTTGCATAATAAAGCAGGTTATTTTTTAGTTATAATTTTAGTTTTTAACTAATCTTTCTTAAAGTTTAAAATACCCGGCATGAAATCAAGATTCCCCACTATACATAGACTGTTGCGTAGGTAGCCTTAGGGTCTTCATTCACGGTCAGTCCAAATGGACTCAATCCAACGCGTTGTCGATGAAATTAATTGACAAACGGACTGAAGTAGTCGCTCATTACTCGTAGTAGTTTTAACTGACCGTGATGAGGACCATTAGTCCATTACAAATAAAAGAAAGTGCAATGAAATTAGTACTTACACTCCTATAGGCACACACAGACACAACAGTTTCAAAAACATAAACGCTTCTTTATTATGTCTTTAATAATTTATACCTTTACCTTTGAATGAGTTGCGTTGCTTCTCAGCAGTTGCCACCCTTTTCTCAGAATCGACACTCTCGACACAGAGTACAGTAACCCACAGATTAAATAAGAGTTACGTTAAGCACTTACTTAAGAGCGTTGTACAAACTTTTAAACTCAACATAAGATAAGTACCTAATATCTAAGCACAATTAAGCCAATGACGTTCAAAATGACAGGGTTCTAACCATACTAATCATTTTCAATAGCCGACTGAATTACATAAAAGAGTAGGGTTTTCTCATAATTATTTTAGCCTAGTAAGCAATTTATAAACATTCGTAATAATTAATGATTAATATTATATTTTTGATAAAGGGTGATAGAAACCACATCCCGATTATTTCCTGTATCCCTGCGGGTGGCATTATTGAACACCGGTTTTGGCCGCTGCCACTCACTGGCTAACCTAACTAATATTATTAATGTCACTTTGTAATAGCTTAGCATAAAATGACGTACATAAATGACGAACATAAAACGACTATGAAATCAACGTGACGACCTTTTGGCAAGTATTTTAGAAGACGGAATGGGTATCTGTCGGTTAATTTTCCGTTGATTTGCTATGTTCAAGCGACAAAATGTTCATCATTACATTTACATACACAAAATGTACATCGTACATTTTTTTTAATATTTAGACTGCAATTATACTAATACAAAATGCGTAGTTCCATTGAACAAATGGGACATATCCTATAGATGGACAGCTCTACCGTCCAAAAGAAAAAGGCACTAAAAGTGTATGAAGTCTAAATGCGCATACGCCTTTTTGTTTTGGCCGGCAGAGCTTTACACCACAGGGTGCTCCCTCACCGGGAGTATTCGCTTGCAATGTAACAATTCCGATTCGACCATTATATCACTACTTATTATTACTTGTCATTACTTATTTATGGGCAATGAAGAGCTTACATACATAACATACATCAGGAATGAGGAGAACCGAGCATTAACAGTCATTATTGTCAGGGAGGCAGTATTGTAACGAACGCTCAAAATCTGATTTTAGGTGTTATATTACAAGCACTTGCAGCTGTTACATATATACAGCTGTATTAGTTTCTACAAATACTTTCCCCGGCAAATTTACATACGAAATTAAAGACAACTAAAGCGACACTTGTCATAGTCTTTACTAAGCTTTGTTTCTGGCGGCCATTTAGCCTTAAATGATAATTGAAAACACACCTATAAAAGGCATTACGTCGTATTTCTCGATCTTCGATTTTATGCCATACCAATACTGGTATAAAGTCAGTATTAAGCTGGCAGTAACTACTCAATACATAACACCTTTCTAGTGTTGTATTCTTATTAGCATAGAATACCGTCGGTCACACTTCTTGCTCCTCATTTCACAGGCAGTTAGTTGCCTTTTTAATGACTGTATAGAGCCGCGTGTTAACTATACGACCATATGCTCTCAAATGAAGACGTTTCTAGTCTTAATTATAAAACAGTATGATTTATTTTTCTGTTCCGGTTTCTTTATTGCATTATTAAATTATGGGCGTTTTTGCGGTACTTTAAACTGTTTATTATAATATTCGATATTAAGATGGAGTCGATAAACGTGTGAGGTTGATGATTCAATAATGTCGTAGTATTTTATAACTTGCTTGGGACGTGTAGATGTTTTTTCGAATCTGAATCAAGCGAATGAAAAATACGCAACGGTTTCAGTTGAGACTTATCCTTAGTAATAGGTAATTATAGTCGAGTTCAAAAATATGTACACCATTTTGAACCTTATTTCAATGGGATAAGGCGCAAAAGTGTATCTTTGAACTCGACAGTACAAATACATAAATGGTTTTTTTTTTGTTCCGTCTTAATGGCTCAATATGTCAACCGATCGATCGGGAATTTGGTAGAGTTAGAGATAGTTTATAACCTGGAGAAGGACGTAGGATACTATTATTTAAAAAACGGACAGTTCCTGAGTAAACGTTAAACAAATTAAGCGCGGGCAAGAGTTTCCTATTACAGCGACACTTTAAAGGTGGGTTTAGACCAAAATAACACAGATCAAGAACTGGAGCAAGAGCGTTCTTTCGTATTCTTTTAGTGAAAACGATAATACGTTTACACTACTCGTATTTACACCAATAAAACTAGAACGAGAACAGCAAGAACTAAAATTCTTGCTCTAGAGATGAGATACATTTAGACCAAACGAGTGAAGGCTCATTACTCCTTCGTCAACGATAGTAGTAGAGTTTATTACACTCTCGACCGCACTCAGAGACGACAATTAATTTTTAAGTTTCATTAAATTTTCTGCGTCTTATTTTATTGCTATAGCAAATAAAGTGACAGCAGCTACTTTAATGAAACTTAAAAGTTAATTGACGTCTCTGAGTGCGGCCGTATGTCCAACAGTGATAGCGATATTGTGATTTCAAATGCTGCATTTATTGTTATGACTCAATTATTGAAAAAGAGAAGGAAGAGACGTTGGTGGTGACGAATTTGATACAAAGAAGAAGATTCGATAATGTAGGAGATAGTATGATAGATATGGGACAAGAAGAATGTGGTCAATATAAAAACTTTTGCAGAATGGCATCAGAGGATAAAATATTAATATAGTAATAAAATAAAATTGATAAAATTAATTATGACGATCGCTCAAAAATTCAAAGAACACTGGAACACTTTTAATTTACATAGGTATGTACTATCTTGGTAGCGCAAAGTGAGCGGTCCAAACGATCCGCCGCCTAACTCTTTGACCATAAGTAATTCATTAAATGCACACACATATTGGTTTATGTATGTAGAGTACTTACAAACAAGATTCATATTTCTTATCTAATCTTATTATTCATGGGAATAAGCTAGTTAAGAATACTAAGATTCACTTTTGTATAACCATGCGTGTATGACTGATGCATCATTCATCTCAAACATGTCGTTTAACCGATTACTTTTTGGGAAAAATCCATCCATTATTATAAATTTCAATCGCAATCTTAGTGACTATACAAATTGAACCGATTTCTATAAGGTAAGCCACCATCTTGAGTTATTGTACGAAGTTAACACAATTATAATGATGTCAACATAAAGTGAACATAACTATAAATAAAGGTTACGTTGACGGTTTTCTATTAGCATTTTTCAAGACATATCAGCTTTAGCAAACAATGGACGCAACCACTAAACGTTTCTCAAGGGTCTACAAAGTATCTATGATCATAAAAAGCGTTGATCAAAAGAGATTCCGAATCCTTTGTGCGGCCAAAAGAGCCGTAATGTGACATCCATCGATGACGAATGACCAGGATTACCAAATATGAATTACTGTCAAAAACGTCAAAAACAGTCCGTTTCAGTTCCTATTTCTTTAGTAAAAGAATGGAATAGTGCTTTCGGATGTGTATTAAATAAGTTTGTAAATGTTTTAAAAGGGTGTACCTAAATACGGAGGCGTTAAAAGGTGGTCCCCATTATAACAATATTTATTCGGTGCAACATTGTCCAACTACCGGTAGACGAAAATGTCGTAAGTCACTTGAAATTTAGAAGAAATACAGTCGTTTTAGAAAGGGAAATATATTGTTGACTTTATGATAAAGAGGTTCGCTAACGTTCCAATCTCGTTTTGCCGTGAAAATTAGCAGGAACCCTTAAAGGCAAAACGACCCTTTTGATTGTTTGAACGGTTCCCGCTACCTAGATTTTTTGCAGTTAATTAAGGCAATTAGCGTGTATATGCTGAGCAGTGTTGTTGAATATAGCGTTTGTTTTAAAAGTCACATGATTTTTTATGAGCTTCTTCCTTTTGGTGGGTAAATCTGCTTAAGTCACCTTTATTACTAATATATTTATTGCGTCCCTTTTCTAGGTCAACTAACCATTTATACGGAGGCTCTTTAGGTATAACATAAAAACCGAACGGACGGAAAAAGCGAACGGAGTCGCAGGCATGAGCTGGTTTCATTCATAAAAATAAAAAAAATAAAAAACAAAAAAAAAACGTTACATTACAAACTTTTTTCACACACTTATTTCATACATAACAAAAAACTGTAACGATCTCAAAATCATGTCCATTATGGGGACTCTATTAAGTCCAATGTGGATTGAGTCGCATCCGTGAATGGCCGGATAAAGCCGGCATCGGTCACAGATAATTAAACGAGCATATTGTCCACACGAGTATCGGTGACAACACTGACAGTGAAACTGGCGAGACCAAAACCTTATTATGAACAAGAACTTTGACGCCTCAGGACGTATGATCGAACGTATCATTAAAAAACTATTTTCTTCTAAAACCATGTTTAGGTTAGTTTAGTTTTAGATTTGGGACTACCAACAAAATTTAACTCATTCGATGTGACGAGAAATGTCTTTTGATAAAATAAAAATTCTGCGAAATTGTACTTTCGATGAAAAATCGATAAAATAACTAATAGCGTTTAGTAGCGTCAGAAATGTACGTTTACTTTTACGTCTCTTGACGTGGCGTCTCACCTAAGATCAGTTAACTAATACGGCCTTTAGAGTAATTTGATTGTTAAATACCAAATAGAATACAATAACGTACCTAAAATTAAGTACGTACGTACGTAAGTAAGTAAGTACGTACGTAAAAGTACCAAACCCAATTCTTTCTAAGTACGGTATCGAATATAATGTAGGTAGTAAGTACATCTAGAAAAAATAACGATTGTAATATTATCTTGTAACAGTCTATGATTTTATGAAAAACAGTTAAAAGAAAAAATCTCATTAATAAAAAGTTCCACTAAGCTCCAATCGTGGTCACCCCACGCTACATCTGCGACAACAATACGCGTGATTAGCGTCGTCGCGTCGTCACCGCATTGTCGCTGTCGCCCTGTCGATGTCATCGGTGACGCTGTCACTGTCATCGATGATGTTGTAACTTTGTGACATTGTCGTCACTTGGCGCGCGTTGTTGGATAATGAATGGGAGGCTTTCTAACCTCTGACCTGAAAAGAGGGATGTACGGCAGACGGTGTGTGTACCCAAAACACGTAAAGCAAAATACGTTAGAAACAAACAAAAAAACTACTTAGTACATAGTAGATTTGCCTAGGCCGCCGCGCCGTAACGCCGATTTTCACAATTAAAACAGAACACTGACAAAAAATAAGTCTACATACTTACCTACTATAAATTGAAAAATTGAAAAAAGAACTTTACTTGCGCATGTCTTTAAGAATAGTTTCTTGGATAACCGTTTATTAGCATTATTCAGCATTACCGGTAGCAAATAGAGAATTACGTGGAATTGCATCCAGCTACTTTGTTTGTGCCGTGGAATTGATTTAAAACTTTTCATATTACACGCTCGCAATTTGCAATCAGCTCTGATATAGGGCATACGTTGCTTTCAAAAGCTATAGGTACCAGTTTCAGATACTGCTTAAAACTTTGTCAAAACTGCTCACACTAGGAAGTGGGGCGCGATTTCGCGAAAATATTTTAAAAAATAATAAGGAGATTCGTTAACTTTCCATCGGATTGGATCTTGACGAAATTTTAATGAGACCACCCTTGCTAAGTTATAACTTTATCCAATGAAATAAACCTATTAAAATCCACAATCGTCGACGTTGACGCGTAAGTAAGTAACACGCATAAAAATAAAAACAGATGCGGGCAAGCAAATTATACAACTATAACAAATTTCAAGTTGATAGCTTGTGTAGTTCAGAGAAAAACTGCTGTGACAGACAACGAAGTCTCACCATAAGGGTTCCTTTTTTACCATTTTGGTACGGAACCCTAAAATACAGTCGAATTGAACCTCTTCCTTTTATGAAATCGATTAAAACACTATTGATAGACTTTATTCGGTTAGGGGTTAAAAGCGGGATTACAAAACACACGGATACACAAATAGAGGTGTAGTAATGGCCCCCGGGTAATTGACCCATTTCCTAAAAGCCCCCGACTGCGGTCCTCCGTTCACATTGTTTTAAGTATAGATTTATATTACTAATATTATTATTTGAAACACCATTGTGGATGGCTTTAATCTGTAGGTGATAATAATTACTAGGCAATTTTTTTTTTGCTTCGTAACTGAACATTAGTTTCTTTGGGACGGGACAGATGTAGTGCATAATAAAATAACGTATTCTATCGTATAAGTTCGTATTCGTCTTGCTTTCTCAATTAGTTTGTCGATGGGTACTAAAACTGACTGAGATAGCGAGATAAATGCGAACTTTTCCGAACAAATGCGATGTACAGTCACACCGCGGGATTGTTGAGCCACTTGCTAACATTTTTAATTCGGTTGGGTTGTCAAATCATCAAATTCCAATGGTAAACAGGGTATCCCGCGATAAAGTGCTCAAACGAATAAGGGTGGAAAAAGGTGCAAAAATTATGATATAGACATTGATAGTTTACCATACCATCGCTTAAGCTTTCGGCATACCAAACGCGTGTCAGTAGCGTCGCGTCGCGTCGCGTGGCGTGAGCGACGCAGCACCCGGCACACCGCAGGCAGGCGCAGCTTCAACGCGTTTTGAACGCGTGCCAGCGCTGCGCACGCCTCGCGGCTGCGTTCGGTGTGACTTGCTGCGCGGCGCGCGCGTACCCCCACCACGCGTTTGTAAAAAAATACAACCACTAGTACCCGTGCTGACGCCGCACTGAAGCGACACGTGCCAGCGCGCGCGACGCGCCTGCTTCGCGCACGCCACGCGACGCGCTGCCCGAGTTGTCTGCGGCGACTGCGGCGCGTCGGGTGCGTGAAGCAGCTCGAGCGCGTGCCCTGCGCAGGCACGCGTTACTTATTGGTGTGCTGGGTTCAATTTGATTTGTTGTTTTACAACATGCGCGGGCCCGCGTTCTAAGCGCGACGCGCCTGACACGCGTTTGGTGTGCCGAAAGCTTTATAGTCGTGTCAAAAACATAGCGTCTGTTATTTTCTCGAAATGTCATATTTTGAATCAAAGTGACCGAAGTACCCAAATCTATTTGCCGCATACAAAATGTGGATGAAATTTGGCATACAAATAGTTTTTATCCTGGATTGATACATAAGATACTTTTTACCCCGGAGAATTTGCTTTCCAGAGAGGAAAATAATAAACGACTTCTACGCAGATGGAGTCGCGGGCAAAAGCTATAACGACTAATTGTTCTCCATCAATTGATCTGAAAAGGCACAGTTATAGTTTTCAACTCGTAACTCAAGAAAAGAAACTCATGCATAAATTTTATGTCCAATCTAACACAATAGCTAATTAAAGAAAGCAACAAAAACATCTTTATCGTAATTGAGATTATCTATCCTCACACTAGCATAGTTTCCTCAACCACACTCATTCAGAACTTTTTCAAGCTTCGGCCACACGCAAGCGTCGAGAACAAATTGAGATGTGTTCTAATGACCGCTCCTAACGAGTGGGTCCCTCAGGGCTGCATGTTAGGTAATGGGAGTTCAAGGTGTGTTGTTGACGCTGTATTTCAACACTATGCTTTGCTTCTACTGCAGTGGTATCTTTGACTAGTATTACTTAACTAGACATCGACTCTTAAATGTTTAAAATGTGAAGAACTTGTGTACCTACTTAGTAATTTACAATTTGATTTATCTAATTCGTCAGTAAATGTAAGAGTTTGACTTTATATTGGACAGTTTCTGTCAGTTAAGTTATTTAAGTGTTGTCATCAAATAAATCAACTTAATATGAATTAAAATTTAATTACTTACAACTAGCTTTTCCAATTTTTGACCAGACAATTCTCTGGTTGGTTAAATAATCAAAAGCTATTCTAAAATCTTTATCAGAATTTGCTTTGTTGTTTATATTCATTTGTTTGGTTTCACAAACTTTATCAATTCCAACCGCCACGACTGGAGTCCCCCAAGGGTGGGATCCCTAATGACACCATTCTCCAATTCGGTAGTGGGTTCCCTTCCGGTAGCAGTCAGTTCGCCACCTCGGCGAGCTCTAATAGGGAGGTGTGTTTAATACAAATAGGCAAAAAATGCGCGCCCTTCAATTACAGAAGTTTAAATATTATTATTTTCTACCAAATGAGCTTCCCTATACCTTAGGAGGTAATGGAGATTTCGTATACAGGTGTGTTCTGTCCTGGTAAAAACAAAAGGTAGTTTTTTCTATTGAAAATCGTGACAACTTTGAGTCAAAAAAATCTTGAATTTATCGAACCGTAATTTATTACTTATACGAGTAACTAACGGCTAACAATTTTAAAACTATCACCAACAATGTCTACTCGTATCTAACCAAATACGAGTATAATTACAAAAGACTTGATTTCTCGACCGAACGGACTTTGGAAAAGAGTAGCATATAAACGACACTACCTAAAAAAAACTACGTGCTTTATATTTTTCAGACAAGAGAGATTGAGTGTACAGGCTTTTAACATCTAGAACGGCGGATATAGCACGGCATGCGAAGGCACCATTAGAGCAATCCTAAAGGAATGTCTAATAACCAGTTAACAATTAAATCTGTTGAGATAAGCGGAAACATACCGACGTAATTGTAATTACACATTAAGTACCACAATCAAGGCAGTGAGAGGAAGTACCCTCTTCCTATGCGTGAGAAATGTATCGGTATTTGCATGAGACCAAATAACATGATTAAATATAAATGCTTCCTTTTGTATATGGAAATTATCATTGAGAAAAATCTGGTACATTTTCACGTAAACTCATTGGTCATATTACCGCTGTGACTAGTGATATTCCGTTTCCAGGAATATTGCCTAGAGTGGGAACATTGCCATCAACGTCGACGGCTATATTGTTGATGGTGACAATTGGCAATTAGTAAGTAGGTAAGTACATAATATTATTCCTTAGGAGGTTTACTAAACCGTGACATAGGAACCAACCAAGACGTGAAATTGTGTTATTTTGCTGGTTTGACAACTCAGCACAATGCAATGCTAAGCCGGTAGTGTCCGTTCACTACCGCATGGACACACCCATTATCTGCTTATTTTTATTGTATTGTTTACTTTTATCACCAATTGTTTTAACTGTCTTTCAGTGTTCTGTATCTTTTGCGCAATGTATAAGTCTGTCTTTCTTTATTGATTGCATGTCATCCATTCTCCGAACCAATCGATTATTTTTCCGACGTTAGATCAATAACCACCATAATTTTACTTATTAACAAGTGTAGGTATATGTCTGACTTTTATACTATTGTAGGTATGTATTTCGTACATGGGTGCCCAACGTTACAAATTACAAAATTAAAATGATCTGTTTGTTTATATTTTAAGCAAACAGTATTTCGTCAATATGTCATTATATCACGAGTATATAATGCCATTTCATGAAGCTATAGCCTCATTACCCGTTTTATTTGTCCCTGAGTTCACATAGAGTTGATGTGTATATATCTCGAATAACTATATTAGCCATCATTAACCAAACTATCATTCGGAAAACTACACCACTATCTAAAATAACCAAAACCATTGTTATATAATGGTTGCTAATAACACAGCTATCCGGAAATCGACGTGATTGGCCAATCATGGCGGAAAGCGCAATATGGCGGCGGTTCCGGCCCGGATGACACGGGACATTAACTTGCTAAGTGTTCGTTTTGTTTATGTTTTTTATTGATTACACGCTCGATTGTTGAAATTGCGCTATTAAAGTGTTTATTTATCAGTTTTATGTATTTTTATACATACGAGTAAGTGAGGCCGTCTAAATAAACTGTACTTCGAAAGAGAAAGGCCGCATTTGCAGTTTAGTTGATAATTAAGTTCAACCTTTTTATATAAAAAAATAAGGATTCAATTAAAATGTTACTTCAATATTTAAGTCCATTATTCACATTCATTTAGTCGCTGGTTTCACAGACGACCAGTTATGAAACCAGCGACTAAATTAATGTGCAGGCAGTTGAATGTCATTCTCATTACCCACCTTGACGGACGACGTAAATTCGCCGGCTATTCATCGACTGAGTAGAACTGAACGACGATGTGTTAACAGAATAACATAGCAGGCTCTCACACTGGTTTTTTATAAACATTAAATTGTGTATTAATAAGCTACATATAACATAACCATTGTGAGAGTAAATAAAGATTTTTGTATTTGTATATTTGTATTGTATTGGTTTGTTAGAATTTTTAGCAAACTGATTTTTAATTCCCTTTTGCACATACGTGCTTGAAATCTAACTCGTACCTATATGAAACACGATGGTAAAATATGTGATTAAGAGCAAAAGCCGTATTGAGCCCTTAAAACCCGCCAAGTACCAGACAATAAAAGAGATGGAGTTACAGGAGTCCTGTAAGTAGGTATCTGTTTTATTTCGTTGCCTGGAACTTCTCGTTTTGACAGCACTTACCTATGGCCCCTGGCCTATTAATGGAGTTGGAATTCATGGAGTTCAAACTCAATGGTTGGTCTTACTATACATATATTAGTTGGTTTTAAAATACTTTGTTTTTCTATGTATCCAGAAAAGAAATACCTTAGGTAGTTACCGACATAGTAAGAACCTACGTGGTACCTACTAATACGCAGCGGTTTAGATTTGGGTAGCTATCACTTTATCGAAACTCCTTTCATCGAACGTATCATTTCATCGAACGTATTATTTCATCGAATTTCATTTCATCGGAAGCTAATTTCCACGTGAGGGAGTTATAATTTTTTGGTAGTGTCAGGTCTAACCTAACCTAACCTACGTAACCCATGCTTAAGATAACCTGAAAACAATAAGGTTTCAGCAGAAATTATCTGTCGATGAAATTAAATTCGATGAAATGATACGTTCGATGAAAGGTGTTTCGATAAAGTGATGAAATACCCTTAGATTTAATTAAAATGGTAAAATCAATCAATTAAATAACCCCACAAGCAAATAGTGAGACCGTTGTACGTACCTAAACGTTACCTACATTGTGCGATAAATTGGATTTACACGTACACCAGACACTAACCCCTAAAGGCAGTGGAGCGTGGCTTGGTTGGTAAACAAGTCCCCCAAAATGGCGGACGAGTATTTTTCTCTTATAGATATTTTTATTGATCAAATATTATTTAGGTTTTCAAGTCTTTATTTTTGGAAACATATTTTTTTTAATATTATAATAAATAAAATGTAAATATATGGGAGCAATATGATGCAAGTTTAATCTAATTCCATTTTTTTTTTTTAAGTCAAAAGCTTGTGTCAATCATACTTTCTCAAAAGCTGGCAACGCAGCCGCAATTCCTCTCTTGCTACTATGAGAATCGAAGTTCAAAGTTACGTTAGCTTCTCTTCCTCACGGTTTAATTACAATTGACGAGTGAAAGGGATGGTGCATCCGAAATTCCGAACGTTCGAAATGAGTGTTTCGTGGTTATTATCCTGGTGATCAGTTTCCACGTGACCTGCTGGCTAGTTTGCCTCCTCTAGCATAAAAGAAAAACGTTTTTTTCGGGGGATCGAACCCAGAGGCTTAGGTTCGTAGTAGTTGACAGGATCTACTATAAAAACTAAGTTTATAATTATTATAGCGACACTAATGTCTCTAACCCTTTATAGGGCAAAAAAATAAATGGAGTGGATTCTAGTCTCATCAGATTTTGTCTCTTTGCTCAAAATATAACAAAAAAAAATACCAAAAGAATACCTTGTAAGTGGTAATTTTTATTACCTACTAGATTTTATAATTGCCCATTAAAGGGCTAATGTAAATGTTAGGGAGGATACCTACTATAAAATTGAACCTATAGATAAGTAAATAACTATTGTCCCTGATTGTCCCTGATATTTATTATTATTATGTATTTTATAAGTGCTAATAAATTTTGTTAATTTATCTTACATATTAAAAATTATTAAATAGGTAGGTGAATTGAATTGTACCATAAAGCTACCTTACCTAGTAGACAGGTTATAGGCGCCTTGGTACATTATATTCATTAATTAACTACTAATAACCTATAATTTAATAACTACGTGTGGATCTAAGTAGAAATACCTATTTACATTTGAAATATTAAAACAGGTACCTACCAGAGCAACAGGACTGAGTAGCAATTAATATCAATTTCAATAGCACAGGGACTGAGGACTAAGAACTAGTAACTAATTGCTACAAGAAGTGATTACACACTACAGCAGTTATTTTTACTAGTGGCAGTCAAATAAACCACTCCTAAAAAAACAAAAAAGTACTACAAATTACTAGATAGGTAGGTAAAAAGTGAAAGAATAATTGAAACATTATTAACTTAAAAAGGTTTTTAAAGTGTAAAAGATTATTTGTCTATAAGGAAGAATAAAATCTTGTAAGCTTTAAATTTAACTGTAGGTTACTTTCAATTTAATAATTTAATAATAGACAAGTTTTTTTTTTTATCATATATGGGTACAACAAGACAAGACAAGAACTGATAAATTATAATTAATATTGTCCAGCCCTTTATACAGTAAATTATTTGGAGATATATGATATGTAACATAATCTAACAACGTGAATTCACATTTAACAATGGCAATAAATACCTAGTTTCTACTTTATCAATATAATCACGCAGGTAAGCATATTGTATGTCTTTGTCATTCTCCAACAACGTGTTTATATCTAGTTTTACTAACGCCGCCACATTTAACCGATAAACAATAAATGAAGGAAAGTGGCAATTTCTCCGAGACAAACGTCGGCCTTATCGACGCTAAATAATGGAGCCGGCAGTTAGACTCGCGTCTTCATCCCGGTAATTAACAACCCCCCTCCAAGTATTAATCACGCTACGAATCTCGCCCCCCAATCCAGTACCGGATTAAAAAGTTTTATTGGAGCGTTGAGTGCGACAGCCCCGCGTGCCTCACCACCCACCGCTAGCCAATCGCAACGCCTTCCCTTTTTAAAACATCGCACGCTATTGGCCGGAGTTAATCTGGCCACGCCTCCCGCCGGCGCCCGGCCCAGGGCTGTCACCCGCCGCGTCAGTTGGCCGAGGCACTTCGACCCGTCAGCCGTATCCCGCGTACCGGTTGTGACTCGACTCTGTTTATTTGGTGGTCGTGTGATGGATTTGTGAGATGGAGGAGGAGTCGATGTCCGGGCACAGCTGTTCCGAGGACGATATCAGCGTGGGGCGGCCGTCGCCGGCACCGTCGCGCTCCTCGTCGCCGCACGACTACTTCCGGCCGCTGAAGAGGCTGAAGATGTCGGAGCCGGCTGAAGAGCGGCGCGGGGAGGGGGTGAAGAGTTTTTCTATTCTGGACATTTTATCGCACAGCCCGAGGGCACCAGCGAGGATTGTGAGGCCCTGGGATGGGGCAGCGGCTGGGTTGGAGCGGCTGCAGAGATTGCAGCGCTTAGCAGGAGCGGCGTTGCTTGATGGAGAGCGCTGGAGGCTGGCCGCCTTGGGCCTTCTGAGGCCGCGGGAGGCCACGGAGTGCGACTCGGTCTCGGAGCGGTCCTCGTCGGCCTCCGACTGCTGCTCGGAGCCCCGGCGAGCCCCGCACTCCGCGAACGCACCGCATACCCCTCTCGACGCTCTGTTCCACATGACCAGCAAGACTTTTGAAGCCAATAACACTGACAATGCAGGTAAGTTTTTATTTCTTTGCTTCTACGTGTTTTGTATCGAGATTATTTACATTTTGTCTTATTAGAATCCTTTGCAGCTAGTTAAGTGTAAACGTTGTCAACGTTTCGCGTTTATCCATCTCACAATTTTTATCCGTAAGCTTTGTTACGCAGGTTTATCTTATGGGTATTAAAGGTTATGGGTTATTAAAGGGTCATGTTATAACAACAGTGCCATAATGGTCTTATTAAGTTATTATCACGTTTACTTGCCGCACCAGTTTCTAGACTTGTTTATTTCTAATATAAAACCTAGTGCAAACTCGTCTGTTATGTCAAATTATATGAAATACTATACCAAAGAATAATATACCATTATGGATACAAACAAAAACAACAAGGTTAATAAGAATGTGTAGAAAGTTAAAATACAATATTCAACGACTTTTTTTTCAAGAAAACTGTTAAATAGGTACCTACATTCTCTTAAAAATCAACATATCTAGAATTTATTCTAGTACATACCTACTACTTGCCGATATTATTAAATAATCTTGAACGCGAAATAATATTAAAGCCACTAAAAATATATTTTTCTAGTGACTACCTACCTACTTACTAGTTAAATAAAATCACGTTTGAACCGTTGTTCTTTATCTAAATATAAATTTTCCAATCTTTGTTTATACACGGTGCCTTTTTTTCGTAATTATTACTGTCGAATATTTGTATATGTTTATCGGTGGATTCTACCCGACAAAATGATGTATGGACAAATTTTAATGTTTTCAATAGGTAGGCCTAAAAAATTAAGTCTGAAAAGAAGATATAAAAACTTATTTTAAAACCATCATTCATTAATAGTAGTTTATGTGACTGGTGCATAATGAGAGGCATTAAAATACGAGTGTTTGTTTATGAAACGAGCCGACAGGCGAGTTTCATAATAGCACCACACGAGTGTTTTAATGCCTAATTATGTACAGTTACATACACTATTTTATCTACATACATATTATAAGCTCTCTATGATGTGTTCAGGAACCGCTGTTACGACCGGCATAGCCGGCATTGATCAATTTATTAGAACGTCAAAAATACCGGCAACCGTAGTTTTTTTTTAATTCAGAGACAATCTAGAGTCGGCCTCTACTATCATATCGTTCGATATCAAATTATCAAGTAACATACGAGATTTGTCAAAATTGTATGCAATTGACATTTCATTTCGAATTAAATGTCATCTCGAGTGATATTAGAATTGAGGTCAAATAAAATTGTTTTGTTTTTCAACTATGTTCGAAATTTGAAACTCATAACTTTATCAAATCTTATATCGTTATAAGAACATTATGTTACTGCTACAGATAAGAAAATTATCATAGTAAAATTGATTGTTGTAATGCTGGTCCATTGCCTACGGATTCTGAACGCATTATATAGGACTTATGATACATATGTGTGTAGATAAAAATTCATAACCCTTCAAAACAATCTCAAGAGGCTACCAGGGGCCCATAAAGCATTAGATATTTACAAACGACCCGTCCAGGAATAGCCGCAGCGGTCGTCACCGAATGTACTAGGAACAAATAAAACACACGACTGCTACTAATTGCTCTAATTAGAGGCCATTCAAGATAAATTGCGCAAAGCAGATATATTGCTGATAGTTGCCTTATTAATGGCGAGCTAAAGAGGATAAATAAATACGAGCAAAATCAGGAGAAAAAGGCATGCAAAAAAAAGGCAATATGTACTGAGGATATAAATAAATGTGTAGTTTCACAAATAAATATCCACTGTTGAAGAGGAAGAAACTATACTAGCATAGCTCGCTACCTACTAGGAATATAAGATATACTTAGAGGAGTGAATCAATTTTCATCACTGTATCGTTTAACTGGTTCTCATTTCATCGAAATATAATTTCTGCTGAAACTTTGCTGTTTTCAGATTATCTTAAGCATGGGTTACATAAATTAAGTTAGGTTAGACCTGTGACCACCAAAAAATTGTACATCCTGCACATGCGGAAATACCTGTCGATGAAATGAAAATTCGGCGAAGTAAAACATTCTATGAAATAAATGTCGGCGATTCAAGGGTACACCGAAAGAAGGTGTTATGCGTTTGTAGACTGCCTGTTTGTATTCGTCGCACAGGACCCTAATGAACCGATTTGAGAGTTATTTAAAAGGCTGTATTCCAAAGATGATTCTTAGACAAATTTTAGGAATATCGGTCACCATGAAGAGTTGGGTTAATAGCTTTGAAACAAGCAAAAGCTTTGTGCAAAACTTGTATGTGTCTAACCCCATGCATTGTCCTTGCTCATCTACTTCAGGATTAGCTGGAAGAGATCCCATTTAGGGATAAGTTCGCCTTTGTACTTTAAATTTAAGATGTCAATGTATTATTTACTTATAAGTACTTTTTGTGCAATAAAGAGTTTACATACATACATACATACACGTGATTTTTTGCAGTTTCTACGTCGGTTTTATTATTGTGAGTTGTTGTGTTGTTTTGAGTCTGTTACTGATGAACGATGTTCACACGATGTTTTGATAAACTGCCTATTTGCAGTTGGAAAAGTAATAAGAAGTGATAAAAACAATGTTGTTTGTTGTTTTTTTTAATTAAATGTATCGTTTATCTAACAAAACTGGGTCAAAAAATTGCCATAAAACCAGAGGTTTAAAATCCTACTAGAGTTTACTATGTTTTAATAGCATAAGCAACGACTATGTAGTAATAAAATATACGTTACTATTGGCGTACCTACCTGGCGTATATACCTATTGAATAACAGGTTAAATTTATTGCAACAATGCTATAATTACAGCTATATGACCACCAACCAACCAAGACGTTTATTGCAGTTCGAAAAACCTTGGAATAACTATAGTACCTACCTATATTATGATATGTCATTAATAACTATAAACGGTTTTGCAATAAGACTGTAAAAAATATGTAAAAATAATTATGCTGCACTCATTACATCGGAAAGGTTCTTGCAGAAAACCTGCTAGGCTAGTTAATTAGCAATATAAAAATAATTATTATTCACTTTTACTCAAAAAAAAAAAACAAGTACAAAAATAATTTGCAAAGAGGTAAAAGAAGAATTTTGTAAAATTGCCCTCATGCAGTTGGCTTGTCTGCTCGTATTATGCCTCCATCTAGCCTTAATTTTTTTTTTTAGTTCCAAAATAAGCTCTAGGCTTGTAATATGGGTACTAGGTAACGATATACAAACTTACATGGAAAAATACATACTTAAATATATAGAAAACATCCATGACTCAGGAACAAATACTCGCGCTCATCACACAAATATTTACCCATACCGGGATTCGAACCCGGGACCGCTAGCTTCGTTAGGGTCACTACCAACTAGGCTAACCGCGTCGTCGAAATAAAACTTGTTTGTTTATAATAATGTATAGCTATTTAGGATGAAACTAAGTTAAATTATATTTTTTTAATGTTGAGTAGGTAAAGATTCGCCCATAATCTTACCTGTCGGCAAGCAACAATGTTATGGTTTCTGTAAAAATAGTTTTTTTTCTCACGACTTAAAAGAATCCAGTTTATGTGTGAAAGAAAGGGTCCATTCCTTTAACTAAATATTAAAACTCACCTGTAGGTATAGTACTATGTGCAAAGAGAAATACAAAACAAACCTCAATACCAAGGTCCCCATATCGTGTCCATTTTGTATGGAAAATGGTAGGCCTGGCACTAATCACACTAATACCTGGATAATGTATAAATTTGAAATCGCTATTCATTTCCTGTGCAGTTTATTGAAACCACTTAGCAAAATTGATAGTCTTCCATTACTAATAGCAAATTGAAATGGGTTTTGCATAGGAATTAGGTCTACGTTCAGCAAAGGAGGCAATGAATCAAGTATACAGTCATATGTATATATTTACCCCCTTACTAATAAACGTTGAGTAACGGCTGAGTAGTTATACAATGCTTTGTCCTTATCTGTCATTGTGACATTTGAATTCGACAGATAAGGACAAAGCATTGTATAACTACTCAGCCGTTACTCAACGTTTATTAGTAAGGGGGTTAGTCGTTTAAACGGGATTTCCCTCCGGTCCAGAAATATATAAACATAGTATAACTTCTAGTATCTACCTTACATTTTAATGCAAACATGTAGATTTGCTTATATCTATTTATACGTGTATTCAAATGTTATACAGTATTATTTCATTAGGCCATGCAGCTACTATTTTAAACACTAATCTTTACTTTTAATTTAATTTAATTAAACTATCATCCGGAGACGGAGAAACGCTAACTTCGCGGCGAAATTGCAAGCAATGAAGATATTATTGATTATTGAACAGGAAAAAACTAACACGTTTATTGCCTCCATCAAATAGGTGATTACTTTATGATTACAGAGCGGCGGCGGGTAATTGAAAGATTCCCGCACCAACCCGGGGCAGTAATTTCGGCCATTTTTTAATGTCATCAATGTTTATACGTACGGATCTGAAGCGTAATAACTGTCATTATTGATTGACGTGTCCGAAACAATGTTTTAATTGGTGAATTACGATAATATTAGTGGTATTCATATAAATAGGAGAAATTTTGTACATAACGGTAAAAAGGTACATGTAGGTATGTAAACTCTTTATTGCACAAAAAGTATAAGTAAATAATACAATGACATCGTGAAATTAAAGTAAAAAGGCGAACTTATCCCTAAATGGGATCTCTTCCATGGTGACTCACAAATTAACTGTAGGTAATTAATCTTTAAAACGTGTACAGAACAGTAAGCCTGTTATTAATTTGACACCATCTGAGTCCCTCATGCACACCGAAAAAAGATAAATTCACAATTTCCAAACCAAAAATAATAAGCACTCCCTAATTCACCCTAAATGCATTTTAAATTAATGGTCATTTAAACTCGTAACGGACGGCATTCATAAAAATTAACCACTTAATAAAATAACATAGCAAATCAATGATTGTTTAAAGACCCTCTAAAGTTACACACAGTCATTGAGGCCCTTTTCGAAAACCGAATACTGAATACAATTTACACGGTTTGCAAAAAAAAAGGCTTTTGTTACTGGCACAAAAGAAGACATCACGGGTTTGAAATTGGAACAATAAAAAGGCGGGATTGCCTATGCCCCATATGTTACTAGATGAACACGTTAGTCCGCAGTCATTTGTCATTGGACGTACGCTTGATTGAGGAAGTAATTTCTCGTTCTTAACGGAAATAACATTTTTTTAACATCCCCGAGCGCGGACATTAGAAATTGTTTGATATATAGCTGTATTATCATTGCTGTGTTTATGACTAATGCTAGGACGATTTTATTGCTTTCGTATGTGTGAGAAGCCTATCTCGTCCCAAGAACTTTACCTTTACCTATACATTCTTGAAAACTAAGCTATAGAATGGAATGCTGACTTTTCCCAAGACATGTATGTACTTATATATTACGGATTTTTACAAATTGATAATGAAAAGATATTGTCTTCAAAACCACCATCATGTAAGCATATGATCTACAAAATTCCGTACTTTTCAAAACCAAGACTTGTATGGAAACTATATAAAAGTACCTATGAAAAACCAACGCAAAATATATAAAATATACCAAACTAATTTTGTAATTATATTTATAGGCCTAGTAAAGATTTCGCATGCTTTAAAGTCTAATGTATGAAAAAAATACTAACATACACTCGAACATAAAACCTCCTTTTTTGAAGTCAAATACTCGTAAATTTTAAACGAAGAACATGCAAAAAAACATTAAAAAATGATAATTGAAAGTGGGTCAGTACAATATTGTCAATGCGCCAAAGCCACACATTGCAACAATATGGAGCAGCCCAATTGTCATCTGATCCTCACTCGCAACTCGCGACGCGAACATTTCCCGGCACAAAGACCAGGCCGCTCTCGGCACGAACGGTGTCGGAACATCAATTTGCCCACTATAAAGGCTTCAAAGGGCCGCGGGTTTATTTACAAAAGGTCAAGTGCGAGTCGGACTCACGCACTGAGGACTCCGTACACATTTGGCCAGTTTGTAGTATTTTTTGTTTTTCAATAGGGTATGTTCAATAATCATACCAAGTTTGACTTTTGTATGTATTACCGTTTTTACGATAGAACAAATACACAAAAACGTAAAAAAAACGTTTCTTGTACGGGAGAGAGAGAGGGGAGGCCTAATGATTTTACTTTTTAACAAATTTTATTATTTGTTAGGAAATCCGCCGTTATATTACATATTCTGCAAAAAAGTCAACGGACTATCTTTTACGCTTTAAAAGATACAGCTCTTTAAAGTTAGGACAGACGAACAGCGTATGCTTAGTAACAGGGTCCCGTTAGACGCCCTTCGGGTACGGAACCCTAAAAACTGCCCTATAATTCGAAGGGCGTCCAAATGTGAGGTAATTAAATAATGAGCTGCCGTGCGGCGGCTGAGGCGCGTCGTTTTAGACGCAAGGTGTAAGACACGGGATTTGTTTGGTTTTCATGTTACGGTAATGGTTACGTTGTTGTGTTGGAGCGCGACAAAAAATTAAGTGGAACTACACTTATTTTACAGTGCTTATTTAATAGTTGCGTCACGAAAATGATTGTCCCATAGACATAGACGAGCGCCACCATTATTATCATAATTGAATTAGGTAATGTTAATTTTACCTAAAATAGAATACGTGACATTGATTTTTTTCAAAATCCAAAATCCAAATTTTCCGAAATCAAAGTACGTTTTTAATTTAATGAAATGAAAGAGCACATAATAGAAGCCGTTAAAATTAATACATCAAAAAGAACGCACCCTATTCTTCCGAATGCATCATAACCCGACAACCTACACAGATGGACAAGATAGGACCCGAATAATATAATTAAATTAACACCTCTCCCTCTCACACTTAACGCGAAGGAGCGAGGCAACTACATGCACCTTGCCCAACGGCTTGGGGACCACACCATCGCACTGTTATTAAGAGACATATGTATACGTAATGAGTAGTATTTAATATTTATTCATATTTATATGTCTGCATGTATATTTGCGGTTGATTTTGAGTCATGAGATATTAAGCCGAGTATTGGTTACGCATTTAAGAACTGTGGTATGCGGTGTACAGGGTGGTTATTTTAAATAACGTGCTTTTTATTGCTTTTAATTCGGCGATTTCAGTTGATCGCTCAAGTTCTGGTTTTGCCGACTTTATAATTATGTATTAATTATTGTTTTCAGTTACTTTTACGAGATGTAATGAAATATGCAAACTAGTGAAGATAGCTTAATAAGGGAATGTTTGTTGCTCATTTGTAAATACTGTTTAGTCATTCACAGCTAAGCGGAGTCTAGTTAAATTGGACTTTACATAAATCTCGGACAAGACTTAACTGCCTGGGCAATTTTTACACCAGAATATTAAAATTTTAATATTTAAATCACAGGAATTCCAAATGCTATATAGGGCCCAATAATTCATACCCGTTAATATGTTTCAAATAATAAATACCTATACTTCAATACTAAAAAATATTTTAAAACTTCACCAATTTTCCCATTCCACAATAAAGCTCAGAAAGCATTTACAATCAATTACTCAGCGAATTCGAACACCCTGTGTAATATAACATAATGGCGGGTGCTTTTTGCCTCTCTTTTTCATAATGGGGTAATACGGACGTGTTGGGTCCGACACCTTTGGACCCCACAGGTCGTCATTGGTAGGATACTATAATTTATATTATGACTCTATGATTGTTCTCTGTTTTATGAACATTTTGTCTTTGTTCAATTCAATTTTTTGTGGTGGATCAGTTAAAAAGCCTCGTTTTCTAGGAAATATAATTAGAAAGCATTTGTTCATGCTCTATATTCCACATTATTTTAGCGATATTCTGGTTATTATATCGCTGCTAAGAAAGGGAAAAAATAGAACAAGAATAAATAAATCAAACGTTTACAATATACACACAAAGTATACAGACGTAAGTAGAACTGTTCGTTTATTTTATTTGGGGCATTGGTTGCATTAACAAACTCTTTTCACTCTCATTAATTCCTTATTTCCTCTCATTTCCCAAAGGCTCGTACCTAGGTGTTCATTGTATCAATTAATACGAGTGCAATAAATATTTCAAAATTATGTAAACACTCTGTTGCAAGGGAATAATACTTATTTGTTATGCAAGGCTGCAAAGTTATTATTTGGCGCGAGAGCCAGTATTGAATCCCGAGTTAGGTAACGAAGGATTCTAAAATTGAACCACGAGCCTATAGGGATTCCAGGCCTCGAGACCCAAATAACTTTACGGCCATGCGAAACACACCATTTTTCACCTCAATGTAGCGAAGAAAACACTTGGTGGAAAAACAATTACACGAGCGTCACATCAGCACCATTACTTTTCACCACGCTAGTGGTTAAAGTGGACTTTTGCGCGCAGATTTTGACCGAAAAAAAAGTCTTTCCGAGCTGATGGGGTGAAAAATATATTTCTGGAACCCACGCTGATGCAAATATCATGATTAAATGACACGTGATAACGGCGCTTCGATATAAAAGTGTCATCGTTGTAATGGAAATTAGTTCCATTTGATCCGCGTCTTTTATCTTACCTCTGTATATATTTATGATGTGCGTAGACGTGATCGTACGCATAGAACGTACTCTTAAAAACAATAGAATAACAATACAACATAAAACTGAACAACATGAGAAAACTAAGGGGGCAATTAAGAACACAATACAATGAAAACTCTATCACCTTTCTATCGAGTCCGAGATCGACTTGGATAAGTTAATCGACTCCTAATTCGAGTCGATTGATTTTTTCGACGCTTAAGGCGATTCCTTTGTAAGTTTTAGGGGTCAGGTGCAAGCGCAACCTTTTTTTAATTGGTTGATTATCGATAAAAGGCGGGTTTTTGTCTTATGTGTTTGGCGTGGGTGGGATCTAATAGATTCTGGCAGTTTTAATATCCGGCCGGTTTTTAAGGTTGTAAAAACTAAGTTCCTAAAAAATCATACCTACATTTTTTTTTTAAAGCTATAGTGACTTAAAGTAATTTTTTCTTAAGAGATTTTATAGTAAAAATGTCCTAAACCAAGTTATTATTTCCTTTCCGACTAGTATAGATTTTCTGTTTCTTAGTTCAACTACTATACTCAGTAGGTACTTCAATAGAATGACGGCTAAGCATTCCCTTTCTTTCAGTTTTCAACAAAATACTTTTACACTTACCTTTAAAAAAAATCACAAGCCAACTTTTACAAACCTAAAACATCCCATTCTTGGTCTCTTTCCTTTCTAGGTGATTGCTCTTTAACAGTGTCAAAGGAAGCTCTTAAGTCGCATATGGCTCCTCACAGACGCTCACAGAGCTGGTAAGAAGGCATGTAATTTGCGCCTATTTGCTAGAAATTATCTAATTCCCGAGTAAGAACGAAACATTGTCTGCGTGTACGCAGGTTAGGGTCGTTTCGCACTCGACCAATAATAAATGTAGGCTGATAAGAACGCCTATGAAGTGATACACTTAGTACTCTTTGTATTTAAATAAGTAACAAGTCGACTGTTTAAAGTTTTACAATATGCATATATTATTTGACTTTCTAGTTTACTTACTTAAATTGAAGTTGGTGACAAGAAACGGGTTATATTATTATCGTGGTAACTTTTATAACGCCGGATTGGACATTGGAAATTGATGCGGGTATAAAATAGGCTATATGTTAGTGACTTTTAATAAACAAAACAAATTAGAATTATAAAAATAACAACACTTAGTTGAGCTTAGTTTTTTTCTAGTAAATATTTTTGTCTTTAAAAAATCAGTGAAATTGTTGTCTGTCATTTTAGATTTAAAAACAAGAATAAGAAGATTTTTTTTTTTAAATAAATAATTCCTCGAGCCGTTTTAAATTTATCAATTATTAAAAATTTAAATCTTTCGGATTCAAAATAGGTAGATAATAAAATAATAATAAATTATTATTTTAAATAATAATAAATTATTATTTTAGAATATGTTTTCTACCCTAGGTACATACGTAGAATACAGTTGAACCCGAGTCCAGTAATATAACACGTTAACGAGACAGAACGATCTACATTGTCTCTGCCTCTCTCACGCCGTCAGGACACATTGCCAATAACACTACTTTTGAGACTTGCCTCTTCACAATGTGAAAAGAATAACAATGAAACCAAGAAGTAACAAGTCTCAATAAATGCCAATTTTACCTTACACTTTATTTACCAAGAATGCAAGATTTAAGATGAAGTGGACTTTTTTGAGTTTGCTTTTTAGTTTTATTAACGCCTAATAGATACACCTAATAGTTCAATATAAAGGACCGTATTTATAAGGTTCTGAAATTTTAAAATAATTATTGTTTTAGTATATCAACTATTATGGGTATTTTCATATCCTCATTACACATATATGACACTTTTATAAAAATAATTCCTGATAAAGAACATTGGGCATGACGAGAATAATGTTTACCGTAGCACATTTTTTTTTACAAAAAATAAAACCGTCTTCAAAAACCCACTGAAAAGGATTCAATAATGACCGGTCTCTTAGGAATTTCCTATTTGGTGCCTAGTAGGTACATGAAATATATCCAAGCCGGTGGTATACACAACAGCAATGTCAATCGACGATATTTTTTAATTATTTAAACCCTTTTCAGTGGATTTTTGAAGACGGTTTTATTTTTTTCCTATAAATATAAAAGTTTGTGTTGTGGCTCTTATGGGGTAAATATAGCTTCTCTACTTGATATTATCAATTAATTATTACTATATTAAACTTTATGACGAGCATTATAGAGTTTTTAATCCAAGAAGAAGGGCATACGTTGAAATGAAGTGGTTGCGCGAATAAATATACGAATACATTTTCCATTATTGTTAATATTAATTTAAGTAGCCACATCGCAACATATGCCGTTCTTACGTGAATAATTAATGTAGGTCAAAATGTTTAATACACTTTCTGAAACCACAACTTTACTGATTAAATAAAAATATTCATTATAATTATTGTAAGTAGGTCTTAAGCCTGGGATGGGTAACAATAACGCGATTTTTCAGAAGTTGGTTAAAGAATTCACTTTCCAAAATTAAAAAGCTATAGAAATGCTTGTCACGACTCTTCTGTCCGTTTAAAACTCGAAGATACACAATAAAAAAATACCATAGTATTTATACTTGATATTCGCAGGTCGAAAATACTACAAGTATCGAGTACTGCCAAATTGCCTTGCATAAAAGGTTGGTATCTTACAAAGGATGATTCAATTGAGAGATGAAATAATTTTAAACTTAATTGAAGATGTTAAAGGGAATTCTTTGTGTCAGAATGTATAAAGCAATTAAAGTAAAATGATTGTTTATTGAAAGATATCAGATGGGATTCGACTTTTAAAAAGCCGACATTTATATACCTACCTAACTAGAATGTCTTGTATTTAACATTTCAGCAGATAATATAACTGTTGTAATTTCAGTTTATCTTGAAAAAGCTTGCTTAAAAATAGAATACAATATATTGTATTTTTGTGCCTTTTCTTTTTTCTATGTTAATGAAAATTTACCAAGAAAGTAGTCTGTTTGATAATGAAATTCGAATTAAAGTCACCAAAAGTAGTTATGCCGTGCCGTGCCTTGTCCAAAGTGTTCAAACCGTGCTAGCACCATTTAGTACGTCTTTTAATTCTTCCACGTCAGACAGAGTATTCACTTTATTAACTACCTAAAGATTTTACACTCCTCACTTGAAAACATTACTTTATAGCCCCATAAAAAACAGCGTTTGCCGATTCAATCACAAACAGCAATTTCTAACGCGATAACTATCGATAAGAGTAAAACAATATCAACACATTAATTGAATTATGTTTACAAATCGGGCTGTCACAGCGATCGGTTCCGCAGCCTGTGATTGGTTCGTTGCAATGCAGTCACAATGGCGGCTGACTTATTAACAAATAGGTAAAAGTGCGTTAATCAGTGGTAACATTAACATGGTTGATAATTAAAAATGTTAAAAGCATTGGCTTTGGTGCGTGAAGGAAGTTTACAACGAACAGGCACAATGGTTATAGGTGTTAAAATATTTTTTTACTGATTTTATTTCTTTCTTTCTTAGTCATATTATACACTAATTTAAACTACTTATGCATCTCAGCTAAAAGTCACGAGCAAGCCCGTTTTATAATCACCCTATAATATAATTATTTGTTAAAATAACAGCGACTTTCATACTTAAAGTCACTGTTCACAGTAGTCTCAACAATAGACAATAATTCAAACAGTGTTTTCATAAAATTAATGTTTTAACAATCAGACGCTGCAGATTGCACTTTCAACAGCCTAAGTGTTTAAGTGTTGCAAAATGTCGCTTTTCAAGACACGGCTTGGCAAATCTTTTACCACAACACCGAGTTTGTGAGATGCCATTATTTAGGCACAATATTTAATTTGTGTTCAGTTGGAAAGTATTTATTTATTTAATCTTTATTGCACAAAAACAAGTACAAATGGCGGACTTAATGCCTAATGGCATTCTCTACCAATCAACCACATGTCCATTTGGATATGTACATAGTAGGTGCACCTAGGTGCACAGCATAACAAAACGAAAACTTACAGCATAACATAATTACCTTATAACATATTATAAATAAATATAAATATACATAAATAAATGCAGTATGATTACTGTATGATTATTTAATGACGATCAGAATATGAAAATTCATGAAGAAAATGACAAATTCACCTTCGTGAAGAGTAGAAAGAGACGTCGTGATATTGCGCACACTTTATACTGAATTTTAATGGTTTACGCTGAAATGAAATTTTGTTAGAAAGGAAATAATACTTATTTAATTAAGGTGTCTATAAGAATAACTGAATCTTTTTTTGTTTGGAGATACAACTAAAAAAACACTTTTTATTAAAATATTGCATTTTTAATAACCCTTCTGAATTTATTGTTTTTGTTTTTCTAACGATCAAATAAATGTAGAAATACGGATGAAAATATCTATGTACATATATCTAAACAACACTTGCCGTATGGTGGCTTCACTTGGCTATTAGTTTAGTTTAGTAAGTTAGTTATTAGTTGTTCAAAGTTGGAGATCAGACTAAACATTGACATTGCTACTATGTTTTGTTATTAATAATATTTATTATTTATTTAATTCTCAACACGTGACAACTATGACCATGTAAAATCCTTACTGAATAAAGAATTATGAATTATGAATTAAAGTGGACGATTTACACTTACTGCGTTTTAACTCTTTATAGGGCCAAAATAAATGGAGTGGATTCTAGTCTCATTAGATTTCGTCTATTTACACAAAAATATATTAAAAAATGCAAAAAGAATAAAATAAAAAAATAATAAAAATAAATATCAGGGGACAATCTCACACAAATTGACTTAGTCCCAAACTAAGCTCTAGGCTTGTACTATGGGTACTAGACAACGATAAACATACTTATATAGAGAAATACATACTTAAATATATAGAAAACATCCATGACTCAGGAACAAATACTCGCGCTCATCACACAAATATTTGTCCATACCGGGATTCGAACCCAGGACCGCTAGCTTCGTAGGCAGGGTCACTACCAACTAGGCTAACTGCGTCGTCAAAATACCTTGTAAGTGGTCATTTTTAGTACCTAATACATTTTATAATTGCCTTATAAAGGGTTAAATTCTGCAGCTATGTTATTCTGTTAACGCATCGTCCTTCACATCGAATGAGTCGAAGAATAACCAGCGAATCTACTTCGTCCATTATTTATGCATAAATGACATTTAACTGCCTGCACTTTAATTTAGTCGCTCGTTTCACCGGTGAAACAGGCGACTAAATGAAAGTGCAGGCAGTTGAATGTAATTTACACACCTTGAAGGATAACGTAAATTCGCCGGTTATTCTTCGTCTCAGTCGATGTGAAGGACGACGCGTTAATAGAATCACAGTACAGGGCAGAAGACCACAGATGTAATGGTGGCATTTCGCTAAGATATGTTTGCCAAATATTGATCATCTCTTACGTTTGACATACGTAAGAGATGCAACGTAGATATTTGTCAAACAACAGCCAAGTGAAGTGCCATAACGCCGTAGCGTCGGAAAACGCGCCAAGTTACATTATGTCTCGTAACGCAAACCGCATTCAATCTCGACGAGGAACTCGGATTACCGCGCAATTCGGATTAGGGAATTAGACGGTTAATGAGTTTTACCATTGTTTGGGAGAGTTTTTTGGACGACAGCCCAAGGCAAGATGGCAAATGATCTCTATCATGAGCTCTATCAAAACCTGAAACACTAGGCAGTGAAAGAGACAGAGGTATATAGACTCATATAGATCTATCCCTTTCATTGACTGGAACATGGCAGGTTTAAGAGCTCATAATACGACCTGTTCGAATAAAAGGATGCCCAGGCGCATGCTTCATGTAGGTGAATTAACGGACCGGATTAAAATTAACATCACAATTAGTTCTGACGCTGGCCACCGGCGCTGCCGGACCGGTTCCGTAACTGGATCGTATAAACCCTTTTGTGATTGAAATACTTACTTTAAAAAACTGGTTTTATATGGGAATTATCTTCTGTAAGATTAATATAATATGCTCTAGATAATCTAACTCTTATTTTCCTTGTTCATTCTTATTTTCACACATACCTACCTTCTTTTTTCTTCCTAGATTTTCATCAATTTTTCCATCAGTGCTTTTGATTATCACATTTGGCCGCTAAGTGTGTAATAACAAAGCCTCTGATCAACAAAATAAGTACAGTAACTCTGGCATCCATTAGCAAGTGTCAAAACATTCAATCCCAACGAATTCCCACCATAAAACAAAACGCGACCACACACCAACTCTCCAAACCATAAAAAAATACGAAGAACACGGTGAAGTTCCAACGTGTGATATTAATCGTCTGAGTAAATTAAATCTATCGATTCACAGCACTAAATAGCCGAGCAGTAGCTGTTACGTTGAACTAGTCCATTCTTTTCGATTCCTCAGCAATCGATTAAGGTTTAGGCACGCAACGATATTGATAATCGCACAAATCGAATCCGCTCATTCAGCGTAGTTCGCGCCTCCATGGTCCTCGGACAATCTAGGACATGTTATTACTTTTATAGTGAAATATGGCGTCGTTTTACAATCAATTTTAAAAATCATACGCAATAAAAATAACAGTCAGGTGCTCGTAATTATCAAAAGTTTTGAATGAATTTAACTTTACAGCTTTTGCGTGTTGTCTTAATTAATTTATTCGCGAAGTCGTTGCTCAAGTCCCATACAAATTCCCTCCACCTTGAACTATGTCTACAACCTAACAGCATAATAATAAAAAATACAAGCGAATCAAAGTAGGACGTATTACGTAATATATCTATATGACAAGTTAAACAGTAGGTAGGGCCACGAGCTACGAAATCGAAATTAATACACCCTTACTTAAACACCTTCATCACTTCAGTTCTTATCTCCATCGCTTCCTCGAACTAAAAGCCCGAGCGAACAAAACTGTCACCGCGCATGGCTGCAGCCAAGTCTCCAAGCGTGAAGAGACTCCTCCTGTCGACAAAAACAGGACTATCCCGCCACGCCCCGCGGCCACCCTACGATTGAGCCATTCCATCGATGTTATCGGTCTAGATTTCTTATTGCTCTCGTATTTTGATACCGGACCCCCTCATTATGAATTAGAGGCGCTCGACCGGCATTTTGTTGAGAATGCGGGATAGACCTTTGGAAAAAAAGATGAATATAAAGTGAGCACTTTCTTTGGTGTATTAAAAAAATTGTTTAATCACTTATTTGTTTTATTGCTAAAACAACATCAAATTCAGCCTAAATAGATCTTAAGTTCTAATTGTAAGTTTAAGAAACTTATCGCTGGCTAAATTGTGAGCGCCCACGTTGCCAATACTTTATATCAATTTTATATCAACCGTAATATCGGCTCATTCACTCCAAATCTCGCCTTGACCCTTCGAGATCATATCAAAAGATCCGAAAGAGGACTTTTACCGCTTTAAACTGGCCGAAACTTACGCAATTCTGGCCTTTGGTACTTTGTGATACAGGGTGGGGATGTGAATTGGAATGTTGGTGTTTTAGATGAGAGAAGCCGCATCAAATCGGTAGGAAATCGGGCTTAGTGTCAACACTTCATGGTGGGGCAGTAAATGAGCCGGCGGCGGCTTTGAGCCTTTGAGGGGACTTACACGCTTGTTCGGGACACGTCTAGTTTTAACCGCTTTGAAATTTACATTGTTTTCCGTAGTTTTCAAAACAAAAAGGCCGTTAAAGGTGACAGTTGGTTTAGGAGTCTTGTTAACTACCTACTGGCATTGGTTTCTCAACGTCAATAATTTGTCATACAGTGTGAGTCTTTGCCTGTGTTTGATTGTCATTTGTTTTATAGAATTATGGTAGATATATATAAGAGATACTGTTTTATTATTGTTCACATTTAAGTTTTGGTAAGCGAAGTCCAAACGCGGTTTAAGATTTTAAATGCAGACAGACTTCAAACAAGAATCCAATAAGAACATGAAGTTTAGTACAGTTGAGTTTTATAGATATCAGATGAGTAAGTACCTACATAAGTTGTGTTGACTATTCGCCACTTGCTTTTTGACTTATCCACGTCGAGGGTATAGCCAAGATGCATCAACTAACGATTTTCGAAATCAAAGAAAATGTATAGGACTGACGTAATCTAACGATCAGTCGCGACAACCGCTTATGTTAATTCCGTACATTTTTTCGAATTTCGAAATCTTAATGCATCTTGGCTAATAGACCCTTGATTTGAACTGCCGTATGAAACAGTAAAACAGTTGAAAGCGACAAGGTACCAAAGTGATCATTAGCATGTTGTTGCCTAGGTACAGTCAGCTGCAAAATATAGGGGGGCTAGGTAACTTGTATGCAGTTGACTATACCAACACTATACCACAGTTCTTAACAAAAGGTCAACCTACATCAGACCACCAGCAATTCTCGAATCTCGATATCAAAGCTTAAAAAAACGTATAAACCCGACAATGAGCACTAATAGTCTAGCTCTGTGGAATTAATCAAACGAACTCTTCGAATTCGAAACGAATCCAAAAAGCCGCATGTAATTTATTCACTAACGCATACTCCACTCTACACTTTTGATAATAAAGCAGTTTTTACTATTGATATCTTGTAGCAATTGCGGCTATTTAGATTAATGCTTGTACAGTGCACCAAGTTAAACAAGCAAAAATAGTCTATATTAGTGGAGTATTAAGGAGGTGTTTTTTTGTGTGGGTTGTTGTACCTGCCTAATATAAATGTAGCGGCATTCTTTGAGGCTGGGGGCCAATTAGCGCGCCTTTGCCACGCCGCCGCTTTGACGCGCCGCCATCTTGCCGCGCGGGCGCAGTTAATCGAGTTAGCATTAATCTCTGGATTAAATATTAATCGGTCAGGTAATACAAGTTGATTTTGGCGCGAGTCCTGTATTAGGTGATTGATTGATTAGTGCTGGATTGATTTTGATTTTTTAGGTATGATAATTTAAAATATTTCTGGCTATGTGTTATGATGGGATTTTTAGAATAATCTTAAAATATGTACTAGAAAGCTGTTATTTGGCATGAATAGGTATACGGTAAAATAAAAATATGAAAAAAAGGTACCCTACATTAAGCATGGTCCAACATGGTCTTGCCCAGTTTTTTTTTTAATTTCTTGTGATAATTAATGATTTTTTTTTACCTTTTGAGAATATGTGTAAAAGTCGTGTGCATCTGTTATTATTTTAATAAGAAGAATAAGTGCACTTAAGAAATTAGTGTAGTTATAGTTAATAAGAAGTTGTAGTTATAGTTAATAAGAAGTTGTGGTGTGTAAGTTTAACGTTCGTTAATCTCTTATTAATGGTAATAAAGCGCTCTTAAATTAATTAAATGTTGCATTTTTTAATCATGATACAATAATATTTTCTAGCTTAGCCGTAAAACTTAATATGTATTATAGTAGACGCTATTTTGAATAATTGTTTCTTTTTAATTTTTCAGTTAAGGTCATTTAAAATCAACTCGTGCGCATAAACAATAGCGAAATTTAAAAGAACTAGGTGAGTATAGAAACCGATCAATAACAATATCGCTTGACGATGTCGAATATAGCCCACGCTCGCCCCGCCGCGTCGCTTCACGCTCCCTAGCGAATCGCTAACTCGCCTATTAGCGACGCCCTGTGTCTAAAGAAGGGCTTTGTTTTAATTAATACCATTATAAAGGTTAATTATGGGTGCGCACAACTATAAAACGTAATTTAAATAACATGATTTTACTTGCGATCTATTTTATAAAAACTTATCTCATGCCTTATGTCTCATATTACAAGCAGGTTGTAAATTTAATATCGATACTTGAAACTTAAAAAAAAAACAATAGACTTATAGACATCAACGCGCTTTGCATTAAAAAAAACTTGCTTGGAGTAATATTTTGCGAACACTATTGCAATGTGTAAATCCTACAGCAATAATAAATCAGTAGCACTACAAATTAAATTAACGTTTGATCCAGCCCACCCCGCTCCACAATAAATCCTTACTTTTATTTTGCATAAATAAAACTAAATTATAACCGCCCTTTGCGCCCGGTAGCCGCCGGATAATATTGTAACCAATAACAAAAATAAATTAAAGAAAAATGTGTAAAGAAGCAAAAAGGTCGGATGTATCAAAGAGGCCGCGGTCACGTACTGGCCAGTTATGACGAGCAGCGGGTGTTGGCTTCAGTTAGGAAATTAAAAAGTGCTAGATGAATTTCGAAAATAGAATCCGATTGAATTCAGATTTAACATTTTGAAATTGGAAGCTATCGGAGAATTAGATTAATAGACTAATCCTTTACGTTAGACAAGTAGCAGTTAGTTTTCTTTCCATGCCAAAGATGTAAACAAAACGAAACTAACCAATTTATCATTATTGCTCCATAATCATGTACTTTTCAAGATCGCGTAAAGTCTTTACACTGATTTACAAGCTTGATTATTCATACTTTCATATTCATTTTTAGACTTAATAACTACGTATTAATTATACGTTTATTAAATAAAAACACGCTGGATTACATTTTGAGATTATGTGTCAAACAGTACTAATTTGTTTACATCTTTAGCCATTTCTATTGACCCCGATTTTAGGTTTGCCGTTCTTATAAGAAGTTAAACATAATGTATTCTGTCCAGGTTATTGCCAATTACGGCCTTAATATTTCTGCGTATTCTCCAAATTTAAGTGTTGATGATATTTTTACTAATTCCCAGGCTCCCAGCTAATCGGCAAGCACAGTATATTTATAACAACACGTAACGACTATATTTAAAGGTGTATTAAGATTAAATTACGATCAAATCCCGTTTTTTGTTGAATGAAGACAAGAGGCGATCCATTGAGCTGAGTCAGTCGTTGGCCGCGCTTCGCCCATTCATTGACGGCGCTGCCCACTGACGCCGACACAAACTACAATATTTAATGGGCCTTCCATGTAACCGGTGATGATCGAAGAGGCTTTAGACTGAGAACAGTATCCTTGTCTCATTCTAACGGTTTTTGTTAGCTTAATTTTCGAACTATTAGTGGTGACACGAATATGCAGATTTAGAGAAGACGAAGAGTCTCGAAGTCCTTTTTTTACAGGAAATTTTATAGGGAAAACTAAGAAACACGACAAATAACACTAAGGGTAAAACTCGAACAATATTGCATTTGCTATATTTTAAGGTTGGGCGTATACCTGCCATAATTTTCCTTTTCCGGCTGCCATCTTGGAAAATTAGGACATAATACAAATAATGAAAAACTCCAGGCTCAATAACCGTGCAACAAAATTAACTTCACTAAGTATTAAAGTCCTCCGCCGTGCTGAGTTTATGCTTGTTCGGGCTAATCTCAGAGACGAATATAGGTACGGATTTTTATACTGTTTTCACCAATAGAACGAGGGATTATTTGGAAAGGTTAGGTTAATAATTTAAGCGAAGCCGGGTCGGGTCGCAAGTAAATCATCTTTATTTAACTAGTTCTAAACTTGATTTTCTTCAATTTAATTACCCAAACAGTCCATTCATCCCGAGATCCCGACATTCCGACACGCGCGGTGGAGAACGCTAGCTTTGAGGACGCCGCGGCTATTAAACCGCGATTAGACTCCCACTTTCGGTTTTACAACTGTCTACTTATCGATAACAATACAACTCGAATGAGATACTATTCTGATTCAAATCATAAGCCTTTTAATTAAGGTTCAAAATGAAACAGTCTATAATTTTGAGATGTCGTCATATTAATGATAAGTACTCAACTGTCTGAAACGAGTGGTTACGTTAAATCGACATAACAATAATAATGTGTGTTTTCTCATTTTAAGTAACGTAGAAACGACAGTCTTTCTCATTCTTATGTCGAGACAGGTATGTGGGAAAAGGATATCGATCCCAAGGTCCTAAAAGTAAAAAAAAAATAGTTTCAGTTTTGAAGTTTCACCTACCAATTTGGGTATTATTTCCGAAAATAAGTACATTATTTGTATGCCGCAAGGTAAAACATAGGGATACAAGTTTAAAAAATTCCACCTGTTTACACATGTTTCACGAATAAAATTATTTGTATTTGTAAATATGATATTTTCGAGTTGGTTCATCTTCGTCCTTCCACTAGAGATCCTTCTATTAAATAGTTTCCTACTGACTAAAAATCTCACGTATAAAATAAAAATAAAAATGTACCATTTAATTAATTTCGCTTCCACACCAAATCAGTATAAAATATCGGCACTTCTGAAGGGTCAAATGACCTTACCAATAATCCCAGTATTCAATAATGACAAGGAGCCAATGAGGCTCGTACGAACGCTATTTTACAGCCAAAGTGACGTTTAACACTGCCAGACGACTTGAATGCTAATTAATGGTCGAATAAACTCCGGTAGCCAGGCATCTTATTAGGAATCCGGTTTTTTTTAAGACATTAAGTACTAAGAACTCGATATGGCATCCGTTTTGGAAGCTGGCAATGTGTTTGTTGATAGCCGTTTTAAGTGGCCAGTTACTAAATGACACCCAACCGAAAAAGAGTTGTCTAGTAAGTACATAATATACAAGCATAGAGCTTGGTTTGGGACTAGTTCAATTTGTGTGAGAGTCCATTGATATTTTTAACATCATCGTCATTAGTAGCATGCTTAGTACCAGTTTCACCAATCGATGTTAAATGTTAATCGACTGTTAGTTCATACATTGTTCATGTATGACCTAACAGTCGATTAACATTTAACATCGTATGGTGAAATTGGTTCTTAACAGACGATAATATTAACAGCTGTCAAAATGTACGAACTAACAGTTGATTAACATTTAAGATCTTTTGGTGAAATTGGTACTCAATCAATAATTGCAAGTTAACATTGACTAATAACTATAATTTTTATTTTTTTAATCATTAAGTAGGTATTCGTCTCTCCTTTGTGACTTTCCGAACACCGATAATAAAATCGGCATTACAAAGAAATGTTCAAAATTTCGGACCATTCCGGAAAATTCCGGATGAATTTCCTTGCAGAGGTAATTGGTCACGCCACTTTAATGACTAAAGCTGCCTTTCCATAGAAGCGGAGATGAGCGGAGCGGAGAGGAGCTGTGTTGGAATCGACCAATCACATTGGTTGTAATCCACGTCTCGTCTCCGCTCCGCTTGAATGGAATCAGTCAAGCGGAGACGAGCGGTGCGGAGAGGAACTGAGTAGGAATCGACCAATCATATTGGTTGTAATCCACATCTCGTCTCCGCTCCGCTTCAATGGAAACAGTCAAGCGGAGACGACTATATCAAATTTGTAATAAATAGTACGCCACTCATCCCGCTCGTCTCCGCCTCAGTGGAATCACATACCTCTTTTAACAGCGCCGCTCTCCGCTACGCACGTCTCCGCTTCTATGGAAAGGCAGCCTAAACCAGAATATATTCAAACCCAAGGACTCAATTAAGCGTTAATTTAACCTCAGAATCGGGAATCCTGGCCTTGAATATATAAAAAGTAATAACACAGAACCACGAAGCAACAAAATATTAGTGAATTAACATTCGCAAGTTAATCCTGCCGAGGCTTGTCATTATCTCGACGCGCTGTCTTCAACGTCAGGACTAAAACGCAGTGTAATGTATTATGTCCGTGCGATGTTACTGCGTTTTAGTTCTGTACGGCGTTTTACGAGTTACGACGCGCTACCGGCTTCGCACGGCCCGGGCCGTTAAGTCAAACCATTTTGTTTAGTGTTATTATAGGCTATTTGTCAGGGCAGTGCGTCGAATTTCTTGGCAATGTATATATACCAAAATGCAACATTACAGGAAAAACCTAAATCATTACATTTGTCAAAAATTCATTGTAACTAACACCATTATGAAAAATACTAATGATATAAAATTAAAAATTAAAAAAAAATGTTATGACACTGATATGTTATAGCAGGAGTAAAATATAAGGTAAGGTATTAATTTGATTTTAGTAACGTGATGTTTGAGGCGTGTGAGTCAATTTAAAAAAAAAATCGTAGATAATTTTTTTTTTTGTGAAAGCGAAAATATAATATAAATATTTAATAACAATTCATTTTTTATAGTTTCCTCAATAAGTAACTATGTAATATCGAACTGTAGGTCTTCAAGTTAGTTTACTATGAGATCTAGATAGTTTTTTTAGTTCTAAGTAATAATTTTTTCCTGTTCAATTATTTTATTTTTTTCAAAAATATCTCAGGTGGTAGGTAAACAAAATTTATATTATTGTTTCAGGTAATAATAAATACAGATAACGTTAGTCAGTCCCATTATTGTCACCAGTACTTAAATAGGCTGTATTAACATACATTCAGCCATCCTCACATAAAATATTACGTCAAACGACGTCTTCTAAAACCCCAGTAAGTTCTGTCGGTGTTTACCACCGAACACGATTGCATTTTTGTACGTATACATGTATAATAAGGTTGTATAAAGCATGAACGGTTGAATCAAGTGCTTCATTAGTCCTGCATCAACTTTACGTGATTAAGATTACATTTAAAATTATTATAGAAGACTGCGGTACATAAAAAAAACTACATTAAGAATTAAGAGATCTCATCAGCCATCTTGTATATTGTTAATACTTGTTTATTGCCCCGCGCTATTAAGTACATTTAATGAAGCGCCGTATGTACAGTCACCACACGGGATTGTTGAGCCACCATAGAACCCTGTCATAATGACAACGTCAAGTCACTCAAAAGAAATTACTTCAAAATTTTCCGTCGACTTTCTGTGAGAGGGTTCTATAGTGGCTCAACAATCCCGTGTGGTGACTGTACCTATGAACACTATGCTGATTACATGAATTCTAATCAACTTTGCTAGTGCTAAGACAAGGCTCTAAACCGTGTTAAATTGTAATTATATATATATACGTATTTGAAACAGAACGAGCTACGTTTTACAGCGAGGAACAATAAAACAGTTTACTGACCTTTCACTGTTAGTTTCCACTTTAATAAACAGTAAGACCACACGCGTAGGTTTTTAGACTAATTGACATACTAGAAATGGAAAGTAGGCACCGCAGGCACCCACAGGAGAGATGTTTATTGTTTAACGTCTATTAGGGTACTAACGAACGGAACAATTCAACTTATAGTTTTTTTTTTTTTTTATCATATATGGGTTTGCGTTTGACCTCAGTCTCAGCTGATCGCAATGCATTGCCGGCCTTTGACAAAATTGTGGAAGGTCCCAAATTCGCGGTCCCGTAAAACCGCCGCAATAGGCTGGATTCACAGAAAGTCGTGTCATGCGTGACTGCTATCTGTCGAGATTTTGGTGTTAGCAACCCAAGTAGCACAGAAGCTGTATAAGAGCTTGTACAGCCTTTAAAATGCTGAAACTAGAGTTATAATTTCTGTATAAGGTCTTATACAACTTTTGTGCTACTTGGGAAGAGTATTCACAGCCGAGTCACCATACCTGTGCTTGAATTTGCAATAATTAAGTAAATAATCATTAAAAAAGTACTCCTGGATATAAGCTGTGTTTAGTACATCGCACGTCTTATTAAGTTAATTTAATTTAAATGCCAGTAACCAACACTTCGATTAACATAAGGATTTAACAGCGTTTAGTAAGGACGCATTGTACTTTATGATCTTTTTAACAGTGAAAGGGTCGTTCGATTACGGAACGTTGGTGCTTGATGTTTTCCAATCAACACGTTTACTGAACTACGGTTAAAAGGTTAACGGTGTTATAAGTAATGAACATAAAACATAAATGGTGTCTATGGTGATTATGAACGCTATCAAAAAGATAGTTAGGTATCTGCTAAAAATTTGTTTTATGTTTTAATTCTTTGTGTACTTACTGTAAACCGTGTCATTTTTTGTGTCAATAAAAGTATTTTCTTCTTCTTCTAATTATTCTAAAAGGAATCGACACATTATTACTTAGATCAAATTATATTTCTCAAGGTATGGGTCGCGAGAGATTATTTAATAAATCCTGTTAGGTTCTCTTTAATAACTCACATTTCTATTCGTTAACGAATTATTAATTGGCCTATTTAAGGTGACCCGTTAGAACGTAGGTATTAACAAGATTTAAAGTGTTTATTTGGACTTTGGTCGCAATACGACCACTATAAAAACAAGAATGGCGTCTTATAGGTATAGAGTTTTAATCCGCGTTTTAAATATGAATGTAAATAACAACTCTACATTGAAACAATTTAAATTAAAAAAAAAACATATAAAATCGCTCCAAGTCATTTCTTCAGGACGTTTTTTTTATTTATGTCTAATTTAATTATTGAATTTAAATATCTAAACAATACATTGTATTGTATTGCAATCGACGCTCGCAAATTTAGCACTAAGTACCTCAACTAGGGCCTGATATTTTAATTCAATCTTAGATTAGTTTTCCTATCATTCTATCATAGACTAAGACGTGCCCACTTACCATTATACCTACCATAGAGCTAGCCCATCTCGAGATGACATCATAAACCAAGCGGCGCGATCAAAGCCCACTGCCTAACGCCTGGGCATATTTAAAACACATTACGACATGATTGAGGCTAGTTTAAAAACGATAATTTTGTTTCGGCCGCCGGCCACTTCCAAGTTCCAACCTGCCAGAATTGTATTGGACGAAAACAAAAAGCTATCGATCGTGCATTCCATTTTACGCTCTATTCATACACTGCTCGTGTTAAAACCAAAATTATGCGTGGAATGGAATGAATTTGCAGTACATTAGAGCGTGATAATAGACTCGATAAGCTCGATCGAAGAGGCGCTTAAATGTATCACTAAGTTTGTTTCGACGGTAACTGAATGGTTATGTTGATGTTCAATGAACGCTTACGGAACGCAAAATGTAATCTACAGACACCAATCGATATTATCCGGATAATGACGCGTTAAAGTAGTTTTTATGGATAATTGGAGGTTAACTTCAACATCTCAATAGGTAGAAAGTGGTATCGAGGCATTCGCGTTTCTAGTGGTTTGATAATATAATTATAGTTATTAAGCTGTTTGATTTGTTTGCGACGTTAATAGCCTTTTACAATAATTGACATGTTTAAATTAAACTAATATATTCAAAATACGTTTACGAATACCTATACTGGCAGTATTGTTAATAACCATGGTCTAATTCAGGGGGCATGCGGCTCTTCAAGTTCCCCTCAACAAATAATTTTATACAGTGAAACACCTGAAACAGAAAACTGCGGCTCTTTGAGCTTCCGAAAAATCGATATTTTTCCGGCATCTGATTCTTTGTCTAAAAAGTTTGCCGCCCCCTGGTCTAATTGAAAATTAAAAAATCAGCACGTTAAAACTGACAATGACGGTGATGAACATCAAAACAAAATCGTTTTAAGTTTCAAATAGGTTAAAACAACCGTTTTGTGCATCAAGGTAGACCCTAGGTCTGAAAGAACGGCCTAGATCAAGTCATTAAGCATGCAATTTTGTGTAAGGCCTACTGCAGGGTTTATAGCCCTGTTACGACCTAGGTTTACGACTTAGCGAGTACTTGCTGCGGCTTAGTCTTAGCTCTGGCACAAAACTGATTTAATTATTTAGTATTTACTGCCAATAATAATTATTTAAATGGTGGGCTCAATCAGGTTCACATTATACTTAGTTTAATTGACAAAGGAAACGAAACTTGCTGGCTATTTAACCGACTCCAAAAAAAGGAGGTTCTGTGTTTGACCCGTATGTATGTATGTGTGTATCTTCGCGATTATCTCAAAAACTACTGCACCGATTTACAAGTTAAATAAAAAACGATGAACCAACTCCAAAAAAAGTAAAAAATTCCTTATTTTCAAATCATCCTAGGCCAGTTAAACTGAAGTCGGCGTCTAACAATATTTAAAACCAAAAGCCGACAAAAGCTGTTATCTTTTAAATAACATTCTTCATATATCAAGGACCATACCTGGAAGACCGAGCGTCATCGTTCGGGTCGCAACAGAATTTTCATCGATTTTCTATAGAAAAAGAAAAATAAAAAAAGATAGCTGGGGTTCGAACTTGCATCAGTCTTTGCGTAGTAGACCAACGGTCTAACCATCAGTCAGACGGCGGCAGCCGCCCCGAAATTACAAACCTATTGCGAGGGAAATCTTTTTGTTTGAAAATACGGGGAAAACGAATTTTCCCAGATATAAGACCTAGCTACTTCAAATTCTACTTTGCCACGGATGTAACATGTTTAAGTGTATCCCGTTCTCCTCTCTATAATCGCAAACACAATGATACTCCTACTTTACGATCACTTGCCCGTCACTGTCCTTATTTGTCGATCAGCCGACTATTACGGACCAATTTAGCACTCAATGTGTTGTAATAAGAGTTATAATAAAGTGAATGCATTGTCTATTGTTCTAAGGTAACAGCTAGTGCTTGAATAAGGTGCTAAGACGAATTGTTTTGTAAACAGCTGATGTATTTTTGCCAATTGATAGTCGACAAAAGGTATTTAGAACAAATTGTTTACACGGATACATGGTCTACAAAGTGCCCAACGTAAAAACTCCTCAAAGTACGCGCACTCTTAATATATACCTACTCTGCTACTACTGCGTAAGTGTGTGTAAACTACGATACCTAACTAAACGAATATGTCTCTATAATTTTCTTAATAAAATAGATGATTAATGTCAACCTTCTACTCTCGTTTGCCTTGTCAAGCGTACAGTTATTTTTTTAACCTCGTTAGCTCTATTATAGCCACAAGACAAAAATAGTATATCGATAACAGCCTCACAACGGACAACCCTAGTAATTATTCAGTCTTGTACCCTACACGCATACGCACACACTGGTAAATACGTGTGTGGACACAAATAAGTTGTGCGTGTGTCTATGCAATTACATCGTTAGTGTGTAATGGGCAATAAGGGCCTGCGGGCGACTATGAGTACTATGACCCATGCTAGGCTCCATTGGGCTAATTTAATCTCTATTTTGTTTAATGGCTTTTTGCGAAGAGGTTTCATCACTGGTTTTTTTATCGCGTGTATAAAGCTTCCCAGTCTGCTCATGCCAATAAAAGCGGCAAATTTGTTATAATAAGCAAGCAATATATAGTGTGGTAAGGAAGCAGAGGAGATGTATTACACCAAGATGGCCGTGTTAAAAGCATTAAAAAGGGAAATAGCTAGACGCTTTTCTAGTCTGCTGGCGTGCAAGACGCGACAAAATGACAATATCAGGAAACAAAATGTTTTGAAGTAATTTGGACGTAAAAACATTTTCCACCGTGTATTCTAAGCTCATAAGCTTAGAATACATAAATAAAATAATAATCTTGATAACAAACTGATTTACGATTGTGCTAAGATTAGAACGGTTCAAAGACAAGCCTATCTACATGAAAAGTGGAAAATATATTTTAGTTTCATCACTACATAGTATAAAACAAAGTCGCTTCCCGCCGTCTATCCATCTGTATGTAAGTACGCTTACATCTATCAAACTACGCAACGCAACCGATTTAAAAACGGTTTGCACCATCACTTAGATAATTTTTCACGGAATGTTTATTTATATTATAGTACCTGAAGCAAAGCGAGGGCGGGTCGCTAGTAGTTAATAAATAGGAACCATATCTATACTTAGGTACGTATTTACGTATCTATGTATAGTTACGATCGATTTACTACGATGTCGTAATAAATAACACTGAGATACACTTATTTACTAATTGATCCGATAAACATTTCCTATCTGTGAAAATGCATGAAAATAGAAACGTAAAACTGTAACTGCCATACTGGTTTCAGTTGGGCGGCCATATAGAATCATTTATATTTATATAATCAGTCTAAATCTAACTGTCCTTGAGTATCTAAGCTATAACACCGTTAAATGACGTTTACAAAAGTGTTAGTGCCCATAAATGTGGTTATAATAGCGGCAGGTCATTACGATATGTACAGAGTGAATAACAACATAATTCACCTTTGGCTCAATGGCCTTAAAACTAGGTTAGTTTGTTATACATTAGGTACTATCTATTTACAATGTTTCAACTTATGTGCTACATAAAGTCATTACTAAACGAGCACCATTTTGTAAACTAAAATATTATAACAGCTGGGTGGTTACGAACTCTACGAAGCACTGAATTCAGAAACTCGGATGCCCCGTCTCTTTCACGGGTAGCTATCACTTCATCGAAACTCCTTTCATCGAACGTATAATTTCATCGAATTTCATTTCATCGGAAGTTAATTTCCACGTGCAGGAGTTATAATTGTTTGCTGGTGTCAGGTCTAACCTAACCTAACCTACCTAAGCCATGCTTAAGATAACCTGAACACAATAAGGTTTCAGCAGAAATTAGCTTTCGATGAAAATTAAATGAAATTCGATTAAATGATACGTTTGATGAAAGGTGTTTCGATAAAGTGATGAAATACCCTCTTTCACTTATCCTTCTAGACGGAATCGGGAGAAGGGAATGACGTAACTTATCTTTGAACCTAGATTTTTAAAGGGGGGCGCCTTTTAGCGGCTTTTTTGTTACAGTTACGCAACGCAAGCAAATAAAAACACCCTGTAGAGCTGGACGAGTTGCATTCGGTGAACGTCACCGTTTACGTTGCGTTAGATAAATGTATGGGATTGACGTTAACGGCCGACGCGATAGATCGCAGCTTACGTCAATGGGTAGTATGGGTACACTACATAACTCTGAAGAGTCATAATTCCGAATGGCATATGTTTAATAGATCACCAGATTTAGTCATAAATAACGTACAAAAATACCTTTGATCATAAAAATAGTAAATGACCACCAAAAAAAAAATAACCTAAACCTAACCGACAGAGTTCGCTAAGATTTGGTGATTTACTAAATTTGATCTACAGGTGCAATTTAATTTGGTGATCAAAGATAATTTTGGTGGTCATTATATCTGTTGCCATTCCGATTGAAATCCCGAATTTTCATAATTCTTTAGAAGGCTTTATTTTTTGATATCGCACATAAATCAAGCCTAAACTAACCAACGTAAAGCAATTCAAATAGGTTTTTAATTTTAAATAGCTCCAGCGTAACATAGATTTCCGGAAAAATGAAAATTCGGACAAATGAATATTTAAAAAAAATATTTCGGAGTATTTGGCTGTTCCCTACGTCAATCCGACAGTTGTCAGTTGACAGTTTTGGAAAATCGTTATCGTTAGCGTTATGTGTCTTGCCGCTGTAATTAAAATAGTTACATATTTTTTTATTCAATTGTGACACTTTTATGTACAGTGCAATAGGTCTTAAACAGCCTTTCGGGTTATGTAAAATCTGTTAGACTAGCCGTAAGAGCGGAGGAGAGCGAGTATAAAAGAGAAATGGGTGATTCGGGGAGCGTTTCAACCGCTCTCATTCCCCTGGTCGCAATAATGTCTAATTTCCTGTAGATTAAGGTAGCATTTTCAGTTATTTTGTAGAAGTCAGGGCACTCTACAAGATAACTGAAAATAGCATCCAAAGCTAGAGGAATTTCGACATTAATGCGACCAGGGGAATGAGAGCGGTTGAAACGCCCGAAGAATTACCCAAATACAAACCTGAAGGTTGTTAGGTATATGTGCTATCACTACATAGTATAAAAACAAAGTCGCTTCCCGCCGTCTGTCCCTCTGTATGTACGCTTAGATTTTTTAAACTACGCAACGGATTTTAATGCGGTTTTCACCATCAGTTAGATAATTTTTCACTGAAAGTTTATGTATATTTAGTACCCAGAGCGAAGCGAGGGCGGATCGCACTATATGTTCCTAGATGGTGACGAGATGCTTTCACGCACTTGCTTTTCATTCGCAGGTATATTCGTTGATAAGTTATGTACATATAGAGTGACTGGTTAAATAAAGTGAATAGTTTAAATAGTATTTATTTAATTCATAAGAGTAAAACTAAGTAAGTAGGTACAGGCTTCTAAAATACTCTGTCTTAAATGACAACTGTAATCGTTAACTTTTCTATTCGTTTGACATTATTTAACGACGACGGACGCGGCCGCGGGGCAGCGCTAGTCGACAAATTACAAGCCATGCGGGCGCAGAGTGGCGTGAGAGACAGAGGCTAAATAGACAAATAGGTAATTGGTTCACAGCAATCATATAACAACGATAAGTAACTATGTGACGTCACCATAAACGTCAAAAAACGTTAAGTGAAATATGAAACGCATTGAGACGCGAACGATGCTTTTACATTTTACCTTTAATAGCAAAAGTTATATTATAGTTAAAGACTGTTGTATACCAATAACAGCACTGACTGACTTTACTGTTGTATTGTTGAATCTGAATCTGAATAAGTAATTAAATATTATGTTCTCGGTCCATATGTTAGTGATACAGAGGAGTAAATCTGTTAATAAGTATGTATAGTTTATTATGTATGAGAGATTTGAATTGTTATGTTGGCGTCGAAAATTAATAAAATATAAGAAACTGCGGCTAATTTTTAACTAAGTGTTGTCAATTTTTACCTTTACCAATTAAAGTGACAGAAGGTTTTTTAATGGGATATTAGTGCTCTTTTATGTAACTGGGTGGTACGGTTTAATTTTTAATGACTACAACGTTACATTAGCACTGGCCGCATTTACACGATTCGAATTTCGAAAAACTAGCTAATTTGTCGGTTAAAACACGAAATTATGCAAAACGCCGGCGCTCGGCGGCCTCTAATTGGCCGGTTACGCCGCTGTCGTTCAGTAAAGAGAAATAATGCCTCTTTATCCACTTACTCTGTGCCATAATTGTGACCGGTAATTTAGTTGTCGCATGTTTTTTGGTAATAATTCCCTCAATATTGCCGCTTTATTAATTTATTCTATATTTACGACGATCGGGGCTAGCTCTTGCTGCTTTCATTAATCTTAGTTTAGGACTCTAGTACAGTCGAGGACAGAAAGATGTATACACTTTTGGACCTTATTACAATGGAACTAGGTGAAAAAGTTTAAACATCTTTCTGTCCTCGACTGTACACTACCGGCCCTGCTGGACTTCTTGGCCTTCCGTAATTGGAGACTTAAGACAAATGTTGAAATGAAAAGTTAAGAAATCGCACCTTTAGAATGAAAGTGACCTAATCCAAAATGTTTAGATTTGGAATTAAGTCTCTATAACAATAATTTTATGACCCGAAATAGAAAACTTAACATTTTGTCTTAGGTCACTTTCATTCTGAAGGTGAGAAATGTTATTTTTTATCCAAGAATGAATACATTATTTTAAGCATAGGCATTTTTTTGTCTTAAAAGCTTTTTCAATCAAAGCAAAATTTTAATAGGGCTCAGTCTAGTCCGAGGCGAAGGATTTTACGAGAAAACGTTGTTCCTGATTTTTAGGGTTCCGTACCCGAAGGGTGCCTCGGGACTATATTACTAAGCCTACTCCTTCTGTTCGTCCGTCCTAACTTTAAAGAGCTGTATCTTTTGAACCGTAAAAGATAGCCCGTTGTATTTTTTTGCAGAATATGTGATTATAACGATTCATACGATACCGGGTAAATTTCCGGGCGTTTCAACCGCCGTCATTAGTGTCTTCAATATATTGTCGAAATCAATGACACTACGGCAACTTCTGATGCTAGTAGAAACTACATCCCCGGTTCTGCTTCTGTTTACATCAGGAGTTGCTGTGGTGTCATTGATTTTGTCAATATATTGAAGACACTAATGACAGGCGGTTGAAACGTCCGGAAATTTACCCACTACGAACTCGTACGAGAAACTGATAGTCTGCAATGTACAGTCAGCATCAAACATATAGGAGCAGTCAAAATGGCCAAATATATCGCAACACATTCTTATTCCTAAAGTAATAAAGGTGTGTTGCGATGTATTTAGCCACTTTCGCTGCTCCTGTCTATTTGATGCTGACTGTACCGTAATACGATGAACTGACTGGCCAAGATCGGCCGGTGGGCGGTTATAGTTCTTTTCACATAGCTTGGGTACGGTGACAGCTGTCAATTCAGTACAAAATATGTGTTTGAGGTTATTGTTGACAGCTGTCACCGTACTCAAGCTATGTGAAAAGAACTATAGTCTGTGTTGCCCTTTACCATCAGTTACGTGACTTACGTGGTCGTCTTCCTCATATCTTAAAGGAGATACCTGTTCGTTGTCTTAATAGGTCACGCGTGTATAATCTGCCCTGCAGAATTTAAAACGCAGTAAGTGTAAGTCGGCAATTTTAGATTGATCTCCAACTATGAACAACTGGCAATCTGTATGAGATCAAGGTATGTTGGCCGTGGTGCACTTACTGCGTTTTAATTCTGCTGGGCAGAATAGTTTTAAAAGCGAGCGGATTCCAGAACATTTGCACGGTAAGTGGCGTCTTCACAGGCCTGCATTTATATTACCTCATTAAAATCACATGTAATTCCGCGTGAAATACGGTGTACAGCTAATTAATTGTCGCTGAGGGATGTAATTAGTATAATTTTATTAAGCTCTGCCTGGACGGTAATGTTAATTCGGTGATATGTATGGTAATGTGTCTAGGCGGCTTTATTCGGTCAATTTATTAAGTAAAAAAAATGTAACACAGTTTCCGTAAGGTTTTGGTTCGATTTTACTGTAAGTAAATAGTAGTAGTCGATCGACAATTTCCAGATAGCCTGCGGGCTTAGCATAATTTGACAGGTGCTAGGAAAATGAATACCCACATCTATTCCATATTCTAACGTAAAACTTAACTCTTAAGGTTTAAAATAAAAGTGTCTTGTCCAGACTTTTATTACCTTTTATTACTAAGCGATTTTATCAGGTGTTGCTAGAGTAATTAAATAAATCGTTCATATCTATTAAGAGTCTGTGCATACCTAGCGTTTTTGAACGGGGGTCTACAGGCTAAAAACGCTAGTGTGCACAGGCTCTAAGCTAAGCATGATATTTTATTACTCTAGCAACTTTTTATTCGTGCTGTCACTTTATTCTTGCTGTTAGGCTTGCTGGAGGCTAGCGAGCGAAGTTCTATTCTGCGAAAGCTAGCGACTACTATCTATAGGCGTAGATTTGACAATATTTTATGGGATGGTTTCACTTGTGAATGGCTCAGATGTAGTGAATAGGTAATTAAACAACTTCGTACATGATCGGCAATGTACTTATTGAGAAAGCAAGATGAATACGAATTTTTCAACAAAATATTATGTCGTAGCAACTATATAAAAACAATAATGCTCTAAATGTATTTAATTTAATCACCATAATTAAAATAATTTCGCATACGAACGAATTCTATGTAATTCTTAACCGTACTTTCATATTACTTGCGTCATTACGAAATAATTGATATGCAAGGGTAAAGAAAATCTCAAATATCGTTGTTAGGAATATTTTCTCATATGAACATTAACGAAGGTTATTACAAGCTTTCGCCAACTTAAAGTTATGTGGAGTTCTGCAAGGCAAAAGAGGTAGCGGAAAACTTATTAAATAATAAAGGGTGTGAAATAAATAAAAGTGTAGTTTCAAATAATTATTCCACATAAGTATTGATTTCAATAAAGTAAGAAATAAAATTAACAGTGATCCGCAGTGAACGTTAATAGCGTTACTTACTTAACTTGAAAGTATTTGCCTATAACTGATCTTGCATCTTGCACCGAATAAAAGAGATGCATTAAACATATTTGACAAGCCACTAAGTAGCAATCTCACAATTTAATTTAATTCTACAATATCTATTAATTGTTAGACACAGCTGTCTATCGCTAACTCAGTCACTCTCGCCACTGACACATGCTTCTGTTACACGAGCCCAGCTTCGATAGTAAATTATGCCAGTAGATAGACTTTCAAGTTAATAAGCTATCAAGCTAGCATCTCAAGTAAGTTTTCTCCGACTACCTAAGCCTATAGCAATTGAAGAGTAGTAAAGTATAATGTATACACTCAATGGGAATTAAATCCAGCATCGTGCATCTACTAAGCAATTAAAGCCAGAAATTTACCAACTTACTATACTGACTTAAAACACTAGCGTCGAGTAAACCAGACATTACGTTTATTCGAAACACGAAGACAGAAGACTTATTAATTAGACGTGTACTTGCTCGAATGTCGTATTTTAGAATGAAATATTGCCACTAATGCTGTAATTGTCGTAACTTTACTCTAATGGTGAAGTGAAGTGAACAGGGAAGTCATAAATAATATCTCACAAAGCTAATAAGAAAGGCTAGTGAATTGTGGACTAGGTAAATTGACTTTTGAACGGTTTACACGAGATTTATTATTACGGTATTTTAATTACTTACCTTTCTCTACTTGCTTAAAATCAGAAATAACAGTTTTATACAGTTTCCATTATTCTATTAAAATAGTAAATATCGTTAAATGACTAAGTGAAAGTTTGATGTGGACACACAGTTAGGATTAGCTAATTAAATATACGTAATATTAAGCTTTCATTCTACATATTTTGGTTTAAAGCCCACCTTGCTGATGTCATGCTTATAATTGTTGACAGTTCTTAATCGCCAGTCAGTAAAAGCTGTCATAACGTCAACAGTGTGATTATGATATCGAAGCAAGATGGGTTAAATCAAAAATATCGCCGGAGTTTAATCATTCGTCGACGAATTTAAAGGCGAATTATTTATTTAAAATTATACCGATTTCAACTATTTAAACTGCAAAGGTTTATTTTGTTCGTGTAAAATAAACCTGTTCTATGTATAAGAGAACCCAACAGTCAAAATGTCTAAAACTAAAATAAAATTACTTATTTTTAACAATGATATTTAAAAATCTGGTAATTTAATGTTGGTCAGTAAGAAAACAAATAAGTATCGTTTTTAAACTACATTATAAAATGTTTTTGCACATATACTTAGTCGCGGTTCGCTCGAGACTCGAGCCGCGCGAGCTCCGCAAGGATCGAGTTCGATCATTACTCGAGTGCTCATTACTCGAGTCTGACCCACTGTCCTAATCCCGGCCCTTTCCTGCGAATTGGGGTTAAAGTGCGTTTGTTATTTTGCAGTTAAATTTGACTTTTAAAGAAAGCATAATAGGTAATGTTTTTCAATAAACGAAATAGCGTAACAGTAAGATTTTTTATAAATATCAGAAAAATAAATTAAGAAATTATTAATATTTCCTAGGCCTAGATGGCTCACGATGCGGTCATCCCTACGGTAAAAGTCAGATCGGGGTTCAATTCGCAGTTTAGGCAACATAGTTATACTTAGGTATTTGTAAAGTTACAATTAACGAGGGGAAAATGGCAGTCAGTGTGTTTAATAATAATACATATCAGAGGACAATCTCACACAAATTGACCTAGTCCACAACTTGCTTGTTTGTTGTTTGTTTGACCTACTTAAAAAGAGTAGGGATATAGTTAATTCTGGAAGAGATCACTTAACTTTTAATTATTCTACGTAGAGAAAACAAGAGTGGTATGCTACTTTTATTTTATGTTACTCGAATTCGTTTATACTACGAAACATAGTTTTCGTTACAACTCGAATCGAAAACAATAGAGCGATACAAATTCAAGTACCTATCTCCTACACACGCTTAAAATCGCAAAACACAACAACACTCCTTAACCCGGCCTAATAGTTTTAATGGTAACTCGTAGGTAGTAACCCATTTCTGTTAAGCGCCCCACACACGGGTCGTGTTACCAATTTGCAGGGTAACGAGCGCGGAGCGTGTGCGAACATCACGATTCGCGTCTTCGATCATTAGCGTATCGAACTCGTTTCGTTCCTTGCATTATTTCGTTCGAAGTTTGAAATTAGAAAAAATATTTGTTGATATCGTGTTCGAAATTAGAAATTAAAATTGACCTTATTACATGCTGTTCCAAAATAGAAACTGTTTTGATTGCAACGTTTTAAAGTTGTAGTTTTATTTTATTTCAATTAGTTTTATTTATTTTCCCATTTTTGTGGATGCGTTCCGTGTGTTTAAACTATAACAAGTTTGCTAGCAACAGAAAATGTGAGGTTATTTAATTTTATGTAAGCGATAATTTGCGAAAGTCACATTATTCACACTCGGCTTATAAAGTTTTGAGGATCTTTATAAAAAAAGGCTTTACAATTTTTAACTTTTCGCTAAATAAGAAAACATAGAACACGTTTTAGGTAATAAATTCATAACACTGATGTAGGTCTTTTTTGTTAAAAACGAGTAAAAACAAATCTCAAATTGACACATGTGATCGCAGTGCGCTTAAAAAAACACGAGTTGTCTTGCGCAAGTTGCGTGTGGTCGACTGACCTTTTCTTTTGTCATTGTTTAAAGTAAACATTGTTAATTTTGCTTTAATAAATTGTTTCCGGCCTAATTTTGTTTTCAGGACCGTTCACAAATATTTTTTTAGAATTTAATTTATTGCAAACATAACGTCTTATTGCGTCGACGTTAATGTTTTACGGGTATTTTTTTGGTAAGGTCATGAAGTCAGAAATGTGTGCGGCATCTAATTTAGCTTCCACTTAACTATAATCTAAAATAGAGATTAAACATGTTAGTGCATTGCAATACAATACAACAAAAATACTACTCTTATCTAAGGTTGGTTTGATCACCACGTTGAATAACAACAAGGAAATAAATAAAATACAAAAGAAACGTTACATGGCGAGTCACCAGGGGGTCATATCGCATATACATATTAAAAACGCATAGGTATGTTAAAAAACGAAAAACAGATGTTCTGAGGTTTTCTTAAAAAAGCATTAACTACACAAAAAATATATATTTTATTATATTTTATTACCAAAAAATTTAGATTTTAAAATATACCTGTTATAGCCATTTTCGTATTTCTTCACATCTGTATTTATTAGGCATAGTTTAACATTATTTTCCATTACGCTTCGCAATAGTTTATTAAGTGATAAATCATAATAGGTGCCTATTACTAGTACCTTCCATTAACCTACGATCAGTTTCAGAAACCACTCAGCTTATCTGAGCGCCACTTAGCGATATGTCATAATATTGAGCGCTGCGCATCGTTGCCGCGCTGTCAAAATATTGGCGCCAACGCAAAAAACGGGCTCCATAACTGGACCCGAAAAAAACGTCTCAGAGGCTTGCGGCGTTTGAAGTACCGGGTCTTACAAAAGACGTAAGCAAAAACAAGAGCCATATTTACTTTTTAAAGGAATTTTGATAATATTTTATTAAAACCAATGATGTAATGATTCCAAAAATATACACACTGCGACTGTTACAGTAGGAGAAGCCAAGCAGTGAATAAAACAACAAAAAAATACGTCATTAAACATTCCTGAGATACCTCATACCCATACTATGTATAATATGTGTCTCTTTACGACTCTGTTGTGACTTTGTTTCTTGTACAAACAATATATTATAATATGATGTATAAAGATGTATAATTATTGAATTGAATTGAATAATCATATAACTGAATTTAAAAAATACAGCCTAAGTTGTATTGGACGTTTTTATTCGCGCTTCACTTATTTTATTTCTAGACAACAGGTAAGCGTAAGTAATTAATTACATTTTATATCCATCTATTCAGTTGCACCGTTACCTAGCTTAGCTTAATTAATATCATAATATATGACTTCATTATGTTTCCTTTATGTCTCAGTCAATATTTGAGATTTATTACCCGACTAATTATAATCTGAATGAAACCATGTTGAATGCGGTATTTTATATAATTTAATTCACTAATAACCTCCGTTATTCATAGCGACAGTCCAGTTTCGCTTTCTCATAACTTTTTGTTTGTAGTTTTAAAAATCATCTCCGTGAACAAATTGGAAATTAGATTTCTTTTGGCCATCGCCCTCATTTGGAGGGTAAAACAAACGAGGAGCGAATTAACGTCGACTCATCATCGTTTCAATTTTTAAATTAAGAACACGGCGGCGCCTGTTCGCTCCCGCTAATGAAGATTGTATGCAGCCGTCCTTTTTTGTCACCCGTATCGTATCTGTTTGTTTTGAGCGCACCATCAATTATTTTCCTGTTTGGAATTAGCTGCGTCTCGTCTGGCACTCGCGTGTCGTATGTTGTCGTCTCTGTCTGTCGCTTGAGTTTGTTTTGTGCGTGACGTGCCACGCCCAGTTTATTCCGCGCGGTGGCGGCGCTTTGACCGGTAGCGGCGGTTATCTGTATTTTTTTGGTCGGGTGATGTGTGTCCGGCCTAATAATGTTTGAGTAGGACGCATAAAAAGTGGGTTACGTCCAGTGGGAGGTACAAAGCGCTGTTGTATCGTTCATTGTGCGCGTTAAGTGCTGTAATGCGCAGCGAGGACACGTGGACAGGTGCGCGGCCGCCATTTTGGTTATTATGCTTAACACCCGCCCGCACTTAAGGCTGCAAATTAGCGGAGTCGATAAGCGCAGTCTGTGAGGCTAGCTTAATTACGCGGCAGAATTAATTTTGAACCGAATACAACTCAAGCATTTTATGACGGCAGTTTCTACTCCTAAATAGGAACATAACTTTGGAAAGGGATTGTTTATAACATACTTGCTTACATTTAATCTATTTTACGCGATGTTTTGCTATCGCCATCGCAATAAGAAATAAAATAAATACTAAATTCAGGCAAATTAAGATCGAGAAACTACGCCCATACCATTAAACATGGGTTATTATGCTTAATATATACAATGTATGGGAATACGACATGAAACGTTGGCCATTTGTCCTCGTTTCGTAGTTTTTCAAACTGAATTATTGTCGCTAATGAGGCCTAGTTCGTAATTCTAGTGATTTGTCGCGCGGTGCCGTGCCGCGGCGCGATTCGGTCGCGATCGACGCGCGATAACATCGCGCGCACGCGACAGCCCTATCACTAAATACGTTCCTAGTTCACGCTTAAGTTACGAAACATCGTAAATACTTCTTATCTTTTGAACGAAATTAAACTCTCTCCTTATTGCAATATGGTTCTTTTTCATGTGCACCTCTTAATGTGCCAGGGCTGCTACCGGGTACTTTTTGTCGGTTCTGTGGAACACTATTACTTCGTTAATTATAGGCCCGGCCGCAATGACTTTGCGTAAGCTCGAAGTGAATTTTATTTGGCTTTCCATGTTTAAGTTCACTACTGGGAAATTGATGACTTTAGTGCAACTGTAGCGGATAAAAGTATCGGTAATAGTTAATGTAGGATGGTAACAAAATATGAAACTTTTTAGTTTTCAGTCTCGAGGCTTTTCCTTTAAACTTTTATTTCCTTACCAAAGTTGTCTCGAAAAATGGCACATACTTATACAAGTAGGTCGTGTGAAGACTTTTCTGTTCTAGTTTACATTTTGTGCCTTAATAAATGAACTTACTTGAATGATCCTGACAAATTAAGTAAGGAGCTGAAAATTGAACACTGTGTATATTATACCTAAACACTATTGCAAAAAAAACGGTTCTTCTTTCCTATTTTTTAAATCAAATGAGTGCTATAACATTAACATCCTTATACTTATTAAGCGTTTAATTATAGTAGGTACGTTTGCTTGAACGCTAATGCCAATAATTGTATTTAATGATAAAAAAATATTCCCCTGTTTTGAACTAAAAAATAACACACAAAATTAAATTACTTACAGCTTACAAATCCTCCCTCGTCTTTTATTCCATGAATAAAATTCAATTACACGCGTGGATAAAATGTTTAAAATAAATCTGCCCCGTCAGAAAGGTTATAAAAGTAACGAAAACAATTTGCGTTTCAACGCTGCTAATGTTCCTGTCAACGTTTGAGTTGTGAAAGTGAAGAGCTAATGGAAAGGGTGCGTAAGAGATTTAGTTTCGATTCGTACTGTTTATTTTAGCGAGAGATTTAATTAAGGGGGTCAAACAGTCGGTATTTTAAGGATGATTGTTTCTTTTTCATGCGTAGTTTTCCGTCGTCAACTGGACTGAATGAACAAATTTTATACACGTACTTTTTTAACTTTAAGATAAAATTTATATATTTCAATTAGCTTAATAAAAACCGATACTACGGACTTGGAATACCCTCATCCTCTTACTACCTACTCGCAAAATTAGAAGTTGGATAATATTAGCAACATTACCCAATTTAAAAAAGACTGATGCTTTTTTGATGCTATACTGTTTTTAACCACTTCACTTCTTTGATTATTTTCTCTACTGCGGAAAATTTAACATGTTCATTTTACCACCCCGTAAAGGTAACGCTGTTCAAAATTTTACACAATTTACAGCTAATGTTGCCACTTTAATCCTGTACTTGTGACGTGTATCTTTATATTGTTGGCCGCTGTTATTGCAGTTGTCAAATTAATCCAACCTTCTTCGGCACCACACCTCGGCCCCTATAATCTCTGCTAATAGTTCACGCGGAGGGGATTCGGCTCGCTTTCGGCCCACTGAGCATTTCCCGATATTAATTTGACAGTCGAACAAGCCGCCATAATGGCACTGTCACGGTTGCTTATGTAATAAATTAAGATAAACATTAGAAAATGCAATTAACAGCTTTTTTACAGCTTTTTAGTTCACCGGATAGGTATTTTAGAGGGTGGGAATCGATCTAATAAATTTCAAGGCATTCTATAAAAACTTCGGAACCGTGCGACTATTCGGCATTTTATTTTTCATGATTCATCAGAGTTATAGTTAAGTTTGAATTTACTTGCTTTTATGTCTTTCAAGATTGTATGACATTAAGTTCTAGGTTAGAACTCACTATAAGATGAAGTTAAACGGTCATTTATAATCTCATAATTACCTACCTACATTGAATAAAAATATAACATCTATTATATCTACAAATTCTTAACTCATAATAAAAAGTTAATCTAAAAGAACTAATAAACTATCCATATAATAACCTAACTTTTATTCCAACTATACCATCTTCGAATAAACTCCTATAAAAACAGCTTTCGCGCCAAATAACGCAATTTATCCAGTAGTTCCAAAGATTATAAACCCCGGGAGTAGTGGTTTGGAAAATTACGGAATAACATGTCATGCTGCCAACATAAGAGGCAACATGAGACCATTATCAGCGCTGCCAACAAAGCGGCATTGTCCGCGCGCGCTCGCGGGTGAAATGGGGAGGTGTGATAGTTTGAGTTTTTATTGAATCTGTGGCTTTTACTTTTACTTTTATTTGAGTTAGGGTTGTGCAAGTTTGTTTGTTTTGTTTACGCGTTCGTAATTTAAAAGAAAAGTTTTTTTTATAGCCATGCATAAAGTATGTATGGCAAAAATAATATATGTTGACGTGAACTTTTATTGGTTTGCTTCTTCCAAGAATTAAGTCAAGTAGTTTCAAATATGTTTGCCTTACTGTTTAACACAAACAAGAACCCGTTAACTAAATAGCGCTCTACTCAAATGGCATAGTCTAATGTTATAGACCAACAGAGAACTGTTTACTTGTTGCACCTGTCCGTTCTTTTTTTTACATATTTCTAATATTTTCTTAGGCTACTGCCAGGTTTTACTTGTATTATGGCGTTATAGTCAATATCGCAAACAACTTAGTTATGCTTACATAAAATAATACAGTATGTGATAAAATGTGAGATATGACAGCAGCGCTACCATCATCTTCAGTTGTTACAGGAAATTGGTTCAATTTTGAATCACCCCTGTGTCCTCTGATACAATATCTACCTAACCTTAGTAGGTAGATATCCGAAAGACTCAAAAATCACCTATAAACGCATAAAAACGGTTTTTTTAAGGTTTTTTTCATTGGCATGTGTGTCATTCTACCTTTTCGTAGCATCTCAACCGCAACTGACACGCTCGGGCTCGTTGCACGCTCAATGTATGTTATATGTAGACGATTACCATTTACCCCACCTTCAAGTTACTAACATAGTCGTAAAGAGTAAAAATCTTGTTATAGAAATTATACGTTTTCTTTGTCGGGTAATAAACGATATGGGAAAATAATGGGGTTTGTTAATTTACTCGGTAGACTAGCCTCCATGAATCCATAATCACCCATTACATATATTGTTGTTAGTTACTTTACAATGTTAAATTTTGTAGCGGCTTCAAAACATATTATTATACAGATTGTTTAGATAATAAAGCATTAAGAATATAAAATATAAAATTTAAACACTTGTCTTGTCTTTTTGAGTTGACCAATGAACGTTAAATCTTAATAAATTAAATACATAATATAAAAATAGAACCGTCTTCAAAAAAACCCACTAAACAAGACTAAATAATAACCGGCTTCCTAGGAATTGCCTATTTGATGGGTGCCTAATAGGTACATGGAATATATCTAAGCCGGTGTCAAGTAAAGTAAGTTTACACAATAGCAATGTCACATGATTCTTGCCACCGACTTCGATATATTCCATGTACCTAATCAAATAGGCAATTCCTAGGAAGCCGGTCATTATTTAGTCTTGTTTAGTGGGTTTTTTTTGAAGACGGTTCTATTTTTTATTAAAAAAATTTTTTTCGTCTTTTTTATTACATTTTTTTTTTCGCTTTTTAGTGATACTATAACTATCACTAAAAAAAATCGCGTCAACACAAAATCGGTCGAGTTGAACTAATATATCGCTTAATAACGGATCCATGCGGATGACGTCACGGGGTATCCATTTCTTGTATACCAAAACCTTCTCCAGAATGTAACAAATACTTTGCTGAAAACCGCATCTAAATCGGTTCAGCCAAACGCGAGATAATCGTGGACAAACATACATACATACATACATACATACATACATACATACATACATATATACAAACATACAGGTCAAACTGAAAACCTCCTTTTTTTTGAAGTCGGCTAAAAACTACAAGTTTCGATATTTTCCAATTGGCTTGAATGCGTCTTTGAAATAATAAGATGCATGTCTTTAATTTCCAATAAAAAATAATTACTGCGATCTTAACAACTAAATATAGTATATAGTGATCCCAAACCATCGCGTGTCTGTCTATAGGTGTAAACTGATATAGCATCTGATTAACCGCTTGTCAATTAGTGGAGTAATTACGTAGGCTTCTTATAGTGGCATTGGGATTGCAATCTTTTGCATCAAGTCAGCTTGATGGATGTGCATTTTTTCTTGTTTGTATGATCTAATTAAGTTTCGTCACAGTGCAATTATAAAATGGGTACATTACATAATATCAAAGTTGCAAAATGCGGAATCGATGCATACATTTCGATTGAATTTTAAATTTTATTTTTATAACATATTTGCCCTGTAAAAATTCGTAGCAAGTAGCATGTATGTTAAACATTTTTATGTTAAATTGCACATTCAAAATAAATTTAGTAGGTATACCTAAGTACAAAATTTGATCGTTTATTTTATAAAAAGATTATGTAATTCAAAAAAGTTTTAAATTATTGTTAATATAGTATTGTAATAAAAAAACAATTTAAATAATTAAATGTGTTTTTTACTAACTGAACGCATCTAAACCACCGGACGCGTCGTTTCTAACGCCGCGCCGCCATTCCGCCGGCGTGGCCAATCGCGATCAGATAAGTGACAAATGCGCCGCGTTCCGTTTTTAAATCGTACTCACCTGCCGCCTGAATCGATGCCACACTGTCATCGGGGATCATAATCGAGAGCTACAGGATGAGTGAGTTACGCACAGTCCACAAACGCATAGGTTTCCAGTGTTTTTATTTGATTGCATTGCTTAACATCAACGAACCTTGCTTAAACATTCTCCTTAAGCCGCCATCATTAATCATTAGTGTTTTCAATATATTGACGAAATCAATAACACCTACATACCAGCAACTTCTGATGTAAACAGGACTGGGGATGTAGTTTCTATTACCATCAGAAGTTGCTGTAGTGTCATAGATTTCGTCAATATATTGAAAACACTAATGACAGCGGTTGAAACGCCCAGAAATTTGCTCAGGTACAGAATGTATCCGGTAAGTACTGGTCGGAGACATGGTTTAATTTTTTTGATTATTATTATTGTATTGCTTGACAAATTGATCGCATAGCGAGACGTTACTAAATACAAAAGATTATGACAAAATAACGCTATCAATTACATAGTTCAAATTCGCCAAGTAAAAATGGCAACTTGAATATCTCCCTCGACGTGAAACTCGTTTAAAGGAAAAAATACAAACGTCACAGCTCGAAGAACCATAATAAAGCCACACCCCGCTCTATTCTAAACAAGAAGAAACATCCTATAAACAGAAGCACGAGCGCACAATAACTTTTTTACACACGTCGTATGCCACTGTCACCGTGACGGGAACTGACGATTCGGACCGTACGGTCAATCACAAATCGTTCTCGATTTAAATTCTTGACGATTCGATTTTTTTTAATTCGGAATTTTAATACGCGCCTCTTGTTACGATTGCGTTTGAGAAGACTTTTTATTTACACTTTGTCAAGCGCTTTAAGCGTAAAACCTAAAATATCCTTCATCACACATCCTTTATCCTACGAATTTCTATTTTAGATTAAATTTAGTATAAAATTTAAAATAATTTATAAATGTGCTTAACGTACCTACTTATAAACCTTACCTACACCTTACAGTTATTTCCTTTCTCTAAACGAACTGCCTGTAATTCGTTTAAAGCACTTATTAAAGTAACAATTAAAAGCGCAGCGGTAGTTAATTGTTTTAGTTAATGACGTACCGCTATCCAAAGACAGCGCCTTAATTAGGTTTAGTACCATCAATTATTTAATTTTTAACAAATATAAATATTATCCGTAATTCCTATAATTATTGTGCGTTTAGTGTCATTTGGGTGTTACGAAGTTTTGTTTCTAAATTTGAGTTTCGTTGCGATATCTTCGTTAAGTTTAAAATTAAGTACTAACTTTTAAAACAATTATACAATTGTATAACGACTTGCCTAAAATCGTTTTTCTTCAATAACTTTCAGCAGTCAGCTTTCAGTTTCAGTTCATTTTTTATATTTTTGTAAGTAGTGACTAACTTTAACAAAACAACAGTCACCGTAACAGTGGTTATTCTCCCGTCACATAAACTCGCAAATACATCGCAACTGTGATATTATTGGGATTGGACATTTTCATGGGCTTTATTTAAAATTAGAATAGAATCTTTATTTTTAAGACTCAATTAATTATTTCGATGATTATGCATGTGCAAGTTATTGCGACGGGGGAATTACCACGGCTATGCAAAGTCATAAGTGAATATTCTATTAAAAAAATGACTAACTGTTGAGTTTCTTGCGGCGCTTCTTCTCAGCAGTGGTCTCCTCTTGGGAAGCGCTGGTAGATTTTGACGTGTAAAAGTGCCCGTGTGGCCTACTTACTGAATAAATATCTTTTATCTTTTTTTTTTTTGCCACAGTTGACGTACGAGATCAAATAAAACATAGCAGTTCAGTAAAAACATAAAGAGATATTTCAAGTAAAAAGCATTTTTACAATGCGTCGAAAACGACTCTGATACAATGATGGAGAATGTTTTGTCTATTTAGAATAATATAATGTGACAGATGAATGTGTTACTAAGTACATACACAATCATTATGATGTATGCACCTACTCAATGCATATGATTGGAGTGCCGACCTTGCATGTGACGACCATTTTAATGATCATGACATGATTATTGACATGGCTTGACTTTATAAACATACTGACAATTATAATGGTGGTTTACAACTATCGCTTTGCATGTGTGTTGCTAAGTAATGTAAGTTTATTTAAGTTTTATTATGAGGTATCCTAAGCGTATTTATCGGTTAAAAAACCGATAAATACGCTTAGGATACCTCCAACATACTAATAAAAATCAGTATATTGTAAGTATGGCATTGATCCGCAATCGCGTATTTAAAAATTAAGTCTAAGTTACTAACAATTATTGTTTGATTCCTTTCACAATCTTCCAAGACGACAAGGTCTTCCCTTTCCTTTGCACAAAAAACTTGATTGTGTATTAACTCGCCAGTTTTGTGTTTATTCCAAACCAAATCATATTACCCCATATTTATATATCTAGTTCAGTATATAACCGTCGTCCCTCTATAAACCATCTTTCATGCTTTGGGGCCCCTATCACTTTGACGATCACTTCCTTTGTACGCCTCTAACTAGAACGAATGTCTGCATTATAGTAAATGATAATTCTAAAAGGTAATACATATTAGAATAAAACGAAAAGCTAAAAGGCATCTTAAGCATTAAAGTCCATGATTCCCGCTATTAGTTAAATAAACGCTTATAAGTAAAAGCATTAGGTTCACAAATTTTATAAAATAGTGAGATTAGCGAGTAACCAAACGGTATTCTTCAAATAATGTTTATTCTATAAAATATACATTCAGTCAACAAAGTATCGGGAATGGATGATTTGTTTATGGTTCCAAATTCAAATTTTTGTTTTTTTTGTTGTTGTTAGATTGGCACAACTGTTTTCTATTTTGGCGCGGAGTTTGAGTTGCATCTGTTATTTATATTAAATACAGTGCTGTTTTTAGTTATATCATATCTAGTGTGTATTGCGAATTTCATAATGGACAAAAACATTGAACAAAGAGTTTGTCTTAAATTTTGCATCGCCAATGGAATTTCGTGTTCGGAGTCACTGAAAATGTTACAGAAGGCTTACGGTGATTCGACTTTATCAAAAACACGTGTTTATGAGTGGTACAAAGCGTTCAAAAGCGGTCGAGATGTGATGGAAGATTTGCCTCGCTCTGGTAGGCCATCAACGTCTGCAACTGAAGTTAACATCGCAAAAGTGAAGGAAATAGTGACTGAAAATCCTCATTCAACTTTGAGAGAGATAGCCGCCGAACTTTCTGTATCTCACGAGTCGATCCGTACTATTTTAACTAATCATTTGGGTATGAAACATGTTACCGCTCGGCTAGTCCCAAAAGACCTGAATTTTCTCCAAAAACTCAATCGCATGAGAGTCGCTGAGGACATGCTAGAACGAGTCAATTCCGACCCAACATTCATGAAACGCATTGTTACTGGTGACGAGACGTGGGTTTACGAGTTTGACATGCAAACTAGTCAACAAGCTTCGGAGTGGCGCCTTCCAACTGAACCGAAACCGAAGAAACCACGCCAAAGTCGATCAAAAGTCAAAGTCATGTTGACTGTTTTCTTTGACTATCGCGGTGTTGTGCACTCGGAATTCTTGCCGGAAGGTCAAACGGTAAATAAAGAATATTATTTGAGCGTTATGCGGCATATAAGAGAGCAAATTCGACGAAAAAGGCCAGATTTGTGGAATGAAAATTCTTGGATTTTGCACCACGATAATGCGCCTTCGCACAAGGCCATCATTGTGAAAGAATTTTTGACCAAACACTCAACAAATACCATCGAGCAACCACCATATTCACCAGATATGGCTCCTGCCGACTTCTTTCTTTTTCCTAAACTCAAATTACCACTTCGTGGCACCCGTTTTCAATCGGTAGAAGACATAAAGGAGAATTCGCGCCGAGAACTGAATTCAATTCCGGAAACAGCGTTTAAAAAATGTTTTGATGATTGGATTATTCGTTGGCGTAAGTGTATCGTTTCTGAAGGAGCATACTTTGAAGGTGATAAAATAAATTTGGATGATTAACAAACAGTTTGTGTATTATTGATCTTTTCCCGGTACTTTCTTGACAGAGTAGTATATGGCACAATACTATAATCTACAGTACCGACAAGCAAAACACAGTCTGAACTGATTTTAGCATTTTGACCAAAAATAGGAAATAAGTGTAAACAAGTTATTTTCGTACAAATGTAAAGGTAATCATACCCCTTCTATACGGTCGGGCGGTTGGGCCAACCGAGAGGGATGCAGCTATTTGTAGGAACGAGATGTAAATATTACTGTCTCATTCTGACAGATAGCTGCGTCCTTCTCGGTTGGTCCAACCGCCCGACCGTATAGAAGGGGTATCATTAGTACACAATATTCCTTCAAGAACTTGGAGCGAACAGTATCTTTTACAATATAAGCAGTTTAACTATGGGTACTCTAAACCTGAAGATTTAAAATCCAACGCCATACTACAATAAAACTTTACTGCCTTACGAGTAGTGTCTGAAATTTCGTTAGCACGTTAAGGGGTGGGTACTAGGGTACTAGGGGGTTTGAGGGGCGTTTTCCATTTCACGCTCCGCTCGCCTCTGATGACACTGCATTCCGCCGGGCAAATGGCTCGACAAATGAACCCCGCGCCACGCCCCACGTCATAACTGCTCCGTCAAACCTATGCTGACAAATTGATTCAATCTACCAGGATCTAAGAAGTGGATGAAGATTGGAATTCTGTAATGACGGCACGGTTAGGTATTCAGGAAGCGTTCAGAGCAAAACTGCCTTTAACTATTTCTAAGCTGAACTAGCTGTTTCCGTTGTTGGCTCAGAAAACCTATAAAATGGTGTAAAAGAGATGAATTCTTAAAATGCAAGATTCTTGAGGAATATCTTGAAATCGTATAATCTCAACAATGTGTAAATCTTTAGAAATTTCGGTTTGTTTATAGCAACAGCAACAGTAATGCACTCCTTAACAAATAAAGTAGAGAAAAGTTTAAAGATAAAACAACATAATATCGTTTCTAATTAATCAACACAGCACGTCACATTGTAATGTTGTGCCAAAGAACAGAAACACCAACTTCTTTTTCTTCTTTTTTTCAATTTTCGAAGCGTACACACCCTGCTTCTAAAACAGCACTTCCGTTTCCCCGTAAATTTAATTATCATTTAACCTCAAGCGGAGCATCGTAATTGTAACAAATCGCGGGCCGCTCTCGACGCGTGATCCGTTTAAATCGTCCCCTAATCCGTGCGCGGGAGGACATTTGTTTGCTAAAGGGACGGGTACGTGACTCGGCTGTAATTTGTTTTGTTTTCGCAGTGTTTTAGGTTGGACTGAATTTTAAAGGGCGAGAGGAAAATAATAGATTACGTTACAGAACATCCTGTAGGGTACGATGAAGTTGCTCGGGGCACAAAAAATGTGCACAAAGTGCATAAAGATCCTGAAGAAGTGTTCGTAAATGTAATGTGATTTTGATTTTTATTAACGTTACTCCATCCTACCTTTAAACATACTCAATATTTTCATTAAATACCTATATGCCAATATTTTATAACATAAATGATTTGAAATTTCAAAATTTAATTGCAATTTTCTAATGTAATGTTTTCGTATTTATCTTATAAACACGATACGTAAAAACGACGTAACAAGCCCTTCGAACAAAGCCGGGAAACGAAATACCAAATAGTCGTCGCCGGTTGCTAAAGAACTATCGATTAACAATTTATCAGCATTGGCGATGACACGAATCGATTGGAGCCGTGAGCGACTAGGGGGAAGTCGACAACTTGACATGGCAACACTAGGCTCTAACTGATGACCTTTGCCCTAGTTGCTGAAGAATTGAACGTGAATAGTGTTATTGTTTTCGCGGGTATCTTTTTATTTAGCCAATTAATATTTGTCATTAGTAGAATTAAACTAATTTTTTTGAGTTGCCTGTGCTTTGATCTTGTGACATATGCCATTTACTCAACTTATACGTAAATGTCAATTACAATTTGTGATTTCAACTATCCTAAGTAATCACGATGTTACATAATTTGGACAAAGTTACAGTTTAAGCAAAATAAAAATTAAAAAAAATTCAAAGTTTCCTGATAACATGAGAAGCAGTCGTGTAAACACTTGGCAATACGATAATATTGCAACGAACTCTAAGCTCCACTCCAGCTCTCCCTTTCTCTCTCATTCCCTCAATTCTTGCATCAAACCTTTTATTTCTTGTAACTCCTCGCAAATCCGGCTGGGGCAATAAATCGGCAGCCGTATAAATCTAAATCTGCGCCGACGTGCAAATTGTCGCTCGACTGTTTACCGCTAGCAACACCGCGCTGTTTGTGATGTTGGCCAACGGTGTTTTGTTAAGGATTTAGTATCGATTGATTTTTTTGGTATCAATAAAATTGTAGTGTTACTCTACCATCGTATTTAAACACAACTCTGTAATTTGCATGCTACTGAGAGAATCGGCAGAGAAAATAAATTAATAAAATAGTACCTAAGTAATTTTGTTTTGTACATCAACTACCTACACTGCGGAGGCTGATGCCTTTTTATAAGTAGGTAGTTGATGAACATTTTTATCTGATATTATTATTATTAGATTACCTTTACAGTTTATTGCTGAATTTGCTTAATTTCTCTCTAGAATAGTTTTCTTACATATTTTAACAATTTAATAAATGCTCTAGCTCTGAAATAAAAAGTCACTATTGATATTGATAGTGATTTTACATTTCAAAACCTTTATGAACCGTTTCAAATGATTTAGTAGATAGTAATGAAGATTTGAATTTTAAATTATAAAAGCCAAAGCACAGTAGCTCTAATGCGATGATGCACGGCACATGTCTCAATTAGGGGCGCGGTGACAAATGCGCTGTTGGCCCGGAGGGGACGGCCGATCGCAATATTTAAAAACATCCTGTATTCTGCGACACAAATTAGAAAACAGCCTGTATGTTTGTTTGCCGACACAAATTTGAACATAATTAAATTAAGAATATTGTTTAACGTAATTGTTCATGGTGTCGGAAGTTGTTTATAACGTGTTATATCGCAGAGGAATCAGATTTGCTAATGTTATAATTAAGATTTTACCAAGAGTTTATTAATATGGTCGTTACGAACTCGAACATTAAAAATTTAACCAATTTGTAAATAAGGCAGGGTGCAAAAAATTTGTAAGTTGTTTTCAGGAAACACTTGAAGCGTAGAATAGCTAAATTAATTTAAAAAATGTCTGACCAAAGCACAAAAAATCAACTAGACCACACAAATATCACCTAAATCACACGCACCGCAACTTATAAAAATGTCACATTGCAATTTGTCTCATACACCTATCAGTACATTACTAAAGCACCTGACGACGGACAAACCACAAGAAACATTTGGCAAAAATATACCAAAAATAACAAAGTAATTTAAAACTTAGTACGAACGTATACGGTTTAAAATCAAAAGCGCAGAACTAATCTTAAACTACATACATCTGTCACTGGGGGTTTAGTCACAACTTCACGAGGACGACCGCCCGTATAGTTTTTTTATTGACATCGAGTGACGAACTATTTGTGACGATTTTAAATATGTTTTGTCGTAAAACTATTAAGGATAACGTTTCACCACAACACTTTGGTTTTGATATTTTATGGTAGAGTTTGTATTGTACCATTTTGGGAGGTGATGATATAATTTTCGTTTAGTGGTGTTACGACAGACATGATTATGGTGATGAAATAAATTAATCTATCGCTCACTAGATGTCGCCGGCGATTTGGTCTTTGAGTGTTGATGATGCGGTTTAATTGGAAACTAAGCCTAAGTATTCATTTATTCTCTAAAATGGATGCAATTTCATGCTTTCGCCACTAAGTTTCAGAAAGAAATCGTTCGTTTTCCCTCAGTAAATACAATACAAATAAATGATTACTTCAATATAACTAATAAAATTTGCAATCTGTATAATGCTATTTACGATTTGCTACTGCAGGTGCAGCCAATAAATCAAGATTTAGTCGATCTAATGCATAAACTGCAATCGAACTAGTCCGAAGATCGATTTGCAATCGAATTCAATTATTAGGTACATGTTGCAATTATTCAGGTTTTCAGAAGTGAAAGTCTGGCTGGAAATATTTATTAGATACATGTAGACTTTCATGTAATTAGTATGAATTGTCTACAAAATAAAAATAAAACAAACTATTAAATACCAAACATTTAATTTAATTTACACGAAATACATAAATACACGCAAGATTCGAACGCACAAAAATTTAAAACACCCGTTTACAATAACGGTCACTAAAAATTAAACTGTCAGTTGTAACCTCTATAACCAAGACATCTCTATAAATACCACAGCTAAATAATCTCTGGCCACCCCGCTCCTGCGTCTTACTCCCTCTAATAACAATTTGGGCAATTATGTGACAAAAGGAAGTGTTTGGATCCTTCCCCCGGGAGCGGGATCCTTCCCACATTATTGCCCGCCAGTGATTTATACGTCATCGCTTTAAGCCAATTTTCGGTCTATTTGTTAGATAAATGTTCGACGTACTAGAGGGAGGGAGCAGATGGTGGGCTTTGCTTTTTGAAGTTGAAAAAGTTATTTAGACGTTTGGAGCATAAAGTCTTCGTCTCTTTTAGTAATTCAAACAAGTGAAGTGAAGGTACAAAAGTGATCAACTACTTATTTATAATGTTGACGATATAGCAAATTTATACATATTATTTTCGCTTATGTATTGTTGATCGAAGGCTTTATGTCATCTCAAAACTAGGAATGAACACGATTTTGCATCTATGTTTTGCACGAGGGCCACAGACTATATTAGCTACTTTTTGTTTTCCTTTTCTCTTAATATTAGTTAAAACACAATAAGACCTGCCCTCCGCTCTCTGTTAAACGCTCGCTCTATCCCTTCGCATTTTCATAAAGTATGCAAATACTTTCGGTACGATTTCTAGTTAGCGGCAGTAAATATCGATTAATATCGATGAAATAAAATCTATTCAGCGTGGACTTTGGGACAGTTACTCAAGCCTTCGTCGGCTCAGCCGCGGGGCCCCAGTTTTTATGGATTTCTAAATTATAGACATCTGTTTGAAAACTTTTATTTTATGGAAAACAATCGAGAAGGGATTTTTTGATACGGACATGAAAATGATGGAGGCAAAATAAGAATGAAAGCTTTAAAGAACAAAAATAGATTTTGCGCTCGCCTAATATTAGAGAAAGAAAAATAATATATCATTAATAGCGATGGAAATCCTACGATACATAACTCCAAGAATTCAGGTTAGTACCTCAGTCGTCTAATAAAAAAATGCAGTATACGCTATCATGAGGTCCAAGTGTTTTAAACGTGTTATTTTTAAACGGAAACCCGTCGTTCAGCTCACAAAAGTCGGCGTCTCGATTGCCTGATTAAACACAAGAGAAAAGTACTTACAGGTGGTTGTTAGTTTAACAGTTACACTTCATTATCTTTAGGCACATTATAATATGATCCAACAAGCTCGTGCACGACCGTCTCGCGGGGGGAGAGACGTTGGCGGGGACGAGGCATCTAGGCGTTAGCGAGTGGTGTAGCGGGAAGGGGAAGCTATTCGACTCCCCTCTCACAACGTCTGTTACCCTGATATGGACGGTCGCGCACGTAGTTATTGGTCTAATAGTTCAACACAACTATGTAGAGTGACAGTACTAAATACCAGTAATTAAAACCTAAGTAGCTGAACTAGTCGTGATTGAGTCAAGGCTCATTTGTTATCTTATCAGCGACGTGACTTGCTAACTAACCAGGAGTTTATGTGTCAAGCGTGGGCGACACATAAACTGTATGGATTAACGATTAAAATCATTGCTGAACACATTTTTTCGGATAATTTCCACGTCATTGAACATCATCATTATCAGCCCGTACTAGTCCACTGCTGGACAAAGGCCTCTCCCAATGCACTCCACTGCTCTCGATCTTCAGCTTCTCTCAACCAACCTACACCGGCCAATCTGCGCATATCGTCGCTCCACTTGCCACAGGGCGTCACATCTGAAGTTTGCCGAGACGTGGTCTCCACTCAAGAACACGACGGCTCCAACGGTCGTCAACCATAAAATTTTGATTTTGTCTATTTTTGTGTTGGTTCATGTCAATTTTTTTAAAAACGTCTCAGCAAAGTTTACAAATCACAAAAGCATCACGAGCTGAGTGGGTAACCGTCTAAAAACATACCTACTCGTAGAGTCCATTTGATTTATTTTTCGTATTTTTTTATAGCAGCCTTTCGCTTAGATAATGTATTATTGTTTGATTTGTCTGAGGCCACACTAACGGTAAACACCGTTAAAAATCAATATATCGCCTGCGTGCGATAGACGTTGAAAATTAATGGCGCTTCCCGTTAGTGTGGCCCTAGGGTTATAGAACAGACGGACTCCCTTGGTAGGTATCTACCCTTTAAAAAACGACAATACACAACAACAATATCAATATAACCACAGCTTATTCAAATTATTTACCCTCGCATCTCAAACGACCTCTTTAACGAAACCAGAGACAATAAATAAGGCATAAACCAAACCTAGCCGTAAACTGGAGTGGCTCGAAGTATCCCGGCTAATGGTTTGTTTTGGTTCGGTTTAAAAAGTTATCAGCGAGTGGCAAACGCGAGATCAAAGGCGGCGGCCATGTTTTATTTACAAGTGCTAATATTCTGAAGATAATGTTTATGCTTGTTGGTGTTTGTCAATGAAAAAAATACAAGATGGTCGTTATAGTAAAAGCCTTATAAAAAGTGTCAATACTTACAATGAAACAGTCCTGTAATATATACCTAAACAGTTAAATACGTGTTCCATTTACCGACGTGTATCTAAACTTGTGTAGCGCAACTAACCACCGATGTCTATCGTAATGGCGGCCATAAGCTTCAAATTACACAGGCAAGGCTTTATCTTCTGTGTGAAATGCATTGCAAATTATGGCGTTCTGACTTGGCGTTGAACGGCCAAAAAGGTTTCAGTTGCTGGGGAAGTAAGCGCCGACGGTGGCGCCGCTTTCCGCCAGAGTATGCTAAGAAGGCCTAAAAGAGATTTAGATAGTAATTTTGATATCTTTACTAATATTCTTAATAATAATATTACCTCTTCACGCTTAAACGATGAACCAATTTAGATGAAATTAGGTACGGAGATAGTTTGAGTCCCGGGGAAGGACATAGGATAGTTTTTATTCCGTAAAATTTGATAGTTCCCGTGGGATATACGATAAACGACTTCTACGCGGATGGAGAAATAGCAGGAGTACCTACCAAAGAGCTAAATTAAATTAAGCATAAGATAAATTGTAACCCAAAATAATAACACTTCTCAATATATAAACTAATTGTTTTGTTTCCTTTAAACCTTCTTAAATACAAACTAAAAACCAAAAAGCTTTTCTAAAACATTGTGACTCTACATGAATAGGTAACGATACATAAAATTAGAAGCCATATTATATGCCGCTAAACGGTTATATTATAATAATGAACGATTCATATTTTATAAATTACAACTTTATTCACAGTATTTCAACAAAGACCGTTTTGAATCTGGAACGTTCGCCGGCTTTGCCCAAAGACGTTCGATAACCATCGCTCGTTACTCTGTCATGGGTGTTGCACTAACTGCCGCCAATCCACGCGTGCAACCTTTTTGTACAAACCGTTTTTATACTGGCAGCTTTTTCCGACAGCCACAGATTAAGAAAAGTAAAGTGGAGTAAGGTTTAAATTAAGAACGTTCGGAGGAATGCGTAATAGTTTAGTAAGCGCCCTTGATTTATGCTTGCGTTACGATATTTTTCTTTGTATTTGCCGGAAGAATTTTGACGCCAGATGAAGATTTAGGTTAGCTTTTTTCAGTTATTTCAAGCCATTAACAAACTGTAGAGCATCATAAATGACAAAATCATTTTGATAATCATGTATGATGATAATCACGAACCATTATTTATTACGTAACGTCTATTAATATCGATGATAAATTACATCTATCTTCATACATAAGCCAAGACATTGCTGGTTAATTTATGCCATACTAATTACCACTAATGAGACATTGTAGCGTGCGCTATTTCGCTAATATGAATAGACTTAAATATACGAGCGTTTAGGGACACTTAAGACGTTTTCAATTGGATTGTTATTGGCGTGGGCCCAAAGACCTTTCAGTTTGTCACTGGGCCAACGGAATATTAACATTTAATTGATTCAAACGATTAATAAACGGTAACTATTTAAAATTATAATGTGAAATATTTGTGCTCTGTGTGGGAGACTCTAATTTTAATACTATACTTTTAATACCCTCAGGACTAACTGGCAGGCAGGTTGCAAAGTACCTCTATTTTGAAACGACTCTTTTATTCGGTCGTTTTCTTTATAAAGCACCGTTATTTCGCATCGCAAATAGCGTTCCTAATGTAACTGGCCAGTAATTTGGAACCGAGCCAGAAAATAAGATTTCCCAGCGGGACATCGAGTGCTTACTAGTCTCGGTAAAAAGTACAGTGAACTCAAACCTCAATGGAATCGTAATTTAAAAATCGATTTTTATGATAAAAACAAATCTAATGTGGTGGTGGTCAACGGGGCGTAAAACCAGGAGCTACACCGTGATTGGTGCACCCGAATATCATCTACGCTATGTGATTATCAAAAGGTCTTAAGTTAGCGGCGTGGTCATAGATTATAGAGCGGTTTGGTTGTGGTCGCCGCCGTGTGAACGGAGCCCGTGAGAATGTGGTCAGAGATATTTCTACGACTGTTTTTTCGATTTTAATCTTTAAAGCATTGTTATGAGCTCTTTTTTGGCAACTTGATATAAAGATGTCGCCGGAAGTATTTTAAAAGGCATAGAGAAAATAGATATAAATAGGATTGTGACGTTGAATCATAAACTATTTAAAGTTAATGTGGTTATTTTGGTTTAACTAGCTGAAGGTTTTGAAGGTATTGGATTGGTACTGGTTTTGAATAGTAGCTTGGAGCAAAACAGTTTTTTTTGCAAAGCTAACCGCGATTCGATTCAAATCGATCACGGCTGCTCAATCGATTGTCAAATTAGTAGTTGACTTTTTTCGTCGATTTAGACGCTTATCACGATTTTGATAGTCGATGGAAGAAGACGTTTCTTTGCGGAGCCTCAAAGACTCTGTCACTTTTATTTAGTCAACCCACGATTTCGAAATTTTAACCATTAATGTAATGAGCCATGCACAGCACGCATGTAATCATAAAGACTATCTTTAGAAACTTTTTTTATCTAGTTTCTGAAAGCATTTCAAAGTTGGGCAAAGGTCATCTCGTTCTGCCTCCGAAATACATCTTCCCCTGGACAATTAACAATAAAACCCATGACACTTTACGTTCTAATATTAGTGAAAACACCGGATCCTAATTAAGAGAAACAGAAACAGAGTCACGGGCCATTATTAGCTTGCCAGCCGCCCGTGGAGGGAACCCGGCCGTGCCGCCGAAACGCGGGAACATGTTTTGATAACGCCGCCATGTTTTTATTGCGCTCTGTGATGTATTTAGGAATAAATGACTTGTCTTCACAATTAAGAATAGCAGGCCGGTAAAAGGAAACGCTTCGTGAATTAAAACGCGTTTTAATTTTAATGTTGTCAAATGTGTGCGTTTCTGTAGCAGACGAAACCGTCCTTTCCTTCTTCATCAAATTGCTTTTTTTATCTTTAGTATTTGAGAAGACTCACAGTAAATAACTAAACATCATAATTTAATACTAGCTTTCCGCCCGCGAGTTCGTCTGCGACGGGTCAGTACGTGTTCAGTGCTTTCGTAAGTGAAAATGTAGCCTATGTCCACCATGAAAGTCCATTCTAAATGTTGGTGAAAGAATTTTTGAAATCAGATGTGTAGTTACGGAGATTACCCCCTACATACAAACAAAAAACAAATTTACAAACTTTACCTCTTTATAATATTAATATAGATTGTAGGTTTAATGTGCCAAATGTTTCAAATATACCTAATCCTTTCAATCCCTTTACAGGTTTTGAATGTGGCCGTGGTAGCAAATCGTAAATGACGGCACAATTTTAAAAACGTATAATCAGCATAAATCAGCAAAATTTTACTCGCTGCCTTTAATCTGCCACAGTGCGTTCCATTTTCAAATTACTGATCGCAATTACCAATGGCGGTGGGCGCAATATGGCAACCGGAAACGTAGCCATATTGTACTTACTGCCAACCAAACAAACCAAAACACATTCGGGTCGTTAAGGCGTTTTATAAATAAACCTTGTTAGGTACGGGCCAGTATTTTAATAATCGAGAAACACAGGAGTTACTCGCAGAGTTAATTACAAAAAAAAACGTAATTCACGATTATACCTTTTTTAGCAAGATAGCGTTTATTTCAGATACTGACCCATACAAATATTTCAAAACATTTTTTTCAAGTCATCACCTAAAACCTCGCTCGTTAAATAAAATCTACCGCATGAATGTTTGGAAAATCCTTACTAAAGAGCGCCTTAATTAATAGAGACTGACTCAATCTGAATACCTGCGGTGTATTAGTCGAACGAACACATCAAAATATTCCTCCAACTCCGTATAAAATAATAAAGAATTACAGTCATTAATATCAGCGGGTCATTCTTATGCATCAAGGCAATCAAGTCTCAGTATTTTTGTTTTTTAATGTTTTTGGTAGCGGATACCCGCTTATTATGCCTAGTTCTCATAATTACCAGTGTTGCCAACAGACGAATTCGGTTTGCATACAATTTGAAGGGTGCGAGTGTGATTCATATTATTTGATAATGATTTTTATGGGATTGTATATTTTATTGTTGGTAATGAATGCCTTAGATTAAGGGGTTATTTAGGAAATTATATAACGGAATAATGTTTCTAGTTTTAGATTTGATGCATGTCGTTATTCGAATATTAGCTGATCATTTTTGAGATCTCTACCAGGCTTTAATGACGTAACTTGGCCGTCCATTTTGTATAGATACACCTAATAAAGTTCGGTTTTTGCATTAGTAGAAGTTAAAGTTTTAAAATACAAGCTATAGAATCCCGTTTTACCTTTTTAATCGTTACCAACGTAACAGGCTTATTTTTTTAAAGCCAAAGAAACCGTAGACCATGGAACACACGCATTCGATTTCGCCACGCTTTTTGCATTCAATACAGAATCAATCACGGGTTTTAGTTTTTATACAAATACCTTCGGTCGCATAACAAGGTGTACCATGGAAAAAACGTGGGTAGGATTCAATTTGTACTCGTTAAGGGCTGTTCACGGCCTTTGTTAGGACATCACGGACGTGATGGAGTGGCTTACTATATGTTTGTTCCATTTACCACGACATTAATGGTTAGGCAGATTGATTACAATTAAATATATATTTATAATTATGAAGCCATAGAAATGCGGTTTAAAGAACCAAAAATATCCGGCTCGAAGGACCATGAGTCACATAGTAAATATAATAAAAATAAACCAAACCAAACAATAAATACAGTGCCGTTTGACAATAGATAAAAAATGTAACGCTGTTAAATCACTTAACTTCAATTCTTATAACCAGATACGTAACGTGCCATCAAAACCTTTCGTTTGCCAATACGTGCGTATCGATCCGTCAAACGCGCTTAGTAACCTCACAATCAATCCGTTACAACTTTTACAGTTCGCTATTCATTACTACTTTTGTAGTTAATATGATGTTCACTTTACAAGCACGGCAGTAATGGACATCATGTTCGATTTGTTTTCAACTTTTAAAATCGTGTTTCGAAGTAAAAGCAAGGGTCAATCGTATGCCCCTCACAAACATGGCTCTACGTGATGTTATTGGAGAATTAATTAAGGGTCCAAATCCGTGAAAATAAGAGATTTAGGCCCAAATAAACTAGCGCGGGGGCAAATCGACGTGACGTGCAAGCAATTTGTTACACTTTTTTCTTAAAGTTTTAATTAGGTGCGTATATATAGATAGACTAAAAATCCGTTAACTTAATTTTTAATCTATATTATATTATAATATTCCTCTTTGGGCATATTGTAGACACATTTTAGGCAAGGTCAAAGTACTTTAAAAATTTAGGTATTAACCCTGACTTTTCATTAGCTAGCCTGTTCAAGCATTTTTCATGTTTTTGTTATTAGATATTCGAAAACAAGTAAAATCTGTAAATAACACACTTTACATACATACCTACGCCATCTATTAATAAAGTTCGTTACAAATGCTGCGGCGATAGCCTTTGGACGTATCTTTAATTCGTCTTAATGATAGCACTTCACTTGGCTATATTTATCAAGCATTTTCATTGCATCTCTTTCATTCGATATGTCAAATGAGAGAGATATAAGATTAATGTTCGACAAATAGTGCCAAATGTAGTGCCACCATCACACGACGCCATTTGCGTCACACCTTGCGACGACGTTAGAATAACACGATTCCCTGGTCACTTGGTATTTCATCAGGTGCTAAATTTGCAGCGTGCCTAATACGTTTTTTGCGATACGTTAACGACGTCTTTGCTTTTTTGGCACTTTACGTGTTTTATACTCCTAATTGAGGTCCGGAATCGCTAAAATGATTATGTTGTGATTAATACGTGGGTCGCTGATTGCTTCGACGAATATTTTATTTTTAAATTGTTTAGCAATAAAGCGGCAGAAAAGGGAAATAAAACTCGAAAAAAGTCTTAAAAAACTTTATTTTGTAACTCGTAGTATTTATTGGCTGGCGACAATGACAGTTGACAGTTATATTTTATCAAATTACAATTTGGACAAAGGTCTTACATCGTACAGCCATATATGACATTCAGGTCTGTGGTCCCGATAATCATACAATTTTAAATTACGAGCTCGCATTCCTAACAAATGACAATGCATAGGCAGTTTAAATTAACGACGATGGCGAATGGGTTATTTTATTAATTTCTGCGGTAAACCGCGCGTTATAAACGCTCGTCATGAAACTTCGCGGAGGTCGAAATTAAAAAAAATGTAAAATACCATTTTCATTTTAATAGTTGCTTTTAAACACGTGCTATGAAAAGTTTGACTTTGTAAGATTGATGGCCTATTTTTTTTTAATATTATTTAAAATATGTAACTAAACCTTAACTAAAGGTTTTACCTCATACTTTACGATAGATAAAAGCGAAATTCAAAAGATTAAACAAGAGCAAACCCATTACCAATAAAAAAAATTAACGTTTACAAACGTATGGCAAACATTACAATGCTAAGATTATAAGATAATAGATAACAGAAATAGACTTAAACCGGAAGGCGATAGTATTGTGTTGTGACTCTATCTTCATTTCCTTTACGTTTATTATGGCAATAAAAGAAAATTACAAATTTTGTTGCCAATATCTGATTTTACGCTGTTTTTATAATTACCTTTTGTATGCAAGTTTTAGTAACGTATATTTACGCGTCATTAATATGTCTTTTTTATTATTTCAAGGACAAAGCCTGTAATCATGTAACGAAGGAGAAACGCGAACGGTTAGGAAATATTGTAATCTATAATCCGTGCTAACAAACCTAACAACATGCTGCGTGAAAAGTTACTTGGGTGTGGGGACGCAGTGGCGTTCATAGAGCGTATCTATTATCGAACTCCTAAAAAACTGCATCCTAATTACTAATAGGCATGACCGAAACTTACTTTTCGCAACCCGTATGCAAATCTATAAGGAATACTTGAAATTTCTTGAATTTTTTTAATGATACCCTCAGTGTCGTGCTTTCCCTCATTTGTGTGTCGAGTTGAGTGATGATTTCTCAAAAAAAAGCTCCATGGCGAAAGTTATACAATGTCACCTACCGCCCGTATATTATATCCTCAGGCTCGTTAAAACATAACGATTGGGTGTGTTTTTATTGTACTTTTACGACGGAAGAGTTACATTTTAGCGCTGCGGGCTGTTTATTACTGTCATAGACTCGAATACTGTTTTAGTACCTGATAACAAGTTAGAAACGTTTCTTTATCTGCCCAGTAAGAGCCTACTTTTACTATTATCTGTGATATACAGCCTTCGAATAACCCCAATTCCAAAGTGCCGCTACTGATATATGAGATGTGGCATTCCAAATTAAAAGATATATCTCGTCACGAAATTGGCTTTTACACACCCTGTATCTTAATTTGTTTTATAGGTCGTAATTGCCTTACCAAAAAAAGTTAAAAAAAACATGCATTAACAGAATGTTTCTTTTGTTACAGATAGTCAGTCCAACCACCTAAACCTCTTCAACTCCAGGCCACAGCCGAAAAAGAAAAGAAAATCACGAACCGCCTTCACGAATCACCAGATATTCGAGCTGGAGAAACGGTTCCTCTACCAAAAGTACCTCTCACCTGCTGATAGAGACGAAATAGCTAACTCGCTAGGACTCTCGAATGCCCAGGTCATCACATGGTTCCAGAATAGACGAGCAAAGCTGAAAAGGGACATGGAAGAGCTAAAGAAGGATGTAGAAAGTGCGAAAGTCTTATCCGCGCATAAAACCTTCTTAGAAAATGTGACAGATTTAGGGATTCTGAAGAAGAAAGCTATGAGCATAGGGGCCAGCGAGGAGGCAGCTACGAATCTTGTCGTGAACGCGTCTAAATGAAACGAGGCCTCGCGCGCGATCGCACCCGCCGCGTACGATCGCCGCGCGCTCGATTTTTAAATCGAACTGTTCGAAACTCGAACGAACTCTAAGTGAACTTTTTCATTAACGGACTTTTTAAATAGTGACGTTTGATGTATTTCCACTAATTATTACTATGGCGTTAAGTACTTCACTCTCTATAGTGTAAAATGTAAATAAATCGATGACATAGTGTAGTTGTTGTACAAACAAGTATGAAGAAGCTTCGTTGAAAATTTAAATGTGATAGTTGATTTTATTATTTAAGTACTTAATATTTTATAGAGATATTCCTAAATTATTTATTGGGGGTTTATAAGGACTGGCGCATGGAATTTTCACTACTTATATCTAAATTGAACACTAAATTAAGTTATTACATTTTTTATTTATTAAATCCGTTGCGTGCAATACATGTTACATACATAATTTCTAAGCCAGTCATATAAATCTTGACTTAAGAGTTACGATGTAAATATATAGATAAATGTATAGGTTAAATAAATATGTAAGTAGTTACGTATAAGATGAATTCTTTCCATATTTTAATAATCAATGGAGAATTGAAGTAAATTGCGACTAAATTACGATAAGTAGAGTTGATATTAATTTGATTTTGAATTAGAATTTATAGCATTTTGCTAATTACCAAGCAAAACGAATGCGACATTATTACCGATCGGTATTATGTTAAATAAAAAACTGTATTAATACAATCTGATTACCGATAGGTAAGTACATATTCTCCATAAAAGTAACTTAATGCGAACCATAACTGAAACTAAATGCGTGTATAAAACTCGATGTTGTAATATACGAACTATTGATTTATTTTAATTACCGTTTGTTATATTTTAACACAGATTAAACAGGGCCACGTGATAATTTCGCAATAAAAAACTTAATTAATAAATTTTTTTTATAGGTGGTCCATATATAAATATTAACTTCACTGTATATCACCATGTCCTTAAATTGTGAGCATAACAGCCATCTTTCGAAATATTCTGTAACTTCTTCGTTATAACTTCGATGAAAACAATCAGTGATTAAGGGAAAATTAATCTAAGGTTGTGACAATAGCATTTTCATAAAGCACTTGAGGATATATTTCCATATACTAGCTCTCCGCCCGTGTCTTTATCGAAATCAGTTTTTGGTAAAAAGTTCCCATCATGCTCAATTTTAAGCCTTGCCATCTTCTACTTAGAAAATGAATCCCGAAGACCTTCATGTTTCTTAGTTTTCTTACTTAAAAAATGGTCTAACTTGCATACAAATTTATTTACACCCTCCACTTAAAACTCCTTGGGAGTAAGATTTTCCAGAAACCTCGAAAGTAGTACCTATAAACATTATACTAAATACTATAAGCATAACGTCCATGTTTCTAAATTTAAAATTGATCGAACTCTCATTCAGACTACCACTTTTCAGAGTATTAAATTAATTCTCATAAATTTCTTAAAAAAAAAAACAAAATAGACTTAAAAAATCTAAACCTAGAAGTACCTTTTCAAATATCTCACGTGGCCATGTTTATTTTAATTTATTATTTACTCTTTCATGGACATTCAGCGAGTGGAATTTATTTTATTTTCTTTGTGTCTATATCATTACATGACATATAAGCAGCAACTCAAAATGGACTAGCAAATTTATTAAAAATATTTAGGTAAAGTAAAATTGTATGTAATTTGATTCTTATCTCTACGTAAAAGACGTGCGTATTGCGCTTATTTAAAATTTTAAACTTTACTACAATACTGTGCAGAATTCCTGTGAAAATTATACTTATCAAGAAATGAAAGTTTCATTTCATAGCTTGATAAAAGTACGGCCAGTGATTTGAACAATATGTCATGCAATGTAATCGATTGGAAAATAAATACAGCAAAAGCTGATTTGAGTCCGTAAACATTTTTATTTTAAAAATACTCTTAAAAAACTTACTTGTTACAATAGTCAGAGATAAAATTGTGGAGTCAAGAAAGCGTAACCGTATTCAGACATTAGTCAAAACAGACATAAGTACGCTTACGTCTCTTTACTGTCTAGCTAGACGCTAGTCGAAAATATCCTTTTTAATTTTAAAATTCGAATAAAAATCCTTGAAAGAGTATTACCGGCGAGCTACAAGAAATTATTAACTAAAGTACTCAATTTAATTCTTTGATAATTATACATATAAAGGGAGTAACTATATTATTTGGCAATATAGATCGGGGGGCTAACGACCGCACTCATAGACGTCAATAACTTTTAAGTTTGATTAAAGTTGCTGCTGTCACTTTCTTTGCAATAGAATAAGACGCAGCAACTATAAACAAACTTGAAAATTGAGTAAGAGGTATTACGCTAATTCAAAGATTTTCGAAAATCCACAAAATGTAGGTATGGAATTGACGAAAGCGGCTGACGCGACTGGTCGTTAGCTTACGCCAATACTTTGGAGGCCCCTGTTAATATTTTCTTGTATTTGCTGTTTTATCTGTATATAAAACTTGTTCCTACAGTTGCTGATGCGACATTTTATACTTTACGTTAGTCGTGAGGGCGGCCTCGGTACTGTGCAAATAAGCTGTAAATAAATAATATGTGTTAAATAATGCCTCTTATTTACCATTACCTTAAACATCCCTTTATAAAGAGTATTGGTAAGTTTGATATTTTCTGCAAGTATACTCGTAGTCTTTTTTTTTGCCTTGGAGAACTAAGATTCAGTCTATGATGAAGCGAGCTCACCCAGAAGAAGCCTTTTCACACTAGATTTAAATAGGTTAGTCTACCTATGATCGTGAAGAATACTGCTAATTGCTTGTTGCATCGTGAATTGGAGATGTGTGTTTGAAATGTGAAATAAAAATGACAGTGACTATATTTTCACTAAATACGTATGCCACAATTTAAACATAGTTACTTATGTATGTTCTTACAATTTTTTTACCTTCATTGTAAGTCTGCCTTTCCATAGAAGCGGAGACGAGCGGTGCGGAGAGGAGCCGTGTAGGAATCGACGAATTTGTTGTAATCCTCATCTCGTCTACGCTCCGCTTCAATGGAAACAGTCATACGGAGAAGACTGTCTCAAATTTGTATAGTACACCACTCATCCCCGCTCGTCGCCTCAGTGGAATCACATACTTACCTCTTTTCACAGCTCCGCTCATCACCGCTTCTATGGAAAGGCAGCCTAAAAGTCAAAGTAAAAAGGAAACCTAAATAAATTGACACCAATGATGCATGCATTAATTATTGTGCTAAATGCTCGGTCTAAAGCTTCATCATCATCATATCAGCACAAAGACGTCCACTGCTAGCCATAGGCCTTCTCCAAGGATCACCACGACGGTCGGTTTTGTACTACTCGCATCCATCGGCTTCCTTCGATCTTACCAGACAACCACCGGGCCTTGTCCCACAAGGCCCGGTGGTTGCCTACCAACACTTTACGATACTTGGTTGCCGCTCTAGAACCATACCGCGAACAATGCTTTAAAATGAAAGAGGTTTAAAGTATTTCAAATGAACACTTTCCTCTTTGGTTCGTTATCTGACACATCATTTATGATAATAGCGTATCTTGATTAGTAAATTGTCACTTGTCTTGTCAAAGAAAGTAATAATTTTCGTATTTAATTAAGATAGTAATTAAACAAAATGCCCCAAGCTTATCCTTATACGAATATTCAGCGAATGGATATGTTATCTTTTTATTTTACGTCACGAAGTACCGTACGAACTCAAGCATTGTTTCATGAACGACACCCTGACTGCCCAACTCCTACTCGTGTTCTAATAAACTCCATTGTCCAAAACTTAAGAGATTTTGGACAGTTTACTGTCCCAGTGCACGCTCAAGCTCCGGGCCGGCGGCCGCGGTACTCGCAGACGTTTCGGAGAAGAGTTCTCGATTATTTTAGCCACCACCCAGAGGCGAGCTCAAGGGACGCTGCCGCAAGATTCGGAACGAGCCAATGGTTTATTTGGCGATTACTGAATGCTGAAGGAAAGTATCCGTTTAAATTCCAAAGGGTGCAGGATATCATATTAGCCGATTATCCTAGAAGAGTGCAATTTTGTCGTTGGCTGCTGCAAAATCTACACTTGAACATTTTATGGACCGACGAGGCAACATTTACAAGAGTAGGCATGTTCAACGTTCACAATGAACACTGGTGGTCTGATCGTGAAGCAAATCCTCACGTAACTCGCAGGGACTCCTACCAGACACGTTTCTCGGTAAATGTTTGGGCAGGAATACTGAACGACTGTTTGATTGGTCCTCATTTCATTGACGGAAATTTAAATGGACCGAAATATGAAGAATTCCTGAGAAATGTGTTACCGGTATTGCTACGAGAGGTGCCGCAGCAAAATTTGGAGGCTCTGTATTACCAGCAGAATGGGGCACCAGCTCATTTTTCCCTGCGTGTGCGAAGCTACTTGGACCAAGAGTTCCCTGGGAGATGGATTGGACGCTGTGGCCCAGTCGCTTGGGCTCCTAGAAGCCCTGATCTCACACCTCTCGACTTCTTTTTGTGGGGCGAAATAAAAAGGAGAGTGTACGCACGGGAAACAGATACTGTGGGTGAACTTCGCCAAAAGATAGTTGAGGCATTTAATAATGTAAAAACCAATGAATTTGTTCTCCACAGATTGAAAGACAATCATAGGCGACGGGCAGAGTTATGTATCCAAGAAGGCGGGGGTCATTTTGAGCACATTTTAAAAGTTGTTTAAGTTTTACAATTTTGTATTTTGTACTGTACGTTATTCAACAATAAATTATTTTTAATAATTCACTCATTATTCAGTTATTCACTTTATCAGATAATTTATTAGGGTACCTACTTAAAACTAAAGGGTTGGATGGATATCAGCACCTAGTTTATTAATAACATCGAGTGATAGATACAGGAATGGAAATTGAGACACATTTTGTTCCTTGTCGCTTTGGGTGGCAGTGCGTCACGTTGAATGTCCACTGTCATTATCTCCGTCGTTGTTGTGACAGAGTACAAAATGGTGCGAGAATCAATTTCCTTGTCTGTACGACAGATATGCATGACGTCATGTAGGTTAACCACACTTGGGATTTTAAATTATTTTTATTATTTTGTTTTGTTAGAAAATTAACGATAATTAAGGAAAGCTAACTTTAACAACTGAGTTAATGCAATACACTATTAGTGATTAACTGAATCATAATCAAGTATTTTGTATTACCAATTCGAGGTCACCCTGTATGTCAACACAGTTTAATGATATGGGTATTTAGTATACCACGATTATTTTGACACATTGCAACACTCAAACACACCCAGCCGCCAAATTTGGTATGGTTCCAAAAATACCTACTGGCCAGCAAAACAAAGAATAGGTATAAGGTAATTTAAAACAATCCGTACGAGTCTCGTCTATGGTCACTCAACTTAAATAGCGGTATTCTGTAAAATCCATTCGACACACGTCCAAAGCTGTTCGTATTTTGAATTTGCTTTATTTGAATTAGGAACGGTCGAGTGTTTGATGAAGTCGCGTGCCGCCGGCTTTGAGTAAGGGAGTATTTATACTAGATATGCGTTAATACAATATATTTTCTCATACTCAGTCGTGCAAAATGAGCATGGCGGTTAAATAATGGATGATAAGTAGAATAATTAAATTCACTTTTTTTAATATAATCTTACGAAAATTTTAAAAAGAAAATAAGCTAACAAAATAGATATATTTTTTTACAAAACCAACAGTATCGTGTCAATAAGTAAGTTAATTGCTGGGCATATATGGTCCTGCTACCCATTGAGCACTTGAGCAGGATTCCTTGTGTAATATGTAGGTATGATTTTATATACTTATAATCGTAATCGTATCTAAAGTCAATATGGGTAAGTGTAGCTAGGGGGCAAGTGTGACCGCCTTTTATATGACGAAAAGTAATTGAGCTTTTGGTAATATCCAGCTGTTTTTGTGAGTGAAGCAAGTATTGATTTATACTACTAATTCAAGATGGCGCCACCCAACCATATTCTAACCATTGCAGTTTTTAAATTTGACACATTTTTTTATACAAGACCCTTTACACTTGACACGTCAATCTATTGTAATCTTGGAAATCTCGATAAAACCGAGTATTTTGTTTAGCTAAGTACTTTTTATACTTGTCAATTTAAATGTTACTCTAATTATTTCATTTAAATTACTAAAAACAAGATTTTTACGTGTGTTTAAAAAATAACCTTGAAAATATGTGCTTGGGGAAGGTGGCTATTTTAATTGGTTAAGTTTTTTTTTTTTTTTTTTTCGCAATCAATTTATTTTGTTTCACAACTCAAAGTAACTCCTTAACATTGTTTTTTATTGAAGTCATACGTTTTTGAGAGACGTTTCCTTTTTAATATGTTTTGTACTGAGCTCGAATAAAAGTGTTTTTACATTTTATTTCAATTAAGGATTTTATTTGTAAAATGTTTTTCATCCCTGGCCATGGTATGACACAGTTAACCCATTTTTATTTTCATAAAAATATTTTATAACGCTTATAATATATAATCTAGGGTAAATAAAACTGATTGTCATGCTCAGGTAATATGGTTGTTATGTTTTTACATTAGAAATATTTAGCTGTGTATCGTGCAACGACGATGTAGTCAGACATGCCTCATGTTGGCCAGGAAGTGTGTATACAGCATTACCTTAATTTAGACCTTAAAAACATTAAATGTAAGTTATGAATCATTAGAAAACATATGGTCCACAGCCAATTATGAACCTTATTACATTTTACCTTGAGAGATGACTTGGAATTAAATCATAATCCCCTTAAATTTTGAGTTCAAAGTAAACTTTGCAAAAAGTATGGCACATCCATAGCCATACTGGCCTTATATGTGTAGTTTTCAAGCAAAAGGTACCACTTTGTCGGTTGCCAATAAGAGCCTGATACTTGATTTCTGGTATAGCGATACAAATAAAAATCAACTTTATTGACAACCGACAAACCTTTTACTAGAAAACGACACATATATTTTCTGGTTATGGAAGATCAGAATTTTATTAAAGAGGGCGTCCCTTCTTTTCCTGATAACAATGATACCTACCTAACCAAGGAATATTAAAAAATATGAGCATTCACCCGTACGACGCCAATATACGCCAGGCTTAACGCTCCGATGTTCAATTACGACGCGCAGTTCGAAACACAAAATTGTTAAAACTGTACGAGAATTAGTCACGGACAAGAGTTGGTTATTCTTTAATTGGTCGCCCACTTGCAGCAACCACCAGTACTACTTAATCTTTGGCTGCATAAATATTTCACGGGCACAGGTGTCGAGTTACAATGGTGATATGCGTTTAGGTTACTACGAAATATTGGTTGTTAAGTCGTTAACTGGCCAGTATCATTGCATGAAAGCGCGATAAAGCGTAAAAATAAATAATTGCTTGTAAATGCGGGACTTGTCTATGGTTGCATTCTATTGACAAATAATCGGCAATAAGATACTGATGTGGCCAGTTGATGAGACAAATTGGACACCATGGGCCTATTAGTGTTGCCACACATGATGATAGATTACTCGCCGTTAGTGAAATAATTATACAGCGGTATTGTCGTAAAAAAATAGATAAGTACTTAGATATATGAAAAAAATACAATTTTCGGCTGTAGGTATATCATTAAAAAACTAGTCTCCTAAAGACTGAAGTTAATATAATACAGGGATTTAATTTCAAATTTTATTAAACTATACAGCTTTAGAAGATTAACGGAAGACTGCAGCATGAACCCGAAGTCCATCCTGCGGTTTAAACCTTCTCGCAGAGAATGCCGCACGAAAAACAAAAAAAAATTAATAATAAGTTCATTGTAATTTACGTAAAATAATTACGATAATAATGTCTTATTGGCGAGAAACAATCGAGATAACACAATAGAACAATACGTGAAATGTCAAGTAAGTATCATCGTTGTCTCGCCAACGGAACTGGGTTGCAAATCAATAATGGAAACACGATCGTAATTCTCAAATAATGGTCCGTTTACGAAATCTCCCTCCTACGCACGACGACATACCACCCGTAATTACTAAGCTATTATCAATAATTTGTTGGCTCAATAACATGATGAATAAAAGGCGAAAACTTAGTAACGCTTAATAAAAACCCATACAAATGCAAAACGCGAAGAAAGCCAGTAATAACATGGCCAAGAGCTGTTAACTTATGTTAACTTTTGTGTCGTAATTAATACTGGCCGTATAGTTTGTATTGCCATTTTTATCGATTCGAAATTAAAAAAAAACAGCTTTTGGTGTCTTTGTTCATTTTAATACTATAATTTTGACGGTACACGTGATAGCAGGGTGTCGGTAATGATGTTTTGTAATATGTGGCCAATTTAAATGCCCCCAAGTGTTTACCAAACCGTCTTTAAAACCGCCTTCCTTCAAAAACGAATTATGCGAGGATCAATTCATACGAACAGTTGTTGATATCGAAGCAAACAATTCGAAATTCAAAATAATTACATCGAATACAATCATAGGACGTTATTACGCGTTTGTTTTGTTTTTTTTTACATAAACTTTGTTGTAAGGGTGTTGCAAGGTGTAATTATTCGAAGAAGCTACGTGTAAGAACGGTTTGTTCGAATTAAAGTTTTATTGTGTGAGTTTAGCCGTTCCGTAATTTAGAAATGATTGTTATTTTAATGGTAGCGTCGTGTGAATTCGTAATTAAAGCGTCATTATAATTAATTTGAAGGCACGCGCCGCCTTGGGCGTTGACAGTTGTTGCTTTTTTGTTTAAATCATGGCTCCCACACGGCCGGGGACTGCGGTGACGGCGTTAGAGGTCGGCACATGGTGCCCGCAGGAATCACGTTATTAATTTATTTTTTGTTTCTTTTCATTCACTGATAGATGACATTATTATGACAAATTAGGTAAATCAAAGATATTGTAAACAATAGAAAGGTGCAAGGCAGTCTTTCTTATATGGACCCTGGAATACCTATCACCCGTAAACAACTCGAAGAATAAAAAACAAGTCGGCAACAACGCTTATATTAGATTCATACTTTCATATTCTATTGAAATGTCAGAGATATGACATTAAGTTAGTCCATAATGTGTCAAAAAAAGTGAACAAATTGTACCCATTGCAACGCTAATGAAAGCGAATCCCGAATTCATTGCTTCACTCCCCTTAACACACTTTTTTTCTGTCAGCAGCGGCAAAATAATTGATCCTAATACCCAGCCTCCGCTGTGACGAATTAACAAGAGAACACCGGGATGATCTATGGTTTCGCACTTCAATTGTCTATGAGAAACGTGCAGACTGAGTGACTCTATGGTGCCACAAAGTTATCCGTTCCGGTGGTCAAATGTGGAACTAAATATGCAATGTTGCATTTCGAACTACATAATATCAGTAGCGCCTTTTGTAAATTGGAACATTTGAAGCGAAACTGGCCGTTTAAACATATTTAAATTCGGAACGCTCACAATAGCTCTATCGAGCACCCATATCAAATTTACAAATTCGTAAATCGAACATCAAGTGAACGTCAGAGTAATAGATCCGGAAAAAATAAACGATTGTCAATGGTTTGGGTCCATTGAAAGTGGAGTGAAATCGCAACAATGGGTGGTAATGAAGTGGTTTTGTCGTTTTAGGCGTTTCGCCGCGTGTGGGTATATTAAAGCACAATTATGTTATAAATGGACGTTTAGAGGACGATTAGCGCGACGTGCTGTTGTGAAACGGCTTATGAAATTGACGTACAGTCGCAGACGTAGTACTGAGGTGATGTCACTTCTCAGCAATGGTCTCCTCTTGGGAAGCGCTAGATTTTGACGTGTAAAAGAGCCCGTGCGGCCTACTTACTGAACAAATAAACATCTTTATCTTTTATATTGAATAAAAAACATGCAAGTTGTATTTTGAGGTAATAGTGTCGCAGCGAGAAAATCTATGCATTAAGAAAAGACCGATGTTTTAAACCCATAGATATTTGCAGTCTCCAGACTAAATTCTTAAGGCTTCAATCCTATAACTACAAATGCGTTGCCGATCTTAAGGGATTAAGACGGAATGTCTATACGCTAGTCATTTATCCCCACATCGGAACACAACATTGCGAACACTGCTGCTTTAAAGATTAAAAGATAAGATGGTGGTAGCGATCCTGCACGCTGATTTTTAATAAATGAGATGTCATATATACATATGTATGTACGCGATCAAAAATTATGTTCCGCTCTAGGTCCTGAACTGCACCGATTTTAATAAATGGTAAGTCATGTCATTCGTCAAGAACGTGGAAGTGTAAAAGGTTAAAAAATATAAGGGTGCGTCATACTAGTCACCGGTCAGGTTAATAGTACATTATTGCCTAGGCGCGGAAAGTAAGGGGTTGCCTGACGAGGTGGTCAGCAGGCCGAGCAACAGCGAGGCCTGCTAAAATACGAGTCAGGCAATCCCCCCGTTTCCGCCGAGGCATATATAATGATACAAATATATTTGTAAAAAGTAAAATTAATATTAAAAGTGATGTTAATCATATTAGGACAATTTGTAAACGAAATTGTTATGGGTTTTCGAGGAACATTTATGTTTGTCTGTTGAATTTGAGATGTTGATATTTCAGGGCTTGTGGTAGACAAATGGACGTAACTTGGGGAAAAGGATCCAATTCAACCATTTCACACTTGTAGAATTTAACATAATATTGACAGCAATAGAATTCAAATTTAATACTGTGAAGTGCCGAGGACTTGATGTTTGTAGCTTTTACACAACAACAGTAAGTTCTACGTTTAAATTTCAATAAGTTTTTGTTCTTAATTTTTTTTTCTAACCATAGACAATTTTAAAGAGATTTAAATAGAAGAAAACACACGCACTGTGCTACGAAAACGAGCAGTTGCCTTGGCTGTATGAGATTTATTTCTTGGTTCTTTCTATTCTGTATGCATTTGACAGCACTTTAAAAAAAATATCTCAACGGACAAAAATGGGTTTTCATACGTTTATTTTACTCCTAGGAAGAAAATGAGGCCCTTCGCGTCTTCGTTTTTCAAAAGAAATGCCATCCTTTCTGAGCATGTTTGAGAAAAAATTATAACTTTTGAATGATTACTTCTCAGTGCGTTAAATACGAAGCGGGCGTCGGTAATCCGAGAGCTTACCTGTCGTTGGACTCGAATGGTCGAAACTAATTAATTCATTGAAACCCATTCCAAATGTCAATGTCAATCGATAAGGTTAGCGAAACATGTGACATCCGAACATCGTGCGTCACTTTACGACTTATGAAGCTTCTTACGGGAGCGAGCGGGTGAACAAACCGTCGGCTTAAGTGATCTGCATGTCAATATCAGATAGATTTCTATAATCTTATTAACAGCTTATTTTATAAACAAGATAACGCTTATCTCTGTGCTAAGGTAAGATGAGCTTTATGTCAACGCCGTTAGAGTTTAACGAGGCTTTTGGATAAGTATGTAAATTAAATCTGTCCTTTGACAGACGGCGTCCGCCCGATTAAAATGAACCGAGTCTGTTGATGTTCTACGTGTTATTTATTGGGATTGCTAGTTCTTTGGCGAGATACGTGCTACAGGCAAAATAAGTTTAGCAGTCTTATGAAAGTGATAAGATTGCAGAGTTACCATCGGAACGATCTGTTGGTTTTGATAATGCCGGCACTTCACGTGGCTGATATTTGTCAAATATTGTAGTTGCATCTCTTTCATTCGATATGTCAAGTGAAGTGCCGGCATAAGATAACAAGGTAGTACGGCAAATCTACATCAAAACAATTTTATTAAAATATTGCCATCGCTGAATGCGAGAGAAAGCTGCTCATAATGCATAGAGATTATGATGAACTGCAAAACCAAGATAAAACAACACAATGGCGTTAGGCTGTGCTAAATTACTAACAAATTTTTTAAAATACACACACGGGTCCCCCTGGCTGTGGATAATTTTGATTAAAACATGCGTCTTCTTCTGATAAGCATGTAAGTGTGAGAGGATGGATTCTTTATTCTGAGCAAAAATGTATAAATAATATAAGCAAATTGTTGATTGTGTTGACGTGACAGGCTTAGCCTAGTGTGGGACTACCAGTTAATAGTATCATCTGTAAATTGTGCATCTTTTAAATAAACGAATTTTATTATTATAATTTTTTATTATGTTCCTTTTTATGCTAAATAGACATTTCATTTCACATTTCTCCACAATGATGATGTTGCGGGTGTCCACGGGCACGGTGTGTTTCTTTAAAAATAATAAGCTAGCAATCCAGTCTCAGCCATGAATGGTTCAAAAAGACAATAGTCAAGTATTCGATCGGAATAGAACCTCGAGGTGTGTCTAATGAGACACAAGCGGCCTGTCGGATTAGCGGGGCTTGTTAGTCGGCCAATGATTAGGAATGTCGGGATCATTCAACTGATAGGCCGTATTAGGAAGTGTCAAAACCTGGCAAGTTCCATTGAGTGAAAGAGATAGAGCTATGGGAGTCGTATAACTCTGTCACTTTCGCTGCATGGAACTTAGCAGGATTCGACAAGATTACGGTCTCATAAAAGGCTCAATCTGAGATGTCCACTGTTGGGAAGAGGGACTCCGAATGTATGTAAGGTATTTTACCATAATACCTACTGTAAAATACAAGTAAAACATTATTTTTTCTAATAAAAGGTAAGTGGGTTTGACCGCTCAGAAACCTATGGAAATTCAATATCGTGCACATTTTAATGCGTTGCCAACCTTAAGGACCAAGATGGAATGCCTCTATTCCATGCTAGTAATTTTAGCAACTGTCCTACTCTGAAACATCAGTGTGATATTTACTTGCGTCAGCACTTCAGGCAGGCAGGAATAACAGATTTGACCGTTGTCCAAACCAGGTGGTAGCCTTAGAATTTGGGGCAGGGAGGGGGGAGGGGATTTTCGACACTGTAGCTGCGGCGCCTGCGTCGCTCCGCATGCCCAACACCTGCGGGCTATCATGGTTATGTATACCACGTGGAAACTTGTGATAAAACATCTGTCACGTTCTGACTAGTATGTAAGTGCGAGAGTGACGGATGCTTTATCCACGTATATCCACCGGGATGAATACAACTATGGATACGCTGCATAACCTATACAAGGCTGCCTTTCCATAGAAGCGGAGACGAGCAGTGCGGAGAGGAGCTGTGTAGGAATCGACCAATCACATTGGTTGTAATCCACATCTCGTTTCCGCTCCGCTTCAATGAAAACAGTCAAGCGGAGCCCTGATGTGAATTACAACCAATGTGATTGGTCGATTCCTACACAGCTCCTCTCCGCACCGCTATACTCCGCTTCTATGGAAAGGCAGCCTAACGCCGCCTGCACCAATGCCGTTCACGTGGCTGATAAATGGTCCACTTCCATGAAATGCTGTCGACACGCTAAGAAGACGAGCTCTATCCGCCAAGTACAGTCAGCATCAAACAGATAGGAGTGGCCAAAATAGCCAAATGAAAATGAAAAAATGTTTATTTACTTCTCTGATTAATATAGAAATGAAGGTTGGGGCCTCCTAGTAAGTATTATAAATACCTGTGTCAGGAGGTCAAATATATCGCAACACATTCTTATTCCTATAGTACCTAATAAAGATATGTTGCGATTTATTTGGCCACTTTCGCTGCTCCTCTCTATTTGATGCTGACTGTACCTATAGGTAATTCAGTATTTGAGTACAAAATTGTCGGGTAAAAAAAGGCGCGACCGCATATATACTAAAGGAACTTCCCTAAAATACTTGTTACACCATAGCAACACCTTTAACTTTACTAAAAACTGACTTACTGACTAGAAAATACAAAATCACTTACACAATATTCTTAACCATTTAACTTGCAACACTATGTCGTCACCCCAACCCATTGCCATTGTTTCATCGAACACACGTCAATAAAACATTAAGAAACATCGCCCTGTCCATCAACATCCGGTCACAATTGACAGCTTCTTGACAGAAACCATCCAACAGCCAAAAGGATATTATGTTTAACCTGATGAAATTGTATTAAATACCGACTTCACTGTATTAATTCGATACTACACACTCGAAATAAAACTTTGTTACATTGAAATACGGGCTATTTGAAATGTTTAATAGTTAATGTGTTACCGCGATATAGGTAATAAACAATGACTTCAAAGGGGAGATTATGATATTCGTTTGAAATGAAGTAAACTGCGGCCGGCTTTGATAATTGAGACACAAACCATGTAGCGGTTTATGGGCTCCTGGTACCCGTGCATAATAAAAGTTGATTTCGGTGTGTTTATGAAAGATACCTTGCTATCATAATTACCTATCCTATTAAATTACCCTATGTTACAGTTTGTGAATTGAAAATTTGAAAATGGTTGAAAAGATTTGACTGAAATTATTTTGTCAAGCATATAATTTTTTGTTCCACAAAACATTAATCGTTTCCGAGGGAGAAATAAAATAAATAAATAATAAACACAAATTGACCTACTCCCAAACTAACGGCCGCACTCAGAGACGTCAGTTAAGTTTTAAGTTTCATTAAAGTAGCTGCTGTCACTTTCTTTGCTATAGCATAATAGAATAAGACGCAGCAACTTTAATGAAACTTAAAAATTAATGGACGTCTCTGAGTGCGGCAGTAGCGATCCTTTTGTCACCCATAAAGTTGTTGTATCGAATTTTGAAAGTCAGAAATTGATTGTCATACTATTTATGCTCATAACTATCGATAGTCATAAAAATTGTAAAGCATAAAACGCTTAATAATGCTAAAGTGAATAGTCCATAATGTTAAGGATTATGATTTTCATAAGTCATAAAAATTATATCTATAACATTCAAAGGCATATTGATGATTAAACAGAAATATTTTAAAGCATATATTTTAAACCACTAATTATTATTATTCATACCGTTTAATTGCCTCAGTACATAATAATACATATGTAATTTTTATGACTCCAAATGTTCTTACTTTTTATATTTCAAATTGATATTATGAATATGATGTAGATATATAAGGATGGTCTCCATTAGGTACGACGACGAGCGAAGCGAGGAGGAGTGTTAGGTAGAACTGCGACCCTACAGCGCGCGAGCCGAGCGAGCGAAGCGAGCGTGCCGCGGCAGCGGCCGGCGAAGCGCCAGAACCGAACATATTTTTTAACTTATACTTACATTATAGTAGGCAAAACTTTCATTTTATGTATTTTACTTTTATGATAAATAAGTTTGGACCTTATAGTCACTATGTCAAGCAATATTATTACCTTTAACATTATGACGTAAAAAGTTATGAATAAAGTTTTTACGACTTTCGACAAATATGACCAGGAAAAATCGGAAATACAAAAATATACCCTCAAATATTATGACAATCAATATTATGACTAACAATATTTATGACTAAAAACGTTATGGAATCTTAAAAACGGAACTAAAACTTTATGGAAGACAATATAGACCCGCGGCAGTAAGCTCTAGGCTTGTACAGTCGCCATCATATCGACGCTTGAAAGGAGAAATGGGATAAGCGACATTTTTGGTGATATTGAGTTATATATATCGTTGGAATCGGCTGATTTTTCCGGATCGAATGAGCTAGGTCTCGTGTTTATCTGACGACTTTGTTGTCGCTTATCCCATCGGTGATTTTGAGAAACACGGACAAATTTTGTTACTAAACGACGTCATTTTTGACTCATTTTTAGATGATGGAGGTTAGATAAAATGTGTTTTGATTAAATTAAGCTAAGATTTTTTTACTCATTTGTCAGGACAAATAACACTACACTTGGATAGTTTTGCTTTGTCGCGTCTAACCAGTGACTTGTCGTTTGTCTTTTTTTACTTGACTGTATATTCGATTTTATTTTCCATTGTGACTTTTTACCTACTACCTTCAGAAAGATATAAATTAGCTTAGATCAAATAACCTGATCAACCTTATCTGTTGTATTGCCGCTTATATTTATTTACCTAATTGCAGTTTATAAACCTTTGTCGCTTATCCTTATTTACTTATTTGCAGTTTATAAAATCTTTGTCGCTTATCCTTTTTTACCTGCAATAAGTTTTGAATACTCATGTCGCTTATCCCTATCTAATTGAATTTATGAAGTCGGTTATTACCAACATCCAAAAAAAAAGTGTCGGTAACGCATTATTCTCGGACGCGACTAGACCGTGCAAACGCCATCTACCTAAATCGCTACGCTAGGAGACGTTGTCTAAGTCATACGCGGTCGTCGCATAGATAGAAAGTCCATCAATCAAGGGATTTAACTAGGGCTTCTAATGTCGCTTTTCCGAGATCTTCCATGATTTTCCAATCTCGCTTACTGCTGAATTAGAAATGCGAGATCCTTCAAGATGGAAAATTAAAATTAAAATCCTTATTTTGTAAGTAGGCCCTGTAGACACTTTTACATGTCTGAGCCTACCAGCGCTCCCCAAGATGAGACCACTGTTGAGAAGAAGCGCCGCAAGAAACTCAACAGTTAGTCTTTTCTTTCAATTATCTCTTATTACTCGTATAAACTGGTAAATAAATAAATAAATAAATAATGGTATAAATTAAGCTAGCGTTATAGAAAACGATTTAATCAAATGACAATTAAAATAAGCAAGTTTGAAAATTATTAATATACGAAGTAGTGTACGACACGTTGAGAATATTGTGTTTTTTACTAAAATATATCATGAATCCAAAGTAGTTTTTGAAGCCTGAAAAAAAGGTTGTAATAAAAAAATTAAACATTACTTTTAACCATTGTTACTAAACAAACAGCTCATCAACTAACCAACTTATGGAGTTACGTAGAAATATTAAATTAAGACAAGTGACAAACAATTTAACAGTAATTTCACTTATTGATGTAATTTAGGGCAATCTCTTATTTTATTAACCATTTTTCCCGAATGATTGTGATCTGAATACAACATATAATAATTTATACGAGAGATTCATCCATAATTAGATAGTTTGTAGAAAAAAATATGTAAACATTATTAAATCATGGCTACGAAAGTTACAGTTAAAGTACTTGTAAGTTTATACAATCTAAACAGTTAAGCCTGTAGGCTGTACCTGTAGGTATGAATTTAGTTTTTTAGATTGTCGATTAGTTGGACTTTAGTGTCGAATTAACTTTGCAGTCAAAAAATTACCAGTTTTACAAAACAAAAAATCATAATTGTAAACTATTTAACTGTGGTTCGTTTTTTGATAGACTATGTACGAGGGCGAATTGAAAAGTTTTGAACCTGACCTTCAAAATAAAGACTTTAATTATTATAACACTTTTATTTTTCTGCATAGATTCCAAAACGATCTATACACTTTTGCCATCTCGCCTCTAACTTCAGAATTCCATGCAATAAAAAAGAATATCCAAGATGCATTTATAGCTTCTTGTACTTTAATATTTGTTGATTTTTTTTGTCTTCATAAGCCTTTTTTTAGGTTGGGGAAAAGGTGATAATCGGAAGGGGCCAAATCCGGCGAATAGGGTGGATGCGGCAACAATCCAAACCCACAATTAAGTATGTATTTGTGCGATTAATTTCGCTGCAGTGTGGACAGGAGCGTTGTCTTGTTGGAACAACACTTTCTTAGATAACATACCGGGCTTATTTATTTTTATTTCTTCATGCAGACGTTGTAAGAGGGTACAGTAATATTCAGCATTTATGATTTTACCCCTTTCAAGGTAATCGATCATTATGACCCCTCTGCAGTACCAAAAAACTGAAGCCATCACCTTCTTGGCTGACAAAATGGCCTAAGCTCTTAGGAGATGGTGACCTTGACCTTTTCCTTTGCTCGGACTGTGATTTTGACTCAGATGTGCTGTCGTGGACCCGTCTCGTCCATGGTCGCGACTGAGAAAATCAAGATCAAGATTCAAGAATCAATCAATCAAGATTTAGAATCACATTGAAATATTATAAATTCAAACAATCCTGCGATACTGTATGGCGTGTGCGTTTGTTTTCGGCTGAAAGCGGTCTAGGCACCCATCTGGCAGACACCTTAGAAAATCCAAGATCGTTGGTGATGATGTTCTGTGCTCGTTCATAAAAGATGGCTATTGCTTCCGCTATCTCTACGATCTTCAACCGCCTATCATTCATAATCATGTCTAGTATTTTATTGGCATTTTCTTCTGTAGTAGCCGTCAATGGCCTACCACGTCTAGGTTCTACTTGAACTGATTTGTCGCGTTTGAAATCCGCTACCCATCTTTATACAGTGGCATATGATGGGGCGGATTTCCCTAATGTCTGGCACATTTCTTCGAAAATATTCTTTTGTAAGTACTTGATTATTTACGGAACGTTGCTCAATTTTATCCATTATTATGGAAATCGCATACCTTGTTTAGTATTTCCGTCACAAATTTTACAATTGTTACAGGAGAAAAACAAAAGATAATGCATAATGATGAGAAAACATGTGAAGATTGACACAATTTATTGATTAAAGACTGGCGTGTGCCAGTGTTATTTTTTGTTTTTAATTTCGTTGTCAACCTTAGGCTCAAAACTTTTCAATTCACTTACGTATATTAATACAATTATATTCAAATTAGGCCTACAGTGTGGTGGCAATATAATTAGAAACGCTTGCGATCTCTACGTGCAACTGCCTAGAAATAACTATTGACTTATCGAATTTGACCAATAATAAAAAATACTAAGCTACTTATTCCACTATTAGTACTAAGTACTAATTATATTCCTAGTTATAATTTACTTTAAACTAAAAGCTAAGGTTTGAACTAATGTACAATGAACAAAAATGTGCTGACGTGTTCATAAAAAATTTCATACGTTGTATGAAAGCAAATATTAATCCTTATTTAATGAAAACAACGTTTTCAACAGGGATTAACTGTACATAATTGGTCAAGAACTTTTTGATTAGTTGTCATATTTGTAGTCATAAGAAATATTGTATGGGAAAACGCAAGCATTTCTATTAGTGTTGCTTCCACTGTAGGTAGGTATTATTATAAATATAATTGTATTAATATACACAATCTAACAAAAAAAAACTAATCTTACAATGTCATAAAATAGTAGTTTTTTTTTTTTTTAGTTTTTTAAATATATATTTCGTTACAAAAAATAATGAAGAATCCCAAAAAGTAAATTTTTTTCATATAAAATACTTTATAAAAAGGTATATTATTAAACGGGTCACTAATTTTTCCCAGAAGTGAATTAAGGTTTTATTTTCGCTTAAACCGCTTTTACGTTTTCAAGTTGCCCGTCTAAAAGCAGTCAGATAATTTATCCTGAATATATTTTTACACCTAGAATAAATATAGAGTTTTCTACCTCACCATCAAATTCGCATTATTTCTAGTTGGATAATTTTACTTGAATATGTTTTAGTATATTTTTTTGGTCAGACTCTTTTACCGAATTTATTTCTCGCTCAACATTTTGTTTAGACAATTTTACCTGAAACCATTTTAAAGACCAAATTGCGTAAGCGACACTAAATTCGAAACTAATGCATTTTTCGGCAAAATAATCAAAACATCATATAGAAAACAATAATATGTTCATTTATATAGGTTTCATTCAAAAATTGGTCTTGTAGAAAAATTTTGATGATTTTTTTTCGAAAATTTGCGCGGTTTTTTGGCTCTCCTGTAAAGTTTGCTCCGTGTCGCTTATCCCATTTCTCCTTTCAAGCGTCGATATATATATTGCAGCAAACAAGGTGCTCACAAATATCTGAACACGACTCTATTGCCAAGGCGTTAGAGTGCATGTTCATATATTTTTGACCACTCTGATATGTACAGATATATTTGATGGCGAACATATTTAAATATATAGACAACATCCATGACTCAGGAACAAATAGTCTCGCTCACCACACATATATTTACCCATACCGGGATTCAAACCCGGGATCGCTAGCTTCGTAGGCAGGGTCACTACCAACTAAGCTAACCACGTCGTCAAAATAAAGGTAGTTGGGTAAATTGGACGACCTCATGTCTTCTGTCACAGAATATACACGAAAGCCTCCCCACAGACTGTAGACTATTTACCTGATCAGGCCGATTGTGCTGTCTCCACAAACTTTGTAAAATTTGATAAAGACCACCGTATAATACCCGATAGAAAGTCGTCAGCGGTGTGGGAAAATGTCTAGAAATAGGTCTTAATGAAGGCCTTGAAACCGTTTTAAACTGCAACTGTGCGCCGAGTCCCGCGACCGCGCGAGCACGTTCCATACTCGGCCCGTTTTACAGCCGTTTTATAAGAATTCCTCGGTTGATTGGCCATTAAGAGGATGTGAGTTGACGGCTTTCCATACAGACGGCGATAACGCTTTCCAATCCCTAAATGTTAACTGTCGGTCGGAACAAAAACTATGTCCGTACGTACGGACTGAAGTTAGTTAGATAGGGATATCCGACAAACAAGTCACGGACAAATTGTGCTAACCGTCCAGAGTCCTTCCGAATGGCTACCAACCTGGTGTCTATGCAAATGTTTCTTTTTCTGTGCTGAAATTTTAAATCCTGCAGAATATCCGACTAGTACTATACAAGTTGGCGTCTCAGAAAATTTTCACGTTTTTGTTAATTACGTACAATCGAGGACAGAAAGATGTTTACACTTTTGGACCTTATTACAATGGAATAAGGTGAAAAAATGTAAACATCTTTCTGTCCTCGACTGTACCTATGTGTGGTTGTGATAGTGAGAGGAGTCCAGATGCAGAATTTTGTATTTTTTTGTATTAAGTCACACTAGTTTAACACGTACAACTACACTGAAAAGGCAAAAATCGGGTCACAGGTCATACATATTTTCATACTCGGTGACCCGTATACATTGCTCCAGATTAATATATGTGGAGTGACAGTACTAAATACCAGTAATTAAAACCTATGTAGCTGAACTAGTCGTGATTGAGTCAAGGCTCATTGGTTATCTTATCAGCGACGTGACTTGCTAACTAACCAGGAGTTTATGTGTCAAGCGTGGGCGACACATAAACTGTATGGATTAACGATTATGATTTTAAATTTTAGTGACTTTTTGGTTACGGTGTGGAAATGCATGACGCATCATCCCCCGACTGTATTTATTTATAAATATGTATCAACAACAATTACACAAAACACTTATGTATAAAAATATATTTACAGAAACATTCAGCGTATATTGGAGTATGACGCTCTCTCCAACCCCCACTCTCGGACGGGAGTAGAGAGAGAACTCTACCGTCAGATTTTTTTATTGTTTTAGGGAACATACATTTTGACATTTTCCACATTTTCGAGCGTCACGCATAGGACATTGTATATACCTAATATCCATGCAGATTGCCTCCACTATCTTCTTATGCGCTGACCTGCCGCCAAGCAGCAATGTTCCTTGACCCTGTCTACGAGAACTCGACGAGCAGACTAATAACACCGTACAGTTGGAAAGGCTGGCCTTCCTGTAAGCAATATTTTTATAACACAGAAACGCGGCGGTAAACGAAACATATTTACGCGGTGTCAACCCTAGGGAAGAAAAGTAATTTGAAAAAAGAACTAGGTCTATAGACATGGACTCCTGTGCAGTGGCAAAAACCTATACAGCCTCTCTTTAGTAAGATTAGGAATTGAAAAAAACTAAGCCTGTGCTGAGCCATGCTAAGCTCTTATTTCCTTTTTCAAAAATCTCCTTTTAAAATGTCAATAACTAGAATACGAAATTTAAAAACTTTACGAAACAAAAGGCGGGGGGGGGTACCAGCGGGCGGCGTCATTGCGCTTGAAAATAGGAGGAAGTTCTCAATTCGTCGGAATATTTTTTATAAATTATATGATTTTCTCATAGTCACCATTTATTTCACACTCGAAATATTGGCGCTCTCGCTTTGCTCGAGTGCCAAAATGTCTCGTGTGAAATAGGTGCCTTCCATCCCTTGATTAATAAGCTACTATAGTATGTACTTATTCCAATCTCCAATAACACTGACGAACTGCAGGCGAGGATTCACTTTCATACTCAGATATACGTTAACGATCGTCTACAAAATAGTAGCATCTCAATTTCTTATAAATTGATTGACATAACAGCCTAATAAATAGTTCAGTATCGGCCTATTTACTTCAGTAATTTTCAACATAGCGGTAATTTCAGCAAAATTCACACAAACATCCTAAAGCAGCTGCCGATCGTTTAATATTAATATTCAAACTATTACCTTCGCTTTGAAGCGAATTGATCCTAATTATGTCGAAATAGGCGTTAATAGGACACCTAATAGCCACTTTTATGGCGCTTTAGCCGCCAAAGAGCGTTCCGTTGTCTTTATTGACCTCCTTTTTTGTTAAGTTTTAGAGCAAACAACTCTCGGATATGCCCATGCTAATTGAGGTTTCGGTAATCCTCGCTCGAGTGATGGATTTTACTGCTTTCGTTCATTTTATTTTACTCGCGAGTATCCTACTTATCCGTGCACTGGCGAGCAAAAAAACGGACCATTTCTCAAACATTTTAGGAACAAAGTGACCCCGTTATTTTGCTCGTGAGTTTAATCTAAACTTCTATACTAATACTATAAATGTGAAATTTGTTACGGAGATAGATCAACTCTCGGGGGATGGCATAGGATACTTTTTATCCCGGAAATTTGTTAGTTCCCGAGGGAGCAACGATAAGCGAGTTCTACGCGGCCGAAGCTGCGGGCACAAACTAAATAAGAGTTATTACGTCAATTCAATACTTATTATAAAGAGAGAATTTTGTGCGTTGGTGTGTATGTGGTGCTGGAGAAGAATGGAAGGGATACGTTGGACGGATAGGATATCGAATGAAAAAGTGCTGAAAGAAAAGAGGAATTTGCTGTCAACGATCGAAAATAGAAGAGGAATTATGATAGGACACGTGCTACGCTACGACACGACCTTTTCCTTAAAAACATCATAGAAGGAAGGAAGAAGAGGCAGGGGAAGACCAAGAAGAAATTACTTTGAGCAAATAAAAGAGAAGGTTAAAGTCGTGTCGTACCAGAAACTCAAGCAGTTGACAGAAGACCGGAACGGTTGGCGATTACTCCACCGACAAGAGCTTGGCTCTTAAATAAGGAGAGCGAGAGAGGTGTGTATGTGAAGGGTAATCTCCGGAACTACTGCACTTATTAAAAAATCTTTCGTCATTTCAAAGGTTCTAGATGGGTATAGATTGTATTTATTTTAAATTATTTTAACCAGAGCGACGCAGAGGGCGGGTAGCTGTCCTAGTTACTGAGGTAAATCGAGGTTTATGACCAGCCGTCAGTTAGTGTCGTTAGTGACTATAGGGAATTAAGTCGACTTATTATAATTTATAAATCTGTAGGTCCCTATCAAAATGTTTAGGTCAAATCTTGCAAGCTGAATTAACCTCTTGCCGGTGCCCGACTGAGCTGTTTGGTATACCTACGTAACTTCAGTGACAATGCTATAATATGGTACCATGGAACTGGTCTGATGATCAATCGGAAGGTGGCCACAGGAACTCCTCAAGGAAACAAGATGGCCCTGCCGTGTTTGGGCTCGTTGAATTTGTCGTGATAAGCAGACGATGACGGTGCAAAAAAAATACAGTCGGAAAGAAAAGCTTGTCCCAAATTAAATGTTTGACAGAAACGTATTTCATTTATGGTCAAACGTAGCCGTTTTAAAGAAAGTATCATTTGATAATCATTTAATTAGACTTACCACGATGACCGTATTATAAATTTAAATTTAGTAATTTTCAGCCTTTACAGGTTGTTAAATTGTATAAAAACTCACCCACTAGCATGTAAGTAAACACTTTCAATACTTTTAATGGCAACCAATAACTGCAGAAACCTAGCCGCCCGCAATCAAGAGCTGTCTAGAAAATGAATCTGTCAAATCCATTCGCTCCTAACCTAACCTAACCCATCCATTGCCAAGAAGTCCTAAGGTAGTCCATTTCGTATGGATATTATCGAGTTGGGCACAGAACTACCTAACCGAGCAGAGTCCAAAAGAATAGGCACTATTGCACCATAATTTATGGCCAAGCGGAGCTATAGCGCTATAATAGCCTTCCAGACACCTCCGGTGGTGGAAAGGGGACGGCGCGCTACGTGGGAGGGAGAGGGGGGACCAGAAGCGCCGCTCCACGTCAAAATACGTGCTCCATTCGTTTTATTACCTTGTGGCCGCGAGGGATGCGATCGAGTCGATGTCGATGTCGATAGATGGCCGGGACTTGTCGATATAACTAAATTGTAATGATTTTTAGGGTTCCGTACCAAATTGTTAAAAAGGAACCCTTATGGTGAGATTTCGTTGTCTGTCTGTCCGTCGGCCGTCTGTATGTCACAGCAGTTTTTTCTCAGCAACTACAGATGCTATCAACTTGAAATTTGGCATAGTTGCTTAACCGCATTTGTTTTTAGTAAAAAAAAATCTATAAATAATTGATAAGGGGTCTAGAATGGGGGTTGAAAAATTAAAGTGATTTGATTATAGCAAATGGAATGTCATATTTACGGCCGCTCTCAGAGACCCCAATTAAGTTTTAAGTTTCATTAAAGTAGCTGCTGTCACTTTCTTTGCTATAGCAATAGAACAAGACGCAGCAACTTTAATGACACTTGAAAATTAATGGACGTCTCTGAGTGCGGCAGTTAAGGGCTTAATTTGCACATTTCATAAAAAAATATATAATTTTCCGTGACGTACTTTTATAGCCAAAAATTTACAAAAACTGACCCGTTCCTTATCTCCGAAGATTTACCTATGAATCAAAAAATCTGAAAAATTCCTGACGTATAACTTATTATTTATGTTTACGAGAAAAATAAAATAAAGTGTTCAAAATTTACAGTTTCAACTTCGAAAATTTGTGTTAAATTTAAAAAAGACCTTATTGCAGACGAATTAAGAAAATTAACGCAAATCTTTATTTACCAACCGTATCATCTTAAATATGGAACCGTCGGTGCGCGAGTCCGACTCGCACTTAACCGGTTTTTATCGTCGTTTTTGGTGCGTATTCTATGGTCACGCAATGAAAGACACATTCTTCTTATTACTATTACATTATATGATATCTAAAATAATAATTATACTGATGATGATAATATAATTGTATGATGACAAATCCATACGTTACATATTTTATCGCAAAATATTATCCCCCCCCCCCCCCCCCTCCCACCGGATACACATGGGTAATCTTAAACATACGTACGTAGGTATAATAAACTTCAGCCCGTCAGTGACATAAACTCCACGTGCCACATTATCTCGGCTAAGAATTGGCGTAAGTCTCGAATTTATCGACATTTCACCGATCCGCCACGGTGGCAACACTATGGCGGTGCCGCGGCAACATCAAAGGCGGCCACCTCTTTGAAGTGGCCGGCGGCGCGCGCACACAACGCCGTAAGCGACAAATCCATACGTCATCCTCCTGTCATTATAACGCCTTACAATCGGAGTATTACACTGAGAATGTGGAATTACTTACGAGATATAAATTGACAAGGTTTGAACCGATTACCGGAGCCGTCGCGTCTGTCAATTGGGCGATGATTTTTGATGTCCCATTGTTTTTGTCTGTGCGCTTCAAGTGACATTGTGACACGTAAGCGCCAGTTTACAGGCGTAAGTGCCAGCGCTTTGGAATGCTGAGAAAAATGACCGACACATGTTTTTTGGTTTTGCTTCAAGCTGTAGTTAAATCGCCATCAACGGTTAATTAATGACAATAAAACTAATGACAGTTGTAGAGTTCTGACAACTTCCAATTTATTAATAACGGTTGGAGCCGTATATACAAAGTTTTGGCCTTGGTTTATGTTTTTTAAACCCTATTGAGTCACTTAGGCCGTTCTTGCCGCTGGTCCGCGAACAATAGTCGGCCAATTGTAAGGGCACAAAAAGAAAATTACAGGTTTGCTTCGCGGGGGATAATTTGGGTAACCCTTTGCGAGTCGCGCCGAGAATCTTGATGTTTGGTAAACCTGAGCAGCTGCAGGGGTGGGTAAAAACCTAATCAATGTTTTTGTTGACCTCATGAGATCTGCTGACGGATTATGGAAACCACCGGTTGTGGTACCAATGATGGGTCATGTAGAAATAAATTACCATTTTTATAATAGTGTATATTATACAAATGTATGAGTAGTAATCAAGAAAGCTCAGGTAAAACCACAATGAGTTAGGTACTTGAACTGTTGGAGCCTTAATTTTGTTGAACTTCAACATTAACAAAAGAACGTTTAAATTACTTAAAATTTCCTCATCACATATAAATAACGAGCGTACTCGTATAGTATACTCGTATAGTACCTTAAATATATAATCATTAATTAATTATAATATTAACTACATAAAAACCATAAACTTTGCGCACAAGCGGATTGGAATCCCATATCGCAAAAAGACAAAAAACCGTTTAGACCTCACGATAGAAAAACCATTAATCACACATAACACATCGGACCATAGCGTGTAATTAAATAAATTTAACAGATAACCGTGGGTAATTAACACAAAAGTATGTTTCCATCCGTCAACCTTTATCGCAGGAAAAATCCGATTCACTCCCGATTTTGACAAAGTCGTATTAATCAAGACGGTCTAATTGTGTTTTTTCGTGTTTTCGGATGAACGACACAGTTTTGACAGAGGGAGAGATTAATGACGGCTAATTACTGGCCGCCAGAGGGCGTGAGCGGCGATCTGATGGCTGCCAACTGTTCGTGTGCTGATTTGAAGGACTTAGTTTGGGTTTTGGTGGAATTTTGGACAGATATAATTGTACACCTAAACAGTTTTTATAAGTTATAACAGTGTTTACGTGAAAGCTATTATCATAAATAAATAGAATGCTGATTATAAGTACTCTGTAACTTTATCAATAAACACACGTCAGTAATGATAATGGCATAATATATCTTATATTTTCTACATTTGTCATGTTCTACTACATCTTAGAACACAAGTTGATCGGAAATACTAATTGTGATTCTAAGACAATCTAGAAAGCTGAAAAGTTGGTGAAAAAGGGAACCATTCAAACATAAAAATAATTTTGGTAGATTTCGACTCATCAATAAACCTAAAAAAATCTAATTTGTCACCGCCAAACAATAGATGTTCGCATTGTCGTGTTCCGGTACTTCCGGGAAGGACATAAGACCCCGATGAAGTAACTAGCGTAGAAGGCATTCCATCGTGGTCCTTAAGGTTGATAATTGACTGCAAATCTTGGGTTGCAGTATTTGTACATGCGTATGGGTCTCAGGTCCCACCACCGAACACACCGGCAACATGGCCAGTGTACTAGTTTGCCTTCTCAATGCCAAGATAAAATAATGTTATTTATCACTTCTATGTCATCATGACTCATCATAGAAAACTCGAAAAGATTCGCGTCATATAACAACCAATATTTCCTTAAAATTCGCCATAATCTGCTGGGCTGCATAATACTAAGGGCTGGATTAATAAACTGATCTTGAATGAGATGACCTTGAGAGACCCGTCTCAAGAAATGTCAAAGCAAACGTCAAGTAATAGAAAACCATATTTTCTGACGCTAAGCTTGGTTGGGTCAAAAGTGTCAATTTTCTACTTCTTCATGTTTATTTTGGCGTGTCTTGCGACGGCCATCTCAGTTAACATCAGTTCAAGAATACGCCACTAAGAAACAGTTTATGTTTTTTTGTTTTAGCTCTTAGTTACTTTACCGCGTCTCCCCAAAAAAGAGTCAGTTTCAGTTTTTCGGATGCGGATATGCCTTCTGCCCGCATCACGCGCCTCCGGCAAAAAATCTCTGCCACTGCCTTTTAAATTTTGCAATGGCAATTGATTTGATTGATTGAGATAAACTTTAATTTTATCGAAGATAGCTTTCCGCTTGCGACTTTGTCTGCCGTGAGTCAGTAGGTACATTCGTAAGTTAAAATACTTATAGCATAAAGAATGTCCATTCTAAATGTTGGTGAAATGATTTTTGAAATCGATCCAGTAGTTTTTGAGTTTATTCGTTACAAACATACAAAAATACAAATCTTTCCTCTTAATAATATTAGTATAGAAGTATAGACAGACAACGGTCTTTTGTATTTAATCTCGGATGCAATGCAAGCAATGTTAGGTATAGTCGGGGTAAAAATGTTTAACAAAAAAATAAAACCGTCTTCAAAAACCAACTAAAAAGGATTAAATAAAGACCGGCCTCCTAGGAGTCCTAGGAATAGGCATATTTAGTGCCTAGGCACTAGGCACTCCTGAACTGCAGTTCAGGAGTTCCAGTGACAAACCCGGCATAAAATAAATTATTGGAGCTAAAGGCAGCAATGTAAAATGATCAAAACCATCACACAAGAGATGTTGAGGCGGTACAGATAACCCCAACATGTTTCCATGTGTCCCAAAAACTCGAAAATATCAAGATACTCAAAATTCGACTTGTTTTTGGGTTCTTTACGATTTTTAAATTACCGGAGCGCGTAAAAAGTGTCGTCTGGAAGTTTATACAATTATTCCATAGTTTTGACAATTATGTTCGTATTATATATAGTTAGGAGCCAGCGGGTCGTCTGATGAAGGATTGAAAATACGTTACCGGTCTTTGATAAAATAGTATTTAACCCATCGTATGCTTAAGCAAGGATCCGTGCTCAGAATTTGGATATCTTTTTGTATTTTTTTTACTTATTTTTGTGGTCTTTATCATAATCTAAAGAGACTAGAACTTGGTATACAGGGTGTTTGGTAGCGGGTTCGACAAACGAAAATGGGAAATACTTGGGACCAATTGGAACACATTTGCCATAGGGACCCCTATTGCTAAAGTTGATAGTTTTTTTTTAATAATTTTTTTCCCTTTTTTTGAAAATTTCCCGAAATTTTACCTTTAAACCTTCTTAATTATCTACCTAAGCAACGTAAACCACTCATTTTTTTTAAATGATGCTGTAACAATGGTTTTATTTTATAACAAAACCGAAACCCACGGGCGTGCAAAAAAAAAAAATGGACCTCTAAAGCTATGACAACCTGTGGAAAATAAAATGAAATTAAAGTCTCGACAAGGATTAAAAAAAACCACAAGTGATAGACAATTTCAAGTTACTTAAAAACTTCTCTGGCTAATACTCTTCACAATGATATGCCATTTTAAAGAAAAAAAAAACAGAAAAAAAAATTACGCAGTACATTGAAGCTTCTTCACGAAGGTTTATTAAAGAAATCATCGTTAGAGTCATCGGTAGACACATTATTACCAAACATTAACAAAATATTTTTATTAATATTGTGGTCAGGAATACATTCCTTACATTTTTGTTGCATTTGCCACATTGATTGAAAAAAAAAAACAATAAGCTGATTTAGCTATTTAATCTGTGTCTGAAATTACTCGTAGTATTTTAAAAGCAAAATACACTTTATGAAAATCTTGTTGAGTTGTATTGGTTTTTGGAACTTTAATTACAATGGGTGAACGTACACCATTTACCAATGAAGGCGTGTAGGGCGTGCATCCGTGGGAGAGGCGCACAATTTGAACAAAATTTGTAAACGAAGTTTTTTTTTTTTTTATTTATTTTCAATGTTTTACACAGTACCTAAACAAACTAAATACTCGCCAAACTATTACGTTTGATGGCGAGTACTTAATTGTATCATCTATCTTCTTCCATAATTATACCTACCTTTTATTTTAATTTTAGTTACTTAGTTAAATTCACCCTAGCATTTTAAATTTCAGCAGGTAATTAATTTTACGTGTGGCCCTAAATAAATTTTATTTAAAACTCTTAAAATGTTTTTTATTAATGGTAATTTACCAGCGATTATTAACTCTAACGTATTCACCAATGTTCATAACGGTGGTATCAGTCATTTCTTTAATAAACCTTTGTGATGAAATTTCAATGTACTGCGTATTTTTTTTTTCTGTTTTTTTTCTTTAAAATGGCATATCATTGTGAAGAGTATTAGCCAGAGAAGTTTTCTAAGTAACTTGAAATTGTCTATCACTTGTGTTTTTTTTTTTAATGCTTGTCGAAACTTAAATTTCATTTTATTTTCCACAGGTTGTCATAGCTTTAAGGGCCCATAATTATTATTTTTTTTGCACGTCCTGTGTGTGGGTTTTGGTTTTGTTTTAAAATAAAACCATTATTAGAGCATGATTAAAAAATAAATAGGCGGTTTAAGTTGCTTAGGTAGGTAATTAAGAAGGTTTAAAGGTAAAATTTCGGGAAATTTTCAAAAAAATGGAAAAAAATAATTTAAAAAAAACTATCAACTTTAGCATAGGGGTCACTATGGCAAATGTGTTCCAATTGGCCCCACCCAAGTATTTCCCATTTTCGTTTGTCGAACCCGCTACCAAACACCCTGTATTTTTCGCCTCCCGCATACGAGGGGTTAAGCCCATCTCTTAGGCAAAAAGTAAAAAAAAACTAGCTGGATTTGTCGGTCACTCAATAGACTGGTTCACTATTGATCTATTGAACCAGTCTATTTCGCTTTTATTATGCGTTATTCTTAATTGCCGTACAAATCGAAATGGCATAATGAGAAATATCTAATGAATTAATTAGCAAATTAAGTTTGCGTTGGCTCTGTGATTGCGCTATTTCAAATGCAAGAAATGTCAGTCCGAAGTAACAGTCGTACTATTTGTATGTATGAGAAATCAGATGACTGAATTTGGGCCTAGTGCGCTACCTCTCATACAATAGTTCTACTGCTACTTCCTTTAAGGCTACTTCGGACCGACATTTCTCGGATTCGGATCGGACGAAGTGCGGAACCGCTCTAATGGGCACGTGATGTCTAATTCCTGTTTTAGGTTATTACTGTGGAGCATTTTCAATTAGAATTCTTTTTCAAGTAGGTACCTAGAATGTGCGCCCTGTAAAACTTGCAATATTCTAAAATTGTTGTTTCATCCCTAATGTACATGAGTAACTACCCTTATATTGTTTTTTCTTTCTAAAATTGAAAATATCCTTTTCATCTGTACGAGTCAAAAAGTTAGTAATCCTAAATAATTCACTACTCGTTAGATATTTTCATTGAGCTTTTTAAACAATAAGTAATTAAAAGTTAATTATTAAAATAAGTGTTTCCATCACTCAGTTAACGCTGTTTGGATTCACTTATATTATGATAAATTATTGTCACTTCTGTAATATTTCCTTCATGAAATAATTTAATTACTCTAATTTTCGAAACAGGTGCGGCCAAAACGTAATTGTCACCGCCTCGAGGGCTGCTAATGACTTCGCTAAATGCCGTCAATTTTAATTAAAAAGTCAACCCACTTACTCAAATTCACAACAAATTAACTAACCGAAAAAAGTTAAAATAATGGCTTAATTTGTAAAACTCACAACCTCAATAACAATGGCGTCAGTAAAAGCAATTCAATTAAAAAATCTCAAAAATACTGATGTCTTTATCAAATTCGCGGATCGTGGGAATGAAAAGAACTACCACTTAAAGTATCGGGATAGAGTGAGTCAGCGATTCTGTTTGCGGCAGAACCAGCTAGCGTTAGTTGATACTTAACTCGTCAACCATTAAGAGCGCTGCAATCATTCATGTTTGACGCCGACCGCGCTGCCTTGTATGAGCAAACGTCAAAACGTACGTAAAAACATTAGTTCCTTTTTCCGCCGCTGATTTGGATAAGTTTGTAATTTATTCCGTCTTTTGCGAACACTGTCCTTGTCGGGGGTCTACTAATGGTGGTTACACGTCTAATGAGTAGTTAGCTTTTCTCTTGTGAGTGGACGTCGTAGATAATTTGATTTAATGGTCGCTATTAATTATCGAATTAGAGACTCGTGCGACTTTTGTGATCACCTGCTTTTTTTGTATGGGAATGAAGGCATGTTTATACAAGAATAAGATGCAATCTTGCACTTAAAAAAGAAAGGTGGTACAATATTAAAATGCATTGTAATTTTAGTCCAAAACGCCTCGGTATGTCAACAAATATTTCATTCCAAACTAATATGAATGTTATTTTTCATGTCTCTTGTTTGAAAACTTGAAAAGTAATATTTTTTGTATCTCAATAACGGGATCGTAATGGTATTTTCATCTCTAGGGAGGAAAGTGATATTGAAGAAGAATTTTATAGAAGACCAGAAGTATATTCTAAATGAAAACAGACGGCTAAATATATTTAATTCTGTATTTATAAATCCTAATAAACCAAACATGTAAAAAATCGAATCTAATCTAATATATAGAAACCTGCCAAGTTAGGGCTCAAAATGCATTAGTCGCAAATTGCAATAGATTGGTTTGACTGTCAACAATCTACAGGATGAGTCTTGGTAAAGTGCACATATTAAAATGAGGGACATAAATTTAAATTTTATCGACGTAAAAAAGGTTTTTTTTTTTGACTTGAAAAAAACATTTCGCAACTGTGTACCACATGTAAACACTAAAAATAAAAAAATACAAAATACATTTTTTCGTCGATAAAATTTAAGACTCACATAGTGCCAAACTGACCACCTTTTTAGATACTTATCACTAGTTTTGGTGGCACATGAGACCTTGGCCTATTTTTTACATTTATGATTTTGGTGGGATATCATATGAGTAGGTACCTACTACTTATTTGGCAGGTAGTCTTTATCAACCCACTAAATATTTCTCTGTTAAACAATTTACATAATAATAGTTTCTAGGTGTTAGGTACGTATCTATAACGTATCAGGCGGTAATAATTTTACAATTTTCTTTTTTTTTACTTTTGCTGTAATTACCTGAAAGTTGGCATCAAGGCAAGGCAGGGTCATCGGGAAATACCCTATAGGTCTTGATGAGTCAGTCGGTCAGTATCAAAATAAACCGTTATTGTAAATTAATTAATTTATATAAGAAGCTTGAATTTTAAAACTACGTTTATTTTAAGTATAATAATCTATAAAAAAATCAAATTCATAATAAGGGAAAATTACAAAAATTCAGATTAAAATTATCAATTACTCCGAAACTAGTAAAAATCGCTGAACATACATACATAGGAGTTAAATCGATAGCTTTTTAGCTGCTCTGTCAGCCCTTAACGGCTTGACGTTGGTTTATGGGACACCCTGTAAGTACTTTCCCTTTATTAATCACCCCATATAAAGAAAAACATGTTAACTTTCGACGAAATTAATCGATTTCAATTAAAGACTTTAATTTCGTTATTGCTAAACGATTAATAAATACTTTTATGTGCAATCGACTCTACGAGAGATCGAAATTAATATACTGTCATTATCATTATACTTATAAACTTTAAATGCCATTTTAAGCAAAATATGTCTGACCAGATGACGAATGGATAATGACATCTGTTAAATTATGTATTTCAACGTGACATTCATTTCAAATATCTGTAATTATTTAAACAATCTCGGGTCGATTTTTTAATCTCTAGATAACGTGTCAGATACATTTTAGCTCTGTCCATTTCTGTCATTATGACAACGAAAAGGAAAGTGATATCTGTAACTGTCAGATAATTTAATCTGACTGGAAATATCGGCCCTGAAACGTCTGTTACTGAACACATTCCTCTCCCTGCCGCAGCGTCCTGAAATACCTACGTTTAGTAAAAAAAGTCTTCAACTTTTCATACTTTTCATGATCCAATTTAAGGTCGACATTCACGGTCAGTTAAACTGATCAGTTGAACTGGCGTACATCCAAAAACTGACCGTGAATGTGAAATCTTAAGTTGAAATTATATGAACTCAAGGTCAGGTTCTGGATGTACGTCAGTTAACTGATCAGTTTAACTGACCGTGAATGTCCACCTTTATAATATACTTTGATGAATATGGCATGCATTGCATTGCATTCCCGTTTCTTTCCATTTACACCGATTACTAAGTACGTAAGTATGTACAGTCAAGGGCATAAATATATATACGTTCCCAAGATTTCAAAAATATCTATACACCTTTATGCCACTGGCAATAAGGTCCATGTATACATATATTTGACGCGATGGGTGTATAGATATTAATGCCCTTGACTGTACCCAAGTATTTGAGGTACAAAACTGAAAACACCAAAAAAATTCAAATTTCTCATCAAACACACGGAATGGGGTCTACTTCTACTACTGAAAAAATTAAAATACGGTACACAAAATGACCAATTATTTATTTATTTTTTAATAGCCTATTTGGGTGTCCCACTGCTGGGCAAAGGCCTCTCCTCTTGATCTCCACGACTCCCTATTCGGTGCTTCTTCCGGTCAGTTCCCAAGAAATGCGTCCAAGTCGTCCCGCCATCTCCGTTCAGGCCTGCCCCGTCTGCGTCGCCTATTTTGCGGCACCCACTTGGTAGCTACACTAGCCCACCTTAACTTTACAATTTATCCATTTTAACCGTCATCATCATCGTTGTGTCCAAAGCCTCTTTACCCACGTTAATTCATTAAAAGCTTTAATTGTCTAAACTGCACACTATTCAATTTTCTTTTATAACAGCACTGCCCATTTCAAAAGCCCTCCACACCGCATATCGGTCTTATTATCAAGGTGTGTTTGATTCGGCAGGGTAGCATTGTCGGCGCGATCTGAGCGAGCCAGTTGATTTATAAACAATACGTCAGTGACGTAAGCTTCTTTAGCGGTTTAGATTTATCGCTAGTGACGTGCTGGTGTAGGATGATGGATGACGATATCGATAAAACGTTTATTAGCGGTTTTTAATCTACATAACTTAATTTTATGTAACTACCTCACTCACCTGCGACCAGCTTTTAGAGTTCCATAGTCAAATTTACAGTTTACCATGTCCGTCTGTTTTTTGTATAAGTTTGTTATTTTGTACATACATAAATGTTTATCCTGGGGGAAAAAATCAATGTAATTAAGTTTGTTATAAAAATATTCAAAATTTAATAAAACTGATATTTCTTTTAATAATAAAAACCATATGAGATATCATGCCACACGATGTTTACCATCAGTTTTAATTACTTTCTGTATAATAATGGAGTTATTCCAAAATACAAGTAGAAAATATTTATTTAGGTAATTAAAAAACAACTGTAACAAATACACAATGACTTAAAATTCTCTATTTTTGTCGAATGTAAATATTTCGAGTGTTGCTTTGTTATTTATTTCCCTTCAGAAATAATCAGCTATATTTGTCTTATTTTATTAGCATCACTAAAGTGGTTCTTTTTATCTCCCTAATTGCCATAATAATAATTAAAACTATAATATCGCGTTAGTTTGATCATAATTATTGATTTTTATCTAATTTTTACGTAGGTGTCGTATGCATAAAGTATTAAGAAATTCAACAAAAGAATTACGCGAATGCTTTATGGAGGCGTTAAATCCATTTCATTTTATATAACATTATGTTTAAAACGAATGTATAAAGGTAACCTTATGAACGTCGATCCAAATTGTCTCATAAAACATCGATATCGAAAACACCGTCAAGACCACCCACCACTACCTATCCGATGCAATTTTGAATCAACCCGTTCTTACGGATTACCACTACAAACAAACGTTTTATCTTTCTCCGACGCCGCTAAATTCCAATCTCCATCTCGCTCTGGCTCGTGTAAACGTTACTTTAGTGGTGAGTCGTCGGCATCTTTGAAGTCGCTGGCCCCGCCCCCGCCACGCCCCGCGCCGCGGGGTAATTCGTCACGAATAATGACAAAGGGTTTAATTAGGAAGGAAACGGAATGTCATATTGCGAGGAAGTTGCTGTGATTAGGGATTGGTGAGGTTTGGCGGTTAGGCGCCATGTTTGTTTTTGGGAAATTAAAATTTTCGACATTGGTTTTTGTGATTTTGTGAAGTTGTCTTTACTGATATTGTTACAGAACATGGTGTATTTAGTTTTCAGGATCCTTCTTGGATGAATTAAACACACTCGGTGAGAATGTATCAATTTTGTATGAATTAAAATTGGATGAGATGTGTATTGTTTGTCCACCTAAACTAGTAAATAAGTTTTGATAAGATAAAGAACCAAACTAAATCTGAAATGACTTAATAATTAGATAACTTTACCGTGGCAATTATAATAATAATAAAAAAAATATCACAAAGACATTAAAAAAATGGTAACAACCAGGACATCAGCAAACGCCAAGAGATCTGCCATCAATTATCAAGCACAACCAGCTCGGTAATTTTGCACGTGTCTAATGTCATTGTCTATGGCCCAACTTTACATCACCTTTACATAAGGCCATAAATAAGGCACGTTTGTACCACGCATCTATTTCCGAAGCATTAAAGATTCAATCGCAGCTAGAGCTGACTGAGAATCTCCAAGGCTCCGCGGCTTCGTAATTACAGACCACACTTCAAAGGTACCGACGCCGAAAGCGGCGCCTTTGTGCCTCACTAAACGAGCTTTCCCCCTCAACCAAAGCTCAACTCAAAGCTTAACAAATTAAAGCTGGTTTCAGAGTAGTTTTAGACGCCTTTCTTAACACCTTAGCAGAGTAAAGGGTCATACCAGTTAAGGATTTTGCCACGGATATGTCAAAAACATTTTATTGCGGTCTAAATGAGAGACCGCACGGGCGGTGAATCGGGCCAGTTATTACGTATCATTGGCTGTTTAGGGTTGATGTAGGGATTTCAGAATACCAGGTTTGGCTAGTTTGGAAATAAGCAAAATGGAATAGACAGACAGCCCTTGGCCTTGATTATTACATAACAGAAAGAAATTGTTACAAGCGTCCTCAGTACCAACGTTATTACTACCTCTGTTATATAACAACGTTGTATAACTATAACAGAGGTAGTAATAACGTTGGTACTACCTGTAGTATAAACTATATTACAGGTACCCACCGGCGCCTTCCATAGCAAGTGCACAATTCAACAAGGTGATATAAGAAAGTAGTAATTTTAAAAAAACATTAACAACAATGCAAATATATAATTATACAAACTTAAAAAAATACAAATACAGAACAATTTTATTCTTGTTTTTCATATACAATTAACAGTAGTGTGCGTGTTTGTGCGTGGGTGTGTATGCGCGTGTGTGTTTATGTGTGTTGTGTATGTGCGTGTGTATGGTTTATTTGAAGATAAAATTAATAAAATAAGCGAAAGTGTCTGTTTTTTAATATTTAGTTTTATAAAGAGCCTCAGTTTTGTCATAGTTTAGTGTTTTTAACCAGTCCCTTACTAGTCTTCGGAATTTTTAATTGGTAGGATGTTTAGGTGAAAGTTAGTTTCATTGTATAGACGACAGTTGCCTCATAATATTGTCTGCTAGCAAGGGCCGTTTGATTGGGCTCTAGTGGAGGAGTGAATTTCTTCCACGCCTAGAGTCACCTTTTTCAATGTCATGCGGAACCACTAGCACACAAGCTGTATAAGAGCTTATACAGCCCTTAAACTGCTGAAACTAGAGTTATATCGGTTGTATCCGCTCTTATACAGCTTTTGTGCTACTTGGGAAGGGTTGCATGCTTCCTTAGGATGACCTTGAGCACATAGAGCTTTCTGAGAGTTGACACCATAGAGAATATTTTGATTTTCTAACTCCAAGGATCAAGAAAGAAGGGTTTTAGCTTAGTTTTTTAGGTTTTTGGAAGAGGAAGGAGCGAAAGATGGAGCGACAATGATTTTAAAAGCAAAATCAAAAAGTCACCCTGACGTAAGATTTACTATTCGCAATACCTACCGATTTTGTAGTACTGGAGGTTCGTGTGACGTGTGGGACCTTTGCTGACATTTGAAGTTTTAAAACCTTGTGACAACAAGAAGAATAACGAAAAAAACCTATAAGGACATCTCTATCTCGTGATGAATGCCTTAAATAGAAAAAGGTCAAACATACGTCTTTTGCTGTTTCTTATAGTCCGGTTTCTATGCAAGTACTTATTCTGTGCGTACGCCAAACAGCTCCATCCGCTTTTAACCTTCGAGGAAGGAATTTTCCAACAGAACGCCTTTATCGTAGCCTAGTTTGAAATAATATTTGAAGACGGAACCCATTCATAAAACGTGTTTCCAACACACGGCCGCCAAACACAAAATAGGCGCAAGACGTAGAATTGCGGAACCGGCCCGATTAAAAAAAATGTACACGGCTTGTATTCTACTTTGTTTTAGCCCGTCATGCTTCTGTTTCGTAATGATATTGTAGAAGTTATAGTAGCTCTTAATGTCAAGTGTATAAGAGCTGTCATAATGTTAAACAACGTAGGATAAAGTAACGATGAGGGTAAAGTTAATTTTTAATATTATTGCCTAATTGTGAATGCCGTGAACACGTGTTTACGTGCAGAAAGACTATTGTATTTGAATGGACGTTGCCGGTTGCTGTCGCACACGACCTGGGGCTCCACAGAATACCAGCGTTGCAGCGCTAGCAAGTGTTGCAACATAATGCTGAGTATTTTAACTTTTAAATAATATGTTGTTATAATTTTAAGGTGGTGATGGTGTGAGATTGATTAAATCTATTTCATTTTCATTTTAATTTTTCATTTTCATATCATTTCCAAGTATTATATTTAAATGTAATGTGATTGTGGTAATTATGTTTGTTGTTAATTTACCGGGTCTAAGATACCTAATTTTTTTTATTTTGGAATAATAACGGTCAAATTGGCAGTTGTTTCTATTTTATAATGTAAATACTTAATGAAAAATATTAGTCTAAACTCTCACCCATTTATAAAGATTTTTTATTTATTTTGCATTTGCATTTGGGGAAGGTTGCGGACGGAGTTTGTTTATGTGTAGTGGCACACAACACAACAATATATAATTCAAAACGTTTGACACACACGATGCATGTGTGTGACTGAACATCAGTATCTATTAAAACTTATGCAAACGCAAGGTCAGAGTGATTTAGTTTCATATAAGTTCCATCTGTTCCATGTACATGTTTTTCCCATAATTCGATTGCTCAATCGCGCCATATTTGTTTTGATAAAGCGCCGCGCGCGCCGCACACGAAGGCTCGGAAGGCTATTAAGCCAATGGATTATTAACACACGTAACGCAGCTTCGGAGCTTTTTAACAGGAAAAAGCTTTAATAGGCGTGAGCTGGAGTGAGCCGGGGGTTCTGTAGAAATCAACCTTTTTTTAACTTTTCTTGTTTGTTTGTCAGTATGAGAAGCTAACTAAAAGCTTGTAAAAACTGCCCTTACCGTCCAGTTCTTATGCCGATAAAGGTGAAGTTTCATTGAAGATGGAATCTCGATTATAAATATATCTCTGGCCTACTCGAATAAATACATGTTTTTATGGAGTGAGCAGGCAAAGGCAGGCTCACAACACGAGCCAGGTCCATGGACATATGCAAATAGGCCTCTGGATTTTTGGTCGAATTTGTCATTTCTCAAGTGATCATTTACGAAAAAGGTCACAAGTCTGACCTAACCTAACCGATGTAGATAAATAGCGGTTGTTCTCCTGAAAATAAACCAAAAATAATATAAATAACTTTTTGGGAAATGTTACATCCGGCTAAATATTTCGCCCAGACAGCAGCCATCGATAAGCAATCATTAGATAGCAAAGCAAATCCGCCAACCCTAAGATCTAATGACGGCCACACAAGAACACCTTACGACGTCGTGACGTGACACGTAGCGACACCGTTAACGTTGCGACGTCGTGTCGTGGAAATCTACGTCGCGCATCGTAAACATTCACGTCAAGACGTCCCAATGCCACGATGACGTGAGGATTGTCACATTCAATAGCTAAGTGGCCGCCCTAAGTACCTACACCCTACGGCTTAAGTTCTCGTACTTCCACACTTCCTCACCGAAACAAGATTGGCAACTTTCTGTAACACGACCACGCCCTAAATACGAAACTTTGGATTCCGTCCCTTGATTTTCAAAGTATGACCCAGAATTAGCGATGTAAGATATCAACGGAACCCTAAAAAGGATATTTTACCGCTTAATTCCGTAGCTCCATCCTCTCGCATCGTCTTTAATAAGGCCCTTGATGCGTGTGCAAGTAGGGCTTCCAAGAACGCGCAGGCGCGGGAGAAATCATAAAAACTATCGTAATCCAATCCTATTTCCGTCCGGGAGATTTTCTGTTGCCGTAATGGTTTTGTGAAATGGAGTTAGAAATCTTTAGTATAATTAATCTGAACCTCAAGAACTAGTACTTGCAATTTTGCAGTGGTAGCACAGAAGTGGTGGTCTGTCTGTACAGAAATTATTCCATTATTCCTTATTCCACTGTAATAAGGTCCAAAAGTGTAAACATCTTTCTGTCCTCGGCTGTACAAGAAAGTACAACAGGCCCCCTGCACGCATGCGCGAGATAAAATTTGATAAGTGCTAGGGAAATGAATACATCTATTCCATATTCTAACGTAATACTCAACGCTTAAGGTTTATAATAAAAGTGTTCCGTCTTGATAAAATCGCTATAAATATGTGAAAATCGCAGTCGCTTAGTAATAATAGGTAATAAAAGTCAGGACGAGACATTTTTATTTTAAACCTTAAGCGTTAAGTCTTACGTTAGAATATGGAATAGATATATTCATTTCGTTGTCTATAGTACCCATAGTACGAGTATAAGCCTAGAGCTTAATTTGGGACTAGGTCAATTTGTGTAAGACTATCCCCTAATTATTTATTTATATTTTTTTATTATATTTATCTGTTTTACTTTGTACCTACTGCGGGCTTAACATGCAAGCACGAGATAAAATTTGACAGGTGCTAGCACCTGGTGCAGATAAATATAACAAAAAAATATAATAATAATAATAATCCAGCCTATATACGTCCCACTGCTGGGCACAGGCCTCCACTCACAATGAGAAAAAAAACATAAATATAAAAAAAAAAAAAAATATAAATAAATAATTAGGGGACAGTCTTACACAAATTGACCTAGTCCCAAATTAAGCTCTAGGCTTATACTCGTACCATGGGTACTATAGACAACTATGAACATACTTAACAGAAGACATCCAAAACGCAGGAAAAAATACTCGCTCTCATCATACTACTATCATCATCATATTGAAGTAAAGAAAGAAAGAAAATACGTTTATTGACACAAAAACCTCACGGTTCGTTCGTTCGATTCGTTCTTACTGGGAATCGAACCCAGCGAAGCAGGCTCAGCAGGCGGGGTCACTACTGTAGCTCTTGCATTTCACGAAGGCGAGTGGGCTTTATTAGTGTTGAACGTGTACATGCACATTGCTGTAGTGTGCGTGTGTGACGGAGCAGCCACAGCGAGCGCGCCGTCGCTCAAGTCACTTGTGCATATTTTTTCCGTGTGTGCGCGTACATACACGACGCTGTATACAAATACGTGTTTACCACAAGTAAAGCCCACTCGCCTTCGTGAATTGCAAGAGCTACAACGCCTAGGCTAACCGCGACGTTGATTGATCTAACTTTGGTGATGGTAACATGTTTAATGCTATTTAGTTATTTTACTTATTCTACTTCGTCTAGTTAAAAATACGACAGCAGTTCAATATTTATGAAATTCGACAAGAAGTACCATTTGCGGCTTTGCCTTTTGAGTTGAATCATTCAGATAATTTCCGACATAGGTAATTTTTTTAGGTACCGAATACCTACGTTAGGTATTACAACAACGTGCTAGGCACTTACAACAATAGTGCAAATTTCTTCAAACATTATCTGAAAAATATGATAATTTACTGACCTTTTATTGATACGTGTAAGTAATAGTTTGTTTCTATGAGTTTACGTAGTTATTTAAAAGCAAAATTTCATATGCAAACCATAACGATATTTTTAACACTAGACACGCTAAAAGAATGTTTTATGAATTATGTTATTTTTTTCAGGAGGACTCCTTTTAAATGCCTGTCTACTTAAGACGACTGTTCACTAAATCTGACTACCTATTCGGATCAAACAAAAAAGGCGCCAAAAGATTTTTCTACGTATCCGCCGCAGCCCATAGACACGTGAACTCTTTCAGGCGGCCTAATCACGGCCCGACCGGTCTGAAGAAAGCCTCGCAGGCATCCAACAATAACAGTGGGTAAGGTAAGACGTCAAAGATGATAGAGCGATGGCCATAAGCTACAGCGAATTACTATCCAATCTCCTCGCAGTGAAATAACAGATCATTGTTTGGCCGTCATTACAGCGTTCGGCCACCCAGCTCGTGCTGCGTCTCGCTCGCACACACGGTGGTCCGTAACAAGACCTAACAAGGAGAGGGCAAATCGCCACAACATGATGGCCATTTTTTATGCGATTACCTCGTGTTTATAATAAATTGTCTGGACGTAATCGATGGGACAGAATTAAAATTGCATTAATTTGAACGCGCGCTGCGTACAACGGAACGCAGCCATTTTTTTCAGTTGATTTGTGTGGCTTGTTTGAGTAGCTACAGTGTGGATAGAGAGCTCTCTGTCTCTCATGCTTAGTGAAAAAATACGTTGCGTTTGAGGTTTTTATATAAAAAAAAATCATCAATAATTAATGATTAAGACTGTTAGAAATACTCTGGCATGCTTTGTTGAAAAATACGACTTCTCTACCATTAAAATAGTTCCGAAAATATTCCATTTTGATTTATTTTTAATGTTAACCCGGTAAAACCAATAGGTGTTTTCACTTGTTTACCTCAATCTCTTTAAAGTAATTGTGATAAATGGCCTATTTTTTTTTATTACAGTGTTTTTTAACAAAGTATATTTAATTTGGGTACCTAAAGTAAAACCGACAAAAACTTCGATTCAAATCGGCTCCAGCGAAAGCGCCGATCGATCTTAGTAAAGGTCAACGTTATTATTCCTTTCGTCATTTCAAACTGAAAATTGACACATCGGTAATGGCTGAGACAAAAACGCGCGACTAACGGCGCGAGCGACGCGATCACGCAGTTTTTATGTTCCTTAATAACGTAGTTGGCGTCACGTCGCCGCGATTGATGACGCGAATGGGAGAGTCCAAAGTATTACATGCTAGTCGGGTGGATCGAGTCATAAACTAATATTTTTGTTTAGCTAGACATGTTGTTATCTTAAATAAGTCGACGATGAAGTAACGTTTAAAACAAACTTTCGAGATGTTCATCATCAGTCGCAAGACGTCCACTGCTGGACAAAGGCCTTCCCCAAGATTTTCCACAACGATTGGTCCTCTGCTGCTGTCATCCAGCGATTTCCCGCGACCTTTATCAGATCGTTGGTCCACCTTGTGCAAGCCCTGCTGACATTTCGTATCCCGGTTCGCGGTCGCCGCTTCAGAACCTTTCTGCTCCAACGGCCATCGGTTCTACGAGCAATGTGCCCCGCCCACTGCCACTTAAGGTTTGCTATTCGGTGAGCTATATTTTAATTCTCCTGCGGATCTCCTCCTTCCTGATACGATCTCGCAAGGAGACACCCAGCATAGCTCTTTCCACCGCCCTCTGAGTGACCTTGAGCCTTCTTATGAGGCCCATTGTATCGAGATATTCACATACACTGCAATACGTAAATTAAATAGGAAAAATTCGCGATGAAATTAGGACCCTATTTTCAGAGCTCGTAACTCTTAAATGGCCCTACGGATTTTTACGAGACTTAGCTAAGAACACTATCGATCAAGTCATCTTTAAAAAAAAAATTGGTTCCTCCGTTTGGGGGCTACAATGCTACAGACAGATACACAGCCACACAGATGTGTATCTGTGACTTATATTTACACGTTAAACTATAAAGGTAGAGACACACTTGAGCCCATACCACACATATCATACGTGGCGTTGCGCGTGACAAGTGTGTTTCTATGTCTACATGTGCGCCGCGCCGATCGGCGTAAAATCGGCGTGTAAAAAATCTCCAATATTCCCAGCAGATTGTTTATTCTTTCGTATGGTTGTTTGATTTTTAATAATTAAATATGTACTTTCTAGAAAATATTATATTTTTGTTATCACTTCACTTAAAAAGCTTTTTTTATATTTATACCTAACGCCGCCGATTTCACGCCGATCACGCCGCTGCCTCTCTTTGGACCATCGGCGCACATGTCTAGTTTGTATTCATACAAATTAAATAGTCCAGATATCATAATGCATCACATACGTTGCGTACGTTCCTACTATTAATCGCGTGTAAGTACACATTATATTTACCCCGACGTTTCGACCGTGTTGCAACGGTCGTGTTCACGAGCAGACTGGTGCTTATTTACGTACCGTGCGAGTTTCACGAACTACCCGCACTTGGTCTAGTTTTTGTTTTATCGGAAAAATAATTTAGCGGGTTTTGTGGACCTACACGCGATGAAGTCCCATTTTTGTTAAACAATGTATGTATTGTCGTACAAGTGTTATGTACATGTAAATATGTCGACGAAAAACTTATAACGTGTACCTAATGTGCTGTCTGTGTCGGAATGCGGCCAACCAAAAACAGAAATACTTAAACATTGGTTTAATTACAGGGTTATAAAATTGGTATAGACATGCAAAATATGCGAAACAGAAACGACAGACTACGCGTGAAAGTTTGTATAAAATATTTATCTTAATTTGAAGACACAAATCGCCCCACTCGACCCAAAACCATCAGTAAATTAAATTAGTTTCCATCCCATATTGTGCGCCCTTCGCTCACCCTTGGCAATGAAAATTAACCGCTTCTGATACTTTAAACATTTAATAAGTGTCGAACGAACATCGAACGTAGCATTTCATCGAATTTCACTTCATCGAAAACTATTTTTGCTTTTGTTTTCAGATTTGTAGGTTAGTTATGTTAGCCTTGTGACTACCAAAAAAATTAACCCATGTGGCGAGGAACCGCGTCCCTTTATTTTGCAGACACTCATTTCATCGAATGTGTCGTTTCACCGAATTACATTTCATCCAAAGCTAATTGCTGCTGAAACCTTATTGTTCTCAGGTTTACCTAGGTTAGGTTAGGTTAGACCTGTGACTACCAAAAAAATAACTCCTGCACGTGGAAATGCCTGTCGATGAAATGAAAATTCGGCGAAGTAAAACATTCTATGTAATAAGTGTCGGTGATTCAAGGTCGAGGAATGCTTTTCGATGAAATGAAATTCTGCGAAATTATACGTTCAATGAAAGGTGTTTCGATAAAGTAATATCTGTACGTACCCACTGCAACTTATTAGTAGGTAATGCAGAAACTATACAGACTGATTGGTTATTCAATACATTTATTTTAGTACAGCATAGTAGAGCTTATTTGCAAAAAAAAATTGTTTGTTTTTTAGAAGTTACTAGGAAAATTCGCTCCACAGATTTACCAAATTACTTACTACTTCATTATTTGCAATAATATATCCTCAACTTTTAGCTTATTTTTTTTACCTCAGTCAACATAAACTAAGGAAGATATTTGTACAGCCAATCGCCTTTATTTTTAATCAATATTTTATAATAATAAATTCAAGTCACTACTGATTTCGGAACAGGGCACTACATGTGATGCCTTTTTGCTGCAAATGACCAATCATCCTGTATACCTAATCAAACGAAGAAACTCTACAATATAATCAACAACGCACAGCCCAATTTTTTAAAAGGTTTTGTTAAATTTGTGACGTATAGACCAACTCAGATTTACGAGTTAACAAGCGCGGACGAAGGCGAAGACAAAAACCAAGTTATAACTTATATGATGGTCAACCAATTGATGAAACCATCTAAAATAACCTTAACTTCAAAGTTGTGTTCAAGTGGGTACGTATAATAAAATAATCGATAATATTGAAGATCTCATCAATAAAATTCCGAATAAAATTTTTCGAAAAAACATGGCCGCGACGAACCTCAAAAAGCTTTCGATCAATCTGAACCGTATTACAGATTTACAATAACCATGTTTTTTAATAACTAAAACGAGTAATAAGGCCGACAGCTACGAGCAGTAGCAGTGGATTTCTAATTACAAAACTCAATTAAATTACAGCAAAAACTTTAACAAACACTGTGTTCATACGAACGTATTCGAACACGTTGTTAAGCCGGGCGCGAGGCGGGCCTTGGGCGGGGCCTCCTCGGCCGTGCCCCGCGTATTTAGGGCTCTATGTGAGGTCCCGATTGTAATTTATTAACAGGCCCCACATACAGACTTTCGAAACCATTCCGCTCAGCATTATGAAATATCATAAAGATCTGACGTGACTCCACGTTGCCTCCTAACGAAGTTTCACTAAAACCAAAACCATGCTAATTAACTTATCCAAATGTTCTATTATTGTCGAACTCATTTGTTGCTTTAATAAACACGATTTGGCTTTCACCTATTAGTTTTAGTAGATTAGTTTGAATTATGGTTTAGATGGGTTTTATTGCGATCGTGAACTGAATGGGCGTTTAGTTGAATTTGTATGGCTTGTGAAAGCGTTCAGGTTGTGCTGGGTTATGTCCTAATGTCGCTCACAGCGTAATGAGCAGAAGAAAGCGATGGGTGCCTCACGACAACAATTTGCGATGCGCTTTTGTTTCATGAAGTGTTAAATTAGCTAGAAATCTAGTTCACTTTATATACTACTTTTTAAGATGTTCTATTAAATTGACAATGTAAGTATAAAGTTTTAACGTGGTTAATATCGGCTAAGTTCTATCAGTGCAAAGATTTATTTTGTCGTAATAAACATATATTTTTTCACAACACTGCTCGGAAATATTATTAAAAATGGTCTGGTTCGGAGCCACAAAACATCGAATCACTTGTATGAAAAGGCTCTTTCATACTGCGAACGGGCTGGCAAAAATATTCTTGGCCTGTTTAATATATTGTGCCTATACTAATTGATCTTTTTACGTGAATAATTTTGTTGTATTTCCTCGTAGTAACTAGTGAAACCTCGACGGAAAGGGCAATAGATATACATCTATATAGATATATACCTAATCTACATAAATCGTCCATCAATTGAATATTTTCTCGCCTCTGCAACAATTTACTTACTATTATTATCCGGTATATTTATTTAATTTAAACAAAAAATATTCCAGGTGATTGCGGACTAATAATCGAATTGACTTGATAGAACGTAATAAATATTTAAAAAATAACAATTTACATACAACATACATACCTACAGCTATTTTTCCAGTCGGAGGTTAAATAAAAATCCACATTGCAAACTACTACAAAAAATAGTTGTATCCCGGTCCATGAACACTTAAAATTGGCAAATAAATGCAATTTATCGTGTAGTCTGGGTTAATGTTATATGTGGTAGGGGTGGTCCCCAGTTCAAATCAAATCCAAAAATAGCCACTTTTGCCTTTATTCCGCCGAAAGCTCTTTTGATAATGTTATACCTGGAGGTCACCCCTACCACTTAAAACGATAACCCAGACTACACGATGTACTTAGGGCATTTATTTTTGCCTCATTGTCAGGGTTATTGAGGCTCAATGAGGGCTATCGTTTTAGTGCTCACCAGCTGGCGCCACTGTAGAGTAAGGTCCTGAAGTAAAGCTTTCAAACTTTGTTATTACGGGCGTGAAAACAGTTTACATTTAAATGATATTTAACTCCTTAAATATATACCAAGAAACAATAAACAAACTAACTTCTGAATTAGTTTTTCTTTCAGTCCGCTTAATTTTGCACCTCTTTTTCTTAGCTCTGCTTTCTACAACTTTATTTGTACCTTTTTATGAAATTAATTAAAACATTTGATTTGATGATTTGATTCTTTATTTATTAACGAGATTCACAAGATGCAATAAAAATCAAACGACGACATTTAGTAATGGCGCACTCTAGTGTTGAATAGCTGTACTACAAAGAATATTATTTTATGTAGTTTAACTATTCGGCACTAGAGTGCGCTACAATCTAAGCGGGGAAGCAGAGTCATCTAGTGATACAAATAATAACTACACTTTTCACTACAAGCAACATTATTATGACGTTTCCGCATACCAGACGGACGACCATCAATTTTTTTATCTAGCTAGCTAGAACGACACTTGTTTTGTGTGTATTGTGTGTAGAAACGGTTTATAAACGATCAGATTATGTGGAAAAACTACTGATAACTGGATTTTATTATGAATAACGAATTGATAAAAAAGATAATTGCAATATCTAATGGGACGTGTCCAGAATTCGTGTATCAAAATCCACTACTCGATAGAAACGTTACAAATGCTCTCTCCAAAAGCTTCATAAAGATCCTTAAAATATCCGATCAGAATTCTACCACCAATAATAACTTGAGGTTATCTATATTAGAAAATATACGTAAACTTTGTACAATCGAACCTGACGGACATTCTCAAGTTGATGATTACTTTACTGAGCTGCTGACGGAAATTTATCAGAACAACATTGCATGTTCAAACCGTGGAGAAGATTCAGTTGAGAAAAAACTAGATGCTTTTCTCGTAAGAAAGCTTAAGAACTTGGATATAAACTCATGTTCTCAAACAACACTCAATCCAGAAGTTGTTCAAGCTTTGATAAATATGAACCAAAATGGGGTGCACCTTGATACACTGTCGAGGGATGTCATTCACTGGAACATTGGAAGCACCAGGTATTTCAATGTTTTGAAAGAGTTATGGGACCACAATGCTCACACTCCAAGTGATCTAACTGATGACATTTGCATCAAAATGAAACCTCAGATTGAAATGTTAATACTCAATTTTTGCAATAATATACTTGATACAGGAGACCAGAACATTGACAACTTAATCAAATCAAATAGGGATCTAATGGAATTGATTAAAAAGTGCTCAATATCCTCTCAGTGCTTCCAAATGTGCAGTGGTATACTAAACTTTATATTTATAATGACAAATTTTGATAAAGAAATGCAAAAATTAATTCCTGCATTTATTAACCATGTGAAAGTTAATTGCCACCTAGAAACACCTTGTCCGTTGTACCCGTTGCAACTTAGTTCTTTAGTAATGTTACTTGATTTTGACATACATATGCTTCCTGAACCACTTAAAAGTAGATATATCCAACCAACAGTGAGTCACTTAAAGAAGTTGCACAGGGAGTCTGAAAATGATTTGATATTATTACTGTCACACTACCCACAGTGGTTTGACATTTATTTCAATAGGCAGCCTTGTAAATAAAATCATCTTAACTGTAAGATTTACATTCAAGTTTGATTATTTAAATAGTAATGAGTGGTTGATAATTGTCAAACATTCCACCTTGTACCTGTACATATAACTAAGTACCTATATTAAGGTCAATGAGGCTTTATTTAATAAATAAAACATATGTATGTTTAAAAAACACTTTAATTAAAAAAAGCACTTGGCCACCAACAACCTTTACACAGACCTTAAGTACAGTCGCCATCATATATATTGCAGCAAACAAGGTGCTCACAAATATCTGAACACGATTCTATTGTCAAGGTGTTAGAGTGCATGTTCAGATATTTTTGACCACTCTGATATGTACAGATATATTTGATGGCGAACTGTACCAAATTTCACCAAACAATATTAAATGTTAATCAACTGTGAGTTCACACATTTTGACAGCTGTTAACACTCTAATTGTCTGTTAAGTCGTTGGTGAAATCTGACATTAGTTTAACAAGGAATCTTAAAAATTAACTTAATATCAAGTATGTATGCTTTGACTTGCTTTTTCATTATTGCAGCTGTAGAACATTACTTTTCCCAGTAGACATTTCAGATAATTAATTAACATGCAGCCAGTTCAAAAGACAAACAAAAAGTATCTGATAGGAATTTTAAAAATATCAAGATGATTTAGTAAAATAACATTGTAGGACCATCATTTTTTAAACAGGAATATATCCAAATGCCACTTTATGGAAATGTTAAGAATTAACATAATAAAAGGGATTTCCACTATTTTTGATTCAAATTATACCCACACTGATCAAATATGGATATACTTTGTCTGGATTTAGGCTCGGAGGAACGGCTTTACCATACCATTGCTCGGTAAGCTTGTACATCACCTGCTTATCATTTTTAGCAAACACATGCTTCCAGCTTTGGAGGTGCTTTTCAATTGTCTCCCAAAATGGAAATGTTAGATTGCAAATCCCACAGTGGAAAAGGTTTGGATGTATCTGTAAAAGTAAGTAAATTGAATTAGGATAAATATGTGACATTCTCAATATAAAGGGACCTTATGGAGGAAGGCAGTTACGCCCTTCTTATTCTTGTACTATGGTAACAGTTCTAAAAATGGCGTAACCGCCTGCCTCCATAAGGTCCCTTTATATTGAGAATGTCACATATAATAGTATCATCTATTATGTAACAATACCTAAATCTGTATTATTTTCTTACCTCTCTAACAAAATCACCCGGAATAGTTGTGATAACTCCAGAATCTAGAAATACCTGCTTATGCTTCTTTGTGTAACAATGTTCAGGCTCTTTTCTCTGATCATATGTCACATCACAAGCGTAGCATTTGACTATATTTTTGTCTGCCTTTTCATTAATTATTGCAATAAGCATGAAACATAATGGATCCACACAGTATCTTTTTTGAATCCACACCACTTTTAAATCTTTAGCATAAACAACAGTTCTCAGATAGTTCTTAATTTGTTTGGTTTTATATGAAGGCTTGGCATGTGGCCTTGCACTCTTATCCAAACCTTTCAACTCTAAATGCCCCATATGAATTTGGCCCCGTGCATGTTCCGTAAAAAGCTTCATATGGGCAGATATAAAGACATTACAGAGAGAGCAGTAACCTTTTCCACCTGGAGGTACCAGTTTGATGAAAGTAGTCTTTCCATACTTAGCAAGTTCAGCCCTTTTTTTACCATGGTCATATATACAAAGATAATGATCATCATTAGCAATGGAACTCTTTGCTTTAAGTGACTCTATGAGCTCAGTGATGTCAGCATCAGCTTGCTCAATCCTCTCATTATTTGTAATGTTGTGAGTTCTTTTATGTTCAACCATAAATTTGAAGTTAATGTTTACATAAGCAGTACAAATCTTACACATGGCAACTCTGTTTTCCATATCAATATCAAAGTACTCTTTTTGAGAGTTAATAAGTTTTACAGCAATATCAAGGGCTCTTTCATGGTCACTCAATGCACTTTCTTTTTTGGTACCAACTTTTAGAACTGTTAACTTTTCAACATGGCAGTCATCATTCCAGTGGTCAATCATAGATTGAGATGCAAATATTTTCTTACATGTGAAGCAGTAGGATTGGTCTTGATTTATCTGATGAAACAGAAAACAGAAGTATAACTGTGAAGTTTACTACACTTATTAGAAAAAATATTTACATGGTACACTATTTTCACAAATAATATTGCTTACCTTTCTATAATATTGATCATCTTTCATGCATACTTCGCTTTTTATCAAGTTGATCATGTGGGTAGACATGGAAATGTGTTTAACAAATTCGTCAACCACTATATCGCAAAATATGCATTTGTTATCCACTACTCCATTCCATTCCTTATTGGTTATTTTCATAGTTCCTACAACTATCAAAGAAGAGTCTCTTTTACAAATTGAACCTTTAGCTTCGGCCGTGGGGTTAGCCTTGTTTTTCTTATGTTTTACTTCCTGAATATGGAGGGATATTTCAGCAATTGTAGCCATAACATTATTGCAAAATTCACAATAGTAGTGGTCATCAATCTGTAAAATACACAATCTTTAAAACCCGGTAGGTACTCTGCACAATGTTTTATTTTAAGTATAAAGTACTGGTATGCAACATTGTGTGAAACTGCGACACGTGAAGACATATTCTCCAGTACCTACTAGGTACGAAAATATTTTTTTTATAGTCTTGTGGGGTTAAACCCAGGGTACGAAGCAAACTGCTTCAAAATATTACACAGAGAGTTGTAGCAACTGTATTTTTATGCTCTAGTAAGCAGGTAGCCGGGAATTAACATGGTTAAGTTTATCAATAAATGAGCACTACAAACCTTGTATATCGAGTCTTTTCTATACTTCGGCATACAACTGAGCAGCTTCAGGCTTTTCCTGTGTTTCTCCCATCGTATGTGCTTCTCTAAATCGTCTAACGTATGAAATGACTCCTTACACAGGAGACAGTGGTAATCGATGTCTCCACATAGAATTAAATTCTTGAAATATTTGTTCATGATGAGAATCAAATAGGACAATAATCGAAATTCAAGTTCGGAATGCAAACTGGTTGATAACGTGAACAACTAAATTCATGTTAGGTTAGGTCAGGTAGGTTGAATGAAAAAAAGAATGAAGGGCAGTTTCATTTCATCTTTCATCTGAACTTTTTGGCGGGACCGCGGATAAAAAGTACCTAAATGTTGCCAGAGCATAGTCGTCATAGTCGATAAACTAAATTTATTTTATCGCCTCAGCTGTGGCAAATCCCTCTCGGGGATGCTGTCAAATTACTAACGTCTGTGGGAGTCAAAATGGCGAATTTTGAACGTCTGTGGACCCCCGAGAGGGGTTCGCCACAGACAGAGGTTTTTAGGGGCCCAACCTGCGCTAAAACTGCATTTCCCTAGGTTTAGGGGACAATAGCCTTGATTTTAATAAAAACCTTTTATAAATTAAATTTGCTACTTATATTTACGTACTTTTGTAATATTCGTATTGTAATAATGTTGTACAGCTAGCATTATTAACGGAGTACCTAAATATTAACCGATTTTGGACCATATTTTCGTAATAAGTCACTTTTTAGCATAAGACCTGTGTTTAATTACAACTTTATAATACTATTTCCTAATAAAAAGCATGCCCATGCCTCTTATACAAATATTTTACACAATCCAAGTTTTAAGTGTAGAACAAAAATGGTGCCTACCCTTAGAACTGCCTCAAGTAGGCTTTGTATTAAATGATATTTTGAAAACGACCGCTTGCTAGCTGTTTTACTTTATGTTTAAAACGTTTTAATGAGGTAGAAAGAGATAAAAGTAGTTTATCTGTGTGTTTTTGACTGAAACTTGAGTGCGTAAGCAGGACCCCGAGCGGGATTCACCACAGATGTTAGTAATTTGACAGAGGGATCTGCCACAGTTGAGAGGAATTCGTCATTTCGTCTCCCACAGCTGAGCGGTTATAGAATTTGAAATGCTGTTATACTTGCCGTCATCAAAATGTATATTTTTGTAGCACAATCTGCGCAAAACACTCTACTCATATCATAATTTACATTGCGTTGAGTGGAACGTTTCTCACAGTGTTGCCAGTTCGGACATTTTGGTCAGAAATCGGATCCTTTAGGCCCATTGCGGATCGGACCATGTCAGACTTTTTCCTTCGGATAATTATTATATATTTAATAAAAAAGAAGTCTGAATCTAATTAAGCGCATCGAAGTAATGCTTGGCAAAATAGAGTTTGAAGTGTAACTACAATATTATATTTTTTTCTAACTTGCAGTATTGCAGTCAAGATAATTTTTAATGAATTCATACTTTGTTTTTGTTAGCGAGTGTATAGTGTTAAAATACATGATTAATTCTACTGCGTTTAGGTAAAAATCGGGAAATCTTTATGTGCCATGCATGATTGTAAAATTACTTAGTAACTATGTAAATTTATTAGTGTGTCTGTAATGGCAAAAAGTCTAGACTGTGGTGACAGCTGGAACTACAATATTTTCAAATGGTAACCAGCACCAGAGAGGCTAGCACATCTTGTATTTTTTCGCTTGTCGCTCAGTGCGTTACAGACAAGTTAGAAAGGGAGATCCGAGTGACAAACAAGTCGCGGACCACTTGTGCTAGCGCTCCAGATTAGAGCACACCTTGGATCGTGTTGCCAAATCCATTCCGAACAATGCCCCCATTTTTTGTCTGGACTTTTTTTCCCAGGCTATGAGTATTATTAATAGAGCATTATTCCGGCAGTTTCTTCTGTGTGGCTCTTGTAGGGCAGGGGGTAATGGTAAGGGGGGACCTTGCCTTAAACCTTATATACCTAAACCGTCAAGCGGCTTTAGTTTAGGTTTCCTTGTTTGTTTAGTTAGGCTTGTTGTTTAGGGATTGATGGTCCCCCTTGTCCCCTCCACAGGAGCTACCATTGGCTGATTGACATTATTCAGTGCGGATCTTTTCGAACCTTTTTGCGGCGAAGATCGGATCTTATTGAATTCCGATGCTGGCAACACTGGTTTCTCAATGGACAGGGGTGCCAACTTAGTGGTTTTACCACTAAATTTAGGGGGGGAAAACCAGCTAGGGGTTTTTTTAGGGGCTAAATTCTTTTAGTGTTTCTTTTAGGGATTTTTCTATACCATGTTTGTGTGATATGGAAAAAGTGTTCACGATGTGAGAAGCAACATACTATACTAGAAATGAAGTTATATATAGAGCGAATGGCCTTTTTTGTAACACAAATATAGTCTGTATGTCAGCGCCTGTACCCCAAATAAAGAAATAAAGAATTAATTAAACTTATAATTTCTTTTATTTTTATTTAGTGGGTTTTCCAAAACAATAGTACAGTTTTAGGGGTTTTTAAGTTGAGCTCTAGGGGTAAAAAGAAATTGGAGTTGGCAACCCTGTCAATGGACATCCGACATTTCGACAGTCGACGCTTGTGGACTGTGCTAATATTTTCTTATTTTATAGCTGAGTAATATTCCCTAGAATATCAAGCGTATGATCATTGATAAAAATGTAACCACTAGTTCATAATTTAGTTCAACCGTTTTAAATCAGTGACTGTATTGAGTCGGTGCTGTGGATTTTGGTTTAGCTTGGTATAGGCTGAAGATGAGTAAAAGACGCCGGGCTTCGTCGGTGGCCAGCCGCGGAGCAGACGGCGACGATAGTGATGATGGGGTGGAACACACGCCGGGCCCTCCGCCGTCGGCGCGTAAAAAGAAAAAGCTTGACCCTGTAAGTTCTTTACCCTACGACATTCTTTTTGCCGCGCGGCATTTCGATCGAAAAATAACTTGTTTACGGTATGAAACCCTAGGATTCTTCTTGCGTAGTTGTTAAACAGCAGTGGATTAGTTCACTTTTTATACTACTAATTGAAGTAAGTTCGAGTAAGGTGTTTATGTACTGCTGACAAATTCAATTCAAATCAATATCATAAAAATGTACAAATAAATTTGTATTGAATACATAGATGTTAAATAAAGATCTAAAGATATACTGAGATAAAGAAAAAAACTTGACTATGAATTAACTAACATGCATATTATTACAAAATAATAATAATAATAGTTTTTATAAAGCACCTAGCTACCCCCCCTCGGTTGGACTAAAGTAATGGGGGTCCCGTAGTAGGTTAGGTTATGTCAGATTGTTGAATGTCCTTTGGGGTTGCGGGTCCTTTGTTTAGGTGGACCCCACCCTCGCTTCGCTTTAGTAAAATAAGTTAAAATATCGCCTGCTACTTCTGGATAATGTAGCTTTTAAAAGATGAAAGAATGATTAAAATCAATTCAGTAGTTTTAGAGATTATTGATTACAAACAGTCAAATCTTCCCTTTTTATAATATCAGTGTATTTTAAACTGTTTTGAACTTGTTTGCAGAGTGAAATGTGTCAGCAGCTTTATGACACCATCAGATCCTTCAAAAAGGAAGATGGGACATTGCTCTGTGACTCTTTTATCAGAGCTCCAAAGAGGAGGCAAGAGCCGCAGTACTACGAAGTTGTCTCACAGCCCATTGACCTGTTAAGAGTAAGTTGTAAATCTCAAAGTAATTAAAACTTATGTGTAGTATTTATTTTCTTATGGTGTGTGTTATTTTGACACACCAGCCCTCTGTCCCACAAAAACCTTTACAAAATGTACAATTAGTCAAAATTCTGTTGAAAAACTTGTCAATTCTGTGTGTGTCAAGTGATGAATGTATACTTAAATAAAATCATTAAATCATTATACCCAACTGCTGCATAAAAGAGAATTATAAAATATATTTTATGATATAGTAATTATTTCTAAAAAATAGTCTGCTGTGCCATAGGATAGAGTGTCTCAAGAGTGCACTGTTTCGTATAAAAATAAAACAAAATAAAAACATATATTTTTGTGATTGAGTGGTTTTCTTTTGAATAGTGCTCCATTTTTAATAATCAGAACAATCATACGTGCCAGCTGTAAAATTTCAGAGTTGTTACTTGTACAAGAAAAAAAAATACAAAAAATTTAAATAGTGCACTCTTATTGAGACACCTAGTGCTTAGTTTGGGTTTAGGTCACTTTGTGTGAGGCGACTCCCTGATATTTATTTATTTATTGCTACTTGTAATCCCCAGGTGCAGCAAAAGCTGAAGATGGACAATTATGAGGATCTAGATGAGCTTTCTGCTGACATAGAGCTTCTAGTGAACAATGCTAAAGCTTTCTACAAGCATGACACCCCGGAGTACAAAGATGCAAATGAATTGTGGAAACTTTATACGCATACAAAGCATGCTTTGGAGAATGGTATGACAAATATTGTGCAGTGCCTAGTGTTTGACCATAATTGTCTTCTATTTAGTACTCTTATTACATTTTTGAGGACAATTTATTTTTTATCATCAACATGAAGCTGTTCTTTTGTTGCAAAAGAAACACAAACAAACACATCCGTTTACCAATACTAAAATAGTTGGAAGTTTTGGGGTTTTCATGTGTTGATTCCAGTCCACTTCCATTATAATTATCTGAGCCCAGAAGGGTGCAGCGGCTTAATATTTTTTAGATAATTAGTTAATTATCTGGAATGTTTTGTTCTCATTTTATGTTTCCTGTGTTTTGATGAAACATGTTAAAAGCAGCTATGATGGTATAACTACCTACCTGTAACTACTACCTAGCTGTAACTGTTTCAACCAATCCAAAATTGAGTTTCTAACTAAAGTTAAAGATGAGATGTGTTTTACCATTATTAATCAGTAAAATCTAGTTGAATTTTACGTCATTTGAAGAATCCAACTGAACCGATTTATTCACTTCCTGCAGGTGAAGATGTCAAGCCGCCGCGTGTGTCTCGCACCAGCTCGCTGTCCCGAAGGTCTGATGTGGCCGAAGACTTGTCCGAAACATCCACCAACAATGAGGAGGATAATGTTTTTGAAGAACTTTTTAGTGCAGTAAGCCTCTCAGTAAACATTAAAATTTTACATGGGTGCCGTGGAGGCTCCACTATAAATTGTTGAAGTTGGTAATGGTGAACAAAAGAAATGTATTTGCCAAATCTAATAATCAGTTTAATTTCAGGTAATGACAGCAAATTCAGACGGGCGTCCTCTTTACACAGCTTTCCAGTTCCTTCCGTCCAAGCGTCGCTACCCTGAGTACTACAACATCATCGACTCCCCGATAGACCTAAAGATCATCGCGCAGAAGATCCAAGGAGGGGAGTACACCAGTCTCACCGAGTTGGAGAGAGATTTGCTCCTAATGGTCAGAAATGCTTGCCATTTTAACGAACCTGGCAGCAGTATTTATAAAGATGCCAAGGCTTTGAAGAAGGTAAGGAAACAATTTTAGTCTATAGACTTGAGATCAGATTAAGTTTTAGGTTTAGTAAAAATGAGGAATGGTTCTTTTCCACCGGCGAGGCGAGACGAGGCGGGAACATCGCGACGTTTTGGTTTTCGTTGCAGTTGCAGTGTTAATAAACGCTTTATGTTATAGTAATACCAGGCTATTTCCATCGCAGCCGAGAGAGAAATTGTCCAACCCCGCCTCGCCTCGCCAGTGCAAAAGCACCTTAATCCGGTTTTATTAAAACCAGCTGACCCGACAGACGTTATCCTATCCGTTTTTTTTTCAGGAGAACTTCTTTTTTTTTTTTTATCATGTCATCTACCCCTATAATTTGAATCCCAGGTGATCCAAGTAAAGAAGCAGGAGCTAGAGATGCACAGCCGCAGCGGGCCCGCGAAGACCTCCGAGCGCATCCGCAGCAAGCGCAGCTCGCGCGTCGGGCCCGCCGTGTCCAGCGCCGCGCTCGCCATCATGGACCCGCCGGGCTCCGACAGCGACGTCGTCAAGGTACACGGAGTTATAACCTCAAATAAAAAAAAAAATAAAAAAAACACTTTTTGGAACATAAAACAGCCCCTGAGCTCCCGCCGTGTCCGTTATGGCCACTATGGGATACTTGAGCTTAAATTTAAAAATAATTTATATAGTCGTATCACTGATACACCTTAATGTTTACACAAAAATAGTAAAGTATGTTGTGCAGGGGATTAAAATGCTGTAAAAACAAAAACGATGTGACTATTGTTTTATTATTTACAATTTTTATTTATTTACAGCATTCTGAAGATAGCGAGAGTGACGATGAAAAAGGCGACAATGGGGACTCCCTGCAGTGGAAACTTTACGAGACTGTCAAGAATCAGCTGGGTGCGAATGGTGAGCTTCATGTATAATGTAACATTTTCCATGACATCAGAAAAAAAAAACATATTTGGGTTTAATATTTGTTTATATTAAAGTAAGACAGCAAAGATTGACTCTTCAACCAAATTTTTTTTTTATATCAGGGACAATCTCACACAAATTGACCTAGTCCCAAAGTAATCTCTAGGCTTGTAAGCTAACTAAATCGTTCCATGAAAACACCTGTACCATAGTATACTATATTTATAAATATAGCTAAAGCAGTAAAGAAATTACGAACAAACGTTCGACACGTCGCACTCACACAGACGTACGTCTCAACGAGACCCCTGAGCGGAGATGGCAGTGCTGTCAGTGGTGCCTTGTGGAGACGAATGGTTGAGACGTACGTCTGTGTGAGTGTGACGTTTCGAACTTTTGTTCGTAGTTTTTTACTGCTATAGCTATACAGGGTGTCCAGGGATAAAGCGTACAAACGAATAAGGGTGAAACTGGACATGATTTTATCACGGACAAAAATAAAAAATAATTGCATAGGGTTACAATTAGAGATGGGCCAAATATTCGGTAAATATTCGGTATTCGGCATATTCGGCAAGTTTTTCTATGTTCGTATTCGGCCGAATAGTTTGGTTACATTGCCGGATATTTGCCGAATAAACAAAGTAAATAACGAGCGTAGGTTGTTTCGCAATTCGTCGGGTTGATATCCTATTTCAGCATTCTAAGCAACTACCAAAAATAGATAAATATACGTCTAAATATAAATACAATTATTTTTAAAGAAACCGTAGCTTAAGTAAGAAAAACCAGAGTTGTTTTAATTAAGTAAGTTGTATTAATCAGTAATCACCTTTCTCAGTTATCCACTAAAGGTCGACAAGTCAAATGGCGCGAGCGCGAAGGTCCGAAACGCGCGGACGTGTCAAAACCTGTTTCTAGCGATTCGGCGCAACCGAATATTTGGTTCGGTAAGAGCTGAACCGAATGTTCGGCCGAATATTCGTATTCGGTCCATCTCTAGTTACAATACAATTATTTTTTTTCATCTAGTTTCACCCTTATTCATTTATGCACTGTATCCCTGAAGAACCTGTATTTATACTGTGCCTGTACCTCCAGGCACCCCGATGTCGGACGCGTTCACCAAGCTGCCGTCACGGCGCGCCCACCCGGGCTACTACAAGGAGATCAAGAACCCCGTGTCGCTGAACCAGGTGCGCAACAAGGTCCGCCGCGGCGCGTACGGCACGCTCTCCGAGGTCGCTGGCGACATGAACATCATGTTCGAGAACGCCAAGCAGTACAACCTGCCCACCTCCCGGCTCTACAAAGACGCCGTCAAACTGCAAAGGTGGGTGCAGCCAGTCGGGCTCCCAGAACGATTTGCGACTATAATAATAATAAATATCAGGGACAATCTCACACAAATAGAACTAATCCCAAACTAAGCTCTAGGCTTGTTTTGGGTACCAGGCAACGTAATACATAATTTTATAGAGAAATACATAAAATTTAAACTAGCTTGAGTCATCTGATCATCTCCCCTGATGAAGGACTTGATGAGTCCGAAACATGTCGGACCGTTGCCTAACTAAAACGCGAGTAAACCGTTGAGTGTTCAATTTTTGTTTCTGAGAAATACATACTTAAATACTACTCTGTCAAGAAAGTACCGGGAAAAGATCAATAATACACAAACTGTTTGTTAATCATCCAAATTTATTTTATCACCTTCAAAGTATGCTCCTTCAGAAACGATACACTTACGCCAACGAATAATCCAATCATCAAAACATTTTTTAAACGCTGTTTCCGGAATTGAATTCAGTTCTCGGCGCGAATTCTCCTTTATGTCTTCTACCGATTGAAAACGGGTGCCACGAAGTAGTAATTTGAGTTTAGGAAAAAGAAAGAAGTCGGCAGGAGCCATATCTGGTGAATATGGTGGTTGCTCGATGGTATTTGTTGAGTGTTTGGTCAAAAATTCTTTCACAATGATGGCCTTGTGCGAAGGCGCATTATCGTGGTGCAAAATCCAAGAATTTTCATTCCACAAATCTGGCCTTTTTCGTCGAATTTGCTCTCTTAAATGCCGCATAACGCTCAAATAATATTCTTTATTTACCGTTTGACCTTCCGTTCTTCCTTTTCAGTCACTATTTCCTTCACTTTTGCGATGTTAACTTCAGTTGCAGACGTTGATGGCCTACCAGAGCGAGGCAAATCTTCCATCACATCTCGACCGCTTTTGAACGCTTTGTACCACTCATAAACACGTGTTTTTGATAAAGTCGAATCACCGTAAGCCTTCTGTAACATTTTCAGTGACTCCGAACACGAAATTCCATTGGCGATGCAAAATTTAAGACAAACTCTTTGTTCAATGTTTTTGTCCATTATGAAATTCGCAATACACACTAGATATGATATAACTAAAAACAGCACTGTATTTAATATAAATAACAGATGCAACTCAAACTCCGCGCCAAAATAGAAAACAGTTGTGCCAATCTAACAACAACAAAAAAAACAAAAATTTGAATTTGGAACCATAAACAAATCATCCATTCCCGATACTTTGTTGACTGAATGTATATAGAAAACGTCCACGACTCAGGAACAAATACTCGCGCTCATCATACAAATATTTTCCCATACCGGGATTCGAACCCGAGACCGCTAGCTTCGTAGGCAGGGTCACTACCAACCAGGTAGCCGTCACTACCGTCCATGTTTACGTCAATGTTACGTGATTGGAGGTTTCAAATGATGGGCAATTGAAGCTACGATTGAAGGTGCATCGATTGCTTACGCCTCAGTCGATTGTTAAACTTCATTGAGGAAAGTTAAAAACAATTGTCATCTATCATTCGTTTCGATTGCAAGTAAACGATCAATTTTCGCATCAATAATACGTTATCGACGTAAATATTGACAATCGTCTTCGATGCTGGCGACAAAGCCGACAGCTCGTGACGTAGCATCCTGCAAAGGTTGCCACAATTTTTTTAATAATAATGATTTAATATACAGGATACAAAAACTATGTCATGAGAGTTATTTTATAAAAGTTAAACTGTGGTTAGGTTTTAAAAATGATATGATAATGATAAAAAGTATGTAAATTGTTATAAGTTTTTTTATAGGTTTTCAACTGTGAATAAAAAAAAAATTTAATAAAATTACGATAAATAAATATCAGGGGATAACCTCACGCAAATTGACCTAGTCCCAAACTAAGCTCTAGGCTTGTACTATGGGCACTAGGCGACGAGACTTTATTACTTATTACTTACAATACAATGTTTCCGTCTTGTTTGTTTTAGACTCATGCAGCAGCGCGTCCAAGAGTTACTAGACATAGTTCAGAGCTCGTCGAGCGATGATGAGAGTCTGTCCTCGGTCAAGAACCAGACTCAAGTCAACACGCCGAGGCCGAGAGGTAAGCCTATATATTCCTTATAATGTTAATAGACAGTTCTAAGCTTATCATCGGTATACCAGAGTTTCAAAATAGCAGATTACACTGTACTTACCAGATTCTTGGAACAACACATTTGAAATGTTATTTTGACTTTTTGAGACTGCAAATACTGCCCTGCAAAAAAAAGGCAAAAAAAAAGGCAGTATTTTACACAAAACTACTGTAGCAATTGTAGCCTTATTATCCAGTAATGAGGTTGCAATTGCTACAGTAGTTTTGTGTAAAATAACTGCCTTTTACCTTAGTAGGGCAGAATATGTGGTGGCATGCGTGTTTGTTTGCCTTCTATGCCATTAAAACACTACCTAAACATGATTGTTATATTTAGGGAATTATTCACGACTCAATTCAATTTTTTTGTTAAAATGGCGTTATTCACGACTCGTCATATTCCTAATTCGTCATGAACATAAGAACCAATGGTGAGGTATGGGGATGATGACGTTTTTGAAATATGACCAGTTAGGAAGATGACGAGTCAGGAATAAATTTATTTATAGACTTTATTTTATTTATTTATTTATTTAAATAATTACACAGTATTACAGTTATACACCAAGGCACTGTGAAATTCATACGAAATAACAAAAACACACTCATTTACACGTAGCACAGCACTACAGATAACAACATTTGCGTTTATGATCAATGAGCTGAAGAAGGACGGTCATCCATCGCCTCACAGAACCTCATACATTCACCACATACAACCTTCCAGTTACTTGCAAAAATGTCGCAGTCAGGTGCTGAGGCGAGAAGCGCATTCAGATATTGCAGAACGCGTACAAGTGGTGAGTTCCTGTACGACACAGTGCGTGCTTTTGGAACTGCCAATAGATCGCGGCTGCGCGGTCGAAAGTTAAATTTGGATTGAGACAGTGAGGGCACGAATACTTCAATATATGGTTGTTTATTAATTCTAGTATATTGGGAAAGTGCTACTAATTTCAGCTCATTCCAATAACGAAAACTATTTCGAAATGCTTGAACTTAACATGATGACATACACATATGTTAAATATTTATAAGCTTGTATTCTCGACATTCAAGCGGCGCTGGACCGGTCCTTGTGGCAAACCTTGGGGGAGGCCTATGTCCAGCAGTGGACGACTTTCGGCTGAAATGATGACGATGATTCTCGTCATTTTAAAAGAAACCAACTACAGGGTGTCTCTTGGAGACTAGAGACAGACCTGCCTAATACGGACCGAACCAGACACTTTTATATAACGGAATGGAAATGCGTTACATATCATTCCCACACCAGCTTAACATGACCTCAGGTAAAAATCGCATGGTTATCAAGATTTGCCTGCTTAAAGTTCTTTTCCAGTACAGACTTTAAACTGGCATATCTCGAAAACCATGTGACTTTTACTGAGGTCATGTTGGGCTGTTTCGGTGCGTCTTAGGCTGGTCTACCTGGTATCACTGACGTGCGAGTTATGGGATAGCCGATATAACAAATGTGTGTGCCTCATCATTAGTGATCGGCCACCGGTAGCATTTTATGTCACTTTGATGACGAAAGTATTACATGGATATGACTATTTAATTTCGTGCACAATTTGTATACCTATTAAACTTGTATGGTTTTTTTATCGAGTCTTATTATTAATGGTCGGCGACAGGTAGCAACTTTCCGACTAAAGAATATTATAGATATGATTCTAATCAAATTTTGAGTACGATTTTTGAATTATAAATGTATGCATTTTTAACTTTTAAGGCAAAATGTAAAATATTTACCTGGTTTCTTATTAAATGGGAAAAAAAATGTTGTTCTATAAGAAATGTACCATTTTAGTTTTAATTTTATCTTGTTTACTTATACTTTAATTTAACCATACCTAACATATCCATACTAGCCATTACGTTTGACGTGAAAGTGACATGAATTGGTCCCGTCAGCCGATCTATACTCATCATAACGGTCCCCTCAGGGCGGCCGCGCGTCAACCCGCTGCCGGGCGCGGGCGCGGGCGGGGGCGCGGGCGCGGGCGCGGGCGCGGCGGCGCGGGCCAGCGCGCCGCTCCGCAAGAAGCTGCACTTCATCGCCAAGCAGCTGGTCGAGTTCACCTGCTCCGACGGCCGCCAGCCCATGCTGCTCTTCATGGAGAAACCCAGCAAGAAGCTTTATCCGGAGTATTACAGCGTCATCGATAGGCCTATCGATATGATTACTATTGAGGCTAATATTAAGGTAATGTAGGATAGTGTATTGTGATGTGTCCATACTATAGATATCATTTAATTACTTATAAATTTAATGTCTACTTGTACCTGTCGAATTACATAATAACAGAAGATATGTCTAAAGACTGGATATTATAGTGCTAATGAACTGGGAATCCGTCTTATACAATTATTTTAGCGCCTATGGCGGATTTAAATTGACTCATAATAACGATTACCACTGTTATTTGTACAATAGTTATAAACTCATCAACATGTATTTAATTCAGTCTAGCATTTGTTTCCATTGGTCATGTGACACTCAAGCGTCACTGTTTTCCAGGCAGTCTGTATAAATATACTGGGTCAATGTAAATCCGCCTTTATTTGCTATATTAGTTTCAGCTTCGGGTTAAAAAACCTTTCGACTTGTTTTGTCAATAGTTATGTAAAAATAACTGTCAGCCACTCTAGCTTTTTGTTAATTACGATAGAAAAAGGAAGCTGGAATTATGGAGCTAAATGAATTTTGCAGAATGACCGCTACAACAGCATAGAAGAAATGATATCCGACTTCCGTCTGATGTTCTCGAATTGTCGGCAATTCAACGAGGAAGGTTCAATGATATACGAGGACGCGAGTCTGCTGGAACGCGTCATGAACGAGAAGTTAAAGGAGATTAACTGTAGTTATGAGAAGAAGACGCCCATTAAGGTCGTGAAGCCGGTGAAAACGAGACAGCTGTCGCCGATCGAACAGAAACTCAGGACGCTGTATGATGCTATTAGGGATTATAGACTTCCTAAAGGTAAGTCTAGTTAGTGTATTGTACATTACGTCGTTACAATAGCTCGCGCCTCAATAATGTGAATACCTACTCGTCAATGGATTGCTGCTAGCGTGCGTGCTAACCAATAAAAATGCGCCATTAGTCGCAAAGCAAGTAAATACGTCATAAGCTCTTTATCAAAAGGTAATCGCGATCATATTGATATTATGTCGAATATAAATAAGGCAAGTAAATTATCTAGTAACAAACAAATAAATAAATTAGCTTTCGTAGGACGAATGAAGACAACTTGCATTATTTAAGTTTTTGATCGTCATGTGTGGATCTGAGTGTTGGCCAACTAAGGAGAAGGATGAAAGGAGATGCGGATGGTACGATGGATGTGTGGTGTGACTAGAATGGATAAGATTAGGAATGAATATGTCGGAGGAAGCTAAGTAGCACCGATTACAGAAAAGTTGAGTTGATGGACATGAGGAGGGACGAAGAACACAACAAAAGGAGTAATGAGCATGAATGTAGATGGATATAAGGGTAGAAGAAGACCGAAAAAGGTGTGGATAGATTGTGTGAAGAGTGATATGTGTATAAAAGGTGTGAGTACTGAGTTAACAGCTGAATAGCATGTTGTGCCGACCCTACCTGGTGTAGGACGAGGGCAGGAGGATGGTGGTTTAACCTTTTGATCGCTACACCCGACAGCAGTGTTAGTTGAGGACGGCTATCACAAATTGTCGGCAGTTTGTTTCTCACTCGGACATTATTCTAAGGTAGTTAAAAGGTATTTAACACTTTTTTTTACCTTTTTTTTATAGCAAATCGTCAGCTAGCTCTAATCTTCATGAAACTCCCATACAAGGCGGAATACCCGGACTATTACGAGCTAATCAAAAACCCCATAGACATGGAGAAGATCGCCCATAAACTAAAGAACAACGTCTACAACTCCGTCAACGAGCTGGCGTCGGACTTCATGCTCATGCTGGACAACGCGTGCAAGTACAACGAACCGGACTCGCAGATCTATAAGGATGCTCTGATATTGCAACGGGTGTGTTTGCAGACTAAACAGATGTTGAGGTTAGTTGTTATACACCTTCGGTAAACTAACTGATCTAGTACAGTAGAAGTCGGAAGTAACTGTATATTTTAGTATATTGTCCTAAATTCAAACCACTCGCACTATAATACGCACAAGGTACTAAAATGGATTGCTACTTCTGGGTTCGACTGTACCGACAGAACAGTCACTATTGCAAAGACAACGGGCAGCAAAATTGGTCTTCTTGCTTTAGCATTTTAGCTCAGAAGTTACAGTTCAAATTGTTCAAAATTCTAAATATTTAGTAAATTGGTCGTTAGCCGTATACGGGCTCTTTTACACGACATTAAGGTAATATGGAGACCATCATTGTAGTGAAGAAGTGCCGCAAGCTCTAAGAAACAGTAGGACGGCGTCAACTATGTATAGGCATTTTCTGGGTAAGCGTGTACCATCTTCGACCTCGTCGTCACTTAACATCAGGTGAGACTGAGGTCAAACGCAAACCCATTTCTGATAAAAAAAAAACTTCTGCAAGTTTTGTTGCTAGTCTAATCGGCGCTTTAGAGGCTTCGTCAAATATAAGATCGAATTGTAGCCATAAACAAATCTTAGTACATTTGTGTGTCGTAAAGTATGAAGTTCTATTAGTCTGTTTGTGCAGGGAGGACGACGACGCGGTGCCGGACGTACCAGCTGCTGTCCAGGAGCTGCTGCTCAACCTGTTCACCTCCGTCTACAACCACCAGGACGAGGAGGGCAGGTAACCACCACTATTGTCCGAAATTATCAGTAACTATATGCTATGGCAAGTCAAAAAGCGCAATAGTTCTGTGAATAGACGCGCGCGTATTTGTTCTTGAGTCATGGATGTTTTCTATGTATTTAAGTATATATTTCTCTATATAAGTTTGTTTATCGTTGCGTAGTACCCATAGTACAAGTCTAGAGCTTAGTTTGGGACTAGATCAATTTGTGTGAGATTGTCCCTGATATTTATTTATTATTATTTATTAAGGCGAACCTTAAGTGGCATTGGGTGGGGCACATTGCTCATAAAACTGATGGCCGTTGGGGCGGAAAGGTTCTAGAGTGGCGGCCGCTGACCGGAAAGCGAAGTGTTAGCAGGCCTTCCACAAGCTGGACCGACGATCTGGTGAAGATCGCGCGGATGCGAGTAGCACATAACCGGCCGTCGTGGATATCTTTGGGGAAGGCCTCTGTCCAGACGTCTTTCGGCAGATATGATGATGATGATGATGAAGGTTAAGGGTAATAGCCCCTGTGTCGTGTCGCAGGTGCTACTCGGACAGCATGGCGGAGCTGCCCGAGCGCGACGGCGGCGCGCGCGCCCGCGGCATCTCGCTGGACCTGGTCAAGCGCCGCCTCGACCGCGGCCTGTACCGCCGCCTCGACCACTTCCAGCACGACATGTTCGCCGTCTTCGAGAGGTCGGTCCACTAGCGTATCTACTAACACGCCATAGAACGCGAGCGCTTACTTTACAAACTGCATGCATAAACATTGCGTGAGTTCGACCTCATGACGAATCATAATGGAGTTTCATAGAGTGCTTTTCCGCGAAATAATCATGGAAAAACACTACAGCGTCAAGGTGATAAATATGTGTACATTTTAGTACTTTGTCTATTTAATGGCAAGTTTAAACTGCCGTATATGAATGTCACATATTATTATTGATGACCTTGACTACCTCGGCAATGAATACTAGTATATATAGGTATAGCTCTTGCTATTCACGAGGGCGAGTGGGCTTTACTTGTGGTAAACACGTATTTGTATACAGCGTCGTGTACACGCACACACGGAAACAATATGCACAAGTGACTTGAGCGACGGCGCGCTCGCTGTGGATGCTCCGTCGAACACGGACACCGCAATGTGCATGTACACGTTCAACACTAATAAAGCCCACTCGCCTTCGTGAATTGCAAGAGCTATGTAACTATGTAAGTAGTGACATCTTGACAATAATCGACTAATTCAATCTTATAATAATATTCTATTAGTCAATTACTATATACTTTTATAATGATTTATAGGTAATTTATTTTGATGACCGCAGTGTGTTGTATGTTTTATATTTTAGTGAGGTATTTTACAGTTATTTATAGACAATACTATCTCAGTATGTTTGCGTATTTTTTTGCCGTGTAATTCCATACTGTATGACTATTGAGAAATAAATGATTATGATTATGAAACCCAGACAAAATCCACAAAAAGTCAACTACATTTTCTCCGACAGAGCTCGTCGCCTCTCCCGCACCGACAGCCAGATCTTCGAGGACTCCGTGGAGCTGCAGTCGTACTTCATATCGCTGCGCGACCAGCTGTGCGCCGGCGTGCTGACGTCGCCCGCGCTGGCCTTCACGCGCGAGACCGTCGCCACCAGCGTCGAGCTGGTCAAGCAGTGCAAGATCCTGCAGGAGAACGACGAGGAGGACGACACCAGGTCTCTGCCTTACTGATACTACTCTACTCTAGCCTCCTAACGCCCTTTGTACGATAGAATGTACATAATATGGCTATAGCGGATACATAGAAGAAACAAATTGGCTTTTTAATATTTATTTATTACAGTTCGGATCAGGTAGGACACGCGACGTGTGGTCAGGTTGGTGGTTAGATGGAGAAGAGGCCGCTGGTGGCGGCTTCCGGCAGCTCCTGGCGATACCAGGGCTTCACGTGATTGGTTAAGCGTCGCGACTCATGTGATTGGTTCCCGCGGCACGCATGCGCGGCTCTTGATATGTGTAATTCGGCGAGCTGCTTCGTGGAAGCGCCGTTAGATGGAGCGAACATCGGCCATTGGAATAAATATCCTTTGCAGAGGAGATAGAGTGGAATTTCTTTTGTTTTATGACTGACAATTACATTTAAAAATAGACTATTCTATTCAGAATAGGTTCATATTCCATCGACAAATTTCGTCGTATGGTGGGCTTTAGGAGACTTGGTAGCGACTTTGGCCTTTGGCATTGCTGACGTCTATGTGACCACCTTCCATTCGATGGCCCGTCTACTTTATTGCACTTATTGTTATAAAAAAAGATGTGTGTATTAGACGTCGTTAGCCAAACTATGACGTCGATAATGTTTCTGTTTATTTCAATTCCGTTTAAAAAAGGAGCTGCTCTATTTTAGAGCTTCTGCACACAGGAAGCGTTCTGGTCATCCGATGCGATCCTCAGTACAAAATGAGATCACATGCGTTACAATTTGTACTGAGGATTGGATTGGATGGCCGGAACGTGCAGTGTGTGCAGAAGCTGTTATAGCAAAATGAGAAAGCGGTGCAAACCCGAAGGAATTTTTATGTGACGTTCTCAATATAAAGGGACCTTATGGGGAAAGGCAGTTACGCTCTTCTTGTTCTTGTAACTATACGAATACTATGGTACCACTTCTAAAAACGGCGTAACCGCCTGCCTCCATAAGGTAAGGGACCTTAATAAAAAAAATTATTTCTAACACTAGATATATTGCGACAGTCTTTTGTTTTCCCGCGAAAAATCCGGGCACTGTTTATGACACTTTTAATTTTGACATAAACTGCAAATTTATTTAGTATTTTTTTTATATAATACATAAACGTAAACCTTAGTACCATACTAACACTCTATGGATCTTTTTACAGTCCGAAATAAAGAGTTTGATTGATTGATTAGTGTTGTTTATTGTAAATGAATATAAAATGTTTGACTTTTTTTAGGTCAAGCACAGACGATTCAATGCCAGCTGGCGGCGCGCCACCTCTGTCCAAGTACGACAAGGGGGACTTCCTATACGTGCAGCCGGACAAGGGCCACAAGGAGCCCGGCATAGTGCAGGTGGTGCGCGTGTGGACCAACAACGAGGGCGTGCCCATGATGTATGCTAACGTGTTTTTCCGGTGAGTACTTTTTTTTTTTTCTTTTTTTTTCTTCTGGACCCGTACGAATGCATCGCCATTTGTCAAGTTTTACCGTGAGTACTTAATATTCTTCAGCAACTTTTTGTAGCTTTGTTGTTAGTCTGTGTGTTTGGGCTAGTGGTGGGCGGCTTGTAAGTCTCAAAAGAATATTTCATGAAAATTAAAGTGAAAATTTTATGCAATATTCTGAAAGTTACCAAAAGTTAAATCTTGAGATTCATGAGCATTATCGCATTGAGGTGGCAACATAAAAAACTTTCAGACTGACCTACAATATTATAATGTTTTTTTTTCTGAAATATAGAAAGCAAAACGATGGCGGAATTGTAAAAGCAAAAAAGAAAGGTTTCATGAAATACAAAATCTTCAAAAACCACAAAGAGTGATGTGGGGTTTGAACTCGCTTCTTGTGCATCACATCTACCTTCGGTACACTTAGCTATACGAGTCTTAGGGCCGTATTAATAAACTCATCTCAACTGTGATCCCCGTCTCAAGATACGTCAAAGTAAACGTCAAACCATAGAAAACTGTCATTTTTGACGCATCTTATGACGGGGATCAGAGTTGAGATGAGTTTATTAATACGGCCCTTAGGGCCGTTAAACTGATCTTGGCTGAGATGCCCGTCACAAGATGCGTCAAAAATGACAGTTTTCTATGGAATGACGTTTATTTTGACGTATCTTGAGACGGGGATCAGAGTTGAGATGAGTTTATTAAGTACGGCCCTTAGTAGTCGGTAAATTATACACACACACACACACATACACACAAATTTGGCCCTTTCTTACACTTCAAAATTGACAAGGAGAGGGATAATTTTAACCGGCAGTTAAGTTTACTTGTCGATTATGAAATAGGCCCTTAATCTTCCAAGTAGACATCAATGCTAAGTGATATGTCAATGTTTCAGGCCACTAGAGACTTTCCACGTGCGGACTCGCAAGTTCCTTCAGCAAGAAGTTTTCAAGACGGAAACGCATCGCAATGTCCCACTTGACCAGATCGTGGGCCACTGCTATGTCATGAACGTCAAGGAGTACTTCAAATTCCGCCCTGAAGGTAACTATGATGGCCCCTCTTCAGGATCGGCCATTATGGGCGAGCATGAGGGACGAAGTTATGCATTAGAGCGAGCAAAATTGTCTTGTTTCTCACTCTAACGCATAACTTCGTCCCTCATGCTCGCCCGTCATGGCCGATCCTGAAGAGGGGCCCATGATAATGACTCATCAATCAATTACCTTACCGACCGTTGCTACTGAACGTAAGCACTACTTCTCAATTACTTCGAATGGACTTGGTTCATGATCAATCAATCAACCATCACTTGTTTGTATAAAAATTATAACTATTCTCGGTATACAGATACTCGTTTCAAAGAACGTAATACTTCGACGAATATTCACTTCACCGATATGCATTTCCAGTTATATTTTTTGGTAGTCACAATTCTAACCTAACCTAACGTAACCAATGCGTTAACTTGAAAACAATAAATGATCAGCAGAAATTAGCTTCCGATGAAATGAAATTCGGCTTGCCGGTGAAACGAGGGGCACCCCGTATCCTCGCGCACCCTGCCCGCGCCGTCAATGGTGAACATCAAAATGTCGAGTCGTATGTGTGCCGAATGTAATGAAGAAGTGTTAGAACTATGTTAAAAAGTATGGGGTTTATATTGCAGTGCACTAGCTTTCGTTGATCGTGTATCCCACGGGAACTATTACATTTTTCGGGATAAAAACTACCCTATGTCGTTCCCCTGGACTCAAACTATCTCCATACCGAATTTCATCAAAATCGGTTCAGCGGTTTAAGCGTGAAGAGGTAACAGACAGAGTTACTTTCGCATTTATAATATTGAGAGGGATTACTCGATTAAGAAAAAAAAATGGAATGGAATCGCGAGAAAGAGGGGAGGCCTTTGCTCTGCAGGGAGACTCTAACAGGATAAAAAAATATTACCTAACAAACCTCAGCCAATATCCACTCGCTATCCACCAGTGGGTGACCCTTTGGAAAATGTTGTACTAGACAAGTTTTAATAGCGTTTTTATAATGATTCCATTGAATGTACAGGGTACGCCGACAAGGATGTGTACGTGTGCGAGAGCCGATACAACTCTAAGCACCGCTGGTTCAAGAAGATCAAGGTCTGGGAGCGCTCCGATAAGGAGTCCACTTTGGTACCCAGAGATGTAAGTTTCAAATGTGTTTGTAAATCTATCTTAGTGATTAATGTTTGTTACGAGGTTTAGTTGTTTGGATATTTGTCCATGATAGTTTATACATAAAACGTAGTCAATGTCCTGGATGAAAACAGTATTCGTGTATTTGTCTGTTTAATTGTTTGCTATCACGTAAAAAAAAACATTGCGATTTTTACAATTCGGTAGATCAAAGTCCAAATTTAAATCTACCACAAGTCGCACGTCACAGTGACACCGGAGGTAGACCAGCCTAAGGGTCCGTTCACACAGACCGGCTCGGAGAGGAGAGCAGATTTTTATCACGTTGGAAACAGAGTTTTGAGTTATTGTAATAAGGTTTATTTTTGCATGTGCACTTCTTTTGTCATTAAGAATGCTTAAACGCGCTTCGTGTGAAATAATATAGAGGAGCCGACCGACTCCGCTCCGGCCAATTCTAAGCGTATACGAGCCGGTCTGTGTGAAAAAAAGCGCGGGCCGATGCTCTCCGAGCCGGTCTGTGTGAACGGACCCTAAGACGCACCGAACCAGCGTGACATCAGTAAAAGTCGCACAGTTTTAAGATATGCTGGTTACAAGTTAAAGTTTTTTGCCAGTTTAAACTTGGAACTGGAAATATTTTGAAAACCATGCGACCTACTGAGGTCATGTTAGGCTGGTTCGGTGTGCGGATGATGCGTAACGCATTTCCACCCGTCAACAAAAAAAGAACAGTGGTAGTGACAGTAGCACACGGACAGGTGCCCCTGGAGCCCAGCCGCACGGTGTCCGTGTTCCGCGAGCGCGTGGAGAAGCACAAGGACGAGCTGGCCGAGCTGGAGGTGCTGGAGAACGTGCAGGAGAAGGAGCGCCCGGTGAGTGCTCTGTTGGCTCAATCCGGGATGTTCCCCGTTCTCAATATAAAGGGACCTTATGGAGGAAGGCAGTTACGCTCTTCTTGTTCTTGTAACTATACGAATACTATGGTAACAGTTCTAAAAACGGCGTAACCGCCTGCCTCCATAAGGTCCCTTTATACTGAGAACGTCACATATAAGGGTCGTACACAGTCACAGAAACAAAAGTTGTCTCTCCTGTTCCAGAAAGTTAAGGACTTTGAAACCAAATTTTTCGGCTTAGGATATATCCGCGTAATGAGAGTCTGGTGTAGTTTTGGCCTGTATCGAAATTATATGAGTTAACAACTCCCACGTCGTTAACTTTTAGGAACAGAAGGGACAATTTTGAACCTAACTCTGTGTATGGCCCATAAAGACGTATCATACTTGTTTCTTTGACTTTTCATAAATAATATATTGTTAAAAACCTTGCGACGACTACGCTTAGTAATCAGACTAATCAGATTGATCACCTCTGTCATTTTGCCTTGCTTGCGAGTGTATTGTTTGAAATTACGAAATACGACTGTCACAGGGATAATCCTACATGATCGAATTATACGGGGCGAGTCTAACTAAGTGCACATATTAAAATGAGGGGCATTAAAGGGCAATTCTTTGAGCGTTTCAACCGCCGTCATTACCGTGACCGCATCGATGCCGAAATTCTTGTAACTTTGGAAGCATTTTCAGTTAATTTTTGTAGAAGTCAGGGCACTCTACAAGATAACCGAAAATAACATCCAAAGCTACAGGAATTTCGACGTTAATGTGGCCACGGGAATGACGGCGGTTGAAACGCTCGAAGAATTACCCTAAATTAAATGTTATCGACGAAAAAATGTTATGTTTGTATAATTTTATTTTTTTATTTTTTGTTTACATTTTTTTCAAGAGCCATAAAAAAAAATGTTTTTACGTCGATAAAATTTAATTTAATGTCCCCTCATTTTAATATGTTAACATGTGCACTTTATAAAGCCTCACCCTGTAGTACGTTGGGCTTTACTAACCGAGTGTGTTGGTGACAGGACGTAGTGATGTACAACCCTCTCGGGACAGACGACGAGAACACGTACTACGAGCAGTACAACACGGTGTGCTCCGGCGTGATCAAGACCGGCGACTACGTGTACGTGGTCACGGACGGGGGCAAGCAGGTCATCGCGCAGGTCGACACCATCTGGGAGACTGGCGAGTGAGTACCGATACTCTTCATCTTTTTTTGTTTCATCATCATTATATCACCCGAAAGACTTCCATTGCTGTACATAGGCCTTTTCCAAGGGGGCTCTGTATCGTCTTCCATAAAGTTTTTAGTCATAAATATTGTTAGTCATAGTTTATTGATGGTCATAATATTTGAGGGTATAACTTGTATTGTAAAAATATATGAATAATTTTTTTTTATGACTTTCGATAGTTATGAGCATAATTTGTATGAGAATAAATTTCTGACTTTAAAAATTCGATACAATAACTTTATGGGTGATAAAGGGACCCCTCCCCAAGGATCCATTGGCTACCCGCGATCTTCATCAGGTCATCGGTCCATCTTGTGGCAGGCCTACGTGTTTTTTATTTCTTCAGCATTATCGTATCAGGCGAAGTATCTCCACTTTTGGGCACAAGCCTTCCCCGACCTTCCTCGACGGTGGGTTTTTTGTTTAGGATTTAAATTTGATATTAATCATGTTTGTCTCATAATGGCACTTAATTTGGCGGGTGATTTCAAATTGATGCCATAGAATTACGATTTATATTTTAACCTTTTAACCGCCATTGACGGCTATAGCCGTCATGGTTGACAGCGTAAAATAGACCTAAGTGTATTTGAGGAAGGTTGACATTAGCTATGGTGTATAACAGATTACGGCGGTTAAAATGTTAAAGTTAACCGTTCCATCTGTTCTCTCATCAGATGTCAAATATCTATAATATCTATACCTAAAACTGAAGCGCCGTCATAATAGTCCGATGAGGTGGTTAAGAGACTTTACCATTAAACCACCAACTGGGCGGTTTTATCACCTGCGCTAAGTGGTATTCCGTCATATTATATTATTGTGTAACTGATATTCAATGAGCCTTTTTTTTTCAGTAACAAATGCTACTTCCGCGGACCGTTCCTCATCTTCCCTTCGGAAGTCGCTAACATCATAAATAAGGTATGTTCACCTACCAATACATTTAGATTCTCTTTGTTTCCTAAACTCTGTATGTCAAACGTTTGAATAAAAAAATGAAACCAAATAATCATCGCAACCTTATTAATATGTGTTTTTATTTAAAGTGATCGAAGTGTTTAGGTTAATTAGGTTGACGAAAATAAAGAAAAGATTGATTTATAAAGATATTTTTAGTTGCAATATATTCTTGCTTGACTATCATCTGTGAAATGTTCTTGATTATGTTATGTCCCTATACTGGTAATACCGAATAATTGCCGATATGTCTACGCTTCTTAGTGTTAAAAATTAAATCGACAACATATAAATGTTACATGAATTGTTTTTTTTTTTTAATATTTGTCGTTTCATTCATCAAAGGAATAAACTGAGAAGCTCGCGTTTGTACTAAGACTTGTAATGTAATTTCTTGTTGTATGTACATTAAAGAGTTTACCTGTGCGAGTTTCGACGCATTATTCATATTAATTTTGGGGTTGTTATTTGTGACTTAAATTTGTTTGTCAGTATGACAAGCAGTATACACAAAATCGAATATATAATACTGAGTGTTTTTTTATTCGTCCACAAAATGTTATGGCTTAAATCAGTAAGTCATACTGACCAACTTTCACTATGGGACCAACCCCGAAATCGCGAAAAAAAATTTGACCCTCCCACACAAAACATCGTCAGCTGACTAGCCAAAATGTATGGGATGGTCAATTTTTTTTCGCGATTTCGGGGTTGGTCCCATAGTGAAAGTTGATCAGTATGACTTACTGATTTAACCCCCGAAATTTTGTAGACGAATAAAAAAACACCCGGTATAAGGTGCTCGAACATATCTAAACCTGAGCGTGTCCATATGTTTCTGAGTACTTTGTATGCTCTAATTTATTTGATGGCAATTGTACAAATGTATTTTCATTTTTAAATGTTGCCTGAAATAAAGGTATTCTATAATATTGTTGCAGCCGTTCTACAAGCAGGAGGTCCTGCTGACGAGCATGCACGACACCAGCCCGCTGGTCGGCATCGTCGGCAAGTGCGCCGTGCTCGACTACGACGACTACCTCAAGTGTGAGTAGACCAGCTCGCAGCTCGTAATTATAATGGGAACACCCAAAAATCTCGAATTATTTTATTCCGAATTTGATAATACCGAATTTCATAATCACGAATTTTTACATTGTCGAAATAACATAAGGTCCAATTTTCAAAATCTCTAATTTTATATTACCGAGTAGTAAAATCACGAAAACGTTTTTCCGAATATTATTTTTACGGATGTTGACATTCCCGAATATTTTTTTCTACGAAAGTAATATTACCGAATTTTCCGAGTATTTTAATTCCGAAAATTCATTATCAAGTTCGGAAATGTAAAATTCGGAACACATTTCACACACTTTTTATATTTAACACACACACACATATTTAACGTCGCACATTTTTCATATTTATTAAGCTAAGCATTAGTGCTTATACTATAAAATTCGGAATAGGAATATTCGGAATTGACAAAATTCGGTTTTCATCACGTCGGGATTATGAAATTCGGAAAAATATTTTTCGGAATTTAAATAATTCGGATGTTGTGCTTATTCGAAAATTAAACAATCGGAAATGTGATGCTTCGTGAAACTGAAATTCGGAATGTCGATGATTTGGAATTTTCAGAATCGGAATTTTGAAATTCGTGATTATCAAAATCGGAAAAAATTTTTTTGAGATTATGTAGTATTATAATTGATTGAATTTTAAACCTTATGGATACTGTCAAAAGCCAGACCACCCGAAAGTATAAGTAGTAACAAATCTTACTAACAAAGTACGATGTCTTTGTTGATATATCGCTACCTAAGTAAGGGTTGTTACCACGATGTCTTTGTTGATATATCGCTACCTAAGTAAGGGTTGTTACCACGATGTCTTTGTTGATATATCGCTACCTAAGTAAGGGTTGTTACCACGATGTCTTTGTTGATATATCGCTACCTAAGTAAGGGTTGTTACCACGATGTCTTTGTTGATATATCGCTACCTAAGTAAGGGTTGTTACCACGATGTCTTTGTTGATATATCGCTACCTAAGTAAGGGTTGTTACCACGATGTCTTTGTTGATATATCGCTACCTAAGTAAGGGTTGTTACCACGATGTCTTTGTTGATATATCGCTACCTAAGTAAGGGTTGTTACCACGATGTCTTTGTTGATATATCGCTACCTAAGTAAGGGTTGTTACCACGATGTCTTTGTTGATATATCGCTACCTAAGTAAGGGTTGTTACCACGATGTCTTTGTTGATATATCGCTACCTAAGTAAGGGTTGTTACCACAATGTTTTTTTGTTGATATATATTCACCGTGTGTTTTACTGACTATGTTTAATTATTTTGTAAACCGAATCCGGTTGCCACGTGACAGGCATAGCCTAGTGTGGGACCACCGGAATGTATCGTATGTACTTGTTCCTTTGAATAAATAATTTTTATTTTTATTTTTACTTTTTTTATATCGCTAAGTTGGGGCTGTTACTACGACTTTTTAGACGTGTCCCATTGTATTGCAGACACTCATTTCATCGAAAGTGTAGTTTCACCGAATTTCATTTCATCGAAAGTTAATTTCTGCTGAAACCTTATTGTTTTCAGGTTATCTTAAGCATGGGTTACGTAGGATAGGTTACATTAGACCAAAAAATTGTAATTTCTGCACGTGGAACCCTGTCGATGAAATGGAAATTCGGCGAAGTAAAACCTTCTATCAAAAGAGTGTCGGCGATTCAAGGGTAAACCCTTTTTTTGTTTGGGTCACTGTTGGTACACAGAATGGAAATTGTTAATGCGTTACTGTGCGCGCAGGCCGGCCCACGGAGGTGGCGGAGAGCGACGTGTTCGTGTGCGAGTGCCTGTACGACGAGTCGAGCCGCGCGGCGCGCAAGCTCAAGGCGGGGCTGCGCAAGTTCGAGCACACCAAGGAGGTCACCGTCGACGAGGTATCCTGTCTCGTATAGATGACCTTTTTCATTTTTTTCAAAGTTCATACAAAGTTTTCCCACTTGCACTGGACTTTGGTGAGACTACAAACGGTATTTTTATTGCACATAGCGACCCGCCCTGGCATCGCTTCGCTTTTAACCATTTATTTTTACATTAGTTTGAAGTTGAAATATAGCCTATTAGCTTTTACCAGCGACTTCCGTGTGCTTAGAAGTCGTTCGCAATTCCGTTGGGAACTGATTAAAAAGTATCCTATATGTTTCCCCGGGACATAAACTATCTCCATAAAAAATTTCATTGAAATCGGGTTAGCGATTTAGCCAGGAAAACGTAGAGTTACTTTCACATTTATAATATTAGTATAGATGTCCATCCTGAGAGTCTATTCTAAATATTGGTGAAATAACTTTTGAAATTGGATGAGTTGTTTCGAAGGTTACCTTCTACATCCAAACTTACATACTTTGCCTTTTTATAATAATAGTGTAGATATTTTTGTTACACCCTGTATCGTTTTAATTGAGACTTATGTTTTTGACATTAATTGTATTGAGTTGCGTTGTTTGTCCCCAGATCTACTACTTCCCGAAGCAGCTGGGTCCGCCCGCGCTCGCCACGTCGCAGGACGTGCAGGCCAGCTCGCCGGCCTTCGCGCAGAAACCTTTCAACCCAGTCAACGTCGACTCCATGGTAACGACATCCGGCCGTAGACAGTGGCAGTTGTCAATAATGGTTAAATGTTCGATAAAAAAATGCGTAAATAACAGCAATAAAACAGAAAAAAAATACGGAATATCTTATTATACGTTAGTTCTATTTATAATTAAAAATATTCTAGTTAAACTTATAAGGCTTTCAATATTTTTAGTAATTTATTTTGTACGTACAAATTATGACTTTATGTTCTCTTTTGACGTAAAGTATTGGTAAACTCGCCATCTATAGAACTTGTGAACGATGTAAACAAAGCGCCATATTGATATTGTCTATAGTTTGATGAGTTTACTAGTGATGGGAAAAGTAGATTAAGATTAAAAATCCTTTAAAATTTAGTTTTTAATCAGAATAACTAGAATCGATTGAGGATGGCGTGTAACCAATATGTATTATGCAACGTATTACTGTATTGTAATGTTTAATCGTAACGATTGTACCTAGTACAATCACGCGTGATTTTAAAAACCACCGAAATTTAAATCGTTTTAACACGCTACTTCCTGTTATAGTCTTAATTTGGACAACACTAGTCAGCCATCATAGATAATTGCAGACTTGAAACGAAACAAATATGTCATTGCAATATGTCGGAATAACGTCAACTGCAAAATAATTTCAAACTTTTACTGAAATATCGAATTTTAAGTGATATTATATTGTTCCATGAGGATTAGAATAACAAGTGGTGAAATAGCATATGGATTTAGTAGTGATGGAGAGCTAGTGTGAAATTTTACGAAGAAATGTTGCCTAAAAGGTTTGTTTACATGGTTCACAAGTTCAACTGATGGCGACTGTAAATGTTACGACAACGACCACTTAACTAAAAAGTATTCAATATTTTGAAACATAAGTTTGCAAATCTGACACTTACCGTTTAGTACGTTGAGTTCTATTTTGTATGAAAAATTGTTCACATTAAAGATAAAAATTAGCGGTATTAGCATGTATCTGAATATACCTGACAATGTAATTTTCAGCCAGTTTCTATAATCGGATTTTTAATCTCACGGAAAAAATGTAAACAAAGGTGTTGCCGTTAACGAAAAAAAATTGAAACATTCGAGATATTTATACTCAACACATTTTTGAGAAATCGACTTTGTATTAATAAAATGCATATTATAATCAAGATAAAATAATTGAATTTGTTGATGCCAAACTTTATTTTGACATAAACTTTTTGTTATATTAATTTAAAGAGAGAATACTGTTTTCGTATGCATAATTTATTTATTGCACTGGTATCACTGTCTCGATACACCTGGTTCATGAAGTTGCGGGCCGCTTTACGTGAGACGTCACTCGCTTCACTGAACATTCTAGATTGAATGCTCCCGTGATCCCGTAGTCGTTTTCTAGTGACTGTTCTGTTACATTTTTATTGTTGTTACGTTTTCTATTGTTGTTAGGTTGCTCATTGTTACGTTTTCCGTTGTTTTTCGTTCATTGTTGTGTGGAAGGATGGACCCTGGACCGAGTAATTCTCGATCAAAGGAAGACTATATGTTATCTCCTGTGAAGAAACGACCACGTCTTTGCTCTTTAACGGAGATGGAGTAAAATACGTTGTTAAATACATTTAAGCACGTTTATAATAATTGGCCAACTTCTGATGCTATTAAAGACTACACCCACGGTTCTGCAACTGTTAACATCATAAATTGCTGGTAGGTGTCATTGATTTCGTCAATACATTGAAAACAATAATGACGGCGGTTGAAACGCCCGGAAATTGACCCGCCCATACTGTGAGATCCCCTGAAATGTCACTTTGACAATGACGTATCTTTGTTTACATTTTTTCCGTGAGATTAAAAATCCGATTATACAAAATTTTTGTTCGGGATTGTGTATCTAGTATATGTATACTAAATCAATGTTAATAGACTGTAAAAATTTAATGGGCGCGTCATACTAGTCGCCAGTTAGTTTGCAACTTTTAAATTATTTATTAGAGGGGCATTTAGATCTGTATTCCGAACACGTCGTTTCCAGGAGTGCAAGCCGCAGTTCACGAACCTGATCAACACGACGATCGGGCAGGACGTGGAGCTGCTGCTCGACAACTCGCTCGACGACTCGTCGCTCGCGTCGCCCGCCACGCCGCTCTCCGTCGGTGCGTACGCTCGTGTCACTACACTGGCTGGCTTTCCTTTAGGGTACCGTACCCGAAGGGCCATACAGAACCCGTATTACTAAGCCTACGCTGGCCGTCCGTCCTTTAGAGCTATAACTTTTGAACCGTAATAGATAGCCGGTTGATTTATTTACAGATAATATGTTATATCATAACGGTTGTTTTCCTTACAAATAATAAAAAGAGGAAAATAATTAGGGGGCATACTAGAAATGTTTTTTTCTTTTCAATGTCATTTTACATTTTTTTTATACGTTATATGTAAGTTTAAATTATAATTTTATTCTAATTGCGGTCCTGGGGCCAGATGTTTATACTTTTAAGAGGGATGCAATATTCAATATTTTAATTTAAATAACACTAAGGGGCCGTTCAAATATTACGTAAGCAGATTTATTACAATTATTTACCCCCACATCCCCCTTGTCAGCAAAAGTAAGCAAAGCTCTTACCCCCTCCCCCCATGCTTACGTAAACATTATTCAATTAAAAATGTATTTTTTTTAATATAATTATAATTAACTAAACGTATGCATTATTTGCGGGAATCCCCGAAAATGCGTTTCGTTTTCAAGCATAGACAATGTGAGGGTTGCCATTCGTGGAAAAAAGTAAATAACTACCGATGACGTAATCATCATCTAGAATCCCCTACCTCCCATGTCATCCAAAATAATCAAAACAAAGACGCCCCACCCCCCCATAGTGCTTACGTAATACTTGAACGACCCCTAAAGTACTTGAATGAGTTTGAGAGAATTTGCTCAATTTGACTCTATAAAAAAAAAAACAAGGGGCTAGCTCGGTAGGCAGAGTCAGCAACAAGTTAACCGCGTCGGTAACTGACCTGGTTTTGAACGTAAAGTTTGGTAACAGGGGGCAACAGCAACCCGTACAACCCGTCGATGAGCGCCGCGCACGAGCGCGCGCCCGCGCAGCCCGCCGCGCCGGCCGCCGGCAAGAAGAAGAAGGAGCAGAAGCAGAAGATCGTCACGGGGTACATCCTCTACTCCAGCGAAGTGCGCAAGGCCATCATCGCCAACAACCCCGAGTCTACGTTCGGTGAGTGTTTCATGCGATCTGGTATAATATCAATGGCTAAAGCTGCCTTACCACAGAGTCGGGGACGAGCAGAGCTGTGGCTGGGTCTCTACTAAGGGTGAAGTCACATCTATCGGCATCGAATCGCATTTTGTAATACAAAAACGTAATTTTGTATGAAGATGCGTTCGCATCGATTCAGCTTCAGCATTAAATGCGTATAAGTGTAGCTATCCATTTTACATGCTGAAGAATGCTCATTCATGATAAAGCAAGGAGACAAAAGCATGCGATAGCACCCTTTAGCAGCTTGCGATGCGTATATTGTGTCCAAAATTATCCAGCTAAATGCGATTCGATGCTGATAGATGTGATATCACCCTTAAGCGGAGCCAAGACGAAATGGGGATTTCAAACAATGTGATTGGTCGAGCCCGTTTCCATTAAAGCGAAGCAGAGACGAGATGTTGTTTTCAATTATTGCTATTGGTTGATTCCTGCACGTCTCCGCTCCGCTCGTCCCCGCCTCAGAGGAAAAGGTAGCCCTAGGCTTCAAAAGCTTAGTGAAACACATAATTAAATTTGAACTTGTCCCATTTTATAATGTTTGTTGGACAACGATTCGGTGCAATTAAGGTAATTTAGTAGCGTTTAAAATTGTTCCAGAATTTTATTTTTAATAGCTGGTAATAATTAAACTATGGAATTGTCAGGAGTAGACACTCTGAGATCACATCAAACAAAATAAACTAGATTTCACATGTTACCGAATGCTATATAGCAGTCAGAAATAACCCAACATGTCTGCGCCTGCGATACCAATTAGCCTTTTCAACGCCATTGACGGATATATCCGCACCACTGGTTCAACGCCATTGACGGATATATCGCACCACTGGTTCAACGCCAACGACGGATATATCCGTCACGGTTGACAGCGAAAAATAGACCTGAGTGTCTATGACGTAAGGTTGAAATTTGCTCTGGTTATCAGCTATCATTGTCGTGTGAGTGATGAGTGATGACTTTTGAATTTGACTTGGCGTTGAAAAGATTAATGTAGGATTTGTAATGAATTCTAAACATGTGTGGCTGTTCCTGACTGATATGAGCAAACTGTGGTTATTAATATTTTACGGTGATATCACACTGGCGATTTGTGAGCGTAGCGCGAGCGAGGCGATTAGCGCTTGTAGCGAGGCCACCACGTGCGCGTAGCGAACTCGCCGACGACGCAGGCTGTGGAGTGCTCGTTGCACATGCGCAGCGGATAAGTTACGCACACGCGGCGAACACGTTGCACTCGGGTCTATCGAGTGGCATAAGCATTGTTCGTCCCAATGTATTTTTTGGTTGAAAACGGTTTTTACAATTGAAATGGTTTTTTCACAATTACCCCGTCCTCGCTTCGCTTCGGTTACATAAGTTAAAATATAGCCTATAGCGACCCGCCCTCGCTTCGCTCCGGGTTCTATTATATACATAAATCTTCCGTGAAGAACTTTCTAACTGATGGTGAAAACCGCATCAAAATCCTTTGCGTAGTTTTAAAGTTCTAAGCATACATAGGGACAGACAGACGCGGAGGGCGACTTCATTTTATATACTATGTATTGATGATAACCCAACGTAACCTAACTAATCTACACATTTTTTTTATTAAATTCTGTAATTTCAGCCTTAAAGGGTGTTACGTGAAAATATTGTAGAGCAATCATTCGACACGGCCATTTTATGCGTTTCAAAGGGATCCCGCTGCGCTCACGCGGCGACCTCGCGGCGGCGCGTTGACTAATCTCCTCGCTTGAATGAAACACGCTCGCAAATCGCCAGCGTGATAAAGCCCTTAGTATGGTTCACGAGTGTTTTAGTTACATTATTGCTCCTAAACTGTTATAAATGTCTATACTTTACCAGTTTTCATTATATTTCTTTCTCTGTCGCATTTCTTCACTTCCTATATCAGTGTTTAACTGTGCGATCCCCCTTTGGTGCTTACAAATTATAAGGTGCAAATATAAATAATGGCACCCGTTCAATATCAAACTAATTGGCGACACGATTTCATTCATACACCAAATCATTTTTAGCTTCCAAGGAGAAACATTCGAAAAGTATGTATTTGCCTCTATTTCTGTTTGTGCTTTATTGGATAATGAAATGCGTATATGTATGAAATACGCGTAGTTTAGGCGGAACACGTAAAAGTGGCATTTTATTTTTGTTTCTGTGATATTTTTATATTATATATATACCCGCATGATTGTCGTAGTGTGTTCGTATGATCAATAGCTTTTTGAAACCAGGTGCCGGGATATTGTAAATGCATTGTCTTATGTATTTGATGATTAATGATTGCGGCATTTAAAGGCCACCGTGACAACGTATTTAGGTGCCCCTCTATTTTGCTCAAAGGTTTGAATTTCACTTACCTAAATTGGTCAATATTGGTTTTAGCCAATCTTGTTGTATATTTGTAATTAGTTCTGGTTTTCAGCTGTCATTGGCTTGCGAGTAACTACTTTCGTATTTGCCAAGCGTTGAAAAGGTTAAACCTTCTGATTGGTCATTTAATTTTCCGCTCCTCTCCTCCGCTCCGCTTGACCCTGAACCACTCCTTATTAGGGTGAATTTCAGGGCGTTTCAACCGCCATCATTAGTGTCACCAAATATATTGACGAAATCAATGACACCTACCAGCAACTCCTGATGTAAACAGAAGCAGAACCGGGGATGTAGTTTCTATCAGCATCAGAAGTTGCTGTAGTATCATTGATTTCGTCAATATATATGGTGACACTAATGACGGCGGTTGAAACGCCCTGAAATTCACCCATTACTCACTTCTTTTTAAAGCAAGTTTACCTAAATATATATTGTATTATCTTCTGTGGGTCTATTATGGTCGCCTTTATCGCGGTGGATAACTGCGAATAAAGCATACATCACTCTCGTACTTACATACTGGTTAGAAAGTGACAGATGCTTTATCCACATGATAAACACCACCGTGCCGCACCGGCTGCGTACAGTCCAGGTCATAAATATTAGTACATATTAATATCTTGTCTATTTAATGTAATGTTTAAACTGGCATATGATGAATGTCACAGCAATTAAAGTGACAAGATGGTAAACGTGTACACATATTAACGACGTCGACAGTACAAGAGGTCGCGGAGGTGTCGTCAGTGTGTTGTACGTGTGCGCGTGCGCAGGCGAGATCTCGCGCATCGTGGGCAACGAGTGGCGCTCGCTGCCGGCCGCCACCAAGCAGAGCTGGGAGGAGCGCGCCGCGCGCTGCAACGAGGAGACGGCCGCCCGGCTCGCCGACGAGATGCGCGACCTCTCGCAACACGTAATCACCCCCTACTATCATACATATACTACTAGCGGCCCGCCCTCGCTTCGCCCGGGTGCAATAAAAAAAAATATTCACATACAAACCTTGTCCTGACAGTTACAAACACAACAAAAAAAAAGAATTAGCCAAACCGGTGGAGCCGTTCTCAAGTTACGCGCGTACATACATTCGGCAATTTTTTTTTTTTTATAGATTCAGCCTATCCTCCTTGATATTATAAATACGAGTAGATAACCCGGTGAACTTCAAACCACTTTTTTTTTTATTTAGGCGGAGAAAACAAAAAAAAAATATTCTGTATATAACTAAGGTTTAGTTAATGGTTTTAAGTAAATTGTAAATAATAATAACATTGGTTAAGTGCTTTTCGATTGGTGGTAAGTCATATTTGAAGGCAATTGTATGGGAAAAAACACATGCGTCCCTAATTATATGGCAACCACTGTACATGTAGATAGATAGATATTTGTGTTTCAATCGCGCATTAACGGATGAACAGATTTAGATTAAATTTGGCACACAGATAATCCTTATTCTAGATTTACATACATGCTATTTTTTATCCCGAAAAACAACTTCTATGCAGACGGAGCCAACTTTCTCCAAAGACACCTGTTTGATGACTATGAGTGCTCCCAGCTTCTTGATACTATTTCGATGAAATGAAAATTCTACGAAATGATACGTTCGATAAAAGTGATTTCGATAGGTACCTGTACAGTATTTGTTTCTCTCTAAAAAGAACACTTTCATTTAAACTCAGTTTAATTATAAACATTATCTGGTTCCAGTCCGCGATGGAGACCACGTACGAGTGCGCCTGGGACACGTGCGACTACCAGTTCGAGGATCTGCAGGACTGCATGGAGCACTGCATCGGGGACGGGGGCAACAGTAAGTATTTATCCCGACATGTTCAATGCATTTACGCTGACGGAGCGATTCGAAAGAGGTTTCAATCAATTTTGATTATTTTATGAGTAAAATAAAATGTTTAGTAAATTGTAATGACAAATTTATAAGCATTTATTATATCGTAAGTCAAAAATTAAAATGTGATTGTAAAAAGGGCGCGTAATAAAAAATGCTGACAGTAGATCGACTACACGTCGTACTTACTCTAATCTGTAATTGCCGTTCGTTTGCCGGCATAGCTTATAATCTATGGAGTTTGCTCAGCAAAATTATTAATTGAACCTAGATAAAATTACCTTGTACTACGTCACGGATCTCTTGCAACTCTTTGTTCAGGAGAAAAGAAAGTTTATTTTCTTTTTTTTCACCTTCAATTGATTCCACAGGTTATAAGCGTGTTGGTTGCCGGTGCCGTTCCGATATAATATTAGATGATGTGGTACTGCTCTTACACGGCAATTTTGTCGCATGTACAGTCGACTACAAAGAGATGTATCCAATTTTTTACCTTATTGCATTGTAATAAGGTTCAAAAGTCATCTGTACTATATAGCCTGGCAAAAAACGTCTAGACCGTGGCGAAAGCTGGAACTACAATATTTTCAAATGGCAACCAGCACCGGTTTACGTCGCTATTAGACTATCATAGAAATATGATCATAGATGTACCTACGGGTCATTTTTATATGGAGAAAATATGACGATATAATATCTACATATGATCATATTTGGATCATATGTACATATTTCACCTTATATTTTCTTCATTTAAAAATGACTCATACATCATATCTATGATCATATTTCTATGATAGTCTAATAGCGGCCTTAGAGTAAACCTTTTCAAAGTCAAATCATTTATTGTTTGATTGCAGATGTACAATTTGTTGCATCATGTCATGTTGGATCATGTTGTCAATTTCATTCCGAACAGCGCCCTCATATTTTGTCTGGAATTTTTTGCCGGTTGATACTGCCGTCCAAAGCAAAAAGACAGTATTCGCAAAGGACTTGATACTCTTATACTGCCTTTTTATTTTGGAGGGCAGAATATTGTTCATAGATTTAATTAGTAAAAACACCTATCGCATGTCGCCACGCCGACGATATTCCACTAATAATACTAATACACTGACGTATTTTTTAATGCCGCCGCAGTGATCGGAACGTTCATTGAGACCAAGAAGGCTAAGTTAGAACGTACGTAAGTTTTTACTATTAATAATATATAATTTAGTGTAGTTCAACCTTGGTAAGGATCGTTAGACCAACGTTAGCCTTTTCAATGCCATAGTCGGCAAATCACACGAAACATACTTTTCTCCTTTCTTGTCTTGACATTTATTACTGGCAAGTTATATTATCTTGCAGTATTCGACTATAATGATTATCTGTCAATTGTGGCGTTCAAATGGTTAACCGACCGGCACTGGACCGGTAGACAATATTAGGTTCGCAAGATGACGATTTAAGTTTACATCGATTGTACGATGTTCATGGTGTATCGACCAACCATCCGATTGGTTTATATACTGTTTGATCATCTTGAACTTGAGACTAAGGGGTGCAGGTATTACGAGGACAGAATTTTAATTTTTTTTTAGTGGAAGTAAGCAAAGCTCTCCTTTCTTGTAAGCATAGAGAAGCATTGTTAGGTTTTTTACAAGTTCTGTTCAAGTTTCTTTATTGTTATTCATAAGCAAATACCTATCATGGTTATTACAAAAAGTAAATAAATAAATATTGCTGACGAAATCGCCATTCCGACCCTCCCCTCCCCCTCACCCATGTCATCAAAAATAAGCAAAGTAAAGAACCCGAATTGTTTCTCTGACACCTAGTGTTTTCTTTGTTTCGGCGAGGTGAAAAATTGTGTTTCGCACGGCAGCAAAATTAAATTATTGTGCGCCTCGTGCCTCTGAATCCTATTTTTGAACTTCGAGGGTAGCGACATTTTACGATCCTGCGTTTGGTCTTGATTCAATACTAGCACAAGCAACAACTTTGCAGCCTTGCATAACAAATAACTATTTCTCTAGCAGCGCTTAAAATTCAATTTTAGAATGTCTCACAGAATTTCACTTAGGGGTAGGGCCAAATGAGCGCAGCTTCGTGAGTTGAGTCTCTTAAGCTATGTCCACACCTGTGCGCTTTCATGATTTCAATTCATCTTGCGTTAAGCGCATGCAATACGAGGGTGACACTGAATCTTCAATAAAATCCAATGTTTTGACTTTATCTTCCGCCATTTTATTTGCAAAATGTTGCACGTCGACCCAACGGTGACGGATCAGCGTGCGCTACGGGTATGCGCTGATATTAAACCAGTTTGAGCGCATGCGTTATTGCATGCGCAGTGGTTGCAGAGGCATGCGTCAGAGGAAAGCGCACAGGTGTAGACATAGCTTTAATGTACACACTGCATTCAGTTTTATCGTTACGCTTGTTAGGCTTAAAGGGTTCTGAGCGTAGCGAGGGATTCAAGCGACACCAAACAAGACGAAAATGATTTTACCTTGCGACATTAGCACGTCATCTTGTCCGGTCTAATGTTTGTGTCCCACATGCGTGTCGGCAGCGGGGCACGTGCAGCAGCACTACCGCGGCGGCGCGGCCGAGTTCCCGTGCGTGTGGCGCAACTGCGCGCGCGTGCGCAAGGGCCAGGCGCCCTTCCCCAACCTGCCGCGCCTGCTGCGCCACGTGCGCGACCTGCACGTCAACAAGGGCAACGGCCGGCCCGTGCACACGCACGAGAGATCCAGGTCTGATGTTCATTTACCAATACTTATATCTACCAAATAGCCTTAAAACAAAAAATAGGTAAAATCCCCAGACATATGTAATTGCACCCCTATTTTTAGCGCTGATAACTAAAACAACCGAACCAATTTCCACCAAACTAGCTTTCTATATTAAAATATAAGTTTCTGTCAAAAATGTAATTTTTGAGACAAGATTTTCTTACGGACTGTACTTTTTCTTTGCACAATCATCATCTACTTATCAAGACAATTCCAACGAGCCCAAACACGGCGCGGCCATCTTATTTCGTTGCGGAGTTCTGGCCACCTTCCGAATGCATCAGACCAGCTCCATTGCACATTGCTTTGTCACCGAAGCTACGTAGTTACACCAAATTTCAGCTCAATCGGACACCGGGAAGTGGTCTCATTCAACTTGCAAGATTTGACCTAAACAAAACCCGCAAACATTGCAAGTTAAATAAAAGCTTGTAAAAGTCGCATTAGCGATTAAAGGTCACGTCATGCTCCTCAGAAACCCCACTATCTGTTTTGTTATGTCTAAATGCGTAACGTGCTTGTACATAATGTGTACTGAATTAGTACGTACTCAAAAAAATACGTCAATATACCAAAAGCACCGTCAAATTAATTGGAAAAAACCCTCCTTATTTCAGCTATGCCATAAATAAAACTAAGTATATTTGTATATTTCTTTCAGGAATTTCATTCCGTCGTCGAAGAAACCGGTTCCCCAGAAAACTTACACAAATAGCTTCCGAAGCGGTGTTATGTCACCAGGTAATACACCAAGACATTGACATTATTTTAACCTATTCAACGTCTTATCAAATAGAAAAGAAACCAGAGCTAATGACAACCTTCCCCAAAGACTTAGGCCTATTTTACGCTGTCAACCATGACGGATATTTTCGTCGTTAGTGTTGAACCAGTAGTGCGGATATATTTGCCAATCGCGTTGAAAAGGTTTAACTAGTTTCTCTTCTTTATTATTTAATATACAATCACTATTCAAAGTCAATCGACAATCACTCATTATTATTTTTTTTCTTTGTCGATCAGATAGATTTTCGTTTTGTTTACCCAGTCATCATCCCTAATAATACTAACTGCGAGATAAACGTCAGTTCCATTCGCATCAAAAAGAGAGGTGACGACGGACACCCGGTTGGAACGAAGTATATATTATGTATTCGATCATTTCGGGAGTGCTCGGCTATCCTCGGGACACTTGGGCATTTCATTCTCCAAGCACTTGGCATGTAACGTGCGATAAGGAACTGGTTCTAAAGATTCCTAAACTACATCTTTCTAAAAATCTGTGATAGTCGCTTAAAAGTCGATAAAAAGTTAGAGATGGTCTTCTAAGGTAATTTTAGCATGACGGCAAGGATTCTAATCGGAGTCCCTGCCGCCCGGCTCCCTTCCGACTTCGCATCCCGTAGAGCGTAAATAATGCGTGTTTGTATCGCAGCGTCGCTGTCCGGCATGTCGCCGCTGGCGCGCAACACGCCGTCGCCGGGCGCGGACGCGGCGCCGGCGCGCGCCGGGCCCGAGCCGCTGTTCGCCGCCGCGCCGCCGCGCGCGCAGCGCGTCGCGCACTCCGAGGCCTACATCAGGTGACCACGCCGGGACAACTCCGTGCACCACTTTAAACTCTAAACACCCATGAAGCCTCGACGTTCAAAAATATTTCCTTTCTATAAATAATACACGGAGAAAAAAATCTATTTACCTTTAACAGAATATTGTAAATTCTACTTGATTTTATTCTATTATATGTGACAACTATACGTTTTTTACACATTAATAGAAAATTCTACTTCTGTACAACATCATTTCTAGTACGTATTACCATTTACCTAATATCGTACGAAACAAATTTTGTGTAGAATACAAAACCTGTTGTATGCTAAATTCATATTTTACTCTGTAACTAATAGATGGTAACCAACACAATATCAAAGTTTTCGTGTACTAGAATATTTTAACTAGAATATTCTAAAATGAAAATAAATAAAAATATGACTTGTTGTCATGAAAAAAAAAATCTGTTAACCATAGCTGAAATCTGTTTTCCTGCACCAGAATCATAACTACAATACAATCTGGTAATATTGTAAAATATTTTTTTCTCCGTGTACTTTGTTCTACGGGTTCGAACGTAAATCTACCAGTTTGAACCGGTTTCTAATATTTTTAATTACAGATACATCGAGGGCCTGCACTCTGAGCAAAAATACATCACACCGTGGGAGAAGTCCCTCACCCCGATGCCCATCAACCCGGACCCGGCGCACTTCAACATGCACAAGCTGCCGACGCACTGGATGACCGAGGACGCCGTCCACGGCTACCTCGCGCAGGACAAGTCCCTGTCCGACACGGACATACAGAAGATGGACCCCAACGCCAAGATACTGAAAGGTCTCTGCGCCTTGAGGGATTTCATGATGAAAGATGCCCTGTGCTTATACAAGAACCTTTGATTTGAAAACTACAACATTTGCAATTTCTTGACGATTTTGTAATGCTTTTTAAGAATGTTGAAATGTGGCCGAGGATCCGACGCGGATTAAAGTTTTTGTGTAATGTTAAGTGAAGTTTTTAATGAGATCTTTTAGTATTATTTTAAGTTGACAATCATGTTTTAATTTTATTGACATATTATGATTCGAATAAATAATAAGATTCCGTAATTTATTTTGTTTTATTTCCATTATACGTATTGTAAATTAAAGTTTCCGCCGTGTTGGTATGTATGTTTGCTCTGTTTGCAAGTACTGGATGGACTTTTATGCAGTTTTCAACAATGACTAGACCAGTTTACTCGTCTTTAGCTCGCGACTTCGCGTAGAACTCGTTAATCATTAGTTCATTACCCTCAGTAACTATAACTATAGATAAAACTTTTTTTTATATACTGATGAAACACCTATTTACTTATTTTACTACATCCTACTAATGAAAGGCAGTATTTGAAAAAAATCTATCTTTTTTTAATATGTACTTAAATGATTGTGTATTTAATAAATATCTTCTAAACTAGACGTGACAGATTTTTTAAAAATATTTTTCTGTACTTTGGGCACTAAAATCTATAAGAAGATACACATATTGGCGGAAGTATATAAACCGTGTTAACCAGTGTTTGGACTCTAGTGTGCCGATTTTTTATTATCCCAATAGATTCAGCTGTTGATGCATTATTATAAAACATCAAAATATTCTCACAAACTTTCACATAAAATACAGAATACTACTGTACTCTAGTCGACAATGAAATGCTATATTTTAACAAACTGTTGATAAGAGTAATTCCTGTTTTCTGGGGAAATGCAACCCGCTGCAACATTACTTGTTTGTGTGCGTGTTGTCGTAAGTACGCGCTAATTACGCCTACGTGAAATGAATCCATTTTGTGCTTCATTTTTGACGGGTTGGCTGTTGGGAACTATCATTCTATGCGTTATTATTCTAAAGGTGGTCATTCACGGTCAGTTAAACTGATCAGTTGAACTGACGTACATCCAAAAACTGACCGTGAATGTGAAATCTTAAGTTGAAATTATACGAACTCAAGGTCAGCTTCTGGATGTACGTCAGTTATCTGATCAGTTTAACTGACCGTGAATGTCCATGGCCTATGCAAATGCCAAATTAAAAAAAAAACGACATTTTAAAGCTAATAGTGTATTAATATTAAAAATATAAATATAGTTATACAAGTACTGCAAATGGCATACACATCACTTCACAAGTGGTACATTAGGCCCCGCTCTCCACCTCCTCTTTGAGGAGTCTCACCAGATGGTTGAACTTCTTGCCTTCGAATATCAGAACCTGCGAACAAATAAACCCTTTTAGAAGTTTAGTTTTATAACTGCGGCATTACAGGGTTTTCGTGCCTCACGATTCGCATCCGTCGTGGGTTCTTCTATACTATTTAGAATTTTTACACGACTGCTATCAGTGGCCGATTTACCAGCAGACTGAGTAGGCTTGAGTCGAGGGAGGCGTGGGAACCGTTTTGTAACACAGCCTAAAAAAAACTGTGCCCAAATTTGCCGCCCGACAGAAATCTTTTTGACGGTTTTCTGATGACACAGAAATAATGTAGAAACAATCTAGGAATTAACAATTATAGAGGTAAGGGCGGCAAAATTTAACAGTCTACTGAGAAATACGTAAAATCACCAATGTTCCAAATTACAAGACTAATGTCGGATTTCACCAACTACTTAACCAACTTAACCACTTAGTACCAATTTCACCATAAGATTTTTAATGTTAATCAACTGTTAATTCATACATTTTGACAGCTTCTAACACTAATCGTCTAGACAAGACTATTTTCTATAAGACTACTAGTGTAATAAAGTCCATTAGACTAATATAGTCCATTTAGTTTTGAATGGAAGACTCCAGACATAAGTCATGTGTGTATGACGCACCTTCCTGCCCGGCGTCATGGCGCCCCCCTCGTACTCCCACTGCGAGAAGTCAACCTGCTCCGACACGTCCACGTCGAAGCTGGCCAGGGCCTCGTCCGCCAGCGGCTTCTCTTCTTGGTTCGCGTACAACACTTCTGTCGCTTCATCTGCAATTAAATGATTATGATCCTAATTAGCAGAAAGTTCACTGCTGATCACATAACACCAGGTTCTCCCAGAACAACTAGTCCCATACACTGAACAATTTACTGATCACAACATTCACCTCTAATGCTGGGGCCACACTAACGAGAAACGCCGTTAAAAATCAACGTTCATCGCCTTATGCGTAGTATGCATGCATAAGGCGATAGACGTTGATTTTTATCGGCGTTTCCCGTTAGTGTGGCCCCAGCATAAGGAGTTTATTGTTCCTGCAATAAAACATTATGCTTACCTCCAGTGTTGTATGTTTTACAAATCCATACGAGATACTGGAATGTGTAAGGCATGTTCTTTTTGATGGCCTTCTCGAGCTCTCCTTGAAGTGAGGAAAACAGGGGCACACTGATTGCTGCGGGAATGTTCAGAATTCTGAAAAACACAGTTGTCATGACAATCAACATAAATTTTTTGACAGCCACAAAAATAACATATCATCTAACCCTGCCTACTACTATTTCCAAAGTTTGTTTTTAATGTCTGTAACTTGCTTTTAAATAAGTTCCTACAAAACTCTTAAATAGTCCTTTTGACATGTCGCTATTAAATACAACAGACACTTTCAACAGGAAAGTTACAATTCAATTTCTCAGATACTCCACGAGATTTGGAACTGTTATTATTTATGGCTATAGAAATAAACAGTAGCAAACATCCGAAACAAAAGTTATTATTAAATGAAAAAAAACCTAAATTTCTTTGACTATTTTTACTATTAAATGCTTGTTTAATAGCTCAAAAAACGCTCAATTTTACGCATTGTCACATGATAAATGAATGTCATTTAATAAATCCACAATAAAAGAAAAAAAGCAATTTATCCGTTTCAATACCTACCGGAATTAGCCACCTTTACATTTTTTTCTCTATATCTACTTTCTACTCATAATTCACTTCTAGAATTTTGATTAGAATATTGAACTATGTCAATCTGCAGTCATCAAAAAATTTCCAGTCCCAAGCATTCTTGAGATGGCATTAAAATTTTGCATAAATAAGACCAAAAAAGTACCTTTCATTGATAACTAGCCCAACATGATTAGCCTCATCTGAAAGGATCTTTTTGATGAGAGCTTTTGTCTTGTCATCGGCATTGTCCTCAGCTAGTGTATTTAGAAGAGCCGTGAGTTGTTGTATCGCTGGTTCATCCTGCAACAACCAAATAAATCTATGCATCATTAAGATAAAATCATATTCATAATATTTCATTATGGCATGGTAAAATGGAAACATGTCACTATTTCACATAATAAAGACACAAAGTGCTAACCAAACTGGCATCCATAAAAATGATACAATGTAAACAATGATTTGTTTGCATTCTCTTCTCTTTGCCTGGGAGTGACATATGCAGTACATTACTCACAGAAATTGCCTATTTCAACAATTTTTTGATAATAGAAACTAAGTACTAGAGGTACTAAGTACTAGAGGTGTAGAAGAAAGAAAAAGAAAATACCTTCAAGATTTCAGTTTCAGCCCTTCACTGACGAGCTACTAGTATGTACCAGCAGCAAGATGACTAATAATGGTGATTGTGACAATACTCACTTTCCTCTTGGTAATGTTGAGGACAGTGGTGACTCCAAAGACTCCATCGCTTCCATCGTCTTCATCATCATCACCCTCGGGAGGGTCGTCCAGGCACTGCTTAACTACACTGCCAACATAGTTCTGAGCTGGAATAATACAGATCCTTTAACATATAAAGATTTGCAAACTGTTGTTTTTGCTTACTTTAAATAAAAAGAGATTATCATAATCAGAAACTTTATTTTTTATGATTCTTTTACAGTCACAGTTCTAGCCTGACAATTATTAGAATGAGCATATTGCACAATAATATGTCACTACTTACAGATAATGGTTTGTGTGAGGGCGCCCAAGTCGACATTTGTTTTGAGGAAGAGCTGTCGCAGGAGTTGCTTGATGCCGTGGAAATCACAATCTTCAGGGTTGCGGCCTTCAAAGTCGGCTTGGAGTTCCTACAATTGAAACATAAATTGATTATATAGAAACCTACACTGTACCAGTAGCATTTCGGTTGCACAGGTTACCCTTTAGCAGTTTTACCACATAAATCCCTCATTTGATCATATTAATATTTTTGAAAAAAATATTCAATTCATAGTCAAAGTTAATTTTTTAAGTTGTTTTATAAAGCATTCAGAAATTGTAAAACAAGTAGACTACGTGCAAAGTTAGTACAATGTACAAAATCCATAAACAAAATAAAAACAACTAAGCGCAAAGTATAGTCTAGTTCAGTAAGTATACAATACATTTCTAGAATGGAAATATAAGTTCGGGCCAAACAATGAAAACAACGAATGCAAAAAAACATAAAGCGAGAAACAAGAGAACTGTAATCAGATGCCGCCTCATTGTTTACGGTTTTACGCGTTCAGTGTTGAGATGACCACTGAAGCATAATTAATATTACTCTTACTTATTAATACTATCTTATCACCCATAGCTTAATCGTGTCAATTATTCAATTTAACACGACTAATAACAGCTTAAATGGTATTACAGTAAAATCGAATAGCGTGTTTTTGTTGTTAACCATGCGTTTTGAGGTTATGGCACATACCTTGTCACCGACAAAGTTTCCGTCGGAGTCGAAATCGGAATCTCTCTCGCTTCCAGAGTCATGCTCGTCCTCGCTGCCGCTCTCATCGTGTTCCATCTCCTTGTGTTTCTTGTTAGACATGTTTACCGGCGCACACAGTTTGAATACACAAAATCACGATGGTCTATTCAATTGAATTGAAATAATGAAATTAAATATGGAATGAAACGTCAGTCTGACGTTTAAAAGTAGTGTTGCCACTTGCGGGGAAGTTTATTTATTGCTGTGTTAAGTTTGAGCATACCCAATTTGATTGTCGCTTGTATAAACAACGTGTTTGTGCGTGTCCTCGCCCTGGTTATTCGTATCTCAAAGTGACGATTAGGGGTCTGGAGCACTGTCCGTCGTCCAATCAACTATAAATCTTAAAATACTTATAACTTTGATCCAAATAGTAGTCGGTATTAGTAAACCATCTTTAGACCACGTGGACTTGCTAGGCAATGGTGAAATTAAACAACACATAATTACGCAAATTTAGCGTTAAGAAATTTACATGAAATTTATAATTTAAAAGTATTTAACGTGTGAAAATTAAGGGAAACCTATAGAAATCTAAACGAAAGTTTCACTTTTGTAACTTTCAATGTGCCCATCACTACCCTGTAGTCTTATATTTAAGTGACTCTACCTACGAAGATAGCGGTTCCGGGTTCGCTTTCCGGTATAGGCGAATATTTGAGTACGTATGGGCGTGAGTATTTGTTCCTGAGTCTTGGTTGTTTTCTATGTACCTATTTAAGTAGGTACCTATGTATTTATCTATATAGGTGACTAATGTTTGTCGTTCTCTAGTACAGGCCTAAAGCTTAGTTTGGGAACTCAATTTGTATGAGAATGATATTGATTCGTTTCTACATAAAAATGCGAGCGAGATACTTTGCTGTAGGTAGGTATAATACTTCTTTAGCTAAAGTTGCACCCCTATCTTATGCTTATTGGACCTTTTAACTTTTCGTTCGATCGACCAAGATAGGTCTATTAATTCTAATTAGGTACAATATAGGTAGAATCGTTAGTAAATATCTGATAACTAGGTACAGGTAGATACTCAATAAGTAATTGGAGCATTGCTCTACGTTTTCTTTTCTTTATGTTGAAAAGGTGTAAAATATAAGGGGAATAATGTAAGACGGTTTTGTGAGGAGAGTGCCACTTTTATTGGATACTTGTGGTGACGTATCTCGTGGCGGGGCATTGCCCTTATCACAGCACAATAACGTCAATAACCGACCTAAGGTGGCACCACATATGTATGAATCTGCGTTTATCGGAGAGCTTACATTAAACTGGGTAGTAGGTATCCCGGGTAGATGGAAGTAAAACATTTTGTAATAGCTAACATGCCTTTATACTTAAGTCTAAAGACTAACAAGCTTTAAAATGGCAATTTATTTTTTGTCGTAGATATTTAAAAGCAGGGTGAAGTACGACCACGATGTTTTGATAATCTGTAACAAAATATATTTATAAATACTTTTAATGTAGGTATACACATAAAAATGTAATATTATGTACCTATATATGTTGAATAGTGGTTACTACAAAAACTAAACAATAATATTACACCCATTTGCTGAAAGTTAAGAGAGCACGTAATAAAACGCGTTGTTCATATACCGCTGATTTTTTTATGATTGCTTTCAGCCTTGCTATTAGCTATTAAAGAAAGTATCAAGAACAGCTACCTTACCGTGGTGTAACTCGCCAAACAGACCACAGAAAACCCATACGTGGTGACATGAACTTCTTTTTGCGCTCTGTAACACGAAAATACCTTATTGTACTCTATAGAAGTATATATCCCATGAATCCCATGATTCAGCAAATAACTCCCTCTATACTTACCTCCATTTCTCCATAACTAAATTAAAACGTCGGGCATTTTTTTAAAATCATTTGGAATCTCGTTATATAGGATGAGGCACGAATGTTGCTACAGTATAAAACAACACTCAATATATATATAGCAACATTCATACCTCACCCTATCTATATATTTCCCAAATAGTTGCGGGAACATGCAATCAATAGCGACGAATAGCGAAAAAGAGTAGGCCTTTGACCTGTAGTGGGACACCAAAACAGGGTAAATAATGTTTTTTTAAAGGTTTTCAGCTGAGTCAACTCTTTAGGTTTCAACGTTGTTAGATTAGGATTATGTATTGAGTCGGGTGTTACTATTCAGATTCAGATTTTATTACTCAATATAAATTACAGTATAAATTGCACTTCATGTCAAATTACAAGTTATTATATTGAGATCGTCAGAAGTAGAAATTACACATTAAAAAATCCAAAAATATAAAATTTGAATTATTTAACCTCCATGTTAATGTCATCTTATAAGTATATCTCCATTAAGGATCGTCATAACATAATGATATAAATAAGTGGTCAGTAAAGAAATCAGGAATAACAACATATAACAACAATGAAAGTCAACACAAAATACATTAAATGTCAATATTATTTATATGTCAAGTTCTGTACCTGTGTATCATTATCAAAATGGAGCTCTTGACTGTCTGAGAGGCTTTATACCACCCGCAGTTGTAAAGAGCGTCGTACACACCCGTGCTCTGGAAAATAGTTTAAAATGAATCAATATTCGACACCCTTATCTATGCCGGCACTTCATTTGGCCATATTTACCAAATATTGATCTTGCATCTCTTACATTTGACATATCGAATGATAGACGGACCCTACGAACAAACTTTGTTTTTTTTTTTAATAAGAGAGGGAGGCAAACGAGCATGCGGGTTACCTGATGGGAAGTAATCACCACCGCCCATGAGTACCGACAACTCAAGAAGAGTTGTCGGTACGTTGCCGGCCTTTAAAACTGCCTGGCTTCTGTGCCGATCGAAAACACTGGACTCGCTTAAATCGGTTTCGGTCTAACCACGGGAAGACAAATCACCACCTGCACAAGTGGGGATTGAGGGAGTCACCACAATATGACTGCGTGGTAAATGATTGTCCACTTCGCTGTTTTCCTGGAGGCATGGAGGAGCTGCATAAATTTACGCCCGCCGCAGTAAACTGGTTGAAACACCTGGACATTGACGTTTGATCCACGCAGGATGATTGCCATACGCAATGATGATGATGATAGAGAACTACAATATCTGACAAATATTAGCCAAGTAAAGTACCAGCAATAGGGTTGATTTTTTACCTTCGATTAATACAATCTCACGGTTAATCTCGGCTATTTTATATCTTTCACATAATAAATAAGAGTGAGCCGACTTAGAAATTAGTGTTAGGGCCTTAAACAATAATATTCTCGATGAAATAAGGTAAGATAAAGGTATTTTAATCCAATACATATATAAGTATAACCTGCGAACGCAATTGGGACCTTTTTGTGGCCGTATGACCATAACATAATGCCATACGGATATTTCGTTATAATTAGGTACACGAGCAGAAAGTATGGTTATTTTTTCTGCCTTATGCGCGTGCTACACGGTTTCAAACCATGGTTTTAACCTTGACCTTGGTAGAAGCGAGCGGCTACACGGTTTCAAACAAACCCATTTGTTTTACATCTGCCAAGAGCGTTTAAGGTCATGCGAAATTTGGTTTAAAACCACTGTCTACACGGTAAACCACCTGTTTTAAACCATTGTTTGAAACCGTGTAGCCCACGCATTAGCAGAGCTCGGCGGCGGCGGCGAGCGAATTATCTCTTCTTTGCACGGTCGAGCCGCTGATCGTACTCAGGGCCGGATTTAGAGGTCTGGAGGCCCTGGGAAAACAAAGAAGCGGAGGCCCCTAATTATTTTCCTAATAGATTTAACGATTTTTTCTACGTGGATGTTTTTCTTTTTTTTTTTATACTCATTGTGGGGGCCATTTGTGGAGGCCCCAGGGCTGTAGCCCCGGTTGCCCGTCCCTAAATCCGGGCCTGATCGCACTGGCATTACACACAATGTATCAGGAAAGCGCTCGTCGCCGGTCCTGATGGTGCCTACCGCTTCCATCAGTCGCTGGCCGTACCAGCACAGCAGCCAGGTCTGCGACAACGCCGTCGTCAGGAAGGACTTGTAGACCATCTCGTTCCACTTCTCCACGATCTGGACAATGGGACATTGTTAAGTCAGGGCCTAAGAAAAGGCTCACCTATTCAGAATTCCTAGAAGGATAAAACACCCATTTTGACATCCAAAATGCAAGTTATTGGCAACTTGGGATTTTAGGATTTTTACCTGTTTTAACTTTAAATAATGTTAATTGTGCCAGCAACGCAACAACTGGTATTTTTTCTCTACATACGTACAGTCACAACATGGGATTGTTGAGCCACCATATAACCTTGTCTTATTGACAACGTCTTGTCACGCAAAATAAAATTACGTCAAAATTTACCGTCGACTTTCTGTGAGAGGGTTCTATGCTGGGTGTTTTTTTTATTTGTCTACAAAATTTTGGGGCTTAAATCAGTAAGTCATACTGACCAACTTTCACTATGGGACCAACCACGAAATCGCGAAAAAAAAAATTGATCCTCCCATACAAAACATCGTCAGCTGACTAGCCAGAATGTATGGGATGGTCAAATTTTTTTTCGCGATTTTGGGGTTGGTCCCATAGTGAAAGTTGATCAATATGACTTACTGATTTAACGCCCAAAATTTTGTAGACGAGTAAAAAAACACCCTGTATTGGCTGAACAATCCCGTGTTGTGACTGTACCTATCGAAACGTTCAGAAGAAAGAAAGCCTATCAAATACACACAAACAAATTAACTTTCACATTTATAATATTACGTAGTAGGACTGCAGGAAATGAAAAGAATTACGTACGACGCAGCAGAACCCGCAGAAGCAGATGATGATGGAGCTATTGAAGAAGTTGACCAGCAGCGCGAAGCTGAACATGTTCTCCACGTCGCCTGCTAGCCTGCAATGCAGTTGTGATCAACATTGACGGGTTGCGCGACGAGGCAGCCGTGATCAACACTGACGGGGTGCGCAGTGGTGCAGTCGTGATCAACAACGTGCAACGGCGCAGTCTTGATTAGAGATTATTCTGGGGTTACTTTATCTGACGTTCGCTTAATCGCGAGAAATGCTAAGTAAATTTAGATGCGTCTTCTTTATATAATTTAGGTACTTTATACTCATCAAACCAGAGTTATATTAATCTTTACAATTATGTAAAACTGACATGCATTTAACGGTAGGTTTTTTAAAAAGTAAATCTAAAATCTCGACATAGCTGCAAAAGTATACTTTATTTAAATAGTAATTAAAACATGCTAACAAACATACATGGAAATAAACTATCACCAGTATTTCGCTAAATGTAAAATTTACTTATCTTTATGGTTTCAAATATAGATATGATTTGTTTATTAAAGGTTGTTTCCTATTGCGTATTTTGAAGGACGAAAAACAGGGAGTTGAAGTAAACACAACTCCTTTAACTACGTAATTAAAGCTGGGATACAAACAACTCAAAATGATGATCACCGGAATACCGGATAACCGTGACCTAGTTCCCGAGACGAACAACCAATGTAAGCAAACAAACGAATAAAAACAAAAGTGACTTTTAAACTTGCTAGACGCATTTGTCTGCACATAACACGGGCGAAGTTGAAACTTAACAAACAGAATGTGTAACGGGAAGAGTAATGGGGTCTTTTACAGCCCGGGTTGAGGATTTTAACATGATCTGAACATCTTCAGTAAGGAAAGTTGTTTCACCTCAACGATAAGGGCCTTCTTCCTCTCTCAAAATATTCAAAAACAATTACGAAATTGAAACGTTAGCATTATCATGTTTTTTAGGGATCTAAACCTAATAAAAACAGATATTTTCATGGCACTGGTGATACATGGTCCTCAGAATTAAGGATATAAACAAGATAAAATTATAACGGCCGGTTGGTTTAACCTTGAATCACGTGTTTTACTTCGCCGAATTTTCATTACATAGACTGGCATTATCGCATGCAGGAGTTATAATTTTTTGGTGGTCACAGGTCTAACCTAACCTAACATACTACGTAGCCCATGCTTAAGATAACCTGAAAACAATAAGGCTTCAGCAAAAATTTGCTTTCTATGAAATGAGATTTGGTGAAACGACACAATCGATGATATTAAGTGTCTGGCAACACAAAGGGACACCCGACCAGTTAGCAAAGATGTCGGCAAAATATTCTTGGGCCCATGGTATTCCAATGTTGAGAAAATATTATTATTTCTGGTGACTACCGGATCAGGGCCCGGTGCCGGTTGATGATGCTGGCCAGTTCCTTCAAGTGTGTTTTCTCGTCGTTACACCGTTCTGTCATCTTGGCTTGTTCATTGTTTTCTTTGCTGATTCTGCCTGCGTAAAAGAAATAAAAAAATTATATAAGGTTGCGCCTTATTCACTTGAAAGTAAGCTGTCAAAACGACAACAGTGCAATTAAAATACAGAAGCAATGGTCTCAGCCAAAGTGGAATAAAGGCCCAGAACGGCGAGCACAAGTGGTCCGTGACTATTTGTCGCTCGGAACTCCCTTTCTAACAAGACTGTAACGATAGAGACGCAGTGAGCGACAAGCGAGAAAATACAAGATGTGCTTACCGATCGGTAGCATAGGTCAATGCATAGGTGAGGAACGGGCAAGGAATTAATTTGTTGAAAAAAGTAGAACAATCAAGCACTTTATGATATCAGTTAAATTACATTAGTAAAAGTTATTCATTTAGGTCCGATCCCTTTGTTCAAACCACGTATAGAAAAGGTTACTCCAAATTTAAATACGACACATTTTGTGTGTGGCTAATGTCAAATTTTAACTCGGGATAAGCTTATCCATCCGCGGTTTGAATATAGTGACCGGACATTACAAATGACTTGGCATCTCTAATGACGTTGACAACTTCAAGCAATATTTTTTTTAAATGGGTCTGAAATTAACGTTCGTGACTGCACGTATAGGGTGGGTTTTAAAAACTAAAATTATTTTATTTTATTTCTCATGTCTCTCCCCAATACATAGAACCACAACATTAGACGGAAGAACTACAACACCAATAGCATTAAAAGGGAACGTTCCTACAGACTTTATCGAATAGAATTTCTGGAGAGCTAGTAAAAATTTATTTGTCTAGTTCTTTTAATAAAGTAAAAGAAACATTTCGTTTAACACGACCCAGGGGAAATGCGATGTGTTTACTAGATGGTTCATTTGCGGCTAGAAAGTTATTAACAATTGTTTTTATATTCAACTGTGATTTAAAAATACGCTTAGAAAATTAATTAGTGAGTTTATCACAGCTTGCCACAGTAAAATTAAGCCATTATAACATCAACAATATAAATACGATTTACGACGACGAGCTTGCTTTGTTTCAATAAAAAGGCCTTTTGTGAATTCTTAAAAAAATATCTACGTGGTAAAAATATTTATACGTAGGTATACCCAATTACAGCTTCGTGACACTCATTCATTTTGAGAAAAAGTAAGTTTAACATCATACAGGCACACGGACGTTAATGGCGAAACTTAGTTTGACTACAGAACCCTTACAAGCCATCGCTTTTCTATAATCAACCTTCTTTGTCCTGTCATGGCGTCATTTGCATACAGTAATCACCTTTCCAAGCTTACGTTTGTGCCTAAAATGCGCTAGATGGCGGAAGTAGGCGGTGTCCTGAAACGGCCCCTGTAGTCAGAAGCCTCTTTTGAACGCATGAACTCCTAGTACCGAAGCGTCGATATTTCTAGCGCTGACGTGAGAATTTCCGCGAAAATAAAATACCTTCTTTCTCTTGGTCAGGGACTAAAATTAGCCATATGAGATGGATAAAATATCAGGGACAATCTCACACAACACAAATTGACCTAGTCCCAAACTAAGCTCTAGGCTTTTACTATGGGTACCAGGCAACGATATACATACACAGAAAAATACATACAAATATATAGAAAACAAACATGACTCACAATTGGGCTCAGGAACAGATACTCGCGCTCATCACACAAATATTTGCCCCTACCGGGATTCGAACCCGGGAGCCAGGCCAGGACCACTAGCTTGGCCCTGGTCACTACCAACTAGGCTAACCGCGCCGTCAGATATAGTTCTAGATACATTATTATACATTATTTTTCAAGTTAATAATAAAACACTAATTACGACGTCGTTCACGTGAAAATTAAAATCACACCTTGCACAATCTCAAACGCCATCTTTATCTTGTCGCCCCTCAATTACAGAAAGAAACAACTGCACTTTCGGGATACTTTCATTTTATGAGTTTAGAGAATCCTGTTTCGTTTTATGAGTTCCTAGTGAACGCGGAAGCAAAGTGAGGCTCTGGCAGTCAACGAACGATTGCTTCTACTGCCATCTATGAGACTTTTCCCAAACATAGTTGTTGCATTTGCAACTGGTGCATTGGTTGCACTCCTTTTCAAAATAAGAATGCTGATAAAAAGCTAGAAAGAAAAGCAATTTTATTTTTTAGTGTTAAATACATAAATATCATCAACAACAGAAAGATATAATAAATATTCCATAAATACCGTTTATTGTAATGAAAACTCGAAGCGGAAGTTAATCTATTGCAGTTACAGAAATGATGCTTTTGTTAGGTTCAGACCTAACAAGCCTTCTGTACATCATGCCTCCCTAGTAAACGCGGAAGAGAAATGTGCTCCAAAGCTCTCTGTAGGAATTTACGAATGGACGCAGACTGCATGAGCCATGGACATGTCATAAAAGATTCTCCTTTACTGACGTACCAATGTTATTCTTTGTTACAAACCAATAAAAAAAAAATAAAAAAAAACTTGTGTCCCAATTTTAGTACATACAACTCCGTCTGTATTTTTAACTTTTTAATGCTGTTATAAATCGATTTAAAATAATTTAACCGCGAATACTTTAGTAAAGTTCCTAAGTTCCTATTATTATTTTTTTACATAATGTCAGCATCATCGCTGATGAAATAATATCTAAGTTTTATCTAAAAGAAAACTTAAAGTAAACTTGCAGTCTAGCGGCATTGTTGTTGGTTCCTTACACCCTTACACTTTCAGACACTTCCAAGTACTACCAAAAAAATACTAACTTCGTCTCAAATAATCACCCTGTACATCGGTATTTTTCAGATCCTGACTATTCTCTTTTTCGGTGAGGTTACACTCACAGATGAGGTGACTGTATGACGTTTACGCACACAGCTAAAAGTACAGTTACTTAAAATCCTGATCGTTTTATTTTATGCATTCCTAGTAATCGCGGAAGCTTAACGTGACTCATAGGTCACTAATAAGCGATTTAACGCCATCTGTGTAATTTTTCCTGAACCTACACGAAGTTCTTTTTTTCTGAAACTGTTTTATGCTTTTAATGGCCTTCCGTCAATAAGTTGGCGTAAAATAATAGCGTTTGTATCCTTTCTATGAGTTTACAAAATACACAGATAAACTTATTAGCATGATAACATTAATACCAAAATAGTTAACTACCAAGCTTCTAGCTCGTAACAGGTTCTGCCATCTATTGCGCCATTATAAAGCTAGCCTACGAGCCACCCTTCCTTTATGCCTCCCTAGTAAACGCGGAAGAAATTCTCCCCTGTCTGGCATGAAATGAAAATCGCAGCCTTGGCCATGACAGACGGAGAGAAAGGGAAATATCGGAAATAATATTTGATAGGCACCGTAGACAGACATTTTCATTACATTCATGAAAAAATATAATCCAAAAAATCTGAAATGGTTATTTTCGCTAAGTGCACGCAAATGGACTTACCCAATGGATAGGCCTGTAAAAGTTGGGAGTCCGTCGGAACATAGACAAGTCGTTTGACGCGCAGAGCCAACAGGTCAAACTGAGTGGTCACGTGGCACAGGAAGATGCAAAAAAGCAGGTCGCCGCACAGCATGAACCAGATCGTGATGAGCCCTGGCAACCACGAATAAATATATTATAATGAAGCACTCTATAAGCCAGGAACTTGATCCGTCTGCCAGGCAGAATTGGGGCTCATTTTTCAAAATCAAAGATCGATGCTACGTTATCTCCATCCCTTTCTCTTGATTAAGTCTTGAATAACGAGTAAAAGGGATAGGGGACGCGAAAAAACAAAACAAACTCCTCAATGCAAGGTACCTAGGTTGTAAATAATAGCACATTTTGTTATTGTTTTTATTGATTTAAAGTCTAGATAATTAGTAACAAGTTCAATGATTATTAATCATCATATTATGATATCAACACCTGTGAACCGGTGTGAAATTCGTAGACGTCTACGTAAACCGCTACGGCGGAGTGCCGTAGCGCGCTGGGGCGGATTGCGCGTAGCAGATACGAATCGCTGCTGACTCAGTCCCCGCCACTCCGCGCCAACGCCGCCAACAAGTCAAACGCGCCGTCAAATGACGCCATCAAATACGAAGTCTGCTGTGTTCGACAACACCACTAGACAAAGTATAGGTCTATACTTTGTCTAGTGGTCTTTCAATAATCGCCGCTATAAGGTCATCGTAGAAAGTTCAATTGGAAAATTGGACATCTAAAGAAATGAATGAATGGTTCTTGAAGAATGATGATTTTAAAACAAAATAAACACTAACTGCCGCACTCAGAGACGTCAATTAATTTTCAAGTTTCATTAAAGTGGCTGCGTCTTATTCTATTGGCTCTATTGCTATAGCAAAGAAAGTGACAGCAGCTACTTTAATGAAACTTAAAACTTATTTGACGTCTCTGAGTGCGGCGGTTAAACACTGTTTTAAATTATGACTCGTGCTAGTTTAAGTGCGAAGTTCCCAATCCGCACTGGGCCCGCGTGGGAACTATTGCCCAAACCTTCTCATTGTGAGTGGAGGCCTGTGCCCAGCAGTGGGACGTATATAGGCTGGATTATTATTATATAGTTTAAATTGTGCAATGATGACTTTATTAAAAAAGGACAAGATTTTCTTTCTTAGTACCTAGTACCTAATCTAATTTTAACCTGAAGTAACCTTATCTGTCTACGATTTGAAGACTGGGAACAGTCAAAAGTGCGTCTGATGGTACGAGTTTACGTAGATGCATCGTAGAATATCGATTGCATATTACCTACTTAATTAATTACCTTAGCATCTTTTACTTGCAGTACAATACAATTTCAGTCTTAGTACGAGTATATCTCTCTTCTCTTTCAATCAGGCACGTAAAACTTTATCCGTCAAGGTTCTTGGCCGTGTGATGTAAAAAGTCGGCGGATTATCGCAATATTGGGTTTTCCCGCGTAGGTTTCTTGCCGGAGGGGTTTTCGCGGTGGAAGGATTTCCGCCGTTTTAGCCCTTTCATTGGAGCCTCTTATCACCTCGGCCGGAAGTACAGTACCAACAAAAAAATATTGTGTACTTTAGTGGGTTGGTGGCTTATTATGCTTATTTTTTTTTTCGCTGACTTGTATTCTTGAAGTACTACTCTGTCAAGAAAGTACCGGGAAAAGATCAATAATACACAAACTGTTTGTTAATCATCCAAATTTATTTTATCACCTTCAAAGTATGCTCCTTCAGAAACGATACACTTACGCCAACGAATAATCCAATCATCAAAACATTTTTTAAACGCTGTTTCCGGAATTGAATTCAGTTCTCGGCGCGAATTCTCCTTTATGTCTTCTACCGATTGAAAACGGGTGCCACGAAGCGCCACTCCGAAGCTTGTTGACTAGTTTGCATGTCAAACTCGTAAACCCACGTCTCGTCACCAGTAACAATGCGTTTCATGAATGTTGGGTCGGAATTGACTCGTTCTAGCATGTCCTCAGCGACTCTCATGCGATTGAGTTTTTGGAGAAAATTCAGGTCTTTTGGGACTAGCCGAGCGGTAACATGTTTCATACCCAAATGATTAGTTAAAATAGTACGGATCGACTCGTGAGATACAGAAAGTTCGGCGGCTATCTCTCTCAAAGTTGAATGAGGATTTTCAGTCACTATTTCCTTCACTTTTGCGATGTTAACTTCAGTTGCAGACGTTGATGGCCTACCAGAGCGAGGCAAATCTTCCATCACATCTCGACCGCTTTTGAACGCTTTGTACCACTCATAAACACGTGTTTTTGATAAAGTCGAATCACCGTAAGCCTTCTGTAACATTTTCAGTGACTCCGAACACGAAATTCCATTGGCGATGCAAAATTTAAGACAAACTCTTTGTTCAATGTTTTTGTCCATTATGAAATTCGCAATACACACTAGATATGATATAACTAAAAACAGCACTGTATTTAATATAAACAACAGATGCAACTCAAACTCCGCGCCAAAATAGAAAACAGTTGTGCCAATCTAACAACAACAAAAAAAACAAAAATTTGAATTTGGAACCATAAACAAATCATCCATTCCCGATACTTTGTTGACTGAATGTATTTTGTTAGTTAAAATGGATCACAAATTTTAGAATAAGTACTTAGAAAGAAGGACGAAATTAAGGGTGGAAGTGAGTAAAAGATTCCGGATATTTTTGAAGAAAGTACTATTAGAGTTTGTTTAAGTTACTGATTATAAATAAAAACACTGTTGTATAAACGTGAAACGTGGAGGAATTTTGTGTTTTGGGTTATTTATTAAGTCAGAAATAGGACAGGAAAACAACATTCGAGGTATTTGGAAAATCTACCTTGGAGGTAAAATACTGGTTGATGTAAATTATCTTACTTTTCAATGAAAATACTTACCTACTTACTCTTCGCGAGCGTTAAACTAGTAAAATGAAATATCATGTTGTCTTATTCCATAAAGCGTCTCCAACATTTTATTGGCAATTTGTTTCCGAGACAAGGCTCTTAAAAGGGATAAAAAAAATATTTTTTCCTGCTTGCACAACAAATAAAGGCTTCAGCCGTAAATCTGTACTTTTATACTTAAACCCGTTGTTTGATGTTAATTTTAAATGTAAATAAGATTAACTAGGAGAATTTAGTATTTTTCGTTTTATTCTGTTTAATCAGCTTACTTTACTAAACCCTGATTTGTAATTCAATACCAAAATCTAACGTCGACGGGCGCACATTCGCTGTGATTACTGCATTTTGGTTTAAGTGTATTTTATCAATAAAACTTGACGAGTAACCGATTCCAACCCTCGCTGGCGCAAACATATTGAAATATCGATTTGGCTTAATAATAATCCTCGATTCCCCGGTCCCGATTTATGGATAAAGTTGTGCCCCGAGTCTTTCGTCGCTTCAGATCTTACCAAACTGCAGTAGCTTATTAATATAATTCGTCACCATTGTGAGATTTATTATTGTATTAATAAATAATTAAATAAACAATATAATATACTGCTTTCTATAGTGAATGTAAGAAAAAATAGGCGATACTATTTTATTTCTACTTGTTGACAACCCTTGCTAGCAGCGACGTGGTGAGTGAACCAATGCATTTCCGCCGTTGGTACACAGCCTTAAGATTCCGTTTGGATTGTGCTGGAGTCGAGGACATTGGAGGGGCCATAAATTATACTGCTTAGGCCAATAAAAAGGTGGCTTGCGTAAAGATCAAAAGAGAGAATCTTCCGTACTTGTCACTCAACAATCTCGCTTGACTCACCTTTTTAACAAAAAAAAAAACTTAATCAAAACCGGTCCATCCGTTTAGGAGCTACGATGCCACAGATACACAAACACGTAAATACACAATATACAGATACATACGTAAAACTTATAACACCCCTCTTTTTGCGTCAGGGGTTAAAAATAACCTCGCAGATTACTGAGACTCGTCTCATTTCCGGAATAATCCTACTAATATTATAATTGCGAAGTTTGTGTGTGTGTTAGTTTGTTACTCTTTCACGCTGCAACGGCTGGACGGATTTGGATGAAATTTGAAATGGAGATAGCTTATATTAACATAAAAAATGTTTTTTTCTCCCGGAAAATTGACAGTTCCCGAGGGATAAGCGAAAAGTGACTAGTTATTATGCGGATGGAGTCGCGGGGAAAAGCTAGTAATGTAATATACGAGTATAATATCTCACCATGCCACGTCTGGAAGGTCAGGATGACCTCGTAGTAGACCTTCTGGAAGGGATCGAAGGGGAACCAGTAGAAGAAGGGGAAGATGAGCGGCACGTCGTGTCCTGCTGTTCGCTTCAGGATCTCCACGAAGGGCGGTGATAGGAAGATTACCAACAGGGCGTTGTTGCACCAGTAGTAACCTGCGAAGGAGTCTTTGGTTCACCAAAAATGATTCAGCATCTTTTTTGTTCTGTAAAGAAGACAAAGCTGAAGTCCTCAGTAAATATAAAGTGTCAAATCTCCGTTCCCAATATTCAAACAGCGGATAAATAAGATGGATACCAATAAAATTCTGACACATGTAGGTATGTAGGAAATGTCACATTTTAACACAAATTAACCTTAACCTAGGGAGTTCTGTGGCTGAAGTGTTGGTTGCTGCACATGTCAATTGTTTTTGTTGAGCCGGACGCCATCTTGGGCTTCTCTGTTGTTGGAGCGCGGCGGAGTGGTCGAAGCTTGTGGCGATTGACAGTCTCGCCCCAGACCTCCCATTTATCAGGACAAGAACCGAACAATATTACACGAACCGAACACTGTATCTCCAAACACTGACATTGGCAAAATTGTGCGCATATATGGACAGATACAATTTTATTAAATTGAATTGAACCTTAACCTATCTACAGTTTGAATACAGGAACCGGACATAAGCGGCCAGGGCCCGTGTTATGGCTTTCTCGCGGTGGTCAAGGACACTTATTTAATCGAATGTGTCGTTTCATCTGCTGAAACCTTATTGTTTTCAGGTTATCTTTTAAGCATGGGTTACGTAGGTTAGGTTAGACCTGTGACCACCAACCCTGCACGTGGAAATGCCTGTCGAAATGACTATCCGGCGAAGTAAAACATTCTATGAAATGAGTGTCGGTGATTCAAGGGTAAACTGTGAATCAGGCATCCGTCACTCGCACTTACATAATAATAATTGGAGCTGACCTTGCACGACGATGTTCAGCTGCCGCAGCGCTGTCTTCAGCACTTGGTGCTGTTCTGGGCTGACAACTCCTTGGGGCCACATGTCCCTCAGTTCGCTCACGAGGTTCTCGTATACCGGCCGGTAGTACACGATCTTATAGGACTTCGCCATTGCTGTGAGAGAAAATGGTTCTAAGGTAAATAGGTAGATTCGTCCATAGATTTGAAGTTACAATTCAAAATACAGAATCGGATTGAAATTGAAATGATTTTATTAAAATTAAAACTATTTAATTTGATTGCCGAAAAAGTCCCGTGTTCCTACATAAAGTCCCATTAAAGGTTAATTTTTGTAACTAAATATGTCGCGGCAATAATATTGTAGTGCTTGAAGCAAGCTTGAAGTAACACCAACCGTGACTTAGCAACAGATGCTGGGATACTCACAGTAAAGAATAACTATTAAATGTCGTTAGAGAGGGAACCACTTTAACACCTTTTTAGCAGCGATGTTGCGAACCCCTTTGCAAATTTAAAAATTCCCACTGATCTCTTTCGAATAGGGTTGTAGATTCAAATAATTTTACTTTGATGAGGAATGAATCATGTATAGCCTCATGAGACAGAACCATTAGTTGCCAATGAACCCCGATTAATTAGATGGGCTACAACTCTGCAGATCAAACCACATAACAGACAACACTAGAGCTCTACAAACAAGACTGTCTGAGTGTGTTGCGGCGTTTCTTCTCAACATTAGTCTGAGACTAGGTACTAGTCTCCTTTCAGAAAGCGCTGGTAGACTCGGACACGTGAAAGGCCTACAGTTTCATTTACAGAATGAACATTTTCATTTTCCTCACCTAGCAGCAGGTACCCGACGCACGGCATCATTCGGAATATCTCGATGGCGTCCTGGAAGGAGCCACCCTGCGCGGTCTGCGCCATGTTGATCAACTCCAGAAACGTGATCACGAACAAGTTCAGAAATTCAAACCAGTAGAACACGTTCCAGCTGAACCTGGGACATAAATAAATAAGTCTCGGATACACTACGCTCACATGACGATAGAAAAAGTCTAAGTAGCCACCATCAGACACCAAAAATCTTTTTAGAACTGATATGGTCGATAGGAATACCATTTTTATTCAAAAATCTTTATGAAACCGACTTGTCCACAGAGAAAGAGAAACTCATAATAGCCTTTTTTCTATCTACAATATATTGAGGCTTTTTCCTTATGCTTTCTTTAGGTATATCATTCTTCTTTATGAATAAGATTAAGTAATGGCCAATTTTGATTGTATAAAAGTAATCATATAATAATTAAAAAAAAATAAAAAAAATCAGGGGTAATCTCACATATATTAACCTATAGTGCCAAACTAAGCTCTAGGCTTGTACTATGGGTACCAGGCAATGATATACATACTTATATGTATGTATAAAGAAATACATACTTACATAACAATGTATAGAAAACATTGCTCACGAACAAATCCTCGCGGTCATCACACAAACATTTGCCCATACTGGGATTCGAACCCAGGAACGCTGCTTCGTAGGTCATTACCAACTTGGCTAACCGCGTAACCGCGTATAATGGTTATGTAAATGATCATCTAAAATTGGAGTCTTGTTTGCTGTCTTGAGATTGCATATCTCTTTGGGCCTCAGTACCCACCACCCCGTGTGTGTGTGGTGTGGTGTGTAGGTGTGGTAGGTGGTCTGTGTGTGTGTTCGTTTGCTTTTTCCTTACTATAAAAAGGGGTCCGGGACTGACCTGACTCCGGGAGGGTCGTCGTGCGTCAGCCGCAGCCCCACCAGCTTGAGCACAGCCATCGGGACTGCGAACGTGGCGTCGTAGTCCTTACGCTCATAGAAGTTGCTCTAAATAAATATAAATATTATCTTCATCATAATCACCATCGTCATCATCATCATCATCATCATCATCATCATCATCAAAAACAACAGTACCTTTTGAAACTTGTATAGATTAACAAGTAATTTAAATGCTTGCAGTTATTTAAAGGTTTGCAGGAACTTAGTTGTCACAGTGCACTAAAACTAATTTATATTTTTAGTGCAAGTGAAATCTTCTTCTTCTCTTTATACACAGGCCTAGCATGCGAGCGCGAGATAAAATTTGACAGGTGCTAGGGAAATGAATACATCTATTCCATATTCTAACTTAAGACTTAACGCTTAAGGTTTAAAGTAGAAGTGATAAAATCGCTATAAAAAGTGGAAATCGCATAATCGCTTAGTAATAAAAGGTAATAAGTCAGGGCGAGACACTTTTCTTTTAAACCTTAAGCGTTAAGTCTTACGTTAGAATATGGAATAGATGTATTAAAAAAATAATCTTTCTCTACTGTTTGTAACATTAATGACTTTTTCTTAAAGCAAAAAAAATGCATATCCCCTATTGTTCAATTCCTTTATTTTTCAAAAGTGGAATCACCTCATACATGTACAGACGGGCTTTGGTTTTATAGCTAAACTTAAACGTATATAACAACTTTCGTTTCGGATCACGGATTACAATCACCAGACATCACGTTTTAATGAGCTACGAGTAGCAAAAATGAACCACACGGGTTGAAAAAAAACTGCGCAGAGCCACGTTTATTTGCCACGGTCAGCCAAACATTACTCGCTAATTGGCACACTGCTCCCGCCGGCTGGATTTGAGCCCAGCAAGCACTCCAGAGCATTTGAAATTTAACAATCTCTCGCTTTTATTCCGCTTTGAACATTTTTGTTATTTGAAATTGGAATAAAAAATACATATTTTATTTCTCGTTTTTATGGCACGGTATGATGATAATAAACTCTAGTAGTGTAGAAACACTCTCCACAGACTCGTGAGGTATAAAAATTATACTTACTTCAGTATTATTTTCTTTCCTTCGCCGCAAAGTGAAACTTTTCAGGAACGCCATGTTGTTACGAACTTTAGGCCCAAAATGCTGTTTTTACTCACCGTGTTTTATTAAGAGCTCATGAGAAAGGTATGAAAATTTAATACTGTTACTGTAAAGTTGGTAATTCACGTTAAGTTGAAAAATGATTTGAAGAAACTTCTTTAGGAAGTTATGGCGGTGTGGTCATTAGTTATGCAGATCTGTTCAAACATTTTTCTTCTGTTTTGATTAAGTAAATAAATAAATATCAGGGACCATCTCACACAAATTGACCCAGTCCCAAACTAAGCTCTAGGCTTGTAGGTACTATGGTAAAAGGCAAAAAAAATGAATAATATCAAACTAAATATTATGAATGCGAAAATTAGTGTGTGTGTGAATTAGTATGTTTGTTACTCGTCGGCGCTCAAACGGTACTGCTGGACGGAATTGAATAAAGTATCCGTCACACTCGCACTAATTTAATGATCAGAAAGAAACATCTATATATCGATAAACTAATAGGCCAGAACATCAAAACATACTACAATTTCAATTGTGCAGGAAAAACAACAGATGGCGTCATAACCGCAAACTTAGAAGTTTCAAAACTCTGTATGAAAAATTCACAGTGACTTTGATTTAATTTTAAACTAAGTAAAGTTAGCAGCTGTTGCGCTACCAACTTGATATCAAGTTTGCGGTCTAATTAAAGAGTAACCTAGTACAGTCAGCTTGGGATAATAATTTGATCTAGACACGCGGTAGCGTGTCAAGCCAAGAAAAAGTAACAGGCGACGCAGCAGCCGTGTGTTATTTTATTACACGAACCATTTGGAGCGACTTTTGACCCCTTAATAACTCGAAATCTAAATAACAAAAATACATGAAATTTATTTTATTACCTATTTTTACAGTTTATAGCGCACCACAGATTATTCGTTTCTCTTACGATTTAGGACTGACGATTTCATATGTATCGACATATCTCGGACAGTCCTATCAGTCACGGCAAAATGGGCCATATATGTGCAGAACTGTCGTCTGAAAACTGATAATGTATGGTGAGCGACAGTTACAAGTTTAAGTATGCTTTTTAGTCAAATGTTGCAATTAATAAGGCCAAAGGATATAAAAAAATCTAATTAAAATATCTAAATATTTATTTGCTAAACGCAGACAGTTAGGTATAGTTTGACAACATTATACAAACAATAGATGTTTACTTTTATTATTTATATTTACCTAGATTTCCCATAAAACAATAATTTTAGATGTTATCTTTTATAACAACAATTTATAATAATTACTACATTTCCTTTATAATATAACTTAATATTAGTCCTTATTTTGTAACATAAATTAATTGATTGAATAACAAGCTTTATTAATCCGAACATACTTCAAAGCGTTTTGGGATTCGTTAATCGGTAATACCGTCCCATTTAACAATACATTTTGGTTACTTATTATATATTTTAAGCCTATGTAGTATAGTCAACGTCAAAATTGGAAACTCATTTTTGTACTTCATCGCATTAACATATTTGACAATCTTGTTTGACATTGCTAACGTGACTGTATAGCGACAAGGTACAAAAGTATGCATCTACTTTTGATGTTGACTGTACCTGTGTACAGATAGTCATACATATATATACATTCCCAAAATTACATAAATAACTACAGAAATCTATGATGCTATAACAATAATGTTGTGTATGCGTAATATTGAACGCGATGACTGTATTAGTAGTTTATGTGACTGGTGCATAATGAGAGGCATTAAAATACGAGTGTGTGTTTATGAAACGAGCCGATAGGCAAGTTTCATAATAGCATCACACGAGTGTTTTAATGCCTAAGTTACATACAGTTACATACACAATTTTATCTACATACATATTATAAGCTCTCTATGATGTGTTCAGGAACCGCATGTTACGACCGGCATAGCCGGCATTGATCAATTTATTATAATGTCAAAAATGGCAGCAACCGTAGTTTTTTTTTAATTCAGAGACAACCTAGAGTCGGCATCTACTATCATATCGTTCGATATCAAATTATCAAATAACATACGAGATTTGTCAAAATTGTATGCAATTGACATTTCATTTCGAATTAAATGTCATCTCGAATGATATTACAATTGATGTCAAATAAAACTGTTTTGTTTCTCAAAGATGTTCGAAATTTGAAACTCATAACTTTATCAAATTTTATATCGTTATAAGAACATTATGTTACTGCTACAGATAAGAAAATTATCATAGTAAAATTGATTGTTGTAATGCTGGTCATTGCCAACGGATTCTGAACGCATTATAGAGGACTTATAACATGTGTGTAGATAAAGATATTTATGCCTTTGACTATAGTTGTGTGTTTATGAACAAGAGGGTTAAATAATAATTCCTAAGCGATTGCTGGTAATGGCGGAATAACATCGGCATCAGGTATTCCCGGCGGGCAGCGTCACAGCTTGGCGGTCACGTCACGAATCACTCTCCGAGATGGACTTCTTGGGTAAGGGATTTGCATAAGCTACGTTTTGTGTGCCGCCACGGGATATGCGGACTTAGGACCGCATTAACACACGGACCAGTAGAAAATCGTCGAACAAAGGTTTACCGTATGCGCAACAAGCATGTAGTGGGGCGTTTTTCGAACCGAGTTTTAATCGATTTCTATACAAAAAAAAAGATTTACCCAAAAAAATAACAAAAATAAAACAAAAATACGGTCCATAGCTGGGGTTCGAAGCCGCAGTCTTGGCGTAGTAGTAGACCAACTCTTTAACCATTAGTCTAATCAGACGGCGGCCGCATCGAAATTACGAACCATATCGCACGGGTAAACCTTTTCGCGTGAAAATACGGGCAATACGATTTTTTCCAGATATGACACCTAGCTAGATCAATTTTTCGCCCCCGTAAACCTCTATATTGCAAATTTCATCGAAATCGTTAGAGCCGTTTTCGTACTTGTCTGTTTTTGGTTAATAAAATGATATTGACAGAGATGCCTGCCTCAGGACAAATCAAACGTTAAGTCATACAAAACTGTGAATTGTGACTTGACTGACAGACATCTTACTCAATAAAAGAAATATTATTACCCTTAAAGTTAACACTGTAGAAGACCGGTAGGGCTTCTATTATTTATTTGTTTAATATGTAAATCAAAAGCACTGATTACTACACTGTATTTATTTTATTAACCGACAGACCACATATTACACGTCCAGCCAAATTAATATGGCGGGTGGAAGAGAGCGAGACCGAGAGACACCATATTGCTATCTCTCTCATTATTGGTGGTGTTGCCAACAAACACAATATATATATACTTACCTTATAAATATTGTTAATGACAGATTTGGTAATGGGTTGGGTGAGTTTAGGGATTTTAATAGATTTTTGTCGCCTTCGATTAATAATAGTTCGAATTACTCGTTACTTTGGCTACCTTCCTTCTCTATCATGATATCAGCTCGATAACTTTATATTATTATTGTATTGTCATGGAAATTGCCTAAGTACAGTCAAGTTCAAAAACATGTACACACTTTTGCACCTTATTTCAATGGGATAAGGCGCAAAAGGGTTTAGATATATTTGAACTCGACTGTATGTAAAAAGATACTATAGTTCTACAATCCAGATTTGTTTCGTATAAGTGAAACTAATTAGTATAAAAACACTAAATATTAAAGATTTCATATAACGATATAATTGATCGATAAATGATATAACTAAAGTCCATGAGCACCGACAGCTTTTTACTCGTAAATGTGAATAATGTCCCAAATCCGCAGTCCGCGCGGCGCCGGCGCCGGCGTTATCGCGCCGGACCACGGTCGTGAATAATGCGCGATTGTTTCACGCCGCCTGAAAGCCTCCGTGCCCGCCCTCGGGTCACAGGTTCAAAACAAGTGGCGCATAATGACAGAAGAATAAATTATATCTTGGCTTTAGTATTATACTCACCAGCAACAAGTCTAATAAAATAACAATAATAAATATGCATGAAATTTTCTATCGCATTTCTTAACAAAATATGAAAATACCGTAAAAAGATGGCAAAAAGTGAAATTAAAATTAAAATCGGCCCAAAACGACTGGATAATATAAGCATTTAAAACTACTAATTAGACAGAGAGATCCGACATGTACTGTGACGTCAGCGGACACTACTGCCATATAAACTCCATGTTAAATTCTGTTTTGCTAGAAAGAGATAGAAACAAATCCTCAATGGCTTATATCTTGGTTATTTTATAGTTAAAAATTCGAAAAATAATTTTTCTCTACTGTTTGTTACATGAATTACTTTTTAATAAAGAAAAGAAAAATATGCATATTCTCAATTAAAATGTTTATAAAACAATGAAAAAACTATTATTAAGATGCTCCTTTAATTTTTCATGGATCCCGCACCAAACTGACGAAACTGACATAGGACCATTCTTGAAATATGACCTATCCAATAAATAACCAATTTTTAAAATCGGTCCATAGTTGGCGTAAATATTGTGTAACACACACAAATAAACACAGTTTAATTAATGAACCTCCTCCTTTTTTAAATAGTTTGAAAATCCGATTTCATGTTTTGATATTATCGTCTATATAATGTCAATAACCAAGCACATCATTTACGATATGGTTAGTCTTTTGTTGCCAACTAAGTCCGAATCATTTGAGTGTTTGTCAGAACTCAGAGTGAAGACTCCGGAAACATCTATCAGGCTCGGGTTGTTTTTCGCAGCTTTTTCATTACATGCCACTATATTAGGATGTATGACTCAGCCTTTATTTGTCGTCTGTAGCGACGCTTACAAAGAATTTTGAAATCAACATAATTTTATAGGTTAGACGTCGGCGGCTTATATCAATTTCATACATTTTGCCCATTTTCGAAAATCGTGAAGTAAGCGTAATGCATGTTGTCTAGGCCAGTTGTTGAGATTGTTTTTAAAGATACAGTCAATAAAGGTTTGACATAAGAAGTATGATCAACTATAAGACACAAGTTCCTAAATAATTTCGTTCCATTGCTATCCAATGATCCATTCCTAATTCTTTCAAAGCAGAAATTTCGAACAATAAACTTTCAAGTTAAATAATAAAAAGAATGATGTATCGTTGGAAGTTTTAGAATCATAAAGACTTGTTGAGTTTTGAGGTCAGAGAAAATTTGTGTTCTTATTTAATGGGGATGTTTATTAACATAGTTGAGCCACTTATTACTAACGTTCTTAATTCGACCGGGTTGTTAAATCGTACACGGTATAATACTCGTACTATTGGAATTTGACGATTTGACAACCCGACCAAATTAACTGCCGCATACAGAGACGTTAATTAATTTTCAAGTTTTATTAAAGTTGCTGCGTCTTATTTGCTATAGCAAAGAAAGTGACAGCAGCAAATTTAATCAAAAGTTAATTGACGTCTCTGAGTGCGGCCGTAAGAATGTTAGCAAGTGGCTCAACAATCCCGTGGGTGACGTGTGACTGTACTTGATTTCGCACTATTAAAATAATTTTATTTCTATACTTGTGAGAATATCATGTCTTCAAAAATAATAAATTCTGATATTACATAATATAAATACTAGGAATAAAAATAAAATTGCCATAAAAAAATTTCGTGTCCGTAAAGTATATAAATCATTTGTTGGTCAATGCATTCATTTTTATAATAAATTACCCGACCTAGTTTTAGAGTTACCCCTTCCAGCACTTAAAAATTACTTGAAAAAGTCGTTAATGTCAAAAGCGTTAGTACGCTTAGGGTCGAGGACTATCTAACGGACAAAAATGCTTTAATGACTAGTTTTCCTGCAAAACTTCGCAGATATTTTATATTATTTTTACAGTTTTATATAATGCTAGAATAAGTAGTATCATTGTAATTTTTTATTTAAAAAATGACTAACTGTTGAGTTTCTTGCGGCGCTTCTTCTCAGCAGTGGTCTCCTCTTGGGAATCGCTGGTAGATTTTGACGTGCAAAAGTGCCCGTGCGGCCTACTTACTGAATAAATATCTTTTATCTAATGAAAATAATTTGATCTAAGTAATAGGGTGTCCCGAAAATGGTCACACCGCACGTAGAACCGTTGACACCGCAGGTAGAGCCAGCTTAAGACGCACCGAACCAGCCTAACATGACCTCAGTAAAAGTCGCATGGTTTTCAAGATATTTCCAGTTTAAACTTTAAACTGGCAAAAAACAACTTTAAACTGTGGGGATGATGCGTTTCCAGTCCGTCATTTTTTTTTATAGTTATAAAGAAAATGTCTGGTTCGGCCCGTCTTAGGCTGGTCTTCCTCCGGTATCAATGTCTGGTGTGTTTCATACACACGTCCTGCCTGTATCTAATAATATAAAATGCAAATGTGTGTACGTTTGCCTTTCTTACAGGCGAAAACGAAAAAATACGACCATTAATTTGAGCGATAAAGTTAACCTCAATGCCCAAATGAGCTCGAGACTTTTAGCTCAATGTTTTTTTTTAATTATGAAGGCCAAGTTAACCTAGACTTGACTTAAAATGTAATTTAACATGTAAATTATTTCTCCTAGACGGACAATCAAGATTATTCTCCAAGTGTCAAAACCCCCACTTATTTAATACGAAGTATGTACAAATTTTGGTCCTCAAATTTTGCTCGTTATTAAGGGACGGTTAAACCCTTATAAAAAGGTGCTGATACTGGTTAAAGTTATAAGAGCAGAGTTCCAGTTTAATTACCTGCCACAATCGTTAATTATACCTACGTATAGGGTGCCTGTTGGTGATACTACTCGTATAACAGTTATATTGAACATTTAGTATTGTGAGTAATCTCCTAGATTTTAATTATTGTTCGATTATTAAGATAGGAAGAAGAACCCATTCAAAGAATACCGTTAATATCTCGAAGATATGAGGTTCCGCATTTAGTATATCGTCCTACTTTACAAAAAATATTCAAATTTATTTCCCGCGTCAAAGAGTCTCTAGAAAGCAGTTTTGTAAGAGTCCGGGCACGGAACATTAAAAACACGTAAGCGGGGAAAGTGTTAACAAAAGACCCCGCGGCGGCCGCGGCAAATATGTTGACATATTACAGTGACACATATTGTCCTTTTTTATCCTGAAGGTATTGGTCCTACATACAGCGCGAGAACGACGGGCGATAGAAGATTTTCTCGCTCGAAGAGACATAAAATCTTTGTAAATAAATAGGCGCGGGAACTGAGTTAGACAAACGCACAGTCCAAACCGCTGAAGCTAGAAACATGAAGTTTAGGAACTAATGAGAGATCTTTCGAAAGAAGACTTTTCTCCGAGGTCATGTTAGGCTGGTTCGGTGCGTCTTAGGCTAGGTTAGGAATCTGTTTGACGAACGCCAGACAGTTCTAACGCTGCGCGATAAATTGCTTACTCGCTCGATGAATCTCGCCGTATGTGGGACAATTACCTTATCCTTTACTTCTTTTGTCAATTTTGAAGCTCGATGGCTCTGCTTCTTTCTATCGAGTGCTTAATAACTATAAATTGAAAGGGACAGAACTTCCCAAGTTCCATGTACAGTTCCTCAAAGTAATCCATTGACCTTCAACTATCGTAGGTTTATGGAATACGTAGATCATAGATCTAATATATTGGGTACATTAGGGTATGGATCTGTTGATCAGGTTACTGTTAGTTATTACCTATCAGTTTCCTAGGTTTCAGGTCACCTAGACCTTGACTTGATTGATACTGTGGTACAGTGGCGCTATCTAAGTCGTAACCAAATCTAGAGTGTCAACGAGCTCTATAATACATTCCTTTTTAATTGAAGACGTTTTATCATGAATAAAAAATTGTTTGGTCTAAAATCATTTGGTCGGAAACGTTTTTTTCCATTATAATTTTTTTTTTTTTCGGAATTATTATAAAACTAACCTAACTTAACCTAACTAAATCCTGTAATTTCAGCCTAAAAATGTGTTAAGCGAAAAAAATGTATGCTGAAAAAATGAAGAAAAATAATTGCGAAATAAACGGCTCCGATAAAAAATATTCCGGTAAGATTGTCAAAGGAAATTGAATGAAAAATCAGAGCCGTTTTCTCTCTACTTTATCTTTTATCGCGTATAATGAACGCTATTCTAAGACGCATCGGCAATATCGGCTACGGAAAAACGCCTGAGTCCGAGGACAAAGGATATTAAAATACCACAGTGTGCGTAAATGTAAAAAAAGTTAAATACGATAGATATAGCAGGACATATTATTATATGACGCGCTTTAAAGCGTTTACGACAATTTATTTATTTATTCACACGTTTATAACATAACTAACAGCTAACGGCCGCACTCAGTGACGTCAATTAAGTTTTAAGTTTGATTAAAGTTGCTGCTGTCACTTTCTTTGCTATAGCAATTGAAATAAGACGCAGCAACTTTAATCAAACTTAAAAATTTATAGACTTCTCTGAATGCGGCAGTAAGTGCCATAGCATTATAAACTTAATTTAAATTCTTTATCTAGTTTTCCATTCTCTAGCATTCCCTTGCTTTCATCTATCACCAATTGGCCGTGAGACAAATAAATGCAGACCCAAGCAGCACACAAGCTGTATAAGAGCTTATACAGCCCTTAAAATGCTGAAATTAGAGTTATAATGGCTGTATAAGCTCTTATACAGCTTGTGTGCTACATGGGGAGTGGCGCTGCTTGAGCACGGAGTGGAGTGTTGAGCCCGCGGTGCAGCGGCGCGCCGCCGGCGCCTTCAGCAGCCGAGGGTTGCGGAGCCTGGAGCGCGCATCACGTACAAATAGCTTCACTACTTCCCCCACCATCCCCGCGCAAACTATCCTACTACTAATTATGCCTAATATAAATTTTACAAAGGCGAGTGACATTCTTGATTCCAATTCGTAAATCAATTTAAAAAGAGTATTTTGTATCGAACACGCTCGGTACATAATATAACGATATTGGATCCCGATCCAAATATCTCGATAAATATTGTACATGTAAGGTAAGTTTATTGTATTTGATGAATAAAACGTATTGTTTTCATATTATGAACAAGTGTTACATTTTATGTTTTGGAGTTCACCTCGGACTGCCTTCGTAAAATATAAAATGTGTCCGCGCAATAATAAATAAATAAATAGACACATATCATATAACACACGTTCAAGGAAATGTATTCGCTTACCACCATAGAACCCTGTGGTTATGACAGATGACGTCACTCAAACGTGAGTGATGTGACGTTTCACACGACAATTTATGGTGATAGGGTTCTATAATGGTGGAGCGTGAATACATTTCCTCGACTAAAAAAGGAAAAGTAAACCCTTTATTTGTTTACACACAGGTACCTACTGGATACTTGGATGTGGATACTGAACGAACTAATAAGTAAATAGGAAAAAAGTTAAAGTGGGCGATAGGGACTGATAGGTCATTATGAAGTGTCAAAATGATAACATGTATGGAGATTTTGTATAACGTCATATGTAAGTTTACATATGACGTCACAGTGTGCACATGATGATACCATTACTCTACCTTAGGGTATCAGATAATTTTAAAATCTAACACAAAAATAAGTTTTGGCTTGCTTCGGGTGTTTGTGGGGGCTAGCTAGCTGCATGCCAATATGCTAGCTATTTGTTTGCCTTATGGCGAAATATAGTGCACCATACACCGATTTTATAAGTTATGTTTATATAAATAAAGATTTTGATTGATTGATTGCATTTCATAATCATTATAAAACACCTAATTTAATCTTTACTACAGTCCGATATCCCATTGTTGCCAAATGGCTTGGCCACGGCTTATGGCTGGTCGCTATATTAAAACCGCGGATAGATAAGGATACCATGAGTTAAATTTGTCATTTGTCAGTTTGCATTGTCAAACATGTGTCGGTTTCCATTTGAAGTAACCTTATCTATCCGCAGTTTGAATATACGGACCGGACATTAGTGTGGCACCGTATGTACAAATACTTTTGTGCCACTACATGTTTATAAATATTTGAAAAAACCTTGGTTAAATAATTTTGAAAAATATTACTACAGATATTTATTAGTTTTCAATTACTTAGATATTATTGAGAGGCTTGTTCAGATTATTATGACAGGTGATATGTGTACATATTTTTGATTGACAAATCTGTTCGGATGTACCTATATGTACCTGTATGCTCATATAATGCTCATATATTTATGAACTCGACGGTGCCCAGTGAGCCGCAGGTGGCTGTAAGAAAAGCATTCGCCTCAACCCGCGCCCATAGAGTAATGAGCGCTGCCTAGATGAGATAAATGAGTTTGACAAGACCGTATTGTAATTAAATTTTTACGGTTAGCAGAATTTCAGTTCGAAGCCAAAGCCAACTTCCTAATAGCGTCCGGCTGCCTATCGCTATCACACTTGCACTTGCAACTGACAGTACATTTGTCACTCGTGTTTCATAGAAAAACGAAGATTCCCGAGCGCTATTAAGAAACTGGTAGTACTGTAATGGCATTAGTATGCGTGTGTCATTTGTTTCTGTTTAAGATGTGCGGGGAAGCGCAAAGCCGCGTGACGTCACTGCTTGACATTACAATTTTATTACAAAACAGGGCGGGAAACGTGACTTAATTCTGTTCAGTCAGTTGATGAATCCCGTCTACTGGTATCACCAGTTCAATGAAATTAATAACGTTATTGAAATTCTGATTGAAAATGAAAAATGAAATTAATAATGTTAACAAAAAAAAAACAAAGAACCAGCGCCTAGAAACGTATTTTAAAATTAATGATATAACCTATCAACATATATTTTTCTTACATTTTGACCATTGCGTTAAAACGCTTCGAAAGTCGCCTCGCCATCGTCGTTCTCCAACCCAATCATCAATCAATTTCAATTAACATTCTATTTTTAAAATATTAAAATTTGACGGTCAAATTCGTAAATGGAACGCAGTCTATGAACGTGTGCGGCCGAGCTGTCATCGATGCCGACCGATTGTCAATAAACTCGGCCCAAAACGGAGGACAATCGACTCGCTTCCTTGTATGGCAGCTAACGATTGTAACTGGCCAGCTGTGATGACCGCTGAATAATTAAAAAGTTACAATTGACGTTTTGTTTTCTATTCTAATCTAACTGAGCAATTTGAGCATGCTAGATAATGGCGGCGAAGAATTGGGTTTTTGTTTAAATACATAAATATTTATATTATAAAGTTATGACTGCTGAACTGATAAGACATTTTAAATGAGAATTACGTGATTAATTATTTCGGAAGCTAACTGCCGCACTCAGAGACGTCAATTAATGTTTAAGTCTTCTAAGTCTGTTAAAGTTGCTGCGTCTTATTCTATTGCTATGGCAAAGAATGTGACAGCAGCTACTTTAATGAAACTTAAAACTTAATTGACGTCTCTGAGTGCGGCAGTTAGACTATTACAAGAGCAACAGCCATTGTCACGAAAAGATCTTGATAAGAAACTTACTATAATACATATAAGTAGTGTAGCCTGATTACAAAGTGTTGATAGGGATAAATTCATTAAAAGTTCTAAATTTGCTTAAAATGTTCGATAATTTCACTGTCTCATCAGCTACGGGATCATAGTTAAGTAATTGTATTAAAGTAAAATGTAATTAAATAAACAAAAGGATCTCTTTTAAGACTGTAAAAGCATATTCCTAAATTAATTAAAATAGCGTGCTCTCTCTTTGAGCTCGGTCTCTATTGAAAAAGTACCTTTCATAAATCTTCAGATTTCCCGGCCAGGACTAGGGACTCAACTTAACCGCCAATAATGGCAATTTTGGAGGGTTTAGAAAAAAAAGTAATCACTACTTTTCCGGGGCAATGCAAGGCTATCTTTTCTAACAAAGCTATCGGCCTAAAAATGACGTTAAGTGATCAGTTTTTACGGCATCCCAACCCAATATCCTACATTGCAATGTAGCTACTAGCTACCTATACAGCGTTCATTCGTCTCATCGGCTCTGCAACGCGCCTGCGAATCGCCGTTCGGTACCATCCACAGATCCCTACGCCAAATTTGCTCAGTTGAGCGTTTGACTCAAACTGCGTCGCTAGTCCCGTGAAAAACGAAAATTAAAAATGAACGCACCCGTAATCGGACTCGGCAATGTTTTCGCGCGAATTTTAAAAAGCGAGTGAAGCGTTTAAATAAAGAACGCCAAACGAAGTGCCTGTGTTTTATTTATGTTAAGTTTGGTGTTTGTGTAAGTGGCGCTGTAACATTGAATTAAAAAGTTAACTTTCTTTTTTAATCGGATTCATAAGGTAAGTTTTTAACTTTTTAAAAAAACTAAGACTTATTTGTATTCAATTTGTATCGGAGGCCGAGATATTTTTTCCCATCGGAATTTTCCCATGAGGCGTAATATTTTTAATGGAAGGTGTGTCGATTTATTTGGCTCGGTCACACCTGGGATAGCTAATAAATAAGTGAATATACCTACGTCACTTCCGTTGCCCAGGTGGCGCGAAGGTCAAGTTCGCAATTTCCGGTCTGTTTTCCTGTTCGGAATACTTTGATACTTTCGCAATATCACCTCTATAATGTTAACAATTATATACGTCTTAATAAGGAAAAGTTTACACGGGATTAAGACAGAAGAAAGTAGGATAAATTATATAAAAATAAAATACAATAACATTTATAGATTATAATTAAGTAGGTAACTTGTAAATATAAAATACAACGGTGATGCCCTTTGCATTAAAAATCCGTAACTACTCGTATTTATAAATTACCAGTAACAATCGCAAAAGTACTTCAACGCAAAACTTCTTCAACTATAAAATAAGAAACTTCTTTAGAAAATAATTGTATGACATTGTCCCTATAAATTATTATCATCAAATCATAATTCGTTATAAATTATAATTTTTGATCTATGTATTAGTTAGTATTAAAGTCCTTAAAATATTTAAAGGTGCTCTGTAGATGTTTTTTTTTGTTAGCCTGTTTTTGTGTCCCACTGCTGGGCAAAGCCCCCCCCCCCTCCTTTTCTCCACTCGTCCCTGACTAGAGCACGCTCCTGCCGATCCCTTGGAAACGCGTCCAGGTCATCCCACCATCTCCTGGGCCTACCTTTGCTACGGTGTCCATCGCGTGGAAGCCAATCGGTGGTATTTCGGCCTATCTCCCATCGTGCACGCGGCAGACATCTCCCATCGTCCAGCCCAGTCCTACTTTAACTTGGTTTTAAAATCATTAGATTACTAAAGTACAAAATATACCTAAGGTATTATTTATTACAGCTCGCTATTAAATCATTTTATTAAAGCACGACTTCGTAACTCGTAGTAACTGAAGTATATCTTGAAGTTATGGATTTAACTTCGTAATAATAACTTAACCGGACTTTTCATTAGTTTGAGCATTACGGTACCATTTATTGTATTTTCGGCTTGCAGTAGTTACGTAGGCATTCCTACCTATAAACTTTTAATTAAATAATAAACTTTTCAGATTACCTTGTATTTTTTCTATTGCAAAGTTATTTTAAAGATAACAACGGTCTCCAATAAGTAAGTTGTTAAGAGACAACAAAGCGACTAGATATGTTGAAAAAATGTATAACTTGTTCTATGGAAAACCAGATGATTTTGACTAATAGTTAGTGTGTTCTAAGGTCTATGGTCTAATGAAGAAATTATATGGTTTCTAGAGGGCGTATTAGGGCTAGCCAAGTTGCATTCTGTGAATTTTAAAGTCTTTAGAAATCTGCCAAAATGTAACACGTCCTTTACCACAGAAACTGTCTATATTTCCGGGATAAAGTGCCTATTTTACGGCTATAAACAATTTATGTACGTCGATCGGTTAAGGCATTAGGTCGTGAAGAAGGAACAAACAAATAAACACTTTCCCAGTCATTACACCAAGACTCGGAATTATAACCTAATCCTAATTTGAATGACAAAATACAATATTCGATTCCTAATCGAAATCGTTTGATGAAATTGAATTTATGCCCGTAACCTAATCAAGTATCAAGGGATGTCATGTTTACCTAAAACCCTAATGCTCGTATGAACTTTATGACAAGGGAACAAGGTTCAAGATCCTTTGTAGGCTTTATCTCTCTAACAAATTGTCCCGTGTGAAAGGCTGTCATACCTCTTTTGTGTGTTTGATGATGTCAAAGGATCAACATTACTTTTGTCGCTGATAATGTCAATACTTATTTGTAAGGGGGATATATTTAATTAACAAGTCTTCATAACGATAAAGAGTTCTGACAAGCTTTGGAATACTGTATCTTTGTATCTATAATTCGGTCAATGTAGGATCCTAGTAACAGCCGATTTTTGTAATACATATATATTACTTACTGTAAAAAATTATAATATGTGGTGTTCTCAATATAAAGGGACCTTATGGAGGAAGGCAGTTACGCTATTCTTATTCTTGTAACTATACGAATACTATGGTAACAGTTCTAAATAAGGCGTAACCGCCTACCTCCATAAGGTCCCTTTGTATTGAGAACGTCACAGATATAGAAAGAGGTGATTAATCGTATTACTGAGCGTAGTCACAAGGGTTTTATTTAGGTCCTAGCTGTTGCCCGCGACTCCGTCCACGTAGTAGCCGTTTATTAGTTTTCCTTCGGGAACTACCTAATTTTCCGGGATGAAAACTAGCCTATGTGGTAATCCAGGATATAAGCTCTCTCCATTCCAAATTTCATCCAAATCCGTCTAGCCGTTGCAGCGTGAAAGAGTAACAAACTAACACACACACCAACTTCGCAATTATAATATTAGTAGGATTTTATGAAAAGTCAAAGAAACAAGTGTAATACGTGTTTATATGAGGTGTCGTAGGGATTATCCTAGATTGATTAATTGATATAAGAAAATGTCGTTTTGAGCAACTAAAACCACTTTTGTGAACCATGAATTAATTTAAAAAAAAAGATTACTTAGTACTTCTACTACTTAGAAAACATTCTTCACCCTCTTGCTCCAACCTTAATTTAATAATAACGAACAAGATCACTCACGGGACTCAAAATGGCCCCGGCTGCACAACACGCAGCGGTTCCCATACACCCTTCTGAAATATTAAAGGCCATTGTAACGCATTGCAGTGATTATGTGCTGAAATATGTACGTCCATGGGATATCACCTGTTTATTTCTTACACGATGAAGAAAAGTAAAACATGATAAGTAAGAAGCTTCAAGGAAATGTGTCATTGTAAATATTTGTAAAATTTATTTAATTAAGTATATGTTTGCGATGAGGGCACATTTCAAACGTAAGTTATTAAATTACTTTAAAAAATTGCCACATTTAGTACATATCAACATGTATTATATCTAAGTTCTATGCACGTTATTTCTGATGATGAAAAAATACCAACGACTGACAATTTGCCTAGATCTGCCTCAATTTTCCATGCAAAATGCATTCGGGGAACGTCACCGTTTACGTTACGGTAGAAAAATGTATGGAACTGACGTTAGCGGGCGACGCGATAGATCGGCAGCTTACGTCAATCCTATACATTTTGACAGTTATTAAAAATCGTTATTGTTAGGGTTATGTATTTTGTCTAGGGCCGCTGGTCGTTAAGAAAAGATGTCACAATCACAATTTACGCATTTTGATTGGGTCGTAACAAGGTAGAACCATCATTTTATTAGGATTGGCTCTCACAATTAATAGCCAATAAGAATCTAGACTAATGGGCACAGACATTCGTAGAACCAGTTGTGGACAGTTATTGGCCGATCTGTACGGCTAGTATAACTTTACTGTCTCTTTCACTGTTGACTAGTTAGAGGAAGATGTACTGAGCGATAAAGAAGTTGTGGGAAAGTGCTCCTTTAATTTTGTACGGGCACAAATAATAACTTAAATTAATTGTCGCCACAACTTTAACTGACTCCGGACTCTCCGGGTGAGCCACGGGAGATTCGAATTGATAAGTTGTTATTACGTGCGTATAAAGTCGATTATCGCCCGCACGTGATCCCGCAAATTACCAGAGAACTCGGAGTCAATAAAATTAATTGATATTTCATATGTTTTGTGAGCGCGTACGTACAGTCGGCCCCAACATGATCTGTTCAAATAATATGTACCTACTATTTTCTATTTTAGATCGCAAATTTCTTTATAAAACGAAAATATATAATAATTGTATTTTTTTTTTCATATTGTTTACGATTTGGCCTCTATTACTGTTAAGTTAAGGAGAGCATAACGTTTTAACAATATGATAAAGATATTGTTTAAAACACAGTGAATAACCTAACCTAACCTCAAAAAATCCGACTAATAGTATGACACACCCTTATAGTTTTTATGACACTCGCACGTTTTTAACAAATCATACGACACCTAATTTATTAAAATCGGTCCAATAGCTTAGGAGCTACACGGAACATTCGATTTTCGGTCACATACCTGCATACATACATACCTACATACATACATAGACTGTTAACCACATTATCCATCTTTTGCTTCGCACAGTCGGGTAAAAAGTTGCCCTGTTAGGTTAATCATTCTTGTTAGTGTGCCTTGCACTGCACTAAACACTAAACCGGTCAAGGCTACTGCACTATTTCCATTTTCATTGCCTATTTTGTAACAAGGATTATTTTATTTCGGCAGTGTTTTTACAAACAAAAATTACACACCATTTAATACTTATACAGTACTAGCTGTCTGCCCGCGACTCCGTCTGCGGAGTGTCAGTAATTTCGTTAAAAAGTAGGTAGGTACAAATAAAATTTTCATTAAGTACGTATCATAAAGGGACAGACTTTCCAAAAAAATAGTAATGTTTCCTAACATTTGTTCGCTTTTTAGTGTTTGTTTAATTATTATGTGATTATGTATTACATGCAGCACATATACACTACATTCATGCCATTAATGCTTATTGCCAATACTTCATCACTCTTGACAAAATGGGGCTATCCAATATGCAGGGACATTAATTGTTGAAGAACTCTCCTATTACTTGGCGAAACTTCCATTTCACCACATTCATTAGGGGCTGTTCATTTATTACGTAAGACAATGTTAACCAATTTCTGACCCCCCCTCCCCCTACGTAAGAAAAATAAGACATGGATGAACCCTCCCTCCTTTTTAATCTTACGTAAGATCAGTATCTACCAAAATTGCAAAGAAAAAGTAGCAAAATATAAAAACGCTTTAATTTTGCTTGTTTTTGTGATCTTACGTAAAAACATCCTACCCCCATGTTAGAAAAAATAAGACTTGTTCAGACCCCTTCCCCCCTAAATCGTCTTACGTAATAAATAAACAGCCCCTTACAAATAATGGGCAAAAGTAGCGTGTTGTGAAATACTTATTATTAAGGAGTTCCGATGGTCATGTCTGGTCATTAATTTCACATTACCAAATGGTGCTTTTGGAATGTAAGTAAATGTTCTTACAGAAGTTTGAAAATCGCTGTATAAGTCCTTTTAATGTTTGAAGGGTTCCATCAATTTACCTGGGATTCCATTATCAGAAAACTCGTATTTTTTATTTAGTAGATTAGAAACCAATTTTCATATATCTAACTTCAAAAATAACCAAACTTAGGGGTCGTGTTTCCAAAATCACCGAAAGTACTCTTGGTTTGTAAGCAGTAGCTTAAATACCAATTTCGTTAACTTCAAGAATGACTTTATTCCCATTAAAACTTTCACCTTCCATTTCACCCACTTAGGGATAGTTTTTCGGAAATAACCAAATGTTTTATATTTTATTTGTTAACAGTGCCTTTTATACCAATTTCCACGTTTTTGACTTCAAGAATGACCGAATCCCCATACAAATTTTAACCCCCCATTTCAGCCCCTTAGGTGAAGTTAATCCAAAATCACTGAAAGTGTTTTTTTTATTTCCTAATAGTAGCGAATATACCAAGTTCCACGTATCTAACTTGAAAATTGACCGAACTCCTATACAAATTTCTACCTCCCATATCACCTACTTAGGGGTAGTTGTTTCCAAAACCGCCAGAAGTTATATTTTTTATTTGTTAACAATAGCTTTTATACCAATTACCACGTTTCTAACTTCAAAATTGACCAAACTCTCATACAAATTACCACCTCCCATTTCATCTCTTTAGGGGTAGTTAATCTAAAATAGTCAAAAGTAGTATGTTTTATTTGTACACAGTTAAGTAGCCTAAATACCAACTTTCACGTTTTTAACTTGAAAAACGACCAAACTCCATCATAAACTTTAACCCCCTATTTCGTCCCCTTAGGGGTAATTTATCCAAAATCACCGAAAGTAGTGTTTTTTATTTGATAACAGTAGTCTCTAGAGCAGTTTCCACGTTTCTAACTTCAAGAATGACCAAACCCCCATACAAATTTTAACCCCCCATTTCAGCCCCTTAGGGGAAGTTAATCCAAAATCACTGAAAGTTATTTGTTAACAGTAGCCTATATACCAATTTCCACGTTTCTTACTTTAAAATTGACTTAACTCCCATATAAATTTCCATCCCCCATTTCACCCACTTAGGGGTTGTTTTCCAAAATCACCAGAAGTTGTATTTTTTGTTATTTAACAGTAGCCTATATACTAATTTCCACGTTTCTAACTTCAAAATTGACCAAACTCCCATACAAATTACCACCCTCCATTTCATCCTCTCAGGGGTAGTTTATCCAAAATCGCCGAACGTTATTTTTTCATTTGTTAACAGTAGCCTATAAGTATACCAATTTCCGCGTTCCTAACTTGAAAAACGACCAAACTCCTATACAAACTTTAACCCCCCATTTCATCCCCTTAGGGGTAGTTTTTCCAAAATCACTGAAAGTAGTGTTTTTTATTTGCTAACAGTAATCTCTATAGCAATTTCCACGTTTCTAATTTGAAAAACGACCAAACTCCCATACGATCTTTAACCCCCCATTTCTACCCCTAAGGGGTAGTTTATCCAAAATCGCCGAAAGTAGTTTTTTTTATTTGTTATTTTACGTATATGTAGCAAGTTTCGAAGGTCAAACTTCATTGGTTTTCATTTTATAGTTGTATGAATTCCAGTAATTTAAAACATAAAACCCTCTTTTTTGCGTTTTTGGATGAGATTAAAAAAACACTGAAACAGGTATTTCTTTATTTTCATTAATAAGTATTTATTCTGAGTTTCATGATCCTAGAACAATCTAAATTTGTTTTTTCATACAAACTTTACCCCCTCTTTTTACCCCCTTCTTCTAACATTTTCCAAAATTTTTATAGCCTAAATGTTATTCTGATGTTATTTAAATAGATTTATGAAAATTTCATCAATATCCGTTCAGTAGTTTTTACTTGATGCTCAGTCAAACAAACAAACAAACAAACAAGAATTTTAAAAATGGTTTTAATATGTTCAGTTACTTATTATAAATCGCCCTGATCATTTTTTTTTTTTAAATCTTCAATGTACAGACTTTTTGGTCTTAACGATTTTATTATATGTATAGATTAAAGAAATCACTTTACATTATTCCCGAAATTGTACTAAACATCATAACGTTCGAGTTATGCCCAAAGGCACAACCGTGTAGAAAAATGACCTCATGGATATCAGAATCGATTCAGTTATGCACAACGTGACAGTCTTTTATAATTTAAAAAGTTGCATCAAGCATAGTGACAACGAAGAGAAATAATATAAACACACTAAGAGTGACAAGGACGGGTCTACATGCATCTCTTATGGACTACAGAGGCAATCAGCAGCTGTATTATGTTTGGAAGCCTGCAATAACAGGTCAAGGCTGCTGCATAATTGCATCAGAACTGCATATAGAAGGAACGGCGGTAATTAAATTGGGCGAGTTGATTCAGCTTTCGAGAGTGACGGTAGAGTACATTTATGTTTGATTAATTAATTGGTTTCTGTTACAAAAGCAAGCACAATGATGGCGACCAAAGCAACCTTTGATACGAGCAGTAAAATAATACTCGTATGCAAAATAACGCCATTTAAAACCCTTTTATCTACACACATATATCATTAAGTCCTCTATAATGCGTTCAGAATCCGTTGGCAATGACCAGCATTACAACAATCAATTTTACTATGATAATTTTCTTATCTGTAGCAGTAACATAATGTTCTTATAACGATATAAAATTTGATAAAGTTATGAGTTTCAAATTTCGAACAGCTTTGAAAAACGAAACAATTTTATTTGACCTCAATTCTAAGATCATTCGAGATGACATTTAATTCGAAATGAAATGTCAATTGCATACAATTTTGACAAATCTCGTATGTTACTTGATAATTTGATATCGAACGATATGATAGTAGAGGCCGACTCTAGATTGTCTCTGAATTAAAAAAAATACTACGGTTGCCGCCATTTTTGACATTCTAATAAATTGATCAATGCCGGCTATGCCGGTCGTAACATGTGGTTCCTGAACACATCATAGAGAGCTTATAATATGTATGTAGATAAAATAGTCTATGTAACTGTACATAATTAGGCATTAAAACACTCGTGTGATGCTATTATGAAACTCTCCTCTCGGCTCGTTTCATAAACACACACTCGTATTTTAATGCCTCTCATTATGCACCAGTCACATAAACTACTATTAACCCCCGACGCAAAATGGGGTGTTATAAGTTTGATGTGTGTATCTGTGTGTATATAGGTGAGTATCTATGTATCTGTCTGTGGTATCGTATCTCTAAAACGGATGGACCCATTTTGATTTTATTTAGTTTGTTATTCGTTAGTAAGGTGACTTAATCGAGAGTGTTCTTAGCTTGGTTTGATGAAAATCTGATAAGCCGTTTAAAAGTTATGAGCACTGAAAGCTATTTCTCTGGAGTTTTTAATACTTGAGATCTTGTTAAAGCAGACGTTGGTTTTGAAATTTTACGAAAATATTTAGTTGTTCGGCATGAATGGAATTTAGTACTAAAAATTGCTGAACCGAGTCTGAGCTTGGAAAGATCGAATAAACATTGTTTCATGCATGTAATACCGCCGTATTATGTGTCTAGATTCTTTAGATTTTGACGTGTAAAAGTGCCCGTGCGGCCTACTTACTGAATAAATATCTTTTATCTTTATCTTTTTTTTTTTTTAATTTAGTGACGTATTGCTAGTTTTGTAACTTGGTTTGCGTGTGATCTTGTTGTTGTAGTTAAGGTTCAATCATGCTCAACATTTTTATTTATACATACTTATTACTTATATTTAACGACCCGGCTAGGCTACTAGTTGGTAGTGTGACTGTCTACGAAGCTAGCAGTCCCGGGTTCGAGTCTCGGCATGGGCAAATATTAGTGTGAATAGCGTGAGTATTTGTTCCTGAGTCAAGTTTTTCATGTATGTATGTATGTATTTATCTATGTACCTATGTGTATTGTTACTTAGTAGCCAAAGTACTTAGTTTGAGAGTGGGTAAATTGGTGTGAAATTGTCCCTCTGATATTTTTTAAAATACTGTTCAACTTTGCAACAACAAAGACATGGTATGTAAATTTGTGCGACATTGTATAGAATGTAACTATTGCAATTATTCACACTGTTCACTTACTTCCTCTTTTATTTCCAGAAAGTTGTAAAACTTTACAGGCGCTGGAGCGTTTTGCCCCTACTTTGATCCCGGGAACTGCGAGCAAACGAAACTTTTCCTGCTGATCTTTTCTTTGGATAGAAGGGTAATTCTTCGAGCGTTTCAACCGCCGTCATTCCCGTGGCCGCATTAATGTCGAAATTCCTGTAGCTTTGGTTGCTATTTTCGGTTATCTTGTAGAGTGCCCTGACTTCTACAAAATTTATCTGAAAATGCTTCCAAAGCTACAGGAATTTCGACATTAATGCGGCAACGGGAATGGCGGCGATTGAAACGCTCGAAGAATTGCCCAGAACTTGAATGTTTTCAAGTCGTTATTTTATCATTTAATTTCATAATTGCTATTTAATAAAGAAGAAGAAGACATTAGTCGGTCGATTTAGACTTATAGTGTTCTTATAGCAACAGTTAAATCAGCTGTAGAGTCGATATGGTAGCGGAAGAAACTTCCACACGATTCATAACTAAGGTGAGGTAGAAAGCGAGATGAATAAAACATTTACTGATTTGATTAAGTACACGGAAAAAAAATGGATTAATTCTACCAAGATTGTGATAGTCGTGAATATGCTTCTTGATTTCATACGAGCCTAACAAGACGTTAGAATCAACTAATATGCAAGTTGAATCACAAAAGAACTTGCTGTTGTGACCACCTTTGGTTGAAATCACTAATAATCATCATCATCATCATCATCAGCCGCCAGACGTGCACTGCTGGACAAATGCCTTCCCCAATTTATGTCAATTAAGAGAAAATCTCTCTTGATTGGCTCGCATTTTTTTGAGTGTAGGTACTAGGTATATAAAATCAAGCAAAGCTAAGTGTAATTGGGTGTCTGAGTTTGAGAAGCGACCCTCGTTATAAATGTATGAAATCGTAGTATTTGCACAGTCATGGTAATAATTAATGTTCAGTTCAGAATAGACAGCTAATTCTCCTAGTACACGAGGCGTTTATATAACAGCCACAAGTGCGTACGACTGAAACTAATTATTATTGCTTAAATAATATATCTACGAATAAACTAAATTACTACGATATTACGAGTTTTCAAATTTGAAACTAGAAAATGTGATTACTTAGTGGCATTTTTAAGATTTTAAAGCAGCACAAAAAATGGTTTACCCTTGAATGGCCGACACTCATTTCATAGAATGTTTTACTTCAACGAAATTTCATTTCATAGACAGGCATTATCGCATTCAGGAGTTATACATTTTTGGTGGTCACACTTCTAACCTAATCTAACCTAACCTAACCTACGCAACCCATGCTTAAGATAACCTGAAAGCAATAAGGTTTCAGCAGAAATTAGCTTTCGTTGAAATGAAATTCGGTGAAACGACACATTCGATGAAACGAGTCCCCTTGACACGCAAAAAACACCGCAGTTAAGTATCGTTTTAGTGCTTTAATAAAAACATTTCTTGCTTAATTCAGAAACATTTAATATTTGTATAAATCCTTTGATTATAACGATTATTTTAGACATTGGCGTGGCCAGATTAACAGATATTTATGAAATAAACGCTCTTAAAATTGTTAAAATAGAGTCTAAAATATATTTTCTTTAAACATCCTCCGGCACAAACTCAATGGTGGCTCGGTCGCGACTATCTGCTGGTAATGGGATTTACAATAAGATTTAAGTCAGCCACTGTTACACTGTTACGTCAGGGATGAACAAAACATTTTTTAACAATATTGATATCGTCAACTGTGGCAACTGTGCCCAGCTGTGGTAATTCCACCGTCGCAACACCTTGCACGTGTTGTTGTTGTCGTCCTATGGTACCCCAGTGGTACAAAGGGCCTTCGTGAGACGTCACCATCCGCTCCTGTCCTGCGCCTCGCGCTCTGCGTCCGTCCAACTCAGCACATGAATCGAAATAATTAATTGATTCTTGTTGGATACTTTAAATAAAACCCATGGAAAATGTTTCCAATCCCAATAACATCACAGTTGCAATGTATTTGCGAGTTATTGCGACGAAGGAATTAATTACCACGGTTAGGTAATGTTGCCATAGTTTACGGTAATTTTTTACCTATGCAGAAAGTAAATTGGATGGTGTCAAGATGATTTAAAATGAAGAATGGGTGGGTACGTTTCAATTAAGGTAACCTCCTAAGGGTACCCAAAGGCATCCTATCCTGATACTGGTTTAAGTATTACCTACCCTAATTGAATTATTTAGTTCACTGATACTAGAGAATAAATCAGAGACTGACTGATAATATATATATTCTATTCTATTCTAAACGGGTAACTCTTCGAGCGTTTCAACCGCCCTTATTCCTCTGTACGCAAATGTCGAAATTCCTGTAGCGTAGTATTCTTGTAGCCTTATGCTATTTTCGGTTATCTTGTAGAGTAGTCGATTCGACATTAATGCGTCCGGAAGAATAAGGGCGGTTGAAACGCTCGAACAATTACCCAAACACGTTAAAATGATATAAATAGCGGGATATTTGCACAATTGTCAATTTTTAGTAGACATAATATTGTTTATTGCTACTAGCGACCTGACTCGCTTCGCTTCGGTTAAAGTCCCCCCTCCCATTTCCCCTCTTAAAGTTGAAATATCCGATTTTTCTCTTCATAAGAACCTTACTCGGACTTCAAGGAATATTTTAAAAAAAAAATTGGCCAAGCAGTTCTCAAGTTGTGGCGTGACCAAGGGATAGATTATCGGTATTATAATTAAACTAACGGCCGCACTCAGAGACGTCTGTTAACTTTTAAGTATGATTAAAGTTGCTGCTGTCACTTTCTTTGCTATAGCAATAGAATAAGACGCAGCAACTTTAATAAAACTTAAATATTAATTGATGTCTCTGAGTGCGGCAGTAAGCTACTAGGTACTAGCTAAGCTATTATCTCCTCGTGAAATTTGCTGCTGGCATTAAACTGGTACCAGATATTACCAGTAAAATTCTGCCGCATTTACTTTTAAAAAGTTCTTTAACTTAATGTTTGACGCTAGAAGGGTCGTTTTCAAAAAAATTGTACATAGTTTAGGGCTTTCATTAAAACAAAACTTACTTAATTGTTTCCTTTGTATAACGAAAGTTACCCATAAGTTTGTATGACTAAAGACGTTACACAAAGGACGCGATCGTGATTTTGTTTTCACAAACAGTTCCTTTGCTTAACTTTCAACGATGCGACGAATTAAACTTTGCATTTAAACTTGAACCAAGTAAAACGATTTTAATCGTAATTGAAATAGTTGCTTTAGTTGTTTAATGAAGCAACGGAACGTTTGTATTTGTTGACGAATTAAATTATTACTGACTAGCTTATGCCCGAGACTTCGTCCGCGTAAAAGCCGTTTATCACTGTTTTTCCCCGGAACATCATCGAAATCGGTTTAGGGGTTTAGCCGTGGAACCGTAACCAACAAAAAAACAAACTTCACTTTCGCATCTTTAATATTAGATACGATGTAATAATAATGAATACGACATCGTATTTGGTCTTTCTCAGTCAGCCTCAGTATCCATCAATGAGGTAATTGAGAAAGCAAATAATTCAAATTATAATGAATATTATTCAATACATCTGTTACTAGTTTAATTGGCAGTGTATTCTTTGTTGCAATAATTCAAGACGGTTTCTCCCCAACGTTGCAGTTCATAAATATCTATGGTCCAAATATATTTAAGTGTTTTCATGATAGTTATTATATTATAAGTTAAGTGTGGTTTCTAACGAAAAAGTATTTGAAAGTATAATTAAACCGAAACTTTTTAAGGAAACTGGAAAAATGCGAGTTTAATCAAGTGAGAAGCAACCCTGCACCCACGTAGGTTGGGACGCGCGGAGCATACCAATAACCTGAATACTAGTTACAGCGTGTTGTACCTGCATATTTTCATCGAACAGGTCTTTTAAAATCGACAATTTAATAACGTGTTTCTGGCAGCATTTTGTCGATATTGTTAAATTTTTATGTAAGTAGTTGCTTTGACTATACATAGGGAAATCGATACGCGAAAATTATTAGAATGTTGTATAAGTAATTTAAATTCAATTGGTCCGCGGGACGCCTATGGTCCTGTCATATACTTATGGAATGGAACCAACTAACCAACACCGACAAACTTATGATAAACCCTTAATTGAATCCTTATTAAAATTTAGAAAAGAATAAATACTACAATTATGTGTTTTAAAAAGGAATCGACTATTTTAATTGAATATCCAAACAATCAAAGATTATATTTATTTGGATAATTACGCTATTTTTTAAATCTTTAAACGCGTAAGGAGTCTACCGTGTAAAGCTAATTCATTACGTACCTATTTAAAGTATAAAACATACTAAAAATCTTACTTGATTTAACAAAATATTCTCAACACTGCTCGGAAATATGAACATTTTAAGTTTAAGTCAGGTTCGGGGTCAGAAACCATCACTTTTAAGAACAGACATTGGACAGGCCAACAATGTTTTCGTCGATAACATTGTTGTCCAATCTTAAAACCAATTAACAACATCATTTTTTTTCTAAAGAATGAAAACGACCAATCATAACACACCGTTTTGTATCGTAAAATATTAGGTGTATGTTTGCTTAAAGATACACAGACTAAAAATGATGTGCCTACTTTTTTTTAATATCATTCGCCCTTAGGTCCTACTGTTGTTATACTCTATAGCTACTGTCCTTATTTTATCTGAGTTGAAAACCGTCGCCGACCGACGCCATCGAAAGTGTGCAAGTTACTAATATGAATAATTTTTCGTTTTATTTCCTCGCAGTAGTTGAGAAAAGCGCTATGCCTGCCTCAGCAGAAAGTGCAATTTTTGGAGTCGTAGTACACTAGTATATGACTCGTTCAAAAATCGCTTACTTTCTACCCTCGGCAACAATGTACTATAGTTGCTCTATTAGAAAACTATTACTTTCGACTCTAGTCGAAAGGCCAAGGTCGAAAGTAATAATTTTCTGTTTGCGTATATTCTTTTTTTAATGACTTCCTCATTACAATAACGAGGCATAAGAGCGAGAGATACGTGATTATTTTTTATTTCATATGATCCTATGAAAAATGAGAGGAAAAGCGATATTTCCGGGAAATGGACGCTAATGAATTAACTGGCTAGTGTGGGTTTCTTACTAGTAACTCACATCTGCTCATTTTGACATCTCTTTGAATTTCAACTTTACGCCCATTGGATAAAGTTCTTCCATCCTATATAGAAAGAAATGACCTTTTGAAATTAATCTATTCATATTTTGCGGATAGTGTATAACCGGTTAAACGGTCTTACATTTTGCTTGGAATGTCTACTTTAAGTCTATGTCATAGGATAGTTTTTGTAAGCTCGCAGTTGTGAGTTACGACGTCTTGCGAGTCAGGGCATGTCTCGTAGGAAATATAATCCTATCACGTAGCGGGTCGGTGATGCAAAGCCAGTTACGAAAAAGGTAAATTCAGAAATGCTGTTTTATATTAAATCGAGTTTTTTAAAACGCTTGTTCCATTGATTGCGACGACTGGGGGAAAATTAAAAAATAACCTACATTTTTTTCTGAAACATATTTCAGAGGGCTGTTTAAGAAACCAATTTCAACCATTTTTGTATTTAAATCTTTTTTCTTTCCGTATGTTCTTTATTATTATTTAATTCATGTATACGTAGATCAAACCTACACCTTAAAATTAGTCATAAAAATGTTGCAATAATATGAAAATAAAAAAGCGGGAATAAAATATCGCTTATTCAAGGTAATTTCGTAACAGCTATAACGATTTTTTGTCTTTAAGCCTACGATATACTTCCTGTATGGGATATTTCACCAGTACATTTTAAAGGAGACAAGGCAGGGGCTTTTAGTAGAGTGGTTTGAAATACGGCCTGCAATTTATTACAGCTTAATGTACCTAAATAAGCTTCTTAGGTATTTACGAGTAGAAGGTTTTATCATTATTTATTAAAGTCTACTTAGTCGTGATATAGCTCACCGAATAGCAAACCTTAAGTGGCAGTGGGCGGGGCACATTGCTCGTAGAACCGATGGCCGTTCGAGCGGAAAGGTTCTAGAGTGGCGACCGCGAACCGGAAGACGAAGTGTCGGCAGGCCTTCCACAAGGTGGACCGACGATCTGATAAAGGTCGCGGGAAACTGCTGGATGCCAGCAGCAGAGGACCGATCGTTGTGGAAAACCTTGGGGAAGGCCTTTGTCCAGCAGTGGACGTCTTGCAGCTGATAATGATGATGAAGATGACTTAGTCGTGATATTTTTCCTTTTAAGTTCGTTATATGTTCTTTCATTTAAAATATTTTTTAAAATTTTTAGTACTTGTAGCTCTAACGATACTCTAGTCTAGTTCAATATATCCTAAACGGCCCCGCAAATCTAAAAATTCATAATAACATACACATAATGATTGTTAAGAGCTATCCAATGATCCTCACTCGATGTTAAAAAAAACACCTTTGCTTTACATATATGGGTACTCGTACCCGAAAAAACGCTTTTTTTAAGGTTTAATTTTACAACTTTGTCGATGTGATTAATATGAACAATTACAACTTTGTAATACCAAGAGTCTCTTGAGTTAAACCGCGAACAGACGGACAGTCGGACATGGCAAAACTATAAGGGTTCCTTGTCGATTACGGAACCCTAAAAAGTGTTTAACTCGGTAAGGGAACATAATAATTGCACCTATACTTTTTTACCTCTCGAAGTATCGGGTACAATAAAATTAAGGGACTGACGGCGGTTGAGACGCGTCCATATTGACTCACCGAAAAATTTGTTGTCCGAATGTATCGTTATTCATAACCATCGCAAGTCCTGAAGTGAATTTTACTGAAACCGTTCTGATTTTAGTTTTTTTTTTAAACAAACCTAATGTAACCGAACCTTATTTATCAGTTAGATATTTTAAAAATACTGAAACAAAAACGGTTTCAGTTATAAATGCTTTAGGACTTGCGATGATTATGAATAACGATACATTCGGGCTACAAATTATTTTGTGAAATGGCGCACCGGGTTGAAACGCTCGAAGCACCCTTATGTAGTAAATATTAAAGCAGATGTAAGCTTTACAATTTATAAATTCCAATCGTTTTTAAGTTGAGGCCAAAGTTGGTGTTTCATAACATGCTGTTATGCTTGTACAGTCACCACACTGGATTGTTGAGCCCCCATAGAACTCTGTCATAATGACAACGTCAAGTCACTCAAAAGAAATTACTTCAAAATTTTCCGTTGACTTTCTGTGAGAGGGTTCTATAGTGGCTCAACAATCCCGTGTGGTGACTGTACTTGTACTTGTTATGCTTGTACTATCTAACAAGCATAACAGCATATTATGAAACACCATTTAAAGCTCCATCTCCGAGCTTTCAGTATAAAAGCCCTGTCATTGTCTAAACAATAGCGTTTCCTATCATTTTCTGCACTGCTTTGTTTTTTCTTTTCTCCCTCTTTCTTGCAAAGGCACAAAGGGATGATACTTAGTCCAATAAAAGGAGCTTAAACCCCGACAGCATGTTTTGATATTGTCATAATCATAATCATTTGTTTTCATATAATCGTCGTCGTTGTCGTCTTTATGTTTATTTTTGATATCGCCATTTTGGCATTTTTCCCAAATTAGTGCCCAATAACACTCGCGATGACGATAATACCACTCTAACGATATCGTTTGTCGGAAGCGCGCCTTCCGTTCAGCTATGATTATTCTGTTAACGCATCGTCGTTCAGTTCTACTCAGTCGATGAATAGCCGGCGAATTTACGTCGTCCGTCAAGGTGGGTAAATGACATTCAACTGCCTGCACATTAATTCAGGTCGGAGTTCACCAACCAATATAACGAACTGTTAAATCCTAATCGGCTGTTAGTCAATACGTTTTGACAGCCGTCAGACCTCTAATCGCCTGTTTGACTATTGGTGAACTCCGACCTTAGTCGCTGGTTTCACAGACGACCAGATCGCGGTATTTACGAGGGAACAATGAACCCTTCGTATACATACACACACACATACAGGTCAACAACATTTCCTTCGGCAGAGGGGTAACAAGACATTTGTAGTAGACTACAAATAATTCCAAGATGGCTGACCGATAAACTGACAAGTGTATTGGTTAGAAAATCCACTTTTCCGCTTCGTCACAATAATGATAATGAAAATTCATTCATGATATGATAAAAAGTCATTCATGTAACAAACAGTAGAGAACAATTATTTTAACTGTAGAAATAACCAAGATATAAGTAGCAAAACATGTTTCAATATTTCAAATTAACATGGAGTTTATATGGCCGTACGTAGTTCACGCTGACGTCACAGTTCACATCGGAGCTCTCTGTCTAATTAGTAATTTTTAAATGCTTTTATTATCCGTATTTTTTGGCCGATTTTAATTTTAATTTCACTATTTGCCATATCTTGTACGGTATTTTGATATTTTGTTAAGAAATTCAATAAAAAAAAATTACATGCATATTCCCGAAACTATCCACCCGTCTGCACTCTACACCCGATGCTCGTAGCACAACTACGCGCTACGAGCTACGAGACCGCTACGGATTTGCGCCTCTACGATTCCACTTGAACAGAGCCCTTAGCCAAGATGCCCATCGCTAACTAACGTTTCTATTCGTTTCGTTTTTAAACCAATCGCGTCACTGGTAGATCACGTGACTCTCCGTATGTCGTGATCTACCAATGACGCGATTGGTTTAAAAACTAAACGAATAGAAACGCTAGTAAGCGATGGGCATCTTGGCTAAGGGCTCAGAACAGAGTGAGAACATTGAATGTAATAGCGTTTTTATTTTATAACATAAAAATAAACTTCAAAATGTCCTCTATAACTACTACGAAGCAATATAACTATTACGAAAACATTAATGTCGAACTTTGTTTTCGTAATTATTATATTATTATTATTTTTATACGAGTATAATTCTCGAGCTTAATTATTTATAAGGATATTTTTCATTCCGATTTTTATCTCACTTGTAATGTTGCCCAAAATAAAAAAAAAATAATTAAAAAGAGTTTCTTCCTAATTGTCTCGCGTGACCACGAGCGTTTAACCCATAAAACCTTTTTCCAAGGCCGCCCTTTTCGTCATGGCGATAAATTACACAAAAAAGTCCGAAATCTGCTCAATAGCTATACCGCGATGACGTCATCAATCTTCGTCCTGCCTAAACAATCTGTGAGTCTAGACTTGGGTCTGGCATGTGTTCACTTCTATTAAAAGGACATCTGGAATATAGTACGCCTCTCTTGAATTAGTGAAAAACGTTTCATAAAACTGGTTATATAGTTTATCTGCATTCTTCTTCTACCTCGGTTCCTTACTGCTGATGATCGTGACCAATTATACTGCCCTGCTAAGGTAAAAGGCAGTATTTTACACAAAACTACTGTAATAATTGCAACCTCATTACTGGGTAATAAGGCTGCAATTGCTACAGTAGTTTTGTGTAAAATACTGCCTTTTACCTTAGCAGGGCAGTATATATCGTTAATCTGTGTAATCGTATGCCACGTGGGCCGCCCGGTGCATGCTGTCGCCCACTGCCTTCTTGATGACGTCAGACAATCTGCATTAAGTAGTAATATTTATTATCTGTGGCACTATTAAGATTTTAGGTAGGGTCAACGTCAAAAGTAGTACCCACTTTTGTACTTTATCGCATTAACATACTTGACAATCTTGTTGGACATTGCTAACGTGGCTGTATAGCGACAAGTCAAGACATATTTTCTCAAACTTGACATTAAAACAAATGAAATGAAATGAAATGAGTTTATGTCGGAAACAGGTTCCGCAAATGATGACGAACGAACACAGTTTTACACTTTTTATTGGTAAGTATAAATCTACATTCCTTCAGTATGCTACTAAAGTACGAGTATCAAAATCATCTAACAAAGTGGACAAAAATAAACAACAAATTTCCCCGCTTCTTTCAACATCAATTTGCAGCTAAAAAAAAAATTATTACTTTCTCAAAAGGAACATTCTAAGAGAACGTTGTTAAATGGAATTTACAGAACTTAGTGTAAATAACTGCGGAGGCTCTCAGGAAATTACTACAAGAGCTTTTTCCGATAGACTACAGGTTGGGACTCAGAAGTACTTAATACGAAACTTCGCAAGCTCCATTTCTTTCACTCTACAGTTATTATGCGGTTGAGAGAAAGGGGCAGGGTCAATGTAACTTCAAACTTTGATTGACTGCTTTGTGAGTAGAGCCTCGGCTAGCTTTACTCGGCTCGGCTTTGCTGGTAAGGCCGTTTTTTTTTTCTTTCAGAAGCAAGTTCGTTTCTGGGTGGTTTTTATGTTAAGAGAAAAGATTTAGGAGTAATATTTACCCGACTACGGGAAGCAAATAGAAGCGTAATAGGGTTAACAGTCTATGTATGTAGGTATGTATATGTATCTATGAATTAACTAGGCTATTTTAATTTAGTTTTAATTTTGATGACATTTTGAATTATAATCTTAATTTTAATTTTTTAAATGTATAAATATAAGTAGTATAAATATAATAATATGTTAATGTTTAAAAAAAAAAAATGTACTTTTTAATTATTTTATTGGCTATATATTGTGAATGTCGTGTACGCCTGTTATTGACATGCATATCAGACTCTTCTCTTATTATCTTAGCTATTGTAATTGTGTTCATATGTTTGTTGTTGGTGTACCTTATTTTATAAATAAATAAATAATTGTATGTAAATGTGACCGAAAATCGGATGTTCCACTCTAGCGCCTAAACTATTAGACCGATTTTAATAAATAGGGTGTCATATGATTCGTCACAAGCGTGCAAATATCAAAGGCTTTAAAAAAATTATAAGGGTGCGTCATACTAGCCGCCAGTGGGGTTTTAGTTTGTCAGGTTAGGTTAGGTTATATCCCGATATCCTTTATAATAAACTTACGGAGCCTGCGTGATACACGACACGTCCATATCTTGGATTGACTCACAGGATAGTTTATATCCCGGAAAATTTGATTGTTCCCTAGTGAAAGCCGATAAACAACTTGTACGCGGACGGAGTCGCGGGCAAAAGCTAGCCCTATCCTACTAATATTATAACTGTGAAAGTCTGTAAGGATGTTTAGATGTTTGTGTTTCAATCACGCCTTAATGGCTGAACGGATTTGGATGAAATTTGGCGCACAAATACTCCATATCCTGGCTTGGCTTGGCTGAAAGACTTCTTCACAGACGAATTAGGAAAAACCTAGTAAAAAATAAATCGGTTAATATTTTACGCCGTAATTTATTTAAATTTAAATCTGAGTCGAGTTGTCTCGTCGTGTGACGCGGCTCGCCTTCTCGTCAGTCTTTTGTGGACCGACCCTTTATCTCGAGGATGCCGTACTTTGTATCTCGAAAGTTTTAGTTATAAACGGCGCTCAGCGTTAGGAACGCTAGTTATTAAATTTCTTCCATTCATGAAATTTTCCCTCAAAACTTACTACGATTTTCGGATGAGATATTACGAAATTTTCAGATTAAACTAGTGAAAATGGGAAAATATTCGACGTAGAGTGGTGGTATACACGTTACTCAGATTGAAATTTAAATAAATAATAAATTACAGCGTAAAATATTAACTGATTTATTTTTTACTAGGTTTTTCCTAATTCGTCCGAGAAGAAGCCTTTCAAGTTATCTTATATATACATATATATATATATATATATATATATATATATATATATATATAACCAACATCGTCTGCCCACCAGCTTTTAAAATACGAGACCACAATCTACTGAAGTTTATGTTCATATTCAGCAATCGGTGTATATCTTCTGCGGGCAGACGATGTTGGTTTAATATTATATGATGTCTTGTATTTTAAGAACATCTCAGCTGTAATTACAGTAGAGATGAGTTATTGTATCTTCAATTCCTTAGACTTGCTGCGAACATTAACCTGCACTTTTATATAAAATTAAATCAAATATGAACTGGATTTTTCTTTTTCATATTTTAAACTTGTTAATAGGCTTGACTAAATGTCAAAATAAATTATTTTTACACTACCACTAAATCAAGCTTTCGAAAATAACACGGAAAAACCTAGCTATCGTAAATTTTTGGGACTTAAACGATTTTTAATTCAATAATTTATAAAGGAACACTGAAAATTGTGACGTCACACACACATTTTCATACTAACTTCATACTACCGGATCGTTTTGACGTTTCAATAAAAGTTGCTGATTTGATCAGTCAGTCAACTAGCCTATTAGTGCGGAACTAATAACTTCATATATGCTAGCTTTTTGCTTTGACAGTTTTTGCGGAATTGGCGATAAATTCTACGTGGATTGAGCTGACATTATTATGGTGGTAGTGGTGGTGGTGGCGGCATTATTATGGTGGTATATGCCAAATATTGATCTTATTCTATCTATTTTTATTCTATCTTTCTCATTTAACATTTTGAATGAAAGAGATGCAACAAAAATGTTTGACAAATTCCTAATAACCAAAGGACTTAAAAAAAAATACTTGTTAGGTCAGCCATGTGATGCTGTTAAACATCTCGCTCTCCACATCGTCCGACGGCGACGAATCATTCACCGGCGAATTTACGTCGACCGTCAAGGTGTGTGATTGACATTTGGCTGCCTGCATTTTCATTTAGTCGCTGGTTTTCGTTTTGGACTACATAAACTGTTTACTGCAACATGTGCTCTATTATACCCTCGAAAAGGGATGTATCACGTTACCATTCACGCTGTATTACTTTGATAATAGGACCCGAATTGCACATCGTCGCGCCGGCCGAGCTGAGGGTTATCGCCGAAACTTTTCTCACTAGATGCCGCCTCTGGGACGTGACGTCTTTTTGACAGTTGACGTTTAAATATATGCCAAGAAGACCAAACGAGTGACAATTTACTTTTTCGCTTGATACGTACACATTTTGAATATTTATATATTTGAATTTATAATTTTTAATATCAACTGTCACAAAGACCTCACTTCCCAGAGGCGCCATCTATTGAAAAAATTATTGGCGATAGCCCTCAATCGGAATACGTGCGACTTACATATCGAGCGTCGATTGCTGTATAAGAATTCTCTAATGGTGGCACTTCACGTGTCTATTAGCAAACAATTTCGTTACATCTCTTTAATTTGGTATGTCATAATAAGAGAGGTATAACTAGTGTAGGCAATTTGTTTGTCGGCGAGCTGACTCTGAGTTGCAATTTGCTACCAACAGGATTAGGTACGAGTACATTGCGTGTTTTTTTTTTCAACACAAATTGGCGACTGATTAAATTGCTTACAGTACGCGATGAATGAACGCTACATCTAAAATATATGGGAGGCAAACAGTCAACCGTGAACTATTTGCCTAAAGGAACGCAGTCGAACGGTCTAACGTCTGTATTACTTTCGTAGCGAGTATTGGTTTCGGTATAGTCGAGCAGTTGCTTTAGATGTTGCAATTGGCAATATGCATGAAATTTTTTTAACGCATTTCTTAACAAAATATAAAAATACCGTAAAAGAGATGGCAAAAAGTTAAATAAAAATTAAAATATAATATAAGCGTTTAAAATTACTAATAAGACAGGGCACTACGGCCATATAAACACCACGTTAAATTCTGTTTTGTTAGAAAGAAAGACACAAATCTTTAATGGCTTATATCTTGGTTGTTTTTATACTTAATAAAAAAAAAATCCAAGTACTATTTGTTACATGAATGACTTTTTAATAAAGCAAAAAAAATATGCATATTCCCTATTGGGGCATGCTCCCGGGTTCTCCAAATACCGGGAGGTTCTGGGATTTAGAACCGATTCTGGCGTAATGAATTCCGGTTCGTTGCTTCCGGTGCTGGCGTATCGCATGCCCTGGTTGCAAGCTATCGATGGTAACAAATGTACAGAACAGGATGACTTTTACTATTTGAAATGGTAAATATTTGATTTACTTTTTTTACGTACCGGTCAAAATTTTAAACGTTCTGATAAATTATAATAATATGTAATGTAAATGGAGTTTTTCTGTATGACTATAGATTTTTGAAAATTATTTATTATTATGATGATGTTGTTGTTGATGATGATGATGATAGGTAATGATGATGACAATGATGATGCAGTTAATGACTGTTGAGTTTCTTGCGACGCTTCTCCTCAACACCGGTATTTTGGGAAGCGCTGGTGAACTCACACATGTAAAAAGACTACTTACACATAAAAGGTTTCTATTTCCTTGCCTACGTAATAAGTAAGTAGTCGTAATAGGCATTGAATATATTTTCTGCACAAAGTTGTGAACGTTGAAAGTTCCAGGGCGGTCTGAGCCTGGACCCTCACGCGTCCAGCCCCGTGGACGCTAATTGGACCCTACTTGAAGTACGTGCGGTGCTGCAGCCACTTTATATCAAATATCTATTGATCGGAATATGATACTCGCACCTTTAGTATTATTTCCACCCGTATTATCTTTCGTACATATACAGCCTTGGCCAAAGGTATTGAGCACCCATTCGTTTTTGATATAAAAGTCAAACTTTAAAAGGGGCATTTATGTATTTTATTATAGAAAGTTGTATATCTATCGGAAAAAATTGTCATATTTATTGACGTTAAGGGAAACTTCGTGGAAAAAAATGCAATTAATCATTTTATTGTAAAATTCGACTTTTTCTAGCTTCAGTTTTCACACGCAAATAGCTACTTCGCAATGATATCTACTTTTGATTTGCATTTGTTAAAACCATTAATATATTTTACGTCTTTTTGTATTTTTGAAATTGAAAAAAAATACTTTATTTGTAAACTACACAGGAAAAAGTGGAGTGCTCAATACTTTTGGCCATGGCTGTATATGAGTGGTTCATTATTTTTATGAGTAACGAGCTATTGCCCGCGACTCCGTCCGCGTAGGAGTCATTTATCGCTTTCCCTCAGGAGCTATATATTTTCCGGGACAAATTGTTTCCTTTGTGTCAATCCAGGATAATAAATAATATCAGGGGACAATCTCACACAAATTGACCTAGCCCTAAACTAAGCTCTAGGCATGTACTATGGATACTAGGCAACGATATACATACTTAAATATACAGAAAACATATATGACTTAGGAACAAATACTCGCGCTCATCACACAAATATTTGCTCATTCCGGGATTCGAACCCGGGACCGCTAGTTTCGCAGGCGGGACACTACCAACTAGGCTAACCGCGTCATACATTTCATCCAATTCTGTTATACTCTCGATTAAAACAAAAAAAAATACCATTACAAACTAACAAACTGTTTGTCTAAAATTTTAATTAAACAACGCCACTCGACCAATCCAATTACCTGCAGCGATAGAAACAGTCCCATAAACTGGGCCCCATTTAGTATAGTGAGCCGTTAGCGTTCCTCAGGCTATCAGCCAATAGGAACGAAGGAATTGTTAAGAGTATTTTAGATCGCCGGGTGAGATAATCGTATTTTGCAAACCACTCGCTTAAGTAATAAATGCCATTATATAGCATAATACGTTCAAACAAAACCAGGGAATTATGAACATAGAAAGTAGTTCCATAACTCACCTGTGGGTACCTTTATTTGTACTCACGTTTTTCGAAAACGGCAACAATTTCGATGAAAAGTGCCACATGGGCGTTTACGGGGGCAAAAATTCGATCTAGCTAGGTCTCTCATAAAATATCTGGGAATATTCGTTTTCCCCGTATTTTCACTCAAAAAGATTTCTCTCGCAATATGGTTCGTAATTTCGCTGCTGCTGATATATTTTTTAATTAATGATTCTTTCATTGGTACAGTTGTTAATGGGCTATTTCGTGACATAACTTTTATTTGTTTCATATGCGAGCGCAAACTATAAGTAGTTTAAATATATTCATAAAAATAAGATATAAAACTTCAAACCAAAAAAACCCCTCATTTTTGACATGCATTAGGGATTACTTTGATATTGTATTATAAACAAAGGGTATTATATCAAAGTATCCCCAATTTAAGAATCGAGATTTTAAGCTACGTTTTTTTTCTCATGAGCCATTTATCGTACGAGTAGTTCACCCCTAACTGCTTAAAGTTACGCCAAATCAGTAGAATTACCAATACAATATTTTATACATTGTGAATAAATACAGGAGATATAGGAAATTTATTTTTGAAATTAATCAAAATAACCCAAATTTACGGTACATACATACGTTCAATGTACTTAATGAGTTGGCTTTTTTATTACACGTAAAGCCCGCATGCAGCAAGTTATTTACGAAAACCTAATGTAGAATCACTCAAAATCAGAATCAAATATAAATTAATATGAAACTCTATCTAAATCAGTTACATAAGGGCGCGGTAGAACATATAAAATACTAGTTTTTGCCTGCGACTCCATCCGCGTACGTCATTTATCGTGTATACCTCGGGAACTATCCAATTTTCCGGGATCAAATATATTTTTTAAGTTAATCCTGGTAATAAACTATCTGTGTGCCAAATTTCATCCTAATCCGTTCAGCGGTTTAGGCGTGATTGAGTAACAAACATCTACATTAATATTCAAATATTTAAACAGAAAAACTTTCACATTTATAATTGTAGGATAATTAACAATGACTCCATAACGCGTACAATTTTATTGAAAATGTCAAAGTTTGGCACTGAATGCATGTATTTCCTAGTGAACTGCTACATTTTGCGACTTTACCCTGACGTATAGACATAGGTATATATAGACGAGACGATCGTATAAAAATCTGTTTTATCAGCTAGGTTATCCAGAGTCGCTTTATCTCGCAAAATCCGTTTACATAAATAACACATCTTGACACTTGCGCTAGAACTAAGTCAATTTGCATATAAAAATAACTTCAGAACCATTTCAATTTAGTCCTCGGGGTTAGCTTGGCAACGCATTTGCAGTCTTAAGACTCCAGTCCCATTTGTTAAACGAATAAGGAGACTTAAGCAAGTTAGTAGTCTAATACGTGATTTAATTTTACAAATTTTAAGGCATAAAAGTGCACATTTTTGAAGAAAGCAAGTAGGTAATCTATTTTTATTTCTAAATAAAATAGCATTGAACCGTGATATTTTAAACTCCTTTTACTTGGCAGACATAAAACAACATGAAATACAGAGCGGACTTCAGACTGGCTCTATTTTAAGATAAAATCTAAAAATACAAGAATTCGCCAAAAAAAGTTCATCAATGGAACAATATACGCGCAGAAAAGTAAATAAATATGAATCTTATGCCTACGAGTGTAGGTGGCTACTAAACTGGGCATCCAGACGCGTTCAAAAAATAAAAAATCGGATTCCAAATTCAAACAAAGCTGAGTCAAATCCTAAAATCACATATTGCCAGCCAGTATTTAACGCCCACTCGTAAAAGAAAAAAGGCGTCATCCGATTTTAGAGTCGTCTGTTTACGTTGGCGGCTTCAAAGCGTGTCTATGGTCAATATTGACGTTCCGCCATATTGGCCGACAGATAAATAATTAGTAGCGATTGCTAAATGCTTAGATTCCTAACTGGGCCTTCACCTCTTTATGCACACTGTTGTTAAAATTATAAATACGTTCAGCGGTCGAACTAAGTCATTATTATCTTGTGTACATACGTAACCAAAATAGAAGTGAACAAATCTATCTCATTATTATCTCCTTGGCCCTTGTCCCAGTCATTTGGGGTTGGCGCAGCACGTCGTTTTAACCAACTTAAAAAAGCATTTATGCTATTCCTTTTTCCTTCCACCTTTTTTTCTTCTATTTGCCGTCATCTCAGTATTCACTTCCTTCCTTCTCATATCAGCCTTCACACAGTCTATCTATCTCTTTTTTGGTCTTCCCCTGGCACTATAGCCCTCCACAGTCCACATTCACACATAAATCTCTCCTTGTATCTATGTGTTGTGAATATGCATTATAAAATATCAAAGCTCAATGGACATGAACTTTAACTTCGACTTCTATGTAAATACATTTTAATAAAAGGTTTTTAATCCTGGTTTATCGCAGACTGACGACAGCTCCTCAATAATTCAACATTTTACGTTCAACTTCACTTCGCCGACAGAACAAATGACATTTTAAGAAATATTTCACGAGCCCGAAGACATATTTTAAGTATTTTTGCTTTACTTTGTTACACTGGCAACCCACTTCGGTTTATTTTTTATTCAATTTTCAAATGGTATGGTATGATTTACGGTTTTTTTTGTCGTGCTGAAATTACTTTTTGTTCAGTATTTTAATGGGCGTAACACACTGCGAAGATACTGTAATATTTTATCTCAAGATGAATATCGTTCGCCATACAAGATGAAAACATATTATATTATGAATGTATATTATCTTTGCCGTGTGTGATGGTTCTATTGGATTACATAGTGAGCGATATTTTATCTTAAGATAAAATAATATAGCATCTTAGATGCCTTTAAGAAATTGGGCAACCAATTAACAATCTTGGAACTTGAACTTATATTTATTCTTGAAAACTGGGATGATTTCGGTAAAACTTAAAAGCTCGAGTGAGCAGAGCGTACCTACTTTTTTTAAAGCGTCTGAAATATAATTTTAAACAAACTCAAAGCACACGAATTCGCGGCCTACGTCTACCTAACTAAACGAATACTTAATGATTATCGAGATCTAAAAGTTACAGTATTAATATCGATATTTTAATGTTTAAGAGAATGAAAATACGTTCTGTATTGTGTGATCCATAACAACAGCGTCTCGTATTATTGCTATTGCTATTATTCGATATTAATGCTACCTACTCATATATTGCAATTTTCTTTTATTAATAATAAAAACATATCACGGAACAAAATAAAAGTTATAGGTAGGTACCAAGGCTTGAGCATCTATTATTTACTTTTGAGATAATATTGTAATGAATAATATGGCAATTCGACAACCAGCGGACTCGGTTAATGTTTATTCAAAGTCGAGAATTTGGCACTATTTTAATAATTCTGTCTTGTTAGGGTTCCGTACCAAAATAGTAAAAAAGGAACTCGCTTGCCCGCATCTGTTTTAGTAACAAAAAATGAAATTATATTGCATACGAATTAAGAAAACGCAAATCTTCATTTACCAACCATGTTATCTCAAATACGGAACCCTCGGTGCGCGAGTCCTATTCGCACTTGACCGTTTTTTTAGGTTTATTTCAGGACTTTCTCTCGACGTAACTACACCATTTTAAAAAGAGGATTTGATTTTAGCTAAAGTTCTAAATGTTTTTCTGTAAATGGCATCTTGCTCTTTACAAGGGTTAGGTAATTCAACTTTAAATGTTTGTTTGTATATCAATATAATTAGTTCAAATTTTCCAAGTAAATTTATAACCAGTTCCAGATATTAGAATGGGCTGAAAAAATGGCTACAACGTTAACTCAATGACAAGAAATCGGTCTGAACTAATACATTTTGGCCATAATATTATGAACTACCAAAACAAGTTTCAGGTAATGAACGGGACAGAGATATACAACTCCCATATATCCATCCCTATTATTGACTGGATCATGGCATAAAGCTCATAAAGCCCATCGAATTAGCTGTTGATATAATTGATCTTATTTATCTCTATTATACACGCGTTCGTGAGTATCCACCCTGATCGGTCTCTATGGCGACCCAAACAGTTTCTTGTTACCCAATGGACCGATTTAGGGATCACCGAATCGTCTGTGGACCCTCGTTTCGTACGCGCCCGAGCGGCAGCCCGACACACGCCATTTGTTACTAGGAAATTGCTGTGGGTAAAAACGTATAGTCGGCTTTGTTCGAATTAAAAAAGGATTTAATCATGTACAGATGTACTAGACTTATACCCTTTTTCACTTGAACCTCAGAAGAAAAGTACTACCAGGGCTACAGCTATCGTTACGTTGCGGAATCAACTGAGCAAAGACTGATATCTTAAAGTTTTTAAATATTGAAGGCAAGTTATTAACTCTGTGAACCTCCTTAACTTCAGTTTCAGCCATGTTATTCTTTTAGCGAACGTTAAAGTCGGATTGTCATCACTGCAGGCTTAGCATGCATGCACGACATAAAATTTTACAGGTGCTAGGGAAATGAATACATCTATTTATTCCATATTCTAACGTAAGTCTTAATGCTTACTTAACGTAAGTCTTGATAAATCGCTATAAAAAGTGAAAATCGCTATAGTCGCTTAGTAATAAAAGGTAATAAAAGTCAGGACAAGACAATAACAATAAAAAAACAAACCTACAAACAAAATAAACAAATCTTTCTATGTATTTATCGTTACTTAGTAGAATGAGGAGAGTGGTTTTACGTTTAGTTAATACTAAACGTTTAGTTTTTAATATTTAACCGTATCTATTTTTGTACCTACTACTAATTATTTTCTCGTTTAAGTGGCAATAAATCATTTTACTATGCTCTGAGCTTGCCATCGAAACGCTTTAAAGCTGGGATGAAAGCTTTATAATACGGCGCTTTTCTTTAAAGCTCTAACTGCATGATGTAACTGTAAACTAAGAAAAGCTTTTGCAGAGCTTCGGAACTTTCTCTTGAAACGTTTGCGAACTTATAATAGGCAGGTTTTTTCGACGTATAAATGTGTTATTTATTAAATTGAGTAAATTAAAAACACAATTGAATTAAAAAGAATATTCACATAAGCTTTTAGGATAATAAAAGCATCGTGAAGTTCCATGACCATTCATAATTTAGGTAATAAAAAGAAATTTGGTTACAGTTAACCTAAATGAATGATCAAACGTATAATATTAATAATGTATTTCAAGGCAAACGCGAATTTTTTCATTTGTTATTTAAAACTAATTTAAAAATACTAAGCAGTAGTTTACATTTTAGTACAAGTATAATTACCAATTTCAAACAGCTCTAACGTTAACAGCAAACATAACTCAAGCAAAGCAATGCAATCCTAGTTTCAAGTTCCGAACGCCGTCTCAAGTTACGCTAAATCAAGTTGCACCCTGTACTTGGCAAGTCTGAGCAGCCTTTATGTCACTCTCACTCAGGCTTTCAGCTGAACACTTGAAACGTGAAGGTTGTATAAATAATTTAGGAGTTGGTATTTAGTGTTTGCTCAGTCTAACCCTCTTATTCATAAACGCATAATAACTCAAGTATGCTTAAAATATGATTTGGCCTTATCTTTCATTGTGACATTTGAATTTGACAGAAAGTGACCAAGAATACTTTAACTTAAATAGGCTTATAGTACTTTTATGAATTGAAAGATTATGTTAAGTAGAGCTTGTTGCATTTTGAACCTTAATAAAATTGCCTGCACTATCTTTTGAGGCAACGTGCCATATCCAGGGTGTCAGTTTACGACAGTAACAACTCGACCAAAGTACAAATTCCTACTTACATATATTCTAACTTACTCTCGAGAAAAGCCTCCGTGACGACGGATGGACACGCGAATGATCTTATAAGGGTTCCGTTTTATTGTACGGAACCCCTCATAACAACAAAGATAACTTCTAGTTTGACGTGCCACATATCCTACTCGTTTATATTTTTTACATATTCTTCAGAACTTCCTACGAAAATGTCTCCATACAGAGTCCATACAAAATTCAAGAGGTCGCCCGTTATCTTCACTTACTGAATATAAATGTCACATTGTAATAAATTTCCGACACGCACGCAGAGACAGTTCATCCAGAAACGATAAAAGAAATACTTGCTTCAGTTACCGAGCCTATAGTAATCAATAATCAGTAAATAGAAATCGTTTTCTTTGTCGCACAATATAATTTTACCGTAATAATGGAGGCGAAAGGGTTGCCAACACTCTCGGAGACCACTTATTATTAGGCGCCTGTGTAATAAAAGTTACTATTTATAATTATAATTTAAAAATAAAAGTGATCTGCATGTCCAGTAATACTTTTTAAATTTTCTCGCTTTTTGAAACCGTTTTTACTATACGATTCGAGAAATTCGACAATTATATCGCTTTTTCTTAATTTGTCGGATTCTAACGTTTATTACACAGACCTCAAGTGTTGTATATGCTTGTCTTATGGACTTTACAATGACATAAGAAAATGGTGAATGGTTCATCCCCTAAAATCAGGCGTTTAAAAAACGCAAATTACCTAAATAATATTATGCTGAGTTAGTTATAGGTTAACCCTTTATAAGGCAAAAAATAGTGTGGATTCTAGTCTCATTAGATTTCGTCTATTTACACCAAAATATAGAAAAAAATACAAAAAGAATACCCCGTAAGTGGTCATTTTTAGTAATAGATTTTATAATTGCCCACAAAGGGTTAAGGGTAATTGTGTCAGCTTAACAAGTGCAATCCGTCCAGTGCCCAAAACTAGAGGCACTTACACTGTGGCTCCAGTTTGTTTGGAGAACCGGCCGGCTGGTACTGAACGAGTTAACGGGACCTTGTTAGGGTAGATTGCGACCAGAAATGACAGGGTGAATGGACGGATTTAGTCTGGGACCATTGGGTGTTTGTTTATTCGAAAACCCTTGTTGTTTAATTGTATTAAAATGTATTAGTTGACACTTTTAGCCAGTGACTTTCATAGGCATCACATTGTAGGGTTAATTGATCCTTACGGTACCGTTCTTCAAAGTAAGTAAATATATTTACAAAGACAAAAAAAACATTTAGACACCCTGTGACTCTTTGACTTTAAGTTTGATGATGACAAAACAAGTTAAAAAGTTGCCATATAATAAACAACCTTAGGTACAGGAAATAAAACATAACGCCCTATTTTCAAATATATTGCAAGTAAAATTATTAAATACTTATTACTATGTAGTTTGCAATCTTATAAACTTAGATGCATAATATATTTATCGATAAAAAATTCCTGATTTGGTAGCTTATTAGCTACCTTATTATATTACAGACCTCGTCGTTAGTTTTAGAGACAACCAGTAAGTCAGCGGGCGCAAGACACGCGCCGTGAGTTCATCTCTTACCCTGGGGCCACACTAACGGGAAACACCGATAAAGCTGGCCATACACACTAGGGTATGCCTGCGCAGTTTTGCCTGTACAGTTGAACTGCACAGGTAAACCGGAGCGGGTATGTGACACAACTGTGCAGGTTTCCACGCCTGTACAGGCAATTTGTGTCACATATACGCTCTGGTTTACCTGTGCAGTTCAACTGTACAGGCAAAACTGCGCAGGCATACCCTAGTGTGTATGGCCAGCTTAAAAATCAACGTCTATCGCCTTATGCATACTACGCTTAAGGCGATTGACGTTGATTTTTATCGGCGTTTCCCGTTTGTGTGGCCCCAGGGTTACTGACAGTTAGTGATCGTGAAGTTTAAGTGCTTATAGTGTTAAAAAGTACAATAAGTGGATACATTTGTTTATATGTGATGCGACTGATGCGATACTGTCTACAGAACATTAATTAACTCCAAACAATCACATTAATTCGGAAGGTACAAATTTTAAGTTACTCAAGTGCCCAAATACTGCTACTGCTGCTAATAGTGCTGAATACTGATCCTGATATCTACTTTAAGACCTTGTAACGTATTATAAGCAAATAAATATTTCATTTCATTTCATTTCAAATATATATCATAAGCCATTTTTTTATTTTTTTTTATTTATTTATTTCAAGTAACAAGACTCATAATTAAAACCACATATAAACAGAAAACAGCAATGATAATACAAAATTAAATTAAAAATTATTAAATATACATGTAGCAATAGAAACTAAATTAAACAATAATCAATAAAACCAATATTCATTCACAATGTCAGTAGAGTAGTCATAAAATGTCAGTCAGATGTCAGTAAAATAGTAAAATGTAATTAAAATAATGTTTATTAAAATAATTAAAATAATCTAAAATGTAATTGAAATTTTACAGTTTTAAATTATGTATGTTTCTATAATTAGTTCCATTATGCATTGTTAGGTACAGGTGCTTTATTTTTATAATATAAATATCAATAGATACCAATTAGTTGTTTATCTGTTCTTCTCTTCACTCTTTCGCCCCTACGTAGCCGCATCGCGACACTAAACAAATAATTACCATACTTAAAATTCAATTAAGAATCTTATGGCCGGCCTTACCCAGTCTGAATACAGAATCTGAATTCATAATTTGAATTCATATTATTAATTCAGAAAGCACGGAATTGTATACAATTTAACTATTATCCACATACATTCTGATTATTTCAGATTATGAATTTCTCAGATTGAATGAATTCAGATTCTGATTCAGACTGTGTAAGGCCGGCCTGAGGCAAGGCACCGGAATTGACTATGAATTCAAATTATGGATTCAGATTCTGATTCAGACTGTGTAAGACCGGCCTAAGATGCTATGGAAAATATCTTAATCTTAGAAAAATGTATGAATTGTCGCCTATCAAAAAACCTATAGCATCTTGATGACGAGGGTTTAACAATAAGTCATTGGCCCCTACAAACCGTATTATATTTATCAAAATTAAACATAAGAGGTTTTTTCTCGTAAAGCTGAAGTAACACATTTTCTTCGGTTCTGTCATTTATTAATTAAAGTATATGGCTTAAATTAGGGTCGGTTTTCTGATAAGCTTTACCAGATTATAAATAACGATCACCCTTTCGCCCCACTTATTTGTTTTATGCCGCCGAAAACTAAACCGGACCCGGTGCTGTCGTGTTCGTTAATAAAATAGCTCCTGGCCCGTCCGTAATAAAAAACGGTTTTACCCGGCTCGGCGATGTCATAAACCACAAACTCGACGAAAATAAAGCTTTGTTAAGCAAACCCTGGAAAGTAGATAAGCATTCATTAAACTATATTGGACAAACAGGGTGATGTTGAAATGGTGATCGTAACTCAATTGTCCTAAATTAGATAACAATTCCTATAACCTACTACTTAGTTAATTTTCAAAGTCAACCTTTATACATAGTCGACATTCACTGTGAAAATTACCAATGTATATAGGCGAATAGGATTATGTAATGCGCATTCTTCGAATTACAACCTACATAGAAATATATCTATCAATATCCTACAGAATTTAACGCAAATTTTAAATTAAATTAAATTCATTTATTTCAGACTTTTCATCCATATACAGTATAATAGAGTTTGGTTAGTACTGTAATATTTTAAAAACCATGTTACTCGTAAGCCCACAAGCCAAATTCCTTAAAAAATACAAAAATTTAAATTAAAATTAAAATGAACACATTAAATGTTAAAGAGCACGACTCGATCTCCCACGTGTACATGATTCCAGTGTCGCACCACTGGACAACTCACCCTCTCAAGTACGACATTCAGGAGGCTGTTGGAGCTGTCCCGCACTCGACGCATTATGGAGGCACCCCGTTTGTGCCTAATTGCTTTAAAACTATCCGTTCTTGCCTCCAGGAACATTGCGGACGCGCTGCACCAGCGAGGCCGCCCCATCAGCACCCTGGAACACGTCATTATACTGTACACGAAGACGATTTGGTGATCTCCTAGTATAATCCTGTAACTTTTGAAATTACATAATTATCACAGTCTGAAAACCATTATTCATCCGACGACGGAAGGCATCTAAAAACACGATCTCCATAGATGAGGTGCCCATCACATGGTATATGACAGGTCATTACTGTCTGGCCACTTGACCGGATTATCAAACCAGCAGCAAATAAGGTTGCTCGTTAATATCACATTAACTGCCTTTTGCGATACCGTGCCCGCCCAATGGCGTTTGAATTAATTATTGGTTGTGTTTGCTCGCTATATCGGTCTTTATTTTGATTCATTACAAGGTAATTAAACCTGTATGTTGGTAATATTAGTATATCTATGTACAGGGTGCTCTTAATAATGGAAAAACGGTTAATCACGAATATAAACCGGAAAGGTCCAACATGTTTTGGACTTATTAAGGAGTCCCTTATGAGTGCATTTTGACGGGGCGGTGCGAGTCGCCTGTTTATACTTAGACGCAGCGCGGCTAAGAGACACGCAAAATATTTTGTTAATACGCACTGAGTCAACTAGTGTTTGCACTTTTTCTAACTCACGGGCAAGTTATTTTAGAAATTGTTGTACAGGGTCTGTCCCGGACGGTGTCACCATCTTACTGCCGCAAAGCAGTGTTTGCACTTTTGTGTTCTTGTGTGAAAGCACGACAGCTGAAAATTACTAGCATTGAGGCATTCCATCTACTCCTCAGGGTTGGCAACGAATTTGCACTTTTAAGATTGCAATTGTCCATGGGCCTCAGACCTCGTTCACCATCAGGTGGTCTGTGTGACCGTTTACCTTTTATTTGCCATTAAAAAAAATGCCATGAAGAAGAATGAGCACACTCACTCGCAATCTCAAGATCGCAAATGCGACTGTAAACAACATTTGTACAGTCGGTGAGCACCTAGAATAGGATTTGGGTTCGGATTAAGTCGGCTAGACTCGCATAAGAGCGCATGAAGGCGAGTGAGAGAGAAGTACAATCCCGAATCATTGCCCGAAACCTATTCTAAGTGCTCCCGGGCTGTGTGTCATTAACAAAACCGAATCAACTTCAGAAGAACTTACCCAGATGTTTTACGTAAAGCCTGTTCCTCCAATCTAAGGATTACGAAAACGATTGCGGGCCTTTTGTCCGTTCTTAACGTTTCTAAATATTCGTTTATTCGCTCCGGAGCGTCGGTCGCATCGCATTCCGCTTTATTGCAACATTCATGAGATTAGATACGACAGAAACTATTCCGAGTTTCGAATCTACGCAAACAAAGGAATAACGATTCGAAATGTAAACGCCATGGCCGAAATAAACGACATTAAACTGTCTTAAGTTACGAACAATACGATTATACGCGACAAATTTCACGATCGACGTCGTTTCGGACAATCTGAAATTGGTACATGGTACAATAGTATATAGGAAAACCACTGGATGACAGCCGCAAAGGACCGATCATTGGAAAACCTTGGGGAAGGCCTTTGTCTAGCAGTGGACGTCTTGCGGCTGATGATGATGATGATGATGATGACATATAGGAACTGTTCTTCCGTCAGGCTTGTTCTTAACTCAATTTTCCAAACAAGGAAAGAGGAATCGGACATATTCGTCTCCCTGCAAAAGTATGCAGACTGCAGAGCGCACACAGACAATCAGATCGGAATAAAATCGTTAACGCTGTTTCAGAGTCAGACATATCGGATCTGTCGTGTATATTGAGCATTCAAACAAAATAAATGGCGGGAACGCCTCGAAAATGTCAGATTATCAAATATGACTAAAGTATGGAGTAAACACCAAGGTACAGCTGAACACCAGCTGGGCTCCGGCTGCAGAACTAAAATAAATAGAGGGTTGTTATACGTTCAATTGTATCTGTGTATGTCTGTGGCATCGTAGCTCCCAAACGGATAAACCGATTTGGATATTTTTTTTGGTTTGAAAGGTGATTTGATCGAAATAAGGTTTTAAATAAAAGTGTCTCGTCCTGACTTTTATTACCATTTATTATTAAGCGACTATTGCGATTTTCACTTTTTTATAGCGATTTTATCAAGATGGGACACTTTTATTTTTAACCTTAAACGTTAAGTCTTACGTTAGAATATGGAATAGATGTATTCATTTCCCTAGCACCTGTCAAATTTTATCTCGCGCTTGCATGCTAGGGGGCCTGGTCGGCAAAAGTCCAAACCTATACCAAATTGGAAGGGGAGTTGTGTAAGAGAGTAACACCCTGATTTTGTCCGATCTCACATTTACAGTGGAACTCGTAATCCCGACAATGGCCTTGTTTCCGGGATCACCTGATTAACGCGGGAACTGAAGGGCAGGTCAAGGTCGCGCGATGGCTGCGACTGCAAACATCTGGGAACGGTCACAAACCTTTGAAGGAGACTTCATCATTTTAGGGTTCCGTATTACATACTAGTATTACCTACTGAGCTATTGTTTGCTTCTTCATCCGTGTAGAACCCCATGCTGATCTAAATTTGCTCTTTGATATTAGTAGAGTTGGCAAGATAAAATGTAAAACTAACAGACTGACACAAGTTTATCTGTTTGTATGTAAACTCTTTATTGTACACTAGGAATTTACACAAAGTATAGGTATTAACAAGAAGGTCAAAGTAAAAAGGCGAGTTTATCCCTTTCGTCATCCCTTTCTAATGACACTAGTTAGATAGAACGGCACTTACAATTAGTGTTAACTATCCTTGAGTCAGTTGTTCTGGGGCCGCATGCCACAGACGGTATTTGACTGAATAAAAATTATGTAACAACCTTAATTGTAGAATCGTCGTAATGTACCCGGTGAAACAGGTTAATACTACTGTGTAAATATTCCTTTTCAGTCAAAAGCAATCACTTGGGGTAATAGCACATAACTCGCATGTTTACGTCATGATTCATAGCAACAGATCCAGTGCACAGATTAGTTAGATAATAAGAACAGATACTGGTACAGGAACAGATACAAAATAGCAAATACCTAAGCTATCGTAACCTACTGGGTATTATTATAACATACTTAATAATAAGTAATACCATTTTGTTTCTTACAAGCAAATAGGAACGTTAATTACTCACACTGGTGACCACGACCGTTGCAACACGGTTGAAACGTCGAGGTAAATATAATGTATACAAGCGATTAAGTCCCGTTTTCAATGATTAACAGTATGTGTGAATATCGCGAATGTTTAAAAATATTGTATTAAAGCCTTTTCAATAATCCTTTCCGTATATTTATCTCAAGTAAGTAAGGCACACAGGCTATTTTTTAAAAAGATCGATTTTTCACTTATTTTAATTTAAGTTGAACTATTAAAATTTTTTCATCATATCATAATTTATCATCATTTAAAAATTGGCACGAATTTGCGCTGAAACCAAAGAACATAAAAGTGCTTTATCAGAGTTGCGGATAAGGAACGGCGAAACTTTTCCAATATTGATCCGAGAGAACAAACGGCATGAAATATGAACGTTCTGTGTCAGAAAATATTCGAATCCACATGAGAGAAACACGTATTTTTTATGAAATCGGTACGTTAAACGTACGTGATATGTTTGCGTAGGTTCAACCCCACATTAAATTAATAAAGAATTTTCCAACCAAATAAAAACTGCCTCTATTTATCTCTTAAACCTCACACAAAAACGGGTAAAGATGAAACTGAGCCAATTTAAAAGAGCAAAATCTATGTCGGAAATCTGTTTAGCTGTCGGAAATAAATATCAAGCTTTCAAAATAAGTTAAAATTGCTATACATTTTGTTCTGTTCATTATTTCGTGTGAAAATTATATCCGACATTCCAACTACTATTCCATTTCAATCATAAAGTTTAATTTGTACTTATATAGTACTTAATTAAAACGAAATTAACTATCTAAAAAAAGATTAGCGTTCAACCCAACTCTCCGCTAGTTCAATATAGCTATCTCTCTTGTTACCAAGACAAAACTTATAGTGTGAATGAGACAGTAGATCTCTAATCTGTATTTTGGGACTCCGTGAAAGTTAGTTAATTAATCTAATTTAGTCTCGATTAATTTAATCTGATCGAGGCTGTTTGCGGATGCGACGTTTCCGAGGCAAGGGTACCGTTCATTTAGTTTAGAATTTTAGTAAACAAGGCAATCGTTTGAGTAAATAAATAATGTCAGGGGACAATCTCAAACAAAGGTTAAGTGGATTCATATTTTAAACTTTTGTGGTTAGGGGTAATTGCGAATAGAACATTTTCCATTTGAATCAATGAGGGGTAATTGCGAACATAAATATTTAGATTTTACAACTATTTTCAATAAAGCTTTATTATTTCTATTATATTTTGGATATATTTTAGATAGCTAAGTAATAAATATATACTTAGTCACTGATATTACTCAGCTTTAACTAACCAATACAAGTCTGTTCGTCATTACCCATCCAAACTCGTAATTACCCCACGCCTGGCATTTTATTTATGAAAGTTTATGACACTATAACATGTTATTGCAAAAATTGTTTTGCTTTTATATACTAACTAGATAACCAATGTAAAACCACCAAACCAATGCAATTAATTAGAATTCAACTTTTTGCAATAGCATAAGCATAATTTCCAATTTTCCTTAAGTGTTCGCCATTCCTCCTCTCTCCCCTACATCTTACGCCAATAAATACTTGTTTTCATTCTTCTTCTTTGCCACTGACACCGTATAGAGTCAAAACTGCTAACAATCGCCAGCTGCCGGCATTATGAAAGTCGCTGATATTGCAATATGACGGGTATTGATGAAGGTGTATCCGGAAACGATGTTACTGTCATATTTAGGTCACGGTGCGGTGTTGACATCGTTAACGATATGACTCGTAAATCGATGGAGGCGCTGGTGACGACTGATGAGATGAGTATTCGATTGAGATTAAATAATATACATACAGAAAAGAGAGAAAGAAAGGAAGAGCTATCCAAACGGGACAGTATGGAGAAATCTGAAAGTATAAGAAATAGGGAAGTTTATTTTTTATTGAACTATGTCATCCATTTAAGAAATAAGAACACACACAAGTAGGAATGAAACCAACTAGATTTTTTCTTTAAATACAATTAACACGTATTAAAAACATAAACGTTAAGTAAAATATATTTATTTAGTAAATACTTTACTAAACACTTTTACGCGTCGAAACCACCACCAGCGCCACCGCAAGCGTTGTCCAAGAGGAGACCACTGCAGCACTGCTAAGAAGAAGCGCCGCAAGAAACTCAACTGTCAGTTATTCTAAAAAAAAGCGTAATGATGATTGATAGCATCGTAAAAGCAACAATGCTCATGAGTCTCATGACTGCAAAAAAAAATGAAAGGTTCAGTTCACAGATTTATTCCAACATACAACATATGCCTAGCTGTGACATTCGGACAGACCCACACGCAGCCAGACATGACCAACTTATATAGGTTCCATTTTTACCATTTGGCTACGGAACCTTTAAATAAAAGCTTTAAAAAAAACAATTTTGATCCCGACCTCCAAGAGGAAATACGGAAAGCCAATAAATACGTAATGAAACGTTTTTTGTATCAATAAAAAAAGTAAATCTGTATTTTATTTTATGAAATCGTCGATTATTAGGCGAGGGTTTTTGATTAATTCCATCATAATACGTACTAAGATATAGGTTTAATAAATAATTGTACATACAGTTAGCATTATTATTAATCGATTGATAAACGACGTTCGGATCCGTGATGTGTGTAGTAATGAGAACTTGGTTTGGTAAGGTCTAGTCTATAATTAGATGACCTCATAATACTGTCTCACTTTCACCGTATGAAGGTGGTGTGAAGCAGACAAGGTCGTCATCGCCAAGGAGCCTGTCCTTTTTTGTGAAGTGATTGGTAACAATAGAAAATAGAAAAAGAATTACGTATATTACGTCACCACCTGAGCATCTTGTATGTTCTTGCTTGTCGCTCAACGGGTCTCTATCATTATATGTGACGTTCTCAATATAAAGGGACCTTATGGAGGCAGGCGATTACGCCGTTTTTAGCACTGTTACCACAGTATTCGTATAGTTACAAGAATAAGAAGAGCGTAACTGCCTTCCTCCATAAGGTCCCTTTATATTGAGAACGTCACATATACTAAGAAAGGGAGATCCGAGTGACAAACAAGTCGCGGACCACTCGTGCTACCCGTCCTGGCCCCGTTGTGATCGCCTTTATCCCGGTGGATAAGTGTGGATAAGCACACGTCACTCTCGCACTTACATACTGGACAGAAAGTGACAGATGTTTTATCCACATGATAAACACGACCGAACACTTAGGCCCGCTGCTACGATATGACTTGATCTCTGCCAAGAGTTTGACGGCACAACCATTAGAAGATCAATAGCATAAATAGTAAGTCAGCTGGGGCAAGTGGAAAACCATCCAATTTCTCCTCAAATTGTATGGATTGTCGCACTTGCTCCATAGACGCATTTTGCCCCGCCTGACCTGGTCTACAAATCAGCCGTGCTTCACGGGTAATTCTCATATCGTTTCAACCGCCCGTCACAGCCGTGGCTACAAAATTGACGATTTTCTAAGGAAAAGCTAATAAGAATTATAAGCGGCCGCTCTGGGCCCTTAGCCAAGATGCATTACGCTAACTAGCGTTTCTATTCGTTTCGTTTTTAAACCAATCGCGTCACTGGTAGATCACGTGACTCTTCGTATCACGTGATCTACCAGTGACGCGATTGGTTTAAAAACGAAACGAATAGAAACGCTAGTTAGCGATGGGCATCTTGGCTAAGGGCTCTGAATAGCCGCAAATGACATTCGAATCTACAGGGAAGCCCGAAGCCGTCAATAATGCGACCACGGTTGTGACGGCGGCTGAAACGCTCGTGAGAATGACCATCACTTCATTCTCTTAAATAAATCGCCGACAAGCTCGTCAACGAATCAAACCAGCAAACGTCAGCGAATTCTCTCTTCATTGCACGGTCGAGACGCTCACCGTACAGCCGTTAGTTGATAAAACACGCAATGTATTTGGAAATTGCTTGCCGTGCCGCGATAAAGTAATAATATGGACACGGTGAGTCGAAATTACGCGCGTCAACTCGCGCTCCCATGCAAAAGTATTTTCTTTTAAACATTTTAACATTATTAAACAGTAGATATTAAATGGAAAGTTTTTCTTTTAAAGTGTAATGGCAAATTGTCGATGTTGGTAATGATAAATGAATGATTCAGTGATAACGAAGGAAATATAAAAATGACTTCGATTTTAAATTTTGTATCAAAGTCAATTTTGTATTAAAATTGTTGTAATTTCTTTTGTTTTCGTTATTATTATATGGCCCAATTTTCGACCTAGATTCGGTTTTTTTTTGTTTAAAATTGGCCACATACGGGATCTTTTACACGTCGGTAATATATAGTGAATCTGCCAGCGCTTCGGACAAGACCATCATTGCGGAGAAGAAGCGCCGCAAGAAACTCCAGCAGAAGGTCATTTTTTCAGTCATAAAATACAATAATACTTAAAAGTAAGTTACATTACAAGGTAATAAAGTAACAAATATGAATTATTAGAACTAGCACATTTTCATTTATTAAAATTAGCATGTTTCAACTTTACCCAACAAGACATTTAAAAATTAAACCTTAAATACTTTTGTATGGGTCTGCAAGCGTACCGTCAACCCTTAACCAATCTGACAGGGTCACAAATAAGGTCATATACGATCTGATTTCAAGCTTCTTTGTTGTTATTTCTATAGACGATAACTCAGCCCTTGTTTCATGTATAGCGATCAGTGCCTTTATTCTCGGCCCATACAAATCAATGGAGGTATTAAGTTTTATGGGCACATTATCGACAGCTAATCTATGGCGCGCCCTACTAGTTCGCAGTATATGTGCCATTGTGCTAATTTTAGACAACATTTAATAGCCTGTTTTTATTATAATAGAGCCTGTTAACCTTTACATTCCATCTTATGTCTGCGGGCTTAATATGCACACACGAGATAAAATTTGACAGGTGCTAGGGAAATGAATACATCTATTCCATATTCTAACGTAAGACTTAACGCTTAAGCTTTAAAATAAAAGTGTCTCGTCCTGACTTTTATTACTGAGTGACTATTGCGATTTTCACATTTTTATAGCGATTCTATCAAAACGGGACACTTTTATTTTAAACCTTAAGCGTTAAGCCTTACGTTAGAATATGTAATAAGTAGATGTAGAGAAGTAGATTCATTTCCCTAGCACCTGTCTCGTTTTATCTCCTACATGCATGCGAGGGGGCCTGATAGATTAGGTTACTTTACTTCGAGCTAAAATGTGATATTTGCCTCATTCAAAATGTGTCAAACTTTAATTTGAAGTAACCTAATCTATTCTCGGTTTGAATTTTGGAAACGGTCATTGGTCCTCAGGATTGGCAACGCATTTACATAACACTTTCCTGATGAATGACTCCTAACGCGTCCATAACATGTCGGGCCGTTTCCTAACGAACATGTTGCAGTCTTATGTTGTTTTAAAACATGACGTAATACATGACAAAGTGAACTTACTGATCACTTTACAACCCTTGTGACACAATGGTGATGCATTACAGCTTTACGACTCTATAGGTACTTTATGATGAAACCATACAAGTCGTAAAACCACTGTTTCGAGAGATACATACACGGCATTTGGGTAATGTTTTTAGGATCCCGCAATCGAGATGGCGTGTGAAAGTCTGGCAAATGAGAATAAGTCTTGTCTGTTTGTCTATAATTTACAACGACTTTATTGCGACTGTAACGGCGTGGCCACGACTTTACGCGACGGCGGTAACAGAGGCGGTAAGCGCCTGAATGGTTTCGAGTAGGTAAATACTCGCGTGAAGTGTCACTCGGCTTTTTTTTAACTTGTCCGGACACACCGTCAGTATCTAGATACTGCAGATTATAATAGTCGGCCATGTTCTTTTATCAGTTTCTATAAAGATTGTACAGTCACCACACGGGATTGTTGAGCCACTATAGAACCCTATCACAGAAAGTCGACGGAAAATGTTGACGTAATTTCTTTTGAGTGACTTGACGTTGTCATTATGACAGGGTTCTATGGTGGCTCAACAATCCCATGTGGTGACTGTACAAACAAAACACATCCTTACTACTACATATATCCTTATAGTTTTTATTCAATCCACGAAGTCTCGCTCCAATTCAATTTACGAAACCGTTTGACGTCAATAGTGGATAGAAAACACTTTTGAATTTTGTATTATGCTACGGAACCGTCAGTTAACGAGTGCTTGACATACTTGGTCGGGTTTTATTTAACGAAATACGGATATTTGTTTTTTTGTCGAGTTAATATAAGAGCGTCGGTGACCTAGTTAGTGGCTTAGTTGTCGACTCACGGTCTCTAAGTGAAATTCCTAACACCTTGCCTTCTGGATGTGAGCATAACAGCGTGGCCAGACTTGGAGTGGAGTCGCCGGCGATGACTTGCGATAACAAACAAATCGCACCTTTAGAATGAAAGTGACCTAATTCCAAAATGTTTAGATTTTTAATTACGTCTCTATAATAATAACTAAGACTCGAAGTAGAAAACTTGACATTTTGTATTAGGTCACTTTCATTCTAAAGGTGCGAAATATACAGACACGTATCAGCATCCATCGAGTCGCCGAGCGGGCGACGAAAACACCGTTATTTCTTCAATGAATTACCAACAAATAACAGTAAGGAAATTTACGAAACCACAATACTGAAAGATAAATGGAAATACAGGCCAACGATTGACACGACAGCTTACTTTTTTTAGATGAGTTTTTTCAATATCTAGTTAAGATTGCAAAATGCTACATTCTTTTGTTGACCTACGGAAGGATTCCACACGGCACTATTTAGCTGTGTCATTGGCACTACGGGCCGTATTAATAAACTCATCTCAACTGTGATCCCCGTCACAGGATGCGTCAAAAATGACAGTTTCCTATGGATTGACGTTTACTTTGACGTATCTTGAGACGGGGATCAGAGTTGAGATGAGTTTATTAATACGGCCCTACATTTGGTTGTATTTTCCAAATATTGATCTTACATCTCTCTCATTTAACATACCGAATGAACGTGATGCAACGGAAATGTTTGACACATAATTGTCAAGTGACGTGCCACCATGTGACTGCTGCACTCCCGCAAAGCCACCGTCCGTCCCGCTCGGAATGTGACTAATCCTTTAAAATATGAATATACCTTTGGGACGGACGTGAGAGAAGTCAGGTAGTTCCAGAAATGAAGCGATATGTAAACACGACGGCGAGCAAGTGACGTCAAAAATAAACGCAATCACGAATAAACGATCACGCTATTGCGAATTCTATAGATCGTTAATTTCGAAAAGGAGCTAGGAAAATACGATACGATCAGCATTGTAGTCTGGCCATATGGTTACAGTTTAATTAATTTAATTAATGTTGATTTTAATCCGTAGCAATGTCGTTTTGAAAATATTTAAAATAGAGGTAATAAAAATGTTCAAACTCTTATGGTGCAACAAATATACACTAAACCAAGCTAAGAAACACTTTGACAAACTAATTCCCTAACGAAAATCTCCTAACGATCCGTAGTTTTCTACCAACATTACAGGTTAAACTCATAAAATTCCTCTTCTTGGTCATGGATACTTACGAGGTGCGGTCCAAAAGTTTCCGGCCTAACAAAGAAAAGAAGTACATATATTAACCAAACTTTTTTTATTTTTCGATATAGTCTCCCTCTATTTCAATGCACTTTTCAGATCTCTTAATAAGCATTTCTATCCCCTTATAAAAATACTCAGAAGTTTTGTCCTCAAAATGAGCGTAAACCGCATGGGTCACTTCATCATCTGAAGAAAATCTTTTTCCCCTTAAGTCTGCCTTAAGTTTCGAGAACAAATAATAGTCACTCGGGGCCAGGTCAGGACTGTAAGGTGGGTGGCGAATTTCCTCGAAGCCACATTTCGCAACAGCAGCCTTGGCAATTGAAGCGGTGTGAACGGGTGCATTGTCGCGGAGAAGCCGTACACCTCTGCTAAGTTTTCCACGACGCTTCTGCTTGATCGCCTCTCGTAACTGCTCAATAAGGGTGGCGTAGTAGCTACCATTTACCGTGGTATTCCTTTTTTTTATGTCAATCAGTAGTATTTCGTGACAATCCCAGAATACCGTAGCCATTATCTTTTTAATGGATTGTGTTACCTTGGCCTTCCTAGGCGGCTTTTCACCAGGACGACGCCACTCCATCGATTCCCTTTTGGAGAGAGGATCATAGTACAAAACCATGGTTTCGTCCCCCGTAACAATTGACTCCAAAAAACTCTCTCCTTGTCGTCTATATGCGTCTAAAACTTCTTGAGAGCACGCTTTTCGCTCACTTCGCTGCAAGCTTGAAAGAAGTTTGGGCACCCACCTCGCACTAACTTTATTCATGTGAAGATGTTCATGAAGAATCCTAAGAACTGAAGTTTTTGAAAGCGCTGTCCTTGCCGCTATTTTTTTAGTCTTCAGTCTTCGATCACTCAGAACTTCCTCTTCCACTAATTTGACGCAGTCCACGGTGAGTGCTTCCACAGGCCGACCGGAGCGAGGTTCGTCGTCAATGGACTCCCGCCCTAAACGAAACTGTTTACTCCATTCTTTAATGGTGGAAAATGACGGAGAGGTATCCCCGTACACAGCATCTAACCTTTTCTTTATATCGGTTGGGCTGAACCCTTCCTTTGTCAGGAACTTGATCACGGAACGATATTCCAATTTAAACATTTCAAAAACTTTCAGACTTCTTATTGTTCTAAACGCCGTCAAATCAAAACCACAACCAACAGAAATCTTCAAACTATACACGAATAAGCAGAATAAATGACAATCACAATGACACCATTTGTTTTTATTTTTAACCCGCCATATTTCTCCAGCCAGAAACTTTTGGACCGCACTAGTAGTATCTAATACCCTGTTCTCTTGTCCCCAGACAGCACGATGTACGGGCTGCTCCTCGAAAACATGGCGGAGTACATCCGCCAGACGTACGGCGAGGAGCGCTGGGAGGACATCCGGCGGCAGGCGGGCGTGGAGCAGCCCTCCTTCTCCGTGCACCAGGTCTACCCGGAGAACCTCATCACCAGGCTCGCCAAGAAGGCGCAGGAAGTAAGTCTTAGAGATCTTTTATGGCATAGAGAAGGCAAACCATCAGGTTCTCCCAGCGCCACACCAGCCTCGCTAAGAGGAAGTAAGTCTCAGCAAAGATGGTTAAGATCATCAGATCTTCACCATCTTTTCTGCGACTATCGAGTTGCCGGCAGGAGTAGAAGAACCCTGTGCATAGGTTACGTCCGGATCACTACCACCATTTTAACCTTTAACCTGTTGCCAAGCAGCATTATCCCCAGTATTGAGTTCCAGTGTAGTGAGACAACCAGTGCATATACTTAGGGGCATTCCATCTTAGCACACAGCGGGCTTAATTAACATACTATGAACGAGATAACATTTGACAGGTGCTAGGACCTTTCAAATTTTCCATATGGAAATGAATACGTCTATTCCAAATTCGAACGTAAGACTTAACGCTTAAGCTTTAAAATAAAAGTATCTCGTCCTGACTTTTATTACCTTTTATTACTAAGCGACTATTACGATTTACGCATTTTTATAGCGATTTTATCAAGACGGGACACTTTTATTTAAAACCTTAAGCGGTAAGTCTTACGTAAGAATATGAATAGGTATTCATTTCCCTAGCACCTGTCAAATTTTATCTCGTGTATGCAAGCTAAGCCCGCAGGGGGCCGCTTCTCTTCCACACCAATCTGTCCAGTCCTGCGTGGCTTCATCCAGCTCATCCTTGCATCATCTGACCATCGAGCGAAGCTTAGAAAAGCGGCCCAACTGATACCTATAGAGTATAGATAGATAGATAGCTAAAAACTTTATTCATCGAACACACAGGGCTCTTAAAATAATCATAAAATGAAAACAAACAAAACACACGAAAAACAGCTGATATGAAAGTGGACAAAGAAAACAATATATTCATTTAGTTTTATAAACTTCACTTCGATCGCTTTAAGCAGCGATATAAGAGCCGTGTGTCGCGCGATGAAAGGGCGCTGACTCAGCACAATGCTGCAGAAACTGCAGCGCTGGTATTCTGCCAGAACCAAAACCAAAAGAGGCAAGTCTGCGGCGGTAGACCTATGCTTAAGGTCACGAATTGGTGGAGGAATGTTGTTCCAGCATTTTGTAGCCTGATATCTAAAGCTCCCCCTAAAAGTAACGGTTTTGTGTAGAGCAACTCTCAGCACGGCAGCACGCACTATACCGATTAAACCAACTCTCAATTTAAAAAATCGCATTGAAATCGGTCCGTCAATTTGGGAGCGACAAAGTCATAGACAGACTTAGGCGCCAAACTTATAACATTGCTTTGGTCGAGTGATATTTCAAAGTCTTATACTCGTAGATGAGTGAGCGCGATATATATTTTGTTTGCGCATTTGTGAATAAGTGTTACGTGTATCGGTGACGACACATCAAAGCAAAGCGAAGGCGGCGTGAATGATAAATATATCGGCGCCTGCGTCGCCGTTTTATATAGATATTAATAAAAGCCGTTCTAAATTTAGCTCTCTGATGGTCTAGCATCACATTAAACTATTATTAATATGATAATTATGAAATTTAGTTTAAAGGGAGAAATATATTAGTTTTACACGCGAGGTGTTCGTGATAAAATCACAATATCATTTAACAGTAATAAATGATAATTATCAGGGGACAATCTCACACAAATTGCCCTAGTCCTTAAAACTAAACTATAGGTTCGTACATCGTCTAATTCTAAAGTCGACTCGCTCAATTCCGTGGTCGCAGTTCTAAAAACCGCTATAAGACCCTGCAGGTCGAATCTGGGACCTAAAATATACCGTTTATTTAGTTGTCATAGCCTATTTAAAAGTCTAAGGTCGTATTTCTCCTAGATTCTATTAGCAGGGTTCTATGGCGAATTATAGAACTGCTACCACGGAATTGAGCGAGTCACGGAATCATAAGATTTGTACTGGTTTGTTAAGAAAATAAAGAATTTTTAATTTTTTTTTTTTTTTGAACGGAATTCAATGAGTTTACCGTAGTATGGGTACCTACTAGGCAACAATAAACAAACTTACATAAAGAAATATATAGGTACATAAATACATAGAGAACATCCAAGACTCTGAAACAAATATTCGCGCTCAACACGCCAATATTCGCCCATACCGAGTTCTAGGACACTCTGCCCCCATATCATGGTTGCCTTTATCACGGTGAATAAACGCGAATAACATCCGTCAACCTCGCACTAACGTGCAGAGCCCTTAGCCAAGATGCCCATCGCTAACTAGCGTTTCTATTCGTTTAGTTTTTAAACCAATCGCGTCATTGGTAGATCACGTCATACGGAGAGTCACGTGATCTACCAGTGATGTGATTGGTTTAAAACGAAACGAATACAAACGCTAGTTAGCGTAATGCATCTTGGCTAAGGGCTCTGCTCAGAAAGTCAGAAAGTGACGAATGTTTTACCCACCTTAAACATGACTAGAGATGGGCCGAATACGGGCTTTGCCGAATACGAATATTCGGCCGAACATTCGGTTCAGCTCTTACCGAACCGAATATTCGGCCGAATATTCGGTTGCGCCGAATCGCTACAAACAGATTTTGACACGTCCGCGCTCAGCGCTCCGCGCGTGTTTCGGACCTTCGCGCTCGCGCCATTTGACTTGTCGACCTTTAGTGGATAACTGAGAAAGGTGATTACTGATTAATACAACTTACTTAATTAAAACAACTCTGGTTTTTCTTACTTAAGCTACGGTTTTTTTTGCAAAATAATTGTATTTATATTTAGACGCATATTTATCTCTTTTTGGTAGTTGCTTAGAATGCTGAAATAGGATGTCAATCCGACGAATTACGAAACAACCTACACTCGTTATTTACTTTGTTTATTCGGTAAATATTCGGCAATGTAACCGAACTATTCGGCCGAATACGAACATTGAAAAACTTGCCGAATATGCCGAATACCGAATATTTACCGAATATTCGGCCCATCTCTAAACATGACCATAATAGGCCCGCTGTAAGTAAGGCGACCGCTTACAATATCAAATATAATTTTATGTCTGACTTCGAAAGTGAATGCGTGGAACGAGACATCACTTTTTACAGCCAAAACGTTTCGCCGAAGTTGAAGGCATGAGTTCAAATGTAAAAACGATAAAATATTATATGGGATGTGGAAAATTTCATCTTACTACTTAGTAAGCCCACTTGGCGTGAATTAAACTTTATATGATTACTGGGCTTCCAGGGACTGCCATGTGGATTTAGAACCTTATAAATCTCTGTGTCCCTTCGTCGTATATAGTGCTATGTATCATAAGCTTTTAAACGTAAAAAGTTCTAACATTCGCTATATAAAAAGTTCTGATTGAGAATTAAGCAATTTAACGGACATTACAAAGAAGTTTGGCCAAGTTTAGTTAGATAATCTCGAGTTAGCGCTACTGACTGACGGCCCGGCCACGACTTTGAGCGGCGACGAGCGAATACTCTTCATTGCACGGTCGAGACGCTGACCGCACAGCAGTTAATTAACGTTACACGCAATGTATAAGAGAATTCTCTCGCCGCTCAGCCGGTCGCGCAAGCTCTGACAACGGGAGGCAGCGTAGAAGATAATTGGAAAACAAATTTTATTAAAGGGACGTTGAACTTTGAACTCAGAAATTTAAAGTAAATATAAGTTTTACAGTCGAGGACAGAAAGATGTATACACTTTTGGACCTTATTCCATTGTAATAAGGTGAAAAAGTGTAAACATCTCTCTGTCCTCGACTGTATAGTGTCCGTCCGGGTCGACGGGACGTCAAAGCCCACTTACGATCAGATGGCCTCTTTGTATGTGCATATTTCTGCCCTCCTAATCTAAAAGGCGATATCTCAAATCAATAGCCAATGCAGATTTAGTCCTCTCCTGTTAGTAATAAGGTTGCAGTTGCTACAGGAGTTTTGTCTGAGATATCGCCATTTAGTTTAGCAGAGAAGATTTGTCGTCTCCATGCCATAAAAATGCCTCTAAGATCTTAACTTGGGTATGTACAGTCAAGGGCATAAATATATATACGTTCCCAAGATCTCAAAAATATCTATACACCTTTATACCACTGGCAATAAGGTCCATGTATACATATATTTGACGCGTTGGCTGTATAGATATTAATGCCCTTGACTGTACTTAACTTAACAGATCTTGTAATCTCCGGATAAAATGGATTTGACTGACCTCATGACCAATTATGGGTTCCGTTTCAGAAATACTTATTAGCTACAAACCTTTAAAACAGTAAAAAATAGTTTTCCATCATAATTCCACTATCATGTAGATACGCTTCATTTGTCAATATAGGAGATTACTAAAAATGATATTGCTTATTAAAGGAATATAAGCACATTAAAACCTAACCACCCAAACGTATGTAAAAACTTCTAAACCTATAAGGTACATCTTTAGATATTAACAAAACGAGCTTTATCCCTTTTCTGTTACTATTAAGTTTGTTATTGTTTGAACGCGTTTATAGACATACGACATTTTTACTTGTCAAGGCAGAAAATACGATACAAAAACACTTGTACAGGAAAACCTTAAGAGCAAAAGAAAAACATTTTAAATCGATCAATCATCCTAACGTGAAAATTGATACCAACACATTACAAAACGGTATTTTATGCGAGAGAAATAAGGTTCAATTTATATGTATTTTTTCCAAAGAAAACATGTTACTTATCAAGAAATATTGAGTGCGTTATTGAAGGGGTTTGGCGAGAATTTCCCGCGAGACCTTTGTATGGGGATGTATGGGAAATGCCCATACATTGATATTAAATGCCCAATTTATATTGTTAAGTGACGGTTATGGGGAAAATATTACGAAGTCTTTTTACGAATGGCCTATTTATATGAATAATAATACACTTTACTTTTTGTCCAATGGACTGTCTATATTCGAAATCAAAAGGATCTATACATAGTATAAAACAAAGTCGCTTCCCGCCGTCTGTCCCTTTGTGTGTAGGTACGCTTAGATCTTTCAAACTACGCAACGGATTTTAATGTAGTATTCACCATCAGTTAGGTAATTTTTCATGTATATAATAGTCCTGGAGCGAAGCGAGTGGTATGTAAGGACGTATCATTTCATTTCACTAGTAAAGCTTTCAAGGATGCCCTTTGACAAAATTCCCTTTATCAATTACCGAGTAAAATGTCAATTTGCAGGTATGACGCCATCGTAATTAAGGCCATACAAATTGTTGTTGACCTCGAAACGAAATTGTTTTGTTCGTTATTTGGATAATCTTGTTTGACTCTTGTAATTAAGGCGTTTGTTATTGTTTGCAGTTAAATTTCATTATGTTTAATGAAGAAAGTTTATGAGAAAAATTTTAAAATGATTATGATCAATTTCAAATATTTGCCATTAAATACAGATAATTATTACAACATATATCAGAACATTCAGAACATAAATAAGAAGCATGCTTTAAATTTCCCAATGCATGTATTGATATTTTTGTCTTTACATAAATTTTGACGACGGTTAGCCTAGTTGGTAGCCTGCCTGCGAAGCTAGCGGTTCCGGTTTCTAATCCCGGTATGGGCAAATATATGTGTGATGTGATGAGCGAGAGAATTTGTCGTGAGTCATGGATGTTTTCTATCGTTTAATATTTATTTTTTAATCAGAATCAATAGAATCGATTGAGGAAAACGTGTGATCAATATGTATTAAGAATGAAATTAAACGTAACGTCCTGTACTATAATGTTTAATCGTAACGATTTACCTGGTACTCGTACAATGAAGCGTGATTTTAAAAACCACCGAAATTAAAATCGTTTTAACACACTACTTCTCGTTATAGTCTTAATTTGGCCAACACTAGTCAGCCATCATAGACAATTGCAAACTTGAAACGAAACAAATATGTCATTGCAATATGTCGGAATAACCTCAACTGCAAAATAATTTCAAACTTTTACTGAAATATCAAATATTAAGTGATTTTATATTGTTCAATGAGGATTAGAATAACAAGTGGTGAAATAGCATATGGATTTAGTAGGGATGGAGAGCTAGTGAGAAAATTTACGAAGAAATGTTGCCTAAAAGGTTTGTTTACATGGTTCACAAGTTCAACTGATGGCGACTTTTACAGCTCTTACTGTCCAGTGGATATTCATATTCATATTTATATTCATATTTATTTATTGCAATAATATGTTACAGCTACATCTTAAATACTATTAAATAATACAGTGAGCGGTAACACGTAAACCCTGATGGGCATAGCAATATGTGGAATTGAGGATAAGAACTACCATAACGTCAATGTTATAAATACGATATCGAAGCATGGTGGGCAAGGTCAAAAACCATTAACATCCTTGTTCAGCAGTCGGGTAAAAAGACAAGCATAGTAATGAAAGCAGACACAGTATTTCGCCAGGTTTCATATCGGCCCATTAGCTCAGTTGGTTAGAGCGTCGTGCTAATAACGCGAAGGTCGCGGGTTCGATCCCCTCATGGGCCACTTGGCTTTTTGCATTTTGTTTCTCACTTTTAAGCTTTTTTGTATTACTTTTCGAATTTAATGTCTTATTGTATTGCACAATATATTATGTTTTTGAAAAGAAAACTTGTTTAAAATTTCTATTTTATAATTTAGAAAAATCTTCAGTTTATTTTTAATATTTTTATACTCTAGCGCTCCCCCCGCTTCGCTCCTTCTACCTTCCGTGAAAAACTATCTAACTCATGGTGAAAACCGCACTAAAATCCGTTGCATAGTTCGAAAGATCTAAGCGTACATACAAAGTGACAGACAGACGGCGATGAAACATTAAAAAGAAAACAAATAAATATAATGACCTATTTTTTAATAAATAAGGTACAAACAAGGATTTTGCACAAAATTAAAATCCTATTAAATTGGTCATAAGACAGACAAAAAATGTATACATTTTTACGTTTTTATATCATAAAAAACAAAGAAAAGCACATTAAAATAAAACTAAAAATATATTATTTGGAGGTGCTGGGATTTGAACCCAGGACTTTCAGCATGCGAAGCAGACACTCTACCACTGAGTTACACCCCCGGATGACTGGAGGACGAAATTACCGTACTTATTTTTTGGTCGTTTTGTGTGCTAAGCTAACTCTACTGAGAAATTGGAAAGTTTGTCAACGCTATTACTCTTGCATTAAGACTTATTTCTGCTTAATTCATGGGCCTTCCACCCATTTCCCGACTAATATTGTTATTGATCAAAATTGAAATATTGTATAAAAAATATAATAATACTTACCTACTTTATTTATTATTTTACCTAAATATGAATAAAGTTTTATTATTATTATTATTTATTATGTAGATATTATTCAATTTCTTACTTTATTTATTGTGTCACAATACTGTAATAAAATTGAACCCTATTTTCATGAGCTGACGACTCAACTTGCAACGCTTAACACAAGGAAACTTTAAAATGTTATTATTTTGTTTCAGGTATTAGGCATAACGGAACGGGAATTTATGGATCAAATGGGAGTATACTTTGTGGGGTTCGTGTCTCAGTATGGGTACGACCGAGTTCTATCGGTCCTGGGGCGCCATATGCGAGACTTTCTAAACGGGTTGGACAATCTACACGAATACTTAAAATTCAGCTACCCAAGAATGCGGGCCCCGAGTTTCATCTGCGAGAACGAGACACGGCAGGGATTGACCCTGCACTACCGGTCGAAGAGGCGCGGCTTTGTTTACTACGCCATGGGGCAGATTAGAGAGGTTAGTAATTGAACATGTTGAAAATGTGTCTTATTTTGTTGGGATACGGTTGATTTTTTTAATGTGTTGGTTTGGTATGTCCTGCGATTATTTTATAGTAGACATTTAAAAACGTATGTTGTATTTAACATTTAGATAAGATAATATAATATTTATTAACTTAATAACCTGAATGTCTATTTGCTAATTTATTCACTAATAATAATTACCGCTCACTTTCGATGTGAGAAAATTGTCAATTAAAAACGAAAATATTTCAGTGAAAAACACCCTAATTATTATTTATTATTTCCTTAACATAAACAAGAAAATAAAAATCTCAAAAAGGAACTTCCACTTTTGGAGGTGCGGGGTATCGATCCCCGTACTTCTCGCATGCTAAGCGAGCGCTCTACCATCTGAGCTACACCCCCGGTTGAGAATACTGTCAAAAATAATCATCAATTCAAGTAATATTATGATTGTTAATTTTGCATGCTGCTCTTGACACGATTATATTATAAATTATGATTATGATTATGACAAACGCTATTGAACGCTGGCGACAATTGAAAAAAAAAAGCATGTGTGTTAGGATGTTCTCTAACTGATAAATTTATATTTAAGTAAATATACTTAAAGTCCTACAACGAATATATGTATTTGTTTATTAAAATATATTGCTAAAAAAATAGAACACGAAGACAAATAAAACTACACTGTCTAACATTACAGTGACGTCAGTGACAGCTACCGGTTTGAAGCAGTGCCCAAAACTCATAACATCATGGTACAGATGGCGCCACTGTTACCTTACGTGCGACGTGCGACACGTGTTTTGGGCCTTTCGTATGATTAAGTTTACAATTAGTAATAATGTATTATTTTTAGAGCGTTTAACTGATATACCGTTCTCTGTCTAACATATGACCACGTCATTTACTTATTACTATTACTTATCGCTGCCAAATAAAACGTGGAAGGGTCCATAGGCCGTTTCCAATATGTATTCAACATTAGCTGGTTTTTCCCTATTGAAGTTAGAAAAAGGCTAGGTATCTTTCTTTTATTTGGCCGACTCTAGTAAACACAAAAAACTTGTCGCTTAGAATAAGATATTGAAAATATAGTTACTAAATACCTATTGAGAATTTGGGGACGACCGGAAGACAAATAAGCATGCAATATCTCGATACGTGTCAACCTAATGCACGATTTGACTTCTAGTAAGCGAGTAGTTCAGCACTCTTGGTGACTGCGGAATGAGTCCAATACTGGCATAGAATAATTAATAGCTTTCAAAGTTCCATATCTAGTCCGTATAAAAAATGCAACACTGCACGTATAGAGAGAAGAGAGAATATTTAATAATAGATTTAGGATAAAAAAAACTAGTTTGTTTCACATTGATAAAGTGGCATTAACGCCACCTCTCGTATCGAGTTGAATACAACTTATGACCAGCGCCTCTAGTGACAAATAGAGGGACTACATCTGCTGGGTGTGTGAATTACTATGAATGGTGAAATAATGACGATGTCAGAATCCCCCGCAGATACGTTTATACCAGCTTCCTAGGTACTATCCGTCTCATAATTTAAAAGTTTAAAGCCATGATTTTATAAAATGCGTGACAAAATAGTAAAAAAATCAAGGCCATAAAATCTATGCGACACTATGCGTTAAATATTCCGGGATCGGATCGGACGGGGTAAATAATACTTTTAGTCGTTTTACAATATTTTTTTAGACAGACAAATACTTAGACTGTACCTAAAAGCCATATTTGTCTTGAGTAACATGTTAAGGTCTTTCTTGACATACTGATTGTCTTCTACTGGTACTCAAATAGGTTTTCAATTAAACAGTTAGACCGTAAAGACTAGTTTCGTTTCTGCATCCCAACAACACTAACCCCCCTTATTTTCCAGGTAGCCCGCCACTTCTACCACAAGGAGATGCGGATAGAGCTCCTCAGGGAGGAGCTGCTGTTTGACACGGTGCACGTGACCTTCCAGCTGACCTTCGACAACAGAGCCTTCACCCTGGCCTCGCTGGCGATGACCAGGGAGGAGAAGCACCTACCCATCAGCGCCGCGGTGCTGTTCGAGATATTTCCCTTCTGCATCGTGTTTGGGTACGTTTATGTAAACCAATCTACCTATAATGACTTGATGAGTCATCAAACTAAGAAGATATCCAATGAGGAGCGGCATTTTAGAGCTCTCCAGTTGGCCCCACTGTAGAGTAAGGTCCTGAAGTATAGCTTTCAAAGTTTGTTATTACGTCCGTGAAAACAGTTTACATTTAAATCAAATTTAATACTTTAAAATACCCACATATTTACCTAAAAACAGTAAACAAATTAATTTCATAATAAGTTTTCCTTCAGCCCGCTTAATTTTGCATCTCTGTTCATTTGCCCGTCATTCACATGTAAATCATATTTGCCATAATTATTCTCAGGTATTGCAAAATATTCACAACATTATTCTAATCTATCTATCTATACATATAATAAAGCAGTAAATCTGTTTATTTGAACGCGCATCACGTGAAAACGGCTGAACGGATTTAGATGAAATTTTATAGCTTGAATCCCGGGAAAGGACGTAGGCTGTATATATAAAAGTACCCGGACCGAAGCGAGGGCGGGTCGCTAGTTAGAAATAAATCCGAGTAGCCCACCAACAAACAGTGAAATTTGAACATTTCGGAGACCCACGCTACACTTAGCACCTCTAGCGGCGAATTCACACGCGATAGCCCTCATTCCAACATACTCGAAGTGCCTAATGTTGGGATTGCAGGAAAATTAAATTGCAAATGTCCAAAAGGTATGGAGCCAATCGGGGTAATTTTACCACCAGTTAGTAGGCCATGAAAATAAATCACTATATTAGCCGGTACATTGAACAGTATAGAGGCATTCAAGACAAACAGAACAGTATGGCTAAAAAAAGTCCAGTTTTTTCCATCTTTTCAATTTGAAAGCCCTATCAAATATTTTATTTCTAAATGACTTTGCATTGCAGATGTTGAATTAAGGTCGGGGTCATTATAAATGGCCAAAGATGTCAACAAATTAGTACTGTTTGACACATACCTAACCTCAAAATTTCATTAAGCATTTTTTTATTCAATAAATATATAATTAATAGTTATTCAATCAAAAAATTGATATGAAAGTATGAAAGTAATAATCAAGCGTATAAATAATTTTAAGGACCTTTCTCGATCTTGAAAAGTTCACGATTATGGAGTAATAATGGTAAATTGGTTAGTTTCATTATGTTTACATATTTGGCCATTTCTATTGACCCCGATTTTACGTGTTACGAACCAGCATTAAATTAAACCTAAATTCCTAAATTATTATTTAACATTATCGAGTTCGTACTTCGTTTTGCGATTGACATTTCAACTTATTGCCGGAAAAGGAAAACTACCATATTCATTAAGTAAGCAATTCGAAACCTTTAACTAACGCGTTTTAACTTGACAGTTTTCAGACGCTTGCAGAAAGGCAGAAAATACAGCTGCCTTTATTTAAATCAGTGTCGTACTGGTATGTGAGATAAATCCATGTTGGCAGTAAAATAACTGGTCCCGCTTGAGCCACTACGTCTTCATTAGATACCGGCGCTGGACAGGACACCCACATAAATCCGCTCACGTCCTTAAAGTAGGATTTCACATGGATTTTATTATCTATTACTTATTATTTCATTTTCTGTTAGGTAAAATATGAAAATTTATAGAGACATTTCTCCACGGTTGCTGTAGGAATGTGCTACCGGTATTTTGTTTATTTAAAAAAATCCACAATACAAAAGCAGAATAAATAAAGCATTCTCGTACCAGTCAGCTATTAGGTCAAACAGACCTGTATGAACTAGTAAGATTTTTTTAAAGTATATACTACTCTGTCAAGAAAGTACCGGGAAAAGATCAATAATACACAAACTGTTTGTTAATCATCCAAATTTATTTTATCACCTTCAAAGTATGCTCCTTCAGAAACGATACACTTACACCAACGAATAATCCAATCATCAAAACATTTTTTAAACGCTGTTTCCGGAATTGAATTCAGTTCTCGGCGCGAATTCTCCTTTATGTCTTCTACCGATTGAAAACGGGTGCCACGAAGTGGTAATTTGAGTTTAGGAAAAAGAAAGAAGTCGGCAGGAGCCATATCTGGTGAATATGGTGGTTGCTCGATGGTATTTGTTGAGTGTTTGGTCAAAAATTCTTTCACAATGATGGCCTTGTGCGAAGGCGCATTATCGTGGTGCAAAATCCAAGAATTTTCATTCCACAAATCTGGCCTTTTTCGTCGAATTTGCTCTCTTAAATGCCGCATAACGCTCAAATAATATTCTTTATTTACCGTTTGACCTTCCGGCAAGAATTCCGAGTGCACAACACCGCGATAGTCAAAGAAAACAGTCAACATGACTTTGACTTTTGATCGACTTTGGCGTGGTTTCTTCGGTTTCGGTTCAGTTGGAAGGCGCCACTCCGAAGCTTGTTGACTAGTTTGCATGTCAAACTCGTAAACCCACGTCTCGTCACCAGTAACAATGCGTTTCATGAATGTTGGGTCGGAATTGACTCGTTCTAGCATGTCCTCAGCGACTCTCATGCGATTGAGTTTTTGGAGAAAATTCAGGTCTTTTGGGACTAGCCGAGCGGTAACATGTTTCATACCCAAATGATTAGTTAAAATAGTACGGATCGACTCGTGAGATACAGAAAGTTCGGCGGCTATCTCTCTCAAAGTTGAATGAGGATTTTCAGTCACTATTTCCTTCACTTTTGCGATGTTAACTTCAGTTGCAGACGTTGATGGCCTACCAGAGCGAGGCAAATCTTCCATCACATCTCGACCGCTTTTGAACGCTTTGTACCACTCATAAACACGTGTTTTTGATAAAGTCGAATCACCGTAAGCCTTCTGTAACATTTTCAGTGACTCCGAACACGAAATTCCATTGGCGATGCAAAATTTAAGACAAACTCTTTGTTCAATGTTTTTGTCCATTATGAAATTCGCAATACACACTAGATATGATATAACTAAAAACAGCACTGTATTTAATATAAATAACAGATGCAACTCAAACTCCGCGCCAAAATAGAAAACAGTTGTGCCAATCTAACAACAACAAAAAAAACAAAAATTTGAATTTGGAACCATAAACAAATCATCCATTCCCGATACTTTGTTGACTGAATGTACATAATAATATGTCTATGAAAACGTCACACAAATACCTATAAAGTTGTCTTATTTCTTGTCTTATTCCTCTCATAATAAATCTAAGGGATGATTCGATTTAGGTACTCAACAATATATTCTCGGGCTCTTTAATCTTCTGGTAAAGCTTGAAAATCTTCGCGAAATAAAATCGCGCGTAATGCGATTTGCGGTACCGTTTTATGCAAATATCCTGAAAAAGGCAGAAATCATCATTAGAACCGCTTCAGCTTCCTCAACCGTTAATAAAGGATTCCTAAACAAATTGCTGAATTAATTCCCAACTTCTGCGCAATATGTCACCGTCTCACCGTACAACCTGCCGCAAAAGGACCCCCAACCTTACTACCCTTTCAAAATACGACGGCAGTTTAACCTTGGTCGCCTGGTGTATATCCGTGGCTGAAACTGTTTGCTTATTTCAAAGGATTTCAACCGAGTAAAATGTAAACTTAATTTGCATACGTTTGGTTTTGGATCCAAGCTCTAACTTTAGTGCCGAGGACACAGCATACCGTCCATTTTGGTTAGATTTAAAGTACTTTAAGGGGTGCTGAATGTTAAAAGAGACATCTTCGAAAGAAGTCAAGAAATGTATTATTCTGCATATTCAGAAAATCGGGCTAAATAGAATTAATATGACTTTAGTTTACTCTCATTGGAAATAATTATTATATTTAATTTTTGACGACGCGGTTAGCCTAGTTGGTAGTGACCCTGCCTACCACGCTGCCTACGAAGCTAGCGGTCTCGGGTTCGAATCCCGGTATGGGCAATTATTTGTTTGCGCGAGTATTTCTTCCTGTGTCATGGATGTTTTCTTTATATTTAAGTATGTATTTCTCTATATACTCATAAGTATGCATATCGTTGCCTAGTACCCATAGTACAAGCCTAGAGCTTAGTTTGGAACTAGGTTATTTCAAAAAACATCAGTGAGTTTCCAAAGTTGACTCCCACTTTGAAACCAAGACATTATATAGATGAATCGTATATGACGAATCGTGTATGATGAATCATGTATGATGAATCGTAACTGGCATTAAATCTGACACAAACCAGACGCCTGTGCGTTAATTATGTTCTGAATCATGTGGTAACTTTACCACTTCACCTTAAAACCGCACCCTGTATTTTACATATAAAAGGCACAGTTTTCACACATAATTCGTAACTGTTTATACAGGGTGCTTGACACTTATTGCGAATAGTTCCGAACTGCCGGAATTTCCGCAACAGTGGGGAAAACTACGTTCACCAAAAGTTGACCGAATTTTAAAGTAAAATTTGCATTTAAGTCCTTCGTTTGGCAGAATTAGGAATGCACATCTGGTATTTAAATGCAGCTTTAGGATTTTACTACTTATTTTTATAGACCGCTGGATATACAGTCACGAGCTTTAATTTGGGACCCACTTTAGGTCCAAAGTCAATCTGACATTTTACAGCAATAAGGTGGAGTTTCCTGTAAGTTACAAATGATTTGGCATCTTTAATGACATTGACAACTTCAAGCAATATTTTTTTGAAATGGGTCCCAAATTAATGCTCGCGTTCGTACCTATCTAGTACTCACAAGTGAATGTTTTAAAAACTTATCGGTTTCAGTAATTACTTAAAATGTACACACACCTGCCTGCCCGCGTGTAAATTAATTTTAAGCCTTGCGTACCTGCGAACAATTATTTGATATTATTGACGACGCGGGTAGCCTAGTTGGTAGTGATACTGCGTACGAAGCTAGCGGTCCCGGGTTCGAATCCCAGTTTTTTTTTTTTTTTTTTTTTTTTATATATATTGAAATATCTTATTAAATATTCCATTGAAATACAATCTAGTGTTATGACTAATAAGTATTTTAAATTTGACCTAAACTTCTAATACAGACTAAGTTAAGAATGTGTCCATTAACACTTTTCCTATTGTCTCTGTTAAGGGGAAGACACTTTGTTAATGTGTTCTTTATATATAGTATACTGCACTAATTACACTGTCACTACTCACACTAAACTAACTCAAAAGGCTTTGTCCTTATCAGTCTTCGCTGTATGTCCGTGATGTCGAGGAGCTGGATGGCCTCGATATTCACATGGTGATGAAGCCTGCGTTGGTGGGCTTCTGCGTATCTTTTGATAGTATTACTAACAGATTCCACTTCGAGGTCCCGGTGGAGGTCGTCATTTCTTATGTACCAGGGTGCGTTTACAATACCTCTAAGTACTTTATTCTGAAAGCGTTGTATTATTTGCATGTTGCTCTGTTTGGTACAGCCCCACAGCTGAATACCGTAAGTCCATATCGGCATTAGGACTTGTTTGTACAGCAGTATTTTATTGTGCACTGACAACGCCGAGTGCCTCCCAAGCAGCCAGTACATCTTTCTATAGCGAAGTTCAAGTTCATCGCGTTTCTTTTTGACGTGAGCTCTCCAGCGAAGCTTGGTGTCAAGTGTCATGCCTAGATATTTGGCTGTATTTTCGTACGGTATTGCATTGTTATTTATAAATACCGGGTGATATGAGGTTTTCTTGTTAGTGAAATCTATATGAGTTGATTTTGACTCATTGAGTTTTATTCGCCATTTCTTTGTCCAATCATAGACAATGTTAATAGCAGATTGAACATTTTCCACTGCTTCTTCGTGAGTGATCCCTACAGCCATGATAGCTGTGTCATCTGCGAAGGTTGCAATGGTGTTGTTTTCTAACACCGGAATATCACATGTGTATAATAGGTACAGGACCGGCCCTAATACACTTCCTTGCGGTACTCCAGCTTTTATTTGCTTAATTTCTGAGTATGAGTCATCTTGTCTGATACGAAACATTCTGTTTGCTAGATAAGATTCTAATATATCTGTGAACTGTTTTGGAAGCATTTTCTTCAGCTTGTATATCAGGCCGTCATGCCACACTTTGTCGAATGCTTGAGCCACATCTAAGAAAACCGTAGAGCAAACTTTTCTCTCTTCTAAAGTTTTTTCAATAATGTTGGTTATTCTGTGAACCTGGTCTATAGTAGAATGGTTTTCTCTAAAACCAAATTGGTAATCAGGTATTAAATTTTTGTCTTCTAAGATAGGTTTTATCCTCTTTATGAGGAGTTTTTCAAATAACTTGGACATTATTGGTAACAGGGATATTGGTCTGTATGATGTTACCTCATGTGCTGGCTTTCCCGGTTTGGAAATCATAATGACTTCGGCGAATTTCCACAAGCGGGGTACATGTTTTAGTCTAAATGTAGCGTTGATAAGTGTGGTTAGTTTCACTATTGCTTTACGGGGCAGGTTACGTAGGACTTCCCCAGTAATGAGATCATAGCCCGGAGATTTCTTTTGTCTTAGGCGATTAATTTCAGTACAGACTTCTTTTGGTGTAACCAAATTTATTTCAAGTTCATCTTGTAATATCTCTTCATATAGGTTAATTTCAAAGGTATTGTCCTCGTGTGGTTGAAATATTTGTTCAAGATGTTGTGCAAATCTTGCTGCTTTCTGTGTGCTATTTATAGCCCAATTGCCATTTTCTAATTTAATTGGAGAAACTTGGGTAATAGGTCTTTTTAAATTTTTTGTGACTTTCCACAACGAATAGTCTGTTGAACGATCACCTGTTAGTTGACAAAGTTGATCAGTCATCGACCTATCGTGGAAACTTTTAATTTTACTATTCAGTTGCTTTGTGAGGTTATTTAACAAGGTCTTGTCTTGTGGAAATCTCGATTGTTGCCATTTTCTTCTCTGCTTTCGTTTTTCAGCAATCAGATTTCTGATTTCCAAAGGATACTGTCTACCTAAGATCCTTTTCTTGGGGATAGGTGTATTATTCCAGGCACATTGTTGTACATCTGCTATGAATTTCTCAACCTCCAGTTCTAGCTGTTCAGTGGTTTTAAGAGGAACCTTGAGATTTATAATGCTATCTAGATCTAACTTAAAGCTTTCCCAGTCTGTGTTTTTATTCACCAAAGTCGGGTTGCTTTCTTTTAGCATAATTTGTTCACTTAGAGTTAAGATTATAGGTGAATGGTCCGAACTCATATCGTATCCTTCCTGGATGTGAATGTATTTTTTGGCTATATTTTTATATATAAAGAAATCTATTAGATCTGGTACTTTGTTGGTATCGGTAGGCCAGTAGGTCGGCTTCCCTGTGGACACAACGTCACATTTGGTTTCTTTGATGGCACATAGCAATTCTTTGCCTTTGGTAGTTGTGAGTCTGGATCCCCAGTAGGTATTTTTAGCATTGAAATCGCCTCCTAGGATAAACCTGTTTCCAAGTTGCTCCAGAAAGCTCCTGTATTGCGTTGTTTTCAGTACATACTTTGGAGGACAATATATGGCTGATATGGTAAGAGGATACCTTTTTGTTTGCACACAAACAGCTACAATTTGTTTATCTTGTTCTTCAATCTTGAATTCTTCATAATGGGAAATGTTGTCCTTTATTATGACTGCACTACCTCCTCTGGCTGTATTGTCTGGATGTAAAGCATGGTACACTTTAAAACCTTTAATTTGAATGAAAGATTCTTTAGTAAAGTGTGTCTCAGATATGAGGCACACATCGATTTTTTCTGTAAATAAGACAGCCTTCAATTCGTTTTGATGACGAAGCAGCCCATTCGCGTTCCATGCCATAATTTTTAGTGACTTGAACATTATTTAAGATTTGGAGTAGATGTCTTGAAAGTGTATTCCAGTTTCTTTAATCTGTCGTCAAATGACGACATAAAGTTTAGGATTTTATTTATTTTATCGTCCAGAGTATGGTTTGGTAAAGGAGACTTTGCCTGCGATTGAGATTGAGCTCCTTTAGTGATTTGAGCAAAAGATACATTATTTTTTAGTGCACTTTGATTAATACTACCCCTTTTATCTGTTTGTGACTTTACTGTAATTTTATTTATTTCCTTGGCTACTACACAACCCCTGTAGTTTGCGGCGTTACCTGACGCCTGAATTTGTAGTGTAGCAGTTGGTTTTTTTAAAGTTTTATTTTTAATGTTCTGCATCTCTTTGGCTACAATACATCCTCTGTAGTTAGCGGGATGAGGGGCGCCACAATGTACGCATTTTGGTTTTTCCTCTGCAGGTTTCTTGCAATCTATAGTCAGATGCTTACCGGTACATTTTACGCATCTGGCTTCTTTGTTACAAAACCTTTGTGTATGCCCATATGCTTGGCATTTTTTGCATTGTGGGACGAGTTTTGTTGTCTTTAATGGGTGTATTTCAACTTTGCACCCTAGTATGGATTTTATTCCATATATTTTATTTATATCTTCACCATTCTTGAATGTGAGCATAAACATATTAAGTGGATCTTTAGTGTTCCACTTCAGCTTGTTGACAGCTTCTTCTATGTTGAAACCTTTGTTTTTCAAGTCCTCAACCACTCTGTCAGGTTTGCATGTAGAGTGCAGCTTTTTTGCCATTACTCGGATTGGTCTTTCGAGTTTATTTTCATAAGAGTGCCAAAGGCAGTTATGTTGTTTTAAGAGCTTTGTAACTGCTCTATATGCTTCTTCATTGGTGGCGTTAACTTTAACTGACTCGCCATTCATGAGCTTTACTGTAAATAAGTCCGAGGATATATCTTTAGAGATAAAGTCAAAGAATTTTTGGTAATTTTTGATGCCGTCAACTATAATAGGTGGCGGCGCTGGAGATTTTTTTACTTTTCCTTTTTGTGGATTATCGCTTTCAATTTTTTCTAGAGGCGGGGGGCCTGATGTGACTGGCGAGAGTGAGCTGTTCAACTTCCTTTTTTTCCTCGACATTTTTCTTATCCACTCCGTTTCTTTAACGAGTTCTTCTTCATCCGTGCTATATGTAATTTGAGCAGGAACCTTCTTGTCATTATTCGAGATGCTGATAGTGGATTTCTCTGCTGTCAAAATTTTTAACTGTTCTTGAAGGATCTCAATTTGGCTTTGCATATCCTTAACCAAGAATTGCAGTTTTTCTCTCTCATCTTTTTCTTCTTGATAGTATCTGAACAACAAGTGCTCAGTTTCGGTTTGCAAAGTAATCTTATCCGTTTTTATACTTGCCATGATTGCAGCGAAGTAGCTTCGCCTTAACAATTGTAATTGTGATCAGACTACACTAGCACAATTAAAATCTGGGTCATCGCGGACTGCGGACGGCCGCGTCGCGGCGACGATGTTTTGACGCGTTAGCACTTTTAGGAATAATAGCAGCGCGCGATCGGCACGTCCACTCTCAGCGGAAGTTCAAACAATCGAATCCCAGTAAGGGCAAATATGTATTTGTGTGATGAATTGATGATCGCGAGTATTTTGTTCCTGACTCATGTCATGTATGTCTTCTATTTAATAGTGTGTCTCTATACATATACAACGATAAGTAAAGCCGAAGCTTAGTTTGGGACTAGGTCAATGTGTGTGAGATTGTCCCTGATAATTATTTATTTTTTGTTGTTTATCATATTCTACACATTTGTTCTAACACCACACGAAATAGTGTATATACATATAATTATTGACACGGCACCCAAAAAATCTCAGTTTGATTCCGAATTAACAACTCCTTCTAAGTTTTTACGCTTGCGTTAACGTTTTTATGTTTCTTTTTGTGGATGCTTGGCAGCAGTAAATTAATTACATCTTCCCCTTCTTTTAAATTTTTAAACACCGCATTACAACACCATCAACATAAGCTGATTACCCCTCTATACGTTTTGTTGCCCCCACCCCACCCCCCACAAAAGCTTTTTGTTTCAACCTCGTGTTTTTATACGCGTAATGCTCTTTCGTGTGTATCGTAAAATTGCCGTCACTTGCCATGCCGCGGTTAATATTAATCCTACATCAGAAACAAGCTCCTGTAACCGTGAGTACAGCCGGCCTTAAATATAAGTAGCTGCACACTTTTGTACTTTGTCGCTTTAACGTCTTTGACAGATTAGTGCAGCAGTTCAAACAAGAGGTTAAAGTGACAAAGAACTGGCGTGTGCAGCTACTTATAAGTCCGACCGTACCGTGAAGTAACAAGTCTAACAAATAGCAAGCTTTAAAAGCCGATTGCGTGTTGTAATATTATCGTTTAGGTAATAACTATATTTATGTTTTCAAATTAGCCATTTTTTATTTTTAGGGTTACGTATCAAAATGGTAAAAATGGTCTGTCTGTATGTCACAGCAGTTTTTCTCAGCAACTATGGACGACGTGACCACTTTCCACCAGGTGGCCCGTCTGCTCCCTTGCCTTTTCAATGGGTATTAATAAGGGCAGGTTAATGATTTTTACATGATTGAAAAATACCTAGTAGATTATATTACAAGGGAGCAAAATGCAATATTTCATTGAGGTATAGCGTGTTGAATCCCGAATGAATAAATGTATTCCAGAATATAAGATTCTATATAAGAATCCCTCACTACGCTCGGGATTCTTATATAGAATCTTAAGCGTATAGTGATGGATTGGAGTGCATCTATGTCACGTGGTACTACCAGTAAAGTCACTTTAGAATTTTATTAATGAGACGTTATAAATCAAATCTTATGAAGTCTCCCACGACTTATGGAACTTCTATTCTCAGGTCAGACATGGTGGTGCGGAGTATCGGCAACTCCCTGATGGTGATCCTGCCAGACCTGGTGGGGAAGAAGATCACCAACTGGTTTGATCTGGTGCGGCCTCTCATCGCGTTCAAGTTTCAGACTGTAAGTTAATATGACGTCACGGCATTTAATCATTGAGCCACTAGAGAACCCTGTCGGAGGAACTCAATGATTTGTGACGTTCTCAATATAAAGGGACCTTATGGAGGAAGGCAGGTACGCTCTTCTTATTCTTGTAACTATACGAATACTATGGTAACAGTTCTAAAAACGGCGTAACCGCCTGCCTCCATAAGATCCCTTTATATTGAGAACGTCACATTTATTCTAACGTGATTGCTGAAATGTAAGTTGACGCTGTCATTATGACAAGGTGAAAAGATAAATTAAGTACGTAGATTAGTGGGCGAAGATAAGTTTAATTTTGAGAACTTTAACACCTATAGGATTGGCGTAACCTGTCTTGCGTTTGCCTAGGTCAATTCCATACATAGAAAGGAAAATCCTTGATACCCTAGTTTCCTACAATTGTCCGTCTCTGCCAAACCTCTTTACAAAATTCCTCGTCTTTCGGTTGAGTTGTTGCACGGACGAAACAAACAAAATAACACACTTTAGCATTTATATAAAAAAATAATCCAGCCTATATACGTCCCACTGCTGGGCACAGGCCTCCACTCACAATGAGAGGGTTTGGGCTATAGTTCCCACGCGGGCCCAGTGCGGATTGGGAACTTCGCACACACCGTCAAATTGCTTTGCATGTGTGTGCAGGTTTCCTCACGATGTTTTCCTTGTAATTTTACAAATTATATTTCGCACATAAATTCCGAAAAACTTAGAGGTGCGAGCCCGGGTTCGAACCCACGACCCTCTGCTTAAGAGTCGGCAGGTCAAACCATTAGGCTACCACGGCTTTTTTAATAAGTATTAGTAGAGATTTCAGCCATTTTAAATATATACATTTTGCATAAGTAATATTTTACTGTAATAAAAATTGCTACAATGACGAGCAAATTAAAGTGACACTTGGCAAAGAATTTCCGCATGAAGTGACCCCTTTTTGTAGCTCGTAAGTATTCCACACCGTATATAGTTATGTTGTGTGATAACCTTTACTCCCCAAATGGAGATATTTTAATTGGCAGTTCCCTTGGAGGGTTTCATGTGAGTCGCCGCAAATTAGCCAATTTGGGTATGAAGGCCTTGATATACATGTTTATACTTGGATGTAGATATGTGTGAATCCTGCACGCGACGTGGATTAAGAGCGTTGGGGTATGCGGCGGTGGCAACTTATTGTTTGAACCTTTTTATGCCTGAAACTCGATGTTGGGTTCATTTTTAGGAAATTAAGGACTCTGGTTAGATAAGTTCTGGAAATTTCTCTTTGTGGTGTTGTTAGGAATTCGAAGACTTTGATTTTAACATTACGGTAACAGGTTTCGCAGACAAATATCGGCAAAATTTATGGCAAATTTTCGCTGTTATGATTTTTTTTTATTGTAACTGACTTTTGATTACAGACATTTACATAATATATAAATTAAAACACCATCCAAGACTCAGACACAAATAATCGTACCTACTTACTCATCACACATACATTTACCCTGACCGTTAAACATACTCATTTAACTGCACGTTCACTTTCTGCATCAGATCCTGAACCGCACCAACAACATCTTCGAGCTGGTGACGGTGGAAGCTGTGATCCACGAGAAAACCACGGACAAGAGAAGCGAGATCCTCAAGTTGTCGGACGAGTCTGATGGCACCACTGAGAAGAACTTAAGGCTTAAAGGTAAACTCTAACACGTTAGGTAGGTAATGATTTTTGCAATCAACATGAACTTTTCTTACTAAGGACCGTTTTATCCAACCCCTAATTGAAATTATTTGACTGTTAAAAATATCACATTCCTTTTCTCTATCTTATGAAAGAAAATGACAAATCTAAATTCTGTCGGACGGAAACTGTTATCAGAAGATTGAAAAACGACCCTAAATCCTTTAAATTATATTCAAGCGATAAAAAATTATCAATGAAGAGGTTTGAGATTATAGCCTACCCTTCAGGCATAAAGAAGCAAGCATGCACTAACGAAGGAAAAATGCACGCTGTGCGGAACAATTCTGTGTGGCCCTGAATTATGAAAGGGCACAAGACTCCTGTGGTTCAAGTGAAAAAGTATAAGTTACTCTGCATATGATTTACCCATTTTATTAAGGGCTAAGTCGACTTATACCCTTTTACACTGGAGCCACAGAATTTATATTAAGTAAAGAACATCCTTAATGTCCACTGAGCACCAGGCTCTTGGATCTATATTTTAAATACGAATGCATGTTACAAATTGATGTTAACACTGTGTTAGACTTGATGGTAGGCATACCTACTAAAGGGAAACACAAACACTCCGCGGCCGATCTCGCCCTGTCAGTTCATCGTATTAGAACACAGACTAACAGTTTCTCGTACGACGTATGAACATTTTAATCATAGACCTTGGCCGGCAGGCCGCCTGACTTGTCACCGCTGGCGGACTGTTAGTCTGTGTTGACCTTAATCAAACATTCTAGATCGAGATAGAAGCGTCGGTTACAGACATGTTAAAAAAACTTATCTTATTCCAAATACGAAAATTCAATTTTTTCGGCACTCCGGGCACTCGCTCGACCCATATCAGATATCGGTGATTGAAACCGTCAACATGCTTCAGCGACGTTCGATTGACTTAAGTTATTTGGTCTAGGAATATTATTTAATCTGTTAAATCTTGAAAATAGGGTACCGGGACAGGTCAAAACAGCTTTTTTATGAAGTGTCAAAACTTGCTTGTATGGAGATTTATATGAAGTACTCGCATATGACGTCATACGTGGGTACGTCATAATACCACGCTCTTTAAGGTAGACACTAAAATAACTTCTGTCGTGTTTTTGGGGGGAGGGTACATTTTGTAGTCAGTGGCTACCTATACGATTGAGAAAATACAAAATAGGGATGATGTTAAATGTTTAGCTCTTTTAACGTATATTAGTGGAGTGTATGTCCGTGTCCTATTATTTTCCGTATCGTCCAAATCTTTATTTTGGAAACATTTCGCTCATTGTAGAACTCAAATGACATTTTATCGTCTAATTAATGTCATTCCGAATATATTTCGATTCAATTCGGAAATAAGAACCGGAAGTTATCGTACCTATTGATTCGTATCTACAATAGAATAGATTAAGCCAAGATTAAACAATCGGTCGTTTGACTGAGATGGGGTTCTAACCTTGGTTTGACAAACTACAGGCCAAGCAGTCCACGTGATTGTTAAAACTATAGATATCTATACTAATCTATCTATATTAATATTATAAGTGTGAAAGTAACTCTGTTTGTCTCTCTGTTTGTTACACTTTCACGGCGAAACCACTGAACCGATTTCGATAAAATTTGGTAAGGAGATAGTTTGAGTCTCGGGGAAGGACATAAAAAACTTTTTATTCCGCAAAATTAGATGTGTCTCAAGGGAGTAGCGATACCTTAGGTCGGTCTATCACGTAGTGTCACCAAATTAACCATTGCAATAGGTGAAACTACTACGAAATTAAGAATGTATGTGTGTGAATGTGAATATGAGCTAGTCTTGTAGGTACACTATTCTATTTTGTTTGTATAGTTGGACAAAATTAATATGGCGTGCGAATTAAGCAACAATAGACTCTTGGACAACGGCGTAAGCGCTTTGACGCGCGCCATATAAATTTGTGTCCTCCTATACATATCTGTATAGGTCATTGAGTAGGACATACACCAGAAGAACACAAAAGTATGTCGTAAAAGGTATAGGTACGAATAAAGGGTTATTTTCTTAACTTACTCGAATCATATACGCGTTAGATTTCCCCCGTTTAAATTGGTCGATCAGTCTTAAGGTAAAATGAGAAGACATATTTTTGTACATTTAAAAGTCATGCAAAAATATTATTAAAGTATTATTTTATTAACATTACAAAAACCTTGGACACCCTGTAATATTTCGTGCGAACTGTCTAACTAACCAGAATTTATGTACAAGAGCGAAATTAACAAATGAAGTAGATTAGTAGAGTACACGACACTGTACTCATCCCGTGGGACAGGTGGTCGCATTCTGTCCCGGAAACGGGAAAAAATGGACGACGATAAATACCGGGAATACCTGGTTCTCGCTGTTGTTTTATTAAATTGTTTGCACAAACATTTGTCTTATATAAATGATGAGGATACAAAGTTTATTTTCCGCAACACAAAATAACGACCCAAACGAAAACAACTTTTTTGATTTATTACCGAATCGGGTGTTCTTTGGGAACAACTTATTTCGAAGCTTCCTTGTATTAAGTCAGGTACATAAGCACGACAAGTTGATTTTATTTCCGCAAACACAAGAATCGCAAATGATCTAACCGCCTGTTTCACAATCGTCAAGTAAAACATATTGGACAGATAAATTTAGCCCTTTCCCTTTCTTACACCTGCAAATACTGGGTGTTTTTTTATTCGTCTTAAACATTTTGGGGGTTAAATCAGTAAGTCATACTGATCAACTGTCACTATGGGACCAACCCCGAAATCGCGAAAAAAAAATTGGCCACCCCATACATTTGACGACGCGGTTAGCCTAGTTGGTAGTGACCCTGCCTACGAAGCTAGCGGTCCCGGGTTCGAATCCCGGTATGGGCAAATATTTGTGTGACGAGCGCGAGTATTTGTTCCTGAGTCATGGATGTTTTCTATATATTTAAGTATATATTTCTTTATATAAGTAAGTATATCGTTGCCTGGTGCCCATAGTACAAGCCTAGAGCTTAGTTTGGGACTAGGTCAATTTGTGTGAGATTGTCCCTGATATTTATTTATTTATTTATTTTGGCTAGTCAGCTGACGATGTTTTGTATGGGAGGGTCAATTTTTTTTTCGCGATTTCGAGGTTGGTCCCATAGTGAAAGTTGGTCAGTATGACTTACTGATTTAACCCCCAAAATGTTTAAGACGAATAAAAAAACGCCCAGTATACACGAGGAGAGGGCTAACTTTATGTGGCAAATAAATTTACTTGTCGATAGTGAAACAGGCCCTAATTATAACAACTGTATACAGGGTGTTACAAAAATACGCGTAAAGCAGAAAGGTCCCTTGTAAAGAGTCCATTGACAATATATGAAAACCTTGGCATGACTTTTTGAGATAACAGTTTACTAGGGTTGCATTATTTTTGGCTTTGATTTTTTACGGGTTATTTTGTAACACGTTGTATAGGTAATGAAAGCCGCGTGTCACCCACATATAATAAATTCGCTCACCCTGCATTAGCTGTATAAAAACATCATCAATGGTGAGTATCAAAACGATTGATTTCAGGGATGCCTGCAAAGAAGCGCTATGCATACGATGGGAGACGGTTACCTGACGTTATTAATTTGCATCTGAAAGGTAGTTCTGTAAAAAGTGAAAACTTGTTCACAGCCCGCTATGTCACGGTTCGGTTAACTTGCTAATCCGAATCGGTAAACACGCGGTTTACATTGAGTTAGTAACACGCGTCAGTCCACCGCCAAGTCAGTGCTGACCCGGTACTGGGCTAGTGTCACGTCAGTACAGTCTGACTTCAATAGTTACGACCACTGACTGACAAACAGTGGTCGTCAGTTCTCGGCGCCAGCAATGACGCCTGCTACTGATTCAATATAAACTGTTCTTAGAACGGGTGCAACGGGACGCAGTTATGGGTTGGAGCGAGCGATGTACCTCTATCTTACTCAACCAGACACAGAGTAACACAGATTAACTCGAAACGGGCCAGTGCGAGAACCGACCCTGCACCCCGACAATAAGGTCGGTAAGGGGTCGATCTCTCCAGTTAACTCTAACACATACCTTTGTCCCATTGCACCGACACGGTATCGGTTCACGAAAAAACGCTCTTAAAAGTGAGTAGGCAACCACCAATTAATTCATACCAGAGTGTAAGCAAACCGAGCCGTGAGAGCGCGGTTTGACGCACAATATTTCAGTATAGAAGCGCCTAAATATGATTACGGCGTGTAAAAAACACCCATGGCACTTTATGACTATAGGTTACCTGGAGATGTGGCTCTTCTGGCTTTTACACATAAGTATAAATGTATTCTAAGGTAGTTCGATACACAGTGAATTAAGGGACAAAATCCCAATGCAATAAAATTGTGTGTCAATTGGTCGTATAAAACCACTGTCGAGGAATATATTTACTGACCCACCAATCCCACAGTTACAGAGGTTTTAATTATGATTTCTTCAAGTTATTTAGTTGTTTATCACTCTAATTTATCAATAGTATAAGTACATATACATATAATAAATAATCATTACCTTAAATTTTAGTTTCAGTCCCCCTAACATGCATGCACGAGATAAAATTTGACATGTGCTAGGGAAATTAATACATCTACTCCATATTCTAACGTAAGCCTTAACGCTTAAGGTTTAAAATAAAAGTGACCCGTCTTGATAAAATCGCTATAAAAAAAGTGAAACTCGCTATAGTGACTTAGTAATAAAAGGTAATAAAAGTCAGGACGAGACACTTATTTAAGCGTTAAGTGTTACGTTAGAATATGGAATAGATGTATTCATTTCTCTAGCACCTGTCAAATTTTATCTCGTACATGCATGTTAAGCCCGCAGTGGATTTATTATTTGAACCTAGGTTACTATATTTTTTAGGAGTAATATTTAGGAGTAATATGTACGACTAAAACCCTATTTTAGTTGGCAACCCAGTTAAAAGATTTACGTGTCGAAAATATTTTAACAACATTGCCGCGCGGCTTATTTCTTTCGACGGGAATGAGATTGTTTTCGAAAAACAATTTTTTTTATGTACTTACAATTTTATATGTATTTGCACAATACAGGAAATAATATAATAATATATAATAATAATATGTATATTTTTGAAAATTGTACCATCACCACCGTTGTTTTTAAAAACTAGTTCGCGTTATTACTAGGCATGTTCAATCTATAGCTATACAGGGTGTTTGGTAGCGGGTTGGACAAACGAAAATAGGAAATACTTGGGGCCAATTGGAATACATTTGCCATAGTGACCCCTATGCTAAAGATTATAGTTTTTTTTTATACATTTTTTCCGTTTTTTTGAAAATTTCCCGAAATTTTACCTTTAAACCTTCTTAATTACCTACCTAAGCAACTTAAAGCAATTTTATTTAAAACTTTTAAAATGTTTTTTTATTAATGGTAATTTACCAGCGATTATTAACTCTAACGTATTCACCAATGTTGATAACGGTGGTATCAGTGATTTCTTTAATAAACCTTCGTGAAGAAATTTAAATGTACTGCGTAATTTTTTTTTCTGTTTTTTTTTCTTTAAAATGGCATATCATTGTGAAGAATATTAGCCAGAGAAGTTTTTTAATTAACTTGAAATTGTCTATCACTTGTGGTTTTTTTTTTATGCTTGTCGAAACTTAAATTTCATTTTATTTTCCACAGGTTGTCATAGCTTTAAGGGCCCATAATTATTTTTTTTTGCACTACCTGTGGGTTTCGGTTTTGTTTTAAAATAAAACCATTATTGGAGCATCATTTTAAAAAAAATGGGCGGTTTAAGTTGCTTAGGTAGGTAATTAAGAAGGTTTAAATGTAAAATTTCGGGAAATTTTCAAAAAAAGGGAAAATAATTATAAAAAAAAACTATCAACTTTAGCATAGGGGTCACTATGGCAAATGTGTTCCAATTGGCCCCAAGTATTTCCCATTTTCGTTTGTCGAACCCACTACCAAACACCATGTAGTATTTTATGTAAATACAAATAGTATTATTTGCACATGTATTAAGTGTTTCGATAATGTAAGTAGTGTTTTATATTCTAAGCCCTTGAAATCCCTATTATGAATAAGAAGTGTACATGAATATTTGAACTCGTAATAGCTATTTGTGTACGTGTTCACAAATACACTTACGGGCAATGAAAACTGGTTACCGTGCGAAAAAATTACGGAAATTTTGGCCAGTTTTAATTGCTCGTGAATAATGCGTGTCAATACAAACAAGGGAATCAAAACCTATAGGGTACTTCCCGTTGACTTAGAATCATGAAATTTGTCAAGAAGCAATGTCTTATAGCACAAGTAAAGGAAAAAATCCGAACCGTTAATTTGTACTTACATCACATAAAAAAAAGCCCAGTATAAACTGACACTCACTAAGTACGAAAGTGCATACTTATTGCGTATCAGTTTATACTTGACTTTTTTCTATTGTATTCCCGTGATTTACGAACTATTTACATGCCTACAAGTTTGTGCGGAACCCTCGGTGCGCGAGTCCGACTCACACTTGACCGGCTTTTTTATTCTTTTTGTCAATTTAAGGGTGAATGAACTTTCATACAAAATATACAGGGTGTAACAAAAACCCCGTTCAATAAAAAATCCATAAGAAAATTCAATATTACCTACTTACACGGAGAAAAAAATATTTCACAATATTACCAGATTGTATTGTAGTTATGATTCTGGTGTAGGAAAACAGATTTCAGCTATGGTTAACAGATTTTTTTTATGACAACAAGTCATATTTTTGTTAACACTAGAATATTCTAGTTAAAATATTCTAGTACACGAAAACTTTGATATCGTTGTGGTTACCATTTAATAGTTACAGAGTAAAATATGCATTTAGCATACAACAGGTTTTGTATACTACACAAAATTTGTTTCCTACGATACTAAGTAAATGGTAATAGGTAAATTTATGTTGTACAGAAGTAGAATTTTCTATTAATGTGTAATAAACCTATATAGTTGTCACATATAATACAATAAAATCAAGTAGAATTTACAATACTCTGTTACAGGAAACTAGATTTTTTCTCCGTGTACGTACCTACCTATTCTTGTTCACCGTAGACCACATCGATCAAAAAAGTATGCGTTCTACCACTTTCCCTTGTCACATTGACGCTTACACATAGAATGTATCAATTTGCAGATTGTCCAACTGAAAGACAGGCACCACCGCGGGAGTTTTTTTTTTGGTCAAAAGAGTTATCCAACCCGACCTAAATAATCAATGCTCAACTGAAAAATAGCTGATAAAATGATACATATTCTGTGAAGCGTTTGTAGTAATTCAAGCGCTCCCCTTGTTTTGCACTTACTGCACACATTCCTAAATTTTTTGTCATCTATTTTGTCACCTAAATAGATAGTTCATAAGTTTTATATGTTAGCCTTAGCCTGTAAGGTATTTGTAAATATAGGCCTCGTTACTTGAATTAACCGCCTATTCTATTATTCTATTATAGTTTCCGTCTACTTTGATGCGTCATGACACGGGCATCTTGCTGAAGATCAGCGGCTTAGCATGCATGCACGAGATAAAATTTGACACGTGCTAGGGAAATTAATACATCTATTCCATATTCTAACGTAAGACTACGCTTAAGGCTTAAAATAAAAGTGTCTCGTCCAGAATTTTATTACCTTTTATTACTATGCTATTTTATCCGGTATTGCTAGAGTTATATATCGTTCAAATCTATTAAGAGCCTGTGCACACCTAGGACGGGGGTCTAAGGGCTAAAAACGCTAGTGTGCACAGGCTCTAAGCTAAGCATGATATTTAATTACTCTAGCAACTTTTTATTCGTGCTGTCACTTTATTCTTGGGATGCATGTTAGGCTCGCGTGGGTATTATTCTATAAACCGAGGAGCTTAAGTTGCCCCAGCCGCTCGAAGGCACTTAATGTAGTTTATGTGTTAATACGCTTACATTAGACAACTTAATATCGCCAATAATTAATTATTTGTAAAATGAGCTAGATGACTGTCAGGTAAAACCACTTCCTTTAGTAGTTTGGTTTGAAATACCTAGCCGTGACGTCACGCCTTCGTTACGTTTAATCTCTCCTTTTTGTTAATTGAAATACTGTACAGATTTCGACGAACTTTTGATATGTGTGACCACAAACAAAATCTCTGTCCGTATGTTTCGCCGTTTGTATGGAAAGCCGTCAACTCACAGTCCTCTTAAAGCCTATTCCCTACTTATTTTTAAACAGCAGATAGATGCACAAAGGTACATACAAAATGTGTTAAATTTTAGTTTGTAGTAACATAATCTATCCGTGGTTTGAATCTAGGGCAAAAGGCATACGGCAACGGCAGTGAGCGGAACAGTCTTCCCACATCTATTGACGCTGTAATTGCATGGACATAAAGTTTTTCTAACCGGCTTAATTCGATTTTGCGTCCAAAGATGTAGAGAGACCATAAAAGAACAACCTCTGGCCCCAATAACCCCCGAAACGCTCGGCCCTCCAGGTCAAATGATCTACATGGACAACTGGCGGATGATGATGTATCTCGGCACCCCCGTGATGCCGGACCTGTCCGCGCTGGTCTCCACGGGGCTCTACATCAACGACCTGTCAATGCATGACTTCAGCAGGTCAGTATCTGTATTTTATGGAGGTGGCAAACGAGTACCAGGCCACTTGTACTCTTCCACTGGTACAGGCCACTTGTACTTGTCAGTTCTGAGGCCTATCAATTTGCAATCTCAAGACTGCGACTGCGCTGCCAACTCTAAGACCCATGTAAGATGGAATGCCTTTATTCTCATTATTTTCCTGAAAACTGATTTTCATTCCTCAAAAGAGATCAATGTAGACAATATTCGTTCTGTAATTTGTGTGTCGGTTCTGAAACTGGCTGGGCAGTTCGAGGAAGCCTATAAATTCATAGGTGGAGTCAAAAGCAGTACCTTTGTGTCACTAGGTAGTAACATTATTACCGTTTTTCACATTTTAGACTTGTCGTTTGTGTACGAACCTATCTACGAGTATGTTTCATGGCGACACAATAGATTTTAGGGTCTTATATCCACCTGCAATTAGGTTTTAAGCTATGTACTTATTAATTATAGCTCAATTACAGAGAAGGTATAATAAACTTTAACGTCTTATATTATATCGATATTTTAAATTAACAATTTCGAAGAACCTTTTAACAATGGCCGAATATTTCGCCAACAACTTTCATCATTTAGGGAATACTATAGTATAATATTCCATTGGGATTCAAATTATATTTAACAATGCTCCAATCAACCATAAAGTTAGTTCCAAGAAGTACTTAAATACAATTAAATACATATCCTTCTAATATTACAAATGTAAGAGCAAGTTGGTGTATTGATTTGTCTTTTATGGCGAGAAGAAGGTCAACGAGCTCTATGATAGCCATTTCATCGGTTGTTACGCTTTCGCTGCGGAGTTAGAGAAAATTTGATGACTCCCAGAAAATAACAACGATAAACTAGCAAGCTAAGAAAAGCAAGTATAAATAAACGCTAAAAGATATTGTTAGGTACATTATGTTTTATTAATTATTTACTTGATGCTAATTATTCCATCTTCCTTCCACTTGGTGACTTAAATAATTATAATATCGTTGAACTTTCGGACGTAATTCTACATCTCATTATTAACATTAGGAACATCGCAATTTAAATATATTTCTGGCACATCTCAACATTGCGGAATTGTTGAGTTTTACAAAGAACGTAAATTCTAAGGCCGGCCTTACACAGTCTGAATCTGATTATGAATTCATAATCTGAATCCAGAGTGTGTGTGCTCGTCCATAGATAATGTATGGAAAGAGGTGCGTTCTGTCAGATCAATCTGAGAAATTCATAATCTGAAAAAATTAGATTGTGTGTGTGGATATTAGTTACATTGTATGCAATTCCGTGCTTTCTGAATTAATAATATGAATTCAAATTATGAGTTCAGATTCTTAATTCAGACTGTGTAAGGTCGGCCTAATTGCTTCAGACAACGCAGTTCTTGGAATACTTACTCGATTCATTACAATATTGTACGACCTAATATAAATTAATTAACGATTTGAAAAGGATTTATACATTTCCACGCAGCAGCGATTTATTTGTGCTGTGTGACTTATAGAAATAAAGATATCTATAATATTAATCATCATCATCATCATCATCTCAGCCGAAAGACGTCCACTGCTGGACATAGGCCTCCCCCAAGGTTTGCCACAAGGACCGGTCCTGCGCCACTTGCATCCATCGGTTTCCCGCAATCTTAACCACGTCGTCGGTCCACCTTGATGGAGGTCTGCCCACGCTGCGCCTTCCAGTACGCGGACGCCATTCGAGAACTCTTCGGCCCCAGCGGCCATCTGTTCTGCGAGCGATGTGTCCCGCCCACTGCCACTTAAGTCTAGCAATTCTTAGGGCTATGTCGGTGACTTTGGTTCTCGTGCGGATCTCCTCATTCCTGATTCGATCACGCAGAGATATTCCGAGCATAGCCCTCTCCATCGCCCTTTGGGTGACCTTGAGCCTTCTTATGACGCCCATCGCCAGCGCCCACGTCTCAGTACCGTAAGTCATCACTGGCAACACACACTGGTCGAAGACTTTCGACTTGAGACATTGCGGTATATTGGACGAGAAGATATCGCGTAGCTTCCCGAATGCTGCCCAACCGAGTCGGATTCGACGATTGACCTCTTTCTCGAAGTTGGACCTACCTAACTGGACTGTATGTCCCAGGTAAACATAATCGTCAACAACTTCGAGTGCAGAGCCTCCGATTACCACGGGAGTTGGTGTTACATGGGTGTTCGACATGATCTTTGTCTTGTCCATGTTCATCCTCAGACCAACTTGTTCAGAGGCTCTGCTGAGGTCATCGAGCATTGCGTTTAGGTCTTCCATGGTCTCAGCCATGACTACTATGTCATCGGCAAACCGAAGGTGGGTGATGTACTCGCCGTTTATATTGATGCCACGTCCTTCCCAGTCCAGAACCTTGAACACATCTTCCAGCGCAGCGGTGAACAGCTTCGGAGAGATTACATCTCCTTGTCTGACTCCCCGCTGCAGCGGAATATGCTCAGAGTCCCGGTCCTGAAGTCGGACTGACATGGTGGCATTTTCGTACAAACACTTTAACACCTCGATGTACCTGTAGTCGATTTGGCACCGTTGGAGAGACTGCAGCACAGCCCATGTCTCGATCGAATCGAAGGCTTTCTCGTAGTCCACAAATGCTAAACAAAGGGGGAGGTTATACTCTTCGGTCTTCTGTATAACCTGCCGCAGCACATGTATGTGGTCTACGGTACTAAAGCCTTTACGGAAACCGGCCTGTTCGGGAGGCTGGAAGTCATCAAACCTGCGCGCTAGACGGTTCGTAATGACTCTCGAGAACAGCTTGTAAACATGACTCAGAAGTGAGATGGGCCTATAATTCTTCAGCAGGGTATTGTCACCCTTCTTGAAGAAGAGCACCACCACACTTCTGTTCCATGCCTGCGGGGTTTTCCCTTCGTGAATGACGGAATTAAACAGGGTCTGAAGGGCTTTAAGGACCGGTTTACCACCCGCCTTCAGAAGTTCAGCCGTAATTCCGTCATCACCTGGGGCTTTGCTGTTCTTAAGCTGTTTGAGAGCCATACTAATCTCGCACAAGCTGACGTCCGGGATGTCTTCGGTATAGTGCCGGGTCAATCTAGCTCTCGGGTCATCAGCTAGATCGGTAACGGGTTGCCGGGTCGACGTGTATAACTGCCCATAGAACTTCTCAACCTCTCTCAATATCTCCGGTTTGGATGTAACGACTCTGCCGTCCTCGGTTTTCAACTTCGCCAGCTGGCTTTGCCCAATAAACAGATCTCTTGCGAACACTTTAGAGCCCTTGTTGCGCTCAATCGCCTCTTGAATACGATTTGTTTTAAATCGGCGTATGTCGCGTTTCAGAGATTTAGAGATCTGTCTGTTGAGCCGCCGGTACTGATAAGCATCACCTGAAGACCGCAGAATCATCCCACGCCTCTCCTCCATGAGCTTTAGAGTCGAATCTGAGAGCTTTTTGGTTCTGTTTGTACGGCGGGTTTTAAAAAACTTAGATCCGACCGTATGCACAGTTTCCACGAACCCGTCGTTGTATCCGTCCACGTCACCCTGCAGGCATTCGAAACGGTTCTGGAGTTCCAGTTGAAAGCTTTCGAGGTTTTGGAGTTGGATAGGTGCTGGGCGGAGCGTAGACTTCATCAGTCTAGACCTTTCAAGCTTGACCTTGATATTCAATATGCCTCGTACCATACGGTGATCACTCCCGGTTTTCACCGCGTTGATCACTGAGACATCATTGAATATGTGCTTCCTTGTCGACATGATGAAGTCTATCTCATTCCTCGTAACACCGTCAGGGCTCATCCAGGTCCACTTCCTATGCTCACGCTTCCTGAAGAAGGAGTTCATCATAAAGAGTCCCTCCTTCTCCATGAAGCCGGCCAGTAGATGGCCCCGGTGATTCCGACACCCCACTCCAAATTGCCCCATTTTCAACTCTTCACCGTCTCGTTTACCCAGTTTTGCGTTGAAGTCCCCCATAACAACTGTGAAGTGAGTTCTGGACCTATGCATGGCTCTGGAGATGTCCTCATACATAGCCTCTACCTCATCGTCGGAGTGCGTCGAGGTCGGAGCGTATACCTGTATGACCTTCAACGAATACCGTCGGGTCATTCTGAGTACAAGGTACGCTACCCTGGTCGACACACTCTCGATCTCCACAACGTTGTTTACGAGGGACTTGTGGACGATAAACCCGACACCTCCCTGGGACTGTTGTTCGCCCTCCCGGAAATAGAGCAAGTTACCTGACCTCAAGGTTATTTTGTCCTCCCCCTCTCTTCGGACTTCCGATAACCCTATGATGTCCCATTGTAGCTTGCTCAATTCTTCCTCCAGTTCTGTGATCTTCTCGTCTGTCCGCAGCGTCCGGCAGTTGTATGTTGCCAGGGCCAGTGTTCGTTTTTGTTGGTAGCCAGGCCTCTGCCGGAGATTAACTAAAGCACCCCCTGCCCCGCCGTAACCATGACCGCTACCGGAGTCAGGAATAGCGGGGCCGCCGGGGACTAGGGGTCTGGGCCGATTCTTTCTCACCATTGTGTTTTCCCCTTGGGGGGGATTTGCCATAGTCGCCACGCTTGGCATGCGGGTTGGCGACCGCAGTTAGATGGTGTAGTACTCGGGGGACGCTGCTGCCCGTCCCTCGGTTTATCCCTCTGTCGCCTCTTACGACACCCACGGGAAGACATGGGGTGGTGCATTCTTAGCCGGCACCACACGGCAATAATATTAATACATTCACTAAATGTAGGCTTGGCTTTACATGAGATCTCACAACTTTTTACGGTGGAAGCATTGCGAGACTTGACATTTTTGTACATTTTATGTTTTTGATGGGATCTCATTTCTTTTTGTAGGTAATCCACCTTTAAGACAGATTGTTTACATCTATCTGTGGCTGACTGTACCTAACTATGGATATACTACGTCTTACAAATACGATTACGAAGTTACTTGTGCAGTTCGTAAAATTATTTGTCATAGACTTTATATGGAGATGTGAATTTACCAACCACAAAGAAAAGGAGACTGAAATTTCAGGATGTTTCAGTTTTTACTTTCTATGTGGACTTGCAAAATTTGAAGTTTGTGTGTCTGCTAGAAGTACCTTAGAATTTTGGTGATCAGTGAGTCAGACAGTGACAAAATTAAGGTACTTTGACTTGCAATAATTCTTAAACTACTTTTTCAAATTTAATGTAATTTGGAAATAAGCTATGTAATATCCTCTTGGTTTCTGAAAATTTAGGCTTCTAGTTTTTCCACAACACGACACGACACGGGGGTCAAAATGGCCGAATGGCTTCGGGAAAAGGATGGTACGGCCGTGCCTTTTTTTTCTCGACTAGGCGGGGGCACTGCCGTGCCCCCAGTTAGTACCTAATATTGATAATTAGTATTACTGTATTAAACGTCAGGATGTGGCTAGAGTCGGGATTACGGCCGTTTATTAGCTAGTTTGGATTTGAAAACTACCTGTAGCTCGGCAAAAAAGTGTTATTATTATTTCCATAATAGAAGTTCACATAATTCAGGGTAATGTTTCTTCTGTGTTTGTAACATTAGTAATTACAGATTTCAGTCAAAAAAATTAGTGCTGGACATAAGTCCTTCCCTGAAAATCTCCACCATGACGAGCCGTGAATGATATTTATTTCTTAAAGTAAATTTACGTATACATTGCATGTCATGTCCATTCTGTTCTATTCCAAGCCTTATCTTTAACACTCTGATATACGGCACGACGAAATTACAATTATTTAAAAATGTTTAAATTACTATTGATCTCTAGGTGATCAGGTGCTCTATGCTCTCGGGTCTATATTGGAAATCCTAATTGTCATTTGTTAACGCATCGTTAGTCCGAATTAACGTTCGTTCTAAATCCATTTCCGAAATGTTAAAACTTTTAGTATTGTTATAATACAACCCTAACCTAACCAAACCGCAGCTATTTTTGTAAAACCTTAGAAGTGGTCTCACTCAGCTGGTTTTGGACAAACGATAATTTAGTTACTCGCTACGCGTTAGGACTAGTAAAATAATGCAAATCTAAATTCAACTTCAGATAACCCGTTTCCACGTCTGTAATTCCAGAGACCTAATGCTAGCCGGTACCCAGCAGTCCGTAGAGCTGAAGCTAGCGCTGGACCAGGAGCAGCAGAAGAGTAAGAAGCTGGAGGAGTCCATGAGGAAGTTGGACGAGGAGATGAAGAGGACCGACGAGCTCCTGTACCAGATGATACCCAAGCAGGTCGCCGACCGGTTGCGGAAGGGAGAGAACCCGATTGACACTTGCGAGGTAAGGCCGCGACTGTTACCAGTGCGCCTATGCTGCGTTCCTAGTACTCAAATCGCGGATAGATTTGGTTAATTTGTTAAAATTTTACTTTTTCAACGTACAAAATGAGTAAAATATTAAATCTAACAAGGCGGACATGAATCGCATAATTAAATATTTTTTTATATATTCGTTTGAGTCATGCGCAGTGCCCTTAAGTTGGCACTGTATGCTATTTCTAAAGTGTAATCTAAAGAGGTTTTGAACACCCGACTTTTTCATTTTGGCCAATTTAAGGGTTAAATGATATTAATATCATTCATATAGATCCGACATGGAACATTCTAGACCCGTTTACAATTATTTATAAAATTAAGTTCATAATTTTTTACAAAAAAAATGCGGGCAAGCAAGTTATACAACTATGCCAAATTTCGAGTTGATAGCGTGTGTAGTTGCCGAGAAAACTGCTGTGACATACAGACAGACAACGAAGTCTCACCATAAGGTTCCTTTTTTACCATTTTGGCATGGGACTCTAAAAAAGGGGGCACAATAGTTTTTAAACGTTGTAAACGTTAAACGTTAAAATCTTTATACGACGCATTTACCCCTATAGTTGCATTTACCCCAGCGGGCTGAACATGCATGCACGAGATAAAATTTGACAGATGCTAGGGAAATGAATACATCTATTCCATATTCTAACATAAGACTTAAAGCTTAGGGTTTAAAATAAAAGTGTCGCTTCCTGCCTTTTATTACCTTTTAGTACTAAACGACTACAGAGATTTTATCAAGACGGGACACTTTTATTTTAATTGTTCACTCTTACATTACAATATGAAATAGATGCATTAATTCCCCTAACACCTGTCAAATTTTATCTGCAACATGCATGCTAAGCCCGCAGTTGACCTTAAATTGAAAGTCAAACATCTAAACATGTAAATAACCTTACAAACTCCCATTTATAGTACTTATTGGTAAGAAGTAGGATTAGAGTCGGTAAGTAGGATGTTTACACCCCTAATTGCCGTGGCGTAATAATAGGTTCAATTAAATCTTATAACACTGTCAACATAATGAAACGAAAGAGAATTGCGTGACATAATTCCCCTTAACATAAACCCGTGAACATTTAGCGCCCAAGTTGCAGATTTGTGTGGAAAAGCGGCTCCGATAGGGTGTCGATGGCGTTTTTAGTGGTATCGCTTAGCTGATCGCAGCGCTACTTGTCACGGACTACTGTTTACTGCTGGGATTAGGGCGGATATTTAATGCTAGCGGGAGAGGAAATTTAATATTTATTTATTTACTAGCTTTGCCCCGCGACTCCGTCCGCGTAGTAGTCATTTTCGCTTATCCGTCGGGAACTATCATATTTTACAGGATATTTTTATATGGTTATTTTTTTAGGTTATTTTTTATTTATTTATTTATTTTTTTATTCCAGGTAATAAACTATCTGTGTTCCAAATTTCATAAAAATCGGTCGAGCCGTTGTTGAGTTATAAATGGTGTAACTAACCCGACTTTGTTTTATATATTATTAGTTGTTAAAAACAATCTAACCTTTTGCTTGGTGGCCAGTCACGACACATTTACTTGGCGTCGGCAAATGACGCCCTAGCGTCTGGAGTGTGTAAAATTGACGTTGAAAATTTGTCTATTGGGATGCGCCGTCGTGGATCCTAAAAAATTAAAAACACTTGGTAGTCTTTATTATCTCGTAGGAGCTTCTAACAGCTGGAGGGATTTTAAACGTTAAATTATCGTCACATTATCATGAAAATATTTACCGTATGTTAAACTGTCACATGAACAAGACTCTCTTACACTGAAACCGCACATGCGGCGTCTTCCCAGCCTTCAATGAGTAATTACAAATTATATTACAAATACGGGCGGTTATGAGATGTTAACCGCATATTAAACCTTTTCAAACTCTTATACCGAGATCTTGTTCTCTCAACCTTCATTGAGTATAATTACGCAAAGACGCTGCTAATAGCTACAAGGGAAAAGGATGGAAATGCGCGATAAAAAAGGCTTACAGCGAAATGAAAAAAATAAAGTTGGATGCTGCGTCTCTCTCATTCTTCATTTGTGATCTAAACGAAAGAAAGAGAATGATGATGCTCGCAGCACAGATCCGCTCTCAGCGGTTCTGGTTTTTATTAAGCAAATAAACAAAACGCCTGACCGAATTTTGCCGCAATGCGCTTGCAACGTGCCTTTTTTAAATTTAGATAATTATTTTCTGTCATGAAATTTACAAAACTCGTTTAACGTTTGTCTAAGTACATATTTGTATTATTTTTGGTAGATATTTAGGGGCCCATGACCCATAACGAAATCCTTAATTCACCCTTAATTCCATGTATCACAAAGCCACAATATGGTATTTCCCTAGCTTAGATTAGTGAACTAACATAAGATGCATTTTACGAACATGAGCTACTACAGAAATCTATAATATGCATATGTTTTGGACTGACGTAAGCTGTCGTGCATTGACCGCTGTCAATTCCATTCATTTTGACACATTTATACAGGCGTTTGCTCTAGTCAAATAGAAATAGGTTGGCACTGCTTCTGTGTAATACTTACAACTTATACCGCCCCAACTAAACTTAGAGCACTATTACAGACCATCTTAATCAAGCCGACACACTAATCAACAGATTTCAAAGTCTGTATCATGTTTGTATACAATCCTGTGACCCTTTCTTTGAAGTGAAATGAAGCGATCAAAGTTACATGTTTTCCCATAATGGAATCGATCGTCGATAACCACAGATTATAAGGGTCGATAACGTAATAGCCCTCTTTGAGCGTACCCTCAATTAGGATTGGTGAGATTCAAGCCTTGGGTCCCTGGGATAACGTTACAGTTGAAAGGAGTTTTAGATTGCAGTTCTGTGAACTAGATTTTGATTTGTTTTAACTTCAGTCTCAATCTTAAGGGTCACTTATGCAGAAAAAGTTAAATAGAATTGTCTTAAATCTGGATTTAAGGCCACTTTCAGCAAAAAGATAAAACTAGATTTAGGCTTAAGTTTAGTTTAGTTGTGTCAAATAAAACGTATGGAAATGTCAGTCCTAAATCCAGATTATACACTCAAATTCGATAAGACTGACATTTTCATAAACTTTGCCACAGCAAAACTGAGGTTAAAGCCTAAATCTAGATTTATATGTATTTTTGCTGCTTATGCCTTTAGAAATTCACCCAAAATAATTAATGACCTCCGGCCCGCTCCGAAGGGGTTGACGATGCCACGCGATAACGCTGATTTAGTAAAGTGTAAAGTGTAGTCAAGGTAAAAACAATCAAAAAAAAAAAAAAAAATTAAATTAAATTCGTTTATTACTCAAAGAAAGATTACAAAAAAAATTCCAGGGGTCCCCGCACTAGGCTTCGCCTGTATCGCGGAGAACCATTTTACAATGAGGTAGAAAGTACTTTTCTTTAATAGTTAGCAGTTAACGCTCTTGACTTAAATTTACATGGTGTTACTTACAAAATAAAAACAATTATAGTTAAAAGTTAGCCTAAAATTGCCTCTGTCTCATCATAAGAAAGATTACGAAGGAAGTTCAAGATTCTCCTCTTTGCCTCGTTTAAGGTTGCACCCCTCAGATTACACTTTTTGGAGACATTGTTATACGCAGATGCCCTGATGTGACCTCCGAAGCGCTTCCCGAAAACGGAACGAACTCTTGGAACAGGAAGGTTGAAAACACGTTTTTTGATCAATGCACTGTAGCCCTTTATTGACTTTAAAGATTTATGTGTGGCTAATAGGATTTTGTTATAGTCCGCCGTCCCAGGCCTAAAAATGTGTATCATATAACTAGCCTAGGAGACATGTATAGTGCCGGAGACCTATACCTACAGAAGCCCAATATCCATTTCTTACGCGTCAACTAGGAAGCTCTTGGAAGTTATGGGGTCCGAAAATACCGAAAATTTGCAAAAAAATGTATTATATTACTAAGTTACGACAGTACTATCACGTGATACCCGGTACCACCAATAACCCAAAAAACCATTTCTTACGAAGTTTTCAGGAAGCCAAGTGCGAAATCAGAAGGGTCAAAGTTTTGATTTTTTGCAAAAAAATGTATCATATTACTAAGTCACGAGAGTACTATCCGGAGTTAGAGGAGGATCTAAATAAATAGAAAAACCATTTCTTACGGCGATGCTAGGAAGCTTTCTTGAAAATCAGAAGCTTTTTGTTCAGTATGAACACTCATCGCCCAAGTAATTATATTAAGTTATAGCCGTATAGATTCATGTTCGCGGGTTGTTTCAGACTTATTAGAAATATTTTGATAAGATTATTACTATTTGAGTCTATAAACAATGAAAATCGATTGAAAATTTAGAAAATTGAAATGTTTTTGGTGAGTAACAACCCTATGTAAAATAATGAGAAAGTACATGTATTAGACACACCCAATAAATAAAATGTAATGAAAGAGGTTAATAAACAACCTATTTATTTATGTTTAATAAAAAAGTAAAGGAAATTTAATAGTTACAAAGTAAACGAACTTACCTGAAGGGAAGTTATATTAATTGTGTGAGCTGCACTGCAGTCTCGAAGTCTTAAATATAAGAAACAAACAACGTAACGAAAACTGATAACTACCTAAAAGAAGAAAAAATAAAATGTTAAAGTGACCCATTTTATAACGTATGAAATGAGTCTGAAATACATTATATTTATTTCACCAGTGTTCCACTTTGTTATGAAATACACCTACTTTAAATTCTTCTAATTCATTTTCTTAATAATATGTGCCTTCAATTTTAGCTTACAAATTGTTCAATGTAGGTATCACAATATTCACAATGCACAAACCGACAACGGTAACTAAACTGACAGACAGCGTTATAATCAGTCTTATTACCAATTATAGTATCAATTTTTTATTACCACAAAACAATCATAAAAGAGGTGCTTATTCCCAACAGAAACTGCATAATATTAAGTAAATCCTGTCCTATCAGCCTAGAATTAACACGTTAATCAGTATTCTATTGAGATATGTAATTGTCAGAAATAGCCGTTAAACGTAACATCACTTTCAACATATTTTACTCTTAACTTAATAAATACGAGTAAATAAGCCCTTAATAAATTACTTAATGCGAGGTTCATATCCTGCTTTTCTTTCAACTACTGCAAGACTACGCGAGGCAAAACATGGCATAGGTATGGTGATGTTATTAAAAAAAAAGTGATAATACCCGTTTAAAGAACTACAGACCCATCCCTTCTAACCCATATCTATAAAGGTGGACATTCACGGTCAGTTAAACTGATCAGTTGAACTGACGTACATCCAAAAACTGACCGTGAATGTGAAATCTTAAGTTAAAATTATACGAACTCAAGGTCAGCTTCTGGATGTACGTCAGTTAACTGATAGGGCCCTTAGCCAAGATGTCCATCGATAACTAGCGTTTCTGTCCGTTTCGTTTTTAAACCAATCGCGTCACTGGTAGATCACGACGTGATTTACCAGTGACGCGATTGGTTTAAAAACGAAACGGATAGAAACGCTAGTTAGCGATGGGCATCTTGGCTAAGGGCCACCGTGAATGTCCACCTTAAGCTGTTTTCATTTGTCATTTCGAACTGTTTCGCATGCAAGTTTGTTGACTTCCAGGTTTCAATACCATAGACCATATCCATACGAATCGGCAGGTTTTACAGAAGACGAAAGAATATAACCAGCCATTATGCTTAACGTTTGTGAACTATGTGAAAACCTTGATGCAATCGGGACATGGGGTATACTGCAATCTCTCTAGCGGTATCAAATATGTCGTTTCACTGGTAAAGGTACCTTATGACGGTGGCCACACCACGTACCTTCACCTGCGAAACGTCACAAATTGACTATTGGGACATTAAAGTGTTGAAGGTTTTGTAAGAAAATGCCACCATGCCAATTGCCAGTCCGTCTTCTTAACCTCTTCTTACAATGCAATGTGGCCAGCTCACTGTCAATTGAGATTTGAAACTCGCTGAGTTTTGTAGCCAACTTTGGTTATTCTGTGGATCTCCTCATTTCTGATTCGATCTTGCAGAGATACTCCCAGCATAGCCCTTTCTATTACCTTGAGCCTTCTTATGAGACCCATTGTTAAGGACCACGTCTTTGTTTCGAGTGTTTTGTAAGTCATCTCTGGCAATAGGTACACACTGGTCAAAGACTTTTTCTTGAAAATCTACTGTAATTGGGACGAGAAGATGCTGCGTAGGAAGGTACCGAACGCTGCCCAGCCGAGATGGATATGACGGTTGACCTCTTTCTAAAATAAATATTATCATCAACAACTTCGAGTGTAGAGTTCCGAACTTACGGAGGAATGGGTACAACACGGAAGTTAGACATGATTTTTATGAGTTAGAGAAGAGAGATACGGAGAGGCTAATAGAGAGACCTCTCTCCAGGCGGGTGTCGTGCCTGGGGACCGAAGTCCATTACCGCGTTGTGGAACATTAGTTAAGCTGTTTGTTGCTGGTAACGCTGCCCGTACATAGTCGCCTTAGTTGTCTTCTACTTGCTGCGTGCTGTAGCTAAGTGTCGCTTGTCACTACACCAGTCCCCCTTTGAGACCGGTGGTTGATAGTGGTGACGTGCAGTCTATGCGTAGAATGGCCGCTTGCAAGTGCCAGTTGATGTCTCCAGAAGTGCTCAGAGCCGCGTTGGTGAGCGTAGCAGGAGAAGAGGAGTGAAGTGGAGTATACAGTGAATCGTGTAGGGTAGACGCTGAGAGTCGCGCTGAGACGCAGTGATTCACGCTTAGACGCAGTGAGTCGCGTCGAGGTACGCAGTGAGTTGCGTTAAGACGCAGTGAGTCGCGTCGTGATACGCAGTGAGTCTCGTAGTGTAACGCAGTCACGTTATCGAGTAAGAGTTGTATGCACACTGTAGACATCAGGCATAGATATAAGACAGTATGCTAGTGCTGCATAGTGCGGGTTATCTGGCTTGCTTTAAAACTGCGTCATGATTTTTGAAGGTCATCAAGGTTGCGTAATTTGTCCATTGTCGGGGTCACCAATGTAGATGTAATCTATCTGTTTAGTTTTAAAGTATCTCCTAAGTGCCATACGATAAATAAATAATCACGTCGGGGCCACCAATGTAGAAGAGAGGCTAATAGAGAGATCTCTCTCCAGGCAGGTGTCGTGCTTGGGGACCGCGGTCCATTACCGCGTTGTAGAACATTAGTTAAGCTGTTTGTCGCTGGTAACGCTGCCCGTACATAGTCGACTTAGTTGTCTTCTACTTGCTGCGTGCTGTAGCTAAGTGTCGCTTGTCGCTACACCAGCCCCCCTTTGAGACCGGTGGTTGATAGTGGTGACGGCGTGCAGTCTGTAAGTAGAATGGCCGCTTGCAAGTGCCAGTTGATGTCTCCAGAAGTGCTCAAAGCCGCGTTGGCAAGTTTAGCAGGAGAAGAGGAGTGAAGTGGAGTATACAGTGAATCGTGTAGGCTAGACGCAGTGAGTCGCGCTGAGACGCAGTGAGTCGCGCTTAGACGCAGTGAGTCGCGTCGAGGTACGCAGCGAGTTGCGTTAAGACGCAGTGAGTCGCGTCGTGATACGCAGTGAGTTTCGTAGTGTAACGCAGTCGCGTTGTCGAGTGAGAGTTGTATGCACACTGTAGACATCAGGCCAGGCATAGAAATAAGACAGTATGCTAGTGGTGCACAGTGCGGGTTATCTGGCTTGCTTTAAAACTGCGTCATGGTCTTTGAAAGTCATCAAGGTTGCGTAATTTGTCCATTGTCAGGGTCACCAATGTAGATATAATCTATCTGTTTAGTTTTAAAGTATCTTCTAAGTGCCATACGATAAATAAATAATCACGTCGGGGCCACCAATGTAGAAGAGAGGCTAATAGAGAGATCTCTTTCTAGGCGGGTGTTTTGCCTGGGGATCGAAGTCCATTAGGATGAAGTTGAAAGTTGTATATATGCAACTTGACTAGGACAACTTAGATACTGCGTTGTTGAACATTAATTAAGCTGTTTGCCGCTGGTGGCGCTGCCCGAATTTAGTCGCCTTAGTTGTATTCTACTTGCTGCGTGCTGTAGCTAGATTATGTCGTTATTTGAGACCCACTTGTTGAGAAACTAATAAGGCCATCAAGCATTGTGTCCAGAACCAGATCGTCCAGGAGCTCAGCCATGGCTATAATATCGTCAGCAAATCGAAGGTGCACTCACCAGGTAGTCGCTGTCGATACGTATGCCAAGTAAGTAAGCTTGAAAAGGTTTCCAACGCAGCAATGAACAGATTTAACACCTTACTGTCTCACTCCGCGTTGCAGAAGTATAGGTTCTAGTTTTGGTTAAGAACACGGACTGGCATGCACCAATGCAAACACCATGTACTAATAGTCAATTTGATACCGCCAGAGAGATTGCAGTATAGCCCATGTCTCGATTGCATAAAGGCTTTCTCATAGTCCACAAACGCCGGTAGCACACCTCCGCCGCGGAACTGTAGTAGCGAAACTCTGGCAACGAAATAAAGTTAAATTTCGTATTAAATATCATGATTCCGCTACAGTTTCGCGGTTTCGCGGCGGAGGTGTACTACCGGCGAAATGGCTTAGTATAATGGCTGGTTATACTCCTCCGTCTTCTGTATAACCTGCCGTATGTTTTACCGTTGCTACCGTGCTGTTGTATGTTTTACCGTTTTTACGATATAACAAAAATAAAAATATGTTGAAAAAAAACGTTCCTTGTATGGGGACCCCCTTTATTATTTAACTTTATTGCCATATTTTTATTTGTTAGTAAATCCGCCGTAATCACACATATTCTGAAAAAAAAAATCAACCCGCTATCTATTACGGTTCAAAAGATACAGCTCTTTATATAGACATACAGACAGACAGTATAGACAGTATAGACAGACAGACGGACGGACGGACAGCGTAGGCATATTAACTGGATCCCGTTGGGCGCCCTTCGAGTACGAAACCGTAAAAATTGATACGTAAGACTGATGTGCTTGGGTGCGTCTAATACTTGTACTTCTCATTCCTCTGCATAGGGTTCTTACTGACCAAAAACATTGAAATTTTCTAAATTTACAAATGATTTTCAATGTTTATATACTCAAATAGTAATATTCTTATCAAAATATTCCTAATTAGTCTGAAACAATGCGCGAACGTGAATTTATACGACTATAACTTAATATTAATTACTTGGGCGATGGGTGTTCATACTGAACAAAAAGCTTCTGATTTTCAAGAAAGCTTCCTAGCATCGCCGTAAGAAATGGTTTTTCTATTTATTTAGATCCTCCTCTAACTCCGGATAGTACTCTCGTGACTTAGTAATATGATACATTTTTTTGCAAAAAATCAAAACTTTGACCCTTCTGATTTCGCACTTGGCTTCCTGAAAACTTCGTAAGAAATGGTTTTTTGGGTTATTGGTGGTACCGGGTATCACGTGATAGTACTGTCGTAACTTAGTAATGTGATACATTTTTTTGCAAATTTTCGGTTTTTTCGGACCTCATAACTTCCAAGAGCTTCCTAGTTGACGCGTAAGAAATGGATATTGGGCTTCTGTAGGTATAGGTCTCCGGCACTATACATGTCTCCTAGGCTAGTTATATGATACACATTTTTAGGCCTGGGACGGCGGACTATTAAGGAAAAGTTGGCGTACAGTTAGGACTTGCGCTTGAGCGTAAAGAGCTGCTGTTGGATATCGAAAAGTTCTTTTAAACATTACTTTTAAGACTGAGCGTTGCGCTCTCTCGATGTCCAACATAGCTGTCTTTCCTGCACTGCCCCAAGCTGCAGAAGGTGTAGAAGTATTCAAAAATGTATAAAGACAAATCTAAAAAATTATCATTATCTGTTAAAAAGCAACCATTTTCTCAAAGTTAACCTTAGAGAGTCATACTAACATTATATTATACATGTTTTTTTTAATTTTTATTATTTTTATTTTTTGTGTTTACATGTGGTACACAGTTGCAAAATTTGTTTTTCAAGAGTTATAAAAATATAAAAGTAATAAACAAAAAAAATCCCTCGATAAAATTTAATTTAGTGTAATGTCCCTTTAATATGTGTACTTTATAAAGACACACTGTATTATAACGTTATATTAAAATCGTTTCTGACTATTACTTAATACTGATTTCTTGATAGAATAAGCCAGACAAAAGGACCAAATAATTTAATAATAACTTTTCCGTTTCCTTCCAGATGTTCAACAGCGTCTCGATCCTGTTCTCCGACGTGGTGACGTTCACGGAGATCTGCTCCCGCATCACGCCCATGGAGGTGGTCTCCATGCTCAACGCCATGTACTCCATCTTCGACACGCTGACTGAGAGGAACCGCGTGTACAAGGTAAGGCTGAGCGTAGCCATGTTATTCTCTATTTATAGTCGAACAAGTTCAAATCACAAAGTTTCTTGTGAACTTCCAGGTAGAAACGATCGGAGACGCCTACATGGTGGTGTCAGGGGCTCCGGAGAAGGAAGATAATCATGCGGAGAAAGTTTGCGATATGGCGTTGGATATGGTGGATGCTATCACTGACCTTAAGGATCCTAGTACAGGTATGTAAAAAGGAATAAAAGAGTGGCGTTTAGTGTAATAAAATCCGGTGTTAGTTAACAAACTGGCAGGTGAGCATCTTTCAAAATTTAGCCCACTGTGAGTGTCTAAATTTAATTTATTTTTTTCCAGAGGTTAGAGTAGGTACTTGAAACTATGCAATAATTAAATAATATCCTAATGTGTCCCTTACAAATATTTTGGGACACGATTCACACAATATACTTACATAGGCGACATAGGCCTTCCCAAAAATTATCTAGCAATCTATCCTGCTCAGCTTTTGTACAACAAACTGATAGTATCATGCTATACGTTGACAACATTTCAGGTTCTCACCTCTCGATCAGAGTGGGAGTACACTCCGGGGCAGTAGTGGCCGGCATCGTGGGGCTGAAGATGCCCCGCTACTGCCTCTTCGGAGACTCCGTTAACACCGCCTCCCGCATGGAGTCCACGTCTGAAGCCATGAGGATCCACATATCGCAGACCACGCAGGAGTTGCTGTCGCCGTCTTATATGGTTACGGAGAGAGGAGAGATTCAGGTTAAGGGAAAAGGTAGGTTTTGTTATGTCAATGCATTTGCAAAAAAAAATGGGCTAGCTACCATAATTTTACTGGAGAACCATCCTGCTGATCCACTTAACAGAATTATTTTAGAGTATTTGCCCGTTGGTCCACCTTTCCTTGTGCAAAAATGTGTAAAAATAGGCATGTTAAACAAAGTCTTCTCATAAATTTAAGGATCAATGAAAACCTACTGGCTAGAAGGCAGAGAATCAAGACCGTCGTTGACCAAAATGATATCACCCCAGCTGCAACCGGGCTCGGAGCCAGAGTGGGAGAGAGCTGCTGACGTCAGGGACAGCATTGCAGAGTATTCTGCACAACAGTTCCTGAATAAGGAGAACTCCATAACATTGCAGACCCTGCCAAACGCCGTGCAGAATTCGGGGCCAAGTTCGCTTGTCAGCGTATGTGGTGAGTGAAGTGACCGTTATTTGAGAGTATGTTGCTACCTATTCTTAATGCTGCTTATTTTCACATCGAAACTTCAATTGTAGACGTAGCTACCGTGAAAGTTTAATCGGTTTCTACCATAATAATGAACTAAATTTGACTGGTATTAGATGCTAGACCGTAATCAGCAAACAAGTACAAAGACCTTGGAACTAGGATAAAGTAATGATATGGCAACCTATAAATATTATGCACAAACCGCTGTAGTATGCTATTAGCATCGTAGCTTAAAGATTTACTTCATCTAACATACGCCGTTACTTTTTCAAGGAAACCAACTCGCTCAGCCATTGACACCAACTGTGAGGAACTCCCAGAGTCCCCTGACGCCGACCGTGATGTCTCCGGTGGAGGAACGAAGGATGTACTCCCCGGTGACCTTTCAAGACGTTGCCAGGCGCAGCATAGCCAACTCGCCTAATAGGACTGACAAGAACCGAGGTGACCTAATCTCCATTATAGGGAAGAAAGATGACTGTAAAGTTAGATGAACCATCTAGGTTAGCCTGATCTCCTGGTACCGATTAGAGAAATCATTGCTGCAACTATTTAGATCAGATACCAGACATTAGATAAACAGTCTTTGAAGTCTACTTTTTAGTGTCATGATAGACCGTAAAGTGACAAGGACGCATCAAATCGTAATGGTTGCCAACCAGCAATGGAGTTGTAATTTAGGGCATTCGAGTTTTTTACCAAACGTCTGCCCAAAAAGAGCGGCCAAATGTTAATTTAAATATATTTTCTAAAAATATGAAGTAAAATCTTTTTCACCAAATTTTAAGTTCCAACTCTTGAATCCTGATAGTGCATAGTTTAACATCTAGTTTCTTCAAAATAAGTCGTGTTTAGAAACCGCGAGCTTGGTTTTGATTTTGACTCGGAGTTTTAAAGCTTGCTTATGAATTCCCTTGTTTGATATATTTTTAGTATCTACAGATTCGAGATCCAACTCCACGAGTTTCGGCGGAGGATGGGCTGACGCCGAGTCCCTCGCCACCACTGCTACAACCCCCGCTATAACTGCTGACAGTCTCAACTCTATTTGGTAACATTCACTAGTCAATTCTTGTCTACGCTATAAATGTTTTCTTTGGTCCATTAATTAATTGTAGGTATAGTTTTACCTTGTTTTGAATTTTCCCTAAAACATCCTTAAGTTTGAGAGGACCATTTCACAACTCTAGTTTCGTACGTTTATTTACCTTTCTAATTCTCCATGCTTTTAAAAAGTACCTAGATTTAAATGAATTTAATATAAATATCTGTACAAACTGACACGATTTGTCCGTCTGTAGTTACAGTGCGACGTCCCCTTGCAGAAACGGCACCGCGCCCCCCTCTAACGAGAGGGAAGAGGACAGCGTCGCTGAATTAGCGGTAAGTCCCCTCCGTCCTCAATAGGGTCGATTAATGGTCTCTGCTCCGCATCTCCTCAGATTAAGGCACTTTTGTTTTTTTCTCTACCTCATTGATACATTACAGTGCGTGGCTCGCATGTCCCCAGCGCACTCCGCGCCGGCCGCGTGTCGCGATACGCAACGGTCCAACACCGACGACATAGGTGAGCACCATTATACCCTTAGTCTAAAAACAAGCAAGCGTAAAACGCGACTGCCAGTTTTTTATATTTACTGGTAACCCATTCCTGTTATTAGTGAAATATATCTGACACTCCTGGCACAAACACCTATCTACCCGACACTTCAAAATCCGTCAAGCAGTTTAGCCTACAGGAGGTCACAAAAAATCAGACAGTTACATACATATAAAACACCCGAAAAACATACCTAGCCCCTTTTTCTTCTTAGGCGGTCGGTTAAAAAGTTAATGTAGTAGACCACCATGTCTTAAAAGTACAAATCATACCTAAGCAATGAGCACTTTTATTGTTTTTGTAACCAACTTTGCTATCTTCCAGAAACCGACACAGAATACCAGGACGCACACGAGCTCAGCCACACCCACATCTGCACCGTCTCGGAGACCGTTACCGAAAACCCGAAACCTGGCAAAGTAGGACGCTTCAAGGCACGGATAGCCCCCCACAAATGCGTTAGCCAGAAACCTCATAAAGAGTCCATCAAGGACAAAAACGCGACGGTCTCCGTACAGCCCCATGGTCATCATCACACGAAGAACGCCAATCATCATCAATGTTGCGGCGCCTTTGGGAACCCACACGTAAGACACAAAAATAACTCAAGCTGTCAACTTATTTAAAACTTAGGTACTGTTTTAGTATATTGACTATCAAAATGGATTGATATCATACTCTTCGGCATCGTGTGTGGACTGTACATGGCACTGTAATGTACTTAAGATGCGGTTTCAGAAGATTATTGATTGGTGCAACATATCCGAATGACAGTTATATAATGTATGGTTCTCAAAATTGAATGGGACTGTTATTAACCACACAGTACTCATAATGCATACAAGGAGGAATTATAGAGGTACCTGCAGCACCTATCCTCTAAGCAGTTCGAGGCAGCAGCAGTGCATGAGGAATACATCCACCAATAAGAATACGGAACCTAGCCTTGCACTGCAGAGCTGGATTGGTGGTTTTTTTCCACATCCACCGCTCAGCTTCCTCGCACAACTTTGGTGGAAATGCACAGTTAATTCCTTTTGTTGTTTGGAGTAACACAACACTTACAACTAGAAAATTTGAAAAACATAATGACTACGGGTTACTCAGAAGTTTATTCATCCTTTTTCAATAATAGTTTTTATTTTTGTGGCTTTTACCTAATTGATATCTCGCCACGATCACGAGTGTAATAAAAGTTAATAGGGATCGACAAGCTTTAAACATGGCGGTTTCTTTCTTTTATTATATAAATGAGATTTTTCAGTCTCCTTCCTTTTGCTACAAAAAATATATTCGGCACTTGAACATTATTGTAAGTTAAAGATCGTGGTTGTATTATTCTCTAGTCCGTAAAAGTATTATTTTAACTGCAATTATAAAGTAAGTATATGATTTTTTAAACAGTATTTTTAGCTAACGAGCTCTTAGGGACAGATCTCAGACGGTACAATAATTCCGATTCCAAAGGTAATTCCAAAGATAAACTGTCAAGTTTAAATGAAAATGAGCTTTACACTATGACAATAGCAAATAAAATGTTACCAAAAACTTATATCATGTATTTTGACACTGTGTGACAGTGGTTTCTATAGAATTTAAATACTTAGATTGATGTATACATGCTAAGCTATATTTTATAGACATGAACGTTAGGTTGTAGGTCAATAAAGGCAGAACGGTGATAGTGGCATTAAAATACCATTAATTATCGGTGGTTTAATAAATACCTGAACAGCAGAGACATACTATCAAGCAAGGATCTTACGCGTTTGTTTCTCGGCTAGCATCGACTTTAATTCCATAGTAACATAATTGGGCCAAACAAGGCAAGGCAATAAATTCTAGAAATCTTTAAGGAATTGAACTTTATGAGGTGGCAAAAGTAATTTTGAAACGTTGCGCTTCTTTTATAATTTTAAAAGACGCATTTACCCCATACCGTAGACGTATTTGCCCCTTAGATGCAATTGCCCCGAATGACCTCTCGTTATACTTATAGTTAAATAATGTCCGAGTTTTGCTATAACTTGTTATAATTATGTGATTGCTTTCATGAATTAGACATAAAACGCAGTTAGTGTTATGTTAGTTTTGTTGTTGAATTTTCGACGAAATATATTTTTAATCACTGAATTAAATAAAGCGTTATAAATTTATTTAACTCTTCATTCCATGCAACGAAATAATCATCATGATTTAATAAAAAGTTTATTCGTACATATTAAGCGCAGAATAATTGTATGTTAAGTAGGCAACCTAAATGAGATTATTTTTCCAAATATAACTAGGTATTTGTACATAATTATGGTGTTGTATATTTTTTGGTATAAATAATAGATAAGTAGGTAAGTTATTAGACATTTTTGGATTCCTGGATGTTCCTGTTGTGTTTAACACAATATTTTTTTAATATCTTGATGTATACTGAAATATAGTAAATATTATGAACTAAGTTTTAAAGTTCTAGTAAATTATACGAGTTATTCGACTTATGCGGATAAAAAGTTTATTTCAATACTTAGTTAGGTATACTTAAAATTTAGTTAGGTACACCACTATGTTATGGACGTTATGATACGTACTATGATAGAAAACATTTATTTTCAATATTTATCGTATCTTTCTGTTCACACTATACCAAGATAACTGTAATCTACCGTGATTTTTCGGTTTAATAAAGTTTTATTGGTCGGTTCATATATTACGATATTACTTACTTTTTTCTTATAAGTACTGTAAACTGTTAAAATTTTATCTTCCCGTGATAGCTTTGCCCCTTCCTATACAATTGAGAAAGTAAATTGTATGCATTAGGATAGCGCAATAATTTTCGGAATAAAAACAATTCTTACTTACACTTAGGTAATGCATTTGGTACCTAGATATCACCCACTTGTTAGTTTTTTCCTAGAAGACTCATTCTAGACGCATTTCGAATCGCAGATTTTTAGATATATTTATAGAGACCCCAGGGCAAAGTTGTCACGATGCATCGTTTAACTAAACAGAGTCAATATTGACATGATTGTGTTTAAATTCTTGGTCTACATTTAAAATGAACTGCAAGTTGTAAAACTTTTGCATTTTTAAAATTGACTGTTACTAACTAAAAAATCGACGTATTGTCAATGCAGCTTGTTGTTTCCATGTTGAATTATGCATTAAAAATGCATTTCACTTCACTATTACATAAGCACTTTTAGTAGTTAATATCTGCGAATTGTATGAATGTCATAAGTTAAGTCAATTAAGTATTAAGTATATTTTTATCTAGTCTTTTAGATATTACTGTTGTACTTAATCTTTCTTTATACTCATTTGACAAGGTAATGTTATGTACACTAGTGCTAGTTAAGATTCCTTATTGGGAAGTAAAAGTTTACACAATTTGGCGTTTTTAGGACTCTTGTAACTTGTAACTGCTTTAAAAATGGGTTGTAAGTCGTAAACTGTTGTGGGCGACTGCTTGCACGATGTGTGTAATTTTCACTACCACGATATAAATGAGTAGTGTTCCTGAACATATGAACAAGTCACTGAAGGGTATTTGAGCCGTGTTGTTGTACAAACGATAATACCTGACTACATGTTATAATTTAGAGTCCCCCGTACCGCTGCAATGACTTTGTGTTTGTTTGGGCTAATTTTAGAAATTACTGTACAGATTTTTATACGGTTTTCACCAATAGAAAGAGATATTATCTGGGAAGGTTGCAATTTATGAACATGGTAGATAAGGTAGTGCTACCCGTGCGAAGCCGGGGTTGGTCGCTAGTTCAGAATAAAATTAACGCACGGTACGTCACGGTGCTTTTATAAGATTTGGGGCTTTCACAATCGACAAGTAAATTCATCTGTCAAATAAAGATAGCCCTCTCCTTGTCTATTTTCAAGTGTAAGAAAGGGTAAGGGTTAAAATCTGACAGATATGCTTTACTTGACGATTGTGAAACAGGCGGTTAATATCGTGATGTTACTACCTAGAACTAAATTCGAAACGATTGCGATTGTCATCTATGTATGTGTACATGCACACACGTATGCAACGCAAAGCCAAAGTGATTTAGATTTTGGTGTTTTCAATCTACGGAGGTTCCACCATTTGATTTGACGTTATACGATTGCGTGTATGATTCACAATCAAGTATTAGTGGGACGTTTTCATAGAAGTAAAACACTATAATTAGAATGGTTCTCTTTCTAGTTATCTAAGACATACTGTTTGGGTAAATATTTCTAAAGTTGTAAAGATCAATACAAAAGCTGCAGCTAAAGGTAATTATGATCTAAAGACAGATAGAGATTACGTCGATGTTAACAAGACACATAAATTATGTCTAGTCAGGGTAGTTACGAAATTATTTTTTGTATATTTTTGCAATTAAATGGTGGCACAAAATTTGTTGCTTCTATAAGATAAACAATTATAAAGTCATATCATCGCAAATTATTCTGTTGCCAATCTTGTGAATCTCACTTTTGAGGAAATAAATGCATCGAAAGTGTTTATGTTTTTTATTTACTTACTACACGTTTCCCAATCAACAAAGGCAATTATATTTGCCTTGCCAAATCGGAATTCCTGGATGTGTTTTAAACACCATTGTTATTAAAAACCGTTTAATTAAAACCAAGATACAATATTATACAATAAACAAAACAAAATCAATTATTCGAATTTCAAATCCGTTCCCTTCAGGTGTTGCTCGGCCCACTGGTCGAACCTTCTGGAAAGGTCATCGGACATGTAGTTCTTCCAGTCCCCTATCTCCCCCTTCCTGATGAATCGTAGGTTCGTCTGTTCCAGGTAGCTCTTGCCAAAGGATTTTTCTAGAATGGTCTCTAGGTTCACGGCTCGGTTGCTCTTCATGTTTTTGAAGGAGAGGTGGTCGCAAAGCGTATCCACTTGCTCGTCCGTCATGGTCTTTCCTAGGAATTCTGCGGTTCTTCGAACGACCGAAGGAAGGTCGTGCTTCATCTCCTCGAATTTGATGAAGAGGACGTTGGGGTCGTTGCGTTTGCTCCAGAAACCTGCAGAATAATTTATCAAATTCATATAATTATGCGTAACACGAAGGGCTGTTTTAGACAGCACGTTCCCAAATTGAGTTGTTGTGGATGTAAGTGCCAAATTTTTCTTAGAATGCATTTTGATTTTATTCTCTAAAGCCAGATCCATAACACAGTATTAACAAATTATACCATAGCAAAAGTTATCAGAGTACATTGGAAATTTGGAAGCTGTTTTTGATTTCCTTTCAAGGAGTTCTGACTATATTAATAAACATCGCATTTAGAAGTAATTTGTGAACAAACGTCGCTCGATCTTCGCCAAGGTTTACATAACGTTGTGTTACAAATTGACTCCTCAATAAACCAAGTTAATCAGTTCATGTGGCTCACCAAGGATATGGTTCCAGACGGGCCCGAAGGGAGCCCGGTCTCGCATGAACAGATCGCAGAACTCCTCGAAGGTGCCCTTGAGTCCGTGCACCAGCGTGCAGTAGTGGTAGTAGGACACCACCATGTCCTTCGGGTTGCGGGACGTGTAGATCACCTACACACGAAGAAGAGTATTGGTAAACGGGTTGAGGGAAGCGTATTACAAGCGACAAGCATATTAAAATTATAAAGGTCCAGCGGCGCTATTACGGTCGCATATCATGTGGAAAAACGTGGATAATGCATCTGTCCCTTTCTGATCATTATGTAAGTGCGAGAGTGGCGAATACTTTATTCACCGCTATAAAGGCGACCAACCTTACAAAATGACTCGAAAATTGTGCCATTACGAGTTGTTTCACAGGTAATGTTAGCAAATCATTAGGAAGAGGAAGAAACGCTTCGCGCCTCGGTCTTCGTGCTGAACCGCGTTACGATACTGTAACAGCACCGGTGAACGCGTGCGCATGATAAATGTGAGTGGTTCGTTACGCGAGCAATCAATTATGCGCCATAATCTGGAATATGGACTATACTACACAATGTGTCTCGGCTTTGTGTTCACAGAAACTAAACAATTAATCAGTGGACGACTATGAAGCGCATTACGACAAAACGTACAGCGGGCTTAACATGCAAGCACGAGATAAAATTTGACAGGTGCTTAACAATTAAGGTTTAAAATAAAAGTGTCTCGTCCTAACTTTTATTACATTGTACTACTAAGTGACTATTGCGATTTTCACATTTTTATGGCGGTTTATCAAGGCGGTACACTTTTATTTTAAACCTTAAGTGTTAAAGTCTTACGTTAGAGTATGGAATAGATGTATTCATTTCCCTAGCATCTGTCAAATTTTGCATGCATGCATACTAAGGAGCCAGTGCGGCCCTAGTTAGGTAAGCCCGGACTAAAAAAAGGGGTGTTTTAAGAAGCGATCGGATCAAGATTCTCTATCATTAGGCCTACCTTAGCTTTAGCTGAGCCGTCTTCCCGCTGGATGTCCACCGGGAGCAGGTCCCAGGGCAGGTGGCTCCGGATGTAGCGCGGGCGGGCGAGCCGGTACTTCACCAGGTCGACGGAGGTCCCCTTCACGGACTCCTTGTGCCACTCGGAGTGACCGGCCACCATGATGCAGGACAGCTCCACCAGGGGGCAGCGGATCTGTTTGTCAAATTGGAAAATATTTCGCCGCTTAAATCAGGGCCGTAAAGCGGTTGTCATTAAAAATCCAAGTAGTCCAGTCAGTCCAGTAAACCAGCCCCGCCAGCTCCTGCACCATAAAACTCTATAATTTTATATTATCAATAACTATTAATCATACTATTTTATTGCCTAAAGTTTATTATGGCTTTATTTAAATATTAAAAAGCTAAGTGATTTAAGGGTGATTAGTAGGAGGAATTAGGGTAGGAAGGGGTGCGCTATGGGGCAACCCCCAGACAAAACAGAAACATTGACCATGGTTAGGTAAAATCTAGGTAAATAGGTTAGGTTAGTATTGGCGGCAAGGCTGAAGCCCTTAACTACCCAGAAATAGTAGCTCCGCGAAGTGGAGCTCCGTCCATCATGTCATAACATGTTTAATACGGGTGCGCCAAAGTTCATATAAAATTGCAAAATAGATTATTTGAACTCCCAAAATGTATCTCATACAATTTTACAACGTAATGATCATTGTACATAATTTTTTTTATTACTAACGATCGAAACTCATAATCATCAGATTTCATAATATCACTAATTATACACCTTGTTTATACTAATATTTGTTTTCATATATATTTTCTGATACTAACGATCAAAACTCCTAATCATTCAAATTCATAACGAAGGTCTCCATTAGGTACGACGACGAGTGAAGCGAGGAGGAGTGTTAGGTAGAATGGCGACCCTACAGCGCGCGAGCCGAGCGAGCGTAGCGAGCGTGCCGCGGTAGCGGCCGGCGAAGCGCCAGAAATGAACATATTTTTAACTAATACTTACATATAGTAGACGATGAGCGAAGAATCACCCTTCTATTTCTAAGTCCCTGCTCCGTAGGTAGTAATAAAAATGTATGAACAAAAAAAATATAAGGAAAAAAATTATGAAGAGTGATTATTATGAATACAAATGAGTGTTAATAAAAAAAATATGATAACTGTCTGTTATGAGTTCCGTTGATAGTAATAATAAGTTATGAACAAAAAAAGTATGAGGAAAAAAATTATGAAGAGTGATTATTAGGAATACAAATCGGTAGTAAAACCAAAAATCGGGATAAGAATTTTGTATGAGCCAATATGGACCCGTTTAATACATCATAATCATCATAATCTGCAAAACTACGCAGATATTTAATATTATTTTTACAGTTTTATATAATGCTAGAATGAGTAGTATCATTGTTATATTTTTATTAAAAAAATGACTAACTGTTGAGTTTCTTGCGGCGCTTCTTCTCAGCAGTGGTCTCCTCTTGGGAAGCGCTGGTAGATTTTGACGTGTAAAAGTGACCGTGCGGCCTACTTACTGAATAAATATATTTTATCTTTTTTTTTTTCTTTCTTACTTTTGACAAATATGACGCGCAATAATTGACACTCCTATTTATACTCTTCAATGATATGATTGTCAACATTATGACAGATACTAATTAGGGTGATAAACGTTACGTAGTCATAGACCCGCTGGCAGAATTTCCTCGCTTAATTGCTAAACTGATCCGTTGAGCGAGGAAACTGCCAGCTCTTCGGTCTCCAGTGACGTCAGTGCGAGCCTCTTCGAAATTTATACTTTTTAATTAATATAGGAAATGTATGAAAACGTACCTGTTGCAGAGATTTTGCCCCCTCATAATCCAAATCGTGACCAATAAGCCAAACCATCTCCTGGCACCACGTAGACCCTACACAAATACAGTGTTTTACAAAAATGTCTTATTTTTGTATGAACGTAGTTCAAAAAAAATTACTTTAAAATATGTGGTAAGTAAATTAGTAATATGTGGTGTGGTAAATCGAACTTGGCACTGCTTGCTTCGAAGGTAAGGTCAGCTACTAACCGAGTCGCCAAATTGAATACAAAAACCAGTAAAAATCTTACCAGTCCTTGGATACGAGCACATCCAGACATCTGACTCCAACACCTCCATATCCAGAATATCCTGTCCAATATTCATATAGTCAGCCGGCAGAATCACCCTGCCAGGATTAATCTCCACCATACAGTCCTTCTTCTCGAACATCCTGTCCAACAAATCACCCGTCTCCGCGTCCAACTTCGAAAAGGTCAAATCCGGTTTGACCCTCATTTTTTAAATTCAAATTCGATATTCGAACACGATTCGAACACGTCCGTTACGACGGTTACACGGAAGTGTAGTGGCGTGCGCAGCCGCTGCTATTTCCACTACCTAGTAACCACTTTCCAATATGCCCTGATCACACGTACCGAGTACACTGGCGAGAGAGTGCCCTCGGCCGAGTGCTCGGTTCGTGTGTTCTTTGTGACGAGTACTCGGCCTAGTACTCGGCCCAGCTAAATGACGAGCGAGTCACTCGGACCTTGTTTTGTTTACTAGGCCGAGTGCCCACTCCGCACTCCTCTCAGCATACCCCCCGCCGACTCGCTCGCCACTCGACAGGTATGAACACGACCACTCGTTACTAGCGAGTAGCTTTAGATTTTTTTTTGTTTTGCTATTCATGTTGATGCACTGACGAATCTCTCGAAAGGGAACTGACTCGTCAGGAAAAGCAATACGTGTAAACACCTACTTACTCACCCACCCTTCTCTCTCGGCCGAGTACTGTCTCGCCACTGTACTCGGTACGTGTGGTCAGGGCATTAGGCTAGCCACACATGCGTGATAGCGAATGAAAGATTTGTCCAGGTTTCACAAACGGAAAGAGGTGGAAGGAAAACAGGAAGTGTACGATTTTGACAAAGTTGTACGTTTTGCGGGTTTCTCCTCAGAAAACGCTGTTAATTTCTACACCTAATTGTTTAGTAGTGGCTTTTTTGAGACACGCACGGCTGCTTAAGCGTGTGCTACACGGTTTCAAACAAGCCCATTTGTTTGGCATCTGCCAAGGGCGTTTAAGGTCATGCGAAATTTGGTTTAAAACCACTGTCTACACGGTTTCAAACCACCGGTTTTAAACCGTGTAGCACACGCATTATACTCATTTATTGACAATATCAAAGAGTTAGAGGGCTCTGTAACCCCCCCGCCGCCGAACCCTAACAGCAGGTTCCGTAATCTACGACTCCGCAACACTGCTTCTTCCTGTTGGCCGCTTTCGGTTTCTACGGACGAGGAGGGGCGCCACTGCGAGCGATCTTAAGAAATACAGTGGAGCGATTTTATTTACCAGTCCTCCAAATAACATTCGTGCATACGTTTGCACTGCTGTTTGTATAGTACTTTATTTATAGGTGTAGCGCGGTTTTAAAGACCTCAGTGCCAGCAACGTATCGCATATGAATATTAAGGATTTTCTGTAATCTTGAAAATAACGCGCTAAGTAGTTTTTCTTCCGTAGGTTATTTAAAGTCATAAGTATCGAATTCCAACTGTTTTATGAACGCTTATGTCGCTGATATGTCAGTTTCTTCGAGCGAAACCGCGGGTCAAAGACGGAAGTATGTAAAACCAATTAACTTTTAGCGTGCAGACAGTGGCGCTCCACCCCAAGTGCATTACAGGTGCAAGCATTATGCTATGCTGTAATTGGTTGACGCTTTTTTGCGTAACTGCAACGAAAGTTCCCCGATTCAACATAAGTTATGTTTATTCGGGGAACTTTCGTATGTTACGAGTACATAACCGACCGAGTCCGACTGTGGTAGGTACTGAGATAATTGGCTACTTGACTAATGTTAAAATAAATTATTTTTAAACTACCACTAAATCAAGCTTTCATTAATAACACGGAAAACCTAGCTATCGTTTTTTTTTTTGGAATTTAAACGATTGCGATTTTTAATTCAACAAAAACTTTATAAGGGAACACTGAAAATTGTGACGTCACATTTTACTATTTCCATACTATCTTCATACTACCGAATCGTTTTGACGTTTCAATAAAAGTTGCCGATTTGACCAGTCAGTCAAATAGCCAATTAGTAAGGCGTCCATTAGACGATAGGTTTTGCGACAGTCAAATGAAATTGGTACTTACTATGTTTTTATTTACATAGTAAGTACCAATTTCACCATACGATGTTAAATGTTAATCGACTGTTAGTTCTTACATTTTGACAGTTGAATGTATGACCTAACAGTCGATTAACATTTAACATCATATGGTGAAATTGGTACTAAATGTATTGTAATATTTATTGAAAAACACTTGGTAGGATTACACGTCATTGTTGACGGTATGAATAATTCGTTCAATAGGGGTATAATAGGGGTATAATATTTTTATACGACGACGGGTATAATATTTATATTTTTACACGACGCGGTTAGCCTAGTAAGTTGGTAGTGAAGTGACCCTGCCTACAAAGCTAGCGGTCCCGGGTTCGAATCCCGGTATGGGCAAATATTTGTGTGATAAGCGCGAGTATTTGTTCCTGAGTCATGGATGTTTTTTTATATATTAAGTATGTATTTCTCTATAAGTATGTTTATCGTTGCCTAGTACCCATAGTACAAGCCTAGAGCTTAGTTTGGGACTAGGTCAATTTGTGTGAGGTTGTCTCCTGATATTTATTTTATTTATATGCGTAAGTATATCGATCAACTCTATCATTACAAACTTATTCATACCGTTAACATTGGCGCTAACTGCCAAAAACCGAACATTTTGTACGCAGCGACGTTAGTTCCACATTTCGCCACTGAACCAAATAAAATTGTAGCTAGCTCTTGACACCCGGGCACCCTCTCCCCCGTTCCTTCGTTCATTCTTCCGCTCATAGCTTCCGCTTTCCATCGAACGGAACGGAGCAACATTGAACGAAAACAAAAGGAACAAAACGTCACAGTGACGTCATAGTATTTAGACATGTACATGTAAATTAAAACTGCTTGTTTTAGCGAAAAACAACGCGAAAAATGTCGAAAATGACGAACGTGAACTCCAGTTTGGCGTACGAAATACTGTTATACTTGAACAATTTTTATCTAGGCATGTTTTTCGTGTGCGAAGTGGCTATAGGTGTTCTAAAAGTAATAAACGTATCGTATCCTGAAAATGCCTTGCTGACAGAGACCAGTATTTTCGGAACATTGTGCCTGGTGGAGGCTTTCCGCATCTTTTTGGGACAAAGAGGAAATTTGTCTAGTAAAAGTAAGTAGGCGTTTTGATTTTTCACAATTACTTACCAAAATGAAGGCACCTTAATTAATAGGACTAAATTTAGTTACGCTTACTCAAAGTAGCGTTATTAAAACATCTATTTATAATACCTACTTATGTATGTAAAATACACTGAACATCACACCTACTTTACTAAAAAATAAAATAAAAAACTTCTAAAAATAAACTGGTAAACAGAATTATACCTCTAATCTATTTTTTGATCTTTTAGTGCAAGAAATCACAAATAGCCATTTTCTTTTTCAGAAGTTCCTGTATTCTTCTCCGTACTCCTCACCATACCTTCTGCTGTAGGGGTTTGCTACTTCCTCATTTACCAAACCTACATAATACGGCTGGAGTACATCTGGTGTGCGGTGATGCTAATGTTCCACGCCATGGAAATGGCTTTCGCCATCCTCTTCATGTTCACAGTGTGTAAAAACCACCAGTATGACTAGAACAAGTTCAAAAGTACCTCCGTGCCAAAGAGATACTGATGCCAAAACTTTAGACTGTTTACACTTCGCATTCCGACTTTGAACTTAGATCTATTTCTAATTTTTTTTCCTGTGAGTGTTTTGTATGCTGTTAAAGCATATTTTGAGCATATAGGTATGCTTGTATGTAACGCTTTGATCAGTGATAACATGATATTTAGGTTTTAATAGCTATATTGTAGCTATTTGTATTGATATTACGATACCTGCAGTGGTGCCTAAGTATTACATAGTTTATAGTATTGTGGTTGTTGTTCGATGCTTACTAGTTTAGTCTCCTATAAAGGAACTCTGTATCTTATACAGCTTGTAAATTCAGATTAGATTAAAAACAGTTTCTGGTTCTGAAAGCAATAATATGGAACCATTAACATGTTACCTGAATAAATACTAAGAATAATGATTCGTAGCATACATAAGTGCCCCAATTTATATTTTTTTACTCACATACATAAATACTAAGAAACTCAATTATTACAGATGTTATAGTATGCTGTGTGGATAATGTTGTTGTATACTATTGTAAGATAATAGTAAATGCCTAAAATAAATAAACAAACAAACATTCAAACTTTTATTCTGTTTTCTACAGTTTAATCATATAACTATTCAGTGGGTGGTGTGATGTGGCCTGGTAAATTTTGGCATTCGACTTTAGTTACTTTTAAAGCGCAGCCTTCTGGAAGATTCCGTTCAATGTATTCAAGGTAAGTGTCACATGTAGACCCAGTGAGCCTCTGCAGATGAACAAATCTGAAATACGTCCGGATTTCATATTGAACTTTGTGCTTCTTATAAATGTGAACGCATCTGAGAAGGGTATGTCTTTCTTTTTCAGCTTTTCTTGGTGCAAAACTGAAATAGAATGTTTACAATATTATTAGATCATTGAAGACTAATCTTGACAATAATTATGTATGATTATTATTCCTATAATTATAGTAATTTAATGTTTTAGCTTTAGTGACTTAATTATGTTTTGATTATTAGCTTAACAAAAGTATTGATTTGACAAAAAACTACTGTAGACCTAAAAAGAAAGATTTCAACATAAAAGTAGCTATACCTTTTAGTTACTTCTATACCTAGATGCGACGCGGCCGCTACACAAAACCAGGAATAACTGAGCAGAACAGCAGGATCTACACCTCTCATTTCCAATTCCACCTTTTTGTATAATTTGTCTAGTTCCACGGGGCTTGGGACATCCTGCACGGTCTTTGGTACAGGAGTTATGGTAGAAAGAAGTCGGAGAGCTGCATAATTAGTTGAAATTGTACTTCTAATCAATGGTGAGGTCCTCAAGATTCCCTAAAAAATAAAATATAGTTCAGATTACATGATTCTAATAGTTAAAATTTTATACAAGTTGTTTTGGCTTTACAGAAACAACACCGAACAGACAGTATAAAATGAATACCCCACAATATTAAAAAAAAACAGAGTCATTATATTCAAAGGCAGACAAGAGTGTGTATTATGTCTCTTTTGTACAAACTTTCTTGTTGCAGAGATATATATAAACGAAACATCTACACTAATATTATAAAGAGGAAAGATTTGTATTTTTGTATGTTTGTAATGAATAAACTCAAAAACTACTGGACCAATTTTAATAAATATTTCACCATTAGAAAGCTACTATAATTTAACTTCTTTTACCAAAGCGAAGGGAGAGTGGGTCGCTAGTATTTAATATGAGCTTTGTAATTTTTAATAATTTGCCAAAATGAATTAAAAAAACTGTCGGGAATTTTTTTACGCGTAATTTGACAAAACGGTTCATGGAGAAATGTTTTTACAGTGTCAAGGAATACTTAAGCGTTTGAATATGAATTTGTATATGTATATTGCCTAAGATCTATAAAAATTATAACGTATTGACTATTTTTTTATTAGTAATATGATTGTTACCAATATTTGTACGCTTGCTTGCATGCTGAATACGAGTGCATTTAACAATATAAGTAAGACCACGTATTTAACTGTATTCCTACAAATAAATGAATTATGAAAATAACTACAATTTAGGTTGTAATTTGTTTACCTTTAAAACATTCATTTTCCTGATTAATAAACTTACTAGGATGGTTAATGTGCAGAGTTGTTTATTTAATAACAACCCCAGAATAATTTAATAGACGAATAACGCGTATTTATTTAGACATCAGTCCCAGTTTTAGGTAACAGTACAGTAGGTACGGTACAGAAAGATGACAGTTGTCAGTTGGACGATAGCACAGATTATACGGGTATGTGGATATTGGTTACCTACGTTCCAAGGCCGGCCTTACACAGTCGGAATTAAGAATCTGAATTCATATTATTAATTCCGAAAGCACGGAATTGCATACACCGTAACTGTATGGCCGGCCTTACACAGTCTGAATCAGATTATGAATTTTATTCATAATCTGAATCCAGAGTGTGTGCTCGTCCATATATAATGTATGGAAAGAGGTGCGTTCTGTCAGATCAATCTGAAAAAATCAGATTGTGTGTGGATTATAGTTACATTGTATGCAATTCCATGCTTTCTGAATTAATAATATGAATTCAGATTCTTAATTCAGACTGTGTAAGGCCGATCTTGGTGACCACTCTCGCGCCATCTCGCTCACACCATAGTGCTAATATATTCACACAATGCCGGTATAAATAATGTGCAAAAAAAGACCATTACGACCACAGATATAGATACAATATCTGTGATTACGACGCGTAAAAAAATAAAAATAAGAATCAAACTGTCAATGTCATGTCAATCAAACTGCCAAAAAGGAATTGAGACTGCGTGGATTTAGTTATGATTTAGTATTCACATTAGAAAATTGAGAAATTCTGTGCCGTGAATCTAACAGTGAAGGATTTATGTTTCTATAAGATAGTTGCTTGATTTCGAAATTTTTCAAAATGGTCGGTTCGATGATTCTTTTGAAGCTCTTACATTCCAAGCGCTCACGCCAAGGCAACACTTCTAGGGTTTGTGGTCCTTCTCACTCTCCTAAAGTCAAGATGGAACCGAAGAATGATCATGACTACACCTGCAGAATATGCCTCAAAGACGGCGGCATTCCTATCTTCGACGAAGAGAGCCAAAAAGACCTTTCAGAAGATTTAAACTCATTTGCGGGTATCGACGTTCTAGTGGATGACGATTATCCTAAATATTTATGTTCATCATGCCATTCCTTGTTACAAGGCGCTATTTTATTCCGGAAAACTGCTCAAAAAACTGATAAAACCCTGAAGAAGTCCAGTGCAAACTGCTTGATATTTGATAATATGAGTGACGACGATGGAGATTATGGGGATGAGAAGGTAAAACTACCTGCGGATTTTCACTGTCAGCGGTGTAATTTGGACTTCAACACTTTTACAGAATATGATGACCACAGGTCATCAGTGGAACATGACAATATGAAAGTCAAATGTCCAGTTTGTAACAATTGTTATTCCGAAACATATCTGAAGAAACATTTACTTTTACATCAATCTGATGTGCCATATGTATGTGATATTTGTGGCAAAAAATTTATTATTCAGGGGCAGTTCGCACGACATAGGCTTACACATTTTTACAATTTACCATTTAAATGTTCACTATGCCCTTACCGAGGCAGATTTACTGAGTCATTAAAAATGCACATGCGTACACACACTGGGGATAAACCGTACCAATGCTCAATTTGTGCGAAATGCTTCATTAGTAAAAGTAATCTGAATAAGCACATGGTAACACACAGAGCTGACCGTGCATATAAATGTGAGACTTGTGACCGTGGGTTTAATTCCAAACGAAACATGGAGTTGCATTACAAAGTTGATCATTCAGGAATAAAAGACCACATTTGTAATATGTGTGGGAAGGCATTTGGATACAGGAAACAAATGATGAAACATCAGCTGAAAGTGCATAAAAGAGAAAAGTTAAGGAGTGGCAGGCTGCCACTGTACTTGCAAGTGGAGTCCAAACAGAGAGAAGGGGAAGAAGTGCCCATTTCTGACACTGTGGTCCTGAACAGGAGGGCATAGTGTACTTTTGTATCTTAAAATTTTGGTTTAACCCCTTGTATGTGGGAAGAAAACATGTATTATCTGTTTAGAATCTAATAAGGGGCCTACCTATCCACTTTCTCTTGTTGTTAAAACCTATTTGCATTAAAACTGCTGTTCTAAACTAACTGCTATATTGATTTTTCTTTTACATGTCACTGGTATTGAGATTTAAGCTATCAAAGTTTGACATTCTTACTGCAAATTTTTTTTTTCTTTTTTTTTTGGCCTTCATTTCCATATTTTTTACTTAAAAAAAAACCTTTGATGATTTATTAGATATATTACTGAAAAATATTTAGATATAGTTTCCATGTAAATTGATGCCAAGATGAAAAAGTAGAAACAAAATTTGTGTTTTTTTTTATGCATGTCCTTAAAAATTAATAAAAAAATAAACATTATTTTAAGATTATGTTAGACAAATAATTATGAATGTTTGAATATTTATTATAGAACTTTTCATACAGTTTTGAATGAGTTTATAGAACCTAACCTTCATCAAAAATTACGTTATTGGCCAGGTAGACCCTTAATATAAAAATGTTTATGAAAATTTGGCACTATCAATCTGTGCCTAAGAATATAAGCAGAAAATTGCAAAATAGGTGAGACTAAAAAAAAATTGTTTTATTGCCTTAAAACACTTAACATACAACTACTGCAAGGGCCTTATACATGATGACATCTAATTGGTACACAGGAGCAATTTTTTCTTAATCAGTAATTGATGGCAATTACATTTAAATTTTTTAATTTAGAATTAAAATTTTAACCAAAAATATGAATGTCAACCTACACCTGATTAACTGTTTCTTGTCTTGCATATGCACCTCAAGAAATGTAGAGTGACCATGAAGTTGATTAGTATTATTTATTAACTTTTTGATATTAATTAAATAATTTGAGAATTAAGTAATATATATTAAGTAAGTAATATATTACTGCAACATAAGCATAGTTAACTTATATTTTGTCATGGTATTAAGAAAAATTTATTCAATATAAAATAAGCAATATTTTTAATCCATCTCCAATTACTACTTATTTGTGATACATACCAAATTATCAATAATATTTCTTTGAAATAAAATGTTTATAATATAAAAGTTGTTCTGATTGTCCCCAATATACAGGTGGCCCATAAGTCGTACGTCACATTGACACCGGAGGTTTGACCAGCCTAATGGGCTTATGACATTACGTAAATAAGTCTTTCAGACGCACCGAACCAGCCTAACATGACCTAGTTATAATTCGCATGGTTTTCAAGATTTGCCAGTTTAAAGTTAATGTTTTTTGCAAATTAAAACTTTAAACTGGAAATATCTTAAAAACTAACTTCTATTCTATTTTATTCTTTTGAATGTCACTGGCAAGGTAAACGGGCGCACAGACCTGACAAGGGTATCTGAGACCCACAGATATTTGCAATCTCAACTAATCTCAAGACTGCAATCCTGAGACTACACCCACACCGGGACCACAGAATACTGCAGGGACGCAACAATTGTAGTATCATAACCGTGTTTGTGACGAGTGGAGAACTCTGCGTAGAAATAACATTTTAATTTAATCTAATCACTCACATAAAAATACATATAGATGAGAGGTGGAATACAGTCATGATTACTGAAATTAAAACCAAATTAAAGGAAAGAAAACTGGCCAGAGCCAGGAGCCTTCGTCAATCTTCCGGATTCTGGACTACGATCAATATGAATTCTTTGTCTGGAGCCACCATTACCTCGCTCTTCTTGCTTCTAATTCTGAGGAATGTCAGGTCATTTGTGGGGTCCAGGTCTCTTACGACAGCTTTCGCCTTGTCAACTAGAGATCCCATCAGTCCTGCATACTGCACAGAAACATGGTTATCTAAAGTGGTCTTTATGGGTATGCCTTCTCCGTTGACCACAATGACTCCAGCTACGCCCTTGTGGAGAGAAATTTTACGAATGGTTTCTTCGGCTTCGTTTGCCATGGCTTTCTATTGTCGAGCAAAATACGTCTATCAATTGCACGTAGCTTGTTGTGAATGCGTCAGTTTGACAATGTTTATGTTCCAAATTTGAATATTTTTTCATGGCTATATTATATATGTCATCGTTGTAGCCAGTTGTAATTAGTACTTAGCGTATTAGAATTACGATGGAGGATTTAAGCTCGCTGATCGTCACGTCAGCAGATTTTTAGCATAGCAAAAAATAAGGATTTTAAAATTGATTTTCAAGTAAAAAAATTAAGTAAGATAAATCTTCACCTACCGCTATAGTCGTTGATATGTATCACAAACGCATGTTTGAACCGAGGCCGTATTATGAGCTCGTATAACCTGCCAAGTGCTTGCATTGCACTCAGAAGTAATTTTAAAAACTTGGTTAAATCAAGACCGAATACCGAGTAAAGTCATAAGCTGTAGTCTCTCTGGGTGACAGACGTGGCTCGACTCGTCCCCGTGCGTGCCGCTCCCCGGCTGGCGCCCGTGACGACGCCCCGGCCCCGCCCACTTCTGCCGCCCCAAGAGACAACAACGCACGAACCTTTGACCGACGCTGGCGTGACGCGCGGTCACGTATACGATAACATTACTTTGTCAGAATCTTGCATCGCGCGCCGAGCCAACCGCGAGTTGACGCGCATTCATGTGAATCTAGGCTAATGCCCGGTCCTATTCAAACCGCGGATAGATAAGGTTAGTTTATAATTAAGGGCGTACGCTAAAACGCGCGAGTGCACCAAGCGGGCGCCCGCGCGTTTTAGAGCACGCCCTAAAAGACACGTTATACACTTTATAATTGCTACAAATCACGAAATAAAAAGCACTTAAATACTTACTTAAATTATTTATTTAGTAGTCTTAAAAACAAACTGGTTGGAAAGCTCCCTTATCACTGCCCCCCTCTTCCGCGGAACCCGCCCCGGAAACCGCCTCTGTTTCCCCCCCTGAAACCTCCTCTGTTCATGTAACCACCGCCCCTGTCTCCAAACCCATTGTTTCCATAACCTCCTCGATTGTACCCGAAGCCTCCTCGGTCGCCCTCGGAGCCCCCTCGAGAGCTCGCACCGAATCCCCCTCGGGGGTTTCCGCCGAAGCCTCCAGAGTTGCCGAAGCCGCCGCGCGGTCCGCTCGGGCCCCACCCTCTGCCGCGCTTGGCCCCATCAGGTCTGAAGTTCTGGACGCCTCTTTCTCGCTCTATGTTGTAATCTCCGGCGTCGAAGACGCATAATGCTCGAAGGCAGTTCACCAGCTGAAAAAAATAAGTTTGTTAGTTCCATCTTCACGGCTCAACGCCTCAACCTCATCATCATTTCATTGCTATTATCCCAATTATTAGGGGTCGGCATCACATCCCTATCAGTCGTCATTTCAGCATTCACTCCCTTCATCATCATATCATATCACATAATCCAGCCATCTCTTTTTAGGCCTTCCCCTTGCCTTATATCCTAGCCTAGCCCTCCACATTCATGCGTAAAACTCTTCTTGTAACATGACTTTCATCCCTCCTCATTACATGACCATGGCATTTGATTTTTTCTATCACTGGTGCTACCTGCAAACTTCCTCTCACATACCATAGACGTGAAATTGCAAAAGACGTGAAATTGAAAAAACAGAGATTGATTGTAACATAGACAAAGGGTACTTTATATCCCGAGCTATGAACCCCAAAATTGAAGGGAGCGGCTCAGGCCAGTAAACAAGGACATGTCAAAAGAACCAGTTAGCCATCTTGAAGGGCATCACCTTCTGCTCGGCCGGAGAGAACTGCAGCGCGGCGTCAGGCTCGGCGGCGGCGCGCTCCACGAGCCGCTGGACGGCCGGCCGGAGCGCGACCACCATGGCCGCCGCGCGGGGGGACATCTCGAAGTTGAGCCAGTTGTCCAGGCGGATCATGTTGTCAACCTGACAAGGACCAGTTGAATCAATCAATGCGAAAAGTGGGTACGTCGAATGAGATCACCTGGTATTAACACTAGGGGGATCAGATCTAAGTGAGCGCAAAAAAGGCAGAAGAATGCGTAATGCCTTTCGGCGAACCTAAAGAGGGAATTTGTATATATTATATCTGTGTATGAATGAGCGTGCGTGTATGCGTGTTTGTGTGGGTGTGTGAATAAGCGTGATTGCTGTGTGGGTGTGTATGTGAATAAGCGTGGTTGTTCTGTGTTTGTGTAGGTGAGTGTTTGTGAATAAGCGATGTTGTTGTTTATGTCTGCGCATGTACAACGCTACATACCCACTCGACCTTCCTGCAGGCGAAGAGCAGCAGGTGCAGCGGCGCCACCATGGTGGTCTGCTTGCAGCTGATGGCGCGCGTGCGCACCTTCTCGCCGAACACGAACAGCGGCGAGGGGAACTTCTGCTCCAAATTGCTGCAGTTCACTGAGGTCTTGTGGATGAGAGCCGGCTTGCCTTCCGTGGTGAGGACCTGGAAAATATATAGTACATTGTTGCAGAGGCTGGAAAGAACGTAATTTATGGATGATTTACATAAAGAGCCGAAAGTGAGTAGCAGACAGGCCCGCGAAAATATTCTTGGCCGGTCCATATAAGCGTTTTGTGCCCCGACCCTTACAATATTTGGCAATATTTCCAAGCAGTGTCAGAGTCGCGTAAAACAGCAAATAATAGGCCAAGAATATTTTTGCCGGCCTGTTTGCCGATTGGTCGATAAAATTTTACCCTCAGTCCAACCATTAAAAGGAAATAAAATAATGGAACCGATCAACCACTATTTTGTTTCGTAAAATTTTAGGTGTTTTTTGTAGTGGACTAAAAATTATATTACTGCTTTATTATTAGGGTCTCCGTAGTCAAACTAGGAACCCTTATAGTTGCGCCATGTCCGTCCGTCTGTCTGTATGTCACACTCAATTTTTATGAGAAACTATAAGTGTCACAAAGTTGAAATTTTGTATAAGTATATACATTTTTACAGCACACAAAGATCAATAATAAATTTGTAAGAAAAAAATTATTTAGGGTACCTCCCATACACGTAAAGCAGTTTTTTTTTTTACTTTATAACATTGGATGAGGTATCAAATTTTAAATGTTATTCACACCGGATAAATTCTCGATACACATAGAATTTCCTAGGATTTCCAGCGCAACACTCCAAGAAGGCAATTGCTGCGTCAGATCACTTGTTCAAGCTGGTCCGCACGTACCTTCCTCTTGCCCTGGTGCAGGCACACGTTGGGGTAGAGCCCCATGCACATGAGCGCGACCACGAGGTCCAGCTGTGGGTCGGGGGCCGACGGGTTCCAGCGCTGCGGCGTGCAACACTCCTCTGAGAAGCCGATGGCCGTCGTCAGGATGTCTGGACAACCAGAACCATTATTAACGCATGCATTTTGAGACAGGCGAACTTAAATAAAACCTTAAAACAAGTACATACTTATGAGTTGGTATTTGGCCTCGCCGGTAACTCTGAGGGTTGTCTGTTGTATGCCCTTCCACTCGCACCACGCCATCTCCGCCTCTTCGCCCTTAGCGCGCTCTCGCTCCCACATCTGAAACAAGCGATTAAGTTTACAACGATGTGGAATAAATTTAGAGCTGTTAAATATTATATATTATTATATTAAATAACAAAATGTTTTTTCATTATTAATTTAAGCCTAAGGGTTTTAGGGTAACCAACTGAATCGCTCCCTGAACGCCGCTTTAGTCACACTTTGTTAACCCTTCTTTTTAACGCTGGGCACTTGCATTTACGCTTACCGTCTCGGTCCGGGGGTCCAAGGTTATATGGGATTCGCCGACCGAGACCGGTCGGAATCTATATATACTGGGTGTTTTTTTATTCGTCGATTAAATGTTGGGGGTTAAAACTTAAATCAGTAAGTCATACTGATTAACTTTCACTATGGGACAAACCTACCTTCTGTAGGTATACCTCTGTAAACATTTTGAAAAGCTAATGGGTTCAGAGAAAAATGATTTTCGGACAAACGAAAATTCGGACAAACGAAACAGCGGGCAAACGTACTTTCGGACTTGTGATAGGTTACCGCTCGATGCGAATGTTACATTACACCTCGTAACGTTGGTCAGTGGCCAGCTTACGAGTCCCCCTCGGAGGCGACGTGTGCAGTACCTGGAAGGCGTTGAGCATGGCGACGTGGTCGGAGGCGCGCGCGCCGGCCAGCGCGCGCTGGTGCGGGAGCAGGCGGCGGCGGCCGTCCAGCGCGAACACCTCGGGGAACGTGGTGGAGTTGGCCGCCGTCGTCGTCAGCGCGTCGCCCACGCCCAGCACGAACCCCAGCACCATCATCTTGCCCAGCCGCGGCTCTGGGGGGGACAGGTTTCACTTGTCATGTACAGTCAGCTGCAAAGAAAAGTAGCCACCTCTGCTAGGTAACTCCTATGCAGGGGGGGTTACGTTTCTCTGCAGCTGACTGTACATGTTTTTAATCGAACCAAATGGGCATGTTTATAAACTTCAGGGGCCGATCTCACACAAATGAGCATCGCATATCACTTTTTTCACTAGATGGCGCTGGGACGTGAGGTCTTTTTAACAGTTGACATTAAAATCTAAGCCTAGAAGAAGAAGTGAAAATTAACTATTCCAGTTGATACATCATACATAAATATTATTAAATTAATAATTTTTAATATCAATTGTCAAAAAGACCTCAGAGGCGCCATCTAGTAAAAAAAGTGATGCGCGATAGCCCTCACTGACTTAGTCCCAAACTAAGCTCGACAGCTTGTATGTACTGTGGATATTACGCAACGATAAACATATTTACATAGTTAAATACATAGAAAACATCCATGACTCAAAAACAAATACTCGCTAGACTAACCGCGTCGTCAAAGTTTGGAAGGAACTAGAGTCGGAAGATGGTCATATATGTTTAGCTGTAACGTAACCTCAGTTCGATCTCGATAAACAGATGTTTGTGCATAAAAGTACAACGGGCAAAAAAATCTTTTCTCGAAAATTATTTTTTGACTGAAACTTATGATACAATTTTAAGCAAATATATATATATATATATATGTTTCCAATTCACAAGGATACGTCGCAATTTAATTTTGACATTGTACTATGTGCCGTACCGTGACTCACAAATATAAGTTTTTAGTAAAAGTTAAGTTTTTTTTTGGTCGCCGATTAATTGTTAAACCTTGTTCTTTCTTTATATGGCAATAAAACATTTTTACTTTTTTTTAAATAAAATTTCTAAAAATATTTACAGTTTTCGATCCAATGATAGTCGGTTTATAGTAATATTAAAAAACAGTGCGGCTTAGCTGTAAAGGGATGTAGTGTCAGGTGCGTCGTGTAGTTACCGATGGGCAGCTTGGCGAGGATGGCGCCGGCCGGCGTGAGCGCGTCGGCGGCGTCCAGGCAGCCCAGCTCGCGCAGCAGCGCCTCCGCCTCGATCACGGCGTCCAGCGGCGGCGGCTCGGGCGCCTTCGACAGGAAGTGCCCGATGCTGCCCAGCCGGAGCAGCTTGATGCTGCCCAACAATTATACACTCACTATCATTCTATTTAACCGGTCATACTTTCTAGCCAATATCCGAGACTAGGCTTGAGTGTTCAAACGTTTTTGAAATAATTTAAAAAAACTTTATCGATTCGATGACACGAATTAATTTTAACTATTCCATTTATAATTTTAAAGATTTTCATTAATATATTCATCAAACCGAAATTGTTGAAAAAGAGGACGATATCAAGTCGAAACTTGAAATCATCGGCATACAAAAGTATGTCATTCTTATTTCATTTAAATAAAGTTCGTGTTAGATATTTCAAATCTCAACCAAATCTGTTTCTTTACATATATAACTATAAAAAATTTAAAAGGACAATCTCACACAAATTGACCTGCTCCCAAACAAAGTTAATATACCAGCAAGGACACCGGAGAACCCTGTCACAACAGCATTAATGTACGAAAAATAAACCTTGACCGCTGTGGACCGAACTATTGAATGTAGGATACGTACCTAAGAGCGAGCTCATGGAGCGGCGTGCGGAACATTTCGGCGGCCAGATGCTCCTCTAGGCGGTCGAAGCGCGCCTTGCAGCACAGCGTGAAGCACACGCCGGGGCGCACGCGGCCCGCGCGGCCCTTGCGCTGCGGGACACCGGAATATCACCAAATAAAACATCCATTGATCAACTTAAGAGCTGCCACATTGGGCCACTAGTAGCCGCCACAAGCTGCGGACGAGTTTTTTCATACATTTTGTATAGCATCGGCGCACACCGAGCGTTCGAGTGGCCGCGTCTGAGCCACAAGCTGCGCTAGTCGCCCGCGCTCGCTACTAGTGGCCGCGTTTCGTCGCTCGCCTCGCGCGCACACTCGGCCACAGTCGCCGGCTTCTCCAATAAACAATAGCCGCTAGTGGCAGCCACCGGTGGCCGCGATTAGTGGCTGCGTCTAGTGGCTTAGCCGAACCACTAGTGGTCGCGTTTAGTGGCGGCCACTAGTGGCTCAATGTGCGGCCGCCCTAAAGATGGCACATTAACTTAACAGAGTTTAAAAAAAACGCCCGACGAAATCAGGACCTCTACTTTGAGCTCATAACTCTTAATTGGCTTAAGCCGGGATTCACAGTACAGTCAAGGGCATTAATATCTACACATCCATCGCGTCAAATATATCTATACGTGGACCTTATTGCCAGTGGCATAAAGGCGTATAGATATTTTTGAGGTCTTGGGAACGCATATATATTCATGCCCTTGACTGTACAAGTGCACTCGGACCGAGTGACTACTCGGACGCTACTCGTAAGGTAGGGACATACTTATCCCACGTACGCAACGTATGCAATGCATTATGATATTCTGGACTCTTGAATTTGTAATAATCATACAAATTCAAGAGTCCAGATATCATAATGCATCGCATACGTTGCGTACGTGGGATAAGTGTGTTTTTACCTGTACTCGTGCACTCGGACATTGACAGTTTCGCGCGCGTGCTCTCAGCGTACAGACGTGTATACTTTAATACTAAATAGTCGAATGACGGGAAATATAGGTCGGAAACATGTTGCAATGTAAAAAGTGTAAGTTATTCCTATCCACGTCTAAGGACGAGTTAGTGAAGTGCAAGGGTGGATGTGAAGGTGCTTATCACAAAAAATGCGCCCGCGGCGTGGATCTAGAAAATAATGTGTGTGGAGAATGTTCTCGAAAGAACGGAAGTCCAAAAACCACGTCGAAATCTGACACCGTGGTTCTCCCGACTTCGGCCGATAAGGTTCTTGAAGAGCTTAACAAAAAATTGGATATAATTTACAACATGCAAACGTCACTAGACAGCCTTGTCGAAACTGTAGAATTATACGCAATAAAATACCAAGAGCTGATGGACTACAAGGAGAAGTCTGAGAAAAAGATAAATGCTATCGAGCAAAAAAATATTTATCTAGAAAAATGTAACCTAGCGCTTGAAGAAAGGATATCAGCCTTAGAAGCTAAATCTAAGGATAAAAACATTGTGATCAATGGACTAGAAAAGCTAGAGGCGGAGGACACAAAAAAAGTGGTTTGTATTTTAGCCCAAAAACTACAAGTAAACGCGGATCATATTATGGAAGCGCGGCGGGTAGGCGCGGCGAGCGCGAGCGCTGAGAAAAGCAAGATCCAGCCGGTAGTTGTCACGCTCGTGTCGCGGGCGGCCCGCGAACAATGGCTCCGGCAACGCAAGAACCGCGTGACAAATACTGACGTATACAACAACAACAGCCACCGGCCCGTATATATAAACGAGGACCTCATTAAAGGGACTCGCCAGCTACTTACCTATGCCAGAAATGAATTGAAACCCTCATATGAGTATGTGTGGGTAAACAATGGCAGGATTTTAGTACGTAGGAATGAAACAGATAAAAAAATACATAATATTCGCTCAGAGCGCGATATAAACGAATTAAAATTGCAAGTCGAATAATTACCATAAGAAAATCAAACTTAAGTTAAATCCTTCCATAGATTAGATTATAATAAAGATTTCAAACCAACCTTTCCAAGGAAAATATCTACCTTTATCACAAGATGGAACTATTTACTAGCATCACTACTGACATAGAATATCAAAAATATATGGACACAAATACATGGGTGCGGGATATAAAAAAATGCAAGCAGGCTTCAAATATAATTCACCTAAATATTAGGTCGATAAGAAAAAACTTCAATGAAATATTGGTGCTGATAAATAGTTGCAAAGAGAGCATAGCGGTAATAATATTAAGTGAAATAAATATTAAACAGAATGAAGTAGCTATCTACGCAATAACAGGATATGATATGCACTGGACTACCAGAGAAACCCGGCGTGGGGGAGGAATATTGGTCTATGTCAGACAGGAACTAACATGCACGACAAGTATTGTTCATAGTGTCTACGCAGAAATATTGCACACGCAAATTAAGTTTAATGAACGCAATAATACGCATATGATAGCCGTATATAGACCTCCAGACCTTAACAAGACGGGATTTATTAACCAATTGTATGCAATAACGAAAGTGATACCTCAAGAATGTGATGTTGTCATCATCGGTGATATGAACATCAACCTCAGTGACCATCTAAATCAAGAAGTGTTGAGATATACATCAATTATGGCGGAGTGTGGAATGCAGTGCGCAATCAGCGATAATACCAGGGAGCAGATAGTGGACGGGCGAGCGGTGACGTCATGCATCGATCACCTGTGGCTGCGCTGGCGAGATACACGGCCGGGCTGCCCGGCGCCTTCGGCGTACCTGCTCGCCTGCAACATCTCGGACCACTATCTTATAGGAGCTTGCATGGGGCGCGAGGACAATGGTTTGTGTGACACGGGGGGCAACAACAAAGTAACAATAATTAGCAATAGATTAGTGCTACAGCAGCTAAAAGACGTGGACTGGGATTACTTTAATAAATTGCAATGTCCAATAATATTATATTCTGAACTGTCTAACTTATTTAAGAATATTTATGATAGATCGGAAATTGAGTCAACACAAAATAAAAAACGAGATACTCAACCTTGGGTAACAAGACAGTTAAATAAAATGATCGCTAGACGAGATGAGCTGTTTAGAATGTGGAAATCTAACCCAAAAAATATGAACTATAGGTTACAGTACACTAAGTTTAGAAACAAAGTAAATAAATGTATAAACAAGGCCAAAAATAAACACAGACAGGATGAATTAAAATTATGTAATTACGACAGTAGAAAAATTTGGATTAATATTAATAACTGGATTGGAAAAACAAAAGTCAACCTTGATGATGTAATTGTAAAATATTTAGGTAAATCAGATAGCCTTAAAAATATATGTGACTGTTTTTCTAAGACGTTTACTGAGGAGATACAAAATATAAAACATAACTGTAACATTAAATTTTTGACTCGATCGGACTATGTAAAGGAAAGCATAGTGACACTGTTATATGTAAAAACAAATGCAATGGAGGTCGAGCGAGCAATAGACCGATTATCCTCTAAAAAGTCGCCTGGAGCAGATAGGATCAGGGTCGGGGATGTCAAATGCCTTAAAAAACAATTAAGTCCGATTATCTCGTTATTTATAAACATGTGTGTGGAGCGTGGTATTTACCCAGACGAACTTAAACTAGCTCACATCAGACCGATTTTTAAACAGGGTAGTCACCTAGACTACTCTAACTACCGACCTCTAGCTATTTTATCCGTGATAGATAAAATAACGGAAAAAATTCTGGTCCGACAGATAACTGAGTTTTTGGAAAAAAATAACATTATATCCAATGCTCAACATGGTTTCCGGCGTGGGCGCAGTACCGCGACCGCCCTAACAGAGTTTACCAACTATGTAAATGAATGTCTTAATAATAGAAATCAAATTGTAGCAGTATTTATAGATTTTAAAAAGGCGTTTGACACCCTCGATCATGAACAGCTGATACAGGCGATGCATGAGTGCGGCGTGCGAGGCCCTATGCTAGCGTGGCTGCGCGCATATCTGGCGCGCCGCTCGTTGCGCACCGTGGTGCGTGGCTGCGCCGGCGAGTGCGCGCCAGTAACTCTCGGGGTGCCCACCGGCTCGGTCTACGGCCCCGTGGGATATATCATGCACGTCAATAGTCTGCCCAACGTGGTGCGCGATTGTAAACTATATATGTATGCAGATGATACTTGTCTGCTGTACGCGGGCAATGACTTACAAATAATGCAAAACAAAGTACAAAATGACTTAGACAATGTAATCAAATGGGCGCATGATAATGGCATTATTATAAACATAAGCAAGACCAAATGTATACATATACGCTCGCCATACTGTAAAAAATCGAAGGGCAGCAACTTGAGAATAATAGGCCATGACTTTGACTGCTTGCATAGAGATGGGCATTGCTGTAGTTGTGACGAAATAGAATTTGTTGACAGTTATAAATACCTCGGGTTAACGGTAGACATACACATGTCTTGGAAGGTACACGTCAACAATGTGTGTACTAAATTAAGAGCTGTTATGGGTAAATTTTATCACTTACGATCTGTGGTGAATAAAGCAACTTTGTACATGCTTTATCACGCTCTTGTCGACTCAATTTTGTCATACGGTCTGAGTAGCTACGGGCGCACTTTCCCTTCTTACCTGAATCAAATCAAACACTTGCAAATCGTATTCTTGAAATCATTAGTGAATAAGAAAGTAAGACAAAGTTGCAAGCATGATTACGAAGAATTATTTCTGATTTGTAAAACATTACCGGTACATGAGAAGTGCCTGCTTCTTGTAGCACTAGAACAACATAAATGTAATGATTATAAAAATCCCATTAATCACTCATATAAAACAAGAAGTGTATCTAAGATACTAACTAAACGTAAACTAATTGTTCCAAAGATGTGTAACTACTACGGCAAGCGCACTACTATGTATATGTTACCAAAATTTTTAAATGGCCTTCCTGACGATATCCGATCAAGTGAAGATGTGTCGAAGCTGGTCTACAAGAAGCGGCTGAAGCGAGCACTGCTGGCCGGGCTCGCGCGCGGGCGTAGCCGGGAGTAGCTTGGGCACGAACACCTTAATCATATCTTACCTATCTTACCTATATACAGAATGTTAACTACTAAGGTCGTGCTATGAAAAACTTACTCGAACTTACTTGAAGGTAGGTGTTCGTGCTCGAGGTGCAGACGGGTTGTGGGTATGTGTGCGCTTTGGTACCTTGTCTATTTGATGTCATGTTTAAACTGTCACATATGAATGTCATGGCGATTATAGTGACAGGGTGCTAAGGTGTATACATGTTTGTGATCTTGACTGTACAGAGTGGTGTGCGCGCTGAGGTGTGACGCGATAAGATTAGATAAGATAAGATAAAAGATATTTATTCAATAAGTAGGCCGCACGGGCACTTTTACACGTCAGAATCTACCAGCGCTTCCCAAGAGGAGACCACTGCTGAGAAGAAGTGCAGCAAGAAACTCAACAGTTAGTCTTTGCGTAGTTTTGCAGGAAAACATGTCAGAATGGCTACGAGAAAATTTATATATATATATATATATATATATATCACACTATTTTATTATTTATCCAATTGTTATTTATCCAAGGCGCTAAGGCATCCTGTCTGCTTACAGTATTTGTGTGTATAAAGGCAAATTGTAGTGTAAGTGTAGTTAAGTAATTATATAGGTACTTATAAATGGAAAACAAAATTTGAGAGCTCTCTTTCTTTCTGCCAACAAACTGCTATGCAGTTTGGCAGATACCTAAATTTTATTATGTAAAGTATATTTAGAGAAATAAATGAAAAAAAAAAAAAAAAAAAAACATCGAACCACCTATACCGAAAAAAAAAAACACAAAAAAAAAGGTAAACAAAGTTACGTCACTGTCAAATTACATTTCAGGGTATCTCAAAGTATGGGCCAGCAACTTTAATATAAAGTTATCATTTCGCTCGAACCGTGATATTCAAAATAAATTTGAGAAATAGTTATAATCAAAATCGCACAAATCTATGAAATGAAACAGGATTATGTATTTTTTTTAATAATAATCATAATGTTAACATTATTATTATCACTGATTAATGAAGCAAGTGACGTCACACGTTAAGCCGCCCGCAATTTAATGACCCGGGTGCATCGAGACAGTGATACCAGTGCAATAAATAAATAATACTTACGAAAACAGTATTGTCACTTTAAATTAATATAACAAAGAGTTATAAATTGGTTGATACCAATTAAATTATTTTATCTTGATTATATAATATACAGATTATTTATAGAAAGTCGATTTCTTATAAATGTGCAAAGTATAAATATCTTGAATGCTTCAAATTTTTTTCGTTAACGGCAACACATTTGTTTACATATTTTCCGTGAGAATAAAAATTCAAGTACAACTCACGCGCGCGTACTGTGAAAACGCGGCTTTAACAAATTTTCATCAAACCAAGCTTCTGAAGCTTCTTGATCACATGCATCAAGTCACCTTTCGCAGAAACTAGCGTTAGATAATATATTACTGTTGACTGTACAGAGCCCTTAGCCAAGATGCCCATCGCTAACTAGCATTTCTATTCGTTTCATTTTTAAACCAATCGCGTCACTGGTAGATCACGTGACCCTTCGTATGACGTGATCTACCAGTGACGCGATTGGTTTAAAAACGAAATGGATAGAAACGCTAGTTAGCGATGGGCATCTTGGCTAAGGGCCCAGTTAACCGACCTGCTCCAAGTTGGTCCGGCTGGCCCACACGGTGGCGTAGGACGTCATGTTGTTGTGCGACGTGAACAGCTTCATCTTGGCTTTGCACGAGTCGATCACGTACACCACGTCGTTGATCGTGATCGACGTTTCCGCGATGTTCGTCGACAGGATCACCTGTTATGTGAGAGTTGACAATGTTATGATACCAAGTGATGGGTGATTGTTTTTGTGTCGCGTCTGGCTAGCACTTGTTCGTCGCTCGGTTCTCCCTTTGTACTACTCTAGACTACTCTGTAACGACAGAGACGCACTGAGCGACAAGCGAGGAAATACAAGATGTGCTAGCCGCTCTGGTGGTAAATGGATACGTACTCATTTTAAATCTCAAGATAACGAACGCGTTGCCAACCCAGAGGAATATGATGGAGTAATACGTTCTTTAATTACTACATATTACAAATTAAAAAAGTACTGTACGGATTTTCATACGGTTTTCAGCAATAGAAAGAGGGGACTATCTAGAAAAGTAGCTTATAATTTTATGAACATTAACCCGCGCAAAGCGGGAGCGGGTGGCTAGTAAATAAATAAATATCAGGCGACAATCTCGCACAAATTGACCTAGTCCCAAACTGAGCTAGCTATATAAGATACATACATAATTACATAGAAAACCTCCAAAACTCATTAACAAATACTCGCGCTAAACACACTAATATTTGTCCATACGGGGTACCGAATCCGGGACCGCTAGCGTCGTAGTCACTACCAACTAGGCTAACGACGTCGTCAAGCTAATCTAGTGTATACTGACCTTAATAATCCCAGGCGGGGGCGTCACAAACACCTTCTTCTGGTCCTCCCTAGGTATCTGGCTATGCAGCGGCAGTATGATGTATCTGTTCGGGTCCCCGAACTGCCGGTGCTGGGTCAAGTGCTTCATGAGGGCGAAGATCAGGTTCCACCCAGGGAGGAACACCAGCACCGCGCCGTCGCTCTCGAGAGTCCCGATGTAGAGGAGGATCGCTTCGATCAGCTCGAAGCTTAGCTGCGAAGGGGTTATACGGATAATAAATGTTGTCGAGGTGGCTGAAAACAACTATTTTATATATCGATCATTCTCCGAGCGTTTCAACCGCCCGTCGTACTTCTAATTAACGCGTCACCTAATAATAATCAATTTTAAAGCTTATTCCCAGCACAGGCTTGTATTATCTATGGTTTAGCATATGGTTCTATATGAAAATTTGTGATATAATTAACAATTTCGGTGACTCGTTAAATAGAAGGACGACGGGCGGTTGAAACGTTCGGAGAATGACCGATATTATGAACAAATTACAATGTACTACTTCATAATGTAATTGTTACATTCTTCAACTGTGTTTTCATTACTTGTTTAAATATAGTTAAAGGTACATAATATGAAAAAAAAAATTCTATAATTAATCGTTTTTAAAATACATAGAACCCTGCCTCTGCCCACTTTGACCGACTCCATTTATTTATTTTTGGCGATACAAATAAAATCAAAACAGACACCCTACATGCCAAGGTAAAGGAAAAAAAGCCTTTCAATGTATGTAACGATGGGACATACCTGGATAAAAAACCTGTCTGATTTTCAGTTTTGGTCAACATTCTACACGAAATATCCAAAATATAAAGCTAAACAACACAGCTCATTTCTGCCCCTTGGGTACGAAATCATAAAATGAACTAACTCTAAGGCCCATTATTCACGACACGCCGATTTGAAGGCTTACAGGCTTAAAAAGTACTGGTGCTTACGTCTTTCTCGGAGAGCTTGGCCATGGATTGCGCCGTCTGCGGCGAGTAGTCCCCGCCGAGCCGCGCCGCCTGGTTCATGTCTTCTTCTTGCTCGTCCACTCCCACGCCTACACACACAGACGCTCATAGCCACGTGACAGTACAGCAAGGAGTTCAGGAGTATAAACAAAAATTCCTCAACTTTGACCCTAAGGTCTCACGGTAAGCTTTTTTATTCAAGGTCGCCAGAGTTAAACCACTTCCACACGATCGGGCGGTTGGGCCAACCGAGAGGGACGAGGGGGAGAGGGGAGTATCTGTCAGAATGAGATAGTAATATTTATCCTACAGATAGCTACGTCCCTCTCGGTTGGCCCAACCCCCCCGATCGTATAGAAGGGGTATTAAAGACAAGGGTGCATTATAATAATTACAAATTGAGAACATTTCAAAATTACAACTGATGCTAAATCCAAAACCATTTGGGTAATTAAGCGCCAGGATTCCGAAAATATTTTTAGTTTTTTTTTATATCTGGTAGTTCAGTAAATAATAGGAAATGTGTGCAGACCGGAAATATGACGTCACTAATATGCCTGTATGTTCCTTGCAAATCACAGCCTGCACGGGAAAAAAAGAAAAGTTTGTAGAAATAGTCCAATTTCCGGTTGTCAAAAACAGATATTACTACCTTGTAGTCCGAATTGCATACTAGCATTTTCATTTACCATATGAATATAATTTTAATCAAGTATATTTTCTTAGATGCCCAAGTTGAACGCCGGACAAAAGATTCAAAATAAAGTAAATATCATAATAATAAATAAGTAAGGCCTCTTGTTATTCAACCCGTCAAATATGTTGTCCAATTCTCTTGGTTTATGGGGATTAAGCACAACACGGACTGCAAGTAAAATATCCTATATAATAAAACTAATTACGACAAAAAGTCTTCATGGGAATCATTGACCGGTTTCCTGGGACGCCGATTTCTAAAATGAGGTTAATCTTGGTGCAATAATAAATAAATATCAGGGGACAGGACGATTTGTGTGAGATTTCACACAAATAGACCTAGTCCCAAACTAAGCTCTAAGCTTGTAGTATGGGTACTAGGCAACGATATACATACTTATATAGATAAATACATACTTAAATTAATTAATTAATTAATTAATTACTTTCTGCGACTGCGCCATGTCATGTTTTTATAATTTTAATTTTATTATTTTGTATTTTGCTTTTTCAGAGTTGCCATATACAAAACTAAATCAGATGTAAAGCGAGATTTACACATTACAACACTTGGTGCAACAGTCTACTATTTCCAACACTTAGAAACTTGTTCTACTCCAGTTAACATTACCTTCATCATCATCCTCCTCGTCGTCCTTATTAGCCTTCTTGCCGGAAGACTTCCTCTTGCGCGAGTCAACCGGCGGCACGAACTGGGTCAGCTCGATACAATCCTCCAGGAAGTACTGGCGCACCGGGAACGTTCGTCCGGGCACCTGGGGACAATCGCGACATTATGAGCTGCCAAGTTCCAGTGAGTAAGAGGGGTAAGTGTGCGCCATGTCTCGTAGTAGGATCAATGCGACTCACCTCGATGACGGGACAGTTGCCGAAGTAGCTAGTGAAGAGAGTGGTGTCGACGGTAGCCGACATGAGGATGATCCGTAAATCTGGGTAAGTGTGTGCCATGTCTCGTAGTAGGATCAATGCGACTCACCTCGATGACGGGACAGTTGCCGAAGTAGCTAGTAAAGAGGGTGGTGTCGACGGTGGCCGACATGAGGATGATCCGTAAATCTGGGTAAGTGTGCGCCATGTCTCGTAGTAGGATCAATGCGACTCACCTCGATGACGGGACAGTTGCCGAAGTAGCTAGTGAAGAGAGTGGTGTCGACGGTAGCCGACATGAGGATGATCCGTAAATCTGGGTAAGTGTGCGCCATGTCTCGTAGTAGGATCAATGCGACTCACCTCGATGACGGGACAGTTGCCGAAGTAGCTAGTGAAGAGGGTGGTGTCGACGGTGGCCGACATGAGGATGATCCGTAAATCTGGGTAAGTGTGCGCCATGTCTCGTAGTAGGATCAATGCGACTCACCTCGATGACGGGACAGTTGCCGAAGTAGCTAGTGAAGAGGGTGGTGTCGACGGTGGCCGACATGAGGATGATCCGTAAATCTGGGTAAGTGTGCGCCATGTCTCGTAGTAGGATCAATGCGACTCACCTCGATGACGGGACAGTTGCCGAAGTAGCTAGTGAAGAGAGTGGTGTCGACGGTAGCCGACATGAGGATGATCCGTAAATCTGGGTAAGTGTGCGCCATGTCCTCGTAGTAGGATCAATGCGACTCACCTCGATGACGGGACAGTTGCCAAAGTAGCTAGTGAAGAGAGTGGTGTCGACGGTGGCCGACATGAGGATGATCCGTAAATCTGGGTAAGTGTGCGCCATGTCTCGTAGTAGGATCAACGCGAAGTCAGTGTCAGCATCACGCTCGTGGACCTAAATGGATAAGATTTGGGTATTTAAACAGTTTTTTAGTCATACGTCAGTTAAGGGTTAAAAGGGATGTTTATTTCGTTAATTTTCATAACACATTTGATATCGGTCCAATCGGTCCCTGCAGAAATGAGATCTTAAGATGGGTTTTTGTCAATTCTGAAAAAGTGTGTATTAAATTTAGCTCGAAATTCCTTTCTTTTTAAAGCAAATGAGTTATGTTATCACATTTTTTTAACATTGTGCAGACTTCAGTGCCCATCTCGAGTGGCGGTACTTTCATTAGCAAAAAAAAAAAACAATAAATTTGTTTAAAAAATGGTTTACCTCGTCGACCAACACATGGCTGACCCCCCTCAAACCACCTTCAAGTTTCCTCAGCAGCACACCGATAGTGCAGAATAATATTGAGCCGTACGGCCTTGGCAAAATGGACTCGAATCGCACGGAGTACCTGTGAACATATTTCATTTATAAAATGAACTTTTGCTTTATTTTGCCGGCAGGAATCTTCGTCCTCCAAGGGCAAGAGTTAATCAAGAGCAAACCCATTATCAATAAGAAAAAGGGCCTTGTCTCGTGAAGCAGCAGTGCTCGCTCTTTTTTATTTAAATCAGGCTTCCGATTCTATACAAAGTTCGAGTTTCTTACGGCGCTTCTTCTCAGCAGTCGTTTCCTCTTGGGAAGCGCTGGTAGATTTTGACGTGTAAAAGTGCCCGTGCGGCCTACTTACTAAATAAATATCTTTTTTCTCTCTAGAGCGAGCTGGGCACTGACCCGACGCTGTTCCCGAGCTCCTCGCAGCGCTCGCTGGCCACGCGCTCGGCCACGCTGACGGCGGAGATGCGGCGCGGCTGCGTGACGCACACGTTCGCCCACGCGCCCTGCCCGCTCGCTATGTAGTCGTCCACGATGAACTGGCACACCTGGACATACCCTATCACTGTAGCGACACTGTTGCTTACCTATCGTTATGTCGTATCGTCTGCACACCTAACGTATATTCATACGTTAGGTGTGCAGACGGGCTCTTCAGTAGTTCCGCGCCCGTAGGTCAATGTAGACGTTTTGTAATAAATTAATAACATCAGTATTTGGATGGTTCATATTTATATTTACTCCCAAAGACATTTAAATAGCGGTACGCCAAGAACTCGCTATAGTGGTGACCCCGACGTAACTTATTGCCACCAGGAACTTATTTCAAAGTAATATGAAGGCGATATTTTTCAATTAATCAAGTGCTAATAACTAGTATTTTGGATACTGATATTTGGATGTTTTACTAGGTACTTTACATTTAAGATTTAACAAGTTTAACTAAAAAAGCGGAATGAAAATGACATGTTTACCTGTGTGGTCTTCCCGCACCCAGTATTTCCTCTAATAATAATCACGGGGTTTTCATTAATGGCCTCCATGATGGTAGACCGCATAGCGAACACCGGTAGCTGGTCTCGCTCTTTCACGCTCGCCTGGTAGAGGGTACTGTTCTGGCACAGGTCCCGGTGGCTTCTCTCCAGGTCTGCGCTGATGTTGTCAAGAGATGTTGTTGCTAGAGGACCTTCGTCTGGGAAAAAAAATGCTTTGTTTACAAAAATATGCAAAATCCATAAGAGGTGGTAACCACTTTACTATCAGGGTGGTCTGCCTGACTGTTTTGGCAATAAAAAGAAACATGCTCATTGCTCATATGCTCCGACATTCTGTCAAGATATTGATAACATTAACCATATTCGAACATGTTATCTAGGCTTTATTAAATAGGAGGTAGAAGCAGAAATCGGCAGGCATGATAACACCAAAAAAAGAGTTTTTTTAATCCACCGAGGCGCGCCCCGCCACTGAAATAGAATTAGCAGTAAAGCGAGATGTAAGTTACCGATGTTGCAGGCGGTCCAGGCGTTCCAGTTGGCCTGCGGCGGCGACCACGACACGACGCCGCTGGTCTGCGCGCGCGCCTCGCGCATCGCGCGCGCGCGGTCTATCTGCAGTATGGGCACGCTGGTCTGTCCGTCTGTCGTCTCCTGCGTCGCGGTTTCCACGTTCACAGGTTCGATGCCCAGTTCTGTTGGTGGAAAACAATGTTGCAATAGAAAAAACGAAAACAGTTCAATTTTAATTTACAGAATGGAAAGTTTTAAGGAGCAATAAAAGCTATCAAAACTGTTAATTCCACAGGAAAATAGTCTTTAGATACCATATCTAACTTTTTGAGACTTTGCACTTGTTTTCGCAACTTGTTTTTGAAACTTTACTTAATAGTAAAGTTTCAAAAACAAGTTGCGAAAACAAGTGCAAAGTCTAATAATAATTTATTAAAAATAAAAATACAGATGGGTGAATCCTGATTCGCAACAGGATCTAACTGTAGATAGGTAAGAGTTGGTAGTACTAAAATCTTGTTTCATACAAATGTATGAAACAAGAGTAAATAGAGTAAACAGACTTAGTAAATACTAAGGAAGTTTAATGAAAAATTTGTAAATCAAAGGTTGGATTTCTCAAAAAATATAGTGTATCTGAGGTACCTTGTAGAGTGTTCTCCAATTGTTGCTCGAGTTCAGGACTAATGGCAACTGGATAAGGTTTCATTTTGCCTTCCGAGGTCCTGCAACCAAGTACCAAGTTAAAATCACAAGCGAAGATAAATGGCGTATTGCTTGATGTTGTCAAAAGATAGCAATGTTTTTCAAAATAAATATGGGACATGCTGTTCACAAGTTTCTTTTTATTCTTTAGGTTTTTTTTTACATGGAAGAGTAAAGAACTATTACAGGTCTCGTGTATTGTAACATTTGTTTCATATAAAAACATCTGGGACTATATAAAATGAAGAAGAATGAAGATATAGCACCCACCTGTCTCTCTTTAGAGTGCCACTGAAGGCCTCAATCACACCGAGATGGTACAATTGCCGCACTAGCGACAGCGCACACGATTTACTCGCGGTTTGCTTGTTCGACGCGGTCTCACGGCCGGTCACGTTGCGTCCCAGCTGACGCACGTATATTGTCATTTCACAGCAGAAACTCCTGTCAGAATTATTCATACATTAATAAAATTAAAGAATACAATCATAAATACTTCATTGTTAAACTTACCTGTGGAATCGTGGCAAAGTCTATAACATTCTGAATCCATGGTCAGGTATGCCATCAGGTTATAGCTCTAACACCTGTGTTGGAAACAAATCTTAGACAATCAATATGAACTTTCCTCATATTTGGTGAAATTGTTGATGTTACTGTCCAGGAGTAAAGGTATTATTTACAAAATACTAGGTTTGTAGCTTCATATTTTTGAGGTGCCACTTGAATATTGAAAATGGCCACAAAGATACTTGCAATACAAGTAAAATATTTAGTCATTTTATCAGCACAGCACTCATAATCATTAAGCCTTTACTGTTACACAAACACTAAACACCTACATTTCACCATTAATATTTCTGATTGTCTTAGATTTGCAGTTTGAACCAAACAGTGTTGAGCTTTGTAGACACATATTTTCAAACTGTGAAGCACATTTTGCTTTACATATAGCAAAATTTGCTTCATATAAATGTCACTGGCTCACTACTAAAAGGTATTATGTTGCATTTTAAGTGTTCAAGTTTTACTTGTGACAAATATCACAATTTTGAACAGACAAAAATTGCACATGCTGCCTTATAATAGTAAGCTAGTGAAGTATAGAATTACGCTTTTTTATCATACCTGACCATATTTCTATATAGCAAAATAATAGCCAGCCATTGATTTTTCAATTCATTATGAATAACCAGTGGCTTTTAAGCATTTTAAATATGTTTAGTTAATGGTTAATGCAATAGATAGAAAACATTTAACACATTCAGCACCGGTAACACACCCCGTGTGTCAAAATTACATACATTTGGAGGTTAGGAGGTAGCAAATGTGTTTGAATTGATGGGTCCTAAGAATAAAAGTCAATGTGTAATCTATTCACATGTTAAAATAACTTTTAAAAAATAATTTTAAGATGTCAGCCCTCAGGTTATGTCTGGAGGGTAACACCTTATATATTTTTTCGCATTCAATACCCCCAAGGTTTCAGAGAGTGCTGAGCGCTAAGTATGTGCATTGAGATGATTCCCTATATATACTGCCTTTTCTATACAAACTTTGTATGATCCGGTCCAACAGCTTTATATGCGTAATCCGCATTGATCTTATTCATCTGCATAAACTGATGCAGTTTTGACTTCGCGTTCTCCATATTCCAGTTACCATGGAGACTGGCATTGACATCCAAGTCCTCTGCCTCTTCCACATTCTTCTGTTGTTGAAGACGGTCCATGTATGTAAAGTTTTGACTCGGGCCACCATATGCTTGGTAAGCTTGACCCATGCTTTCTGGGCCCATGCCTTGCTGTTTGTGAAGAAAATATTCTTGAGTGTAGGGTATAATTAATTTATATAAAAATTTGGGAATAAAGAAAACGGTTTTCTCACTAAACAAATAAAATAAAAATATTAGAATTCTACATTATTGGTTTTAACAGCTATTTCAATGTTAAATTATTGTTTCACCTAACTATTTGTTTGAGTGGGTGCATTCCAAATATATGCATATTAATTAAGTTTGTACTTGTTTGAAATATCTACACTGATTGATAATATATTATGTATTTGAAAAAAAATCCAATAGAAAATACAAAAAAATATACCTGAAAGACCGGCCTCTGCTGCTCATGAGCCCTATAATTCCCGGAGTTCTCAAAATTGGCATTATTACTGTTACCAAAGTCGGAACTAGGCTCGTTCTTCACTTTTACTTCATCGGGAACTTCGTTTTGAGGCACCTGGTTTGTCCGGACCAAGAAATTGACGAAGTCTTTAGCTGCGTTCATCTGAGCATCCTTCTTGGTGGTAGAATTTCCCGCGCCGACGTAGGAGATACCATCGACCCGTACTTCGCATAAAAACCGTTGACGATGTTTTGGACCTTAAGAAAGTTAGGTTAGAATCAGTGGTTTGTTTGTTACCAATATAATACCATGATTAAATATAAACGCATACACAGGTAAACGTTAAAATAATATAAGGAAACTGAAGCGATCGATACCTGTAGCCCTGACATCAAAAGTCGGATTGAGACTCTTTTTAGCGCACCACGAGTGGAGAAAAGACTTTAAGTCCATGGTGGAAATGTACCGCTTAACGCGGACAGTGACGGATGAGATTTATTAACGAAAACAAAGAACAGAATGCTTCTTAATTGGTGTCCAAACAATCCAAACGAAAAAATTCCACCGCTTCGCGTCGCCCAACCAGCTGTCACCCACCACCTCACCTTAGGCTGTCTGTCACCGGCTTCGGTTTGACAACTCAAGCGCTGCGTTTTGTTTCCGTAGTAAAGTGTGATAAAAAAACCGGCCATGTGCGAGTCTGACTCGCACACGAAGGGTTCCGTACCATCGTACAAGATTTAATACCATGTACATTTTATTATTTATTGTCATAGTGGTACTCTGTGAAAAGTTGAACAGTCTATCTATTACAGTTCACGAGATACAGCCCGCGGAGTGACAAAATTTAATAATATCACGCTTTTTGTATGGGAGAGCCCCTTTGTAATTTTAAAATTTATTTTACTTTTATTATTTGCTGTTATAGCGGCAATAAAAATAAACACTCTGGAAAATGTCAACTGTCTACTTGTACGGTAGGTACAGCCGGATTTAACAAAAAAATCACGTTTCTTGTATGGAGCCCCTCTTTAATATATTTTTTTTAATTATTTGTTTCTATAGCGGCAATAGACATACACATTCTGTGAACATTTCAGCTATCTATTTCGGTTCATGAGATACAGCCTGGCGACAGACAGACGGACGGATGGACGGACGGACGGGCAGCGGAGGCTTAGTAATAGGGTCCCGTTTGATACCCTTTGGGTACGGAACCCTAAAAAGTGTTTGGAAAGAAAGGGTTATATGGAGTAAAATTGGCAACATGTTCCAAAAATGTCAGATGAGATTAATTAATGACTAGTATGTAATATATTATCTGTGATATTGCAGAGAAAATTCCATTTATCACCACATGAGTCTTTTTTGCCAAGGTCAAGTAATTTAATCGGTAAATGGCAGCCACTATATACGAATTTTTAATCTCACGGAAAAAATGTAAACAAAGGTGTTGCCATTAACGAAAAAAAATTTAAACATTAAGGATATTTATACTTAACACATTTTTAAGAAATCGACTCTGTATTAATAAAATGTATATTATAATCAAGATAAAATAATTTAATTTGAAGATACCAAACTTTATTTTGACATAAACTCTTTGTTATATTAATTTAAAGAGAAAATACTGTTTTCGTGTGCATAATTTATTTATTGCACTGGTATCACTGTCTCGATACACAGGTTCATGAAGTTGCGGTCCGCTTAACGTGAGACGTCAATTGCTTCACTGAACATTCTAGATTGAATGCTCCCGTGATCCCGTAATCGCTTTTCAGTGACTGTTCTGTTAAATTTTTATTGTTGTTACGTTTTCTATTGTTGTTAGGTTGCTCATTGTTACGTTTTCCGTTGCTTTTCGTTCACTGTTGTGTGGAAGGATGGACCCTGGTCCGAGTACTTCTCGGTCAAAGGAAGACTATATGTTGTCTCCTGTGAAGAAACTACCACGTCTTTGCTCTTTATCGGATAAAACTCCCTATTTATCATATTTACCGCCTGACGAAGAAGGAGGGTCTATAGCCTGGCAAAAAAGTCGAGCGTGTGGTGGCAGAGCTGGAACTACAATATTTTCAAATGGCAACCAGCACAAAATAAACCACAGAATAAGTACTTGCATAGAAACCGGACTATAAGAAACAGCAAATGACGTATGTTTGACCTTTTTCTATTTATGGCATTCATAACGAGTTAGAAAGAGATGTCTTTATAGGTATTCCTTCATGTTGTCACAAGGTTTTAAGACGTCAAATGGCCCGCGATATGTCAATGTCACATACACACGAACCACGATATACACGTCACACGAACTTCCAGTACGTACTACCATAGATGAGAATACAGTATCACTGGGTACTACAAAATCAAAAAGTCGGTAAATATTGGGTACATTCCACTAAACGCCCGCAACGATCGTAACACCCTCTGTACCGTTCCACCTATATGCCCTTACTAATAAACGTTGAGTAACCGCTGAGTAGTTATACCATGCTTTGTCCTTATCTGTCGAATTCAAATGTCACAATGACAGATAAGGACAAAGGATGGTATAACTACTCAGCGGTTACTCAACGTTTATTAGTAAGGGCATTAATATATAAGGCCCGTGGTCGTCGCGAGCGATCGCTCGACGTCATAGATGACGCGACTGTTCGCGACCACATCGCCCACAAAATATTAGTGGGTCAGAGTGAGCACACAGCGCTCAACATGTGCGTTCCACCTATAACATTCGCCTACAACGCCCGCGGCGTTTTTACGTTAGTGGAACGGCAATTTCAGCGGTCGTGGTCGATCTTATGTCAGGGTGACAAAGTTTGTGGAGACAAAACACTTGAAAACACAATCGGCTGAATAATACCCCTTCTAGACGGTCGGGTGGTTGGGCCAACCGAGAGGGATGCAGATATTTGTAGGAACGAGATGTAAATATTACTATCTCATTCTGACAGATAGCTGCGTCCTTCTCGGTTGGCCCAACCACCCGACCGTCTAGAAGGGGTTTAATAGTCTGCAGTCTGCGCGGGGCCTTAGAGTGAAATGAAGTAGACAGAAAACATGCCATGGAAAACTTATAAATGATTTATTGTAAACACAAATACATACAAGATTCGCACGCACACAAACGATTTATGTGGTTGTGAATAAAAAAAACATCACTAGTCGCACGAAACTAACCTTTTGATTGCCAATGGTCATATATGTCAGAGCTTACGGTGCAAAATCGATGCGTTTAAATAAGGTTTAAATTTATTATAATATACGCCTTTACGCTCAAAAGATTAGTTGCGTTTTTTTCTCATTAACCTAAGATTCAAAGGTATAACAGCCAATTATTCGCGCACGTTGAACGTAAACATGAATATAAAACTACTTCTACGTCCAGTTTACTATTAATTACTCGTTCTTTTATACAACTTCCTTTACAATAAATTCAGGTACCCATACAAAAATGTGATGACCAATTTTAATATATTAATCCAAAATATTGGAAGTTGCAAAAACAAAAATTACTTTTTTGGCAAATATTTGTAATATTTGATTGCATATCAAATTCTAGTTGGCCCTGTTGACATAATAAAGTGTAAAGTGAAGACGCTGTATTTTCGCAACGGCAGTGATGTTCCCTTTCATAAATATACCTATCTCCGATTCCTCACAATAATCTAGTGACTAAGATCTTACGAGAAGGATCTTGACGTTTCTTTAAATACTACAAGAAAAACTCCCGTATTATGTTAATGTACCTACTCTGTCAACGAAACTACTGTACGTTGAGTCAATGTACAGTCAGCATCAAATATATCGTAACAGCCAAAGTGACCAAATAATTCGTAACACCATATATTTTATGTGACTAACTATTTGGCCACTTTGGCTGATACGATATATATGATGCCGGCTGTACGTAAAATCTATTTTAGAACGGCTGCGGACAAATTATGGTCGTGGTGTGGTTAAAGATGGATAAAACATTTGTCACTTACCAGTGTCTAAGTGCGTGAGTGACAGATGCTTTATACACTTATGCACCGCGATAAAAGCGACCATAATTCCAATATTTCAAGTGACAACCACCGCCAATAGGTAAAATTGATTGTTGCCAGTGTCAGAAAAATGCTGTAATTGGGAAGTTTCAAAAAAATAGCACACCTTTCACTTTTTCTTCAGACTTGGGAAAAAAATTGCACGTTGGTTGGGACCACTATTCTGAACAAGAAAAAGAGAAATTCCTGATATGTCCCCAAAAAGATGGAATTGTCCGTTTTGTTACCAAGAAATGTATTGAATTTAGGTAACAAAACTGACAATTCCATACAACTTTTTGGAGACATATCAGGAATTCTATTTTTCTTGTTCAGAATGGTGGTCCAAACCAACGTGCAAATTTATTCCCAATTCTGAAGAAAAAGTGAAAGGTGTGCTATTTTTTTGAAACTCCCCAATTTATTCCAATCTTTTTTGCCGAGCTGAATGTAATAAATGAGTGACGCCAACGTAAAGTAGGATAAGATGTCTCTCTAACTGCTAAGGTAGCGTTCGTTTGGCTAATATTCAGTACTACTCGCCAGATGGTCTAAATATTTCCCATACAAAATGAGGAAAGTTTCCGGGCACGCCACATCTCTAGTTTCTACTATAATTCAGTAATTCTATTATTGGTTTATATTTAATTATCAAAATGGAAAAGGCTTAAGTTTTATAATAAAATAATTGTATCTTATTTTACCTTTTATAAAAAAAAGTAACATGAAAACATAATGCAAACAATACGGTCGTACATTTTTTTATACAATAAATTATCATACGAGAGCTGTTTTATACATACTAGAAAAACAATATACTAAATCGAGATATGTTTTAATTGCTTATATGAACTTTTTTACTCCTCTACAGCTCCACTTTTCTTTCTGGCCAGTGGCAAAAATATTTTAATTTTTTATAAACAGAACTTTTTTGTTATCTCTTTATTCAATAAAAATTAAAACTGTGTACAAAAGAAATCAGGAAAATACAGATTACGTCCACAACACAGGCTATTATTATTTACAGGTCATTATTCTCAAAATACTACATTAACTAGTAAAAATATATTTTCATGTATCTGTATCGTTGCAGGAAACATTCTATATTGAAATACCACGCGGTTTAAACACGCGCGGTATTTCCATACAAAATGTTTCCTGCACCGATACTGCACCGCGAGGAGGCGGCCTTAGAGAAAAATAACTCAACCTTTTTTATGATCACAAAATACACATAGTTTAGGGACGAAAAGAAAAAGTACTTTTTTATAGTTTATCAAAAAGTAGGTAGGTATGCGAGACCATTACTATAACGCTGAATAATATATATATATATATATATATATATATATATATATATATATATATATATATATATATATATATATATATATATATATTGGACTTATTCTGTCGCAATAACCTTTCTGTATATTTCTTCAATCCCCAGAAGGCACAATGTTATTAAATCATTGCCAAAAAAATATCATTTTTTGATTGAGTCATTCTATTTCAATTTGAAATTCAAATAAGGAATGTGTTATGTATTATAATTTAATCTAATAATTTTGCTTTTCGTGCGTGGCAGCGGTCATACCTCTGCTAGTGCGTCTACTTACCAAAGGTTTCGTCGGCCAGTCGGCTCTATTTGATAAAAAACAAATCGGTGCAAAATAATAAGTGTTTTTTTGGTTCATAATTAAATAAACTCATAAATATATTAGCGTTATGTATGATGACACCTATGGATATGGTAACAGGCTACTAAGCCTTCTCTGAAGATTGATACTACAACACGTTATCTCTGTCATTTCAGGAAACTAGAAAAAGAGCACAATCTTGCATAAACGAACGCATTCAGTATCAAAGTCTAGAACCATATATTTTTATGGAAATAAGAGGCCGATAATATGTCAAATTGACGACACCGTCATGTGATAATGCTGTACTAAATCTAAGTCGGGGATTTCTATGGCGGAATTGATGGTTGCGGTACGTGTCAAATGTTTTTGCTGAGCCGGACGCCATCTTGGGCTTCTCTGTTGAGAAGTGAAGCGCGGCGGAGTGGAGCGCGGCGGAGTGGTCGGAGCGTGAGGCGATTGACACTCGCCACAGTTCTCCCGTTTATAAAGACAAGCCCAAACAATATTACAAGAACCGAACAGTGTATCTCGAGTGTGTGTGTGTTTTAAATTGAATTGAATTAAACCTACGTCACAACATTCCGTAATTGTAATATTTTTATCGCAGATGACGGATGTATCCGCACTGCAGGTCCCAAATGGTTCCATTCGCAAATTGCCTCGTTTCAATTCGTTTCATTCTCGATATTGACGATGCTACTGGGACAATTTGCCAACGGGCCGATTTGTTCTATGGAACTACAAATTTTGTATTGAACATACTTCATAGCTCAGCACAAAAATTGTAGTTCCATGGAACAAATGGGACATGACCGATTTATGAATGGGACCTGGGTTCACGATACTTTTCAGTTAACATTGGCGTGTGACTTTAATTTGACTTGTTGAAAAGATTAACCCTTTGAACGCCGCAGTCAAATTACATCTACGGATTATATTACAAGCTTTTATATATAAATTAAATATGTTATACTACACGATTGCTTGTTATTATGTTTAATTCAAATTATGCCAAACCACTTCCTCTTATGGGGATGGACTAAATGGATATGTACATGTGTAAACCCGATGACAATGTAATAAGGTCAGAGAGCTAATCTGATGAAGTGTAAAGTTGAAAACATGATCTTCGCTCTACTTAACATAGACCCACCGAGTTCGGACTTGTTAGTTTATGAGCAGATTACGACTGTAGAAAAAAGTACAATCGTTAAGAAAAAGCTTGCTTCAATAATTTTAAAACTGAACTTATACTTGTGATGCGAACGCTGTAAACTTTATACATTTTGACATATGACATCCTGAGTGGCCAGCACGTTTTCTCGCTTGCCGCTCAGTGCATCTCTATCTTTACGGACTAGTTATAGAGGATAGCTGACAACTTGTTCTAGCCGTCTTGAGAAAGTAAAGTTGCAGCCAACCGTGACGTTTAAAAGGTTAAAGACTAATAAACAAGGCTATTCCAAATTCAAAGATTCTCGCCCTCCTTCCAAAGGTCGATCAGTACAGCCGTTTTCTAGAATGTTCTTGCCGTTTCTGGTACCACATAATGCCCAACACCACCAGGACGATGATGACGATGGCAATGCACATCATGTAGAGGAAGGTCTTGACGCCGGACATGGCCGGTTTGGAGTCCTCGATGCGCTCGCGAGGAGCCTCGAAGGTTTGTGCGGAAGGAATGATGTGGGAGCGGTCTTCGTCTTTGTTTTGCTGGAAAAATAACAAATGATATTATATGTTCTGCTGAATATTTATACTAAGGCAAATGGGCCGAAGACACTTTTGAATAATATTTTTGAATCAACTATAGCTCCGGTTGAATATCCACAAATAACACAATTTAAATATATTTTATATATTGAATAAAAAATCTTGAGTGTGTTATGCTTTTTACATTAACAGGTTTTTACATTGGAGCATTTTCTAAGGGGTTGTTGTGCTTATAAAAATACCGCGAGTGCGAAGGTCCGAAACACGCGCGGAGCGTTGAGCGCGGACGTGTCAAAACCTGTTTCTAGCGATTCGGCGCAACCGAATATTCGGTTCGATAAGAGCTGAACCGAATGTTCGGCCGAATATTCGTATTCGGCGAGTCCGTATTCGGCCCATCTCTAGACTGTATTAACACGTTCAACGCCGGTGACACACTGTTGTGTCAAAATTACATACATTTGGAGGTTAGGCGGCGGCGAATGTGTTAATAAACTTATTTGAAATTGAGATCTTGGAAAATAATGAAAATATTGAAGGAGGGATCACATCCATGAGATTCAGAAAGACTATAAAGAGAGAGAGTACTTGCGATTGTGGACTTTGTGGTCCGTCGAGAGAGAAGGGAGATGGGAAATTTGATGGGGAACTTACTTTACTGTAACTGTAACTTACTTTTAAGTATTGTTGTATTTTATGATTGAAAAAATGACCTTCTGCTGGAGTTTCTTGCGGCGCTTCTTCTCCGCAATGATGGTCTAGTCCGAAGCGCTGGTAGATTCACTCTATATTACCGACGTGTAAAAGAGCCAGTATGTGGCCAATTTACTGAATAAATATTTTGATTTTGATGTTAATGTAGCCCATGACTCACCGTTTCCAGCAGGTCGAGCTCGTACATCTTGACGGCGATGATGTCGTGGTTGTCGCTGAGGTCGCCCGTGGTGGCGGAGGCGCCGAAGAAGTACCCCGTGGGGAGCAGCACGTGTTCCACACGGAGGCATTCTTTCCACGAGTTCTTGCCCTCAAGGTCCGTCGACACTGGAGATAGATAATAGAATAATTACAGAGTGTCCAAAGAGAGTATCACTAGTTTCAAGGCGAAGTATTTAAAAAAAAACACAATATATACACATATGTAACCACATAAAACAGTTTCGACATGTCTTCCTACATAAACCGTGTCCCCTAGACAAGATACAGCGTTTACATGATTTTTATGAGGTATGTACGAGTAGTAGGTAAGCTATTGAACATTAAACATTAGTTAATTTTCTGGTTTAGGCCAAGCATTTTTGTCCGTTAGATAGTCCTCGACCCTATAGTACGCTTTAGACATCAACAACTGTTTTAAGTAATTTTTAAGTGCTGGAAGGGGTATCTCTAAAACTACGTCGGGTAATTTAAGAAAACGAATCTAGACTAAATGGACATTTGTTTAGCAAAAATAATGTTGTCTAGATGCCGGCGGCTATGGCGCTGGCATCTAGCCTGGAGCGAAAATTATCGACTACACGTTCACAAGTTGCTCTCTATATTGATGCAATTTCACCGGCGATATTGTCTCTTAATTGAGTCAATGTTCTTGGTTTATTCTCGTACACTTTGCTGTGCAGTAAACGAAGCCATGGTTATGTTAAAATCTACAAAACAGTAAACACAAAAAGTCATATTTTTTTGTATCTACCTTCCAATAATTTTAATATTTTAACTAAAAAATAGGAATACCCTTTTTGAACACCCGATATAATCCTACCAATATTATAAACTGGCGATGCACGAGTAGCAGAGCATAAACGCACCTAAGGCTGCCTTTCCATAGAAGCGGAGACGAGCGGTGCGGAGAGCTGTGTAGGAATCCACCAATCACATTGGTTGTGATCCACATCTCGTCTCCGCTCCGCTTCTATGGAAACAGTCAAGCGGAGACGAGATGTGGATTACAACCAATGTGATTGGTCGATTCCTACACAGCTCCTCCGTTTCTATGGAACCTTAATAAATTATACACAAAAACCTTCCTCAAATGAATCCTCCGTGAATAATTAAGTCCATTGGTAAAAACCGTAGTCCCTGTTACTTTTAAGAGCTGCGTATAACGTTATGTTAACGATACGATCATGATATGGCAACTGCTAGGAACACTCACCGATAAGCGTGTCGTCTTTGTACACGATGCTCAAGTGTGTGTCGTGGTTGTAGTTCCGGAACTTGGCCTCGCAGCCGGCGAGCTGCGTGTGCGTGCCGTCGCGGTCGTGGTCGTAGTGGAGGGAGCCGTTGTTGATCGTCGCCGATATGTACGGGTGCTGGTGCTGTAAGAACACGCTGAGCATAAGCAATGCGATTATCTATAGGTAGACCGTTTAAATGAGTCTTCGCCCGCGCGGTACAGGGGCGCGGGGGTAATCGGGGCGATCCCCTTTGTCGTCTTACCCCCGCGCCTCTGTACCGCGCGGGCGAAGACTCATTTAAGCGGTCTACCTATAGCAATTGTGAGTGATTTTGACGTGCCAGGAGTCGCTGGTATCGAATGTGGGGAGACTTGCAGCTGGCGATTACGTTGTTATTGTCATTCCTGTTATATGTACAACGTGGCAACGATGATTAGAACGGCATAAAAGCCAGGAAGCCCTGTTCTGTTTAGGATAGCTATAAAATAAATAGAAATACGAGTATGCTCGATTTTTGTCGGAAGCGGCGAAATTAGCCAAGCGTCCAAGGCTACTAATAAACTAGTAAAAATCCCAGATAAGGGACGAAGATATCTATTTATAATTTAGGTAAAAAATGTTAGGATAACATATTTCAAGGATTTTTTTCATACCACGATGGTGGCAAACGAGCGTACGGCCCGCCTGATGGTAAGCGGTTACCGTAGCCTATGAAGCAACACCAGAAGTATCAGATGCGCGTTGCCGACCCTAATGGTGACATTATGTTAGTTTTGGAGGAATTTTACTAAAAAAAGTTTTTTTTTACATTTTGGACTTTACCTACCAATCCTTGGTCATAATACTCACATTATGCGCGCCATTATGGTTGCTGTACGTGTCGAGGATCACCGCCAGGCCCTGGTAGTAGTCCTTGCTGCCGAACACCGGGCCGTACTGCATGCGGTCCTTCACGTACCAGATCGCGAACCCGTCGCCGAACAGGTCCTTGCCGTGCCCGTGGACCTTGAACTGGATCTGGACTTCCCAGTTACGAGTGAAGCATGGCTGGAAAGAGCAATTGGACAAACAGGGTGTTAGGTAGGAAGTTCTGGAGAAATGGGGGGGTAGATCCTAAAGAGATGGTATCAGGGGACAATCTCACACAAATTGACTTAGTCCCCAACTAAGCTCTAGGCTTGTACAGTGGGTAATAATGGGCAAAGATAAAAATACAAATATAAAGAAATACATACTTAAATATGTACATAAAAACATCCAAGATTTAGGAACAAATCTCATGTTCATCACACAAAATATTTGCTCATGCTAGAGTCGAACCCGGGACCACTATCTTCACTGGGGTGAATACCAACTAGGCTCAAAGCTAGTTGGTGAATAATGAAGAATTTTTAATACTACTTAACTATCAACATGTGACCTACTTGCTTAACCATTTAAAAAACGCAAAATTAGGTTTTTGTATACTTATAAATAACAAACATTATTGAATGTTTTATTTAACCATTTTAAAACCAAAGAAATACTTATAAACACAAATGAGAACTCCAAACTCAAAAGAAATTATAAACTTTTACACCCGAATTGTTTTAACATTCAAATGTAATTAGGAAACATACACCTTGATTTAATCGCTATTGAACAAAAGCAAGCAAGACACTCGCAACAGATCAAGGACTGTGTCAAGGTTCCGAACCACATTGGGCGCCCGCGACACACCTGGCGAGTTTACGTCGCACTAAATCACTAGCAGGTGGCATTGATTATGATAAATCATTGAGCGCCTAAGACGCCTCAGCGAGTCCGCGGGAACCTGGCATTGAAAGAGTCGTAATCGGGGTTTTTGTTTCATGACGTCAATATCTACTTATAATGATTAAACATTGTGTGAATTTCCGGGCGTTTCAACCGCCGTCATTAGTGTCACCAATATATTGACGAAATCAATGACACTACAGTAACTCCTGATGCTGATAGAAACTACATCCCCGGTTCTGCTTCTGTTTACATCAGGAGTTGCAGGTAGGTGTCATTGATTTCTTCAATTGGTGACACTGCAGTGCATGATAAAATATATAAACCAATATATTTTTACGACAAATTGATTTACTTGGTTTTTCGAAATGATTTTTACTAAAACAAGTAAAAATTGTTATTTATAGCTTCATGAGAAATACATTGCCTAGGGACATACCGGGTCTCTTCTCTAGCCATAGTGATAGAATTAAATTTAATAATTTGTTAAGTAAGTAAGTAAGTAATCTTTATATCATGGAAATTGGTCGGTTAAAATGTTGTTACTTAAGTTATTTAGGTTCATCAAACATGTGTTTTTTTTTTAAATATGAATTTGGCGCCGTCTGAAATTGCCGCCCGCGGCAGATGCCCCGGTTGGCCACCCCTTAGATCCGGGCCTGCATATAATCAACATCATAAATGATTGATTTCGCTAGTTGGATAATCTTGTACATTTTGGACATAGTACAAAAAATATTTTTTAAGTTGAAATTTAAAAACCAGACTGCTACCCAAAACACATAAATCTAGCCTATTCAAAACGCGACATGATAATAAATACCTTTGTAACGTGGCTATAACAAAGTATATACCTCCACGTTTTAGCAATAAAATGTAAAGCTAGTGTCACAAAGTACAACAGAGGCCAAACGCTTTATCTATCTCTGACCTTGTCCGATTTGCTGATGGTTTTAATGGAGATTGATCATCAAGAGTTTAATGATAAATCAGACAACAATGAAAATGTAAACAATGTATTTTATATCTGATTAAGAGTAGGTAAAATTTTCAAGTTGCTACTAACACAATCCTATATTGTTGGTGATAGTGCAATACCGCAAAATAAGAAATAAAATAAGGTGCAATACTGTTTAGTTTCACTTGGAAAAGTTCTTATTTTTGCATATTATTGATTTGTTAGTTACATTGACAACATGTATTTCTTTTGTTACATTGTATACTGTCATTTTTGTTTACGCTGAATAAATGAAATGAAATGAAATGAACATGGTTCTATAAAGGAAGTTAATTTACTCTAAATGTTTTGTTAGTACATAGTAAGATTCTAGCTGGAAATTAGTGGCTGCCTACCATTAATTTACTGGATTATTTTCAAGTTTGCAATTAGCTGGTGGGAAACCAATGGATGAGAGTGGCACAAAATTGACCAGTGTGGAGATTTTTGGGTAAGGCCTGTCCAGCAGTGAATGTTCTTGTAATTGTTAGCCAAGGTGAAATTTGTTTGTCAAAAGGCCATAGCAAATAAACCGTAACCTCTTTCTTAAGTTATCTCCAAGCAAATCTGCATCCTATTACGATATTAGTAATTATTATAATCATAACATCTCATCTATGTATTTTTAATATATCCTATCATCTACAGCTTGTCCTTTCTCTATCACAATAGAATTGCAGTTTTTTTCATGCCCACCTTTGCACATCTTTTGTTCCATTATTTTAAATGCCATTAGCTAAATCAAGCCAGTCATTTTCTATGTTCAGTTTGAAGTTTGTTATGACAGGACAATAAAGTGAATGATATTTTGCTTTGGGATAAGAACATGATAAAGCTTTGAATGAGTTATTATCACTACATAGTATAAAACAAAGTCGCTTCCCGCCGTCTGTCCCTTTAAATGTATGTACGCTTAGATCTTTCAAACTATGCAACGGATTTTAATACGGTTTTCAGTTAGACCATTTTTCATGGAAGGTTTATGTATATAATAGAACCCGGAGCGAAGCGAGGGCGGGTGGCTAGTTCAGTAACTAGCAAACTAACTTAATAGTTTAAATTATAGTTTTTCAAGTCTTTTAATGGCATATACTGGGAGTATATTAAATTGGTACCACAAAATAATGTTTCCAAAACAAATGTGTCGACACCGTCAACAGCTTTATCAGATATATTCCACTCACAAAGTAATGCTAAATAATTCGTGAACAATGCCAAGTCTAACATTGTACTAGATTACTAGCAACATACCAGCCAAATATAATTTAATTCCAAAAATATACTGTATAATTACATGGGCCTGCAAGTACATGGAAATTAGTAATTAACTTAACAAATTGATCGTATCGGTTTTAGTTTCAAGTGATAAGCAGACGGTTTTTATACCGAACTAGCTCTTATTGCGTCTTTTTAGAGTCAGCCATAATCCCGCTCATTTTATGAGCCAGTACTTAATACGATACACGCCGACTTCGTGTCCTTATTCATTGTTATCGTGGTATGCATATTTACGTTTGCGATATCATAAATAACTTACCACCGTGTTCCAAATAGCACCCGACTTGGATTGCAAATCCGGCGTCAAACGAACATAATTTGTCGTAACTATTGTGCTACCTAAGAAGTCCCAGTAAGGCACCGACATTCCGCTTCCTGGAATTAACCAATCGAGATTTTACTCGTTTATATTTAATTATATTCAATGCAAGATCAAAGTCAATAGTCATAGGTCACTCACCCTGATAGGGTTTCGTGAGGGAGTGCTCCCGCCTCACGTAGTCCCGAGTATTCCATTCTGCTACAATAGGAGTGAGGAATAGAGCTACTAATAAATATTGTGTTAGTTGGAATTTGATATGTTGCATTTTTCTAGACTAAACTAGCAATTGCAGCGAACTCAAAGCGAACTGAACCCACAAACTTCTGTCAAAATCGAGAATTGACGGTAGTGACGGCTGATAGTAGCGACTGGCAGCCGCTATCCAGTGTTGCAAGCCCAAATTGTAAAAGCTTCTATAATTAGGGTATCGTACCAAAATGGTAAAAAAGGAACCCTAATGGAGAGATTTCGTGGTCTGTCTGTCTGTATGTCAAAGCAGTTTTATAAAAAGGTATATTTTTGAAGTACGGACTTAAATACGGAACCCTCGGAGCGCGACTCCAACTCGCACTTAACCGGTTTTTTTTATTATGACGTTCGCTATGACGGCCCTGATCACTGCTAAACCTGAAACCGAAATTTCGATTGGACATTATACAAATTGTAGATAGTAGATTGTACAACAAGTGCGTAAAACGCACCATTTTATCCATCCAGACAAGTGAGCTTGCGAGCGAGGATGGATATAAAGTCGAGTGTTAAATGGGTTTTATGGACGAGTTGTACACTCTACTTTTCAATTCGATTGCGAGGAAATGAAACAGCAACATGATAAAAAAAAATATGCGACGAAATAAAAATTATAAGTTTATTTCATGAAGCTTTATTGTGTACTTTGGCTGTTGGTATCCTTGCCTTGGTCTTGGAATACTAACGAAACGAAATAAAATAAAGAGGTTATTCTATGAAGTTAAAGTCGTGTGGTTGTTGGACCGATTGCCTATGTCTTCGACGATGATTTTACTTTATGCACTAGAGCATAAGAAGCGACTTTATGTCGCCTACGCACGACATAAAGACGAACTTTTAGAGCATGAGAAGTGAAAAGAGTCATTATACAAATCATCACAAGCAATATAAGAAGTCGACCCTGACCTTTGTCATTCCAATAAGTATAAATGCAATCCAAAATCCTCAAATACAAGAATATACATAGCATAGCAGGTTACAAACTGCACTGCGATGACAGGTACCGGAAGTCCGGGATTGACTTATTATCTTTCTTTTACTGTAAGTACTGTATGTACTACGATGACATGTAACAGGATTGACTTATTATACTCATTTTACTGTAGGTATTATACTGGCATATCACATCCAGAATCAGATTCAGAAACTACTACAAAACATTAACATTTTTAAGGTAGCAACATTTATGTTGACGTCAAACGTCAAATGTTGTCAGTGGTTGTCGATAAAGTAGAAAACTTATTCAGCGCCCTCTTTAAGTGTACCACCGAACATCGGGCGATGTTTTATCATAGTAGTTCTACTGTTCCTCGTTAGATGTCATTTTTAAATACTATAACATTATGCTTAACATTAAACAGTTTTACATAATTCACGACCAATTCATGATTTAACTGTAACGTAATATCTGAACACGAAAACTTTTGACCAGATGTAATGTCATTATGGTACTGAGGTGTGGTCTTAAAGGACAATGGGAAAAACTGCTCCTATGCCTTGAGTTTCTCAAACGAATCAGAAATGAAGAGATCCGCAGAAGGTCTAGTTACCGACATAGTTCTGCTAGTTGCAAACCTTAGTGGTAGTTGGCAGGCGGGGCAATTACTTGTAGAATGGATGGCGATTGGGGCGGAAAGGTTCTAGAGCGGCGACCACATACAGGAAGGCGCAATATTTGCAGGCCTAGCGCCGTCGTTACTGCTTAGTTGTTAGCAAATTTAATTCAAGTAATGTATTTTTGTAGAAGTAATTATTGGTATTACTAGTATAAACTTATACTTTAGTTTATTAGTATCTAGTGGCACGGTAGTGCCCCCTCCAAGTAGAGCAAACAAAGCACAGCCGTACCATCCTTTTGTCGAAGCCATTCAGGGCACTTTTGACCCCTCTGTAACTTTGTTGTGGATAAAGCTAGAAGCTTAAATTTTCAGTGACCAAGAGTATCTACTATAACCAGCTATACCCCCAAATAACTTATTATTTCTACCTTTTTTTATTGATACGATGACGAAGATTCAGTCTACGATGTAGCGAGCTATAATTTACCAGCTATCACCGGTCAAATTCTGTAATTTTGTCACTGACAAAATTCCAAGGTACCTAGTTACTTCTAGCTCTTAATAGCGTCTCTTTTATGAAACCCGCTCATTTCTTTTGCCACTGGTAGGTGTTTAGCTCATATACCTAGAAAGGAAAAACTGAAACATCCTGAAATTTCGGTCCCGTTTTCTTTGTGGTTGGTAAATTCACGTCTCTATTGCCTTGACTAGTCAAACAAGTGCAAAACAATAATTACAAATAATTTTACGAACTGCACAAGTGACTTTGTAATCGTATTTGTAAGACCAAGTAGTGGATATAGGTGGGTATAGTCAGATAGATGTAAACAATCTGTCGTAAAGGTGGACTACCTACAAAAAGAAATTAAATCCCATCAAAAAGATAAAATGTACAAAACAGTCAAGTCTCGCAATATAATGCTTCCACCGTAAAAAGTTGTGAGATCTCATGTAAAGCCAAGCCTACATTTAGTGAACGTATGTATTAATATTAGATTAGACATCTTGATTATAATAAGTAAATTGACTTGGCAATCGCACGGCAACATGATAACTTATCTTTCTTTCTTTCTCTGGCCCACTTGAGTGTCCCACTGCTGGCCAATAATTTATCTACCTAATATAAATTAATTAATTCAAATTTATTTATTTTCAGGCTGCTAGGCCCATAGATAAATACCTTACTGATATATATACATATATAAACTTAACAATATCTTAAATTGTTGTGGCGACAATATTAAAAAAAATAAAAATAAATAAGTGATTTGATAAAGTATTTCCACCCATGCAGCAGCGCTTTATTTGTGTTGTATGATTGCCAAGTCACTATACTTCATATAAAAATAAACGAGTAAATTGCGAGACTTGACATTTTTGTACATTTTATGTTTTTGATGGGATTTACTTATACTTCTCAGGAAATTGTAAGTATGTATGTATGATGAAAAAACAAGAGAAATGCAAAAGTGAAAGTCAAGTCTGGAGCTATAAATAAGATGACGCTAAGTGGATTTTCCGTGCGACAAAATCAAAAAATGCCGACTATCACACGGAAATGAACCTTCATAGTTTTACTAATTGGTTCACTCGACTGCCTCTGAGCTTAGAAGAACCATCAGTCACTCATAATGGATAACGATAGTTATCATTCAAAACGCATGCATCGTGCACCCACTTCGCGAGAGACTAAAGAAATACAAAACTGGTTGCGGATGAATCAAATTGCTTTTTAGGACACTGTCCTGCCTTTAAATCAGACCTTTTAAAACTACGTGTACATAATTATTTTAAATATTTAATAATTTATAAAAAAAAAACTAAAAACATGATCTTCTTTTATATGTAGGTAAAAATACATCGATCTGCAGTATCATAACCATTTGGATGATTTAGCGAACCAATGGGGTCATGAAGTACTTCGATTGCCTCCATATTGTCTATAATTGAATTAATATGGGCGCAAGTCAAAAGGGAGGTGGCCACTAAGAATAAAACATTCAAAATCGCAGATGTTGAAACGCGATTGGGGATATAACGTCGGAAAATTGGAGCAATTGTGTCAGCCACGCAGAAACTTTGCAGGATGAAGATCTGAAAAAAGCCCACTTATCGGAACGCTTTTTTAACCCCCGACGCAATAAGAGAGGGGTGTTATAAGTTTAACGTGTCTGTCTGTGTATCTGTGTATCTGTCTGTGGTATCGTAGGCCCCAAACGGATGAACCGATTTTCGTTTAGATTTTTTGTCTCATAGATAATTTTATCCCGAGTGTTCTTAGCCATGTTTCATGAAAATCTGTTCAGCCGTTTGAAGATCATCAGCTCTTTTCTAGTTGATGAAGGGATCTGATTTTTTAACTATTGAAATCTTCTAGTGACGAAGTCCCTCCAGTGAAAATGTACGTGCTCGGAGACCGTTAAAGGTTTTGCTCATTGCTCAGAGGGTTTTTAGGCGCTGATATCTGGGGTTTTTAACTCGGTTAGGTTATTATTAATGTAGCCGAAGATAGTGATATAGAAGACGAAAACGAAGAGGATGATGATGAAGTTAATTTTAAGTTCAGTTTTGTTTTTAATTGTATTTATTTAATTTTAGTGGTTTTAGGTACCTATTTACGGGTTGTTTTGACGAAGCTTATTGCAGGTAACATTTTATCATAGGTTATTATTTGACGAGACCGGTTGCCGATGCCACCTGTTACTAAGTATTATAATAATATTACTTATAATTGTTTTGCGAAATATAATTTGTAAATTTACCATGAGCTTTTCGGTGAAGGAAGACATCGTGAGGAAACCTGCACACACCTGCAAAGCAATTTGACGGTGTGTGCGAAGTTCCCATTCCGCACTGGGCCCGCGTGGTAACTATAGCCCAAACCCTCTCATTGTGAGTGGAGGCCTGTGCCCAGCAGTGGGACGTATATAGGCTGGTTAATTATTATTATTATTGTAATCGTTTACCTTTAAACTTAACTTTACATGTTAATTAAATATTTTTTTTAAATAGAGATATTTTTTTAGTTTGTATGTTGAGCAATGTGTTTACATTCCATTTTAATTAATTGTTTAAAAAATATAATAAATATGTCTCGCTCTAAAGTTTTATGATCCGGGGTGCCATTTTGGTTTGCTGCAACTATATTTGATACAATCGCCTTAAATGGTGGGTGTGGGCTTCATTTTACACACGATAAATTGGCCACGTAATTAATCTAACCTTCACTTTCCGAAGTCGGTTAACATTTCAGTGCCCACTCTGTGATTCACTGTACACTTTGGACACGAAGTGGCGCTCATGGCACCGGGGAAATAAACTCTCGCGTCGGGTCGACGACCGACACCATTAAGCTTGAACCTGAGCATAAAAAATCGCGGTTTTGGTAAGTTGCGTCTACTTAGGTATAGTTTAAGTTAGAGTGTGATATGAGATAAGAATTGTCATCTTTCTTTTTCTACCGACTTTTAAAAAAGGAGAAAGGTTTTCAAATCGGCCATCTGAGTCATTACATTTTGGGAAACACGCGTAAATTTAAGTGGTAAACTTATTTGGACGTCAATAACACCTTTTGGCTAACAAGTTAACAATGCCTGTTCTTCAACTTTTAAAAAAATATTTGCCAAAAGTATAATAAAGCAAAATAAAGCATCAGGTGCGAGCTCTCTCGCACAAAGAGCTCCGTAAAACCAACATTAATAAATAAATCTTAAATAAATAAAAATCAGGGGAACATCTCACAAAAATTGCTTATGCTATGATCTAGACTTGTAAATATGGGTACTTACTTGACAACGATAAACAAACTTACGAGTATAAACAGGAATAAATACATAGAAAGACATCCACATACAAGACTCAGGAACTCGCTCTCATCACACCAATATGCCCTTACCGGAAGCTGAACCCGGGACCGCTAGCTTCGTAGGCAGGGTCACAACAAACTAGACTAACCGCACCGTCGCCAATATGAACAGATCATATTTTGTGGTAAAGAATATTAAAGTTTTGTGGTCCAGGATGTTGATGATGATACAGCTAACAGCTCTTACGTGGTATCCTAGCGGTATCATCATCCTCCTGGTCCTTGCCCCTTACTATACTAGGATTCATCAGAACTTTTTTGAAGTAGGTCACCGCAAGACAGGCTTAGTCTACTGTGGGACCGCAAATGGTTAAATCTCCTGGTAGTAATGTTCTGCCAAATAAAACTATTTAGCCGCGTCTGTCTATTTGTCTGTTTGAACGCGATAAACTCAAAAACTCCTGAACGGATTTTCATACGGTTTTTACCAATTTACGGAGTGATTCATGAGGAAGGTTTAGGTACCTCTGCTACCCTACCCTTGCGAAGCCGGGGTGGATTACTAGTTTATTCATATAATTAATATTGTTCCCTTCTACCACTCTCTTCTACCCATTCAACTCAGTATTCACATCTTTCATACACATATCAGTCTTCACGAAATCCGTCCACGCCTTTTTCAGTTGAATTTATAGTAAACGGTATAGTAATTATGGAACCTACTGAACGACTGAAGTTGTCCCTTGAATCACCAACACTCATTTCATAGAGTGTTTTACTTCGCCGAATTTTCATTTCATAGACAGCCATTTCCACGTGCAGGAGTTATAATTTTTTGGTGGTCACAGGTCCAACCTAACCTATGTAACCCATGCTTAAGATAACCTGAAAATAATGTTTTAGCTGAAATTAGCTTTCGTTGAAATGAAATTTGGTGAAGCGTCATGCTCGATGAAATGAGTGTCTGCATAAGGGGACACCGGTTATCAAAACTCAGCATCCAAAATCTATTCCAAGAACCATATCTAACCATCTAAGAGGAAAAACAACCTGCGTTCTCGCGTCCCCAATACCTTTAAAGAACACAATAGGCGTAGGAGACCGCAGCTTGGCCAACTTACTGAAGCAGTTGAAGACGGCGCTGATGTCTATGCCTCAGGCTTGTTCTGTACCTATATTGATAGTGGTATTTAGTTCCAGTTTTTGGCCAACTGAATAGTTAAGCTGGTGCATAGAACCATCGAGAAGTGATCGTTTCACCGCTTTCTATATCCACTTTCACTTCCGAACAGTCTTAGCGCACACGAACTTTACTATTTGCCTGTGACTCAGTTGTTTACAAACTTGTGTCAAAACAATGTCGTGTACTCGCTCGCTTTCCTTTGCTAATGCATGTCGGTGACCTCCAGATGTTTCTTTAATAAGGGTACATTTAAATATAACCTCAGTTTTATTTGTATTGATAATTTTCAGTTCATAGATTTTGCATTTCAACGAGTTAATTTTTCTTTTTTCGTATATATTTATTTCTAGACTGTGGCAATATTTTAATATGTTTATCTTACGAAAGTTATTTTTGCCCACGACCTTATACTCTTAAATCTTATGCTGTGCAAAAGTACTCGCCATTTTTGGACTTCCGGGCTTTTAACCAAATGTACGTATGGAAAACATATCATTTTGACAATTTTTTGTTGTACAGGTATGGTAGTAGATATGACAGGTAAAATATGTTGTCAAAATCCAAGTTTTAGACCTTAGAATCTACGTTTTAGGCCATGTCCATAAAACAACGAACATTAAGACGTTATTCCGTTTTCATTTTTGTGAAAAAAGGAATCATTATTTGCTTCTTCTATCGCAGTATTTATGTAAAAACTGGTTGTTAAGTTTTTTACATATTTTACGCGAAATTACTATTATTATTTCATAGTTTTCATTAAATAAATCATACATTTCGCATTTTAGAGCAAAGTTGCTGTTTTTATTAATAGCTATATTCTTAATAGCTGCTGAGGTTTACCACACTTTAAATTAGGGTAGTTAATAATAGGTCGGGGCAAAAGTATTTTCGTATTTGGACCGTATAAGTTGTAATCAAACCTCTTCGTCTATACTAAATGTAGCTGGCTGGTTTTAATACCATTAAAAGTCAACATTCTGAAATACAATAAAATTAAAAAAAAAACTGGTTCCCGGCATTTTTCAATTGTTTTTGAGCTATCAAAATAGACGTGTGTGACGAAGAAATTCGGTACATTTTAAAGTTTCATTACAAAAAAGGCAAAAATGCGACTAATGCCGCGAATAAAATTTGTGCGGTTTATGGACTTAATGCGGTATCAATAAGAGTAGCACAATTGTGGTTTAAGCGTTTTAAGTCTGGAAATTTTAGTGTGAAAGATGAGGTTCGCTCTGGACGCCCTGTTACTGATAAAATCAATGCCATCTATGAAAAAGTGGAGCAAGATCGACATTTTAGTAATTACGACATTGTTGAAGAACTGGATATTGATCACAAAACAGTGTTACGTCATTTACAAAAGTCTGGGTACAAGAAAAAGCTCGATATTTGGGTGCCACACGATCTCACTGAAAGAAACCTAATGCAACGTGTTTCAATTTGCGATTTATTGTTAAAACGAAATAAATCCGAACCATTTCTAAAACGGTTGATTACGGGTGATGAAAAATGGATTACTTATGATAAGAACGTCCGAAAAAGATCGTGGTCGAAGCATGGACAAGCTCCACAGACAGTGGAAAAGCCCGGCTTAACTCGGAACAAAGTGATGCTGTGTGTATGGTGGGATTGGAAAGGAATTGTCCACTATGAGCTTTTGCCGCCGGGTAAAACTATCGATTCTGACCTCTACTGCCAGCAACTCATGAGATTAAAAGAAGCCGTTGAGAAAAACCGGCCGGAGTTAATAAACAGAAAGGGCGTAGTCTTTCATCATGATAACGCCAGGCCGCACTCATCTATAGCCACCCAGCAAAAATTGAGAGCTTGGCTGGGATGTGTTGATGCATCCACCGTATAGCCCCGACCTTGCTCCATCGGATTTCCACCTGTTTCGGTCACTTCAGAATTCTTTAGGAAGCATAAAGTTAATATCAAGAGAACACTGTCAAAACTACCTGTCAGATTTTTTAAATCAAAAATCTCAGAAATTCTACAGCAATGGAATCATGGCACTACCCACAAGATGGCAACAAGTCATCGATCAAAATGGCATGTACATACATATTATAAATAAAAAAAGAAATATAACTAAAAAAATTGTTTTTCCTTTGTACGAAAAATACGAAAATACTTTTGCCCCGACCTAATATTAACTCTACAAAACTTGGAAAGATTATTAGTTGCACTATAGTATCATATATGATACTCAAATACTTAAATACTTTGATACTCAAAACCTGAACGAGCTGCTTAACAAAACTATTTGTATAAGCATAAGCAGGTTCAAAAATAAATCAAGCCTTGCCAGATTGCCACCAACTCAAGATGCTGCACGTTTTCATCCTAACACCTTACCAACGAGATCGGTTGGAAGAACACCACCTTAATTGGGTTGGATACGCAGTCACTCTCCACAAGGATCATATGATCAATACTTATGGGCAAGTATCAGGAATTAAGAAATAGGAAAAACAATTAAAATATAGATCTAGGCAACACACGACCGCTTACGTCTATCCTATACATAAGTTTTTGATTTCTGCAAATATTGGCGTTCGCAAAATACCATTTGCACAGGTTCAATGGCTGGTTAGATTAAGCAATTGACTATATTTTTCATAACTGCATAATATATTATAATCTTAACAATGAAAAACACCTTTCCTTATAGAAAGTAAGAAGCTAACAAATTACAAAATAATCATCAATGCATCAAACATTTCTGAATTAGAGCACATTGTCTCCTGACCTGGTTCCGTTCATCAATCACGTTTTTAAAACCATCTCTCTGTCTAAAACACACGGTCGGTATTATCTTGTGGTTGAGAAGTGATTGTCAAGGCGATAAAATACTAGGGAGAGTAGTGGATCATGGTCAAATAGTAAGTTTGACTTTCCCTGCTTTCACTGGCGACCTAAATGTTCATACACTTGTTGTGTTAGGTCGAGTGGTCGGCCTTCGGGGTGGATCACTCTTAATTTCAACTTTCGATTATTCTAGAAAATAGAAAGTAATGGCTGTTTAGGGCAGTTAAGGTAAGTGTTAACTGTAAAGGGTTTTTTATTGGCTCTATGAGTGGCTGTAGAGGCATTGAACGAGTTCGTTGAACTGTGAGAAAGTTTTCGTTTTTACTTTGAGTTTTCCCTTTTAAAAGGGCTACTGATGTTGATGCAACAAACGCTTTCAACTCTGAAAAACATATATTTGTAGGTATGTAGGTAGGGTCAGTCCGGATAGCTACTCTTGCCTGCTAATCTTGCCGGTGAAGGAGCACAGAGGCATTTTATCGTAACCCTCAAGTTATTCATTGCATTCGCAGTTTTAATATCACATAAACCAGCAGTAAAGCTGGCATGAACATCCAAAAATACCTATGTTATGTGTATTAATATATAATAAACTGCCGGATGTCTTTAAAGATTTTAAAGAATTTAAAGGCATTTAAAAAACTAGTGATGCAATGGTTAAGTGATAAATGTTTTTATAATGTGCGTGAATTCTTTGATAAGTAGATAATGTTATTGGCTTCTGTAATACAATAAAATGAATATCATTAAAATTTAAATTAATGCACTTAATTATAAATTTGTACGCCCCAGTTGTTGGCATAATGTGGCGATCTTATGGCTGTATAGTTTTAAGACCTTTAATATGTAAACCCACCATTAACAAATAAAATATTCATTTCATTCATTTCATTTCATTTTATTTCATTTCATTTCATTTCATTTCATAGATATTTGACGACGCGGTTAGCCCAGTTAGTAGTGACCCTGCCTACGAAGCTAGCGGTCCCGGGTTCGAATTCCAGTATGGACAAATATTTGTGTGATGAGCGAGAGTATTTATTCCTTAGTCATGGATGTTTTCTATGTATTTAAGTATGTATTTCTCTATGTTTATGGTTGTCTAGTACCCATAGTATATAGAGCTCTAGTTCAGAGACTAGGTCAATTTGTGTGAAATTGTCCCCTGATATTTATTTATTATATTTCCATGTGGTTTGGTCCACAAAGTTTGCCAAAAAAATTGTATGAGGTCGTTGTTCAGAGTGGAATTGGCAACATGATCCAATACCTAAAGACTGCTTAATGTGGTATAGCTACTGAGAATATGTAGTTCCAACTGTTACCACCTCAAACTCTTTTGCCAAGCTACGACTATACTATCCCGTGCTAGTTGCCTTCTCTAGACCATACAAAAATACACTCTTGTCTCATTTCATTATTTTTTAACCCCCGACTTAAAAAGAGGGGTTTTATAAGTTTAACGTGTGTATCTGTGTATTAGTGTGTTTGTGTATCTGTGTATCTGTATGTGGTATCGTAGCTCCTACACGTTAAGGAAATTCAACCAGTGTCTGATACGTTTCGTTTTGTAAAAGATTTATTAATGGCCAAATTTCATTTGTATGTAATCAATAAAACGGGAATAAATCGAAAAGTGGTACGGACATAGTTTTTGTTCCGACTAACCACATATCAAAAATTGGTCAAAATCGGTTAACATTCAGGGTGTGGAAAACGTTATCGCCGTTTGTATGGAAAGCCGGTCAACTCACAATCCTAAAGAGAAACTGATAGTCTGTGTTCTAATATGATGATGGTCTGTTCTCCCTTTAGTGAAGATGCAATGCTTCCATGACGGCAATATTACCGGATATCTCACGAAACGAAGTACCAGAGACACATAACCTCAAAAACGAATGTTCCACAAAACGTCCCGTGCATAAAACGTGGACCTAATTTCCATAACTACACCGCCATCAAAAGCAAAACGGCAAAATACCATAGACTTCATAGCCTTTTACTGCCTTTTTCCTTTGAACGGCATTATACATACATACACATATACCAGTCGAGACGGTAAAAGTTGCCAAATTAAGAGTTCATCGACCCGCATTCTGACCTTCCGAGCTCCACATTGAGGGGAAAGTACATCCATCATGGAAAGAGGAGAAAGTGACCCTTGCGTGTCATGCTAATTTAGCGTTGGTGGCCGTGATTGATATGTCTTAGTGGAAAATGCGACGGTAGGGACTATACCAGTGCGGCTAGCAAAACTGGTGTTTTCTCGTTGGTCGCTCAGTGCGTCTTTATCTTTACTGACAAGTTGGAAAGGGAGATCCGAGCGACACACGACCTGTTTGACCGTTTACTCGCCTCTTATCTTATCTTGTATAAACGTGAGTACAACTTCTGTTCTGCATTACGCTAACTAGCGTTTCTATTCGTTTCGTTTTTAAACCAATCGCGTGACTGGTAGATCACGTGACTCTTCGTATCACGTGATCTACCAGTGACGCGATTGGTTAATGCCCTATCGAAGATGCATAACGCTAACTTTAGCGCTTTTCGAAAACTGTCAAAGTGTATAGGATTGTGTGAGCTAAGGATCAGTCGCGTCAGCCGCTTATGTCAATTCCATACTATTTGTCGATTTTTGATAATCGTTAAGTTAGCGAAATGCATCTTGGCTAGGCCCCTGTATGTAAGTGTGGGAGAGACGGATGCCGTATCCCAGTTAATCTACCGCGATAAAGGCGACTGAAGGCTGGAATTTAAAATGTATGTACTTCAGTATTCTGTATTCTGAACAGAAATAACTTGAATTTTCTTTTTTTTTGGAATGTGGTCAGAGAACGAGTGTTTTCAGTCCTGGGAGATTTCGGTACCTAAAAGCATGTTCTGTACTAAAAAAATCCTAAATTTCCTTAAAATACCGATGAACTGCAAGCTCTAGACCGAATAATGACTCTTGAAAGATGTGTAGTCTGCTAGTATAAGACGCTACATGTATTGTCACCCTGCTATGCATGCTCAAGGAGCCTCAAACTAGTGTGTGTAAGTAAGGCTAAGGGAGAGTGAGGCGTGAAACACATCTATCAGCACCGATTCGCATTTATTCTATAGAAAATGGCTGTTTTGTATGATGCGTACGCATGCGAAAGGAGAATTGATGCGTACGCATCCTTCATACAGTCGCTATTTTCCATAGACAAAATGCGAATGGGTACCGTGCTGATATATGTGATTCAGGCCTTAGATACAGTCGAACTCATAAGTAGCTGTACATTTTAGTACCTTGTCGCAGTATTTATATACTAAATTCAAGCTATTGACACTTATAATTTTTAATACGTAACCGCGACATTGTACTCAAATGTAAGCTACTTATGAGTTCGACTGTACCTACCGATTTGGCAGAGCTGTTTCGTCGACAATACCTGCCACGCAATCATTATAAAAACATGTATACTAACTAAAATGTTAACAATGCTCTGACAATACAACTTGGACTTGCGGCTTAATGATTCGTTGACGAATTTAAAGATGAGTTGTTTAGGAAAGTCATCCATCACACAGTTCCTGAGATCAATTAATTAATTGTTAGATTAGTAAGGAACAAGGAAATCTGGAAGGAAGTCTGGGAAAAAACTAATCTCAATATTAAACGTACCAAAATCTCAATTGGATTCGTAACGTATATTCAATTTTTTTTAATATTTACGTTTACTGTACGCACGATTATAATCTATTCTTTACCATATGTTACCATCTCGCTAGGGTTGTTGCCCTCTTCTAGAGGTAAACGGACTCCTTGGACCCATACAATCTAGCCAAAAGTTTGCTAAACGACAGGTTGCATGTATGTGTGAGTGCGAATGCAGTGAAATAAAATAAAAACCTATAAGCTTAAAACAATCTTGTTCTTTTGCCACTTGTTATTCTATTGATCAATTTTTTCAAGATCACGCTTAATTTTTATGCGGTTTTCAAGTTCAAACACTGAACAAAAAGAAACAAAATTAACTAGGACCAAACTGTAGAAAGAATTAAGAGCATGTGTCGGGCCATGTGTAATGCAGGGTTCCGTAGTCACGACTTAAAACAATAGTTTGTTTTCCTAAACCCACATTGGAGGAAATATCGATAGACTCGATAGCGATGTGCGAGGGCGACACTTAGGCTGCCTTTCCATTGAGGCGGAGACAATGCTAGTGATTTCACCGCCTTTCCTATGGCACTTCACTTTTCTATAATTTACCAAACATTGTCGTTGCATCTCTTTCATTTGGTATGCCAAATGCGAGAGATGTAATCAGTATTTGTCAAATATTACCTAATTTAGTGTCACTTACCCAACCACTGAAATACTAATAGTGCAATCACTGCTTAGTGAATAGTTTATGAATGTTAGGTATAGGGTGATGTTAAAAATCACGTTTTACTGTATCAGCTTTGTTAAACTAGCTGTTTCCGAATAAAACTGACAAAACTGTGATCGTTAAAAGTTAAAGGGTAGTAAAATTTCGTAGAATAAAATAAAATTTATTTACGTATAGTATACGACTATGGTAAATTACCCTTTATTATAGTGTATAACAACAGTGCTGCACGAAAGCAACACGGCAACATTTTTTTGTAGGCCGGTGTTATACATACCTACATATTTTTTGCCTTACATTTTGTGAAAGTAGCGATTTTATTAGGACTGGCAGAGAAAGAAAGCCGCAATAAATAGCTCTTTTAAGCTCGTGCTGTATTTGTAGTCGTTAGATATCGATGATACGGGATGGAATACAAAAAGCTGTGTAATTAAATGTCACACAACTCTAATTTAAAATAATTTATTAAAACTTTGAGTATCTATACGATAGCCTAAATATTTTGTGGTGCATATACAGCTCTAACATTTGTTAAACTTTATTTAAACTGGCAATATTTATTCGTAATAAAATACCACGCCGAATTCAAGCGTTTAAATTTGGAAGCCGAACAGTTCCGAATTCAAACGCGAAGTTTAGCGCGGCAATTTCGGGTTCATGCCTAGCATAAAAATGGCTGGCGTCCAGTGACCCCGCGAATGCCCGATTCCCATGCAATTAATAGCAAACTTTTAATAGCTTTTCGTTTCCGCAACAAACCTATAAAATAACCTAATGATGGTTTATACTGATTTATGGTTAATAAATGTTTAGTCAATACTATTAATTGATAAAGACGTCAGTTTTTTGCCTTTATAAGTACGAGTAGGTATGTAATAAATTTTGTTAACGGCTTGGGGGATTGAAGTGCGAGTTAACGAGAACATTTACTAAACTGAACTTGGCTGAGATGCCCATCTCAAGACACGTCAGACTAAACGTCAAGTCATAGGAAACTAATTTCTGACGTTCCTTTTATAGACAGTCGGCCTCCAAAAACCCTCTCAGCGAAGATCAGGTAATAAATACGGCACTTAGAAGCGTGTGGCATGCCTATTTTCAATACTTGATATAAAGTGCCTTCAACTTAATTTCTGAGAGTTAGAATTCTGCTTAATGAAGACTTAATGATGATACTCAGATTGACACATTTGTATTATTTATGACACTTACTTAGTAGTTAGTAGTAAATAGTTATAAGATAGGAATGATTCAAAAACACTAGTTGATGTTGTCGTTAAGTCGCAGTGTCAGGAGTCAGGGACATTTTACGATCGCAAGTCGAGCTTTCGATCGCAAGTCAAGCTTTCCTAACGTGCTTAGAAGTTATTTCCTAAAACGAATTACTTTGGCATTTAATTGGGTACATTGTCAATTTAAAGCAATACATTTAGGAAGGAGATATTTTTTAGTAGGTGAGTAGAGGTTTCTTTTTCGGCTTAAATACTATTATAGATAACCAAGACCAACCAACTAGAATGTACAATGTTTAAGTTAGTATATATTCTAAGTAATATAACAAAGACGGAAATTGTAAGACTGTAATAAAATAACATTGAACATGTCTTTCATGCCGACAACAAAATAAATCATAAATGCCCGCGAAAACGCGATGGTTAATGAATGGCCACTTTAATAATTATGTAAGATGGCTATTCATCAGCGTCCTATGCAGTCTTTATGTATGATACATTCCGCCATAGATATAAATACCCGCCAAGAGACAGGTGGTTCTGGTCGTATGAACTCGCTGCCTCGGTGTGACCGCGAAATTATTTTCAAGACTACCAACCTCGAGCACACATACGCACCCCCTGTACACACGCACGCCTCACAACCGACCCGCGCATGTAATGGTACTCGTGAGAAACTTGCTCACTCATCGCGAAACAACGCACGCACACTTCAACGGCAAATTAATATCGACTCTAGTATTATGCGTGCTGTTATTAAATTGTAACCATTTTAAAAGGTGTTTAGGCCATTACGCTTTCAAGCGGCGTGTGGTAAAGTTGCTATCTTGTTCGTAATGTCCGCGAACAGGGGTACATTCAACTTTTAGCCCAGTAAACTCTCGGAGTTCGTTCACCCACTACTTATTGTCAACTGACGTATAGCGAGGGAGAGGCGCGATCGCGCGGATAGCGGTGTCCCGTTCTCGCTTTATGTTCTTGAGTTTTTATTACGTGTCTATTCGTCGGCCGAAATAGTTAGCTTTAGTGTTGGTTATGCTCGCCTGGTAGATTTGACGGGCTACGTTGTTTAGATCGATAGATAAACGTGACTATGGCGGTTACGTAGGTGTCGATTTATCGATATTTTCACGTTCTTAATGGAGTTTGCTTTGGTTTTATATACTTTTAAGTTTACGAAAGTTTTTAAAGGAATGCGAATGTTTCACAGAATGGAAGCGAATGTAGCGATCGTATTTATTACACACAAAGGAATAACTTGTATATATTTTTTTTAACAACTATTTTTACATATTATGTCTAACGGAAGGTTTGCAAAGTATTTTACCCGTAATTCCACAACAAATAATTTTGAAATTGTGTATAGTTTTGCAAAAAAGAGTTTAGGTACCACCGACTTGAAAAGATTTGCGATCTGCATGCAAAAATCCACAAAATCTGCTAGCATAGCGGAAAAAGTATTCGAAATTCAAACGTGACGAATTATACTGCTTCACTTTAAAAATAAACCTAATGAGACGTTTAAGGCCACTTGCAGGAAAAAGTTAAATCGAGATTTAGTCTAAATCTAGATTTAAACAGTTCTACACATTTTGTCACAACAAAACTGTACTTAACACGTGGACCTTAAAAAAATTCTCCGTCCTAAGAGTTATATAAGTAATATTTTGATAAAGTGTACTTACTTTATTTACAGAAAAATAACAACTTTTTTTTCAACAAGGAACTGTTTTTTGCATCTAGAATTTATCTTGATGCGGAGAGCTGAAAAGTAGTGAGTTTCGCCCCCTCTCACTTTGTAGCGTGGTGGGCTGCAACCTAATTTTCGAACCAATCGCTTTGCTCGTATGTTTTAGCTCTTCGCTTGCTTCGCTTTAATGCCAGCACTCGCGCCAAATAACTTCTTTGTAGCCTTGCATTACAAACAAGTATGGTGACAGGTGGAACACCGAATTTTCAAGTGGCAACTACCGCATTAAAAGGTTGAATCGAATGAGGCACAAGTCTAACAAAAAGTAAGCTTCGAAAACTTGTTGTTTACGGTTCCGTAGTCAAACCCTTATCTGTCTGTATTCTGAGAAACTACAATATATTTTTACTGCGCACAAAGATCAATACTTAATAAAATTTGTATTATAGCCACTTTTGTACTTTATCGCATTAACATACTTGACAATCTTGTTTGACATTGCTAACGTGGCTGTATAGCGACAAGGTACAACAGTGTATCTACTTTAGATGTTGACTGTACCTCCCATACATGTAAAATAAAGGTAAAAATATTTTTTTTACCTCATTACATCAAATGAGGTATCATTGCACAGCTCTTAAAAAATGAACTCTGCACTGAGCATGGTCCGACACGCTCTTGCCCGTTTTTTTCCATAATGTTGCCAACATATGTTAATAACAATGTTTATATTTTTTAATTCGCCATTGTGCCATTATTTAAATCGGGCCAGCCGTTCTGCCTCTACGACGTAAGAAAGAGCCATACATACGTACCTTCCTTCTTCAGTAAAATGTGAAAATGTTCCCAATAAACTCTGAAAGCCGCTCTCATATTTTTATCTAAACAATTTTCTTGTTAAGCTCTACACCGTTTGAAATAGCGTAGCGTCACAAGTTCACAACGTATGTTATTTGTATGCTTCAAGTTGTACATTTATTTTGTTTACAGAGTTTTATCAATGAAATATTCAAGAACGGAAAAGATATAATCAAATTGTGTTTTATCGTACACAGATATTGAAGACACGTAGAATTACGTAACGCTAACGCGTGCATACGACCAAAGTCAAGGGTACGGCGGACCACACAACTGGCGCCGACGGTGTGTAATCGCGACCTTGTGCCCTTGAAATAGGGACGGTTTATTTGGTGCACTGTACGCCCAGTGGTTCACACGTTTAAGTGGATGCCGAATTGAGAAATGGTTTACATGATTGCTTTAGAACGAAAATAAGGCTAAGTGATAAGAATTGGTTTTTTAAAAGGAACTTTGATCGTTGGTTTTAGAACGGTATTTTGAGTTACGGTTTTAGCAGATTTTAGGTTTAAGTCGACGACATAATTTTTGGTTAATTTTTGGTATGGAAATACCATAGGACACATGAAAGGTAGAGTTATTTAAATGTTTTTTTTTTTTGTAGGAAGAGATAAACAAATTTAGACTAAGTGTGAGCTTTAATGATTTTATTCTACATATTATAATAATTAAGTATAATAGATTAGATTTAGATTTATTTATTGCATAAAACAAATACATTATAAATTACATTAAAATTTACATGCATTGATATATGTTTGTCAAGATAGGTTCATTCGTTAAAATAAAGTAAAGTGGTAGACATAACATCAAAATAATACCTAAAAAATAAAATAAAAATACTTAAAAAATAAAAAAATCTTATTACTTTAATTACTTATAAAATTACTTTTAAGCAATTGCACGAAACAACGGCATACCGCAAGGCAGAGTCCTTTACCAGTATCATAAAAATCTTAATAACTTCTAAAATAATTAACATAATGAAAGGTTAAAGCTATATGCTGGACCAGTATAAAAGGGGCTTTCTTATGCCTCAAAATTTACGTCAATAATATAAAATTCTGGAACATCCTGTATATAATCTACAGGGTGTTTGGTTGGTAGTGGAGTGCAGGAATTCAAGGATAGCAGAGGAGTCATTTAAAACGTTAATGTCCATAATATTATGTATGGTGGTTCATGGCATCCAATGGTTATATCTGTTGCTCGCTACTCTGTCTTAATAAAAAAATAGTGTGTTAATATGACTTTGGTCGTAGGTCGCAATAGGAACCTATTCTGCCCCGCTAAGCTAAAATGCGATATCTCAGACAAAACTGCTGTAGCAATTGCTACCTCATTACTAACAGGAGAGGACTGAATCTGCTTTTGATAATCAATTTGAGATATCGCCATTTAGCTTAGGACGGCAGTATTGTACAGTCACACCACGGGATTGTTGAGCCACTAAACTTGCAACCGTTCTTAATTCGGTCGGGTTATCAAATCGTACATGGTGTTACTATTAGAATTTGTACGATTTACCCGACCAAATTAAGAATGTTAGCAAGCTCAACAATCCCTGTGACTGTAGAAGGTCATATATACATGTACATTTTAGTACCTTGTCTATTGAATGTCATTTTTAAACTGCCATATATGAATGCCACAGCGATTAAAGTGGCAAGGTGGTAAACGTGTACACATATGTACACCTTGACTGTACGTACTAATTCTATTATACATACCTACTTACGAGCAGGCAAGCAAGACAATAGCTCGCCAGTTAATAATTCAGCTCGTTAGCGAATAGGTTTAAGAGAACTGACGTCCAGAGTGGCATTGGCATACCATTGGCAAATTGGCGGTTTACCCTTGTATCACTGACACTCATTTCTAGAACATTTTACTTCGCCGAATTTTCATTTCATCGACAGGTATTTCCACGTGCAGGCGTTTCATTTGTTTGGTAACCTAACCTACGTAACCAAAGCTTAAGAAATTAGCGTTCGATGAAATGAAATTCGGTGAAACGACACATTCGATGAAAAGTTTGTCGGTGGAACGAGGAGATCCCCATATTGGTAGTTGCGGCGTTTAGATACTTTGCACAGCATCAACTTCCGCATAATGTCCTTGCATGATACACTATACTACACATAGTCACTGATCAAGTGGCTACGGTCATTGAACTTGTAACCCAGTGTGCGCAGACGCTGCAAGGTTTAAAATAAAAAGGCAGTATATACGTATGAGGCCTATATGATCTTAGTACCTTTTGGTTTTTACCGGCGGCCAGGCCAGAGGAACGTGTTTAGTCTGACGTAGGGTTGGTGAAAATATTGAAGGCGGAAGTGACGATATATATTTTTTAAAGGAATTTTATGCAATTACAAAATGTTTTCTTTTTTCTCAGTCATGTTTCTTAGAAACACAAAGATACCCACTTACAAAACGTAATAGATTTTATCTCAACGTAACCAAATCAAGCATTACAATATAAAAATACATACGTACTTACTTATTTTGTTGTTAGCGAAGTATAAAACCTACCTTGAGTTATAAAAATTGAATAAGTTTTTTCAACACTTTAACGCCGACTATACCTTCTACACACACCACGGGATTGTTGAGCCACTTGCTAACATTCTTAATTCGGTCGGGTTGTCAAATTGTCAAATTCCAATAGTAATATACCGTGTACGATTTGACAACCCGACCGAATTGGGAATGTTATCAGTTATCAACAATCCCGTGGTGTGAATATCATATTATAGTATTGTCATCGGAATTACAAAAGTATACAAAAATTCAAATAAATCTGGCCATTACGGTTAAAATCGACTTGGGAAGCGCTGGCGAAGCGATTTTGACGTGTAAAAGTACCCGGTGCGGCCTAGTTACGAGTACTGAATAAATATCTTTTATCTTTGTCTTTTTTTAGTACATTAATAGAAGTATTTCAGAAATATATGACAATCGCAATTGACATTAAATGTCACACAAGCACTGTGGTCTGTGACGTGTGTGCGTACATTTTGTTTTATAAACGAAAAGTCATCTATCAATTTTTTTATTATAAAAACATTTAGTTGCAAAACCGGTTTTCCCGCGTGCGACAACCCTGAGTTTTCCCGGGAGTATCGAACGCGGTATCATACTTAGCAAAGCAAGTATTTATACTAGATACGCGAGATACTCGTCACATACTCGTCTGCTCGGGCCTTGTTGTGACTCATACGTCGCATGCGCAATTATAATTTATAATTGATTTATGTTTTTAGCATTGCGGTTGCTGAATCTTGAAAGCCTGAAAAGACGCCTTTAAAAATACTATAGCGACTCGCGTAGAACTAGTTTATTGTTTATTCCAAGGGAATATCACGCGAAATAAGAACTACCATATGTGTTAATCCAGCCGTTTCAGTGCGAAGGAGGAATAAACATACTCACACACACAAAACTTTCGCATATATAATAATAGCTTTTGCCCGCGACTGCGTCAGCGTAGAGGTCGTTTATCATGTACCCACGGAAACTATCAAATTTTCCGAGATAAAACTATCCTATGTCCTTCCCCGGGACTCAAACTATCTCTACCAAATTTCATCTAAATCCGCTCAGCGGTTTAAGCGCGACGAGACAGACAAACAGACGTTAGTTTTGAATTTATAATATTAGTAGGGATTCTTTTTTTACTGGGACAGTTTTGAGTTGTCAGAAATGAAACGGCTCCGAAATATTACTATGGGGGTGTCCTTCAGGAGCTTCAAAAAGGGAAACAACAAAAGAAAGGTCAGAATTCTACGATATATATTAAAAATTTGTTATCGGGGAGTGCGGCGTTCAACAAGACGCTTAAAGGTTTGACAGGTGTCAAAATGTATGTATAAATCGGACATAGTGGTTGTCAAATAGTAATCTAGTGGATCATTGTCGATTGCTGTATTAAATGATTAGGATATTAAATAATCGAGGAACCTGCATGTAAACAAATACTCTTTGTATTTTTATCTACACACATATCATAAGTCCTCTATAATGCGTTCAGAATCCGTAGGCAATGACCAGCATTACAACAATCAATTTTACTATGATAATTTTCTTATCTGTAGCAGTAACATAATGTTCTTATAACGATATAAGATTTGATAAAGTTATGAGTTTCAAATTTCGAACATCTTTGAAAAACAAAACAATTTTATTTGACCTCAATTCTACTATCACTCGAGATGACATTTAATTCGAAATGAAATGTCAATTGCATACAATTTTGACAAATCTCGTATGTTACTTGATAATTTGATATCGAACGATATGATAGTAGAGGCCGACTCTAGATTGTCACTGAATTAAAAAAAAAACTACGGTTGCCGCCATTTTTGACGTTCTAATAATTGATCAATGCCGGCTATGCCGGTCGTAACATGCGGTTCCTGAACACATCATAGAGAGCTTATAATATGTATGTAGATAAAATAGTGTATGTAACTGTACATAATTAGGCATTAAAACACTCGTGTGATGCTTTTATGAAACTCGCCTGTCGGCTCGTTTCATAAACACACACTCGTGATTTAATGCCTCTCATTATGCAGCAGTCACATAAACTACAATTTTATTTATTTCAATTCATGCTTTAATAAATATCAGAAAAAGCGGATTTATTCCAAAACACATTCTCTACAATCTCTACCATATTTAAGCATCATACATTGTTTGCTTGGTTTTATATAACCAGCTAAAAGTTAACTCGTAAACCGTCTGATTTTAACTGTAAGCTATACGCGACAGCACCAGGAGATTATGAAAGCCAGTTAGTTACAAACAATGTTGCAATTTAACTATCCCGGAATCGCATACGTTTCTGTTTTCCTGGTCGTTTGTTCGGGCGGTGATGCCCTGCCGGCACGGTTACTGATAGCCGGGGAGATTGTAACTGCATACCTGGCTAAAATCATCTTAATGCATATAGGAAAATAACCGAATGAAGTAAACATTATTGCTTAGTACATTACGTGTAAAACAAAGCCTGTAGATTTTAAAGGTTTTTTATACCGTTTCCAGTTTTTGCCACGTACTGTATTAAAACGCCATAGCCATTCCACCACGCGAGCGGCCAAATTTGCTTTCCAAAGTTGCCAACCTAATATAATGAGCCATCTCTAGGGTACCCACACATTTTATCCCACTGATAATAATTATGTAACAAATGCCAATAAGGTAGATATGTATGTATGTACAAAAAACCTTATTTGATTTTTAGCACTGACATACAGAATTGAAAGGGGTGTTGAAAGTTTGTCTGCGTGTGTATGTGTCTGTGGCATCGTAGCTCCCAAATGGATTGACCGATTTTGATTTAGTTTTTTTGTTTGACCTTGATTTAATCGAGAGTGTTCTTAGCTAAGTTCGGTGAAAATCCGTTAGGCTGCCTTCCCATTGAGGCGGAGACGAGCGGAGCGGTGCGAAAAGGACCAATCCGATTCCTCTAGTTTCTGTGTGCTATGCGTTAGTGTGGGTACTGTACAAGGTGATTGGTCTCAATGGAAAGGCAGCCTTAAGCCAATTAAGTGTTATGAGCTCTGAAAGATGAGGTCCACATTGTGTCGGCGATTTTTATCCATTTATCTGTTACTAGCTTCTGCCCGCGACTCCGTCAGCGTAGAAGTCGTTTATTGCTGCTCCCTTGGGAACTTTTAAACTTTCCGGAGATGAAAAGTAGCTTATGTGTTAATTACTTGTGTGTAAAGCTATCTCAATTCCAAATTTCATCCAAATCCGTCCAGCCGTTGCAGCGTGAAAGATTAACAAACTAACACATACATAAACTTTCGCATTTATATTATTAGTTTGTTTGTTTCATTTCCACGAATTGACGTGAAGCTCGGTACAGACAGAGATAGTCTGCAGCCCCGTGACACACATACGGTGCTTTTTTATCCCGGAAAATGTACAGTTCCCTAATTAATAGCAATAAACGACTTCTACGCGGAGAGTTTCATAATTACATTTTAATAGGGCTTAATTGTAAGTCTCTTGTATGATTTTTGGAGCCGTTATTGTGTCACAAGGTTTAACTACAGTACGATCTACATTACCTACCATTGATATTTTAGCCTCACGATGGCTTAAGCTGGCGGTTCGCGCTGACAGAGACAGGAGACCGAGACGGGAGACAGACACGGGTGAACGAGACCGTGGCTTTCTATAGAATGCGGTCTTCTGTCTCTGTCGCGCTCGCGAACTTTACTCTTTAGAAAGCCTTATGTCAAGTTGCGGTCTCGACCTCCCGTGTCTGTCTCCCGTCTCGGTCTCCTGTCTCTGTCGCGGTGCGAACTGCCAGCTTAAATCAATGCCGAAATTCAGCAGCCGAATACACTCAAGGCCTGGACTTCTATTCCAAGTGGTTCTTAAGTACCACGTGGTCCTACTGTGGTATTTTTTTTAATAGCTGACACGCGAGAAACGGCATCACGGATAACGGGTACATTATTATAAGGGTTCTCAGATTACGGAACCCTATAAACATTAGGTAATTACTATTTATACCTGTAATTTATTCCAAGCTTAAAATCGATTCGATTGCAACCGCATAACAAGGTTCTGTAATCAAACGTGCAGTCGTAAATCAAAAACCTACGACGACGCTACGATTTGCAAATTCCGTAGCGCTACGAACCGTAGACCTTACTACGAATTAACCATTTCTTCAGAACAAACAATATATTTTCAAACCTTTGTCATCTTTCATACGTTAGTTAGTTTCATAACCTCTCTTTTATGTTGAACAATGCATACGACATTAAACTATGCACAACATTTTAACATAAACCAACAACTCAATCACGTTAAACGTATTCTGAATACAAATTAAATACGACATTTTTCCGTCGGACTAACCAAAGAAATTTTAGGCGCGAATGACCTTTTTACTTTTTCAACGCGGAAATGCAAAGATATTTTTAAGAAATGGCCCCGTCAAGCCGGTTGTGTATTTTAAAGTGTTTGTAAAAAAAAGTTGTACTAAAATGTATGCGCAATCGAGATTCGAGGTACCAGGCTCTCATGGCTCGATGGAGTTACGTCGGCTAGTCATACGAGTTCCAACCACTACAGTCAAGCCTCATTACCTACGTATCGCCTACGCGTTCACACACACAGCCGTACCGAATATTAATTACTTTCCTATCTCGCTCTAACGCTACATTTAATAAGAACTAGATAAAGACGGTAGTATATGGTAAGGCGTACTCGATTAATAGATATTAATTGCTTTAACAATTGGTAATTTGTTTGAAACAAGCAAATATCGCTGCATGTCTTTTATTTAATTTTCCAATTGTACGCACACACTGAACATTACCAGTTCTCGTCAAAGAAAATTTAAATTTCGAATAAACATTTCAACATGGAGTGATTCTAAATTCAAACTCGGAAGTGACGATAGGAGCTCACTAACGCAAGTGAGTTATCAACATTTCTCACGCTTCGCTTTCGTTAGTGTGTGTGTCTTGCTTGTCCATCTTTGTTTTGTTGTTGGTGTGGGTGTTGAGCATGTGTGTGTGTGTGTGTGAGTTGAGAGCAAGAGGCGCGCTTCCTAGGTTCGTTCAACTTTTAGCCCAGTAAACTCTGTGGATGACTATACATAGATGTCGGTGTTAAAATTAGTTTGTAGGGTAGGCTAAGTGACGCGCGGCGCCAACTGTCACTTATGTACTCATGTACTCCTGGTTCGTTTGTTCAGCCTCCTTGTTTTCCGCTTCTTTAGAACTCTGTTACTATTTATTATTTATTTTTACCCTTTTATCCCTTAAAGGGTGACTTTTTCTTCAATTTATGTTTCAGTAGTTAGGGTTGTGTATTAATTGATAAAAAAAGGTTAACTGAAAGGAATGGCTTAAAAATACATAGTACATAGATTTACTACAATTTGGTAGTCCTATTTTTAAGATAATAATTATAACAATCATAATAAGTACCGCAAAATATACATCGCACGGGAGTTATGAAATAAATAATATATTCGTTTCGGATTTTAAAAGTAAAAAGCCGACATTCGTATTGGAAGTGTCATCTCTCCCCAAAATCGGCGCCTATCCTGTCTTTTATTATCATTTAGCGAGTCAATACTCTTTAAACTGCGCATGCGCTGAGTTTCAATGAGCAAGTAAAGCCTTATTCACCTCTCACTCATTTCTACAACGAATGACAGAGAAAATAAAGATTCTGCCAAAATCACTTGTATATTGATGACATCCGCCAACTTGTAAAGGTGGTTTCGCGAATTTAGAGAGGGTACATTAAGTGCTCATGTCTCAATACTGGGTCGTTTTTACTTGAAAATTAGGAAGGCTGGTATTGAATGTGTTTTAAAAAAAGAACCTTAATGAATTACTTCACACATTTTCCAACGACTTCCATCAATTTATCTTAAGGAAGTAAGATACCGCGTATAATTTAGTTTTCAAGACACATCGTAATTAATGTTACATATGCGATGTTTCTTTAATTAATTACTTACCAAAAGTTTTCTCCAAACCTGTGCTTTATATATATATCTTTTTACAGCGGATTTTTATAGCAGTTGTACAAGACCATGACATTTGTCCTAAAGATATAGGTAGTACTGTTTAGTTTCTGCCCTAGTGCCCTAGTATTAAGAATAAGAATAAGAATAAGAATAATTTATTGTATAATTTGTTGTATTATGGTTTTATCACGATGGATAATAATGTGGATAAAACATCCATCACTCTCGCACTTACATAATGATCAGAAAGTGACAATATATATAACTATATAGGCTCACCTGTGAGGATGTAGATAAAATATAAAATAAAAAAAGATTCCGACGAATTGAGATCCACCTCCTTTTTTTGAAGTTGGTGAATAAGATAATATCAACATCACTATCATAATCATACCAACTAACAGAAATATTTCCTTGGCAAATTACTCGTACAGGTCCCTCGCATATTCCCTTTGCAAGCGAATCCCATTTTTTTCAACCGGTATTTTATTTAGCATGATAAGCGGTGCCTTACACGAGAGTGGTCACGTAAGCTTTTCGGGTGCTTCACCATTTATGCCTCCTTAGTACTTATAAGTAAGTATCACCCAAAACGTAATGGAGTTTTTATAACCAAAATCCATTTGGACGACATCGAGCAACGAATTATTATTTTAAATTGACTTTTGGGTACCTACGCCTTTTGAAATTTAAATATACACAGTTCTGTATTGTGAAATTTAAATATTACCGTAATATCTCGTTTGATTTTTCAAAGGTTTTCTTTACACAAGTATAAAGCTCTTCGTGAGACCTTAAAATGTCAGTCTGGCATACCTTCGTAGTATCCTGAATTTATGATTATGACATGGTTGGCTTATCCCCGGTCCCAATATCCAAACCGCGGTTAGATAAAGTTACTTCGAGTTAATATTTGACATTTGTCTCGTACAAAAAAAATGGGAGATACCCACATCTTTAGAAACGTATTAAATTGTATATTTTCTTCACTGTAAGTTTTATAGCATATAGCTATGATTGAAATACCAATTCAACTTAATTGAACAGTGTTACAACTCCATCCGCTCCTACTGTATTGTTTTACACCGCCATCTTGCGGCGAGTAGCAAACAACAAATCAAGTTTTGGTTATTTTTGTTTTAAAACCTTATATTCAAGGCAATGGCACTTGAAATTTCATCGGAGAGGCAACCGGATGGACGGGGGCGGCGGAGTGGACCGGCCGAATGGACGGGGGCGGCGGAGATAATATGTAGGGGGTGATACACTTTTTTTTATCTTTTTTTAAATTCGCTAGTGCGAAAACAGCCCGCGTGTAAGGTGATAAAGTAATTAAATTGTTCAAGTTAGAGGAAAGCAATAACTTGTGGATTTTATTAGTTTAGCAGGTTCGACGATCTGCCGCCTTATTCTATTAGAAAAACTTATTCTGCCAGTTAGAAAGTAAATCTTGTGAACAAGACTACCTACGTGCTTTGTGCGGTTTAAAAAAAACTGTACCTACCTACAAAAACCTAAGTTCTTACTCTTATGCCAAATATGCGACGTGTGCTTAAGCCAATTTGGCATAAACTCTTAGGAAATTTAAAAAAAAAGATCTTTAAGAATGTTAGGTGGTCGCTAGTTATTGAAAGCTTTATTCTACTGCTAAATTAAATACATACATGCTGTTTAATTTGTTTAGAAATATTTACAAAATTACACATTACACTTTCAACAGTTTCTTACAGTTAAATAATAAAAAATAATTGAACGATTCCGACAAGGTTCAAAAAAAAATTCCATGGTCACAGGTTTAACGTCTCCCAACGACAGATTTCCAATTCGTATAAGAACCACCCGTAATGGGAATTAGCTTTTAAAATAAGGAACTGTCATATTTGCAAGTCAACTAATGACATCACTCCTTATGCAATAAGCCGTTGGCTTTCCTTACTTTTAATTGGAAAGCAGCGGAAATCTTTTAAATCTTTGAATTTTTTAACACTGGCAACTTTGGCACTGTTTTAAAAACAGAATGCAAAGACACAAAACTTTTTAAAATGTCTTCGACATTTTGAGGTTATCTATCTTGTTTGATTGGCGGTTGCCAGTTTAAAATAGTGTACCACTTGCCACCGTGTCGAACTTTTTGTACTATTTTGTACATATATGTACTTTTAATACCTCAATTAGATTTCGTGGAAGGTGGTGTAAATGAATTGAAATTGGTGTGGCAACATTTATATTATTATTTATAATATATATAACTATGTAAAGTATCTAAAGTGAAATAAATATATGAGTGTAAAAATAGAATTCAGCACTCATACTTTGGTCGCTTTATCGCGGTGGATAAACTGTGGATAAAGCATCCGTCACTCTCGCACTTACCCACTAGTCAGTAAGTGACATAAGCTTTATCCACGAAAAAACGTGTGTGGATAATCACATGATAAACACGACCACAATATGCCCACAGAGTCTCTTAGAAATAACTTCTCAGACTGGCGTTACAGCTATTTGTTTACAAACAAAAAAAATAGCAATGGGTCTCAGAATGTGCCCGGCGTGCGCCTGGCCCCTTTAGTCAAGTTTGTCAAAATGAAAAACCGGTCAAGTGCGAGTCGAACTCGCGCACTGACGGTTCCGTACATATTCCCGGTTTTTAGTATTTGTTTTTTTTTTATGGGGTTTGTACTATAATCATACCAAATCTGACGCTTGTGTGTATTACCGTTTTTACGATAGAACAAATACAAAAAAATTTGAAGAAATACATTGCTTGTATGGGGACTTCCCCTATTATTTTACTTTTTGACTTTTTATTATTTGTTAGGAAATGCGCCGTTATATCACATCCCGTTTAGAAGTCCGTTAAGATTAACTCGCTTTGTTTTTCAGCTGTCACTGCCAAGTGTGAAGACATTTGTTTGACAGCAAAATGAATTCCATTTTAAACCACCGCAAGCCATTTAATTCGCTCTCGTACAATTCTGTGGCTACAGTGTAAAAGGGTATATGTCTCATAAGGTTCAAGTGAAAAAGGGCATAAGTTTACAACTCTGTATATGACTTATGCCCTTGTTCAATACGAGCTCAGTCGACTTATACATAGCCACAGAACTTCGCAATTGGTTTCGCACAACGTCGATCCATCGGAATAGGGGTTCGGGGTTCAACGGCCTTGTTCGGTTGCCGCACGACAATAGAATCGATAATCGATACGTCTAGACGACGTGGAGACGACTTTGATTGCTTGTAATAAGGACAATCTATAGCATATGGAATCAAATGACTTTATAGGAGTATAATAAACTAAAGTTATGTCATTTTGAGGGTGGCGGTCTTTAGATGTCGTAAATCCAACCAAATAATTATTATGAAGTGTAAAATCTTGCCGAATCCCAGCCAATGAACGAGACAGATATGTAACCGCTGTAGTGCTGTCCCCTTTACTGCCTGGAACTTGACAGATTTTGACACTTCATAATACGACGTCTATACGCACCTTTTTGAACTTGCTACTCACACGTGTGCGAGCACAGGTCAAAGCGATCTACGACAAAACAGAATACTCATACTGCTATTTTTTAGATTTGGATCTTTAATAACAAGTCTTATGAATAAGTTTATATTCAAAATTGATTATTGTGATCACCTTTTGTTGCCGACTGTACTTTTACACTGTCATAATGCTCATCTTACTTAACTTACGAGTCGAAAAGTCCTAACTCGGTGGCACTATGTTAGGAACAGCGGACATCCTGTTGCCTCCTTCCGGCTCTATCATTATTTCATTATATCAGCCCTCAGACACCATACTAACTATTGTATTGCTAATGGTATTTCATAATGAACGTATAACAGCCCTTTCCAACGACGGGAACTGGTCCATAATTGACTTTCAAGATTTGAACTAAATATAATCTACATATCTACATTTTAGGTGAACAGTAAATTCCTTTCTAATCTTGGAAACTGTTCTATATGTATGTTTTGAGAGCTTACCTATTCGTGCGTATACCTTTGTTTGGCCGTACTAAAATCATCTCAACAGTAATAATTTTCGACACCGTATTTTATTCTTGTCTACTCTGTCTCCTGTCACTTTATGTCAATGTGTGTTTGCTTCTTATTCTTTTATATGAACTCCGTTGCCGAGTCTCCTCAGTAACCGGGCGATACAAACGCGTTCCGAAGCTATTCCAAAGATCCAGAGAAACTGCGGAAACTTCTATAAACAGTCTTAATCATTTCCACAAACTGATCTTTATAATTGGCGCTTTTTTATATTGTTAATTACCAAAAGCAGTTCCTGCCGGTTGGCAGGTGGCAAGGGGAGAGGGGCTAGGACGGACGTTGAACTTCGCGAACTGAACTCGGAACCCACGCAACAAACCAACGTAACCACCCAACTATGTAACAATAGAAAATGGTCTTTAAATCTATTGCATTAAAATTGCTAGTGACTCTATTCCGGAAGAGGGATCATTGAGCTTTCGTGCAATTTAACGCCACGATAAACAACATAACCGCCGATTATTTTCCCATTCAAATTTAATCCTTAGTATATTTTATGTAAGGTTTTTATTGCAGTCGGTTAAGTGTGAACGTGGAAATAGCTTCCTGGTCCGGCTCATATCAATTAAGTGTATGGGCTGGCTAATTTCTTGCGAATCCAGGGCAGGCCGGGCACGCAACCTTAATGACTCATTCGATATAATAATATGTACTTATCCGCGTGTTATTAAAAGGAAAGTGATTAGTTTTGATTAAAGGTATATCGGTATTTAATGGCCATGAACGAGGTGCTAAATATTGATAGTTTAGCTTTTATAGTTTCTTCACGCCCGTTTATGTCCGGTTCCTATGTTCAAACCGCGGGTAGCTAGTTACTTCAAGTGAAAATTTGACACATGTTGTACTTGTAGCAAATGTCAAGTTTTAACTCGAGGTATCCTTATCTGTCCGTCGTTTGTATAATATACAGGGTGGAACGTTGAGATGGGGCAGTAAGGGCAGTTACTAGATCCCTTGCTGCCACGTGAAAATGCTCTTAGGAGACCTTTACTAACTTTTTAAGTGATGACAATCGACATTCACAGATTTTGGTAAAATGTACAGTCAGCGAGAAAATCGACAGATTTGAGTAATTTTTTTTAATGCCAATCGGTCCGATTTCTGTTAAGGATTAAAATACTCTGTCAGACAAACTAAAATTAGAGTACTAGAACACCCACAAATCAAATAAAACTTTTTCCATACAGTTAAGTAGTAGGGTAATTACAAAGTGGAACTCAACTTTTTACCCGTATAGGGATCGGGCATAAGAGTCAGTGAGGTTCTAGTGTCCGTGAATATTTATTTATATATGTATATAGATTAACTCATGTTTAGTGAATCAACCTACTGATTTGGAAAAAGCATTAACTTGAACGTAAAGTCGGTTGAAAACTAAAATTCAATTATTTTTTCATTAACTTGTTTAATTATGAAAGTCAATAATACAGTGGCATAAGGGATGGTGTCTGCCTGTCGCGTATAGCTCGACTTGATGTAAATACTTTTCTGTTTATCCACAATGAAATAAAAACTAAAAAAAAACCCGCCTCAACCGTGACGGTTTAGGTTGATCGTGACGGTTGAAAATCAGTAGGTTGATTCCCTAAACATGAGTTAATCTACAAGTATCCATTTTTGACGGCGAATAATTACATACTGTTTCTTATTTATCTTTGAATTAATTAAGTTCAATTTTTTTTGCAATGATATCGGCCATTGAAGTATACATCTGAAGATAAATACTGATTTCTGAAGAGTTCGTACCAGGTACAAGAGTAATGGAAATTCATAAGAAATGTACTTCTTAGTTTTAATTAGTACTTGCTTATTTTGAATACTTAATATTTTTGATAACTATTGTACATCATTAGATTGCTAGTAAATAAACCAAGGAAGTTTTTCCAGTGATTTATACGCTGCATGTCGTACATTTATTTAAAAAAAATGTCTTATAATGAAGTAATTACTTTTTTGTGTCTTTTTATTGGAGTTTTATTAAATAACATGACATGTAGCATTATGTGATTAGGTATTTGTCATTAAATGAAATCGCTGACATTTTAGCTTTCAGAAAATACATTAAAGTGCATTAAAAAAAGGCAAATTATTATTTTATATCTTTTTTTTAGAACATGTTCCGCAATTTCGAAAAAAAACTAAAATCTCAAATATCTCAGAAACTAATCATTTTCGGCCAGGGTACTACATGGCCTAATTTGCTCCAAATGAGCTCTACTATGCCTCCTTAAAAGGAATGTATCGAATATCCAGTCACCCTGTATATATCATAATACTAGCTTTTCCCCGAACTCCGTCCGCGTAGAAGTCGTTTATCGGTTTTCCCTTGGGAACTTACAAATTTTCCGGAATAAAAAGTTTTCTATATGTTAATCCAGGGTATACGCTATCTCCACTCCAAATTTCATCCAAATCCGTTCAGCCGTTGCAGCGCGTAAGAGTAACAAACTAACACATACATAAACTTTCGTATTTATAATATCACACACTATAATTCAAATTAAGCAGACAATTTAATATTTTCTAAGTTCTACATGTCAATGACAGTTGTTTTTATTATAAAAAATAAAGTTGGGTTTTTTAAAGGCATATTTCAGCGTCTATTATTTTTTCTGAATCTTATTGATCAGTAACTTCAGTTCTGTGACAACAACTCATAAAACGAAGACCACCGGTGCCAATATGCAATTTTTCCTATAAATAACCTATGTACTGACAACAACTGCACATAATGTATCGGCCACAATAAAAAAACCCTCCGCCATGCTGCGGGAAAATTCAAAACTAATTTTACGCCTTGGTTTAAGGTATTTTTTTCAGGCAAGCGGCGACAGTGGCGCCGCCGTTTCAGACGCAGAGTCTGGTCAATGCCTATGACTTTCCAATGCATTTTGGTTGATACATAATGCATTTCTACTGTGTGGTTTTGAAACATAGTGACGTATTTGAATGATTTGTCGGATGTTGACTGCTTTATATTTTATTTACGAGGCTCACTCGATGATAAGGCGTATTTATTTGCAGTTAAATCATGTTTTGGAATATTTTTGGGTTTGATTTTGTGCTATTGGTTAAGTTTTCTTAACAGTGATATACTTGGTTTTCACGAGCAACTCATCTAATTCTATCAAATTTCGAGAAAGTATTCTTTACTTTCAGGGGTTAACGTTGAATTTCATCCATGAATTATATTTTCCGGTGGAAGCCATTTTGTTTTTTGGAACGATTTAAATTTTTCAACTTTCTGTCGTGTATGTAGATTAAACAATTTTTGATCAAAAAGAACTCGCTTTTCAACTGTTGGTTTTTGCTTATTAGATAAGGGGGGATTATAAAAAATGTACTAAAAATAAAACTTAAACTATAAAACCACTTCCATCCAACACGAAAAACTGACTTACGTATACAATTAAATGCACCTTTCGCTTATACATTTAATGATTGCGATATTTCAAAAAAGGTTTGTATATATTTCAATATTTTGGCCGCGGCATTGAATTTAGATAATGAGTCACGTTTTCCCGGCGATGTCTGAGGATACACGTGATTTGAACATGTGGACACCTTACAAGACCGACGGTCTTAAGTCAGAGCGTTAAGGTTCCAAATGTGGAGTGAAAGACACATTTGAAATATATTCAAAGCAAGGTAAATCACGTTTTTAAAGTCACCTGGGAAGCTCAAGACTTCTAAAAATACTCTGAATAAACACATTATACTTTGATGGAAATCGTTGTTTTGATTGACGTGATATTTTGCCCAGATATTGAGATGCTCGTGGTAAGGCTTGTTGGTTACGAATGTGAGCAATCACGAGAAAAAGGTAAGAAAAAAAAATGGAATGGAGTGTTTTAAAAACGGTGTCAGATCTGACTTAGACGGCGTAATAAGTACCACAGCAAGTGTGATGTGATGTGTTCCTGTTATCACTCATCAGGGACAGGGCTCGTGGAAGGGTTTTCCGTTAACAATAGCTGTCTTAGTCTAATTTCCGTGCGATAGAACGAGACGCCAATTGATTGGGAAAATTTGCCGGTTTTAATGGAACTTTTTAATTATTACTGAATATAATACGTTGCTCTATAAAATTCGGGTAGTACCCATCGTCATGCCAAGGTCTGTATCACGCGCAATAGATTTGCCACTTGTAATTCACCCACAGAAGCGGGTCATACGGAGATAAATCTAAATAAATCCCTACCAGAGTGTTGAAATGAGCCTTCGGCTTGTCTGTCCGTGGGGTCAGCGGACTCGTCTATCCAGGTCATGATTCGACGTGTTTACTGAAAATTTTACATAATAATGTACTTGGCGGTGTGACGACACATCCTGTGCTCGAAATTGCCTGTTTTTTTCGGCTTTCCCGGCATCCCATGGGTTGGAAACTTGGAAGCATGACAGTTACGAGTTAGAATTTTGATGGAAATTCCCCCATTACCTTATATTTATTAATTTATTTATTTAATCTTTATTGTACAAAAACAAGTACAAACGGCGGACTTAATACCTAATGGCATTCTCTACCAACCGACCAAGTATTTAACTAGAAATTTACATAATAGGTGCACAGAAGAAGAAGACAGACATATAACAAAACTAAAAACTTACAACATAACATAATTATCTTACGAGTATAACATACTGTATCCTGCGTTATATCCTACATTCCTACTAATATTATAAATACATTAAGATAAAATAATGAAATGAATGAAGAAGATGATAAGAATTCTCGTTAAATTCAAATACGTACAAGCCATGTTATAAAAAAAAATATTTTTGTTTTTACGAAACAGTCATTCACAAAACTTATAACATTAAAATAATAAATGTTTGTAATACTTGCAAATATTATTTTTGAAATAACAAATTCGCGTCAAGCTCATGTATTAACTTTAAATTCAGCGAACGTGTGACATACCGACATGCCTTTTGAACGCGTAATATTATGGGACACGTGATATATAAAAAGAAGTTATTCATATTCAAATAAACCGTGCTCCAGATGACGGCAAGGGATTTGGTTCGATCAGCTAACGAACGTACACAGCGTCTTATCCATTCATAAACTAGAGAGAGGCATTAAAAAAAGCTAATTACAAATATGTTTTTTTTTGCTAATTACAGTGCATTGGGGTTATTCCGTGTGCGGGGTAATTCCGTAAAACAAGCGTTTATTATGCCCATTCTAGAACGGCACGCCGTTGTTAACTGTGTCGATAAAGCAGGGGAACTTTTTAGTTCTATGTTTTTAAAAGAGATGGTGGCGTGACGCCATTATGAATGGGCATAAACGACTGTTTTACGGAATAGCCCCGCACACGGAATAACCCCAATGCACCCTATAAAATATTTATTGAAATTTTTAGAGTTCCTTACATTGAAGAATACAAACCATTACTTTAAGACTTAATAATTTATTGATTACATTTTATATTGATATTTAGATTTCAAATTACCAAATTATAATTACAATCTGACTCACTGTTGTATTCAATCATAAGAATGCTTTGCTTAGGCCGGCCTTACACAGTATGAATTTTAAGAATCTGAATTCATATTATTAATTCAGAAAGCACGGAATTGCACACAATTTAACTATCATCCACACACAATCAGATTTTTTCAGATTATGAATTTCTCAGATTGATCTGACAGAACGCACCTCTTTCCATACATTATCTATGGACGAGCACACACACTCTGGATTCAGATTATGAATTCAGATTCTTAAAATTCATACTGTGTAAGGCCGGCCTTACCTGCTATGTGCTTTTCTTGTGTTATGTATGTATAAGTAAGCTGACTAGTAGGTGCCCATGACTGACACCAAGATTTGGAAAAGTACCCAATATAGTTAAGTAGGTCTAGTACCAATTTCACCATACGATGTTCAATGTTAATCGACTGTTAGTTCACACAATTTGACAGCTGTTAACACTCTAATCGTCTGTTAAGTTGGTGAAATTCGACACTAGTCTCTAAAATATAATCACAAAATAAATATATCATTAATTTGCAATATTTCTTTCCTTGTCAACACATAAAGCCGTCTCTTTCAAATTTATGTCACATTAACCCTTATTAATGAAAGTTTTATCGTCATCGTTGCTATAAAACCATCATTCCGTCTCTCTCGTACAACAAAATTGTCATTTCAAGTATCATTAATATGGTAGTACATTGGTCATTTCGTATTATGGCGTTATCCTATTGTGCACGGTCAATAATGTGTGTTTTCGCACCGGTTTACAAGAAAGAAAAAAACAGGGTTGGTCTACAGGATGATTATAATTTACACATCAACTATTTTCTTTTTCATTTCACCTTGTTTTTGGAATTGGCCAATTTTACGTGAGACGACACTTAGGGCCGTATTAATAAACTCATCTCAACTCTGATCCCCGTCACAAGATGCGTCAAAAATGACAGTTTTCTATGGTTTGACGTTTACTTTGACGTATCTCGAGACGAGGATCAGAGTTGAGATGAGTTTATTAATACGGCCCTTAGTATGGTATTACTTCCGATTAAAAAAAACAGCATCTGTGCGAACCTAATAACAGGAACTAGAAACTTGGATTTCTCATCGACCCTGTCTATCGTGATGTTACAATTTATGTAATTTATTATTCCTTGATACAAGCCAAGGCTCTATGCAAGTAGTTGTCAATACCATGTCACCTCGTTTTATACAATGTACTTTTTAAAATCATACATAATATCTGCACAAAACAATAAATTGTTACTTTTCAAACAAATAAATAAATATCAGGGTATTACAGTACCCTTACCCGTACCCGTACCTTTTTTTACTATAGGGACAACGAGAAACATATTTATATTGTGCTGACAATAACAACTTTATTTACATATTATTATAGCCTATTATTTTTTAATTTGCATAATTTTTACAAAACATAATTTACAATTATGATTCTAATCATTGTTTGAGACGAATGTAATGCTGTTCCGAGATAGTTCAAGTTTTAAAACAAAATATTATATTATGTGGAAACAGAAAACGAACACTCAACGGTTTACTCGGCCTCGTCAGGAGTCCTTCATGAGGGGAGGGGTGATGAGTCCGAATCATGTCGGGCCGTTACATGACTGAAACGTGAGTAAACCGTGAGTGTTCATTTCTTGGGTTCCGTACCCGAAGGATGCGCAACGGGACCCTGTTAATATGCCAACGCTGTGCGTCCGTCCGTCCGTCTGTGTGTCCTAACTATAAAGAGCTGTATCTTTTGAACCATAATAGATAGTGAGTTGATTTTTTTTGTCAAAATATGTGTTATTACGGCGGATTTACTAAATAATAAAAAAAAAAACAATAAAGTGCAATAATAAATTTTTGTTGTATCGTAAAAACGGTAAAACATACAAACGTCAAATTTAGTATGATTATATAACAAACCCAATAGAATAACAACAAATACTAAAAACCAGCTAAATGTGTGTGGGGTTTTTTTGTTTCTAATAGGTAATGACTCTCGCAATTTTATAATTATATTATGTCATTAATATAAATCAGGTAGCATAAATGTGAATGTTACAGGTAAATTATTGGACACGAGTGGTAGGGGTTTAACCAACGCAACAATGATTCCACGTCACTTTTCTTGACATGTGAGACTATAATGTTTTTAATTTTTGTACATGCAAACAGGTCGAAACTATTTAGAGTACCTACTACCCTTTTCCTTAGTAGCTATCGGCATTCTTCCTGTTTATTTATATAAAACACGAGTGACAAAATATACTATAAGGACCGCTAGCTCCAGTTGTCCGCGACAAGTTTGTCGCTCGGAAAGCCCTTTCTAACTAGTCTGTTACGATAGAGACGCACTGAGCGACAAGCGAGAATATCAAGATAGACGTAGACAGCCGATGGCTATTACGGAAATGGTGATCTTATCTTATCATGCACAGATCTTTAGTAAAATTACCTCTCTTACACACACAATTGTTCAAACGTGCAGGTATCCTAGCGATGTTTTCCTTCACCGTAAAACATCGGGTAATGTACTAAAGTTAGAAAAGCTCATTGGTACATGGCCAGCTTTGGTTCGAAGTTCGAACTCAGTATCTTACGATCACGAGTTGACATCCAAAGCCACATCATGATCATCACAGATCAACACATATTACCGTTAACACATTGGAGACGCGTTCAATTTAAGAGTAGAGAGTTTCTAGTACTATGACTTTGAGAGCATGCTGTAGATGTGGGATCGGCAAGGCGTTGCGAAGGCCAAGCTGCCCGCACTGGGCTGGTGGCGCAGCGTGCGCATGAGCAGATCTACTAGCCCGCACGGGGCGCGGCACGGACGTAGAAAGTACCGGTAAAGGAAAATAATTGAACAAAAGTAATAAGGAAACTTAAAAAAGCTGACTGCGTATTTTGACATTTCGTCTATGTATGTTGCCTAATTAATAAATTCATGTCAAAAATTACATTTACATATATTTAAGTCCGCCAGTGCGAGGTTTTATTTAATTAAAATATCCAGTGACGTCTCAACCCTAAGACGATTCTAATGACACCTCGTTTGTCGCAATCGGGCCATCCGTTCAGTATCTACGAGAGAACAAAAATACATACCTACATTACATAATACATACATAGGTACAATCGTTAAGTTAACGTCTTGCATCTTGGCTAGGCCTCCAGACTGGATTCGAGGCTCCAGTACTTTCTCCTGTAAACCCAGCTGTCTATCCGTCATCGTCAATGTGGTCAAGTCATTGTCCACTTCCCGGAGGATTAAGCCTTTCATCCCATTCTGCAGTTGCCGAGAACATTATTTTTTATCGAAAATTAGTTATGAATAAGTGGGCACGCATCGTTGTTATGTTTAGTGATGTCCGGTCGACATATCGATAGCGGCAGACAGAAAAATATAAATATGAGATGCAAGTGTAAAAATGAAAGTTCGTATTAAACGGCGTGCGGTTCAAAGGTTTCGGCCAGACACATAATGAATTAATGTTTTCATCCGACTGAGAAAAAGCCAAAAGAAAGGTAATGATTTATGTCTATTTATGTATGTATAGTAATAGTAATGCAGCCTATATACGTCCCACTGCTGGGCACAGGCCTCCACTCATAATGAGAGGGTTTTGGGCTATAGTTCCCACGCGGGCCCAGTGCGGATTGGGAACTTCGCACACACCGTCAAATTGCTTTGCAGGTGTGTGCAGGTTTCCTCACGATGTTTTCCGATGTTCACCAAAAAGCTCATGGTAAATTTACAAATTATATTTCGCACATAAATTCCGAAAAATTTAGAGGTGCGAGCCCGGGTTCGAACCCACGACCCTCTGCTTAAGAGTCGGTAGGTCAAATCATTAGGCTACCACGGCTTTTTTTTATGTATGTATGTTCCACTCTAATTCCTAAACTATTGGATCGATTTTTATAAACAGGGTGTCATATGATTCGTCAAAAACGTGCGAGTATTATAGGCTAGTCGCCCGTCAGATATTAATTTGCTACTTTTAAATTATGCAATTCAAAGTAACAACTATTACAAAATTATAAATTATATTTAAGAATAATGAAGGAACGTTCACGAATCTTTGTTTATTTTCATGCATTTCATATTTTAGATTGCACTTTAGAGTATCTCGTCAGTTTTGTAATTAACTATACAAAGAAACAGTAATAAGTACGAATAATAATTTGAATATAAGTCGGTAAGTCTTTTTTTTTAAATTTAATCGGAGTTCAGCCGTTAATTTTTTTAAGCCACTGCTCAGTAAATTCAACGACAAACTATTAATCGAACTTCTGCTACGAACGCATGCTCGAAGGCATAAATATAAAGATTAGTACATTTGTAACCATACATACTCGTATTACCTAAATATTAATCTACTACGACTAATGGCCGTATTAATAAACTCATCTCAACTGATGCCACTTTTAAGACACGTCACAGTAAACGTCAACGCATCTTGTGACGGGCATCTAAGCCAAGATCAGTTTATTAAGGCCCTTAGTCTATCGATAACATCACATCCCTATTTTAAAGGATTTTGTCCACCGGTGAGTCCATCTTGACCACCGGGCGGCTGCAAAAAGCAACAATTGCATCGCGTGATGGATCGCCACGTGACGCGCGCGCCGCGGGGCCGGCTTTATGAGAGGATTAAACAATGAGAAACACATATTGACGGGACATTTAGATACAAATTATATGCAAATACGGTGAATGTGTGCGTTGAAAAGGCTAGCATTACACATTTACACATTTGGGTGAAAATATAAAAGATGGACATACGAAAGATGAAGTCAATAAAGTTCCATTGTGCATCGTTATTGTAAGGGTAATTTTTGTTGCACTAAGAAAAATTCCGAACTATCGTGTCCAACCAACCTTTTAAACTCAACCCATTGATTGAAAAAATAAATATCTTTACCAAATTGACGTAGTTCTAAGGGCTCTGCGCTGTAGGATGTTGCTATTATCCTATTCTAAAATTCTTTCTATTACCACGGCTAGCTACCAAAACAAAAATGCGACCACTTACCTATCAAATTTACTAGAACTAATCTATTTAGACGTCGAACCACATGGCCAACTCAACACAAATATTGTGGTAATTCATTATTGTCCAATTTAGGTAACGTTTAGCTTTATAAATAATTATTATATAAAAATGTATCAGGTAGTCCGCGTCGTAATTTATTTTCTGTTAAGGCACAAGAATCTTGATTTATTTCGTTTGTAGTTTTTTTTGCAATAACAGCACAAACACCCGTATAGAATGATTAAAAAAAAACTTGCTCAATCAAGAATCCGCCTCCACACCACCGTGCCCTGTAATATGTTGACACGTTGACCGCGTACCGGCGCACGCGCCCATACCCCGCGATCACGGCCCGCCACACCATACATCTATCCCCCTCTAACACAACCAAGTAAGGTTTAAAATAGTTGAAATGGCTGCTAAAGATAAGTTTGTAAATCCTGCATTGTCATTAATCGTACTTCCGAGCCCATTGAAGTGTTATCGAGTGTTTGGATCGCCACAGATTATTTATGATGCTATGAAAGGCATGTTTATTTAAGAGTTTACTAAATCTTTTGATATTTTACGTTTTATAGTATAACTATTATACCAAGAATTATTGTTTAATTAATAAAAAACAACATTGTAAATTAAAGGGATAATTAAAGAATTGTTAAGTATTTTTTACTTTCTATCTCATCAACAAAATTACAAATAAGTAATGATTACCAATCACTCATACGCTCCTACCGCACAGTGCGCTAGACGCAACAAAAGCCTGGACAAAAAATAAATAGCTACCACCCAAAATCGAAACTGCATTCCTTCCAGCGAATTAGGCAACAAAATTGTCATCTTATTGAGCTGAATGGGTGTCTAGTGCAAAATTGGGCGAAATCCCTTGCTCCTTTGGCTTTCTTGGGTGGGACTTTGAATAAGGTCTCAAGTGGATGCAGTATTTGTTTAAAGGATTACGCAGATTACGCCAGTTTAGTTCACGTGGTTGCACGCGTGCTTTGTCGGACGTGTTTTGTTAAGAATGTTAAAAGCGCCTCTCGCCGTTTACATTTCCTTTCGAATATGAATTTTGACGTATTAAGACCGGACAAATTCAAAACTCGGGGGTCTATTTGAATACATTTTGCTGGTCATTATACTGCCGTGATGTATATTCTATTATTGCCCTGAGTGTCATTGGTGCCGGGAGACGTCACGTGTCCAGTTCGCAGTAAATAGTAAAATAGAACGGGTGTTGCCTAGATTATGGCAGAATTAGATAAACATGTAGTAAATATATTCTGAGGTGGTTATTTTATTATTTCGTAACAAATTATATAGCAGCAACCATATTTATTTCGATGGCGAAATAAATTAAAGAAGAGGCACTGAGATTTATGCAGCATATTGTTTAGTTGAATTTTTTTATCAAATTCTAACATTTTTGTACTACTGATAAAAATGGATAAAACTTAAATAATACAATAATACCTAGGCCATGTTTCACTTTTACGATCTCCTAATTTGTAGATTGCTATATTTAATTTAATAAAATTTTACGGTATTGTGCAATCATTAAAAATAAATAAAAATCACTAACTTACTTACCATTTCGTCCTCTTCAGATTCGTATGATTGATTGGTTTACTCTCAAAGTAACGTAACTCACTCAACCGCCACCAAATTAAAAATAAGTTAAGAAAAACTTGTACCAAAAACCAAAAGTAAAATTCAAAAGGGATTGTCATCCGCATAAAATATGAGTCTTCAAATGTTTGTCAAATCCCATAAACGATGATTTATGCCGTAAATTGCAACAATTGTGTTGCAAATCTTTAAATATTGAGAAAAAAGTTGAAAGCGGCGCTATGTCCAGGAAAGGAAGTATAATCCCTGAGGGATTGTAACCCTTTGCAGCTTGGTCAGATTTTTTTGTCCGATTGAGTGGTGAATGGGCCCTTTGTGCGAGTTCGCTTGACAGGAAGCTATTGGGTTCAATTGTCTACGGTCGGGCGAGTATGTTAACATTAACATAAGAAAGTAGCTATGTAACGCAAAAACATTTGAATTGGTTAGCAATACACGCTTTAGCGGCGGGGATCTCCGTAGTTAAGTTACTTGTCAACTTACTTGGTAGCTGACAATTATGATGATTGTTAACTTATTAAGTGTACGTTTTACATAAAAACAGGACTAACTTTTTGACGTTACCTGTCTAATATATCTTTTATCTGGCGTTAACGATTCGTCTCGTGATTTAAAGACCATGAAATTAAACTTTTTATTTTAAACTGACCAGCGATTGACTGGTCTCGAACCAACACAATCACTCTTGTATTTCAAGATACCCTATAATACATTTTCAATTACGCCTATGATATCGTTGCTTAAATACGAAAGTAACACAAATCATGAATTTTTGTAGCATTTAAATTCGGAACGCTATTTACTTTAAATTTCAAATCTAACTACTTATATGTTTTGATTTGTGACGCTTTTATATTTACGCTAAGTGATATATCACTTTAGATTACACAACCAATGATTGGGACAATTTCAATTTAGAATTTATAAGTACTTTGTTATGTATACCATTTCACCCTTTAGGGCGGGAAGGAAGGCGGAATGTTAGCAGGGCTCCATCATGGTGGATAACACGGAATACCGACGATTGTAGTCAAGATAGACAGCTTTGATTTAATAATTTTCGAAAATCGACTAAATCTATCGAACCGACATAAGGGTCTGACGCGAACAGTCGATAAACATTTTATTTGATTTCGAAAATCTCTTGGCTAGGCGTAATATTTAAGGGATGCGGGAAACAGCTAGATGTAATGGACTAACGGTCTAAATCAACTTTTAAGTTTTAAGTTTGAAAATTGCTGCTGTCATTTTCTTTGCTATAGCAATAAGTAGAATAAGACGCGGCAACTTAATCAACTTAAAAATTAATTGACGTCTCTGAGTGCGGCAGTTACACCCGTATTTATAGAGGAGTAAAAGTCATTACTTGAGTAAAAGTAATTACTCAAGCAACGATTTTTATTCTATAAATAGAAATTTTGCTTAAAAATAGAAATGTCAAAAGTTAGATTTCTCAGCCAAGTAATAGTCACAATTTTCTTTACTTAAGCATTTACTTCTGCTTACGATTAGGTACGACGCTTGTCAATATTTCAAGGTTACCTATATTTAATAAAATGGAATCTTTGGACAGAATCGAAGAAACTTTTACTGTTGTAGACTATTTAGATAATTATACTTTTGGGGAAATATAAATTAGAAACCCCAAAGTTTACTTTCGTGATGTGGATCCATTTCATGATTATTCGGAAGATTTTTTTAAAATGAGGTTTCCTTTCTCCAAGAACATAGTGATGCATGTGATTTTACCGAAAATTATTGACTCTTTACTATCGGAGACCCAAAGAGGGCTTCCTATAGGTCCACTGTGTCAGTTGCTAACTGCCTTACGTTATTATGCCACTGGCACCTTCCAGATTGTACACGGAGACATCATGCATATTTCTCAATCGACGGTGTGTCACATAGTAAAGAGAGTTAGTCGAGCATTGGCCTTGCTGATGCCCGAGTTTATTAAGTTCCCTGCAAATTTGAGGAAAACAAAGGAAGACTTTGAAAAGCTTGGTTGCGTAGGCAGAGCATATGGACTGAAAAATATTGTGGGAGCAATCGATTGCACACACATTAAAATCAAGAAGCCTAGTGGTATTGTCCATACAGAACAGTATAGGAATAGGAAAGGTTATTTTTCATTAAATGTCCAAGTAGTTGGTGGGCCTAATTTAATGATCTATAATATAGTAGTAGCTTCATGCTTTTGAATGATATTTAGAAATAACTCCTTTTCCAGACTCGAGAGTGGTTTTTTTCTGTCTACATCCGTCATTATTAAATCCGAATCAATTAATTACGAAGTGTAAAGATTGAAGAATTCAACTTGCTAACAATATTTTTTTGACACAATACCAAACAGATAACAAATATCATATAGGTAATCCTACTTAATAAAAAATAACACTTGTCAGTAAATAATTTAAGGCTAAGAACTAAACATTTAAATTGAGTAGGGTAATATCATGTCAAACGTTTTATTTTTGCAAATTTTGTCTTTATGTTCAAAGAAAGTAAAATTATTAAAAAGTATCTTTAATTTTATCAGAATTATTGATTAGTATGAAATTAGACGTGGTAATGCTAGCTTTTGCTAAAATAATCTACACCTCACATTTGTCTTTTCATGAAACCGAAACGCAGTAAAGAAATGTTGCCAGACAGAAACAATTGACAAGCGTCGAGTCTTACTTAAGCAATTGCTTAAGTAAGTAACGTGTATTCCTTAACTATAGAATAAGATTTTGTACTGAAGAATTCTATCACCAAGTAATGACTTAATTAAGAAGTTACTTAGCAACAAGTAATGACTTCTTTATAAATACGAGTGTTAGTGTAGTAAAGAGTAGTCCAGGGGCGTCATTCTCTTAAATATTCCCCTTTGCAATTCGTTGTCGAAGGATTTAACCGGCAAAATAAAGTTTCACACTCCCTTGCCCATACTGCCAAATAAGGCGGGGCATGAAAGGTTGCGTGTGATTTTTAATTTTAATTATTCTTTATTTTCGTTTCACTTTCTTATTGTTTCTTTTTCCTCCTTCTTGTTTTGTAATTTATGTTTTATGTATCTGTCAAAATTATGTGTGTGTAACCTTCCGTGGTTTCACCTGATGGTTCCAACGGAAGACCAGCGCCGACTTTAATGCCGGCATTACGCTGAGTTGGGACCATTTCGTGACTACATTCTTTCTGTGTGTATTTTTCTGTCCTCTGCTGATATTTGTCACGAATAAATGATTTTTTTCTTCTTCTTCTTCCTCGTGGACACGTAAGAAGAGTAAAGGTAGCTACCGGCGTCCAAGTTAAAAATACACGCATTAAAGTGTTAATAATGCTCTGGTGGGACTGGTGGGTATAAGATAATGAATTGAAAAGTGAGTTGTTTAAGAGAATCGCCTGACAGGACCTAGCCTAGATGCATTAGGTACGTTTAACGATTTTTGAAAATCGACAAAATGTATGAAATTGACGTAAGCTAGCGATCAGTCGCGTCAACCATTTATGTCAATTTCATACATTTGTCGATTTTCGGAAATCTTTAAGGTAGCATAATGCATATTGGCTCACTGAAAAAAATAATTGTTTTAACTGATCAAAATTATGTTTAATGTTATCAAGGAACTTGTTTATATACGAGCACATAAAGTAACATGATGCCAGAAATAAAGTTAGTTTGATTAAGCTTTGTAACAAGTAGCCATAACAAAACCAAACAAGTTATTGTCAACTAGATCAATTCTGATATTTGCCGCGATGACCTGCTCCTTTATGAATGTCATTAACAGCTTAAATACATTTATCAGGTACTTAATACATTTAAAATGTGACAATATTTCGTTTTTATACGTAAGTATATTACATTGCCTAAGTACATTGTTTTGTCATTTAACCAATATGATCAATCTAATTATGTCAGGTGCTAGATTCAACATTAGTATAGTAAATAATGTTATTTTTTAGAATGAATAAATTTGTTTATAGCTTTAATAATTTACTCATTGTGACACCTTCATAACAACTTGATAAAAGTAATAAAGTGAAAACTGAGCATGGTTAATTTTACAATGTTTCGCCGTGAATAAAGTTCAGTAATAGAATTAAACAAATTACATTAATGACAAATTTGATCAAATTTACATAATCGTCAGAACAAATGATACTTTATAACATTTTTTTTTTTTTATATGGATTGATAATATTTTTTTCAATCAAGCAAAATTCCAACTTGATCAGCACTCTTTTTTTTCAGTGAGACCCCCAGGTTGTTGAGGAGATCTTCAAGAAAGACCTGTGTCCAGCAGTGGACGTATTTCAGCTGATATGATGATGACGATGATGTGATGAGATATATTTCCGAATATAGCATGTTTGAGGCAAATTTTGAATAAATACATTTTTATGTTTGACCGGATAGATATCTTTAAAAGATTTATTTATAGTGTTTTGTACAGAAAACTGGTTAAAATATTATTATTTAAAATATTATATTTAAGTGATGTTATTTATTTATAGTCGGTTATTTTGTCTTATGGCAAATTAAAACGACTAGGGATTAAACCGAATAGAGTAGATATCCTTATATTTGTTTTATATGTATAAATCAGTGCAATAAATAATATTATTATTTCATACACATTTCTTGTTCAATTGTTTCCTTATGAACAGCGTATGCCCGTTCGAGAATTTCAAATTTTATTTATGGATTTACCACCCCGTCATTATTTATTTGTGATTACGTCATGCCGTGACTAATAAAAAGATAAGCCGAAAACGAAAGTCCGAATAGCCTCATCAAGGAAATTTAATAATTAAAATCAGCCACAAAATATCGTGTACATAGCTATCACGTCATATATTTGTGTACATTTCATGTGGTTTTGATATTTCGTCACTCTTCATTTGTCATTTTAAAATCAAAATAATAATGCATTTGTTTTTATGAGTAATTAATTCTGTCTGCTTTAATTTGCCAACTAATATAAATCTTATTTACGATCATATTACGAATAAATGATGACAATGGGCCAATTACACGTATGTAGAAAAGCAAACACCTATGCATGAAAATTAGGCTTATTAATTCCAAAATAATGCAATGGCACGGCCCGGTATGATTTTGTAGCTGTAAGGCTGTGACTACCGCAGACATCACGAAACTATAAAAGTAGGTTTCCTAATTTCAGTTCGCACAGTTCGTTTCGTACAAAAGATAACGGATTTAAACATGTGATGAACGGCTCCATATTGGCTCATACAAAATTCTTATTCCGATTTTTGGTTTTACTACCGATTTGTATTCATAATAATCACTCTTCATAATTTTTTTTCTTATACTTTTTTTGTTCATACATTTTTATTACTACCAACGGAGCAGGGACTTAGAAATAAAAGGGTGATTCTTCGCTCATCGTCTACTATATGTAAGTACTAGTTAAAAATATGTTCATTTCTGGCGCTTCGCCGGCCGCTACCGCGGCACGCTCGCTTCGCTCGCTCGGCTCGCGCGCTGTAGGGTCGCAATTCTACCTAACACTCCTCCTCGCTTCGCTCGTCGTCGTACCTAATGGAGACCTTCGTTATGAATTAGAATGATTAGGAGTTTCGATCGTTAGTATCAGAAAATATATGAAAACAAATATTAGTATAAACAAGGTGTATAATTAGTGATATTATGAAATCTGATGATTATGAGTTTCGATGGTTAGTAATAAAAAAATTTATGTACAATGATCATTAGGTTGTAAAATTGTATGAGATACATTTTCGGAATTCCAATAATCTAATTTGCAATTTTATATGAACTTTGGCGCACCCGTGATGAACATTGTATTTGTATATCTCGTTGCTAACTGTGCAAAGTTCAGGTTTTGAAAGCGCTTCAAAGGCAACTTTTTTCGTATGTAACTTTTTTCGCATCTTGTTTTTCCAAGCTATAAGCTAGTGTTAGTGTTACACACAAAATGTTACCACATCGCCTCTCATACTGTTTTCATCTGTTACAAGGTATCTAATGCTTTATTAATTACCTATTTATAGATCATATCTTTTGGAAATCTATGCCTTCCTATTTGACACCAAACTAGATAGGTGTACCTACAAAAAAAAAACTTCGCTAATCATTTCATGCGAGTCAAATCCGCCAGGTTGGATTTAATATGACGTCTTCATCTCAATTCATTGAACTAAGAAACCAATTACCATACTAACAAAACTCATCATAATAATAACTCTTATTTTTGCTTGAAAATAGTTACTCTCTGTCATGAAGATGGACATGTTGCCGGTTTGATATCACTCGTATTAAGTTAATCGTTGGTGATACTACAATGCTGTAACTAACAAATTCAAGTAAGAGCAAAAGTGCACCATAAAAAAAGTCAGTAAGGTGCATTTTACAACCTATTGAATTTGTTAGTTATGCAAAAAAACAAGACGTCATCCTCACGGTTGCCCCAAAACGCCTGCTGCTTATTCACACAGTTCACCAGTACATCGACACACATCTCTTGTTTTTCCTCAGCTCTAAACAAGTGCTAATTCTCTTTGTTATGCTAATTGGCTATCTTTCCGTGTCAGCTTAACAAAAGGATGTAATCGACGGCATTATTGTTTTTTTGAAACGGTGTCAGTGGTTGCTTTGCAGGTTATTTACTGCGGCGTGATTTAAGATAAAAGTTAAATAAATAAATACATGTATATCAGAGGACAATTATACAATAAGCACAGTCAACGCCAAAAATTTACATATTTGAACCTTATTTCAATGGAGTAAGGTGAGAAAATGTAAATATCTCTGACGTCGACCGTACTATGATGGGTACTGGGCATTTATAAACAAACTTATATAGAGAAATACATATAATAATAATAATAATCCAGCCTATATACGTCCCACTGCTGGGCACAGGTCTCCACTAACAACGAGATGGTTTGTTTGGACTATAGTTCCCACGCGGGCCCAGTGCGGATTGGGAACTTCGCACACACCGTCAAATTGCTTTGCATGTGTGTGCAGGTTTCCTTACGATGTTTTCCTTCAGCGAAAAGCTCATGGTAAATTTTACAAATTATATTTCGCACATAAATTCCGAAAAACTTAGCGAGCCCGGGTTCAAACCCAAGACCCTCTGCTTAAGAGTCGGCAGGTCAAACCATTAGACTACCACGGCTTTTTTAGAGGAATACATACTTAAATACAAAGAAAACATCCGAGAGTCAGAAACAAATGCTTGCGTTCATCACACGAATATTTGCCCTTACGAGTCGACAAGGCTAACCGTGCCGTCAGTTTAGCAGAGAACTCCCATCTTAAATAATGGAAGTGGGCTAAGCTGACTGGTTTTCGCTTAGGTCATTGACTGCGCTAATTCTGCTAAGCGGTCGTCATTTAAAATATCATATTTTAAAGCCTCTTTTGCTTCGTGTGAGTCATGAATATTAATCAGGACCTTACTTGGAAAATCGAATATCCATCATTCAAACTTTTGAATTTAGAATTTCTAATAAATTCTGGTAATACAAGTTTATACATAAATTGGAAGAACGGCATGGAGAACGCAAATGAGCATACATACTTATATTTTGTCGCTTGTCGCTCAGTGTGTCTTTATCATTACAGACATGTTGAAAAGGGAGATCCGAGCGACAAACAAGTCACCGATCACTTGTGCTAGCCCTCCTGATGGCAAGTGGACTCTGAGGCCCATGGACTTGCAGTCCCAAAACAGAAAATGCGTGGTCAACCTTGAGGGCTAAGATGGAATGCCTTTATGCTTCTAAAGTCCAGTCCCTATGTTCAAACCGCGGATTGATTAGGTTACTTCAAATTAAAATTTCACACATCTAGCATTTGACATTTGCCACATGGCAAATGTCAAATTTTAACTCGAGGTATCCGAAATTCCGAATATAGGGACCAGATATAAGCATATTATTTTTTATTTTTTGATATATATTAGATATATATTATTTTTTGTTCTGAAACTCTCAAGGCGTTTTTTCTTTGGCGAAACGCCCATTATGTTTTAGGTTTTACGGTTTTCAGACAGATTGTGTTCTGAAAAGCCGAAGATTAAATGACGTCAGTTCCAGAACATAATTTTTCAGAACGTAAAAGCTGTTATAAAACACACGGGCGTTTATAAACGCATTGAGAGTTTCCGAACAAAAACTCAATAATATACTACTGGCATAAATGACTACATTTCACTGTTTTACTCTCACACAAAAGAAGAAAACTGCTGCTTGGCGACAGATGACTGGGTAAGATAAGATGGTGGTTGAGATCCGGACGGACCCTGCCCAAGGTCCAACTAGTAGGGCACAATCGATATAATTAGAATTGGCGGCGTATGTTACGAGCGAGACGGTGTAGAGAAGGGATTCCCTAGCGAAGTAGTAATTACAACGGCATAGCATTGGTAAGGTCTGTACGTAGGCAAAGCTATAAAAAGACGCTTCAGGTGTTGCTACGAAGTCAAAAGTATTCGAAGAATTCATGTGCTTTATGACATTACCATGAGTTTTTAAGCGTTAATTATTATGTTATCAATGTCCAGCGAAGCCATTTTGAAGGCGTTGACAAAGTGCTTGTGCTACGTACAGAATAAACATCTTTTTAATTGGGTATCTTATATCTTCAAATGATATGAAGGGTCAACCAGTTTTAGTGCGAAGCAGCTCAGCCCAAGCGGTAGGTATCGTGCCTTTTAGAACTTTAGTTTTCCGGTTAATACTTCGTCAACTTTGATAGTACGTCGTGTGTTATATGAACATGCCCGAGTGACCCCCCCTACCCCCGCCCCTCCTGAAATCAAAACACCTTTTGACAGGAAACATGGAAAGGGTGGACTGTAGACAACTAGACATATTCAAATTATGCAAAATGAAATTCTAGAGCTGTTATTATGGCTTCTTTGGAGCAGTTTATATTTTGTTTCGATTGGCAAGATGTTTACTACGAAATAACTGCTACTAACGTTACTACTTATAGCAATCAGTAGCTTTGTCTAGTCCTCCAGCCTTAGGTTCGCGAGAGTTCAGCGAAAGGGGAAAACAACCGGTGGCGGTTATTCCTCTCGCTTGAGCTTCCGCTTCCGCTTCCGCTCTTCCTGCAGTCTCGGTTACGACGTCTCTATGGTCATGTTTATGGTTAGATGGTTGCCTTGGAAACGTTCGCCATTTTTAAATATTTTATTCAACCTTTATAAATTAATTTTTTAATCGTCGTTAGTTGCCGTTTCTTTTATTAGAATAGGCTAAAATTTAATACATAACGTTTGCATGACGATGTTATATTGTATGGTATCTAAGCATTTAAAGTAGGTACTGATAACGAGATAAAGTTATGAATAGGTACATACCATACATACAAAGCATAGGTAGTAAATGAAACCACAGTGAGCAATTATCATTCATTGAACTATTCATTACAAATAACCCGAACATACTTTTTAATACTTTAAAAACATACAAACAAGTACTATAATTATACTATGGTAACAAAATCGACATTAAATTACTGTGAAATTGGGAAAATATTTTTTAATCTAATATTAACTATTCTTAGAAACTACTGCTATGTTATTCTGTTAACACATCGTCGTTCAGTTCTACTCAGTCGATGAATAGCCGGCGAATTTACGTCGTCCGTCAAGGTGGGTAAATGACATTCATTTGCCTGCACATTCAATAGTCGCTGGTTTCACAGACGACCAGATCGCAGTACAAATTCATGCTAATTTATTAATTCCATATCTTAGTGAAAGTTTGTATGGATGATTGAATGCCGGGAAAGTTGGAAGTTCCCGAGGGAGAGCGGGCAAACGCTAGTTATAGATTGAAAGATTGATTGGATGTTAAGATTTCGGATGCTTGTTATTCAGTCACGCAACAAAATACACAAATAAAAGATAGAAATGATAATAAATACAATCAAAATAAAAATAACTCACCAGCAGCTCTGTCCTTATCAATGCAGTATTTAAAATATGACATAACTTGTTACAAACAAGCAGTCAATAAACCCAAGTAGCAACGCAACGCGGAAAACTTGACATTATACAAGATTTAATCAGAACCTGGGAAATGTGGAAATGACAGGTTTCGACTCGCGCGCAGGAAATGAAAGCGGCTTCCGCCCGCCGCGGGTTCGAGTCCGGGAGCACCAAGAATGGCGATGCATGAATTAAGTTAATTGGGTTTCTGAGTACTATCAATTTTGTATAAATACCTCTGCGTCGATAACACTATATGGGGTCAATTTTGTATGGAAATGTGGTGTTGCGGCACTTAATGTGTTAGACAGCGTACATACCTAATGTTTCAAAGGAAGTTATGTTTAAATGACAATGACCATAACCTTTCTTATTGCTTGGTATTAATTCTTAGGTTTCTTGGCATTAAAGTTTAGGTTATAAACGCATTAAGGCGAATAGTTAACATCATGTTATTAAATTATACTTAATTATGTAAATTAGATGCATCATCGTGAAAATCGGTTGATATAGGAGGAACCCGTTCTGAGTTTAAGGCCGCACTCAGAGACGTCAATTAACTTTTAAGTTTGGTTAAAGTTGCTACTGTCACTCTCTTTGCTATAGCTATAGAATAAGACGCAGCAACTTAACCCTTGATATGCCATGTTCCGGATCCGTACCATGACATATACATACATATATAAATGGAAATAAAATTTATATTTCAATATATATATATATTATGTCACGGCATACGAAAGCTCTAACTTAATTAATTGACGTCTCTGAGTGCGGCAGTAAACTTTAAATTAAAAGCACGCGCTCTCTCTAGTTTAAATTTTACAAACATGTAACTTGCTGTCACGTTACCTAAATAAATGACACATCCAGTTAGGCCCAATTTATTAATCCCCAGATAAAGTTATCCGACCGTTAAATTTTACTTTTTCTTTTTCTTCGTCTTATGATATGTCATAACATAATGATATTCTCTGCAATGATGGTCTTGTCCCAAGCGATCTACTAGATTTACTGCATATATTTTGAATTTTGAATAGAAAAGGACAGAGCTAAACTTTATCTTACAATTTATCTGGAGATTGAAAAAGGTTTTGTTGGAGAATTAAGTAAAATGGAGTAGTTATCGTAACTATAATTCAATAGCCAAGTTAAGAATTTTCTTTAACCAATTCATGCTATTCATAGACAAATAAATCGTAGGCGAAGATAGAATCGTCGCGACCAATCAGGCTGGTTATCGCTGTGTTTATTGAAGGTCCGAGCTGAACTAGTAAATTATCGCTCGGCTTAGAAAGTCTGGAGCACTGACTCACAGGCCAGGGCACCAGGAAATGACAAGTGCTCACGGGTACATTCTGCAGTCGGTGGCCAGAGTCTGCCACGGTCTCTCAGTTAGCATTTTACCGACGATAAACTTCTCAAACTGTTAAACTTTCATGCGATATTCTCAATAGTTTTTAAGAGTATAGTATATTTTGAACGGAACGAGAACATTCTTAATGGTTTCAAATGTTTTCGAGTATTTTCTTAGTAATATTTCGAAAAGCTTTCTAAATATTTGGAAATGTTTCACCAAGTTGACATGTGACAATTGTCCCCCGAATTGTCACATGTCATATATCAATGTCAATTAGGTGAATACTAGTTATGTTTAATAAATTATATCATAGAGTTGTTTGAACTTCAAGTTTTACCCAAGTTCACCTATACCGATTCCCCTTTATGCCGTAATCCAACCTTTCACGAGCTTGTTACAAAGATGACGACATTGCATTTTCAAGGTCCATTGTTATTCCTAGAATGCACCTAGACACAGCATGCGGGCGGCGTACGGTGCATCCTGCATGCATTAATGCTATTATTACCTGGTATGATGCAGGGAAAGTGTGTCACTAGAAAGATAATGTAAGGTGAAATTAGTATTGAAGAAGTTATTTCTAGTAGAGAGCCCTCTTCGCAAATAAATGTTTGAGTAATGTAGCGTTGCGCATTTTGATTTAGTACAAAAATACCTTAAAAAAAAAAAAAAAAACAAAAATGAATCTTGAAGACATAACAAGAGATTTGGTTGTACTCAACATATTTTTAAGGGACAAAGAAAAAGTCTTTAATGTCACCCCTATTTTTCGCAAATCAGACTGTATATTTTACTACTGTTTTCTTACTATTACGAAATTCATTAAATAGTACTTGATAGTAGAACTTTACACATTTACATTATCCCGTCTTATTTCTTTACTTTTTTAATAAAAATAATGTAAAAGGCAAAAGGAATACGTACAAAATAACAAGTCGCAGCCCATTCGTGGACTATCAGGTTTTAATGCGTTGAGAAAGTTCATACAAGTAAATCACTGCATTTTATATGAATTGGTAGTAGGTAATAAGTAAATAGTTCGCAATCAGACTACATTCAATTTCACAAATATGATAATAAAGAACACAAATCAATATAAGAGACAATGTGAACTCACGACTTTTGAACAAGAGTTTGATGGGGTCTTCGCAAGTTCTCCAGTTACAGACCTTTGGTTTAATTAAAGATAGAGGTACCACAATGGTGGAGAGGCCAATTTTTGGAAATTTGGGAAGGTATTTCGGTCCTGTATTTTAGATAAATAGATGATCGACAGCGAGATATCGTCACCAATGAATGGGTAAGGGAAGGTATGGGTCTCGCAGAGGGAAGCCGTTTTAGGTAGCTTCACGAACTGACCAAATAAAGTTTTTATTTTATTTTATAATAAATGGAATACAACAAACAAAATCGTTTATACATACCAGGACACCATAAAACAGAAACATTACATAACTTGTCTCATAAGTATTGCGCTCGCATATTACCATAATCTAGATTATGTCATGGGATTACTAGAACTTGAATAATAGCTTTCCACTGGAGGTCAGCGGTGGTCGCGTTTAGCACGCTTATCGCAGGACTGTCTCTAACGACCAATCAGGAGTTGGCAGGCTCAGCACGTTTGCGTTTCATTGGCTATGCTAGGCAGAGCCCGGTGCCTGCACGGACATGGCCTAGCCTAGAGACGATGTGTAGGTGAACTATGATTACTCTGTTATGGCCATGTTGTCCTAGTATTTTTTATTACATTAATTAAATATCATATGAAAAATATTTAAATCGTCATGTTCAAGCTCACGCTTCCTAGTTAGAAATGCACTGAGGGGATTTGTAAAGAATCTTGAACATGCATGCTACCGGAAAACGACGATTTGGACATAACTGTACAAACTAAACTAATCAGAAAAGGAAACCACAAATGGAATAATCGTAAACACTAAGAAAAGAGCAATAAACTTGTTGTGCTGTATAATGTAGGTATGAAGTAAAATTTCAAGTCCTGACTCTTTTCGAGTTATTATTACGCGACAGTACACACCTCTATTGCCATCATAGTTACTCGTGTGTCAACATTCCAATATGGTAAGTAACATAGTAACAATTCTTGAGTGTTACAATTTTGTGTAAAATTTGTGTAAAGCGTACACGACAATGACTCACAACAACCTAAGTTACAAAATAAGGGCCGTATTAAATAATGAATCTCAGATCTCAAGAGATGCCTGTTTGAGGAAGAGTCAGATGACAGTTTTTTATGACTTGACATTTATTTTGACATGTATTTAAACGGGTAGCACGCAAGATAAATATGGCCTTTAGTGTTAATTTTACAGTTTCAGATTGTGTTGTAATCCAAACCATAACAATAAGATAGACTATTCAATAAAATTTTACATTTGAGAGCTACTAATGGTAGTGATTTATCAAACGACTAGGTAATTTGTCGGATAAGTTCGTATTTATCTTGATTGTTCAGTTAGCTTGTCTGTATGTCTTGTCAAAAATCTCTGTAATATAACTGAAATAAATTTATTCATTCATTCAGTCATTGATATGCTAACAGAGAAAACAAGATAAATACGAACTTATCCGACCATTTTAATTTATTTATTCTTATGCCCATCCTGACATTTACTTGGTTAGAACTGTTTCAAACTGTCATACATAACCTTTGTAATACTTACAGCCTTATTGTAAGGTGACAAGATTCAAATAGTCAATCAAGCCGACCAGTGTCTTAATCGCTGGGCGTTTTCAAAACTACAGCCCGTGAGGATACGGGTTCGGAAAAAGTCGGCTAGACTCGCATAAGAGCGTAAGAGAGAGAAGTACAAACCCGAATCCCATTCTACCAACTATTGACTTGCCGACGGTCTGTCACTGTCAGCTGTAGAATGGCCATTAACGAGCCTGGATGGCACCAGTCTGGATCAGCTGTGGAACTTTCTAGCGCATCATAGTTACCCTACGAGGGTCAATGGTGCAGTGGACTAAGTCGCGTCCGGCCGCGGGCGGCGTGCCAACTGCTAATGCTCTCAACAGGGTATGAGACAGGTTCAGAGGGAACTACGAAACGCCATCCTACTAATTTATGTGAAAATTTGTGTTTCAATCACGATGGCTAAACAGATTTGGGTAAAATTTGGCAACAGATAACTTTTCATCCTGGAAAACTTGTTGAGGGAAAAGCGTCTTCTTCGCGAACGGAGTCGCGAGCAAAGGCATGTCTTTAATATTAAGGTGAGCAAATTACTTTTTAACGAACAATGTAATTGTTTGTATTTTTATAGACGGAAACTGGATATTGGATTGAGATAAGCGGCCGTCGCGACCGCGAGCTAACGGCAATCCTCATTTTCTTCGATTTCGACGGTAGCACTCGTTGAAACATCTTAATAAACTGCAGCACCCCTTTCCTAATAAACTGCAGCGTTCGTTTTTACCTAAAAAAGGAAAAAATATGTACAGTCGAACATAGAACCTCCATTTTTGAAGTCGATTGTAAATAATGGAACTATAAGGGTATCCAGTCCCATTCCATCTATCTACAAAGTAGCCTGTGCTGCTCACTATCCTGCGCACGCGTCCCTGCCCAGTAAAAGTACTTTCGTTCGGGGTCACGTTGCCACTCAGCCGCCCAGCCTGTCAGCCAGCCAGCAGGCTGTCATGGTAAACCAAGTTTATTATTGCTTTAGATTGATCTAGCATCTGCAGCAACTTTAATTGTTGAGTCCATAGAAGGGGTGCTCCTTGTTTCGCCATCAAACTTTTCATCGAATGGATCGTTTCACCGAATTTCATTTCAGGTTATTTTAAGCATTGATTGGTTAGTGGTTAGGCTTGAGACCACCAAAAAAATATAACTCCTGTACGTGAAAATGCCTGTCGATGAAATGAAAATTCTATGAAAATGAAAGTTCTATGAAATGAGATTCGGTGATTCAACGATAAAGCCTATATATACCTACACAGTTTAAACTAGCGTGAGTCTTTATTTAAAAATAAAGAAAACTGTGTACGGGAGTCCGCGCCCGCGATAACACTCGCCTGATGAAGGACTCCTAACGAGTTCGAAACATGGCGGGCCGTTTCCTGACTAGCACGGCCGCGCGGCAGTAACAGTGTTGGTTTTGTTTCCTGTAGAAACCTGTCGCAGAAAGCCGTTAATTTTGATGCACTGGTAACAGTCAAAGTTGTTGACCGTACCATACAGATTAAAAGGAATACTTATCATGACACGTGGAATATTTTTAGATAGATTTTTCAGATGTTATCTATAGTAGGATTACAAATGTAATGTAGATTTGGTTCGTTTTGCAATTTTGGATTCAGTAAAATGAACCCATTTTATAAGTACTTAACGCATTTTTTGAAATCGTGATTGAGTGTCATATCTAACAAAATATAGTTTTTTCAATACTATACCGACAACATTTTCTATTTAAAATATGAATGACTTTAAATAACAAATGATTCATAATAGAGTAGAGATTAGTTGATTATCATATTTATCAATTTATCATACGTTGTAATATTGTCAATGAATGAGCTCATAGAGCAGGTTCATTGGCAGCGTATTCTTATGTCTATGGTCTAATCAAGGACACAAAACGCAATGTATATAACTGAGAATTTTGCAAATGTTATAATATAGAAAAGTTTTATTTCAGACATCGAGTCCCATAATTACAAACTCGAGGGCAACACGAATATCAGTCCGCAGCCGATCTCATCGTATTACACAGACTATCAGTTTCTCGTACGATTTCATACATTTCCTTTAAATATCTGGGGTCAAGGGAAAAAGGGTACAAGTCTTCTAAAATGTAGGTGAAAAAGGGTATAAGTGTAGTGTACTCTGTATATGATTTATAGCGTTTTTTATTACGAGTTAAGTTGACTTATACCGGCGGACTGAATATATAACAATATCCTATTCGTTTATAATTCATTTTCCCCGTATTTTCACGCAAAAAGATATGCAAAATATGGTTCGTAATTTGGGAGCGGCTGCCGCCGTCTGAATAGACTGATGGTTAGAGCGTTGACCTACTAGGCAAAGAATGCGGGTTCGAACCCCAGCTATGGTTAATTTATTTTCTTGTCTTTGTATAGAAAATCGATGAAAATTCGGTTTCGACCCGAACGATGCCGCTCGGTCTCCCAGGTACTTAATTACTTATACTTAAAACTAACACCGAGGTGACAAAACAGCGTGGTCCTGTTTTGCCAAAGTTGACGTCGTGGTCGGTGCTGGTATAATGTACACTGTAGCGGTATTTAAGAGGATTGTGAGGTGACGGCTTTCCATACAAACGGCGACAACGTTTTCCACCCCCTAAATGTTAACCGATTTCGACTAATTTTTGATACGGTGTCAGTCGGATCAAAAACTATGTACGTACGTTTCGTTTTTTTCAATATTATTAATAAATTTCGATTTATTCCCGTTTTATTGTTTTCATACAAAAGTAATTTCGGCCATAATCTCTTTATAACTAATCAATATTTTTAAAAACGAAACGTACGGACATAGTTTTGGTTCCGACTGACCACATATCAAAAATTTGTCGAATTCGGTAAACGTTTAGGGGGTGGAAAACGTTATCGCCGTTTGTATGAAAAGGCTAGATTTTGCAGTTGGTTCACAGTCCTCTTAAGTAAGTAATTTGATTGATATGTACCTTACCATTTTGTGATGAAACAACACTAATCTTCAGTTTCGTAGCAGTTACTAATTCTTCTTTTACTATGTATAATTCATTTAAACGTTTAAAAACTTTATTCGGACTATTAATGACATAAATAGAAATATAAATTGCGAAAGCCCGGCAGTTCTCAAGTGATGCGCTTGCCAACGAACACTTTTATTTATATTTATGTAGATCTACGATTTATTGTATTATCATGCGCTGACGTCATTTCCTCCGATCTATTATCGCAAAGCTACGGAACGGGATGGACTCCTTGCATATTCCTTCGGTTTTATTAAATTTTAATGGCGTTAGCTTGGGTGGGTAAGAACTTAACAACGTACAGCTCGCTATATTTTTCTATAAATTCTAATATGATAAGTTTATCGACTGTACTATGTATTATTGAGGTTAGAATTATTTTTTAGACTTAATTACCGTTTGCCTTGCCTTAGATTAGATAACAGATTCTATTGTTTCTTAATGAGATGTCGAACGGCTAATTCACAAAAAAATATCCATTAGCAGCATTGACGTACCAACCAAGTTCAATACAAAATTCTCTTAGAGAAGTGTCCTATGGCAACCTATACACACTTAGATACTTTGTCAGAGTCATTGTCAAACATTTTAATTTAAATCGTATCTCATAAACGCAAGGCTTAATTTTGCTTAACTAAAATAAGATCCCATTTCGAGGTGAGGTCTTATTCGCTCGGCTGTTTTTGTTCTGTGACCGGTGGTAAGTAATTGAGTTGTATTCAGAATTGTTAAATATTTGAAAGAAAGAAAGAAAAAAATTATTACCACATATACAGACAAAAAACATAGAAGTAAATAGTATAAATAGCGAAAAAAAATTATAACATAGTCTCTGACATGTGGTAACAGGAGCGGACTCAGCTAATGCTGCGCTTCTGCGCGTGAATGCGCGAGCCGACAGGCGCTGGTGTGTGCGAGTGTTATTCCTTCATACTTACATATGTGACGTTCTCAATATAAAGGGACCTTATGGAGGCAGTCGGTTACGCTGTTTTTAGAACTGTTACCATAGTATTCGTATAGTTACAAGAATAAGAAGAGCGTAAGTGCCTTCCTCCATAAGGTCCCTTTATATTGAGAACGTCACATTTACTTAAATGTAAACTTATCAAAACTATTGTTTTTGTACGATTGATATTATGAGGTATAGAACTATGAATGCTGAAAATAACGTCAATCATTTAGGGCAACACAGGCTAACAGTCCGCGGAGTCCGCCGGCCGTCCCGGGTCTGTCCGGCAGCCTGCCGGACAAAACCTATGAAGAAAATGTATGAAATCGTAAGAAAACTGATAGTCTGTGTACTAATACGGTGAATTGAGAGGCTGATGTTGCCAAGTAGACCGAAATTTACTCTGCAATAGACCGAAATTTACTCTTTATTGAAGAATTGGCGTCCCCTTGTTTTGCAGATACTCATTTCATCGAATGTCGTTTCACTGAATTTAATTTCATCGAAAACTAATTTCAGCTGAAACCTTATTGTTTTCAGGTATCTCAAGCATGGGTTACGTAGGTTAGGTTAAGTTAGACCCGTGCCCACGAAAAAAGAATAACTCCTGCTCGTGGAAATGCCTGTCGATGAAATGAAAATTCGGCGAAGTAAAACATTCTATGAAATGTAATGTTAATAAAAAAATAACTTTTTGTAACAAAATTAAATTAAAACTTAAACTCATAACATTCATGTAGTCATTTATTTAATACGTGGTCTTTCCTACAAAATCAAGTACCATCTAATAGGATTTCATCTATTTACTTTCATAATGTGCCATTGAACGTTTTAAGAACACACTAAGTCCAACTTTGTTTGTTTGCTATTGGGTTGTTTTTAGCGTTTCGTAACTGAGTAAGATGTGTTTGTTAAAGGAACTAGTGTATTTGTCAACGGTAATCGGAGGTAACCGCAGAATGAGCTGGTTGGCGGAGGCCACGATTTAGACGATTGAGGAGGAGGATAGAACAATTTCTTACACAATTATTACGACTCTGTCCTAGAATCCAATCTGACCTGAATCGAACATGATTATAAATTATAACTAAAACCAAAATCATTAACATACACGGAAAAAAAATCTAGTTTCGTGTAACAGAATATTGTATTATATGTGACAACTATACACACATTTTTACACATTAATATAAAATTCTACTTCTGTACAACATAATTTCTAGTACCTATTACCATTTACGTAGTATCGTAGGAAACAAATTTTGTGTAGTACACAAAACCTGTTGTACGCTAAATGCATATTTTACTCTGTAACTATTAGATAGTAACCACTACAATATCAAAGTTTTCGTGTACTAGAATATTTTAACTAGAATATTTTAGTATTAACAAAAATATGACTTGTTGTCATTAAAATAAAATCTGTTAACCATAGCTGAAATCTGTTTTCCTGCACCGGAATCATAACTACAATAAAATCTGGTAATATTGTAAAATATTTTTTTCTCCGTGTATAAAGGAAACTAAATTACTCGTATATAATCTCTAAAGTCCGCCATTGGTACTTTATTTTAAAGATTAAATAAATAAATAATAAAATCGGTAACTCTACTTTCAGACCTCATAGCTCTTAAATGGCTTAACCGATTTTCATCAAACCAAGCTAAGAACACTCTTGATTAAGTCTCCTTTCTAACAAAATCGGTCTATCCCTTTAGGAGCTGCGATACCACAGACAGATACACAAACACAAATACACTTCACACGTCAAACTTATAACACTCCTTGTTTTCTTCTCGCAGTAGTTGTGAAAAGCTGTATGTCTACCTTTTGGCGGGCAATAGATATATACATCTACATAGATATCATTAATTAACGCTTATGGTTTAAAATAAAAGTGTCCCGTTGTCATTAAATCGCTATAAAAAAGTGAAAATCACTAAAGTCGCTTAGTAATAAAAGGTAATTAAAGTCAGGACGAGACGCTTTTATTTTAAACCTTTAGCGTTAAGTCTTACGTTAGAATATGGAACAGATGTATACATTTCCCTAGCACCTGTCAAATTTTATCTCGTGCTTGCGTGTTAAGCCCGCTGGCACGCAGAGTGGAACATCCGATTTTTGGTCTCTTTATATCCATTTAAAATCATTACCCTTCTTTTAGCTTCGTTCAGTCGGGTAGAAAATATACGTAAAGGGTCTCTATTTACACTGGTTACCAGCCCATTACCATGTCAAAAAAAATCTTCCATCACCTCTTTGTTCTATTCAAATAGTCAAGTGCATTGATCAGCGCTGTTATTCTATAAACAGCTTTACATAAACCATTTTATAGAGAGACTTTTCAATCCATACCAACAAGTGAACTCTAGAATCAAGAGTTGACTGGATAACCAGCGTATCTTTATCTTTGTTTGCGAACAGTTCTTACGAGTACAAGAATCATAATTAAATGGTATATCCCTGTTCGCAATTGAGTCAATTCGGCCGACATACCAATAACCAGATTATGTTGACCTCCTGTGTCAAGTAGTTGCTTTTAGTCGAGAGGTCTAGATAGGACGGTTCTTGCGAATTAGCAGTCGAGTTCTGTGATAGAGAATAGTATAGTTTCCCAGTTTTTTGCGCAGGGTGATGCTCGCAACACGTGCGCGGGCGACGACCTCTGGAGGAAGATATGGCAGGGTATTGACTGGTACGTATTCGTATTTGTGGAAAATGGTGCGGCTAAAATTTGGCACCGAATCGATGTTTTAGGATGAAGATGGGTATATCATATAGATAGTCTACATATAGGTAGATCAGAATGTATAAAGATATTGGGATCGATGTGGGGCTTAGACAAGATGCATTACGCTAACTTAATGATTTTCGAAAATCGAGAAGATGTGAGGAATTGATATAAAGCGGCTACCGCGACGGATCGTTGGCTTGCGTCATTTCCTTTAATTCCTAAAATCGATAAGTTAGCGTAATGCAGCTTGTCTAGACCCCCAACTTTGTCTATGTCACTTAGATAATTGGTAAAAAGTTGTTAAACTCCATCAATGTAGCTCTACTCGTCATTATGACGGGCTAGAAGTTGTTCGCAGGAAGAAGTCGTGGCTCCGCATCGTAGTGTGGACAGGGATCGCAAGTAGCCAAGTTTTGGCGGTGGTAGGACCTTGACTAGACAGAGGCTTCGTACCCAAAGCCAAAGAGATGGAGATACCTCCATAATTTCCTAACGTATTGCGGCGTCCCTCTCGTTAGTGACTAACTTAAGAAGTTGTAATAAGCCTTTTATTTGGAAGTAGGTCAATTAATAGTGTAAGATTAATTTGAATTAGTTGGGACGTCGGCAAAGAGACATTTAACAACATTACAACAGAACTAGTAGCAAAGCTCACATATATTAATCAAAACCTAGGGGAAATAATGTGGGTACCAACTCGCTAATAGACCGCGGAATATAACGCACATTCCGTGCCAGCCTGTCTGAATTCCACGCAAAGTGGGCTCCGTAATGCGTCATTTGCAATGAATGGAAGCCGAGCAATTAATATTGCGTCTGTAACTAGATCGATCACCCAATGCGCGGCCGTGATAGCTCGTCTGATAGCCCTCTAAAGTCTCGGCTTGCTAGCGGCGATTATAAACCGCTAATTGCATCGCTGTCTCTTGTAAAAACTAAATTATGTCTATATAGATATATATTTTGGATTTTGCTGATGTCAAATTTTAACAATACCTACTAAATTAACTCATCTATTTAGCGCCTGTTTGAAGCATACTAAAGTGATAAAAAAATCAATAAGTGAATTCGAGCGAGGTCGAAAACTTTGGTTACGATTACGAAACAGATCAATGACAGATAATGGCAATGGACGCGAACGGCCGCGAATTTCGAATTATCAGCTGATATTTACCTTGACGGGTCAATAAACCCTATCATCAAGCACTCATCATTCCTACTTGTCTGAACCTGTTGAAATGACGTTTCGGCATAAGAACGTCACGATAAAATGACATATACATAACATCACGTAGAAATCACACAAAGTTCACTTCGAGTATTTCTTTACACTTTACGCATTTGTGACGTAGAATTCCACGATGTGTCTGTTATAATCAATCTGTAGCGATATAGCGACGGTTTTATTGAAATTTTTCTTGTCGTAATTGGTACCTACATAATGTCGAATTGGGCTCTTAATGATTGTTTTTGGCCGCATTTTTTTCAGTCCGCTCTAAGTAATTTTGGCCATTACATTTATGATGATGGCATAACGAGAGCATTTTAGCATCGCCCGCACCGTGTCACCAAAAATGCCGCCTTAATTATAAGTCCGGGCATCGAACCCGTTGTAAAAAGTTCGCTGGCCTTGTCCACACCACGTGGCGCAGACAATGTTTGTTTGTTTATGTTTCCGACATCAAATGACTTATTTGTCGTGAATGGAAGCTTTTAAATGTTAACGCATTTTATGATTCTATTTGTGGATGTTCAATTTTTTTTGAAGAAACATCGTGCTTTGCGCTGATGCTTTGTGCTTAAGAGACAACGTGTTCTAAAAGATTTTTTTGTACATAAGTCTCCTACGTGCAGAAGTGCCTTCCTATATAAGCTTCAGTGTCAGTTTTTGATCATTATAATATGATTTTATAGTAATTATATTGTCATCATACATGTAGAAGATTTCATCATGTCAAGGCTACTGATTCAAACTTTGCATAAAATTTGCGTTGGTTTCGGCCATGTCATGCGTATGGTGGTTGAGTCACTAAATATTACGACATATATATCTCAAATTACCGGAGATACCGACGAAGTCCAGGTGAAATATAACATTTGCAATACGAAAACACTTTCTTTCTTAATATAAATAAAAAACATTGCATATCCTTTTCTTTTTTTTTATCAGAAATGGGTTTGCGTTTGACCTCAGTCTCACCTGATGTTAAGTGACGACGAGGTCGAAGATGTTACCGCTTACCCAGAAAATTCCTATCCACTCTTGCCTTGAAAACACCAAGGTTATAGGATTCCGGGAATACAGACGCAGGGAGAGCATTCCACTCCTTGGCAGTGCGAGTCCATCATCTTTCGTCGTCATCGCCATTAGCTGAAAAACGTCCACTGCCAGACTCCAAATCTACTCCCTAGTTCTTTCACATTACTTATCCCTCTCTTACTAGCTTTTGCCCGCGACTTCGCCCGCATAGAAACCGTTTGCCGCTAACCCCGTATAAACTATCAAATTACCCGGGATAAAAAGTATCCTACGTGTTAGTCCAGGATGAGGACTATCCCTGTGTCAAATTTCATCCAAATATATACAGTAGTTTTCGCGTGAAAGAGTAACAAATATGCATGCATCCTCACAAACGTTCGTGTTTATAATATTAGTAAGATTAATTTAAAATAATAATAATAATAATTTTACATAATTATGTAAAATACTTACGTAAATACTATCCGTACTTTATTCATCACAATATTAGTCATGTGACACACAAATGACAAGTCGCGCTCTTCATTGACCAGTCATTTGTTATTAACTTATTAGTCTTACATTTCGGGTCAACAAGGCAAAAGCCCTCAACATAACCAAATTTTGAGGGCACTGGCCTGCCTCAAGTCACGTAGGCCTCCCAGCCCAGAACATCCTGTAATTGTGATGGATAGCATGACACTGTTATTAATTTTGATGGCGAGTACGCGGAAGAGCCATGGAATTCGCAACTTATGCCATAAACAGAGCAGAATTAATTTCAAGTTTTACCATATGATTTGGTATAGACACGCTGTCAGAGTCTGCTATGAGAGCGATTCATTTGCCGTAATGTTCAATTTTTTTTTGTTAAACTTACTCATTAGATATCCTTCAGCTTTCACGGAGGCTATTTTCCTAGTTTTCACCAGCTCACGTGAGCCTCATCACGCTGTCATATGTACCACCGAGCAATTCATAGACTCGGGGGGAACGATCGCGAAAACGTAGAAGTGGTGTTGACCCCACATTAAACACGTTGAAACTTGCCGTATATATTTATAAAAATGATCAAGTTATTTTTGAGTAGAACTATCATAATAATAATAAGAAAGCTCATATTTTTGATACAAATATGTTTGATTCAGAGAGCAAAGAAAAATATTTAAAAATATACCAATTCAACTGGAATTAATTTCATTCATTTTGGATTTTTATGTTTTTTTTTTCTTTGTAAATATTTCCCAAAATTCGGACACGTTGACGTCTTTTTAAACTTTAATTAAATGTCAAAATCAAAAACGCGCAAAACGTGTCGTAAAAATTCTATTAAAAGTATGTCAGTTAAATGTGGTAAATTATTAAAAGTATGGTGCAACCCCATTTTTGCCCAGCAACAGGGAATTAGATCGTTCATTCACAAAATACCAGAATTTGTCAATAATACCTTCTCAAAATTTTGTTGGAACTATTTCCACTACTTAACCTTATTTCCATAACTATTTAAGGTATTGTTAAAACTTTTTACCCAATATTCCGAATCTAGTGATTTGTTAATCTGGTTTAGATATAAGTTATCTGGTATTTTGCAATTCTATTTTTGTTGGGAATGACCGATATCATATTTTACGTTGTTGATACAATACTAAAGTTGATTTTTTACGTGCAAATATAAAGCATGTGTCATAGATTTAGGGTTCAGTTGCCGGGGAAACGATCGCCATGGGCCCCAGTGAACCGCGAGGCGTGGTCGGTTGACTGACTCCCTATCAACCGATAAGAGGGTATTGAACGGTTAATATGAGACGTGCTATCAAGTCAATTGATTTGTTTGTTTGGTGTGTCTGGATGCCTTATCATGCCAATATCCCTTTAGCAGAGTCCTGTACTTTTTTTCTGAAACTTTTTAGTTTAGGATGAAGTTGCTTTTTCTCTCTTGTCTGTTTATGCGACTAGTTTTACACTTTATACATTTAATTAGAGGCGAAAGTGTGTCTTCGGTCCTTTGAAAATTACATCGATCCCATCCAGGCAAAGCTGGATCGGGCCGATAGTAAAGAAATCTTTAGAAATCCCAGTCTGAGACAATATCAATATCTGTATTGTTTTAATGTGTATACTATTGTTACGATTTGTATTTATCTCCCCACATATTACCCTAAAATACCACTAAATGCCACGGCCTAGGCTTGGCTTGGCTATGGCTCAGGAAGCCATTAACACCACTTTGACTCTTTACGACTTGCGTTAGCACATCAACCCGTGTTCCTCATGTCCACTACATTTTATGATTTATAAGAGGTAATATTTTTCTTATCATCACCCTGAATGGATATTTCATAAAAATTAAATAATTCAAAATGACATGGCACTCATGTAAATGATTCAGAATGTGCGCGCGATTCAATGTCACATGAATTGCCAAGTATTCCGCAACGACCTTAAACTTCGCTGACCCTGTGAATTATCAGACATTCCGTGACGTTCGATTCCTTTCGATGTGACAATTAAAAAACATACTCGCAAGCTTCTATAGTTTTCGATAACAAATGCGGATTAACCCTGAGGACTACGATGGAATATGTATAAGGATTTAGACTTTCAGTACTTCTCTTTTGCATATTATTCTGTTTCTGTCTATCTGTTTTTTTCCAATAAATAAATTTAAAAAGATACACCTACATCATGAACCTACTATGGAAATTATCTAATGTTTTATAATAATAGTACCAGGGCCAAGCTACTGTTTAAAAATGTTGATAATGTTAAGACCGATTTGTAAACAACGTGAAACGCAATAAAAATGATTGATTGATTGATTGAAAAAAATGTATCAAGTACTAAATCGACTCCACAATCATTATAGTTCCCAAACCTTAACCTTAGCACGTGGAAAATATTAACTCTGCGGCGGAAAACGCGAGAAGTGACGTCACATCGCGTAGCCGGCGGCGCGACGACCAGCGCGGGCGCGTCACACGACGTGGTCAGGGCCAACATTCGGCAAGCCTCCGAGTTCAACGACCGGTCAAACATTTTAGCACAAACGTATAGAAACATAAAATCTCCTATTATGATGTCACAGCGTGATTGGCCAGTTTTATAGGGGCCTGATTTTGCGTGTGATTTTTTTTAATTACTTTAGGACGTTGATTGCAGTAAGGTTATTGCTCTGATCGGAGTCGGGTTTTCGTGCTGGGTTTTAATTGGCAGTGGTGCGTGTTCCGGGCGCAGATACATAGGGTTTCGTTTGTTGGGACATGGCTTGTGTACAATATTTCAAGATTTTTTGCTGCTACGATCATATGAAGTATGTTTCTGCTCGTTAAGGCTAGCAAAGTAAAATAGTACCTTTGAGCAGTTTTCTAATTCTTACAAAATATATCCTAGAATTAAATCGACTACCCACTTACTTATTTTACTTACTTATTTTACTTACTTACTTATTTTTTAAAGTATAACTTAATAATTTGTTTTTCACTGTACTATTGTTCGTTTAAGTTCACTCTGTAAACCTTTTCTGTAAACCGGCTCACAGGGCTCCAAGATACAGGCGCCGCCTAGTTTGGAGTCCAAGGGACATTTTCTGTATGTATTCTTGTGCTTGGTCTATCAATAAACTTTCTTTATCTTATCTTATCTTATCTTATTAAGCATAAACATTACTTACAATAAGTAACTACAACAGCCAACGACCTGTTACGACATTGAGTTATAGATTGAGATGACATATTTTCTACTAAGCTGTAAAAGTTTAACTAAGAATGTATCTCCTTAGCAACTAAACAGTCGCATGTAAACCACAAATAAAAAGCAACAATCTGACTGAAGGATCGAATTTCAATTTAATTACCCCTAATTAAACCAAATTACCACAGATAACGAAACATTAACATAAAACATTAATCAGTACCAGAGACAATACTCAAAATGGCCGCGATTGAAATTCGTTGGCGCCATTTTGTAATACGGAAATGCGTTTGTCCCCGCCCCTGTTTCGTTACTTTTAAGTCTAGTTTTGAAGGACCTGGGTGAAACAAGGAGATGCAAGAGCGGTACGCGCCAAAATACTGTGGCGGTCGTTCGTTGACCGCGTGACGTCACAGTGCTACGTCACATTACGTCACGTGACGGTTGGTGATTGAGGCAATGCTCAAGTCAAGGTTTTTGCCAGCGAATATTGATTGAGCGTTCAAGTATTGCCACTGGCAGGGATTTTAACACGACTGCTTAAGAAGGAGGTCTATTATCGGGTGGCATAATCATTGTTATAATGTATTGTTCGGTCGAAAATAATTTGGTCGAAACTGTTTTTCAATTGAATCGACATAATAAATTGTATGCGTTAAATGGGATCCCTAAGAAGAGAAATGTCTGTCGGGTGTATGTATGTATTTATTCATGTATTTGTGCACAAGTTGCCCGCTACTCGTTTGTTTTTTTTGTTGCTCGGTAATCCCTCTTTTCCTAGTCTATATCGAAAGAGACACACTGAGCGACAAGCGAGAGAATACAACTTGTGCTCGTCATCCGGGGCTACGTGACTGGTTGTAGCGAAAACACCACCAAAGTCACATTATTAAACTAATGCAGAAATTCCCCCGTTTTCCGACCTTAATGGTGCTTTTCCACCGGCGAGGCGAGGCGGGAAAATCGCGACGCTTTTGTTTTAGTCGCAGTGTTAATAATCACTATGTTATAGTAATACGGTTCAATATCAACAACAAGTATTTTAATTCTCGTTTCGCCAATCCAGACTGTTTCCACCGCAGCCGATAGGGAAATTTTCCTATACAAATTTCAATTCCCTCTCATCCCCGCCTCGCCTGTGAAAAAGCACTATTAGGGTCGGAAAACGGGGGAATTTTGCATTAGCTTAATACTGCCCTCCTAAGCTAAAAAGCAGTATCTCAAAAACAATAGCCAAAGCAGATTGAGTCCTCCCCTGTTAGTAATGAGGTTGCAATTGCTACAGGAGTTTCGTCTGAGATAGTGCCATTTTGCTTAGCAGGGCTGAATAGTAAGACTCTGGCGGTGTTTTCCGCTACAACCAGTCACGTAACGCATATAATCTAAGCAGAGTAACCACAATGATTAAGCTACAGGAAAAACTGAAAATATGTTTGCATAAAGAAGTCAAAACAAGGACACCAGGCTATTGAAGCTAAATTGGCTGAAGCCCGTAGACATTTGCAATCTAAAAACTCCTAAAACGAAGCTGGATCTAACGAAAAGTAAAAAAAACTCGGCTGCTTGTTTTGATATTGTTTTCTATGTATGTTAAATATCCATGTATTTATTTTAAATCTGCCATTCTTAACGCATAAACGAATCTAACGACACGAGGGATCAAAGAACCATACGAGTACATAAAGACATACATACATAAATACATACAGGTCACAGACATTACCCTCCTTTCTCCAGTATTCCTCAGTATTCAAGATTTTACAATAAAGTAAATATATATATATATATATATATATATATATATATATATATATATATATATATATATATATATATATATATATACACATATACATATAAGCATCAACTTTTGTTGTTTTTACAAGAAAATTTAAGGCACGACACAAGCTGTATATAGTTTGTTCTGTACTTTGTCCTTATTTATTAATTAATCCTCATAATTGTGTCTTTTATTTATTACTTGCTGTCATAGATACAATAAATTTGTCATATCATTTTTATTTTTCTCATCTTTTGCTACAATACGTTGTCATAACACTTGTTATGTAACCTGCCCAAATGTAACCTGCTCTAGCTTCACTCGATGGTCCCAGTGGAAGACCAGCGCTAGCTTCTATGCTAGTATTATGCTAAACTGGAACTATTTCGTGACAAGGCCTTTTCTATTTTTTTGTTGTTGTTCATGTCTGCTTTTTTGTATTGTCTTTATATGTCACGAATAAATGTTTTTATTTCTTTCTTCCTTTCTTGGATATTTGGGTAAGCCTTGCCCCTACGGCGTTGTTACGATGATGCCGACCGTATTTTCTCGCTGAATTGCTAAGGGTGATATCACACTGGCGATTTGCGAGCGTGTTTCGAGTGAGGCGACCTTGTCAAACTCCATGTTTAATAAAAAAGACGTTATATACTCACTAGAGCTAATGAATTGCTACCTTAACACATAGACACTCAGGTCTTCTTTGCGCCTTCAACCATGACGGAAATATCCGTCGTTGGCGTTGAACCAGTGGTGCGGATATATCTGTCAATAGCGATGAAAAGGTTAACGCGCCCGCCGCGGGTGCATAGCGAGCTCGCCGCGTGAGCACAACGTGTTCGCCGCGTGTGCGTTACTTATTAGCCGCGTGTGTAATAAATACGAGCTCACAGTAGATGGATAGGCTACTATAATAAGTTACGTTTTCTTCATCTCTTTCTCTCGAGTAAAAAGGAGGTGAATCTAAAGTTTTCGTAATAACCATTAACCATCCAGCTTTTGAACCGGAAAATGTATTTATCATACCTTTCCTATCCACCCTAGTGTGGTTGCATGGCACAACTAAAACACCTTTTGGTCAGGTAGGTCATGACCTACCCCCTTCGGCACTCGTAGATACGAAGTTCAGAAAGAGAATGAAAAAATTAAACCATATTTTTATTCGACTCGCACTTGAGCGAGTTTCGGCGTTCGGTAGTTATGTGACCACCTCCTAATCTGAGGGCTAAATCCGCGCCTGATAGGCACTAAATAAATATATTTATTTTTATTTTATGATTCATTAACTAGCAGTATCTGCTTCATGTTTCATCAACGACTTAAATTAACTCTACACGATTTTAAAATATGAATTAAATTATCGTATTATTTTTACATAAGTAACTTTATAGGTACGACGTGAAAGGTGACATAAGAATCATTTTGTCACCTGAAAAAAACAGTCTCTCTCATAAAACGTTTTCCGCAAATATTTTAGTCTGTCAATTATTTGTACGCAAATTTCGTCCTCGTTTTTAACAAAAAGAGTCAATTATGCCGCAACTCAACCGTGACAAACTATTATCATTTATACATAAAACACGTCATTTAGTGTCAAAATGTCTTTGTTCGGCTCACCCACTTCCAAAAGGACAGGATTTAACGCTAGAGTTCAAGGAACTTTGAATAGGAAATGAAATTCGACCTAGATTTCGACTATTGTAGCTGTCGAATAGACTTCTCTGAATAGCTCGAAGTGGTACGCAAATAGTGAGGTGCCATTTCGCTATAATGATAGTAATGATACACGGCGGGCTTATTCCGGATGGCATGACGTTATGGCGATTATGAATTTTATTGTAGATTTGAAAATCTACAGCAATGAAAGCTAAATATAATGGAGGAAAACCGCGAGACGATATTAATCCAAAAGGCGCTGTTTATTACAACTGTCAATTTTATAATTCGACCTTCAGTCATTCAGTTGAGGAATTTATTATATGTCCCAATGTGACCCGTTATGCAATAGTCATGTTGTTACAAAATGCTTCTGTGGAATATTTAACACTCCTTATCTTTGGGTTTGCTTTAGGTACAGTCACGAACGTTAATTTGGGACCCATTTCGAAAAAATATTGCTTGAAGTATTCGATGTCATTAGAGATGCCAAGTCATTTGTAACTTACAGGAAACTCCACCTTATTGCTGTAGAATGTCAGATTGACTTTAGACCTAAAGTGGGTCCCAAATTAACGTTCGTGACTGTACCTAACAACTTCCTTGCCATTTTTAACCCCCCACGCAAAACAGAGGGGTTATAAGTTTAACGTGTGTATCTGTGTATCTGTCTGTGGCATCATAGCTTGCGAACGGATGAACAGATATTAATTTAGATTTTTTTTGTTGATTAAAAGTTTTCTTAGCTAAATTTGGAGAACATCTATAAGGCAATTACAGAGTTATGAGCTCTAAAGTAGAGGTCCCGATTTTGTCGGGGGTTTTTACCTATTTAAATAGTTACTTTGCAGCCTTTATTTGCCCAGCGAGCTTAACATGCATGCACGAGATAATATTTGACAGGTGCTAGGGAAATGAATACATCTATTCCATATTCTAACGTAAGACAATGTGAAAATCGCTATAGTCGCTTAGTTATAAAAGGTAAAGTCACGACGAGAGACTTTTACTTTAAACCATAAGTCCATATTGTCACTACATAAATTTGTTATGAAATTAAAAGGATTGTAGAATAGTAATAGATTTATCATAAGAGAAAAAAAATTAGTTGTATAATTGAGGATTGTATGTTGAATTCTAACGGTAGAATGCTAGAGAGTAATATTTTTGTACTTAATATTGTCTTGTCACTCAATGTATGAGCAAATGCAAAAATAATTAACCAATCTTAGTTTATAAGTTCAGCTTGAGCAACAAATGTATTTAATGTAGTGGAAACTGTTTTGGCCAATGTGTTTCTTACTATGTATTAACTATATGTATTATTAATTGCTGTTTGTTTCCCTTGATAAATAAATAAATAAATAAATAAGTATTACGACGACGCAGTTAGCCTAGTTGGTAGTGACCCTGCCTACGAAGCTAGCGGTCCTGGGTTCGAATCCTGGTATGGACAAATATTTGTGTGATGAGCGCGAGTATTTGTTCCTGAGTCATGGATGAATTCTATATATTTAAGTATGTATTTCTCTATATAAGTATGTTTATCGTTGTCTAGTACCCATAGTACAAGCCTAGAGCTTAGTTTGGGACTAGGTCAATTGGTGTGAGATTGTCCCCTTATATTTATTATTATTATTAACAATTAATTACGTTAGAATTACGGAATAGATATATTGATTAACCCTTGCATCTGTCATATTTACAGTACATCTGTACTATCTAGCTGTTACAAGGTTTCATGCTGGGCAAACAGGTACGTACCTATAGGTGAAGAACTTAAGTAAAGGACCTGTCGTATGTAGTAGTAAAGTGTCTGTATAGACGCCTTGACGTTCCAAGTTTGAAAAATCACGTGTTCCATATAAGTTTTGTACACTACTATACTTAAGTATTTCACCTATACCTGTTTCGGAATAAGTCCGCGCGGAGGCGGCCCGAACGGTCGACCCACATAGCGCTGACCTCTAAGCTCCAAGTTTATTGCCAATACTCTTAGAGCATTTCATGCTACAAGTACAGGTACCAGAAATAATATATTATACGGCTAGACAAATTGCATTTGGTGTACGCTACCGCTTACGTTACGTTAGAAAAATATATGGAACTAGCGACTCGCCCTCGCTTTCCTCGGGGTTCTATACATAAACCTTCCGCGAAAAATTATCTAACTGATAGTGAAAACCGCATTAACGTCCTTTGCGAAGTTTGAAAGATTTATACATACAAAGGGACAGACGGCGGGAAGCGACTTTGTTTTATACCAGGGGTTCCCAACCTGGGAAAAATGCGAATGGAAAGAAATAATAGAATAAATGCGTGTGGTAACATTAAAGAATGGGGCAAAACGCGTCTGGAAAATACGCTATCGGAAAAAATGATTTCGGGGAAATGATCTAACCAGCCCCCTAGGGACTGAAATGGGGAGTCGAAGTAAGAAAATTAAACAAACTATGTTGTGACGTGTCGCCGACTTCGCATCGGTGGCACCGTCCGCGCCGCGCGAGAATATGAACAATTTTAATAAATACCTATACGGGCGCGCCTCACTGGTTCAGAAACCCTGTTTTATGGTATTTCATAACTTTATCGAATTTCACTTCATCGAACCTATCATTTCATCGAATTTCATTTCATCGAAAGCTAATTTCTGCTGAAAACTTATTGTTTTCAGGTTATCTTAAGCATGGGTTACATAGGTTAGGTTAGGTTAGACTCGTGGCCAACAAAAAAATATAAAACCTGCACGTGGAAATGCCTTTCGATGAAATGATACTTTCGATGAAAGGTGTTTCGATAAAGTAATAGCTACCCCTGTTTTATACTATGTATGATTGGCACTAGACTAGCGGCGGACGCGATAGATTGGCAGCTAACGTCAATTCTAATTTTGTCAGTTTTCGAAAACCGTTATTTTTAGCGTTATATATCTTGTCTAGGGCCACTGACACGCTCTGAAGTTTCTAGGAATGGAGATGTGTCACATATTTTTGAGTCCAACGTTGGATAATATTTGACGACACAGTTAGCCTAGTTGGTAGTGACCCTCTACGAAGCTAGAGGACCCCTGTTCGAATCCCGGTTACAGTGAATTATTTGTGTGATGAGAGCGAGTGTTTGTTGGTGAGTCATGGATATTTTCTATCTAATTATCTATATAACTATGTTCTTCGTTGCCTAGTTCCCATAGTACTAGCTTAGAGCTTAGTTTGGGATTAGGTCAAATTGACCTAGCCTCAAACTAAGCTCTAGGCTTGTACTATTGGTACAGACAATTGTAAAGGTAATGACTATGCTAAATCACGTAAAGAAATTACGACAAAATTAGTCATTTGCTTTCTGCGACAGATTCAACTAATTACGTTGAAGACTGTATGAACAAGATTTAGAGAAATGTTTACTTAAATACATAGACAACATTCAAGACTCGAGAACCAATATTGAAAAAAAAACTTAATTACGGGATTTTTCGAAATAATATGTAGCCATCACACTTTAGCTTAAGAATAGATTATTGTGATATTAGAACGATTCGCACTTGACCGGATTTTTTATTCAGTGCTCATGCAAATTTCCAACTGAACTTTATCTAACAAAGCTTTGTAATAATGACTCATAGTATAGTGTTGCAACGGACATGGGTTTTCGATACCATTCTAAAAATAATTCCGTGTTATGTACTGCCTTCGTCACAAGTAGCTATATATTTAAGCACTTTGTCGCTGTAACGTCTTGTTAGAACTGCCACAGAAATATTGCAAAGATTAATGCGACAGGGTACAAAAGTGAATAGCTATTTATGACGTTGATCATTTTGACGGCCGGTTGTGACTCACAAGTAAAGTGTTAGCGGACAAGGTTGCATAGGTTCCTATTGTTTAGGAACTTATATGCAGCATCCGTGTCCGCTACTTACGTATGTTTGACGTATTTCCTAAGATTGGATATTTGAAAAACCTCGTCCGATGTTAGCAGATTTTATCGTTTCTGACCTAGGGTTTTGTATAGATCACGAGAATGCATTTTTTCCAAAGAAAATGAAAAAAAGATGAACAATATTTTCTTTATTAAGTACATCTTCAGATTCAGATTTAGGTTAATTAAATTGCAGAATCCATACTTAATATTATAAATGCGAAAGTAACCTGTCTGTCTGTCTGTAACGATTTCACGGCTAATCCGCTGAAACGATTTCGATGAAATTTGGTATGGAGATAGCCTGAGTTCCGAAAGGACATAAGCTACTTTTTATGCCGGAAAATTTGACAGTTCCCGAGAGTCAGCGATAAACGATTTCTACGCGGACGGAGTCGCGGGCAAAAGCTACTATGGTTATGAAATAGGTTTTGAAAACAAAAACAATAGAGGCATGCCATTCTAGACCTTACGGATGGGAAGACATTTGAAAACGCCCACGAACCTCAGTACACGTATTGATTATTTAATAAAATTATTGTTTAAATTAAATGTTAAGTTTCGTTAATGCTTTGTGCTTTTATTTCTCGCAATATGAGTAATAATGCGCGTAATCATTTACGCGTCGGTCAAACGCGAACATTTGTGACGTTCTCAATGTAAAGGGACCATTATGGAGGAAGGCAGTTACGCTATTCTTATTCTTGTAACTATACGAATACTATGGTAACAGTTCTAAAAACGGCGTAACCGCCTGCCTCCATAAGGTCCCTTTATATTGAGAACGTCACATTTAGTGCGTGTCATTATATAATTCTAGATGGTTCTTTTGTGAATTTTACCCTCAATGACGCTCGAAGGGCATGTTATAGATCACGTACATAATTAAGTGGGAATAAGAATAACTAACGGATAACTAATTATTGGATATTTACAGGGAAAGTTGAGCTTTATTCATCGCAACACTTGATTACATGTGGTAAAACGGAGGACGTCATGACGTTGTTATACAGGATGTCCCAATATCGGTAGGCCACGTTAATACTGGAGGTAGGCCAGCAACGACCGAACCAGACCCTTTTTTTTTTAACGGAGGGGAATTGCGTTACGCATTGCCCCCACGCCGAACCAGCCTAACATGACTTTAGTAAAAATCGCAAGGTTTTCAAGATTTGCCAGTTTAAAGTTATTTTCCAGTACAAACTTTAAACTGGCATATCTCGAAAACCATGCGACTTTTACTGAGGTCATGTTGGCTGGTTCGGTACCTCTCAAGCTGACCTACCTCCGGTGTCAATGTGGCCTACCGATTTTGAGACACCCTGTATTGCATAATACATTTTTTTTAATTTGATGTAATAATACATTCTATGTAAAGCATATCGGTGATTCAAGCGGTCCCTATTAAAAGCGTTAGCTGAGCCATATATTTCCACAAAAGATAGTCAATACATAATATATTACAAAACAAAGTCCCCCCGCCGCGTCTGTCGGTTTGTTCGCGATAACCTCAAAAGCTACTATACATATACGTCGTATATTTTTATACTGGGTGTTTATTTATTCGTCTTAAACATTTTGGGGGTTAAATCAGTAAGTCATACTGACCAAATTTCACTATGGGACCAACCCCGAAATTGCGAAAAAAAATTTGACCCTCCCATACAAAACATCGTCAGCTGACTAGCCAAAATGTATGGGATGGTCAATTTTTTTTTCGTGATTTCGGGGTTGGTCCCATAGTGAAAGTTGATCAGTATGACTCACTGATATAACCCCCAAAATGTTTAAGACGAATAAAAAAACACCTAGTATAATGTTTATCTAGCTAAGTATACATATAATCTTTCCGTGCACTGTTATTCTGCCTATCTTGTACATTTTCCTGGATCATGGTCTGGTTAACTGGAAGAGATCCCTTAAAGGGATAAGTTCGCCATTGTACATGTTAATCCTAAGTTTATGTACGTACATATTTGTTAATTGTTTTGTGCAATAAAAAGTTTACATACATACATACTACTGAACGGATTTTCATACGGTTTTCACCAACGAACGGAGTGATTCAATTCATGAGGAAGGTTTAGGTGTACGTATCCTCTGTTATCCGCGCGAGAATGGTCGCTAGTTATAAATAAAACGCTGCTACTCGTACAGTTGAGGACAGAAAGATGCATACACTTTTTCACCTTGTTCCATTGTAATAAGGTCCAAAAGTGTATACATCTTTCTGTCGTCGACTGTACATACGTCTAACAGTAACATATACATTATATAAGGCACATTGATCGTTAGATCTGTTTGTCGCAGCTCTAACTGTGAGGCCTCGTTGTGGGGCGACGATTCTGGGCCGACCGTTACCTATCACTCGATACTAACGTACAGTCAGCGTCAGATATATAGGAGCTGCCAAAATGGCCAAATATATCGCAACACATCCTTATTCCTATAGTAATAAAGATGTGTTGCAATACATTTGGCCAATTTCGCTGCTCCATCTATTTGATGCTGACGTTTACGATATAGGGTTTCGGTTATTTCGTGTTCTAAACTTATTAAATAAATAAATATCAAACTCAAACTCACAATATTTATTTGATAAACACACTGCAACACAACAGACATAGTTCAAAGAAAACTATAACAAAATAACCATTGTAGAACTAAAAAGATATCAGGGGCAATCTCACACAAATTGGCCTAGTCCCAAACTAAGCTCTAGGCTTGTATTTACCAGGCAACGTATACATACTTATATAGAGAAACACATACTAAAATATATAGAAAATATTAGCGCATACCGGGATTCGAACCCGGGACCTCCAGCTTCGTAGGCAGCGTCGCCACCAACTATGCTAACCTCGTCGTCAATTAGTTTTAGTTACCTATATAAATAACTAGCTTTTCCCCGCGACCGCGTCCGCGTAGTAGTCATTTTTCACTTATACCTCGGAGTTATAAAATTTACTGGGATAAAAAGTATGTTTTGTATTAATCCAGGTAATAAACTATCTGTGTACCAAATTTCATAAAAATCGGTCGAGCCGTTCTTTAGTTATAAATGGCGTAATTAACCTGACTTTGTTTTATGAAAAGTTTACAATTAATTTTGTATTTTTTATCTAATTACATTTTAATAGCCGAATTAATGTTTATTTTCTTTTTTTTCACTTATCTTTAGGTTGCCTATGTACTCTTTGGATTCTCCTTGCCAAAATAAACCTAGATTGCAATTGTGCATCGATAAAGCTTTTCATAGTTAGCTTTCGTCAATCAGTCTCAAAACCTCACAGACCCGCAACACAAGCATAAAACATTCCTTAACTTCATACAGCGCCGACAACTCCACATGGCGTCAATTTTGTACTACAAACGAGGACCTTGGCATTTACGTAACCTGAAGTCCTACAAACTCGTACATCCGTGAGCCAATACTAGTCAAGCCACATGATAGAAAATATCCATAATAAGTTATAAGTGAACTGGCAGTATCTAACGGTTGACCTACATACGACAGTTAACGAGTTAAGCTACAGTTACACTCGCGTCCTGATATGGGGGCTCTCGGAACTTGGATGGTGAGATAACGGACGTCTGGACGCGGCCTTAGGTCAAGGAGTTAGAATACTGGAAACTACTAAATTTAGGACAAAATCGATTGAGAAGAAAGAAAAATATCGATATTTTCAGTTTAGGTAGTTTTCACATGGTAATATTTTCTGAAATGTAAATGAGATTATCCCTGAAAGAAGGACCAACAAACAAACACACTTTCACATCTGCTACGCCTCATTTAGGATAGTTAAGGTAGGTTGTGACGGATTCATTACGGAGTGATATTTTAGCACGCACTCACTAATCCACTTATCCTAAGTTGTCCTAAGTAAATAAGATTCTAACCTAAAAATAAGTTTTTTTTCGGTGTAATAACAGCTATTTTCGTTTTAGATATAGCAACTAAGAAAAGTAAGTCAAAACAATTTCTTGGTTTCGGGCTGCTTCATCTGTAATCTATAACAATAAAAATAATAATCTATAAATAATATCTAAATATATAAAACAAAATCGCGTTAGTTACATCATTTATAACTCAAAAACGGCTCAACCGATTTTTATGAAATTTGACGAACAGATAGTTTATTACCTGGATTAACACATAGGATACTTTTTATCCCGAAAAATTTCATAGTTCAACAGGAATAAGCGAAAACTGACCACTACGCGGACGGAGTTGCGGAGAAAAACTAGTTTTTAATAATGACCGACAATGTGACCTTTTAGGTTAAAAAATACGTTACCATTTAAGATAATTACGTTATATCAAACTGATTATACTACCGTCCAATAAATAAGGCGTGAAAGCATATAATGTTAGGTTCATATTAGAAAGGCAGTTTTATATTACCCTTATAGCGACCCGTTCTCGCTTCGCTTTGGTTAATATAAGTTTAAATATAGCCAATGTCCACCCTGAAGGTCCATTCTAAATATTAGTGTAAGTATTTTTGAAATAGGATCAGTAGTTTCGGAGATTACCCCTAAATCTAAAAAAATGAAAAACAAATTTACAAACTTTACCTCTTTATAATATAGTGTAGATTACATCTGAACAGCATCTACGTGTCTAGTTTTGTATTAAATATTGAATGTTGTTATATAAATACATCCCTCTCACAGTCTCTCACCTCTCTCTTTCTTTCTCTCTTCACACAAATTGAGCTCTTGTATTGCCTTATTGATTTAGGTAGCAATATTATAAAGAGATAAAGTTTGTAAGTTTAGAGTAGGAGGTAATTTCCGAAACTACTCATCAGATTTCAAAAAATCTTCCACCAAAATTTAGAATGGATTTTCAGGGTGGACATTGGCTATATTTAAACTTGTATTAACAGAAGCGAAGCGAGGGCGGGACGCTTGTATGTAACTTTAAAACTGTCTCATTCAGTACGGTTGTGCATCTGTCGCAGCTATTATCGAGTTTGCTGGAAGTGTTTGCGGATCTTTACACCTACTTGGCGATATTTCTTTGGCGAGGACTGTCATTACGCGTAATAAGTGGGAATGCCATGGGAATCATCGATATCGATGACAGCTCATTACTATATAACCATGCCTTATTTAGTGCGAGTGAACTCGGGTTAGTAACTCGTATGTCTAATGAAGGGTACCTCTTGGAATCAATAATGGTGTTGCAAAGTATAATTAAATACATAAATATCGCGGGATGTCACACAAATTAATATAACCACATACTAAGTTTTAGGGTTGTGATATGGGTATTAGACAACAGTAAACATACATAATAGAAAAATACACCGTATTCATAGAAAAAATACAAATCTCAAGGATACTCTTTCCCATAAATGAACTAAGTTCTTATGGTATTTTTTTTTATTAGAGACTTTTAATGTGTATTGTACCTAATTGTAAAAAATAATAATTACAACATTTACCTATACATACACACTTCGTCACTACAGTCATACCATTCTCTTAGTGATTCGCACGAAAGTTTAAATTTTAATTGTTTTACCTTCTATAACATTTATTTCCATAAGTTAATGTTGCAGTTGATTCACAATTGAATTATTTTATGAAATTAACTGGAGAACGTAGTCATTCTCACCTAATACAGTAAAATTACATTTGTTTTCTTTGAGAATTTCATATTACATTTCTTTGTCTCTGAGCTCTTGATTCATTAATATTTGAAAAACATACTCTAGGTAGCTAATGAGTCGCACAAATTTCCAACCATAGCTTGGGAGTCTAAGGTAAATATTCAAAAACTTTCCTTAACAATGTAGGTAATTTTGACGGTCAAGTTGTTATTGTTATTGGCGAAATAACGTACATCTTGCTACAATAGATCTGCCCTCCTAAGCTAAAAAGCAGTATCTCAAAAACAATAGCCAAAGCAGATTCAGTCCTCCCCTGTTAATAATGCGGTTGCAATTGCTACAGGAGTTTTGTCTGAGATAGCGCCAATTTGCTTAGCAGGGCAGAGATGTGAGAGCCATAAAAAAATTAATGGTATGGAGAAAGCCAACTAGCACGCTGGTCCCTGCTTCCTGTCTCATAAAACTTAACTAGTGGCTCTCTGAGCTGTAGACCTCGCGACAAACTTAACTTTGCCGTTGTAAAACTGTTATCTCCATACATCGAGATAGGTCGCGATCAGTTTACCAACACCGCAAATAAGTTTGTAATCGCAAAACCCCCATATCACCGCCATTTTGAAAAATTTATGAAAATGTGAATAAAAAAAATCCATATAATTATCGAACCTGCTCACAAAATATCACGAGAATCAGTTGAGAAATACGACCTGCAGAGGAGAACCACCTGACATTTGACGACGCGGTTAGCCTACCTAGTTGGCAGCGACCCTGCCTACGAAGCTAGCGGTCCCGGGTTCGAATCCCTGTATGGGCAAATATTTGTATAATGAGCGCGAGTATTTTTTCCTGAGTCGTGGATGTTTTCTATATATTTAAACATTTATCTATATAAGTACAATAAAAGATAAAAAAGATAAAAGATATTTATTCAGTAAGTAGGCCTCACCGGCACTTTTACACGTTAAAATCTACCAGCGCTTCCCAAGAGGAGACCACTGCTGAGAAGAAGCGCCGCAAGAAACTCAACAGTTAGTCGTTGCCTAGTACCCATAGTACAAGCCTAGAGCTTAGTTTGGGACTAGGTCAATTTGTGTGAGATTGTCCCCTGATATTTATTATTATTATTATTATTTTTTTAATAGAATTTACTTATGACAATGATACTACTTATTCTAGCTTTATATAAAACAATAAAAATAATATAAAATATGTGCGTAGTTCTGCAGGAAAACATGTCAGAATTATTACGAAAAAAAGTAAAATAAAAAATATTATAATATACATACACAGGTATATAAGTATACACATATATATCTACATATATGTAACCACATAAAAGAGTTTCGACATGTCTTCCTACATAAACCGTGTCCCCTAGACAATAATATACAGTGTTTACATGACTTGTGAGGTAGTAAGCAGCTATTAGTTAATTTTCTGGTTTAGGCCAAGCATTTTTGTCCGTTAGATAGTCCTCGACCCTATAGTACGCTTTAGACATCAACGACTTTTTCAAGTAATTTTTAAGTGCTGGAAGGGGTAACTCATAAACTAGGTCGGGTAATTTATTATAAAAATGAATGCATTGACCTACAAATGATTTATATACTTTACGGACACGAAATTTTTTTATAGCAATTTTATTTTTATTCCTAGTATTTAAATTATGAATATCAGAATTCTGTATATCGAAATTATGTATATCGTTGTCTGATACCCATAGTACAAGCCTAGAGCTTAGTTTGGGACTAGGTCAATTTGGTTGAGATTATCCCTGATATTTATTTATACGAAAGCATTATTGCCCAAGCTTCGCGCTCGCTCGTCAACATGCTCGGCAAAATTGACAACTTCTAAAATACAGAGGGCCTAGCTAATATGCATTACGCTAACTTGACGTTTTTCGAAATCAAGGAAAATGTATAGGATGTAAGCTGACCATCAGCGTAAGCCGATGTCAATTCCATATATTATGTAGATTTTCGAAAATCTTCAAGCGTACCTAATTCATCTTGGCTAGGCCCCCAGATTCAGATTCGTGAAGTTGTACACTTGTAAGGTTTTGCTACTGCGCAAGTGGTCGCTGAGCCCCATATGGTCATTTGCTATCTCAAGATCGCAAGGGCCGTTTGTTAATAAACTGTTCTTGGCTGAGATGATCGTCTCAAAATGTGTCAAAAATGGCAATTTTCTACGGTTTTACAATGATGTCTAGAGACGTACATCTTAATCAAGACGAGTTTATTATTAAGGCCCTAAGTGAGATTAATTTCTATGTTTAATTTTTTTTTAATGTCATATAATATAGCCACTTAAAAACCTTCTGGGAAACAAAAGCCTACTCCATGTATAAAATCCAGTGTTTTCCGGTTAATACCTGATATGTGCTTCAAAAACTTTTATGTTCAATACCTAAAATAAATTCACTGATATATTTTAAGCACCCATTTAATTCGGAATCATCTACACATCCCTTCCAAAACGTCCTAAGCGACATTCCGTGATTATGCACAAACATCGTTTCGCCTTTCAGGTGGATACCGCCCACTGGGCCACGGCTCGGCATAACGGGACAAAACTTGTACATCCTGCATAACCTAAATTCTGATGCAGTTATTTTGATTATGGCCGTTTAAATTAGTATATTTATTCCGCAGTGGGTCGAGCAACGGTACGGGACAAATGACGGTGGTGTGTCTTTGTTTTGTTTTGGTGTATTCAACAGGTAATGTTACATGTGTGTAACATTCTTTACGAAGGTTACGGTGTAGAGATAATGTTGTATGGTAATAAGTTATGGCACTTAAGTTGCACTGAGTTGGAGGCTCGAATGTTTGCTAGAAAGGTTAAAATTAGTAGAAGTGGTGTAGTAGGTGGCAAATTTGCTTTTGGTTAAACCCAATGACACCCCGGTATCGCTGGAGCACGGAAAAAAACTAAATGTGCGTTTTTTTTTCTACTTCCCGTACGTTGTCATTTGCGCAAGCGCGCTACACGTAGGTACCTACACTAGGTTGAAATAATAGTTAACTGGGTCATTCTTCTTTTTTACCCACAATTGCCTGTCCTCATTTTACCATACGTCATTGGTTAGTGTATTGATTATTAATGTTTTAGTGTTTGAATATACGTCCATACACTTATTCATCTATTAGTACTAAATAGTCTTTCACTTTCTCTATCCAGTGCTTTTTTATTAGTTTGTTTTTCATAGAATCGCGTGACAGAGTGGTAATCCAAAATGTGGTCTCCGCTGAAAGCGGCCACTCTGTCACAGTATGTTATGAAAAACCATCATAAAGAAAATACATTATCGCCACGGAAAGAATAATTAATTAGTCCTAATAAAAAATACATGCAACGTTTATTAAAATAATACATTAAAACCATAATTATCAATAGTTGAAAAACGCAAAAAACAGAAAAATTACGATATATTGTAGGTAAAAAAGAAGAACGACCCAACTACAAAAAAACTTCACGCCTTGCACACCATATTGAAGAAAAACCGAGGCAAATTACATGATTTTTTTATATGTCAAACTGAGAGACGAGAGGTGTATGGATGCTCCACTTCACTTCTGCTTGCTTAACAATTTTGTTAAACCTGCAAGGGTTTAATACTTTCCAAGTATGTTGCAAATAAAACATTTTTTCGAGTATTAAATTCTATATATATTGCTATTAGTTGTTAGTTTGTTTGTAGTCACCATCAAATAGTTAGGAGCAGCAAAAGCGGCCAAATATGGGCCTGCGCAAACCGGCGGAGCGCAGCGCAGATCACTTTAAATTTATCAATGTATATTCTTCCCTATTTTAATTACAATAAGGTATAAATTTGAATGCTCTGAGATCGACCTAGGAGCATCACGGGGGATTTCTACTCTGCGGCTGCGGCTCTAAATTTATACCTTATTGTAATTAAAATAGGGAAGAATATACATTGATACATTTAAAGTGATCTGCTCTGCGCTCCGCCGGTTTGCGCAGGCCCTCTGTACTCTATGCTCTTAAAAACTATTTGAGTGCAGTTTTCCCGATCCCGTAAGACAAAAATAAGGCTTAATGAAAAAAAGGACTGCAACGCATCAGGCCCCGCTAGTTGACTCATACATTCCGAGACACACCATACACAAATTAACCAAAAATGTTATAATTAGTTTATGAGCAATGTAGAATCACATACCGAACCATACGCACAAACATGCTAAGTAAAATCAAAACCAATTTGTTTGAACTCAATCACTTAAAAACCCAAAGGCAAAATGACGCGGCGATGCGATCACCGAGATAAGGTGACCCATGAGCACAGCGGTTGGTAGGCAATCAATATCACGTCACGGTGTCACGGGTTCGATGCCCGTAACGGAACACGAACTGGGTCACAAGGTTTCGCTAATATCGTACCGTTAGTGATTATGTGGCGAGATCTTACAAGAACATATTGCATCTGATGGTTGCACTTTGCACTTTGAGATATTGAAGAAATTATGATTTGTTTTCATGTAGGAACCTAAGCCTGTTAAAGACTGCCCAAAAAGGACTGTAGAGGTATGTTTGTCAATTTACCTTAAAATTGTATAAATTATATTACATTCGATTGTTTTTTATTTATTTACAAAAGTCTTCCATAACCAAAAGAAATACATTTTTTAACCCATACAAAGAAAGGTGTGGAAGAAGAAGAAGAGAAGAAGAAAAACGTTTATTCGTGACAAATATCAGCAAAGGACAGAAAAATACACACAGAAAGAATGTAGTCACGTAATGGTCCCAACTCAGCGTAATGCCGGCATTAAAGTCAGCGCTGGTCTTCCGCTGGAACCTGTGGTGTATGAAGCCTTTCTCTATCTTTTTGTCTGTAATAATGAACTTTTGTCGGTTACAAGTGGAACATTGGTATACTCATCCTGCCAGTTTAACTTGAACCTCAAATGCACCTGCAACGACATTATCTTTAGACGCGTCAATACAAACTGCAGATCGCGGGCTCAACCAACGCTGGCTGTGAGTATGTAATCCAAGAAGGTGGTTACTGAATGAGGTTGCATAACTGTCCGTGTCCGTGACACGTGCTTGGGTATTTCAGAGATGCTGATGCATAGTATAGGCATATTAATAAATTGACCTTAAGGTATCTACCACTCTCGAGACGCTTCAAAAATGTCAGTTTTTTTTAATAGGCCGTATTTTTAAACTGATCTTGGCTGACATGTTAGTAACGTGTCAGCCAGTGTAACATGATGTTACATCTACACACGTTGTAGTAAACGTCAAGTCATGGAAAACTTTAATTTTTTACCTATCTTGAGACGGGCATCTTAGCTAAAATCATGGCTTGTCAGGGCCGTATTAATAAACTGGCCTTGGCTGAGGCGCCCGTCTCAAGATAGGTCAAAGTAAACGGCAAGTCAAGGACAACTTTTAATTTTTTACCTATCTTGAGACGGGCATCGCAGCCAAAATTAATAAATAAGGACTTTACTTAACAAACGTATTTTCTGTTACTGATTACATGGGTTAGATTTGTAATCACACCAAAATGCCTTTGAAGAATTGAAAATTTATAAAATGATACGGTTTGCCTCAAGATGAATTAGTTACAGCCAAAAGGTTTTCAAAGCAGTTTGGACAGCGAGTCATCTAAAAAATAAAATTGGGGGCTGCCGGTCCTATATCCGTTATCGACATATACTTTGAAGATACTGACCTAGCCAACTCACTCCATCTCAGATTGAGGTCATGAGTAACAGTGAATATCCTTATTATTGGTGCTAACTGACCCAGATACGTGACTCATAAGTGACCCACTACACATAGAACTTTGTTGGGAATATCCCGAAACCCCGATTCGTTCCTCTAATTTTGTAATAATCAATGCCAATTTTAGTGATTCACAATAGATACTCAGAATTAGGAGTTTAAAGAAGTTGTATGTACTTCTATTTGTCAGATTGGCTTGAAATTGTGCGTACTTATGTAGTTCTGATGACAACCATAATATGGTACTGGTAAAATGGGGTGACTTTCAAACAACAACGGGGCGTCTTTGATATTTTTTAATCATTGATTCTGGTGCTATGAGTCAGTTATTAATATAACTTTTAATTTGTTTCATATAAGCGCAAGTAAGTAGTTTAAACATTTTCAGAAAAATAGGATATAAAAACTTCAAACCAAAGAACCCCTTATTTTTGACATGCTTCAGCTATGTTATTCTGTTAACGCATCGTCGTTCAGTTCTACTCAGTCGATGAATAGCCGGCGAATTTACGTCGTCCGTCCGTCGTCGTAAATGACATTCAACTGCCTGCACATTCATTTACCCACCTTGACGGACGACGTAAATTCGCCGGCTATTCATCGACTGAGTAGAACTGAACGACGATGCGTTAACAGAATAACATTGCTGAGCTATGTTATATTTTTTTTCTCCTGAGCCATCTATCGTAGTTCACCCCTAACTGCTTTATGTCATTCCAAATCAGTAGTCGCCAATACAATATTTTATACATTTTAGGGAGTCTTTATTTGCGGCAGCTAATCTGAACCCGTATGATACCGGGGTGTTCATGGGGATCCCGTCCGACCCCACATCAGATTGGGCGTTAGCGCTGTACAGATTGGCTGACGTGAACAGAACCTAGTGTAGTGTATTTTCTTTTTTACTTTTCTAAAGGGGTTTTTATTGTTGTTTTTAAATATTGGTGTTGTGGAGGTTGGGCCGATATACACGTTTGTGTAAAGGCCGTAATATAAATAATAAAAAATAAAAAAACCCATTTTACGTTATTATAGAGCAGGTATGATGATGAAGACGGAATGTGGAACTCCTCAATTGCTGATAGCAGACCCGTCGAGTCTCGTTCGACTCGTCTTTTTATAGTAAGTTTATCATCAGTGTAAGAAATAGGTACCTACAGCTAACGACAAAGTGTGTTCCTAAAACATTTTTGTTTACTTATCTAATAAGGTAAAGTGGCTGTAGTCTTCCTAGCCCCGCTAGAGGAATAAACAATGCTATCCGCTTCAATTTTCCTCAGACTCTTTTGTTCCTCAAGGTCTTCGTTAAACGTCTCCAATAATCGAGCTATCAATTATATTCGATAAAAAACTAAATCACTGTTAATGTGTTACTTAATTCCGATGATCAAAACCGTATCTTATCTTAATCGCCGGACCAATTAAAGTTAAATATCAACAAAAATGACGCGTATACTGCCGCAGACGCTACGTCATTTTGTTATTGCCATAGTTTTCCATTGTTAATATGTATTAATCATAAAACTTAACTTATTTTTAATCACCCGATATAAATGCACAGATTATATTAAGGAGCCATAATTCTTATTTGTTTTTTGAGCATATTTTCTTCTACAGGGTGACCTCGAATTGGTAATACAAAATACTTGATTATGATTCAGTTAATCACTAATAGTGTATTGCATTAACTCAGTTGTTAAAGTTAGCTTTCCTTAATTATCGTTAATTTTCTAACAAAACGAAATAATAAAAATAATTTAAAATCTAACCTACATGACGTCATGTAGGTTAGATTTTTAGGTTAAATTTTTAGGTTAACCTACATGACGTCATGCATATCTGTCGTACAGACAAGGAAATTGATTCTCGCACCATTTTGTACTCTGTCACAACAACGACGGAGATAATGACAGTGGACATTCAACGTGACGCACTGCCACCCAAAGCGACAAGGAACAAAATGTGTCTCAATTTCCATTCCTGTATCTATCACTCGATGTTATTAATAAACTAGGTGCTGATATCCATCCAACCCTTTAGTTTTAAGTAGGTACCCTAATAAATTATCTGATAAAGTGAATAACTGAATAATGAGTGAATAAAAATAATTTATTGTTGAATAACGTACAGTACAAAATACAAAATTGTAAAACTTAAACAACTTTTAAAATGTGCTCAAAATGACCCCCGCCTTCTTGGATACATAACTCTGCCCGTCGCCTATGATTGTCTTTCAATCTGTGGAGAACAAATTCATTGGTTTTTACATTATTAAATGCCTCAACTATCTTTTGGCGAAGTTCACCCACAGTATCTGTTTCCCGTGCGTACACTCTCCTTTTTATTTCGCCCCACAAAAAGAAGTCGAGAGGTGTGAGATCAGGGCTTCTAGGAGCCCAAGCGACTGGGCCACAGCGTCCAATCCATCTCCCAGGGAACTCTTGGTCCAAGTAGCTTCGCACACGCAGGGAAAAATGAGCTGGTGCCCCATCCTGCTGGTAATACAGAGCCTCCAAATTTTGCTGCGGCACCTCTCGTAGCAATACCGGTAACACATTTCTCAGGAATCCTTCATATTTCGGTCCATTTAAATTTCCGTCAATGAAATGAGGACCAATCAAACAGTCGTTCAGTATTCCTGCCCAAACATTTACCGAGAAACGTGTCTGGTAGGAGTCCCTGCGAGTTACGTGAGGATTTGCTTCACGATCAGACCACCAGTGTTCATTGTGAACGTTGAACATGCGTACTCTTGTAAATGTTGCCTCGTCGGTCCATAAAATGTTCAAGTGTAGATTTTGCAGCAGCCAACGACAAAATTGCACTCTTCTAGGATAATCGGCTAATATGATATCCTGCACCCTTTGGAATTTAAACGGATACTTTCCTTCAGCATTCAGTAATCGCCAAATAAACCATTGGCTCGTTCCGAATCTTGCGGCAGCGTCCCTTGAGCTCGCCTCTGGGTGGTGGCTAAAATAATCGAGAACTCGTCTCCGAAACGTCTGCGAGTACCGCGGCCGCCGGCCCGGAGCTTGAGCGTGCACTGGGACAGTAAACTGTCCAAAATCTCTTAAGTTTTGGACAATGGAGTTTATTAGAACACGAGTAGGAGTTGGGCAGTCAGGGTGTCGTTCATGAAACAATGCTTGAGTTCGTACGGTACTTCGTGACGTAAAATAAAAAGATAACATATCCATTCGCTGAATATTCGTATAAGGATAAGCTCGGGGCATTTTGTTTAATTACTATCTTAATTAGATACGAAAATTCTTACTTTCTTTGACAAGACAAGTGACAATTTACTAATCAAGATACTATTATCATAAATGATGTGTCAGATAACGAACCAAAGAGGAAGGTGTTCATTTGAAATACTTTAAACCTCTTTCATTTTAAAGGTAATGGTAGGGTAACCAATTTAAGCAAAAAAAAATGGGATAATTAGAAAACTTAAAAAAAAGTACTTATGTTTTAAAATTAAGCGTGAGACCTCGTAGAAGCGATTGGTTTAGGGAAGCTCTCTGTAGTACTTTGAATTTGTATTACCAATTCGAGGTCACCCTGTATATATGCATTATTATATTGGTTGACATGATGGCTATTCTCCATTTGATAGCGTCAACTATATGGTTACGATAAAGAAGCAAGATGGGCTAGAACAAAATTGAATAAAGTTTCTGTTCCATTTTGTGATCAACCATATGGTTCGCTATTTAACGGTATGATACGTCTTACATATTATGTTATTCTTCACTGAAACTCCAGTGGTAAACAGGTAAGTACACTACGAATAAAAATAACAATAGCTTTTTGTAAATATTTTTCTAATAAACTTGTAGTGACAACACTATACTTACCTCATTTGCAAATTACAATGCTCTTTACACACAAAAGACCAATTACCATAAAACTCTTCAAGTAAATGCTGTCTTATTATCACCAGTATAAAGTCCAATTTCCCTCCACTATTTATGGAGTTACGCCCTTTACTTCGAGGAGGGCAGAAGCATTTAACTATGAAATGAGGGGTCCTCGCGTGCGTTTTTCTCGCGATGATATATTTATGTTGAGTTTCTGTGCCATCCGGATGCAGCGCGGATCGCGGGAACCCATCGTAACGCATCAATAGCCGGGCTTGTGTGCACTGCAAGCTATACATATCCCTAGCAAAAACATAAATAATTATAACAAATAAATTTCAGGGAACAATCTCACACAAATTAACCTAGTCCCAAACTAAGCTCTAGTACTATAGGTACTAGGCAACGATATATAGTTATATAGAGAAACACATACTTATATACAAAGAAAACATCCATGACTCAGGAACGAATACTCGCGCTCATCACACAAATATTTTCCCATACCGGGATTCGTACCCGGGACCGCTAGCTTCGTGAGCAGGGTCACTACCAACTAGGCTAACCGCGTCGTCAAACGTATATGGATGGATACGTAGAGAGTAAAACGACATAGATAGCTATAGCACCCATATCGATAACTCACTGAGAGTGCAAAATTAATATATTAATATATTTATGTTAATTAATTTAGAACGTTAGATGGCTATAATTCGATTAGTTTAGTGTTAGTATGTTTCGTGACATTAATTGGATACATACAGTTAACAGGTTGATAAATATGTCCATATTATACTAAAAAAAACACAAAATACTACATTAATACTGTATAGGATTGATATAGACTTAATAGAACAGTTGTTAGATTGAGAAACGGATGACTTTTTTGAATAGGGACTGCGACCTCAACTGGACGTTCGAGCTACTAGAGGTTGCAAGAACCTTCAATTAACTTCAGCAAGTAGTGCAAGTACCTACTTTCTTAAAAAAATAATGCTAGATTTAGTCTAAACAAAAGATTAGTTCTATCAAAATGTATGAAACGGTCAGTCCAAGACGAGACCTAGATTTATCTTGTTAGCGCTAGAGCTAGATTATCTTATAAAAGCATCTAGATACTTTTGCTGTGCCCAACAGGGTTCATAATGAAATATTTAAGTACATTATGATTGCAATAAAATATTGAGAATTAAATATTGAGTGGTCCTAAATAAATAAAACAGGTTAACAAGTTAATAAGTAGTAAGCAATAAGCATATCTCCGAGTGGAGAGCAGACCCCCCGGTACTACTACCATTGATAACATCGCTGGACTGCGAAGAAACTGACCCAGCTACTTATCATACCGGAATAACTATCAATCTGACAGGAATCGCACTCACGTTGGGAAACTAATTATATGCATTCTTGTGGGGCATCGGCCAACATAGCGGACGCTTGTAAAGATTGAGACAAACAAATAAGCGCCATATAAAGTATCAGTTGATAAATGAGAAGATTGCCCAGGGCCACTTGCAGCAGAAGATAAGTGTAGTCGAGCTAGTTGTGTCAAAATGTATGGAAATGTCAGTCTTAAATCCAGATTTAAGAGTAAAACTCTATTATTTTTTTCCTGTATGTCCCTTAATATGTGTCAAAATAATTAGAATATAACTTTTACGGGTACACTACATAACTCCGAAGAGTCATAATTCCGAATTGATTGAAATCCCGAATTTTCATAATTCCGAATGCAATTTTTTTAATGAAGACTTTATTTTTGATATCGCATTTAAATTAAACCTAACGTAACCTACGTATAGCGATTCGAATATGTTTTTAATTTTAAATAGCTCTAGCATAACATAGATTTCGGAAAGATGAAAATTCGGACAAATGAATATTCGGAAAAGAATATTTCGGAATATTTGGGTGTTCTCAACTTTTACATGCTTATTACTAGTAGCTCTGTGAGCTGTAGATCTCGCTACAAACTTAACTTGGCCGTTGGATAACTATTATCCCCATACATCGACATAGGTCGCGGTCAGTTCACCAACACCGCAAATAATTTGGTAATCACAACCTCCGCCATTTTGAAAAATTTCGGAAAAATGAATCTACAAAAACAAAATTATATAATTTTTGAATCTGCCCACAAAATTTCACGAGAATAGGTTGAGAAATGCGACCTGTAAAGGAGAACAGCTGCTTTCGTATGTCCGGCCGGCTGCGGACATACGAAAGCATTTTTGCCCCAGCTGAAACGCTTCGTTCGCTCGGTCAATTAATATCTAATATTATTAGTATTGGACACAAACAAAAATTTATTTTTTGATGTCGGTATATGTGTAACATACATAAATATTTTATTTTATTTTTATATAGCAACACAACACTTTTTTAAACAATGGTCTTAACAGTCCATGTTCCAGAATCGACCTAAATGGAAAAGCGAACAGCCCATCTACCTAATGGTAGATTGATTAGTTATACTAAAGAATGATAATGTATTACCGTTAAATTGGCCAATGGCTATTATTCTTAATGTTTATCCGGGAAATGGTAATAAGGTGCGGGCCCTAGATGTAAAAACGACAAGTGGCCACATAATGCGCACTTGTGTTATGAAAGTATTATGATTCGGTGTTATGGATGATTAACGACGGAATCGGAAATTTAATAGTTTGTAAGGTTTTTGTTGTCACCTGAGCGGTGGAACCGTTTGTGAATAACTAACAAAATGCTTAGTTGTAAAAATTAATAGAGTAACAGCTAGCCTTCAAGTAAGCTTCATGAAGGCAAACGAGTTTAAAAAAATGATTTTTTGCGTGTTGTGTTTTAAGTTTTTTGGCCGGGCTCACAGTTTGTGAGACACATAATATTTTATTTTATTTTTATATAGCAACTCAAGACGGCCATGGCTGCTGCTCTCTCTCTCTCTCTCTCAAAAACGGCCTTACGATATAGGCACCACTTTTTGTACCATGTGCAAAGTTTTGATTTTAAACATAGTTTTCTTATGTACTGTTGACTCACTATGTAACACTTCTCTTTCTTGTTATATTTCTTGTTCTTGCTGTATGTGGTGTTCAATAAAGAGTTATTGTATTGTTGTACTTAGCTGAGTTTTTCATCACAATATAAAACCATGATCTTTTTACAATGGCTGTACTTGACATCATCATGTCAAAAGTAAAACGGGTTTGCATTGTGGGTGGGATCACTTGCCCGTAAACAAATTGGCACCCGAAGTGTAAAAAGTTTTGAGTAGGATGATTTTCCTCATCCACGGACCATCTCAGAGAACAATCACATGAGTACCTACACTGGTGTGCAAAGTCGCGGGCTGCATGTTATTCAATAAAAAAATGATTATACACGCATGACTAAGGGCCGTATCAATAAACTCATCTCTACTGTGATCCCCGTCTCAAGGCACGTCAAAGTACACGTCAATCCATGGAAAACTCATTTTTGACGCATCTTGTAACTGGGGTCTCAGCCGAGATAAGTCTATTAATACGGTCCTAAGTGAACTCAAACAATCTCTTTCATAATGTCAGTGCTACGTAACCTTTGACCTCGAGTCTGACTTGAATTTCATTCCCATTTTTGTAACAATAAGAATTTTTAACTGATCGTTATCCTTTTTTTAGCATTTAACTAAACGAATCGAACCAACAATCATTTATATTTTCCACACACACATATTTATAACTGTCTCATTCAACTCTCCGATTAGGACATCATAAGCAACATAGATATTCGACGTCACGTGTATCGCAGCCGAAATTTGCCTCTCTCTTGTGTCTGTGTGCGTGCCTTTCTACCAGTACCACCTCTCACTTCTTCACCCCTGGTACTTCAGATCGCAGCATTTTTTTTTTGGCTGCTCAAACGCTAAAGTTCGGTCATCGTCCCAGTTTTGGGTTCATTGTCGGCACCGTTTGCCGACCTACCTTCACATTTTGCCGGTATTTATTTTGGTCGGACAGTTAGGTTTTATGTGGCATTAAAATGCGACGCAAGATGAGATCGCCGATAAACGTGGATACGTGATGAATCGCGATTGAAGGACGGAAGTTGATTTTGGAAATGGAGTGATTGTTGGTGGTCAGTGACGTCTACACTTAAGGTGGATCCACGTTACACCGGGCCGGGCCGGGGAGATTATTTGACTCCAATTTTAAAGTTACCCTCCCTTTAAAGACTGAACTTCGGAATAATCATGAAATATTTAAGAAAAAACCAGCTAAAGGAAAAAACATTTTACTGGAACGAAGTTCCTCATCGCACTTCACACTGATGCTGGCGATGGCGAATGAAATGAGAGCTAGGCCAAACAGTGGGGACACGACATTTTGGCCACAACGAACGCGATGTATCCCGAGGACAGCCGAGCACTCCCGAAGTTATTTAATACATAATATAATAGTATATAGCAAAAGGAACTTCGCGAGTTATTTATACCCGACTGCGCGAAGCATGGTAAAGATTTTAACAGTCTATGTATGTGAACAAAAATCGGATGTTCCACTCTAGCACCTAAACTATTGGACTGATTGTAATAAATCGCGTGTCATATGATTCGTCAAACACGTGCGAGTGTCATAGGCTGTATAGAAATTGTAAAGGTGCGTCATACTAGTCGTTAGGCTCTTGACCCACCGCCAGCGAGGAAGCCATTAGCTATCGACTATTTTCTCGCTCACGAAACAAACGACGAGAAAATAGTCGATAACTTCTCGCTCATCGTCAGCGGTGGGACAAGTACTTCTTTTTGTTTCAGTTGGCACTTTTGATTTCAAGTTCTGATTACCTACTCAAAATGTCTGAGCGCAAAACACATAAAACCCCTTCATTCTTTGAAAACATACTTGATGCGCATATTAACTTATATGTTTATTTTGAAAGCCCTTAAAAGTTTGAAGTTGGTATAAGGTGAGTCAGGTTTTCTTAATTTGGTCCTTACGCTCAGTACTGTAATAATGATCATAAATATCATAATGCCCGGTACATGTATTTTTTTTTAAGTCATGTGGACGATGAAATTTAACAATAATTTATAAAAAAAAAAACACTATGGTTGTGTGTGATATACACCAGACCTAATTGCTATTTAAACTTAATGTTAATTAAAAAATGTTTTAAATAACAACATTTATGAGCAAGTTTCCTTGTCACTGAACCGTCAACCATTCAGTTATCTTAATAATGATATGACAACTCGTTATGGTTGTCATATAGCTCTTTTACAGCTTTTTGGCAAATTGGGTGAAAGGTGAACGACCTCCATTTCTCCGGTCAACGATCCGCGATTACGGTGATAGCATTTCGACTACATACAAACTTTCTCAATCTCGTATGTCGCGAATATGTGGACTCTAACATTGAACTTTATTTTTTGCGAATCAGACTTCTATTTACAATACCACGTTTGAGCAAGGTTTGAGGATAAGACAGCCAAGGCTTCATTTGCCAAATCCTGAACGTTCTAAATTTGAATTTCATATGCACAGTTCGAAAGTTCGTTGGACGAGGGTGAAAAGTTTTTTAATTTTAATTTAAAGCAAAGTCTAGATTTGACTTTCGAATGTATCTTAATTTGTGTTACTTACTCAATAGATAACGGACACAAAATTCAAAAAGCAAGTAGGATTTTGTAAAGAAGAAAACATCTGAAAGCGCTTCACGGATAATATATTCGTCATTACCCTATATTTAAAGATTTTTATCTGTAATTATTTTTGAAATGTATTATTAAGATGATTTTAAAAAAGATTGTAAGTAGTTAAGGATTTAATTTAAAAAAATCTCACTTACCATTTCGTAACGAAAGTTAACCATATGAATGACAAATTTTCGTACAAAATTAATAAAACTAAAAAGCTAGCATCTTTTAAATTAAAAACTACGTACAATAATTTTGAAAACCACCCATTAAGAATTTAAACAAGTATTTACAAGATTTTCCTGGTGTAAAGGCGAGCTTCCATAGAAACCGAAGCGAAGCGAGTCACTAGTTTCTTAATAGAAAAAAACCGGTTAAGTGCGAGTCTGACTCGCGCACTGAGGGTTCCGTACATATTTGGCTGGTTTTTAGTATTTGTTGTTATTCTATGGGGTTCTATAATCATAACTAAAGGAGCAATTTATTTTTGTAGGTATGGGGAGTAGGCCCCACACACGTATTGCAACGTATATTAATGAAACATGTCGATTTGTTCCTCTTAACCTCTAGATTACAGTGTATATTAGGTTAACCGTGTCTAACCGGAATGCTGAAAACAATCTATTTATCTGAATCTAAATCTACTTCCAAATAAAAAGTAGTATAGTACCCACTTCCAGTTTCTTAATGGTTATCGGCGATCTTCGTTTTTCTATGAAACACTAGTGACAAATGTCAGTTGCAAGTGCAAGTGTGATAGCGATTGCCAGCCGAACGCTATTAAGAAGAGAAGTAGGTACTATACTTATTCTTGTTGAGATGTCAGGGGGAGCCTATATATAGACTGCATAAAGCTAGAATCAGAATCAGAATATCAATCTTGACGATATTCTAAATCAAAGAAAATGTAGCATTGACGTAAGCTGACGATCTGTCGCGTCCTTCCATTTTCCTTACGTTGCGTAATTTTTCGAAAATCGTTAAGTTAGAATGCATCTTGTCTAGACCTTTCTGATATTACTAATATTATAAATGTGAAAGTTTTTTTTTGGATTATACGGCTGAACCGATTTGTTTCAAATTTGACACTAAGATAGTATTTATCTTGGATGGACTCATAGTATACTTTTCATCCCGAAAAAGTTTATAGTTCAGGAAAACGCGATAAACGACTTCTACGCGGACGGAGTCTCGAGCACTCGGAGGCTTTTATATTTTCTAAAAACTAGACATCTCTAGCAGCGGTGTTGTGCGCTAGAAATGTCTAGTCAGACTAGACCAAAGCACGGTGACGTCAGCACTCAGACATACACGTGTAGAAAGTTAAGAAGACGTTGGCGAAAGTCTCTTTGTCAATTTGTCCAGCGTAACGCATATAAATATAGCGAGATTCTAAAATAACATACGACGTGCACGCTTAATAAACAGGCTCAAGTCGGAACAAGGCAGTTTTATGATTTAGTCTATGATATTAACAAGATTCGAAAGTTCTTAACAATTTTATTTGACCTATAGAATTCCGTGACTCACTCAATTCCGTAGTAGCAGTTCTATAATCCGCCATAAAACAAAATACACCCTTTATTATTTGCCTTAGCCTATTTAAAAATCTAAGGTCGTATTTCATTTCCTAGATTCTATTAGCAGGGTTCTATGGCGCATTATAGAACTGCTACCACGGAATTCGATCAGTTTACCCATACAATACGCACGATAAATTTAACCCTCTCATGCATTTGGATTTAAGTTAAAAAGTAACCTTGCATTACGTCACTTAAGAATGAATAAAAGAGATGCAAGATGTTTTTATTTCTTTTCTTCCTTGTAAAGGAGATGCTAAAGATCCATGACCCATCCTATCCCATCATATCCTTCTTGTATTATGTATAGAACCATAGATATTCACATCCATAGCGGTCCCGGGTTCGAATCCCGGTATGGGCAAATATTTGTGTGATGAGCGCGAGTATTTGTTCCTGAGTCATGGATGTTTTCTATATATTTAAGTATGTATTTCTCTATATAAGTATGTATATCGTTGCCTAGTACCCATAGTACAAGCCTAGAGCTTAGTTTGGGACAAGGTCAATTTGTGTGAGATTGTCCTCTGATATTTATTTATTTATATATATATAAGTTAAAAACATTACCCTCCTTCGGTAGTCGGGTAAAAATGAATGTTGCGTCTCTATGTGTCAGCAGTAGTTACAACCGAGTTACAACACTCTGACTTCAGTTTGTTTACGGACGCGGCTGACTCACGCGTTTCCTTCGTCCATTCATAACGGAGAAAATCACTACTACTAACTTAGCTCGCGACCTCCTTCGAACAATTCGAGGAATTTCTTCCATGTTATAGCAGTTTCTGCGCTTTCAGAGAAATCCATATGAAAGTAATCTTACGGCCGTATTAATAAACTCATCTCAACTGTGATCCCCGTCACAAGATGCGTCAAAAATGACAGTTTTCTATGGATTGACGTTTACTTTGACGTATCTTGAGACGGGGATCAGAATTGAGATGAGTTTATTAATCGTCAATTAAGTTTTAAGTTTCATTAAAGTTGCTGCGTCTTACTGCCGCACTCAGAGACGTCAATTAATTTGTATGTGTCATTAAAGTTGCTGCTGTCACTTTCTTTGCTATAGCAGTAGAATAATAGTATAATATAATAAAAGTATAATAGTAGAACGCAGCAACTTAATTAAAATTAAAAATTAATTGACGTCTCTGAGTGCGGCAGTAATTATATTGCTATAGCAAAGAAAGTGACAGCAGCTACTTTAATGAAACTTAAAACTTAATTGACGTCTCTGAGTGCGGCAGGTAATTATTTGTATTTATACCTTAAGTGGCAGTGGGCGGGTTTGCTCGTCTTTTGACACGTCTACCTAAACTCTTGTGAGTCTTGTGTCCAGGCGAGGACTGAAAAACAGCGCACAAGTTGAGTTCCATTTCACCAGCAATTTTGTTAATTATGTTTTTACTTTGTTTATGTGTTGCTTGTTGTTGGTGAATAAAGATTCTTTTTTTATAACCAAATGGAATAGCGCCCATATATCGTAAGTAAAGTTGGCAGGCCTCCTATAGGTAGAGTGGACCGACAGCTGAGTGTGAGTATCACAGGACCAATAGTGGTGGGGATGTTTGGGGAAGGTCTCTGCCCAGCAGTGGACATGTTTCGGCTTGTTATGGTTGTTACCATATCGTCTCTGCTCCATCAGGAACAACCAGATATGATATTTAGTCTGTATCGAACAAGTTGTATGCAATCAGATGACTAATATATTCGATTCCCCAGGCGTATTGCCGGTGCATGTAATACAAATTAACCAATGTCTACAAAAGCGGGGTTTATAAGTTTTACGTCTACTAAGCATTTATATATATAGTTTATTACTTACCAGTTTCTACAAAACCATTAAGGGTGAATCAATGTGTGTTCTAATTAGTTTTAATCTGAGTATGTCATAAAGATCGGTAACAATAAAAAAAAACTTAAATCACATCGGGAAAAACGTTCTCCAATCTCGATACAACATCAATAAATGCAGAACGTTATGGAAATATGAAGAAAAGTTTCTGTGTTAGCGTGACAAACAAACATCGTAGCATTTAAATATGGTGTCAAAGACGAGGTGTTGCGAAAGCCCTCTGAGTATCGGAATTGTGAATGACTCCTCATTGACTATCGACTACTGCGTCACTCGTGGGCCCCTAGTAGTGTTGAGTCATCAACTTTCAACTCGACTGAGCTATTTGAAGTCCGAGACAAAGTTCTATATGGTTTGGATAATAGATGAGGATTGTGAGGCTGAAAATGTCTATACAAAATGCGGTAACGTTCCCCTTAAACCTTTGAATGTGTTGTAGATATTACACTGAAAAAAACAATTTCCTACTACACACAGTAAAGGACAAAAACAATTAGAGTAACTGATCACGAAAAGTATCATCAACTACTTGAAAAATAGTAAAAAGACAAAACATTCACGTTTACTGTTTGAACATAACTATTTAATTAATTTACAATAATAAAAATCAACACAATATTTCAATTTACTGTCAAGACAGTAAAAATTTGCCGCAAGCTTTAACTGTTTTTGGACCAGTAACAATTATAGTTTTGATCGTTAGGCTCATATGGTATTGCGCAAAGCAGTGAAATTTCACGTTTTTTCGGTTGAATATACTGCTTATTTTTTTTAGTGTATGAAAAACTAGAACTGCACGTTTTACTTTCCAAGAAAGCATTTCTATAATTATTAGCGTGAATTTCGGCTAATCAAGTTGCAGTTGGTTAACTATAACTAATTAAGCGATAACGGTTTATAATAACAGTATCAATTATTATGCGGATCAACCCGACCTATATTTGTCTAATGAGTATGCATCAGCTTTTAACTTAACTGCCACATTAAACGGCATTCATGATATACAAACCGGTCAAGTGCGAGTCGAACTCGCACGCTGAGGGTTCCGTACACATTTGGTCGGTTTTTAGTATTTGTTATTTTTTTATAAGGTCTCTTCTATAATCATACCAAATTTGACGCTTGCATATATTACAGTTTTTACAATAGAACAAATAAGTACAAAAAAAACGATGAAAAAAAAAACGTTTCTTGTTTGTGGGGGGTTATTTTACTTTTTGACTTTTTTTTTATTTGTTAGTAAGTCGGCCGTTGTATCATGTATTCTGCAAAAAATCAACGAGCTATCTTTTACGGTTCAAAAGATACAGCTTTTTAAAGTTAGGACAGTCGGACGGACGGACAGCGTAGGCTTAGTTAGGCACCCGGTACGAAGCCCTAATATAGTCTTAAAAAAATACACCAGATATTTAAAAAAAAAAAAAAATTAACACATCAAACCACTACGCCACCTACGTCAAATCTATTTGACAGAAACAGAACCTTTTCTCCGAGCCTCAGATCGTATTATTTATAACCTAACCTGACCGAGATAGAAAACCCACGACAAAATCGGGAGCTCTATTTCAGAGCTCATTGTAGCACTTAAATGGATTAACGGATTTCCGTCAAACCAAGCTAAGAACACTCTTGATCAACTCACTTTTCAAACAAAAAAAAAATCAATTTTTTTTCCGTTTAGGAGCTACGATGCCACAGACAGATACACAGATACACACGTCAAACTTATAACACCCCTCTTTTTGCGTCGGGGGTTAAAAGTAGGAATTCAGTTAACATGCCTATGCCTACGAAGCTAGCGGTCCCAGGTTCGAATCCCAGTATGGGCAAATATTTGCGTGATGAGCGCGTGTATTTGTTCCTGAGTCATGGATGTTTTCTATATGTTTAAGCATGTATTTATATATATATATATATATTTTTTTTTTTGTGTAGTACCGATAGTACAAGCCTAGACCTTAGTTTGGGATTAGGACAATTTGTGTGAGATTGTCCCCTGATATTTTTTATTTTTTTATTTTACATTCACCACCACCTAACCTCCAAATGTATGTAATTTTGACACACCATTGTCACCGGCGCCGAATGTGAATGTGAATGTGTGAATGTGTTTGGCAGTTGGCATATAATAAAAAGTATTTCTAATTATTTTGGCGCTTTCGAGTCGGACGAAAAGTCGGAAACCGCCGGTGCCAATAACCTTCGCGTGTTCCGATTGGGCGTCGTCGCAGAGGTGCCCAACTATTTGTCAAAAATACCCATGCTAAAAACGCATATTTCCAAAGAAATTGTTATAAAATGGAGAATATCTTAGGCATTATGATGTTAGTATTGAACGGAAACCTTTAGTGAACAGAGCGTAACAGAGAGACAATAGGAATATTTAACTAACACTTATTAAAAGCAGGTGACTAAGCAAAGGCGTAAAAAAAAACAAATTTAAATGAAATAACTTGATAACTCACGTATACCAACTCAAATGTTTCCCATCCAGAGAGCCTAGTGTAAGTTTTGCAACGTTTTTTACGTCTCGATCGCGTTTGCGTAAAAGTGTCACTTTGTATGGAACTGTCAAATGTTTCGAATACGCGCCGCAAGGGGCGCTGTCACACTTCCATACTAATTGAGTCTAAACGCAAACGCGATCGAGACGTAAAAAACGTTGCAAAACTTACACTAGGCCCTCAGATTAAAACCAATACGTGCCCAAACGAGTTTAATCAAATAATTTGCATTGACCCTCGTATTACTTACTTGTACGCAATTAACAGCCTATTAAACATTAAGGAATGCAGTTTAAGGTTCGTAGAAGAAAGTAGATTAATTAAAATGTTCATTCAATTACCTATTTGAGTGTGAAATAGGGTGTAGTTGAGGAAAGAAAGTGGCGGGTGCGGGTCGGGAAAGTGCAGTGGTGTAAGTATTTTTATAATGATTTTGCTTGAAGTTTCTTCTTAATGATAATCGTAGTATAGTCTATATATACAGGGTGTCTCATTTAAATCGGTCAGTAAGGGAAAGTCTGAAACTATAAGACATACGAAGATCTGTTCTTAGGAACCATGTCATCGATTTTAATAAGAAGAAAAACTGCATTCAAACATTTAAAAAAAAACCTGTACTCAGCACGGGAATCGAACCCGGTTGTTTTGAAAAAAATAAACTTACACTATTTCTATTTAGATATCGATTGTGTAGGTCTTAAGCAGTAAATGGCTCTATGAAACATGATGTCTAAAATGAATAAAATGCATTGTTTTCACATAGGTACTTTAATTTATTTTAGTAGGTGTTCGGTGTCAGTTTTTCTTCTTATTAAAATCGATGACATGGTTCCTAAGAACAGATCTTCGTATGTCTTATAGTTTCAGACTTCCCCTTACTGACCGATTTAAATGAGACACCCTGTATACTAACTAGCTTTTGGCTAAAGGAAATCATGAAATAAATGAAAAAAGCAAAATAAAAAACAATCATTGCTTTTACTGAAAAAAAATGCCAAATGTTGGCAACCGCCGCGGTCAGCGACATTTCACCCATTTCCATTTGGGCGGGCGGCGCTATGTCAAAGCCACCAGTAGCCTACCTTGTGTCTATAGTGTTAAGGTTTACATTACTTTATCGTAGGTGAGCTAGAGGAGATCGCGCTAATGCTTTGTCCACACCAGCGAAAATTGACCTAGAACACATTTTGTATTTATTTTTCAAGTTATAGTTCGCGACGTGATGAAAATATAGTTTCAATGATAATAAAAAAAAAACTGGGTAACACCATGTTGGACCATGCTCAGTGAAGAGTTCCGCCATAAATACAAACTCAAAAAACTATCTATAGAAACCATAAATATTACCTTATTTATTTTTAAACTTTATCTTGGCTGATTTTAGGTAGGTATAAACATTTTAGTCGCCTGAAACTCAAGAACTGATGAAGTCTACTTATTAGTGATACTTTTTCTTTCAAGATCGTTTATGGTTTCATTTGAGATATTTTCCATATTTTTAATATTTGTAGTTTTTGCTGTAGGGATATAGAAAGTCAACAAAAATGTAGAGCTCTTTAGTACTTTGACACAATGAAATGACAAGCATTTTAATGACAATGACAGTCACAGTGACAAGGTTCTAACTATGCTTTACATTTTTACTCGTTAGAGTTTTGTAGCTAGGCTTTATTTCGACAAACGAGTATATTCTATTACTTATTTTATTGTTGTAGCAAAGAAAGTGACAACAGCAACTTTAATCAAACTTAAAAGTTAATTGACGTCTCTGAGTGCGGCCGTTAGCGTCGTCACTGTGGGTACCACTTTTATTGAAAAAATGCCGAAATGGCAGATTTAAAAATATATGTACATAATATACATGGTTATTATAGACGAAAATATACATGGTTATTAGTGACGAAAATATACATGGTGATTATAGGCGAAAATATACATGGTTATTATTGGCGAAAACATATTATACATGGTTATTATAGACGAAAATATACATGGTTATTATAGACGAAAATATACATGATTATTATTGACGAAAATATACATGGTTATTATAAACGAAAATATACATGGTTATTATTGACGAAAATAGACAAAGCTACCTATTAGTCAGAAAATATCACATCATGCAGTCGGGTTTTTAAAGTTTTCTTTTTGTTGGACTAATTCAAGACATGTGTTTCTTTTTTACCCGACTGCACGAATCAAAAAGAAGGGTATTGTGGTTAACAGTCTATGTATGTAAGTATGTATGTATGTGACCGAAAATCGGATGTACCACTCTAGCTCCTAAACTATTGGATCGATTTTAATAAATGCGGTGTCATATGATTTGTCAAAACCGTACGCGTGTCATAGGCTATATATAAATTATAAGGGTGCGTCATACTAGCCTCCAGACGGGTTTTAGTTTTTGAGGTTAGGTCAGGTTATTGTTTTTTTATTTCATTTATGTATTCATCATGGCCGTCAAAAAACCCTGCCCAGTCAAAATGGCGCATGCACATCGGTTCAATAACCGAATAGCGCATCATTTTGGCTAGCTCTCATACATTACGTGACGGAATTTTTTAATTGCCTCTCGCTCCTACGCCCTTCCGTCTTGTAAGTGCGAGCGAGACGGCCGCAGATTCATTCTCCGCGTATGTTTGAGGATATTGAGAATAGGGTCCTTGACATGAGAGCGCGGACGCAAAATTCGTTGATTTTGTAGTAGTAACATTTTTTGAACGCAGATTTTATTTTTCTCCTAGCTTTTGCCCGCTACTTCGTCCGCGTATAAGTTTTAAATTTTCAAATTTTCTGGGCAATTTTTTATTTTTTCTTTCCGTAAGAACCTTCTACTAAGTATTAGAATACTTAGAAAAAAAAAGATGAATGAAATCGGTACAGTCTTTCTCATTTTATGGCGTAACCAAAGATTAGTATAAGAGTTAGTATAAGAATAATTAATAACAAAACCAAGATAAGTGAGCCGCAATAATTCTGAGATAGTTAGGTAAGTACTTCGTATATATACATATTTCAATATGGAATTAAACATAATATCTGTTTGTTTTTTACGGTTTTACGACTAAACCGGAGGAACAATTTTTTTAATTCTTCTTCAATTGTATTGCCTGCATCAGCGAAGGTTGGCAGTCATACACCTGAATTTCTACCTATCCATAGCCAGTGTAACACAAAAATGGTAGCCACATGGAGGTAGACCAGCTTAAGACGCACCGACCCAGCAATTTTTTTTAACGGAGTGGAAATACGTTACACATCATCCCCACAACAGCCCAGGCCGACATGACCTCAGTGAAAGTCACAAGATATTTCCTATTTAAAGTTTAAACCGGCAAAAAGATTAAAAACTCAAAACTGGCAAACCTTGAAAACCATGTGACTGTCATCATCATCATCATCATCAGCCGCAAGACGTCCACTGCTGGACAAAGGCCTTCCCCAAGGTTTTCCACAACGATCGGTCCTCTGCTGCTGTCATCCAGCGGTTTCCCGCGGTATTTATCAGATCGTCGGTCCACCTTGTGGAAGGCCTGCCGACACTCCGTCTCCCGGTTCGCGGTCGCCACTCTAGAACCTTTCCGCTCCAACGGCCATCGGTTCTACGAGCGATGTGCCCCGCCCACTGCCACTTAAGGTTTGCTATTCGGTGAGCTATATCAGTTACTTTAGTTCTCCTGCGGATCTCCTCATTCCAGATTCGATCTCGCAAGGAGACACCTATGTGACTGTAAATATGTATAATATTAAAAATATTATTCAAACTGCCGCACTCAGAGACGTCAATTATTTTTTTAAGTTTGAATAAAGTTGCTGCTTCTTATTCTATTGCTATAGCAAAGAAAGTGACAGCAGCAACTTTAATCAAACTTAAATATTAATTGACGTCTCTGAGTGCGGCAGACAGAAACATAAAGGAAAAGTAATTGCAAAATGTTTCCCGTAATAAAAGTAGCAGGAATTACCGGAACGATTAATTATTTATATATATATTAAGGGAAAACTTAACCACAGAATTATCCGGAGATAAAAATAAATAAATTACATTATTTATTCATTCTGAGAATTTACTTATATCTCATATTCAAATTGAATTAATTCAGTTACCAAGGACAAATCGGACTTTATATAAATTAACCTCATGTGTTGCTTCGCACTGGAGAAATATTTCACGTATTATATGTAGGTATATACCTAGTGCCTTCCGGTAAAAAATTCCAAATGATGGCACAAACAGACGGACAGATAAGCGACTTTGTTCTGGTGTCTTACTTGCAAGGAAGGGTACCCAACTGTCCGGCTCCGATTTGATTTATTTTGATATATGATAGAGGGTAGTCTAAAATAACAGACACGTATTTTTTGGTAGCTGCCCAATCTCAACCTATTGGGAGAAATTGTCCTCCAAAGCACTGAAAAGAGACTAAATTCTAAACTTCTGTTTTTTTTAGTTAATTACTGGTTTGAGAACATTAAAAAAATAATGAGCACGTGTTTGTTTAGGACTTCAAGCAGCGTGTTGCATTGTCGTGTTCAGGCTATGTGGCTTACATTATGTATATGATATCTCTCCGCTATATCCTAACAGGCTGCTGATCCTTTTGGTTCCTTATACTAACTAGCTTCTGCCCGCGACTCCGTTCGTTTAAAGGTCGTTTATCACTATTCCCAATGTCCGTGATCAAATAGTAGGTACATTTTGATGCAAGTGCGGAAAAAATGACAATTTACGCGAGTCCCGACGTGTCTTGGTTCGAGCTGCTGGCGGAACGAGTGACAATGATAAATGTAATATATTAAGAGACATTTTAAAACATTTGCGAAAAAATTTCAATGAAAAAAAAAACAGAAAGTGTACGAAATCCAACTGGCATTCATAATACTCAATCAGCCAGGCGCACTCATACTCATTTAGCCAGCGGTCACGCATAATACTCATTTAACCGATCATTCCTAATACTCATATAGCCAAATTTAAAAAATAGTGGAGAAGTAAAAATCACTAGTGCGAAAAATCCAACTTTCTGCACGATATACAGCTACGAAAAGTACCACTTTTTGAGCAACTGAATTGATAACTCTGCTTTTGGGCTTCGCCGCAGTCAGGCCAGTGACCACGGAGAAGGGTTGGGGTTTATAGAGACATGAACCCTAGAGGACCATCGGGATTTTGATTTTCGAATTCGGGAGCCTGTTAGCTGTTCATTGGTGGATTGGTGGTTCGACGACGCGGGTAGTTTAGTTGGTAGTGACCCTGCCTACGAAGCTAATGGTCCCGGGTTCACCTCCCAGTATGGGCAAATATTTGTGTTAACATTTTTTATGTATTTAAGTATGTATTTCTCTATGTACGTAAATTACTTACGCATTTATAACAGTACTAGCGACCCGCCCTCGCTTCGCTTTGGTTAAAGTCCCCCCCTCTCCCATTTCCCCCCCCTTAAATTTAAAATATCCTATTTTTTTCTTCAAAAGAACCTTCTCATGGCAAAGAAACAACAAAAAAAGAATTAGCGAAATCAGTCCAGCCGTTCACGCGTGATGTCGTGACCGAGGGAAATATATATATATATATATATAATTAGGCAGGGATTATAATAGTAAACTATTACAATAAACAAATAAAATATTTCCTATCTGCGTCAATTTCCATTAAAATATCTTTGTTACCTTTTAAAGAGACATACGGTAAATCCGTAAAACCGTGGTGATTACCAAATAGCACATACTATTATATACCTTTATCCCTATAACCTTACCTACTTCCATGTTTCATTACTAATGCCTGCCTGGCTTAGCAAAAAGAAGGCTATTGTGTATGTATGAGACCGACAATCGGATGTGCCACTCTAGCTCCTGAACTATGATTGAACTGATTCGTCAAGAACGTGCGAGTGTCACGGGCTCTATATATATTATAAAGGTGCATCATTCTAGCCGCTAGTCGGGTTTTTCGTGTGCCGAGCGTGAACATTTTTTTCCTGTCTTGGATGTTTTCTATTTAATTATCCATATAAATAAGTATCTGTCAATTTGTTAAAATTGTTCACTGATATTTATTTATTTTACTAGCTTCTGTCTGCGACTTCGTCCGCATTGGCTGTCCCACGGCAACACTGTTGTTGTTCGGAAAAGTAGCGTATTTGATAATTCAGGCTATAACTCCATTCCAAATCTCACCCAAATCCGTCCAGCATTTCAGCGTAAAGGAGTAACAAACATACTTACACAAAATCAATTTAAATTCAAAGAAATGAAAGCCCTTGACGGGTATCTTTGGTTTTATAATCAAAGTCCAAGCGTGTCTTGATACTTGATAATGACGACGCGGTTAGCCTAGTTGGAAGTGACCCTGCCTACGTAGTGAAGTTGGTGACCCCAGGTCTGCGGAGTTGCCAGGCCAGAGCTCGTAGAGTGAAGTCTTCTTCTTTAGGGTTTTCTCAATAAAAAGTTTTCTTGAGTATGCTACTTTTATTTAACCGACTTGGTTGGCAAATGGTTGACAAGGCTATTAAAATAAAGATTTAAATAAAGATGATTTATGATAGAGAACTGATTCAAACTAGGTCAAAGGTACGTTACTGTACGAGTATAAGTAGTATTACGTAACTACGTAGCTAGCGGTCCAGGGTTCGAATCCCGCTATGGACATAATATTTGTGTGATGAGCGCGATAGTTTGTTCCTGTGTCATGGTTGTTTTTCTATGTATTTCAGCGTTTCTCAATTTAACTTTTTTTTTGCAAGTGGCCCTTAATATCAAAATCACAAAAGCTCGGTGAAAAAAAAAAATGGTTACTTCTAACAAGATTACGATTGTCTATACATATAATAAAATCGTTAAGACCAGAAAGTCTGTACATTGAAGATTTAAAAAAAAAAACCGATCAGGGTGACTTATAATAAGTAACTGAACATATTAAAACCATTTTTAAAATTTTTGTTTGTTTGTTTGTTTGTTTGTTTGACTGAGCATCACGTAAAAACTACTGAACGGATATTGATTAAATTTTCATAAATCTATTAAAATAACATCAGAATAACATTTAGGCTATAGAAATATTGGAAAATTTTAGAAGAAGGGGGTAAAAAGAGGGGGTAAAGTTTGTATGAAAAAACAAATTTAGATTGTTCTAGGATCATGAAACTCAGAATAAATACTTATTAATAAAAATAAAGAAATACGTGTTTCAGTGTTTTTTTTAATCTCATTCAAAAACGCAAAAAAGAGGGTTTTATGTTTAAAATTACTGGAATTCATACGACTATAAAATGAAAACCAATGAAGTTTGACCTTCGGAACTTGCTACATATACTTAAAATAACAAATAAAAAAAAACACTTTCGGCGATTTTGGATAAACTACCCATTAGGGGTAGAAATGTGGGGTTAAAGTTCGTATGGGAGTTTGGTCGTTTTTCAAATTAGAAACGTGGAAATTGCTATAGAGACTACTGTTAGCAAATAAAAAACACTACTTTCAGTGGTTTTGGATAAACTACCCCTAAGGGGATGAAATGGGGGGTTAAATTTTGTATAGGAGTTTGGTCGTTTTTCAAGTTAGAAACGCGGAAATTGGTATACTTATATATAGGCTACTGTTAACAAATGAAAAAATAACGTTCGGCGATTTTGGATAAACTACCCCTGAGAGGATGAAATGGAGGGTGGTAATTTGTATGGGAGTTTGGTCAATTTTGAAGTTAGAAACGTGGAAATAAGTATATAGGCCACAAAAAATACGACTTCTGGTGATTTTGGAAAACTACCCCTATAATAATAATAATAATAATAATAATAATCCAGCCTATATACGTCCCACTGCTGGGCACAGGCCTCCACTCACAATAAGATGGTTTGGGCTATAGTTCCCACGTGGGCCCAGTGCGGATTGGGAACTTCGCACACACCGTCAAATTGCTTTGCAGGTGTGTGCAGGTTTCCTTACGATGTTTTCCTTTACCGAAAAGCTCATGGTAAATTTACAAATTATATTTCGCTCATAAGTTCCGAAAAACTTAGAGGTGCGAGCCCGGGTTCGAACCCACGACCCTCTGCTTAAGAGTCGGCAGGTCAAACCATTAGGCTACCACGGCTTTTTTACCCCTATCCCTAAGTGGGTGAAATGGGGGATGGAGATTTGTATGGGAGTTAAGTCAATTTTAAAGTAAGAAACGTGGAAATTGGTAAATAGGCTGTTAACAAATAACTTTCAGTGATTTTGGATTAACTTCCCCTAAGGGGCTGAAATGGGGGGTTAAAATTTGTATGGGGGTTTGGTCATTCTTGAAGTTAGAAACGTGGAAACTGCTATAGAGACTACTGTTATCAAATAAAAAACACTACTGTCGGTGATTTTGGATAAATTACTCCTAAGGGGATAAAATAGGGGGTTAAAGTTTATAATGTAGTTTGGCCGTTTTTCAAGTTAAAAACGTGAATGTTGGTATTTAGTCTACTTAACTGTGTACAAATAAAACATACTACTTTTGACTATTTTAAATTAACTACCCCTAAAGAGATGAAATGGGAGGTGGTAATTTGTATGAGAGTTTGGTCAATTTTGAAGTTAGAAACGTGGTAATTGGCATAAAGGCTATTGTTAACAAATAAAAAATATAACTTCTGGCGGTTTTGGAAACAACTACCCCTAAGTAGGTGAAATGGGGGGTAGAAATTTGTATAGGAGTTCGGTCAATTTTCAAGTTAGATACGTGGATAAGTATATTCGCTACTATTAAGAAATAAAAAAAAAACAATTTCAGTGATTTTGGATTAACTTCCCCTAGGGGGCTGAAATGGGGGGTTAAAATGTGTATGGGGGTTTGGTCATTCTTGAAGTTAAAAACGTGGAAATTGATATAAAAGGCACTGTTAACAAATAAAAAATAAAACATTTGGTGATTTCCGAAAAACAATCCCTAAGCGGGTGAAATAGAAGGTGAAAGTTTTAATGGGAATGAAGTCATTCTTGAAGTTAATGAAATTGGTATTTAATCTACTGCTTACAAACCAAGAGTACTTTCGGTGATTTTGGAAACACTACCCCTAAGGGGGTGAAAATGGGGGTGGCAATTTGTAAGAGAGTTTGGTTATTTTTGAAGTTAGATATATGAAAATTGGTTTCTAAACTACTAAATATAAAATACGAGTTTTCTGATAATGGAATCCCAGGTAAATTGATGGAACCCTTCAAACATTTAAAGGACTTATACAGCGATTTTCAAACTTCTGTAAGAACATTTACTTACATTCCAAAAGCACCATTTGGTAAAGTGAAATTAATGACCAGACATGACCATCGGAATTCCTTAATAATAAGCATTTCACAACACGCTACTTTTGCCCATCATTTGTAAGGGGCTCATTTATTACGTAAGACGATTTAGGGGGGAAGGGGTCTGAACAAGTCTTATTTTTTCTCACATGGGGTAGGATGTTTTTACGTAAGATCACAAAAGCAAGCAAAAATTTAAGCGTTTTTATATTTTTGCTACTTTTTCTTTGCAATTTTGGTAGATACTGATCTTACGTAAGATTAAAAAGGAGGGAGGGTTCATCCATGTCTTATTTTTTCTTACGTACGGGGAGGGGGGGTCAGAAATTGGTTAAAATTTTCTTACGTAATAAATGAACAGCCCCTAATGAATGTGGTGAAATGGAAGTTTCGCCAAGTAATAGGAGAGTTCTTCAACGATTAATGTCCCTGCATATTGGATAGCCCCATTTTGTCAAGAGTGATGAAGTATTGGCAATAAGCATTAATGGCATGAATGTAGTGTATATGTGCTGCATGTAATACATAATCACATAATAATTAAACAAACACTAAAAAGCGAACAAATGTTAGGAAACATTACTATTTTTTTGGAAAGTCTGTCCCTTTATGATACGTAGATACTTAATGAAAATTTTATTTGTACCTACCTACTTTTTAACGAAATTACTGACTCTCCGCAGACGGAGTCGCGGGCAGACAGCTAGTTGTAAATAAACGTGTTGCTTCCATTCCAGCCTGAAAAGACGAGATGTAAGGTGAATCACAAAAGACCTTGCTGTCGTGACTACCAGCTTTGGTTAATATAACTAAATGTGACGTTCTCAATATAAAGGGACCTTATGGAGGCAGGTGGTTACGCCGTTTTTTGAACTGTTACCATAGTATTCCTATAGTTACAAGAATAAGAAGAGCGTAACTGCCTTCCTCCATAAGGTCCCTTTATATTGAGAACGTCACAAATATTATGTATATTTTAGTTAAGGTAGTTGTTTTAGTTGAACATTTATGTTGTATCCCAAATCACCTGGTTTCCGGCAGAACATCAGCGCTGCAGCAGCAGCAATGCTGCAGCACATGCTGAGCCGGCGCCGTTTCACGGTTATGGGTGAGTCCCGAGCGTTTCAACCGCCGTCAGTCCCTTGATCGCATTATAGTCGAAATTTCTGTAGCTTTGGATGCCATTTTTGGTTATTTTATAGAGTACCCTGACTTCTATAAAATAACCGTCAATGGCATTAAAGCTACAGAAATTTTGACTTTAATGCGATCAAGGGACTGACGGCGGTTGAAACGCTCGTGGACTCGCCCTTATGCCGTGACAATGATTTACGGTTTACGGTTAAGTGAATATTTATACTTATTTTTCTGTTCTATTTTATTCAATTTATGTCTACTAAGTGAACATCTTTCTTGTTTGGCTCGCTTTTTTTCAGTGTAATTATCCTCTAATTATTCTCTCCAATGTAGACTGAACTGAACACGGAAAACACATTATTATCCGCCATCCACATCCGGGTCATATACGAGGAATTATTCCTGGATAAAATTAAACTGTGACGTACATACAACTATGTTATGTATTAATAAATTAAAAAGTTTCCCGTCATCTGTAAAAGAAAGAGTTTGTGATGTAGAAATGGTTTTACTTTATTGAGGCATAACTAGATATGAAGTTATTTTTACCGTTTATTATAAAATCATTTTTATATTTGTATAAATAAACGTAACACAAAAAGTATTGCAGCAAACATCGTTATTTTTTAAAGCTAGCTTGTTTAGATATAAAAAACTTTTTTGTCTCAAATATGGTAATTTTTAACCAAACGAATGGCTAAAAGCTAAAAAAGAATAAATAAACGTCACACCCACACCACACAATACAACAAGCGGCCAGCCCCAGTGTCCCCGGCTACTTTAAATAAAGGATAAATAGTATTCATAACTGTGAATGGATTTTTCAGAAACGTCCGAAATTGCACGCAATAAACATTTCAAACAGCAATGTTTTACGAAAAAATAAACAAAAGATTTTGTCCCGGTAAGAGTGCCGCTAGAACCACTGGTCAATAGCGGTGTTTGTTTGAGTACCGTTCGCACAGTAGGCCCGCAGCATCGTAAATTAGACAAAATTATAATGAACGGGATTATTTGTAAAACTGTACTTTGGCGTTTTTTTTCTGATCTTTTGTCAAGCTGTGACGTAGCAATGTGGTAGTTTTCTACTTTGGTATTTTCAATTAAATTTTCTGGGGGTAAAGTTGATTTTGTTTTGCAGGAAAGCATTTATCATTTGCCATCTCAACAGTCCATTCTTGTGACTTTCTGTGACAATTTCTCACTTACCAATTGGTGACTCACTGTTGTTACCGAGTAAAGAGGTATTTTAATATCATCATTGACTTCAGTAGCTGCATGTAAATTTATTGCCTAGCAGCTAGAATAAGCCGTCATCACGCACCTATAAAATAAATAAAAAATAACAAAAACAAGTTTTTGCACCTGTATCAGGTGATAAAACGTATTTTTAAGGATGTAAATATGTCATTTACTGGCCGGCATCTTTTAAATGGATTGACATTTATTCTTAAAACTTGTCAGATTATTACCCAATTTTAGTATTTTGTATATTATAAATACTCAAGTGTGTTTGTTTGTTATTTCCGCCTTTACGGTTCAATACGTCAACTAATCGATGCGAAATTAAGTACGGATATAGTTTAAAGCCCAAAGACGGACATAGGATACTCTTAAACCGAGATAATTGGACAGTTCCTGAGGGAACAGCGATAAACGACTTCTAAGCGGACGTAGTCGAGGAGTAGAAGAAACAAGTCTTTAACTTCTAAAACGTCGCGTCGCGCGCGACGTGTTCTCTCGCAATCTCGATCCAATTTAATACATTTTTGTAGCTTTTATGGCCCAAATCATATAGAACTGGACATTTTCTAACACAATATTTAAAATTTTCTACATCCATGGTCACAAATACACTGTAAGTTTGTAAACAAGTACAACGTGAAAATCACGTCACACCGGGCGTGGCGTGACTATGTGTGACACGCTACTGTCGCGACTTGCCAAGCCGGCTGTTTGATGAGGCCTTAAATACAAAAGCGTCACAAATCAAAAACATGTATAGTTTGATTTAAGAGTTTTAAAACCTAATGTAAATAGAGTTCCGAATCAAATGCAACAAACATTCATTTTGATTTGTGACGCTTTTGTATTTAAGCAGCGAGTCTTCTCATAACTCTATCAAACTAACTATAACTCTTATGTAAGATGAGATGACATATTATGTAAATTAAATAAGGTAAATTATATGTCGCTCCTTTAGTACAATACTGTATTAAGTCAAAATATTTCATTTTTCAGAATCAACGAAAAACCGTTATCTCATGTTGCACTTTAATATCCAAGTTTAATCTCTTAAACATTAAAAATCGCCGCCTAGACCGCAAGTTGTTCTTAACCATCCTGTTTGTAATCCAATTTGTTATCTAGAAACGAACAACCTTTATCCAGTAGCTGTAATACCCGACAAAGAATAGCAACACTATTATCTTAAACAGGTAAGAAACAAAACACTGATAAACAAAAGAACTTCTCCAGTAGCGTAGGTACGTGAATACATAATTAGGTTTAAACCTAACGGCTTCCAAAGGGTTGCCAGTAATAAATCAAGAGAGAAATAAAGGGGTAAAATAAACGGTACAGTGGCCAAAATGACGTATTCCTAGTGCGGCGAAACTTCTAGATGGTGGTGTAAATACAGCCCACAATTTTTAGGATTATTATTTATGACAGTTTCTGTTTGGTTACTTTTGGTGTTAGATAAAAATGTACCGAGTGTAAAAAGGGTTCAGGGATTGATAATGGTTTAGGATTTTACGATACAACTGGGCGGTTATACAACCATAGCGTTTTCATAACAAACTTTACGATTTAAAATAATAAATCGACGGGTCTCTGACTCAACCTCGTAATATGAAATTTTACGAAATCAAGTCTTTAAGGAAGAAGTGGGTTCCTAATACAGTCTGGTGATGCAAGCAGCAAAAGCATAACATCTCAGGGGCCCTAGCAAAGATGCGTGAACTTAACGGTTAGTATAGGATTGACGTAAGCTAACGATTAGTCGCGTCCGCCGATTTTTATCGATTATCGATACATTTTATCGATTTTCGCACTTCCCATTCGGGGGCCTGTTGCTATTGTTTACCATTAGATAACATCCCTTCAAATATATAAAGTTAATGTTATATCACTAAACAAATATATCATTTAAGCGTTGTATTTTGCCCAAACACCAGGCGGTGTTTGGGCAAAATATCTTTGGTCAAATATATCATTTCCCAAATTTTCATTTCCCAAAAGGCAATTTGTATTATTTTTGTTTTATCAGGATATTAAAACCACTTATTAAATCGGTTAGGTTAGACTTATGACTACAATAAAATGGCTGCGGCAGAAAATACATTTTTGGCAAATGAAAATTTGGGAAATGATACATGTGACCAAAAAAAATTCACCGGGACGGCAAACACATCCTGTCCTACTAAGCTAAATGTTCTTCGCCTACTCGATATTTTAAATACTATAAAAACTTCACACCCTCCAACATTAAAACGTCAGAAGTTGACAAAAATAGGACAATAAACTTTCGAAGTATATTGGGGCATAAATATAAAAGGGAGCGGCTCCATAGCAAAGACAATTTTAAGTGGGATCCAAAAAGGATGAGGTTTGAAGTCACTTTTTATTAAAATTGTAATTTAAGTAGTTTGCATAACTTTAAAATTATTAAATATAATGTTTTTAAAATATTGGTTTGGGTTTCTTCCTTAAAGGTTACATTTTTTTAACCTGAGGCAATGGTAATTTCCTGCAGGTTGATTTCCTGGAAAGCGTTTGTCGTCATAGACGCATCATATTTAATAAATAAATAAATAAATATCAGGGACAATCTCACACCAATTGACCTAGTCCCAAACTAAGCTCTAGGCTTGTACTATGGGTACTAGACAACGATAAACATACTTATATAGAGTAATACATACTTAAATATATAGAAAACATCCATGACTCAGGAACAAATACTCGCGCTCAGCACACAAATATTTGTCCATACCGGGATTCGAACCCAGGACCGCTAGCTTCGTAGGCGTATTTTCATTCTTTTCTGCACACATTACGTTAAGGTTAGACCTAACTTTGCTAAAAGATATCAAATTTCGTACCTGTTCAAAAGCAGCCGAATATAAAGTCGGGGTCATTGCAATAGAAATAGCTTAAGATGTCAACAAATCAGTACTGTTTGACACATAACCTCAAAATTTAATCAAGCGTGTTTTTATTTAATGAAACGTATAATTTATAGATATTTAATCTAAAAATGAATATGAAAGTGATAATCAAGCGTGTATAAATCATTGTATAGACCTTTCGATCTTGAAAAGTACATGATTATGGAGTAATAATGGTAAATTGGTTAGTTTCGTTTTGTTTACATCTTTGGCCATTTCTATTGACCCCGATTTTATGTCAATTCATTAAACAGTGTTTCCAGGAAAATATCGCTTTCTAGTTGTAAAAAAAGGTCGCGATTTTTGGACAATCACCATTTTGTTCGCAAGTGTTTACTGCATTGTTTGAAACATTCAAAAATAAAGTTCGAATGCTTGAACATTTTGCGCAACATGCGTTTGGGGTTATAAAACGATTTAAGAACGAATTGCCTTGCAATTATAGTGAGTATTGGATTTTTGCCGCGCCAAAACAATGAGCAGCCAAAGTATAAAAATAACGGTTCCAAAAACACATTTGGGACTTTCTTTACTGAGAAGTGAGATGGGTGTAGCGTTGAATAATTAACGAATTGTCAATAGTGTTTGCCCGCCCTTTGAATTACAATGAGCCTGAAGGAATAGTGGAAAACGCGTTGGCTTCGGAGCGTCGAACCGCAACCGCGCGGCAAACTTACAAAGTTTAGTAGGTAAAGTAATCAGAGCCTTCGTATCGTTTTACCTACCGCCAAACAGCAGTGTTCGCGTTGTTGTGTTCCGGTGAGGGGATAAGACACCCGGTAAAATTACTAGCGATTCAATCGCGATGAAGTGGCGATAAATAAATATATAAAGATTAGGGAACCAAATTGACGTAATCCCAAGCGCTACGTTTGTACACTATGGGTACTAGCAACGATAAAAAATTGCTAGTTTAAATGTGTACCATTACATTACTATTTGAATTATTTGGTACACGAACTTAAAAAAAAAATTTAACATATAAATAAAACCGTCTTCAAAAACCTACTAAAAAGCGTTAAATAAAAACCAGCCTCCTAGGAGTCCTAGGAATAGCCTATTTAGTACCTAATAGGTACATAGAATATATCCAAGCCGGTGTCAAGTAGGTATACACAGTAGCAATGACACCATGATTCTTGCCACCGACTTCGATATATTCTATGTACCTATTAGGCACTAAATAGGCTATTCCTAGGAGGCTGGTTTTTATTTAACGCTTTTTAGTAGGTTTTTGAAGACGGTTTTATTTTTTTGTTAAAATTTTTTTTTTTCCCTTTTTAGTGATGCACCTCTTATTATTATGTGATAAACTAAAGCACATAAACATCACATTAAGAAACAATAGCCTAATACCAATCTCTCATCACCCTTAACAAAATGTCGCTGCCCAAGATGCAGGGCCGTTAATCATTGAGGAGTTCTCCCGGTACTTCACCATCAGTTGCACTTCACCATATGTGTTATAATGAGTATAAAACTAGCTTCATAGCTTCATAGTCTTAATAAAGAAATCTCATTGCTGGCGTCAATCACTTACGACTAAGCCAGTTCCGGTGGTCACCTCTGGTCTTCATCATCAGTTCCTCGTCGCCAAGAGGTGCTTTTGTAATGCAATTTCTTAAGGTCTTGCAGGTAATACCAAAATCGCTGTATGTGTGCCTATAACTTTTGAGGAGTTCCCTCGATTTCTCATGGATCCCATCATCAGATTCTGATTTCGTGACAATGGGACCACCTCGGAAGTATACCCTTTCAAACAAAAAAAGAATTTTCAAAAGGGTCCACAATTGACGGAGTAATCGCGTAACAAACATACAAAAAGCAACATACAGACGAATTGAGAACCTCCTCCTTTTTTGAAGTCGGTTAAAAAGTACACACCCATAGTTCGACTTACAGAGAAAACAAACAGAGGCCCCCAAACTATGTAGGCGAAGCCTGTATCTTACATACATACCGTTACTGTTACCAAGGACCATATATAATAATAAAATTATATATGATCCTTGCTGTTACTGTTTAATTTTGGTATCTGTGTGTGTTGCCATTCTTTTATAATATGTAATCTTTGTTTTGCTTTTTTTTTTCTTATGATGGTCGAATAAATGTTTCTATTTCTATAACACATATATTTAAAATGTTAGGAACTACTTTAGTACCATTTACAAGTCAACCAGTAAAAAAAAAAACTACACAAGTTGAGGGTTTAGTCACTTTTCAGTACTTTGGAGGACACTTTCTCCGAATAGATTGAGATTGGGCAGCTAAAAAAGTACCTACGTGTAAGTTATTTTAGACTACTTTCTAACATATATCAAAATAAATCAAATCGGAGCCGGACAGTACCTTTCCTTGTAAGTATGAAAAATTACCTTAGCCATGCGAACTAAGCTAATCTAACTTAGTTTAACTCTTGGTCTGCAACACGGGTTAAAGACGCGATATAGATCCCGTCACGTAAAAATGCCACTGGGTGACAGTGGAGAGGTTGCGTTTGCGCATGGGTACAGCGCCCGAAAGTACTAGGCTATAATCGACTGACGAAGTGACGAACCAGTAGCGCGGGAGTACAGACATACCAGCGGAGGGTACCTACCACCAATTTCGCAGGTAACTGGCCAGCGACGTTTTACGTGACGGGATACCTTTGTGATGCAGTAGTAATAGTCACTGATCGTCAGTAGACATGACCAATACGATGGGAATATGTAACCGGCTTAAAACAAAAGGACATCCGCGACTTCGTTGGCGTTAAATTTCATTCCTATTCTTTCCTTCTATTTAATGTCATGTTTAAAACTGCCATATATGAAAGTCACAGCGATTAAAGTGACAAGGTACTAAAGTGTACACATATTTATGACCTTGACTGTATAGAAAGGTGTTTAATATTAATTAAACAAGTATTTGTGCACGTCCAACTGTAGAAGTATTTAATCAAAATGTCACGTTTTTACATCCATTAATTTGGCCTGTCAGTCATTCAGTCAGTCAGTAACGGAAATGTTTTAAAGTTTTTTGCAAATTGGCATAATTAGTGATAGTCGAAATGTTTGGCTAATGTCTGCTGTTTTCCGGCAATAAAATTAGGTTAATATACATTCAAATAATTCGATTTAAATCAACATTTAACATACATACGTATATAGTATATGTGCAGTAATTAAATTTTGTTTGTTGACTATTTTAAACTAACAAATTAATCAACAAAAAAAAAAAAATGCACTACCACAGATAAATACATATTCGATCCATTTAGCCTTCCATCCAAAAAACGGAATTATAAATATGTAGGTATATCATAATTTAATTTGATCTATTAATTTTAATTCTGCTTGATTAATTTATTTATTTTATTTTACTTTATGACATGTGTTTTAATTTTAATTTTAATTTAATTTCAATATAATTAGTGTATAAGATATGAGTCTTCGTTACTCGAAATAAAGAATTACATTACATATCTATTAAGTAAGTTGGATGATGCAGTCTTATGTTATTAACAAATTCATGAATGAATACGATTGAAAGTCAAAAAACTGAGTTGTGTATATTTAGCTAGTTCAACAAATCCAGTGGCCAAATAGATCCGACAGGATAGGATCCGATGTAATTCCGATGCCGTCCAAGCAGCACGAAAGCTGTATAAGAGCTTATACAGCCCTTATGCAGCTAAAACTATAGTTATAATTACTGTATAAGCTCTTATACGGCTTGCGTGCTACTTGGGCGTTCTCGGCTTCGAATGACTTAAGTCGATTGAAATAGCAACCACAATCACTCCTCCGTCTATTTGTGGCATAGAAGTTTATTTATCTGAAGATTTTTATTATTAATGTACACTGAAAAAAATAATTTCCTACCTACTACACACAAAAAACAATTAGAGTAACTGATCACAAAAAGTATCATCAAATGCTTGAAAAACAATAAAAGACAACATTCACGTTTACTGTTTGAACATTACTATTTAATTAATTTACAATGATAATAATCAACACAACATTTCAATTTACTGTCAAGACAATAAAAATTAGCCGCAAGCTTTAACTGTTTTTGGACCAGTAACAATTATCGTTTTGATCGTTAGGCTCATATACATAGTATTGTGCAAAGCTGTGAAATTTCATGTTTTTTCGGTTAAATATATTGCTTATTTTTGTCAGTGTAAATTACGCAATGTACCATAAACAATAGGTACATTATAAAATACTGAAATACAATATCTTAAAACTAATTAAAATAAAAAAATTAAAATGAAAACTAAATCTACAATAAGTAACTAAAATGAAAACGAAGAAACTAAATATTAAAAATGCCTATGGCATTTTTAATATCCGTTAACGACTCCACGGACCAAGGGTTTCGACGCCGAATGGAATAAAATTATATTCTGGGTCGAGACCACTACGTCAGGCGAGGAACACTCGCCCTAAGTCCTCCAACACATTTACAACTATACTAACAACTTGTACTTGTACTTGTTCGGGACAACTATACTGTGCCCCGTGCTATTCGGCAGGGAGAGATCACATCATCATTTGCCGATCTTGTTGCCTTCAGCCGCTTCAGCCGCCGCACCACTTCAATTATTAAACGTAAATTTAAAATTTTATATTTATCATATTTTTTTTTTTTTTTTTTTTCATTTTTATATTTTATTTTTTATTTTAACTTTCCAACTGACCAACAGTTTTACTGTCTTTGACTTTCGTCTAATTCGACAAAATATCAACACATCGGATTGTAAACAATTCACCAGGAAAGAGAAAAAGACGTGAAGTAAATAAATAATTAAGAAATAGATGAAGACTTTAGAGATACTTGATTATTTACGGACTATTAAAACGTATAATACCTATAAAGTTTAGTTTGACAATTAATATAATTTCTTCCATTAAATATCGTTTTGAGTGAATGAGTAGAAATGGAAAAAGCAACCGCAAATTTCACTTCTAACTGTTCAAACAATTACATTGTAATGCAGTTAAACAATGTAACACATAATTAGTAATTAGTCACTGGCACCGTGGCACAGACGGTGCCATATTAATATGTAAAACAATTTGATCGACTAATTCGTCGGACACTTACTCCCGTTAATATGACTAGCGACTTAATTACCTAATGCCCTTTCTTCGACTTTCGTCCAAATGTGGTTTTGTTAAAGAAATGTTTTATTTACAAGGAAAGTGGCGCCACCAAATCATTAAGGTACATATAAAAGGCTAATTAAAACCAGTTTAAATGCTATTCCAGCTGCTATAACACTAGTCTATTCCGGTTATAACCGGAACATTATGATCTCTGAGAATCTCTTCGATATTGGAATACGAGTACAAGTAGAAAACTCTACCTTAAACTGAATTTTAATTACATTATGTAGTACTAGGTACCATTACGCTTTTCACGTTCAGTCATAAAATTTAGATAGTACAGTCGCACCACAGAAGTGTTTAGGCACTTGCTAACATTCTTAATTCGGTCGGGTTGTCAAATCATACAAACTCTAATAGTAATATATCGCGTACGATTTAACAACCTCACCGAATTAAGAATGTTAGCAAGTGGCTCAGCATTCCCTTGGTGCGACTGTACAAAGATCAAGCATAGACGAAACTTAATAATGTAAGGATAAGGAACACACAAACAAAAACAAACAATTTTAAAACAATTTTTATAAAACAATTTTTATTAAAAAAACATGAAAAAACTTATGGAAATTTAGCACTAATTAGTGCGCTCACGATTTCAGTTTCTGCCGCAAGCGCAGCACTTAGTGCACTGATAAACTGCCGCACTCAGGGACGTCAATAAAATTATAAGTTTCAATAAATTTACTGCGTCTTATTCTATTGTTATAGCAAAGAAAGAGACAACAACACCTTTAATGAAACTTAGAAGTTAATTGACGTCTCTGAGTGCGGCCGAAAGACTCGTTGCAACATGCTGCGCTAAAAGTAAATCAATTCAATAATGTGTTCTAAAACTCTCTCTCCCTAATCTCTCTCTTTGACATTTAATGCTCCGTTGGTAAGGTTTATGTTTATCTTAAATTTCTAGCTAAGTAGGTATATAAATAAATATTATAACGCTACAACAGCGTCCGACGCGCGAAGTCGCCGCAAGCACGCAGACGAGGCGCCAGACGCGACTGAAGCCATTATTTAATATAAACATCGATTAATAGGACATATTAATGTGTCGGGACCACACTGACCCATTACAGGCGACTGTCGCCGGCAGTTTCATCTTCATTGGCTTGTTATATACTCTATAATATAAACAAAGTTCAGCACCCGTATCGTGGTCGCCTTTATCCCGGTGGATAAGTGTGGATAAAGCACACGTCACTCTCGCACTTACATACTGGACAGAAAGTGACAGATGTTATATCCACATGATAAACACGACCATAATAGGTCCGCTGAGAGTTTAAGGCTCAGGCACACACGCACGCGTGTCAGGTGCGATGCGCTTTGAACGCGGGCCTGCGCGTGTTGTAATACAACAAAGCAAATTGAACCTGGACTGATGACGAACTGTGCAGGAGGCTATAACGAACAGACAAAGGGTGAAACAACTGTTAAACCACTGTTTAGACTCCACTAAATAGTCAATACTTTTTTTTTATATCTTTTATTTACAGCCCTGTAATTATCCTGGGAACAAACTTTTAGTTTTAGCTCATCGACCGAAGCAAATAAAAAGGGTAATTGTACAATAAGATAGGATTGATTTGATAACAGTATCTTGACGACGCAGTTAGCCTAGTTGGTAGTGACCCTGCCTACGAAGCTAGCGGTCCTGGGTTCGAATCCCGGTATGGACAAATATTTGTGTGATGAGCGCGAGTATTTGTTTCTGAGTCATGGATGTTTTCTATATATTTAAGTATGTATTTCTCTATATAAGTATGTTTATCGTTGTCTAGTACCCATAGTACAAGCCTAGAGCTTAGTTTGGGACTAGGTCAATTTGTGTGAGATTGTCCCCTGATATTTATTTATTATTATTATTAGTATATAAAAATTCCTAATAAGCCTGTATACATCTAGGCTAAAGCACGTGCACTCCGTAACTAAAATAAAAAAGAAATCAATCGCTAAGCTAATAAACCATAACGCGCAAATATGTACCTGCGCCAAAAAATCAAAGCTACCTGCAACAAGGACCACACCAAAGAAAACGTTTTATGGCCGCCCGCATATTCGGTAAGCCCTGTAACAATATTAAATTACCATCATACAACTGTCGGCATGACAATTGTCGCTAAATCAGCAACATTGTTGCCTCTAAGCTGATTAACCACCTTCATCCGGCTACCTTACCAGCGGCGAGCGATTGTTTTAATCTTAACCGTCTCAATCACGAACAAACGGATCGCGCGCCCCGCTTTAAAGGTTTAGGGTGTCCCAAAAATGTTACGGCACATTGATACCGGAGTTAGACCAGCCTAATACCCGTAACAGACGATAGGATTTGGTCCGGCCCGGACGAAATCCTATGTTTGACGGAGTGGAAATGCGCTACGCCTCATCCCCACACCGAACCAGCCTAACACGACCTAAGTAAAAGTCGCATAGTTTTCAAGATATTTCCAGTTTAAAGTTTAAACTGGCAAATCTTAAAAACCATGCGACTTTTACTAAGGCCGTATTAGGCTGGTTCGGTGTATCTCAGGCTGTCATGTCATGGACCTCCCCTGTCATGTGACTTACCATTTTTGGGACACCCTGTATTTTATTAATAACCAGAAGCAATTTAACGATGAAAGGAGGCTGTCATGTTTGTACCTGTTTACTCGGTTTTTCGTTGTTTTAGGGCTGCGGTAATATAGGCTTTGGTGATCCGGGCGCAGTCTTAAATGACAAGCGTGGGGTTCCCGCAAGTTTCAAATGTAGACCAACATTATTTTTTAGTAAAAAGGTTTTTACCAATGTTCTCTAATGATTGATGTAGAGTATTTTATTAGCGAAAGGTATAAAGCTAACAGAGATCAAGATAAAAATGAACATTTCCGATATAGCGTTTATAATATGAACCGATCATGGTAGAGATCCTTGAGGAAAGGTATATGTAATAACCCAGCTTATTGACATAATTTTATTATCAACTATTCTAAAAATTTAATTAACTATAATAATTGTTACGAAGTGATAACCAACGCGTGATAAATCTTGAGTTTTACCGGAGTTCCCGTAAAATAATTAGCGTGCGTCATTAATTGATCAAGTAACACTAAATTAATTTATTTCCACGAGGTAAATGATATGTAATACAAATGCAATGCATCCTTTTAATAATTTGCGGTTGATACGGTATCACTGCAGGAATTTCAGTTCCAGGGAATGGAGTCCGCGTAAAACCCTGTCGCTGGGGCCGATATCAGCTGGCTAATTGGTTCATTCGTAATTGTGACGGTTACGTCAATTTTTTTCAGACAAGATTTTTTTCAGATTTTTATTAGGTGCTTGTAGTTTTGGGCTGTAGTGTTTTTTTATTGATAATGGGTTTGCTCTTGACTAACTCTTGCCCTTGGAGGATGAAGCTTCAGTGTAGAATACAGAATCTTATGTCAGTCAACAAAGGTTAAAAGTCATTTTGACAATTGTCCTATATATAGGACGTTAGGCCTCGGGAGGTTTAAAATCGGGAGCTTTGGCAGTCAATGCATTAACTAAATCTTAAAGATAAGAATAAGGAAGGATTTTAGCTCCATTATTAATGTTATACTGACGTAGGTTAAATAAGGATATCGCTCTGAAAACGATTAATTTTTAACAATGGGAAACGAAATTAATTATCGTATAAAACTTGTGACGTCAAATAACTAATTAAATTGATAAGGGACCGTAAGCTTTTAAATTCCCAATTGCGAATTTTCGGGATAAATTTATAAAAACTAATTTGCATTAAAATTTTTACCCGACTAAGCGAAGCCAAAAGGGAATTATGATTTATTATTTATGATTTTTTTTGAAGAGTAAGGATGTAGTTATGTGTGTATGTCACAAAAATCGGATGTTCCGCTCTAGCTCCTATGGTAGGTACCCATTATTAAAACGTGAAAATGATAGCCGTCATTATCCTTACTGATATCATAAATGCGAAAGTGTGTTTGTTTTGTTACGCTTTCACGGCTAAACCGCTAAACCGATTTCGATAAAATTTGGTTTGAAGGTAGTTTGAGTCCCGAAGAAGGATATAGGATACTTTTTACCTTGCAAAATTGGATAGTATCCGAGGGCGCAGCGATAAACCACTTCTGGCCGGACGAAGTCGCGGACTAAAGCTAGTTCCCATATAAAATGGACTCCATGTAAAGTCCTCAGTAGTGAATTGGTTAATACTAGTTTTCACATGTTCACCGCGTTTATCCACGTCCTAAACTTTTCGATGACCAATGCAAATATGATGTTAAATATTCACACCTTTTTTAAGATTTTGACTTGATTTTTGAGTAGGCCAAACAGCCAAAGTTAACAGATTCCATTGAATGGATTTAATTTGATTTACAGGATAAATATCTGTACCTACAGAGTGTCTAATTATAAGTTTTGGAGACAGTAAGTACTGCATTGTACGAGTACGTTAAAGTTCCCGAGGTGTTTGTCCGGCTTAATCTCAGTTTATATTTTTACATGATACTGAACGTGATTGACCCCGATCTCACCTGATGGAAAGTGCAGATGAGGCCAAAGATGTAGCTCACTGGTTCAGTAACAGCCGATTCACTCTAGCCTTGATGAGCCCTAAATTATAATGTCCAGAAATACAGACGATGGGAGAATTCCTGTACGGATTTTCATACGGCTTTGACCAATAGAAAGAGTGGCTATCTGGTAAGGTTATGAATGTGCTAGATGAATATAATTAAAAAAATATTTTAATGGTCTAAAACAAAACTTATTTTATTTTACACCTCTCACATTTCCCTAGACTATTCAAATTACACATTGGTAAAGTGCACATATTCAAATGAGGGACAATAAATTAAATTTTATCGACCAAAAAATGTATTCTTTTTTTTTGTTTACATGTGGACAGGTATGAAATATTTTTTTCAAGAGTCATAAAAAATAAAAAATAAAAAAATATTTTCGTAGATAAAAATTTATTTACGAGTAATGTCCTCATTTGAATATGTGCACTTTACCAAGACTCATCCTGTATAAGTGACGAGTACTTACACAACTGCAATCTAATTACAAAATCTCTAGAAATGCATAATAATCCATCATAATCTATTTGGATACAAACTTATTATGATACCGGGTAATCCGTTAGAGAACCGGTACTGAAAACAATTATTGCAGTAATTACTTATTAGAATCCCTAACCTGACCTTACCTCAAACACTAAAACCCAACTGGCGACGAAAAGGACGCACCTTTATAATTTTTATATAGCCCATGACACTCGCACGGTTTTGACGAATCATATGACACCCTATTTATTAAAATCGGTCCAATGGTTTAGGAGCTAGAGTGGATCATAATATTTTCGGTCACATACATACATACCTACATACATAATCATAATCATTTATTTAAACACAATCTGATACATTAATTACCAGGGCTACGCCTGTATCGCGGAGATCCAGTTAAAAATAAAACATAGAAGTTGAGTTACATTCTAGTACATCATTTGACTAAGGTAAGGTATATAATTCAAAAAACTACAATACCTATATTAAACACACATATATACATACATAGACTGTTAAGCACATTACCCTTCTTTTTTCTTCGTGCAGTCGGGTAAATGTAGCATGTAGTGATGTGACTATTTAGTCAGAAATATGTACATACTTGTTTAATGTCTGTGTTCTGTTCGTGAGATCTATATGGTCGCAACCGTAATGTAATCACGCGCACATCGGAGTGATTTATTATGAAAATTAGATCGGACATGTTTTTTTTTATGTCACGTTTTGGTTAATTTGGTTTGGAATTCTTAGGTGGTGATATACTGTTTGTTTTTGTTAGTATGGTACGGTTAGATATTTAAGGTATGCGCCCTAATTTGGATCATGAAGATTATAACGTTGTTTAGTTAATGTGCTTTGTTATTAAAGTAGGTAATTGATTAATAATTGAATGTATTTGCAATGGGAGTTTATTGATTTCCCTTTGTTAAATTAGCTTTAACAATTTTTAATATTTTACTACTTTGAAGTGAAATGAAATGTTTACTGCCCAATGGTCAAAAATGTCAATTATGTGAACAAAAAATATGTAAATCGGAGCACAGGATATTTACATTAAATAACGCCATATTCATTAATATATTTATTTACTATTAGTTTAATGCTTTCTATCCCTATGTAGCAATTAAAGGTATATAATTTAAAAATATATATATTTAATAAAAATGAGCGTCACACATTAATTATTATAATTTGACTAAATCCTTGATTAAGGCTAATCAATTTATACCTTGATAGTTAAGTAAACATATTATTAAGTGGAATTGTGCTTTTATTTAAAACGTAAATTTAATTAATTTTAATCTGGAACCTTTGACATACAAGAGATACATATGCCAAAAGATGGAGGTATTTTCCATCAATATGACGTAGTAACAACAATATTACTCCCCAAATAAATCATTATAATAAATTTATTTAATTTTCTTTATTGACAGTATAAACGTATAATAAGGTATTTACAATAATCGCTTAAAAAAACAACGCTTTTCAAATATCAATTTCACGTAGCACACCGTGTGGCGCGATGGGCAATATGCTCATTTTTTACAGAAAAAGACAAGGGCTGGCGCGCCACCCGGCTGAAAGCTTCCAAATTCGAACAGCAAAAAAATACGCGAGTGTGCGCTCTGTCGGCTATATAAGCGCGCGCACGTGTCCGTCGACACCAGTCGAGAGACGCGCCCTGCACTGAAAGCACGCCGCCCGCTGCCCACACACGCTCGCGCTACACGTAAAAAAGATCGATCCACCATCCATCTTACAAAAATCAAGATTTTCACCATGGACAAAGTTTTGGATCCAACTGGCATCTACTGATTTTGTCAAGAAAAAAGATTACTACACATTTTACCGAGATATTAAAGATTTTTATCAAGCAAAATGTTCGGACTGGATCCTACCGGAGTTTACTGAACGTTGACGTTAACGACGTTTCTTCATTAAAAGTGCCTGAATCATCCAAGATGTTCGTGCTAGACCCGACCGGTGTCTACTGATTTAGCTTCTGAGCTATTTCTCTGCGAGTTCAAGAAATCCTTCAAAATGTTCGTGCTTGACCCCACGGGAGTGTATTAGAGTAATTAGTGCAAGAACAGTGCTACAGAATGTTCGTGCTCGACCCTACCGGTGTGTACTGAAAGACTATAGTGTTAAGTGTTAGTCGTAAAAATCAAAATGATCATCCTCGATCCCACTAACGTGTATTAGGTTAGCTAGTAGATTAGGATAGAGTTGTTATATCAACATTATCATTGCCAGGTAATATAATAGTCAGCAACATGTCGCTACCTATTCTAGATCCCACTGGTACGTACTAACGCACAAAATTTCCTTGTGTTCAATTTTTATTTTTTAATTCACGATGTCGGGCTGCTGCTGCGACTCCGTCAGACACAAGCTGATATCAATAAGCAGACAGAAAGTGTCGTACAACAGGCGAAGAAGGAAATCATACTAATTGTGATTGTCTCAACTGTAATTATGTAAATAGTGAACCAAAGACTGCAACTGCCTGCCCGAAGTAATGACCTTTTAGTCTGATGACAAGACTATGTTCATTTAATTTATTGAAGTTACCTTAATGTAAGTGATTATTTATTGACTAACACCATTTAGTTCGTAAGTTTTAGTCCCGAATGTTACGTTCTCGACAATGTTGGCTGCCCGCCGGCGCACGCGCCGGCCGCGGTCTTCGTTGATGTTACTTGCATTTCATGTACCCGATTGCATTTTTCACTTTTGGCAGTGATTTTATACTCTTGTAAAATAATGAGACTGTTAGTTAAATACTCTAGCTAAATGTTGCTGAATATACATTAAATTGTTAAATAAATATTATGTAAAAATATACTTAAGTATTATTTTATCATTATTTCTCCTTAAACATATTCCACAGCGTAAGTATTACAATCCTATGACACCATTGCATCAGCCGATTGCAAAATAGTGCATGTTACATTAGAAGTTAGAAGGCTGCGATCGAAACGAACTTGAACGGCAGAGTAAATTAAAATATGCACATAGTTAATCTTAAAATGATTTATGAAATCATGATCCCATCAGTCACAAATGACATTTAAGTATTTATGAATAAATAACTTTTCCTGAACATTTTGACTAAATATAAATCTGATCGCACCACTATGCAATAAATGTGTATTTTTTTTAAGTGAAGTAAAACACGGTGAGTGCCTTACCTACACTTAAAAAAAAAATTAAATTATATCAATGAACAAATTAAGTCGAAAATATCATGACCCAAACCAGCCGCGCATCTCGGTTTTACAGCTTTATCGGACATTTAAACTCATTAAAATTCGTTTCAGCTCTTAAAAAAACTCACTCTGATAATTAGATTACACCACGATTACTCTTACAATTTACTACTTAAATAAGTTCCGGCCAAGCTTAACACAATTAAAATTCAAGTAAAACTTTGTCAAAAAAATACATTTACACAATTCTGTGATGGTATTCAAATTACATACAAAAATTTGCAAGTTGACGGTTGCGAATGTATTCAACGATTTGAATGTGTTAAAATCTTTGGTTTTGAACTGCCAGCAATATTACAAACGAACGAACAAACTAATGGGATTACAGTATAATTAGTAATAGTATTTTTATGTACACGGTATCATTTTCAAAAAAACATTTTTTACTGGAAAGGTAATTTTCTTTGCAAAAAAAAAATAAATAGAAAATAGTACATTGTGATACGAGTGTGCTAAGTTGGTCATTAAAGTCGAGGCGGGATTGTAGCCCGAGCTAGCAGCGAGGGCGTAAGTAAGCCGAGAGTTCATTAGTTTAGAGGTCATTAGACCGCGTTTCATACGAGGTTTTTCAACACAAAAATGTCTTATGACGAATAAGTAGTTGCAGTCAGCAGTCTTAGCCCATATTTAGGAGAAGGATTCAACGTATTTTTTTAAAGATATATATTAATAGATATATGTCAGAAGTGTGTAGGTACATATTATAGAATACTATATTAAAAATAAATAATCAGACTAATTTAATTTCCATTACCACATCTTGGTTAGGCCAGATCATTATGGGACCTACGTAGGTATATTAAATCAAGGAATAAAGTAACGTTAGGTAGGTCAATCGCGTTCAGTCGTATTTTCATCACACGAGGTAAACTCACAGTTCATGGATGGTCATATTTCAGGGGCACCCGTGATAATTGTAAAAATAAATACGTAAATTATTATTATGACAACAGTTTTTTTTAATGCTTACATTTTCTGCGCATTTTTACCAAAATATGATTCTTTCGGGCCTTCAGTTTACTTCGATTGTTAAAAACTAAGACTTTAATCCATTTGGTAGTGACATGGATCCCAATATAAAAAAATAACGAAAGATTTACCCAAAAAAAGAACAAAACGATAAAAACCTGCGCATATCGGCGTAGGTAGTCAGCCAACGCTTTAACCATCAAGTTATTCAGATGCCGAACTTTATTGACAGATGCCGAATTACGAACCATATTGCGCGGGCAAATCTTTTTGCGTGAAAATACTACGAAAACGGATTTTCCCAGATATGAGAACTAGCTAGATCAATTCTTCGCCCCCGTAAACCATTGTAAGTGTTGCAAATTACATCCAAATCATTACTATCTACCTCTTTTTATATTACATCATTGTAAAGCAATTAAACATATCTTAATCACTTTATTACTAACAGCCTAATGTACTAGGGAACCTGAACTTTACAAGAGTTAGGAATTTGCATGCATTTCCGTTTGGTTATTTATTTATAGCCATTAAGGTACGGCCACAACTAAGGTGACATTACATTTAATTCAAAGTAATCTAGCTTTAGTTAACACTGTATGCCGATTCACGTAATTTCCATTAAAAAACACAAAATCAAAATTAAAATTCAATAAAATCGAGTCGAATCACAAAACATGTTTAATTCAAAAAATTTGCATTTTTTTTAGTAATTCAATCTATGACCACACGCACTAATCGATTTTCTCTCCATTGGACAAATAAAGTTCATTAAACCGCTATTCGTACGCCAACTGTCAATTTTTCCGCTAAACAATATCGCATTACCATTCAACATTTGACAAAAATAAACACACTTTTAAAGCTACTATAGCTTTCGTTCGCGACTATTCTGTAGAGCTAGACAAGATGCATTCGGTGGACGCTAACGTTTACGTTATGTTAGATAACCGTTAGAAAACCCCCGACAAAATCGGGAGCTCTACTTTCAGGGCTCATGACTCTTAAATGGCTAAACGGATTTTCATCAAACTAAGCTAAGAACACTCGATTAAGTCTAAGTGACTAACAAAAAAAAACTAAATCGGTCCATTCGTTTAGGAGCTACGAGACAGATATACAGATACACAAACACACAATTACACAGAACATACGTCAAACATGTACATTTTTCTTTGTACACATTTGGCGTAATGTGCTTTTACCGTAAGTACATTCTGCGTACTGCACATTTTACTTCATGTACATTTTGCATGTTGTACATTTTCAGCTGAAGCCTAAAAATATGGAGCTGACATGCGACCGACGTGATACATTGGCAGCTTACGTCAATAACGTTAATCCTAGTACATTTTGACAGTTTCGAACATCGTTATTGGTAACGTTATGTATTTTGTCTAGGGTCGCTGAGCTATAAAATTCAGCCTCTATATAAAAAGTACAAAACTACCGCTTTACAAAATTTCACATACAATATGACCGCATCCTAGGGCTGCACTGAGCACCAAACTGAATACATTACGATATTACGATTCCGAGAACTTCTGAACCCGGTATTGCTAACGGATCTGCGCCAGGATTTTGATAAGGCCCTTGAAGAAACTGGTTCAAAAAGTCGGAAAACCCTGAAATAACTCAATTGTGGCAAAGATAATTGGCTGGAATGTAGTTTAAAACTTTATTTGCTGTTTGACCTTGTGCTACCAAAGGGATTTAAGCAAAATCTAGCCTGTAGACGTTACCGTGTCGTACATTTTCTAAAAGACTGAGGAAAAAGTTGGAAATTTTACCCGTTGTCACGTTTTACAGAAGAGACTAAACTACCTTTTGCCCGCGACTCTAGCGTAGAAGTCTTTTATCGCTTGTCGTTCGGGAACTATCGAGTTCTCGAGTTCGGGATAAAAAGTATTACATGTATCCAGGGTAATGACTATCTATGTGCCAAATTTTAGCATTTAGCCGTTTTGGCATGATAGAAACAAAAACATCCATACAAACTTTCACATTAATAATATTAGGCACATTTTTAGAGAGCTCAAGCGATATCGTCGCGATATACAAGACTTATTATAAGTCGCAATTCTCGTCATAATTTGTACCGATTGAAATAAAACTCCTGTACATAGTCACTTAGCTTCCGCTAGCGACTCTACCGGCTCTATCTTTTGTCATTGCCGTTGTGAAACGAAAGCACACATTACATCTCGTTAAAACTCCCATATTTCCTCCATTCACAACTCATACGTCGACCACGCCGCGAGTTTTCATCCGGAAACTCGATTTCTCAACCCACTCAACCTTTCACTCGGTCGCGAAAACCCTAGCCTCAGTTCATTGACTTTGACATTTCTAATTTAGGCTGTACACTGCCTGGCGGATTTCAGAAGCCCCGCCGGCCGCATGACTCTCGTAATTCTGGCTGATATTCAAATTGGCGAGGTTCGCCCGCGAAAGAAGCGCCTGCGCGCAGTTCACGACCACTTTCTTTTATTCAAACTTGTTCACAGTGAAACCAATTGTTTGTTTAAATATTTAATTTGTGCTTGATTTATGGGTGTTCATTGCAGGTCGTGTTGAGCTGTTCGCTATTGGAAAATCGGTAAATGACAAATCAGTGGCGTCCACATGTGAACTTTAAACAAAAGACGGCGCAAAGAGTCTTTAAATAAGCAGTAAAATTAACTTTCTAAGACAAATTGTAACTTTATAATCATAGTTATAGTTCTCAATATTAACTGAACCTAATTTTAAAGCGATATAATAGAATACTTAAGCTTCAAACACCTGAAATATTTGCATAAGACCCGACTATACATACACCCTTTATATCCTAAAAATAAACTAATTAAGAATGATTCTCGCAAAATAGGATAGAGTCGATCAGCGTTGTTCTAATAAAGAAAAAATATAAATTTCGAACGACATTTCAACGTGCCGCCGGCGCGGGCGCAGGTGCCCGGCGCCGCCCTTATTCTGACGTCGCGTCGACTTCGCTTCGACTTCATTAGCATTGTTCACTTTGCAACAGTGTTCGACGTTTAAAATTTACCTTTTTATAATTCATATTTGTAACTACTGAATTAAATATTGTTAATAGAATACACGGCTAAATTTTATTACGAGTATGAGTGACCGATCAAATCCTGTAGCTCTGTCCCTTTTACGGACTAAAACTTGACAGATTTTGACAATTCGTATACGCCTGGTCATTTGTTTTCCGAAGACTCTTAGGTTTGGGTAAAAGTTAGAACTGAGTTAACAGTGCTGTCAAATATGACCTCGTACTTAAGTGTTCACAGTACATTAAACTTTAAAAGTATTCTAATAATATTATGTAAGGTTTTAATAGCTAAATGTTAAGCGAGACCAAAAACGCTTTAGTAGGCACTTAGCAAACTTAAGAAGTTTTAAGTAGACTGTCCCTATTATGAAGTAATGAAGCTACGTGTAATATTTTTCACTAAGATTATACAATTTTTGAGCCGTCCCAGCAACTACATGCATTCAATCAGACCATATTATCCTGAATTAATTTCTAACATTTGATGTAATTGGACATCAAATGCTCTGTTTTATTTTAGACCGCCGGTGAAACAACTAGCATAGAGCCACTCCATATCGGTCCTTAATATTACAACCTTAAGATCTCCCGGGAGATCTGAGACTCACTGACATGTAATCCTAAGGCAGACGTGCCTTCTCCATGATACAAAAAATATAAATAATAATAAAACTAGTTACAGAATAGGCCCGCCGCGCTTTCTTGAGCTAACCCACTTTAGCACAGCACCCGCTAGAATATCACTATGTTTTATTTTTAACTCATTCAACACATTTTCGGTCGGACATATTGAAACATTGCGTGAAGTGATCAGCTGCTGTTAAAGATACGTAATAAAACGTACTACTATATACTATATATGTATGTCGTAAATTGGGACATAAACGGCTTGGCTATGACTTTGGGCTTAGCAGCTTGCAGGCGGGGACCAGTAATAAGTCAAATAATGTCTCCTTCCTTGCAATTTTTTTGTTGCACGCCGCCCAACGCTACCGCTCCCGCTGCCGCCCCAGACTGTGGCCAGTGGTCCTAGATGAGTTACATTCTGTTTAATTCAGAAATCAAAGAATATGCATAGGATCGGTAAGGTGTCGTGCAGTCGTCTGTTATTTCATACATTTTGATATTCTACAGTCGTTGCTATCATAGGATGCATCGTGGCCCACACACAGGTCATAAGCGTTTTTTGCACTACGTTTGATTTAGACCTGAGAAATGAAACGAGGCGCGGGGTAAGTTTTGTTTAATATTATTAGGGATAGAATAAAACCTATACAAAATAGCACTGGCCACTTAGCTATACGAGTAAGCAACGGGCTTTAATACAGATACTGCCGCACTCAGAGACGTCAATTAAGTTTTAAGTTTCATTAAACTAGCTGCTGTCACTTTCTTTGCTATAGCAATAGAATAAGACACAGCAACTTTAATGAAACTTAAAAATTAATGGACGTCTCTGAGTGCGGCAGTAAGAACTCCGACTCCACTCTCGCGTCGTTCTAGACGCGTTAGCAGAATCGCAGGCGCAGCCCGCTCTCACCTTACGACTTACTTATAGTGTCATATTTCATATAACGTACAACTCGTACAAGTAATAAGTCCTTAACTTTACGACGGAAAAGTAATGTAATGTGGTAATGTCGTTATTGTTTTCCTTTTTTGTTTATGTTTTGTTTGTTAATTTGTGTTCTGTACTTTTGTTAGATGTTTTTAGGGTTCCGTACCTCAAAGAAAAAAAACGGAACCCTTATAGGACCACTTTGTTGTCCGTCTGTCTGTGTGTCTGTCAAGACCTTTTTTCTCAGGAACGCGTGGAGTTATCAAGTTGAAATATTAATATCAAATACATAAGTCTGCAGTCCCTTGGATCAGTGAAAAAATCAAACATCTAAGTCAACGCAATTAAAAGATACGGCCGTTTATGCCGCATATTGAAGGGAATCTCAAGGGAATCAAAACCTATAGGGTACTTCCCGTTGACTTAGAATCATGAAATTTTGCAAGAAGCTATGTCTTATAGCACAAGTAAAGGAAAAAATCCGAAAACCGTTAATTTGTAGTTACATCACATAAAAAATGAGCCCAGTATAAGCTGACACTCACTAAATACTAAAGTGCATACTTATTGCGTGTCAGTTTATACTGGACTTTGTTTATATGGTATTCCCATGATTTATGAACTATTTACATGCCTACAATTTTGTGCGGAACCCTCGGTGCGTGAGGCCAACTCGCACTTGATCGGCTTTTTATTTCTTTTCTTTCTTTCTTAGATACTGGGGTTAAGGCTAGTTAATGGTTATGCTTTGTATAAGTAGTTGTTTCTAGCTACTGTCTCACTCCCACCCAGCACACTTCGCACTTGAGGCGCGAAGCTACAGGTACTTGCGTCTCTGGGGGAGACTTTTGTGTTGGCTGGGTTGCGTGCGAATGAATAAGAATTATAGAAAGGAAAGGACGGAGTAGGTACGTTAAATCTACCTAAACGTTTTGTTAAGAGCGCCTTTGGTTCTTGTACATTATATTATGTGCTACTGTTCAAAGCAGAGTTTAAATAAACTGATTACTGCCTGAACAAAGGGTAAAATATAAGCAGTGTCGAAAAATACGAGTAAGCAGCTGTTTACTATTTTACCTATTATTTACTTATTGCTATACTCTAACTTTGTAAGACTGTAAATACCATGAATGCAATAAAGTGAACATGAATACGTTTAACTACGAGTATACTATATTAAAAGTAAAAGTCCCCCGCACTGAGTTTGTTTGTTCGGGCTTATCTCAGAAACTACTGAACGGATTTTGATGCTGTTTTCACCAGTACAAAGAGGGATTATCTAGGAAGGTTATAGGTTATAATTTATGTGCCTACGTTATAGATACTTAGTGCTACCTGTGCGAAGCTGGGGCGGGTCGCTAGTATTGAATCTAAACATAACTTATAACTTTACGTCGAGCCAGATTATCGCCTGTCCTCTCATTGCTAACCCTGCATATATTATAGTTCGCGGTCTCCACTCTTATTGCAATAATGCAGTATATTGCTTTTGTCACAAAAGCACTTCTTTTTGCTTAATGTTGTATTATTTTAAACATAGGTCAATTTGACCGACTGACCATTAAATAAGTACACCCTGTATATATAACTATGTTGTCCGAGTATAATAAAGTTAACTTCTTACTTCTTCCAAATTTTTGGATCCATCCTTAAGGTTAAGTTTCATATTGCAAAAAAAAACTTAAAAATGGCGACAGCATCCAACCGCAAGTTATGCCTATTACAGCGGCGTAGGAGTGCGTGGAATAGCAACGACGCTGTTCGGCGCGTGCGGTGGAAACTTAACAGATAATTGCCGGGTTATCTAACGTTATCTGCTGAGATTTAAACGTTTCCACGTTTAGAGTGGCTAAAGGTTCATATTCAGGGCCGGTGACTCGATAATTTGTCAATTTTTTTTGTACAATTGTAATTTGTTTTTTGTGTAATTGTAATTTGTTTTTTTTTGTATTGTAATTGTTTGTTTTGTTTGTCTTTTTTTTTGTATTGTGTTGGAAGCGGATGTTAAAATTTAAATATCATTAATAATATTAATAGAAAAAAAAAACTTCGACGCAGAACTAATACCCATACGAGCCCGTTTCAGAGGTAAAAAAACCTTTTAAATAAAGAAAATTGCATTGAATTTGGTTCACTCGTTCGAGCCCCACACAATTACAGACAAACAAGCAAAAGCAAACACATAACTCTCTTTTCGTATCAAAATTTTATAATTGTTATAACTACACGTAATATACATATAAATAAACCCGTAGAGCCTAGTACCAAGCGCCTTAAGTCGGTGTGCTTGTGGTGAACTCACACCAACAGCGGCGAGTCTGTGTGTGCGTGGAAAGCAGTTTTCGCTCAACCGGGAAAAGGAAGCGAGTTGCTCTCAGCGATGGCTGCCGGCTTGTAGGGTGGCCTGGCTTCGGACAGGTCGCGAGGACAGTCTTGTTATAATCCCAAGCCATATCATCAAAAAAAAAATCTCTTAGAAAACATAATCGCTCAGTTCATCCAACCATTAAATGAAAAATTATAACGAAAATCATGTAAGTAGACCCTTAAAGCACTTCCACGTGGCTGAGTCTACCAGCCTTTCCCGAGAAAAAGCGCGGAAAAAACTTAACAGTTTATTTTAAAAATACATTTCTTTACAATGACATAACTTAGAATTTATTCTTGAGGTTGATTAATTCCCCATGAAGCCTACAGGAAACTACACAGAAACATGGATAGGTGCATACACTCGACCAACATTACCCTCCTGTTTAAATTATATATAATTAAATATATATATATATATATAATTAAAAAAAAAATATATATATATAATTAAAAATCCTGAAAAATGCTGAAATCATGGTAAGCGTTAAAATCAGTTCTCCGTCGGTTTTCCTACAACCGCCGCGTATTCCTGTTTGCTCAACTAAATACCAATACCAATTATAAGGGAAACTATACTGACCTTTTCGGATTTAACTTTAACTGCATTGGTAATTGTAATGATTATAATCACTTACTTTTGGGGTGCATCCACACCGAAAGTTGTGGATCAACATTTTGCAACATTATTCGGTGTAAAAAAAGAAAAAATATATAAAAAACGGTAATTATTATTAGCGTATTTATGTTCGATGTAATATTGGTATAATTTTATAAAATCCTATTCCATTCCATTCAATTCCATTCCATTCCATTCCATTCCATTCCATTCCATTCCATTCTATTCTATTCTATATCTCCATGGCTGACCAAGGGTGAGTTTAAAATCAGCCGAGCCGTGCACATACCCCTTCCATTACCCATTTATATGTACCTGCCTACCTATCTTGTAAGTGCATACCTAAATGTACTTAACGGAATAAATCATTTAATTTAATTTAATTTTAATGAGAAGAAAAACGTGCACTAAATTTGCCTTGCTTGGTTTGGCATATTTACCTTCTCATATTGTTATTTTTATTTTGTACTTAATCATGTTGCATCTTCAGAAAAACTTGTAAGTAAGTCAGCGACATCATAGCTAAAGGCCTGGGCTCTCTTTGGTGGAGTGCCCGCCATTCTTTATTCAAAAAAGAAAATTATGAAAATCTTTGTCCTAAGCAGGCCCTTTAAGCAATTTTAATATAATAAATTCTATTAATAATTCTTATTTTTTTTTCTTTTTTGTAACAAAAATTTTATTTACCAAAATAAAGTAATAAAACAAAAGTAGTAGTAGGCTAGGCCTTTAATTGTAGCCAAAAATAATGAAAACATTACCGAGAGAATTGTTTATTTTTCTTTGGATATTATGTAAAAGCTAAAGTGCAAGCAAATTAGTGATATTTTTTATAACATGAATATACAAGACCTAACGCAATGCAAATTCAACTTAAGTATAGGCAAATTTCTAAGCATGAAGTTGGTATATAATTTAGTTATTTAAACGTACGAAATAACTGAAATATCTAATCAATAAAAAACTATACATATCAATCGCGTAGTGCATTTCGCGCGTTGAACTCTTTAATATGAAACGCTTCAGAAGGCTTTACGGAGAGGCATTATCTTCATTAAATTTTAAATTAACAAAGCGAATTTACATTATATAGATCAGTCTTATTCAATATAGTCGTGTTAATAAGTAAACTTATTAAACGAGAAACATTTATATATTACATAAGTATATATAATATTTAGTACTCACGTTCTCGAAAACGGCTCCAACGACGACGAAAAATCGATCTAGCTAGGTCTCATATCTGGGAAAGTTCGTTTTCCCTGCATTTTCACGCAAAAAGATTTGCCCGCGCAATATGGTTCGTAATTTCGATGCGGGCGTCGCCGTCTTATTAGACTAATGGTTAGAGCGTTCGCGTACTACGCCCAGACTGCGCGTTCGAACCCCAGATGTGGATCGCTTTTTTTTTGTTTTCTTTTTGTTAATTTTTGGGTAAATCTTTTATTATTGTTTTTTTTTTGTTTTTGTATTATTATATTGTCTCCCAGGTACTAAGTAGATTTAAAACATGCTAACTGAACTCACTGACTGCTCATATATAAGCCTTTGTTGTGGCTTTTGTAGTCTCTAAATATGAAACTCTGCGAATATTTTTTATAAGATTGGATCTTTAATAAATAAATAAAAATGTAATAACGTATGTATTTGGTGACTTATGTATAGAATGTACGGAAACAAGGTTATTAAAACTAGTTTTGCTTACATGTGCAGTAATTTTTTAAGCCAACGACTCTTAAATCAGCCTACTTTGTCTGAGTACTTGTTTTTGCCCACGACTTCGTCCGCGTAGAAGTCGTTTATCACTGCTGCCCCGGGAACTGTCCGTTTTTAGGAATACAATGTAGCCTATGTGCTATTCCAGACTATAATCTATCTCTGTGCCAAATTTCATCCAGATCCGTTCAGCCGTTCTGGCGTGATCGAGTAACAAACGTCCATCCAAACTTTCACATTTACAATTAGTAGGATATTCATATTCAATACTTTAAATATAACTTAATCTTTAAAAGAATACTGTAGTGTATATCCTCAAATGTCTAGGAATATTTCGAATGTTTTTTCTCTATTTATTAGTATAAATAATGTTTTTTTCCACTTAACCTATTCAAAAATAGAACATTGTGTAATATGAGATCAAAATAACATGCATATTTACGACAAAAGTGTGTTATTGAATCCAAAGCGTGGAATCTTATACTAAACCCCATCATCATTATCAGCCTGTCCTAGTCCACTGCTGAACAGGCCTCTCCCAATGCACTCCACCGCTCCCGATCTTCAGCTTCTCTCATCCAACCTACACCGGCCAATCTGCGCATATCGTCGCTCCACTTGCCACAGGGCGTCCCACACGTTTGCCGAGACGCGGTCTCCACTCCAGAACACGACGGCTCCAACGGTCGTCGGTTCTGCGGCACACATGACCGGCCCACTGCCACTTCAGCTTGATAATTTGGCGGGCTATGTCGGTTACATTGGTTCTCTGTCGGGTCACATCATTCCTAATGCAATTCTTCAGTGAGACTCCAAGCATAGCCCTTTCCATAGCGCGCTGAGCGACTTTGAACTGGTGGACCAGTCGAGCCGTGTGTGTCCACGTTTCGGCACAGTAGGTGATTACTGGTAAAACGCACTGGTCGAAAACTTTACTAAACTAAAGGTTTTGAGGAACGGACGATGTAAAGACTCGGCGAAGCTGCCCAGCCTAGCTGAATTCTTCGTTTGGTCTCTCTCTCGAAGTTGCTTCTCCCTAATTGGAGCGTTTGCCCTAAAGAAACATATTCGTGGACAACCTCGAGAGATACACCATCAATAGCTATCGGTCTAAACCCCATTCTCAAGGAAAATTATTTTGTTACTCATGAAAATACTTTTGCTACTAAGTGACAAGTACATGCCGCTTTTTACTACACCGCATTTTATTAACCTACTTCAAAAAAAGAAGGAGGTTTTCAATTTGGTTGAATAATTTGTTTTCTCCTCTCATTTTGTGACAAAACATTACATGAAAGACATCAGTATTAACACATTAGCTAGAGGTATTAACTAAAATACAAAAACGTAGCAGGATACGTGAGGGGGAAGGGGACTGAAAAAAAAAACAATAACCCCGTTTAAAAAAACGTTATTAAGGGAATCCCCGTAAACCCAAACTATGAAGCGGCAGTGTCATGTAATGACAGCATTTCGCGAAATGTTACATTGTCTAGGTATACATATTATGATTTAGTACCTGGAAGACCGAGCGTCTCGCTCGGGTCAAAACCGAATTTTTCCGAAGATGACACCTTGACAGATCGATTTCTTGACCCAAAAAACCTCTATTCCGCGATTTTCATCAAAATCGTTAGAGCCGTTACTGAGAACGGCTTCGCACGGGTAGCAGAGCGTATACGCACCTAAACCTTAATTAATTATGCACCACTAGTTTTCGCAGCGATTAAGTTTTTGTCTCAATATAAAAAAAAATGTGAAAATCTACTTAACCAAATATTTACTTAGCTTCTTTAAACGTACCTTGACTTTTTTGGGGAACGTGTTTTATTTTTCTATTTTGCGAAAGGAGCGGCCGCTATTTTAGTCCGGAAAAACAAAACAAAACTGCCAATATATTTTTCTTACAGATTTTGCCTAAGTATGCAGAACGCATTAAAATAGTTTTAATTTTTTCCGAGTGCGACCTGTTTCTAGGTGACCTCTTGAGACACGCAGACGCGCAACTGGGTCTTGGGGTACTCTGCACTCCTGGTATTTTTACACCGCGGTCATGACTCAAACCCTCTATTAACTAAACATCACAAACATTTTAGGATAAGTATGCAAAACAGTGGAATAATTAGGGCCAGTGTCCGAAGGGAAATTGGCAACTTTATCCAATTTTCACTCGAAAATTGCTGCTTAATGTTGCAACTTGATAATATTGTAGTTCCAACTATTACCATTGATATACGACCTCTTTTGTGTCAAGATGATGGCGAGCTATACACCTGTAATGGCTGCGCCGAGACCATCATTCGTTTAGAAGTTTTTTTATTGTGATGATAGCTATAAAATCCGATGAAGTAGATTAGAGCCTTAGATCCCTATTAGGCATCAGAAAATGTTAACCTATTTTTGATACCGATTGACGTTAAAGCATATTTTTATTTTTACTTTACTGAAACCTTATTACCAATAAATCCTAGTTGGCACAGACTACGACGGTTGATTAGGATGACAAAAAAATAATGTCCAGGACAGTACCATTACAAGTCAAATCGGTCGATACTAACAAATAAAACAATTTCGAGATCAAATCTGACATTAACAAGCAACAAAGGTATAACAAAGTTCACGTACTTATGGTTGTACTGTACTAGTACCGTCTCCAATCAACACTAGGCTCGAGTGACGTTTAAGCTGGCCATACACATAGGGTATGCCTGCGCAGTTTTGCCTGTGCAGTTGAGCTGCACAGGTAAACCGGAGCGTTTATGTGACATCGCTGTGCAGGTTTCCACGCCTGTACAGGCAACTTGTGTCACATACGCGCTCCGGTTCACCTGTGCAGTTCAGCTGTACAGGTAAACCGGAGCGCACTTAGACTGAAAATGTTTTGTTATTACACAAAATATAACATCGTACGTAACCAAGCGACGTTCCTTTGCAGCGCGATACCAGCATTACATATTTAAGCGTCTTTAATTAGTGCCACAAGGTTCCAACGCCAACTTAGTACGCCAAACATTTTCTCCTCGACGCTAGATGGCAGCACAGTACAGCTACTCATATAAGCAAGCGCCGGCGCAGCGCGCCACTGCCCGCCCGGCTCTCTCGCGACGAAAACGTCTGCGATCGCGGTGTGTCTGTGCTATGGAATACACCTTGGACCCCACTGGACTTTATTAAAAAAAAAACAAAAACAAAATGGCCGTGCTAGATCCAACTGGTCAGTACTAATTACCCAAAGATGGTAGGGTTGGATCCGACTGAAATTTACTGATCGAAAATGTGCTGCGGAAGCAGGAGGATTTGGACTGGGTCGAATCCAGAGGAAACCTCATCGTGCCGGAAAAGAAGGTTTAAGTTGCAAGGACGGCGATCCGGAAATTGGGGACTTCATTCCTGAATCTGAAAGAATGCGATGTAAGTACGCTTGTTTTCTTCCTGGTTTCTGTTCTAACATTGTAATGTGATCTTTATTCTCCAACTGTGTCAATAAGAAACTTATTATAATTAACTTTCTTGTTTTTAACTTCCGTATCCTCTCAATCAACTAACCTTTGCTAAATTTCACTTCTTATCTAACCTTACCCTTTTTATTACCGAGGATCGCACTTGTCCGTTTTTTGCCGCTTGAAGGTAATCACCAAATGAGATTTCCTTGTTGGGTCACCCGGCGTAACGTGTTAATGTCTTTGGATACCGTCGACGTTTACATGCCTTTGTATTGCATTGTTTTAGTCTGTGGCACTTATGTCATAAGAGGTAATAAAATTGTAGGAAATTGTTACGATTTTTGTAAAGTATTATTAACATGGGAAATTTGGTTTATATTTACGTGTATTAATATATTTTTTTATATGTCGCATAAAACTTTAACTAAGGAATGTGTACTGCAAGTACAAAAAAAAAAAAAATTGGCCTTAAGAAAAATTTCGTATTTGAAAACGTAACTTCGATATTCATTACAATCATTATTAATTTTTATTTATCTTCATCGATCAAAAGGTACATAATAGGATCCTAAAAAAAAGAAGCAGTTCAAAATGATCTGCTACCTACCCCTCAGTTCAGACTACAGTCGCGAGGATAGGGTTCAATGGACCCCACAGCTGTTTGGACGCACTAAACCTCCATACACTGAAATAAATCCCATGGACAATTCGGACCGACCAAAAAATTACCGCGTTTTCAACATGCGCCCATCAAATTAAAAAAAAGAATAGACTTGACGGGATAAGCTGCCAGTGTTTTATTTTTTAAACAAGCTAATGTAATGAACTTGACAAGTCTATATAATTTTCCGTCCGAATTTCGGCCAGTATCGCAATTTTTACGGCACGGCGGGTTCGACGACCGGACATATTTTATTTCATCGCGCTACGTACACACAAACAGGGCGCACACACGCAAACCCACTCAGACAAGGGTATCTTCGCATGCCGTTCCGCGTAAACACTATTACGTATCATGAATTGTAATCGTTTAATTTATTTTAATTTAATTTTAACCTCAGATTATTCGGTTAAAAATAAGAACTTTAAGAAAGTTAGAAATCCCGAAAACTGAAATATATTTATAAATAAACCGGGTAAGAAATAATGTAGCCATTTTGGGTATTTTATAAATGGCACGTGAGGCCCGTGTGATATCGTTAAGATTAACAAGCGCGGTAATGCGCTGTTTGCCGAATTATCCAGTTCAACAACCGGGCGAGCGCCCGATCGCGTTCAAAATAGACGCGGTGCGCGTTATCGCATCAAAAATGTTTGTCATCCGAATACGCACCTTGAAACCTTTCGCGACCATTTTCAATTGTTTCCCGCCATTGACGTCAAATTGAAAATCGAACACGCTATTTTGAATTATTTTGCATCGCTTATACATACCTTCGTAGATTATCTAGAAAAAAATAAAGAAGATGTAAGTACCGGTTTTTATTTCGTTGATTACTCCTAGTTTTTGCCCGCGGCTCCGTTCATGTAGAAGTCGTTTATCTAAAACTGATTTTCCGGGATAAAATGTGCCATTTGTCCGTCTCTGGCCTATAGGTAAACTATATATGTACTAATTGAGGCGTCAAACCGTGAAGGAGCAAACGAACACATTCTCGCATTAACAATACCTAGTGAGAACTGGTGAGGAAGTAAGGATAAGGAGTAATATTAAAAAAGATACCAAAGCATCATTTTATTAAAACAACCATCCAAGGCCAAAGAAACATCTCAAAGCATTTGCAACTTTACTCGTCCGTTGCCAAATGAGACCGGAGAAATAATTATAGTTCATAATACATTGAAGACTAAACATTACTGCTTTAAATGTTGCCGATGAAGCGTTCAATGTAATGCAAACTCGTTTCAATCTAGACGGATGATATCAATCAGAGAAAGAAGCTCAAGTAGGTGCAATTGTCTGGTGAATCACTTCTGATTTGCTCTGCGCCTGTCGATGCTGATGAGAAATAAAAAGGCCGTCACACACGGACAGAGTAGGTTATTTTAACTCTGACAACTTTGCTACTATATTTATGTTGTGTAGAAATACCTATTTATAAAGGTACATCATTTTTACTAATGGTCTTAAGCTTAGGTAAACCAAAATATTGAACTAAATATTAATTACACTATATTAATTTTGACTTACTACATAACCCAAAGTAAATTTGACAAAACCCTTTGAATTTTGTTTAAAGAACTAATTTTACCATTTTTTCGTCATCTATCTGAACCAAATTTAAATTTCGATGTTTTTTCGTTTCATGGTCTAACAACTGGCAGCGTCCAACCAGCCAGCATTATATATTGTATTTTAGAAATAACTATTAGAGTTTTCTTTAACTGACTTCTGATTTATTGGGTTACATAAGGTGTGTCTTAAATATTAAAAAAAAACCTTTATGAACCTTTATGACCTTCACGAATGATTATTTGGGAAACATTATGGAAGTCTTAAAATTTGTGGAGGTCATTTAGTAAAAATCGGAAATTAATTTAATATTCTTAGGCAGGATGAGGCTATAACTAGGTATAAACCTGGCTGGCTATGAACTGGTTTTTTTTTTTCAATTTATTTATGACCTTGGATGCTAGTCTTTCATCTTACAATCATAAATAGTCAAGAGCGTCTGGTGGCAATGTTGCCAGTTTATTATCTGCTGGCTGGTCGGGTGCTCTGCTCGGGTGTGCGACGGCCTAATATTCGCGATGAACTGCCTTGACCTCGCTGCAGCGGCCTGTTTTCGGGTTGCGTCATCATAGGTCACTACCACGCTAGCTCGCCATGTTTTTTGCCAATGCTCAGCACGTTGTCTTCTTCCTTTGTTTCGCCATTAAAATACCAGCGTTGGATTTCGTCAAATTCGTAATGTAATTTTGTTATTTCTTTTTCACTTTAATTAGTTTTTCTGTGTGTAGGTATCAAGTATCTTATAAGGATAATGGCTTCTAAATAAATGAGCTAAGCGTTTGATAAGGTAAGGAGTCAATCCTTTAATTACCCGACTACGGCGAAGCAAAAAGGAGGGTTATGATTGCAGTACAATTTATAACGTACTAGTTTTTGCCCGTGACTATCCGCGTAGTAGGTATTTATCGCTTTGTCCTTAGGAGCTTTCAAACTTTCCGGGATAAAAAAGGATCCCGTTTGAATTCAGGATAAGGAATATGAAAGAGGCCTCATCCACATGCGTCCAGTCATTTATTTAGGAGTGATTGAACCACGAACATCCATATAATCTTACATTTATAATATTATTAGGATAGGATTAGTAGGAAGAAGGATCCCTATTTTTGAGGTTACAACTTGTATTTCGATTTGTATTCTTATCTTGCTACGACTTTCATGGAGGTTCCGTCAAGTCTTTCACGTGTCTATTTCTGGCAATGCTCTCACGGGTTCACTGTCATTTAATTTTGTGACGTCATGTCCTATCACTCCTAACGCACATAAACGGTTTATCCTCTTAAAAACTCTAAAAGTCTTATACTCCAATCCATTCGATTTTAATCACGAATCCTGCTGCTTCTATTATGTATACAAGCAATTACTATTGTCGTGAGTCTTATAAACCGGTCTCGTAACGACCTTTTGTTACAAGTAAAGAGATTATTTAATTAATAAAAAAAAAGTTAATTCTGCTAACTAAATTTTTTACAAATATGTTTAATATTACAATAAGTAGCATACACACATAGTACCCTAAAACTTAAAGGCACTCACTTTTTTCTGCGCTGTCTTCGCTAAATACTCCTGCGCTATATTTGATGGATCCTTAACGCCCGTTAAATCTTATTTTATCCATACTTCATGGAATTCCATTATAACATCTAAATTCGTCTGATACTAGCCTCCCCTAGGATCGCCGCTTCGTTCATTACATTAGTTAGTTTATGCTCTAAGGTTAGTTTATATTTTCTCCTCCAGCCCCCGTATTATGATCAGGACAGAAAGATGTATACACTTTTGGACCTTATTACAATGGAATAAGGTGAAAAAGTGTAAACAAACATCTTTCTGGCCTCGACTGGTCACCTTTATCGCGGTGGAATAACGCGGTTGATGCATCTGTCACTCTCGCACTTACATATTAGTCAGAAAGTGACCGATGTCTTATCCACGTTTGTCCCCGTTAATAAACACGACCATGAGACCATAATTGGCCCGCAGGCTCCCGACCCCGCACCGCCATCTACCGGAATCCAGGAAAACTTCGAAATGTCAGCGGGAGATGTCAGACTACCTACATTTTTTCTCAACTAGCAAAAAGCTTGCACGAAATGTGCATTTTTTGCGATGCAAAATACTGCATGTCGCATTACAAAGGTGCAATACAAGGCCGAGGGACAGCTGGCTGGTCTAATTAAAGGTTTTATGCTTAAATAATTAAGTGGGCAGCACTAGCGTAGCAGGTGCCGTATTATTTATGCAAGAATAAAATCATTATTTACGAACGTGCCAAATTACAAGCATAGGTACAGTACAGGTCTTTAAATTCGTTTTTGCAAGACGCAGACGCCACGCTGGCACCTCCTGCCTGCCAGGCCTGCTCCTCCCGCGCTCACCAGTACTTCACAGTTTGAACACGTCATCAACACATATATCTCCGAGATATCATCAACACACCATTATTAAGTTTCACAGGGCTAGCTAACGCCGGAACCGTCCACTACGCCATTCTCGAAAACAACGTAAATTACGATTATACCACCAATCAAATTTAAATAAAGATAATCCTACGGTGGAAATATTAGGAGTCAATAAACCTCGGCCACGAAACAGGTTCTTTTTTGTTTGGACACAAAAATATTTCATATGACTACACACTAAACATAGCATCGCGTCCACGAATAGTTCGGATGGTTCTCTATGGAAACTCGAAGTTATGCGCGGAATAAAAATATAGCGACGCCGAAATCTAAATAAATGGGTAGGTCTCGGAGGATGAGAAATTGCGTTGTCGTGTTACGTGTGGGCCTTATAAAGTATCAGCCACCTGCCGTTGTTAATGTTCGAATAAGCCAATTCGCGACTCGCAAATAAATAATTTATTGCAACTAAATAATTTGTTCGCGTGAGCTGATAAATATCGTGAGGAGGGACCTTTATGGGTTTGAATACGGAACGCGGATCTTTCTTAATAGTGGCCAGTGCGTCAAAAGTGGCAGTTTAGTGGGTCAAATATCGGGCGAGACGGCATTACATATTTACAGCACCAGCCTTGCTCGTACCAATTCCGAGTCGTTGCATCAGACCCTTGCATAACATATCTTGCCGTAATGTCCGTGAGACTTGATGTTTCTTGTCAATATAACCGATAGATTTGTGTTGCCATTATTAAATTGATGGTTTTGTTCTTCGTGTAATTTTTAATTGATGTAAGTACAATGCAGTTACCAAGTTCCTAATTATTTATCTGGGACATTTTGTTCCTTTGCCTTAATTATTGTTACAAAAGAGACGCCTACTTCTAATGTAATACAAGATTCATGTTCATGTGTCTCCTTGAATCTAATTTTATTGTAATAAATAACTCGCCTGAATGAAAAGTACGCAAACGATAAAACAATAATTCATAACATAATCAGCCAGTCTTAAAGCTTTTGGCACCAAATTCAAGCTAAGTAATGTAATAAAAACGAGACAGTGCAATTGGATTTAGAATTTTTTATACGGGATTCGTCATCCATCAAGTCATTGACACCGCTGCATAGGACGTCAATATACTAGGAGATGATGAGATCGCAGGCGTTCAATCAACTTTCTCAGTGCATCCACCTTATCAAAGAAACACCCGCAAGTTTGCGGAAATAACACCTGTAATAAGTTAAGAACTTCAGCGATTGAATTAATCGTAGCAAGAAGCAGTAACATTAAACACTGCTGTTTTAACCTTTGTTGCCACTATTACGTGTACAGGAAAAGATAAGAGAACCTATGACGAAAGAGGGGTCATAATCGGCGGACTCACGCACAGTCATACCTTCTTCGATTCATGAACTCCTGGTAACCAAAACATAACAGCTGCTCACGAACGAATCTGAAAATACACATTGGCACAACTTTCGACTGTGGAAAACCGTGTACGAACCGCATAGCTACTACACACACTGATCTGATTCCAAACTTAACTAACGTCTGCATTTAGGTATTTGCTTGTGTGAGGAGAAAATGCTTTCTACTTGTACATACACGGTTATGCACATACATAAGTGGCAGTATCTCATAGCGAAGGAACGCGTGTTAATAGCGAAGCTGTGTTTCCGCATAGGTAGTTCAGCCGACGAGCGCGCGAGGCGTGCCCCGTGAGAACACGGGAGCGTCAACCTTACGTATCTCTTAAACAACGACATTTTTTTTAGACTAACTTTGAAAATAAACCTTGAAATCTCTTCAATTCCTTTCTCTGTAAACTAATAATAACTAATTTAAATTTACCATGGTCGAGATCATATTTGAACAAATTAAATTAAAATCATTTAACATTTTAAGGAAACCGAAATTTGCGAGTGCGTCAACTCAAAATGTCATCAGACGCTGTGAATGTGACGCTACGCGCGCTCACATACACTTGCTTATCTACTCTCTACTCACACAACGGCAAGGTGCGGCGACGTCATAAGTCGGCTTCTTGCAATCTATGCGTGCCTGGTACGTCGTCTCCCCGTAATAAGCTGAAGATAACTCGCTTTTCTTGATCTTACATTTTTATTGCAAGGAAAGCTTTATTGATTTTACTTACTTCCGCGACTTCACTTAGCATTTCATATTGTGTTGAAGTAGTTTAGTTAGTTCCTTTTAAAAAAAAAAACTCGTTTATATTTAACTAAACTATCTTAAAAATTTACTGTCAGATTAAAAAGTTTTCATTTATAGATAGAAAGCACCGAACTAATAAATTTAATTACATATCTGTTACATAGCAATATAAATCAATTACCCTTGACTAATTAACAGCTGCTTATTCAAAAACGCAGCCAGTCTGCGTTTTAACTTCTTCGTTATTGTTCGGCGACTGAACTCTGCTGTTCGCAAACGCTGAACTTGTAACGAACGACTCCTACACACTTCTGCGATCCTGGTACAGAGTGTTCTAGTTGACGATCCGAGCAATCCCGAGATGATGAGACAATTTAACCTCAATGCGAGTAATCAATAAAAGTTACTCAAAATCATCACATGACCATTGTAGTTAAAATAAATTGAATGAATAAAATTTTAGTTCTCGAGCGCTAAGCGCCATCTATTGCCGGATAGCGCAGTTAATGCTACAGCATGATGTTTTTTTGCAAGCGCTCGAGTCCATTTTGAGGGATTATTTGAGGCAATGTGTCGCGGGGTTCAATTGTACAATGACAGGTGCGAAGCTTGTCCTAGCCAAGGATGACCAGTGGGCCGGTGCTAGGCACATGTAGCATATATTGGTTAGTTTTTTGCCCCGGGACATCCGCGGGACCACTGGGACCATTATAATTAGTGTCTTTATCAGAATATTGTAATTGGACGTGTGTTTAAACGAGATCCTTTGTCCACAGTGTGTTACAGTTTTTATATGCAAATATAATAGATGCTGCTGACTTATAGGGTGTATTCTAATGTTAAACGATGCCATTGAGCATTATTGCGATCAGTCCAATAGAAATATAATTAATTGAATCAATTTCATTTGAATAATAGTTTAATTATGTATCTCGTGCATAATTGAGGACGAAACATTATGTATTTGAATGTGCTTTTATTACCATTATTATTTTTGTATGAAGATATAGGATAATTAATGATAAGCAGATAAATCAAGTAAATAGGAGAAAAACCATTCGGAACACAATTTGACGGCAACGTACTTTTTTATCTAAGCATATTTTTATAGGGCATTAGGTAGGTGAATTAAACAAACGCTCCTTGCACGACACTAATCATACAGTAAAAAAACAATTGGCACTTACCCAAAACATCCTGCTTAATGTTAATAAATATCAACATGACAAAAAAGCTGCCAAAAATAAAACATTCTTACATTTACTAAAATGCAATCAAAAACACAACTGCAATTGCATAAGACCTTCAAAAAGGTCCGACGACAATAGTACAAAGATTCATAACAATAATTATTGTGCAACAAACAATTGGTTTCTTATTGCAATTTTTAAAAAACACTCGCAAAAAAATTGTTGTATCGGTTATAAAACAATATTGGTAATGGTTTTGGGATATGGGGATGGTGGTTCTTCAATGGGATGTTCATTATTGCACCGCTTGTAAAGTACCGACACTGTAATGGTTAAAAACAATTACACAGAGTGGTTGCGAACTAGCTAAATAAAAAAAAACATGCAGTCGAATTGAGAACCTCCTGTATTAAGTATGTTAATATTAACAGGGTGTTTCAAAATGTTGTAATTACTATGGGCAGAGAACTAAAAAGTATTTTCAATAAATTATTTTCAGAAGAGGGTTGTAGTAACAAACACATTTTTAAAAATAACCTCAAAAATTATATGTTAAATTCGTTCATCAACCAAAAGGATTAGGTTATTTTTGTATTAGATAGTAAGGTATTTAGTTTAGGTACACTTTAGCATAAAAAGAGTGCATAGTTCGCCTACAAACTGTTTAGCAGTTTGGCGAAGCTGTTTCAGTGTAAAACCCTGTGTACTTTAATTATGAAATAAATAAAAAAAAAGGTTGTAAGAAATCTTACTCCTTTATTTCAGTTCAACTCCCAAAAAGGGAGTGATACTTAAATATAGATAGTGTGTCGATATTTTTTCTGTAAGTCAATTTTACAAGTACCTACTAAAGTATGATACGACATGCATAAATAGTAAAATGCTTAACCTGTATTTTAAGTGTGTAAATTTAATTAAATGTAAATTGATTTTGTAAATTGAATATAATGATTTGAAAAATTTACAAAAAGTGCAGACCCATTAACTATCTGATAGTTTCAACACTTTCAACAAAAGTATACAATGTAATAAAAACACTGTTTTCCTTTTGTTAGACATGATTGCTGCCCGGTTTGGATCAAACACTATATTCCTTTTGAACCGAGTACGTCCAATAAACGCGACTGTCCAGCCTTGCATAAGACTATAAAATAACCCCTAAGAGGTTCCAAACACGCGCAATTCAAGACATTAACTATAAAATTTTCGCCGCATTTTATTTTTTAAACTAAGTAGAGCAAGTTGAGGCGTAAAAAAAGAATATGTATGTAAGTGTGCCAGCTGACGGCGGCCGGTAGGGTTGACAACTTGAAAATTAGTTCAATGTAAAACAGAAATTGTCTAAAAACTACAATTACAAAATAGTGATGGAAATTGTGATATAACATGATAACTGGTAATTTTATATCGTATCGTGATGCAGAACTTCATAAATATGTCCCTAGACAAGGAAGGAAGTGGCACATGGCAAAATCATTTTATATAAGCAGCATGCTTGAAGTTTAATTTTTTTTATCAATTAAAGCACTGATAAAGTTTAATTTATGAACCAGTATCATATTCTTAATGCTGTTTTCTGTATCTTCTCTTCTTTAACTCCCTTTAATTCTTCTTCTCTAAGTAAGTTCTTCTTAATTATGCAAATGTATGCATTTCGACATAACCTGTCATGCTTACAGTAGATTGTTACAAGTCGGATTCTATAAAAATTTACGAATATAGAATGCGTATTCATTCGGTTCTATAGAATGTATTTTATCTAGGCCTTCAGTTGAATTATTATTAATGTACCATGATAAAAATGGCGAATAAATTTATTTCAAGTTGACAACCCTATCCCGGTGCATATTATCTTACGTGTATTTAGCAATATGTGCGCAAAACTAGTTGCTTTAATGTGTCAAAGATATTTTTAACTCGTTTGAATTTTTCTTTATCGTAATAAGCGGCTTAAGCTTTTGTTTTGAAACAATTAATTATCTTCGATATATCACCTGTTCCAACCATAACCGCTGGTTGAAAAAACATATTTTACGATACATATTTAAATAATCAAAATGTCCTGTGGTGCAGTTGTAAAATAAGTTTTGAACACCTACTCCACAAGTAAACATTAGGAAAACATGCAAATAATTATTGTAATTTTTTTAAATATATTTTTTTATTTTTTTCCAGATGAATCTTCCTGCTCGCCCGCGCGCCGCTTCGACCCCTTGTAAATACTCACTACGTTTAGTTACGACTGATTACTACAAATAGTGCACCCTTCAAGCATTTCTGTATTTTTATATAAATTATTGTAAATTTAATTGATGTAACTGCCTAAAGCATAACTTTCGTCCAAAATTTAAAAAAATTGTTACTTACAAAATTAATCACTGACTTAAGACATTCATGATACTTGTCAAATCTTAAATTTCAACATGTAAGCGAACGATTTATGCCTTAGGGTAAAGTTGTTTTTGTAATTAATAACACATCCTGTATTTTTAATTTTAGTCATTTCTATTTTAAAAATGCTTGTAATTTAATATTTCCAATGTAACGTCTTGTTTGCCCTAAAATTTCAGGTACATATATTATTTTAAATCTTAAGTACAATTTGAATTAAAAAGAAACAGTTATGCTCTTTCAGTGTTACATAACTAGGTTAAGGCAAATTGAAGACAAGCAAAAAGAGGCAAAGGTGATTTTGAACGGTTTTCTTCATTCCCCCTGTATATTATTTGAGAGACCTTCAAAAAATCCGTTTTTTGTACAGATTCTTAGTTTAAGGCTTTTATTTTATTTCTCCAGTTAATCCTGCATGTTTAAGTTACCATGTCAATTTCGCTTCAAATTGTAAATATTAATAACGATGCGATCCCAGCAGTGGTCTTTTACACTTAACTTATACTAGCATACACTAATCGAACCTATTTTTAACAAAATTTTAAATTTGCTATTAGTTATAATTCATTTAAAAAAATAACCATAAATTAGTCACCGACATTGTTACAGGACTTAAAATTACATTGGAACTTATCTAAATACTAATTAGGTTTAAGGATGTTTCTGCGGTCGATTTGTATGAATCATAGTAAAATGATTCAAAATTTAATACCCATACATATTTAACAATTTAGATGTGTTGCTAGTGTAATTTAAGTACTATTAACTTAAACAGCTCCAAGTCCTTTAAAATGACTATCCATACTTTTTATATAATTAAAACATACCTGGGTCGTTCTTCTTTTTTACCTACAATATATCGTCAAATTTCTGTTTTTTGCGTTTTTCAACTATTGATAATTATGGTTTTAATGTTTGATTTTAATAAAAGTTGCATGTATTTTTCATTAGGACTGATTAATTATTCTTTCCGTGGCGATAATGTTAATGGTTTTTTAGAAAATACTGTGACAGAGTGGCCGCTTTCAGCGGAGACCACATTTTGGATTACCACTCTGTCACGCGATTCTATGAAAAACACACTTGTAAAAAAAAGCACGGAATAGAGAAAGTGAAAGACTATTTAGTACTAATAGATGAATATATGTATGTACGTATATTCAAACACTAAAACATTAATCATCAATACTCTAACTAATGACGTATGGTAAAATGAGGACAGGCAATTGTAGGTAAAAAAGAAGAATGACCCACCTAGCAAATATGTTCAGAATTATCAGTTTTATTACAGAATAAAGCTAAAAAATAAGAGAAGGAGAATTATGTAGCTTATGTATTTTTATCTAAAATAAGCAGTTACTAAAAATGTTAAAACTTATCATAAAATTACACACCGTCGAGCTAAGTGACACGTAAATACTGGCCTCAGTTATGTGAAATATTTATGAAAAAAAAAAGTAATGAACCACGATAAATCAATTTGTCTTTAGCAGTTGGTTTAAAAGATGTAGTTATTATAAGATATACAATCCTTGGAAAACGGTTGCCTTTAAGATACGTAATACATTTATAGTCTCATACAAATGTTTATTAAAATATTTTTAACATGTATTCTTCAAACATACCGTATATGAATCTGCACACAACAAATGCAAAATAATAATTTAAGTTTTGAACCCGTAGCTCAATCAACCACAGTTTTTAGGGTTCCGTACCAAAGTGATTTGAATATAGCAAATGGAGTGTTATATGAAAGAGCTTAATTTTCACATTTTAAATTTTCCATGACGTACTTTTTAATTTATGGCCAAAACTGTACAAAAAATTACCGTGTCCCCTTATCTCCGGAGTTTATAAACCAAAAAATCTGAAAAATTCCTGACGCATAGTTAATTATTTATATTTTACAGGAAAAATTAAATGAAATGTTCAAAATTTACAGGTTTTGAGAAATAACTAAACAACTTTGATATTTTTTGCATACGAATTAAAGTACATACAAAGGTATATTTTTGAAGTACGGACTTAAATACGGAACCCTCGGTGCGCGAGTCTGACTAGCACTTGACCGGTTTTTTTTAAATTCCTTCCTAAAGAAAGGACTACGGCGCATATATTTCGTCATTGTTATTGCTCTGGCTTATTATCAATGTATTTTACAGCTGCTTACTTTACTCCACCATTTTATTTTACTTCAGACTAGAGAGGGACAAAACATTTTCAAGCTATTGTCACCTCCCTCAGATATATGGTTGAATTTGTAGATATGTAAGATAAGACTGCATTATTATAAGGATTCTTAGCACTGTCGCAGAGACTGAAGCGAGTTCGAATTTTGAGGATTTGACTTTTTCTAAGTATGGCCAATCCCACCCTAGTGTAGCAAATTGTATTTAGATAAGTTGTATCGCTTAGTGAGTAATAAAGATGTTTATATTATTTTCTATAATACTGTGGTTTTATTTAAATTATCCTTTTAAACATCACCCTCTGTATTTATAAACGCTCGAGTCGCACGACACTGTAATTATATTGACGACATAATTAGTCTAGTTGGTAGCGACCCTGCCTAAGAAGTTAGCGCTCCCGAAAAAAAAACGAACACTCAACGGTTTACTCATGTTTCAGTCAGGCAACGGCCCGACATGTCACACATGTCATGATATGTCTTGCGCTCCCGGGTTTGAATCCAGTTAAAGCAAATATTTTTGGTGAGCGCGAGTTATATCTGAGTCTTGGATGTTTTTAACATATTTAATTAAGTAGGTATGTACTACACTTCATATTATAAAACAACGTCCCTCCGCCGCGTCTGTCTGTCTGTTCGCGATAAGGGCCTGTACACAAAACTGCGATGCGACGTCGCATCGCAAAAATCTACGAGCTTTCTGCGCACTTTATTATACATTTCATTACATTTGCGTTGCAGTTTTGTGTACAGGCCCTAAACTCAAAAACTACTGAACGAATTTTCATACGGTTTTCACCAATTGACGTAGTGATTCATGAGGAAGGTTTAAGTGTATAATTAACTAATTTTACTTACCCGTGCGAAGCCGGGGCTGGTCGCTTGTCTTTATATCTATATTATGTCACCCTATGGTGAGTCTTGATAAAGTGCACATATTAAAATGCAGGACATTAAATGTTATTTTATAAAGACTCTTGAAAAAAAAGTATTTCGCAACAACTATGTACCACATGTAAACACAAAAATAATAAAAATAAAAAGGTTTTTTTTTTTCGTCGATAAAATTTAATTTCATGTAATATGTGCACTTTATGAAGACTCACCCTGTATTTATGTTTATCGTTGTTGTGTGAGATTTAAAATTGACGAAAAGCTAAAAAGCATACCAAATGTATAACTAAAAATTATTGTATTGTGGAAGCCAGCGGAAGACCAGCGTTGGCTTCGCACTTCGACTCCGGAGACGCAACGTATGCGTCCGAGCAGACCGCTCTTGACGCGCCGAAGCTGCGTCCAAAAAGTTACTCTAAAACGTATGGTGGCGCGTCAGGTATTGTTCATGCGCAAGGCACCGGAGTCGAACGTTGGGAATTTCAAAAAAATAGCACATCATTAATTTTTTCTTCAGATTTGGGAAAATCCTTCCCTGATATGTCCTCAAAAAGATAGGAATTGTCCGTTTTGTTACCAATAAATGTATTGGATTTAGGTAACAAAACGGACAATTCCATACATCTTCTTGGGGATATGTCAGGAATTCTATTTTTCTTTTTCAGAATGGTGATCCCAACCAATGTGCATTTTTTTCCAAAATCTGAAGAAAAAATGGATCGTGTGCTATTTTTTTGAAATTCCCCGTTAAAGCTTTATCCATGTTTTCAACAAGATTCACAAAAACGGGACAGGCTTATGGAAGAGAATTCTTGCGTAAAAATTTGGTATTTTCGTATCAAAACTATCAAAAGTAATCATATTTGTGTGCATATAGCACGCAACACTTTCGTAAAGTATAGACTATCTGTTTGGATGTTCACTAATGTTTTACCAGAAAACGTTACCAAAACCGATTCATTTCACAAACATATCATTTGACAAACCGTTTTTTTATTTCAGGATTTTTATAAAACTAACCTAAACTAACCTATAGGGTTCTCTACACGACGGTCTTGAAATAAATCCTGACATGTTAACAGTTTCGGAAAAAAAGCTGTTTGCCAAATGTTTGTGAAATTAATCAGTTTGGGGAACGTTTTTTGGTAACACGAAAATATCGTTGTTTTTATTGATTCTGTTTTGATTTTCAAATTAAAGAAAACAATTGTGTGAAAAGCTACTTGCTTTTCCATTATTCAAATAATGTCACACAATAAGAATGCCCACCCATCCCCTGACGTGGTTCGGTATCCTACAATCATCTCATTGTTAAACCAAACTATTTATTAAAAATAATGTTCCAATCAACCAGAGACCCATAAACGAAAGGGTCCGTTACCTAAATTCCTAACTGACGGCATAATCGCAACCACTTACTGATAATGTAATATTATTATTGTATGTATTAGGCACTAAGCTATGATGTATCGCCTAGCGGTACCTATGTTATGTCATGTTACCCTGGTATGTAGGGATGGCCCGTTAAACACCTCGGTAGGGATGCAGAAACTATCGATATTTTTGTAACTACGAATGGCTAGGATTTTATCGACGTAAAAAATAAAAGAGAATTATTTATTTATTACGTTAACCAATATTTTATATATATATCCGTTGTCTTTTTTCGAATAGTTAGAAGGTATAATATGATGCCGTATTTTTTATTTAATATTATATTTAAACTATACTGAAAGTTGCTTTAAACTAGCGGTATTCTGGTGAGCTATTGTAGGACTATAACCCGTTATTGCGGTAGGGGTGACCTAGTGCATCGATGATACGCGTAGGTCTGCGAATGAACTACAGTTATATAATGGGTATTTAATAAAGTGTTGTTACCCCATAACTATTCTATATTATATTATTTAGTTTTAAGGCCTCTAATGAGAGTACTAACCATGAATATAAGCCTGTACTAACAAATTGGCTTGAAATAAATGAATACTTAATGATAATTTATTATGTCTAACTAGGCGTAACTATTTGTAACTTCAGCTGTCCGCAATTTTGAGACTATAAAGCTTAAGTGAACAAGGATAAATCAACTTTATAAGAGAATTAGTAAAAACGTTCTTAATACGTATAGTTTATTTTTTTATACTGCAAAACCATGTAATAACAACCTTATATGGAACGCTATTTAATATAACTAGCGCACTCATTTCCTACAAAATAAAACATGATTCATATTGAACTTCAAAATAATCTATTCTTAATTCGATCATACGCACTGATTCATACATTCATTTTGAATAAAATTACGATTGTTCCTATATTAATATAATTCGATTATCCTTATGTGTAACATGCTTAACAAGTTCCTTCTAATAATGATTGTAGGTCAGTTTTGATGTCTCACACATGATCGATGAAGTCAACGTTATCGACTATCCTGTTATCGATATGCGCCCCGCCCTCGGCAGGATCAGGGATACGCGGCCAGTGGCGCACTGGGTCGACGGTCGCGCGGAATGCGGAAGGGCTCGCGCTACACACGGGCTCGCTGAGATTTATCCCGAGAGTGATCCCGGGGTTTGGGGCGTGAGAAGTTGGCCCGTAATAACTTGGCCCGTGATAACTTGGCCTTTTGCACCTTTTGGCACTTTAGTGAGACTGATTTAAGAACAAGTAAAGTAGATGTGTGTGTGTCCTGAATCTTTTTAACAACTATACCTGGGTCAATGTAAAACGATTCCTTTAACTGCTCATATAAACAAGTATTTCACCAATTTTTTTCTTCTTCTTAAATACTACAATTATACAAACATTGCGACGATTAAGTATCAATCAGTACAGTACCCACACTAACGCATAGCTAGCACACAGAAACTAGAGTAATCTGATTGGTCCTTTTCGCACCGCACCGCTCGTCTCCGCCTCAATGGAAAGGCAGCTTAAACCAGGTAAACACGTTGTTACGGCTATCACCTATCTGAGCCCTTAGCCAAGATACCCATCGCTAACTAGCGTTTCTATTCGTTTCGTTTTTAAACCAATCGCGTCACTGGTAGATCACGTGACTCTCCGTATGACGTGATCTACCAAAGACGCGATTGGTTTAAAAACTAAACGAATAGAAACGCTAGTTAGCGATGGGCATCTTGGCTAAGGGCTCAGATTTTATGCCTACTGTTTTGCCAAACAAAAAGGGCTTATCGTCGTCCGCTGTCATACGGGTAGGTAGTTTTAATAATTACTAGGTTGTTAAACAACAAGGAAGTTGAGTGTGTCCGGAATTAGTCATTCACCGCATCAGGGTGTCCCTCATTATACGTACAGCAGGACACCATTAATATGGTGCGCGGATTAAACAATAATATACTCTCGGTCAATGGCGTAAGGGCTTTGACGCACGCCACATTAATTGTGTCCTGCTATAACCTACATGCTGTCAAGTCATCCCGGACTTTGATTGATGGCTCCCGCCACTTTGCCCAGTGACCTTAGTCCGTTTCGTGGTCTTTTGTACCTGTCGTTTATTGGGTCAATAGGTACACCTTTCTCACTTGCGATTCATTTGGAAATAACTAAGAGTTAAATTAAGCTAGAAATAAAATAGCTTTAATTAGTTAATTAATGAACAAATATTCGTACTTAGTAGTGCTAAGTAAACTAAATGTGTTAGGTTCGTTTTGTCTAATATGAAACCGGTGAATACTAGTATTTTTCTTAGGAATAACTATAGACAAGAATTTGCAATGGAGTCCCCATATAGCAGTACTAGCAGGCTAATTACGTTCGTTCGTTAAGGAAAATTAGACAACTCACCAATGTTGAGACAGCTCGCTTGGTTTATTTAACTAATATATACAACAACGTTTAATCAAATTGTGCAATGCATAATATAATAATCCAGCCTATATACGTCCCACTGCGCTGGGCACAGACCTCCACTCACAATGAGAGGGTTTGGGCTATATTTCCTACGCGGGCCCAGTGCGGATTGGGAACTTCGCACACACCGTCAAATTGCTTTGCAGGTGTGTGCAGGTTTCCTCACGATGTTTTCCTTCACCGAAAAGCTCATGGTAAATTTACAAATTATAAATCAATGCATAAATCACACGATATATCCCAACCTCTAATACCGCGTGGGATATATCTCAAAACTCGTCCCTTAGGAGTAATCCCGTGTGTATCTCATTTAACGGTACCTATATACTTAAAATCGGGCGCTAGTCGATGAAAAATGGGCCTTCCTATCGAAAAAACCATCGAGTCCTGTTACGGGTACTGACCCTTAGGGATGAACGACCTATTTAGACTGAATGAGGTCAGGCGTCGCTTTTTTTACTCTATGGTCCGGACATAATAGGGTGTATTAGATTGTCTATGGTTCTGATTAAACGCATCAAGGAGGCGTTAGATAAATGGTGGTCGGATTTAAAATTTAAGCAGCGGATTTTTTTTATTTTCGTATGAGTTGCATAAACAATAGAATCCGCTGTACAATAAATACATTGTACATGCTATTTTGATTGTTTAGAATGATTTTCTAACTTTTTGCCTATTTCTATATCTTTCGGAATAAAAACATACCTATAAGCGCTGAAGCTAACTTGCGCAGGACGTGATTTTTGTTTAGTTGGTTCGTAATCAACAAAAATATCTTAAAATCAAAGTAAATGTATATGTATTAAAATCCTTGGCCACCGGAGTCACCTACTAAACTCTGGGAGCTATCTAAACAGAATATAATTTTTGCTACGGAAATGGCAAAACTCCGTAGAACCATAAAAAAAACAAGTACGACATCATAGTATGGACACACTGTATTAATAAGCTACCTGTTTTGATTCATTGACACCAGATAGATAATGCAATTCGATGGCAAACATTGTTTTATTCAACGAACACGGAATACTGTTTACAACCAAAATGTCATTTTTTTGAGGAAAATGCTTGTAGGCTAGGCTTTGTGATCAAGCCTTCATAAAAGAGTTACGGTAATATTGGACATAAAACTAACTTACTCACACTTTACTGTAAAAGGGCACCCTTGCTACGACTACTCACACATACGATACGAGTACAAAACATATTGTTGAGAAGTATCAGTCTGCCTTTCACCTAAACAGATGAATAATTGCAAAATTTAAAGCGCAGTAATTACGATGCACTTGTTTTTGCCCTCTGGAAATTGAAAATGAAAATCTTTATTCTGTCTACCAGCGCCAGAGGAGACCACTGTTGAAAAGAAGCGCCGCAAGAAACTCAACAGTCAGCCTTTCTTTCAAATAAATCTCTTATTACATATGTATAACTTAAGCTGTTCCTGAAAACGATTAGATGATACGTAGATGAAACGGTTATTACGAAATATACATAGATGTACATTCAGTCAACAAAGTATCGGGAATGGATGATTTGTTTATGGTTCCAAATTCAAATTTTTGTTTTTTTTGTTGTTGTTAGATTGGCACAACTGTTTTCTATTTTGGCGCGGAGTTTGAGTTGCATCTGTTATTTATATTAAATACAGTGCTGTTTTTAGTTATATCATATCTAGTGTGTATTGCGAATTTCATAATGGACAAAAACATTGAACAAAGAGTTTGTCTTAAATTTTGCATCGCCAATGGAATTTCGTGTTCGGAGTCACTGAAAATGTTACAGAAGGCTTACGGTGATTCGACTTTATCAAAAACACGTGTTTATGAGTGGTACAAAGCGTTCAAAAGCGGTCGAGATGTGATGGAAGATTTGCCTCGCTCTGGTAGGCCATCAACGTCTGCAACTGAAGTTAACATCGCAAAAGTGAAGGAAATAGTGACTGAAAATCCTCATTCAACTTTGAGAGAGATAGCCGCCGAACTTTCTGTATCTCACGAGTCGATCCGTACTATTTTAACTAATCATTTGGGTATGAAACATGTTACCGCTCGGCTAGTCCCAAAAGACCTGAATTTTCTCCAAAAACTCAATCGCATGAGAGTCGCTGAGGACATGCTAGAACGAGTCAATTCCGACCCAACATTCATGAAACGCATTGTTACTGGTGACGAGACGTGGGTTTACGAGTTTGACATGCAAACTAGTCAACAAGCTTCGGAGTGGCGCCTTCCAACTGAACCGAAACCGAAGAAACCACGCCAAAGTCGATCAAAAGTCAAAGTCATGTTGACTGTTTTCTTTGACTATCGCGGTGTTGTGCACTCGGAATTCTTGCCGGAAGGTCAAACGGTAAATAAAGAATATTATTTGAGCGTTATGCGGCATTTAAGAGAGCAAATTCGACGAAAAAGGCCAGATTTGTGGAATGAAAATTCTTGGATTTTGCACCACGATAATGCGCCTTCGCACAAGGCCATCATTGTGAAAGAATTTTTGACCAAACACTCAACAAATACCATCGAGCAACCACCATATTCACCAGATATGGCTCCTGCCGACTTCTTTCTTTTTCCTAAACTCAAATTACCACTTCGTGGCACCCGTTTTCAATCGGTAGAAGACATAAAGGAGAATTCGCGCCGAGAACTGAATTCAATTCCGGAAACAGCGTTTAAAAAATGTTTTGATGATTGGATTATTCGTTGGCGTAAGTGTATCGTTTCTGAAGGAGCATACTTTGAAGGTGATAAAATAAATTTGGATGATTAACAAACAGTTTGTGTATTATTGATCTTTTCCCGGTACTTTCTTGACAGAGTAGTATATAAGGTATCTTGACTCTTGTTACGTCACAGGGAACAGTCGAGGACAGAAAGATGTTTACACTTTTGGACCTTATTACAATGGAATAAGGTGAAATAGTTTAAACATCTTTCTGTCCTCGACTGTAGCATCAAACTGCGGTTTCAGGTGTAACGTTATTATTATTATGTATCAGTATAAAGGAAGGAGGAACAGTAAATAACCAAACCACCACCAAATAATGGCACTATATCCTTATTGCCACCAAAGGTAAAGTGATAACATATGTGCCACGGAAAGCACACCATGAAAAAAACAAGTTCCCAAACACACAAGGTCATTAATGTTCCAGAATCCAATGAATGACCGTGGCGACCCCGCTTGACCCCATAACCCAGGGCCAGAAGGCACAGGACATAACGCCCAAGTACAGTCAAGGGCATAAATATATATACGTTCCCAAGATCTCAAAAATATCTATACACCTTTATGCCACTGGCAATAAGGTCCATGTGTAAATATATTTGACGCGATGGCTGTATAGATATTAATGCCCTTGACTGAACCAGGCACACAAATTATAAGGCGATAGAACACCATTGGGTAGGACGAAGGAAATTGATGCCCGCAGATTATCCGTTATCCTACTTTTGATTATCTATGGTTACTTTGATTATTTCAGAAGAAGAAGAAGAAAAAATTTATTCGTGACAAATATCAGCAAAGGACAGAAAAATACACACAGAAAGAATGTAGTCACGAAATGGTCCCAACTCAGCGTAATGCCGGCATTAAAGCCAGCGCTGGTCTTCCGTTGGAACCATGAGGTGAAGAATTTCGTAGAACATTTAATCGTAACTAGGTAAAGAGGGTATAAGTGCATATATTATGATATAAAACTCTCCTAATTCTTCTAAAGGTCTTGTAGGTGTAGTAATAGGTGTAGTCTTTCATTACAACACATAAAACTACGAGAAAAAAAATCTTATTTATTAAATGAAAGTACTTAAAGTTAGTATATTAAATAGTTATCGTAGATCTGAAAGATACAAAACAGCTTGCTAAATTACCATACAGCGCGCATATATTTATTATTCGTTTAATATCGTAGGTACGCCTATGTGCACAATGTGCACATCAAAGGCGAACGCAAAGTGTTTATTAATATTGGCAATTTTACACAAAACACCTGCCTTTAAAAGTGCTTTACAAGCATGCAAAATACTAGCGATTAAAAATGTCTTATGCCGAGACTGTACCTTTAATTGAACCTTAATTGTTGCAGCGAACCCATTGGATTGCAAATTAATAAGTTTAAAGAGTCTCTGTTTAAGTTTCACACAGCTTGCATTACACAATAGTGATGTAAATGTTCACCCTATGCAGCTTATCTCATATCTAGTCAATTGAAAAATACTATCACCTTCCAACAATTCCTGTTCTCTACTTCAAGTTCTACATTCCCGAAATAACGCAGGCTTGTTCAATCAAGCGGTTTTAGTCCTTTACCGGTCCAATAAAAACTATTAATTGCGTAAGAGTATGTAATAAACTTTCGGGATTGGTTAAAAATAACCAGCGCACCACTGCTTCGGGTATAAATTCTTAAAAAACATAAACTTCACTGCTTCGAACAGTTTCGAAACGTCTGGAATCGGATATTTGAATTTTGAAATTGGAACGCATGGTAGTCCAATAGGAATCAAATTGGAATTGGCGGGGAAAATTACGTGTGACTTTTTTACTCGGGTGAGAGTACTTGGATGTATGATTAGAACTGTGTTTTAATGTGGGAGGATAGGGTTTATTGTGGTTTTGGTGCAGCGGGATCGTTGTTACGTTTTTGTCTAGAAGTGTCCGGCTAGGATATAGGTCATTGCTCCCCTAAACCAGTGGAGCCGGGGCAGTCCACGAGTACTGCCGTGTTTAAATTGCCCAAGTGGTATGTACTCTCGGTGCGCAGACGCCGTCCTGCGACGCGTGGACCGACCGACATGGGCATTCATACAACCTAATATTTGTTCAAGCCTTTGTTATGGAACTTTAAGGACATTTAAAATAGATGATGTTTGTTTTGGTTGTTTTGATTATCATAAGAATAATGAGATTTATTGAATGCTTGAAAAATATGATCATTCAAGAAAACGTTTGGTGGTAAAGCAAGTTTCTTGAATAACTTCGATCGATATGTTAAAGATTTAATGCTCCTTTATATGGATGGTATAATTAAGTGTGGATCTTTCTGTATGTTCATAGTGTTTACTGATTGCAACGAATAGTTGGTAGTGGTTTTGACTTACTTTCGATCCAAGTGATGCTTATAAGTGTGCGTTTGTACGTGTGTGTTAATAAATAATGGTCTAATTTGAACTTAGTTCCAGACCCATACAGATAAAAAAGAAATTAGTAACTCTTTATATATATATATATATCCATTTTGCATTTATTTTTTACTCTTTACCTACTATTAAATGTTTCACTGAGTTATGATGCGTTGATATCTTTTGATTCGAAAATAAAGCCAAAAAGCGCCTAAATTAAGCTACTCGTAATAACCACGACTAATCGCACCATTATTTACCGACCAATCAGGAAAGGTTTAATAAAATGGTGATGCAGTTGACCAATCAGAACGCCGTCTCAGCAACGCGATGCCTGGCGCTATCTATCTGGCGGTGTCGTAACCAATGCAGTTTGTTACTATTAGCACATACAAGAGTAATGGAGTGATAAGGAAAATTCTTAAACCAGCAGGGGCATCAAATCAGTAAGAGGTAGGGCGAAATATGAAATCGCTTAGACCTTTTGCATTTGCTTGCACACGTCTAAGTGGCAAGAGCGGTTCCGCACTGCGTCCGATCCGAATCCGATGATGGAATTCGGATATAGCGCGCAACCTCTATGCGGACGGACGCTCTAACACTGTAAAAAAATGCAACTTTAATGTTTCTAAAATGCTAACATAACATTATCCGTTCCGATACTTTGCATTTCTTCTAAGAGATATCAAAGATAAGAGATATCCAAATCAAAAGATAAAAACCTCACAAAATTACTACTTGAAGGTACTTACCAACTTTTATTGTTTTGTTAATCGCAAATTGTTTTGTACTATCGAATCGGTAAAACCTCTCCTCTAAACACACACATATTACCATCATCATCATCACGTAAGAATTCAACAGTTAATTACCATCTTGGGACTCGAGACAAACACCACAGCACAGCTATGTCCCGCAAAAACCTAATTAGAAATCAAGATGCAATTCTCACGGATCCCTCCACAATACACGTGATATCCAGCAAAAAAACACCGTTATACTACAAGGAACGGTGAGACACTGAAAAAAAAAGTTTTTTCCCTCCAAATGCATTTTACAAAGTTAATACAACCAGTGGCCTAATTCTGAACTTCCAATCCTACATACTTAAATTGTATACACCAAACGAAAGCAGCGACATCATGATCCGCAAAGATAAGTTTGTAAAACTATGTTAAACAAATGGGCTGGCCACATTTCACACCCGGAAACACATTTAGACTTTTTGCGGCCCTTCGGTGTTGTTTTAAAAATGGCGTTTCTAACAAGCCAGTCATTTGATGTTCTAATATGCAATTCTAATAAATTAGAATTTTCGGCAAATGTTTCGAAGTTATTTTAAAACAATTGTTTATCGTTGTTCTATTTCTATAGAGTTAAAGTTGAAATTAGTTTATTTTTTGGGGTTTTATTATGGTGTTTATCCCGAAAACTTTAAAGCTGCATGAGGCATACTAATGAGTGAAATAATTCTTAGTATAAAATAAGATGCTCCTAAAGATAACTTAGCAATTTTATAGTTTCACATATTATCTTCATCTAAAATATTTCCTTTCTCATGTATTACCTACATACTAACTTTTTTTTTTTCGGGAAAAAGCGTAGGTCTGCGGGGCGCTCTCCGGCCCTTTGGCTATCTGTGTGCAAATATTTGACATGAAAGAATAACAAACTAACGAGATCTAGATACATTTGGCAAAATTTCTTGTTCTAGTCTTAATAAAAACGCAAACGAAACACATTGACAAAAAAATCAGCTAAATTCTCAAAACGAAACCGTTTTTTAATCGAGCCGAAGCGCATCAAAATCCATTCAGGTTTTTTATGACAAAGGTTTTTTACACCTTCTATAAATCATTTATAACGGTGTGTCTGTTAGTCTTTTCGCGTCGATCTCCTGAACCGATGATGCTTATCAGCGCACGCGTCGAATGATTAACGACTCGAATCATCTGCTCTGCTGATGATTTTGGGCAAATATTTTTTTTTAATTCTATGGTGGGTTTTATTATATATGTAAAGTGATGTGAGAGAAGGGTAGTCTAGGATGAGAATATTAGAATATTAAATGTACGTTTTGTATGAATTTCAAAAAACGTTAACAAAATACTAAATACGTAAAGTATTACAAACACAAGGAACTGGCTGAGGGGCTGATTTTTTACTTTCGAGCGTTCGAAATCAAAGTCGAGTGATAGAAAATAACAGCACACGAAAATATGTCTCGATTATTTTCGCATGAACCCATAATCCGTATTTTTAAGTCCTCACTTGAACGCTAGTGATTGACTATATTCACTTCATTAGAAGTTGTAATTGTGGCGAGGATATTATTTATATGCACTTTCAGCGTTTTTAATACTGTTTGTCAAAACCTTTTACTATGAAAACTAACAAATGAAACGTTTATAGTTCTTTTTTTATGATATTTGAGGTTTGTTCCGTCAATTTCTATCCAAAGGGAATATAATAAAGACGTTTAGATTGATTGGACAGACAAAGTGGACCCCTCGTATTTAAATTTTCTATCGCTCGTATTTCAAAAATACTGTTTCACCGTTTTTGCTCACTTTCGAGTGAAACTTTCAAGCACTCGAAAATCAAAAATTGCCCCCCAGGTGAAAATAACTTCGTGGAAATAATTCATTCTAAAAAATATCATTTTAAAATGATCTCTCGTATTACACGAAAATAACAAGACTGATTTTAACGGTTATTTAACAACCAAACACTTAAAGAAGTACTTTGTCACTGTGTGGCGGTTCAAAATGATGTAAAGCGACAAAGTGCTAACGTAACATACATACTCGTATGTATGACGACTATTTTAGCAAAAAGCACACAATTTAAGATTATTAATTTTGTTTTCACCCAAAACTGGGTTACAAATATTCGTGCTCACTCATCCCATAAATAATTGCAATAACTGAAAATCGAACCCGGGATCGCTAGCTTCGTACGAACGTTCACTCGTCGTGAAATTAAATCCAAGAACTGATTAAACATAATACGCCTGACTCCTGATAATATGATAGGATTGTAGATTGTAAACTAAACTAAATAACGATAACAACTAACTAAAACTAAAATCTTGTACAAAAAATCAGAATACCGAAATCATGAAATCCCCGAAAACTGCATTTTCATGTGAAGTGTGAACACGTAGCGCCATCTATGCGGCGGCGGTTGAACTCTTACAACATCATGCCGCCCTAGTACCGCCGACTTACGTTAAGTCTGGCTTTTAATCCGAGTCTAGCGATACCGCTTAGTGAGAACATCCAGAACATTCCAATATAATCCTTAGCTGCTAGTGATAAGAGATAATTTTGTTTGCGTAACAGTTAAACACTACTTAAGTGATCATTAACCATTCACCAAGTAAATATGAACTTTATGCTACTGTAAATAAGGTGTACGATTTAAACTTGGGAAATATATGACACACCTCGCCGAATTTCTGCTGCCCTAGTACATTTGAGCGAGGCGTTTCGTTTGTTCGTGGAATAAAGGCGCTTCTTAGCACGTCTACGCGACTTATGTCGCGTTTTATTTCGGAATGAGGGGAAGGTACACACGGATCAAAGCAAAGCGAAGGTGGACGTGGGACCAAAAGTGGGATCAACGGGCTGTTTTTTTATATCCTATTAACATTTTACATAACAAAATAACCCGTTTTACGCATAAATTCCGAGATGATTATTTTTTGTGTGGAGAAAACACATTAGTTTCTCGAAATCCAGCACTAATGTCGGCATTCGCCGCCACCGCAGTTCAAATAAACGTAGATAATGTGAACGTGTGTGTGTGTATGAATCTGCGTGTGTATTTTTCGTCAAAGAGACTAATCTTAAAAACTCCTTAATATTTTTCTTAAAACAAACACTATAAACATATTATGTATATTATTAATTAATGCTGTAACAAAACGCATAGGTGAATAGTTTCCGCCAACACATATTTGCGTACTTAGTTGTTAGTGGTACATGAATTGAGAAATGATTGATTTTAAGAAAATGATTAGCAAAAACAAAAATAGTAATGAGGGCGCCACTAGTTGTTCGGTGAATAGTCGGCGCAGTCAAAATATATCCATAAATGAAACATATTCATAAAGGCAGTTGCATAAACCATTTATGCCCCATTCGCTCGAAGCGTATGATTATTCCCGATTAACCCTTAGTACTTGTCCATTGCCACGCGCAGAAAAATGCACCTTACAGGTGACCGTACAGGTGCACGACTGATTTTGACGAGGCTACTGTCTTCAGAAGCATATGTGGAGTCAACAAATAGTAACATATTATTAAAAATAATAAAGAATAAATCCAAAGATATTATAAAAAAGCCGGTCAAGCGCGAGTAAGACTCGCGCACCGAGGGTTCCGCGCAAACTTGAAGGTATGTTCCTAAATAGTTCGTAAATACAATAGAAAAAAAATCCAGTATAAATTGACATGCACTAAGTATCCACTCTCGTATTTAGTGAGTATCAGTTTATACTGGCCTTTATTTTTTATGTGATGTAACTACATTTCGGATTTTTCCCTTTACTTGTGCTACGCGTATAAGACATTGCTTCTTGCGAAGTTTCCTGATTCTAACTCAACGGGAAGTAGGTACCCTATAGGTTTTGATTCCCTTGAGATTCCCTTGAATATGCGGCATAAACGGCTGTATCTTTTGATTCCGTTGACTTTAGAAGTCTGATTTTTGTACAGCGCTAAGGGATTGCAGACTTGAGTAATTGATAAAAATTTCAACTTGATACCCTTACGCGTTTCTGAGAAAAAGGGTCTTGACAGACACACAGTCACACAGACGGACAACAAAGTGATCCTATAAGGGATCCTCTTTTCCTTTTGAGGTAGGTACGGGTGGAACCCTAAAAAGAAAAATACACGGTGGTTAAAATTGGAACTTATTTCTAATGCAACTATAGAAGCTATCGCCACTATCATGTTTCATTCGGTCGCGTAGTCGACCTTATAAGAAGCTGTAAATTTTAGTGCATTGTCTTAGTAAAGTATTAAAGTGAGAATGGTTTGAATTTGGTATATCAATAGCTGCGACAAAGTACTAAAATGTACAGCTTTATAAGGTCGACCGTACTATAAAACGCGTGTACAAATTATGAAATTATCTATGAAACTACTAGTTAATTTCTGATTGTTATTTCATATTGTTAGAAATCTATATTCTTAAAATACATATAGATTTCGTTTTGTTCAAGTTTTCATTTACCTAATTAAAGCTTTTTACGTTTAAAAGTACCTAAAACAAAACAAAGGACCGCGAAGCTACTAGCGACCTCGCGTGTCGAGTAGTGGATAACTTAGCATTGATAAGCGCTTTGTGTGGATTAACGGAACTATAAAGTTGAAGACTGTAGCGTGCGTACATGCTCACATTCAAATTGCAATGTGCAAGAACATTGCATATTTAAAAATTTGAGTTCGCAAATATCGTAAAGCCTCTCCATTCCCCTGTGCCAGGGCTGACGCGTGCCTTAAAACATGTGCTCTAGTAATTGCGGCAACTCGCTCGCCTTCTGTGGCATGTGCTAACCTAACTATACCACTTTTTCATCCTCCACTCAACATAGCCTCTGTCTCAAGCAAAACAGAACAATTTAACCAGAGCCAGCGGCAAAGTTAACTTGGTAAAGCGTTTAAGTAACTATTAGACGATCACCTGTGCCAATTATGCACGTCACAATCTTTTGCACTTGTCTTATTATAATGATTTGTGGTTTTTGTCGCGAGTTTTTAATGATTGGCGTTAACGTCGTGACGAAATTAAAGCGATATATAAAGTTGGTATGTTTATTGATGTTGTGGCGTGATCTTTATCTGTTCAGAGTTAAAGTCCGGAATACAATGGTTAAAGGCGTAGGTGCAGACTTCCGCTGTATAGTTCATTAGCAATTACCGCAGTATGTATGTAGAGTTTAAAAATCTGCTTGTTAACCTTAACAAAATATGCTAAAGAATAAAAATCGAAATATATTCCTATCAATAGTGGCTGTCCAAAATATCCTCTTTGATAGTTAAATTCTTTCTTTAAATAGATACTCCGCTTTTAAATTCAAATTCTTTAATAAAAACAAAAGATATTGAACGTGGACGGTTGACGGAACACTATGTTTTGCCATGAGACAAACACCGAGTACCAATTTCACCGTACGATGTTAAATGTTAATCGACTGTTAACTAGTTCATACATTTTGACAGCTGTTAACTCTCTAATCGTCTGTTAAGCGGTTGGTGAAATCCGTCATAAAGGTCCCTAGTTTTCATTTTTATTTTTGAGTTTGTTTAGATATACCGCTTCCCCTAACTGTGACATAATGATGAGAAGAAGGACTGCGAAAAGCAGCAATCAGTGTTTCTGTAGCCTTATTTTTGAATTATTCTACCCATTAACAATTGAGCCATAATTATAACATCTTTATGCGAAACTTTCGCGTTTCTCATATGATTAAACGGGACGTAAAACGCTGGAAATCTTAATAACGATCATTATCTGCTCGTAAACCACACGCTTTACGCCGGCCGTGACATTTGGAATATTCAGTTAGGGCAGACAACGCGTCAAAGCCGTGAAGACTGTATATTCAGCAGCGTAAGTAATTGGTAAAGAGAGCAAAATAAAGTTGTTTTTTTTAGGAGTTTCGTCTTTTCCTAATGGATACCATCAACAGCGCTTCGTCCTGACTAAAATGGGACCAATTTGAATAATTATCTTAAATAAAAACATTTTGCTCGTAATTACTCGCGAGTGGTATAGAATTAATTCGCATTCGGATGACCGTTACAATCCCTAATTCAAAAATAAAGATCTACCATTCCAAATTTAATTTTTGAATGAAACTTTCGAGCGTTCCTATCTCAAAAATCTACCGCCAGTTGCTTGCTTTAAAATGTCCATTAGCATTTTCGTGACGAGTGCCTTGATCGCATATGTACGTTTTTACAGTATGTAAGCTTCGTATAAAACAAAAGATGCGGCATCTGGAGTAAGTCCTGGAGCAAACGGCAGCGAATGCGTGATAGGGCTCGCTGTGATCGTCGCTGTGAAGGAGTAGTGCGCTGAACCCAAAAAGCCACGTATCACTTGAAACAGTGTCTCGGATACACTGTTTCTGAGCAACACGTAGATATTTACAAAAAAACATTGTTTCAACCCACACGGTGTGGACGGAGCTGTTGCGAAACTGAATTGTTTCGCTCGCTCCTCACCACAGGCGTGTTCAGATTTTGTATCTGAAACTGTGTTCATAAGAGGCTTATTACACCTTCCTCAATTTAGTCACTAACGAGAGGGACGCCGCAATACCTTGAATGAGAAGGAGATACCTCCATACGTATCTAACGTATTAGTGACTAATTTAGGAAGATGTAATAAGCCTTTTAATAATGCAGACACTACACTCGTAGATTATGTACCCTAAGTATGAATTGGACTCCTCAAAATAATAAAATGTCAAATACCACCTGATGATTATACGAAGGAGTAAAATCCTAATAAATAATGGAATATACGAATTGAAAGTATTAGAGCGCATATATTTATTTATATTCTAAAATATTATTACGCAAATACTTATGGTATTATACATTATTTATAAAGATATTACTCCTCCGTATAATGTTTAATTTCGTCTTGATGCTTGTTGACGTCGTTGGTAACAGAGTGATTTGGTTATACAAGAGGCGGTAAATCATACTGAACATTTCATTGATTTATTGAATGAAATTTATTCCATTGCTTCAAAGGCCGAAAAAAAAATTGGAATATTGGCGAAGTGTCTTACGTCTAATTCTCGCAAGTCTAAAGGGCACAAAAAGAAAAACCCAAAATATAATAAATTCCGGATTATAGGTACTTATTAATAAGAATAAGGTAAGAAATTATTCTTCGATACTCGCACTGACTGTACTTTCCAATATAAGGAAATGCACTCGGACATGTCAATGTAACCGTCAAATTGTAACGTCATTCAAGATTAACTCATGTTTATAATTGTAGCATTGACAATATTTTAGCACGTTCTATTTTAACTGTCAATGGTCAAAACGTGTCAACTCCGTAATAACTGGTGAGTCTTGATACTTGTGATGATTCAGCGACTTGCTTGCGTTAAAAGAAATCGATCTTATTGTATCTGCAAATTAATAAAATCAAAAAATGGTTGCCGCGAAATCTTCGGCATAATATTACTGATGAACGTGTGTTTGCACTTCTATCTAGGATCTAGATATTTATATACTACACTAATTATGCCCTACAATTATTTCAAGTAAGTAAAACCAATTGTGTACTGGTTTCATCTTCGACGTTTATCGATCTTTTCGTTTACGCCATAAATGCGTATATGGGCAACCGGCCGGTCATTAAGAAGTACGCCTAGGTATAAAAATATCTAATCATTTAAACTAAAACAATATCCTGTTAAAATGCTGCATTGTAAAAAGCGAACAATATTCGTTCATAAGTCACGGATAATTATCACACAAAACGTCAATCCGTAGAAAACTGTCATTTTTAACGCATTTTGTGACAGGTAATCAGTTTATTATACGGCCCATATTGCGGAAGGCTTGTAAAATGTATAGTGAAGTGACACAAAGTAGTGATGAATTAATGACCAGTAGTTTATACGTGAATAAGGGCATAATAAAAAATCAAGCCAATAGGCAATAAGCCACTCCAGAAAATGCTAGAAAACAATACATTGACGTCAGAAGAACTCCGTGCCACACCAGACATACATTGTCAGAGAATGCATCCTTCGGCTCATCGCAAATTCCCCTGAGGCGTTACCCCGTCGACCCATTCGACCTACTCTAATACATTCAATCCCGAATACTCCATATTAGTGTCAGTTTTGTATCGAATCCTGAGAGCCTGGCTCTCGGTACTCTTAGCTCCATATAAGGCCTCGTCCGAGATTCCACTCCAAAAATTTCTGTAACCCTGATCCCATCACTCCAATTTTCTACCCGTAATGATTTAAAACAATAGAATTATTTGCAGCGTAACATACTGCTGTCACTTTAAAATGTATGGTTTTTGGTGGGGCAAAAAGTCCGTTTTTTGATGGCAAAAAATTATGCGACGGGGCGACAGACTTGGGAGACTTTTTGTCATATTTACTGCATTCGTCGCCATTCTTCAAGACTTTTAACGAAAGTATGAATACCTATACTTCGATACGTTGGCATGTAGTAAAGGGATATGGTAGAGACATACCAGGGATAAAAATCAATCTCGGTCAAGCGACAAGTAAATGTCAAAACTTCAATATATTACCAATGGAGGATGAGATACGATTAGATTTTTGTCGCTTGCATGTGTTTTCCATTCATGTTGCCCTAATCAAAATGCTTTGGAAAAAAGTAAGAGACCTCAGACTAAATAAAAATAAAACTTATGTAATAACGTTATTGATTGACATATTTATTTTAGTCGGACAACTTTAGGAATCAATAACTGAAATACCACTGACTTTCATCCGACTGCGTAACCTTCAGAACAAATGTCGTTTTTGAAAGCAAATATGGAAGACAACAAACATATTATTATTATTACTTATACAGATCAACAGCCTACAGATTCGCCAGATCACAGAATGTAAAGCAGTGTAGTTAAGTCCTTGAATATCACTTTAAAACAATTCAGTATTATTGAATAACGAACGAACGAACGAAGTATTATTGAACTTTTTCATGTATGTATTCGCCTCCTCGCTCCGTCACCACGGTAAATAAGAGTTTAGGGTTATGTTATTTCTGTTTTATTTTTTGTATAAACGGGTAAAATTTAATTTAGACTAGATTCATATATTCAATTTAAAATTTAAATTAATGACACGCTGTATTATATAAACGTGATGTTGCCAAATTCCATATATTCGTCATCCAGGGCTTTCCTTTTCATCTCCGTACAAGGCTTCAGATAAAATTTACGTCGCATTCCATAGTAAGGAACCACCAGAACCTGAGACCTCTAAAGATACCTTCACTGTATCCCACTATGCAACTATGCCACTTTTTACGAAGGGATGTGGTCTGGATTGGCTTATGTTTGCAGCAGTAGGGGTCTATCAATTCTGGTGGCGGGCGCCCGCAAATGTACAAAGTTTTTGATGGCTCTTGTATTTATGAAGGACACGTCTTTGGGACCAGTGGTTCTGCCATTAGTTAATATCTTAACGAGGATTTTCTTTTTTACCTAAGCATTAAGTAATTGGTTGCTAACCTAGAGGAATGAGTTGTATTTCATTTTTAAATTTAAATTAAATTCATTGAAACGAAAATAAATTAAAGAAAAATAATAAATATAGTTACTTTTATTGAGTAAGATAAGAAAACCCTTACTTACATGTCAAGGTCTGAAATAATGATCATCGATCAACACGAGTCGGTAAAAGTAGAAACTTACGATAACATAGACTTAACTAAATAAATAGAGAATTATAATATTATTCTATAACTATTTCGCCCTTCAGGCATTCCGTCTCTGGAATGCGCTCCCACTCGATACTCGTATTAGACGTGCCCCTAGCAGGCTTTCTTTCAAGCGAATACTCCGTAAGTATTTGCATGAACAAGACCTTAAGTAAAAGGTATATATAGGTATAACCCATCATATTGTGTCAGTATCTCTGTTGTTTTATAGTTATGTTATACATATTTATATTATACATATATATCTATGTGTATGTATTTATTTATGTATAATATTTATTTTATAATATTATGTTATAAGGTAATTATGTTATGTTGTAAGTTTAGTTTTGTTATACTGTGCACCTACTACTTATGTACATTTCCAATTGGACACGTGGTTGACTGGTAGAGAATGCCATTAGGCATTAAGTCCGCCATTTGTACTTGTTTTCGTGCAATAAAGATTAAATGAATAAATAAATAAATAAATTATTATAAAGTGTTTACCGTATAATCGTAGCTAGCCGTCGATGACAGACAAAGGTCATCACCTTTACATTTATATTAATTTAAACTTTTAACTGATCGTTGCACCACCGGGCCTTGATTAGTTTTTAAATAATGTTAATGAAACCAAGTTTGGAGGCCGATTAGTTAAGTGTCCCGAATAGCAATGGGGTGCGGCGACGGTCCATTTAGGGATTAAGCTTGGTTCTGGTATATGATGACACCAGAAATGTGGCCAAAAGACCCTCGAAAATGAAGTTTTTTTTTTAAAGAGAGGGAGGCTAACGAGCGTGCGGGATACCTGATGGGAAGTAATCACCACCGCCCATGAACACCGGCAACTCAAGAAGAGTTGGAAGTTTTCGTTCCCTTGTTATCTAGATATAAAGAGTATTTTTTTTTCACTTGAAGAGGAGGTTGGCTGGACTGTTAGGAACAAACACCATTTTTTTAACGATGGTACAACTTGAGTACGAGTATTTTATGATACATACGATTGTCCTTGGCGGGAATCAAACCCGTGGATGTGTAAGTTAACTGTTCCAACCAATTAACTTTATGTTATATGCAATTGTTTTCTTTATAAAATATTACCCAAGTTGTTTCTTATAAGCCAGCGAAAATTAATTTTAGTGGTTGTTGAGGAGATAAGGCTTATATAAATCTAAATCAGGAACAATAAATGAAAAAAAAAACAAAGGTGTTATATCATGCAGCGATATATTTAGCGATAAAAAAATGCAATTCCTGCCACCGTGTGCACCGTACATCCTCTTCCGTTTCTCATTTACCTCCCACTTAATTGGCAACACAGAAAAAATTAAACGCTCCAAATTAACACCGTTAAATAACTCTTTTACCAACAAACAGTAAATTTTGACAGTCGATCCATGCCTACCTTTGTTTACAGATGCGTCCGCCATTTTTTATTAAAAAGTCTATGAAACCCTTTAGTGTGGACATCTGCCGAAATTAATTTTATCTAAAAAACCGCGGGTGCAAAAAGGTACGTGCTGATAGTTTTTTGCGCTGGCAATGTTCGGTAAATGGCAACCCTTTGATCAAACATGGCGTAATCAGATTTCGGCATGTGCTGTTTTTTTTAAGAAACACGATACTTCTTGAGTTTGGAGTGTGCCTTTTGTTAACTGACAAATGTATTTGCTTTAAACTGTCTTCCGTGTTTGAAAAGTTGGCACGAGCGCTTTGGAAAAAAGGTAAAGCACATTGATGATAAAAAACGTTTGATTAGACCATGTGGCCTTAAAGGGGAGACTATGGAAGCTTTGTGGTGTCTTTGGAACTATAATTGCGTGATTTCACTTTTTACAATGATTGAACACCTTTACTCTTTTTAAACTGCTTTCTATGCTGCTGTTATGATGCATGATGTTCTGAAAACGAAATTTCGTCCATTCTAGTAATAAAAGTCGCTTCTGCTTTAATAAGTTGAACATAAATAGAAAGCAAATAAGGTTCTTGAAAATACTCATCTACTTTTTACACCGGCGAAGCAGTATCCGATCATAGCTAGATTTCTTCTTTTTCTTTACGTATACCAACTTTAACTTGCTAGTGAATAATTTGTATCTGCACTGTATAATTTCAACCCTTGTTAAATAAACTAGGAAACATGACTGTTTTGAACTGTTACTTTCGGGATACGTTGTTCATTTCATCTTTTATAATTTTACGCGACTGTAATGTGCGCTATATTATAAAGCATAATGTCAACAATGGACTGTATCGCGGCTTCACAAGCAGATAAAAGGCTTTATTTGTGTTGTTAACGGCCGCAATCCGTTTATCCACTCGGGGGTAAAACCCCTGTAACCCCTTTACATCATTGATATAATACATTGGGTACTAACGTAAATACCGATAAAAACCTATCGCAAATATAATATTTGCCAAGTAAAAGCAGAAAGAAAATAAACATATACTTATCGATAGTCAGCTTATTGTTGGAATTGTAGATTGTAGCACATTTAGGGCCGTATTAATAAACTCATCTCAACTGTGATCCCCGTCTCAAGATGTTGCATTGTGCATTGTGCATGATGCATTGTTCGAGCTTTTATACTTTTCCAATTTATTTCAAATGAATTAAAACTGTAACCTGTAAACTGACACCGAAGTATGCCGCTAACTCTGACGTGGTTTGCGACGGATCCGTCTCCACGATCACTTTTAATACGTCATCAACTTGAGTCTCCGGCTGTCCACGGGGCTCGTTCTGTAGGTCAAAATTTCCACAACGAAAACGTTGTAACCATAAACGTACCGTGTTTTCTTTTGCTGTAGCTGCTCCATACACATCGTTAATCCTACGAGCGGTTTCTGCAGCATTAGTGCCACAGTGAAACTCATATTCATAAATTTATGAATATCGCGTTATTTATAACGCGATATTTTAAGCTTTCGATGTTGTGAACAGAACGATATCAAAGAAAAAACAAATGACGCGGAAACAATTGAATCACTCAGTTCGAAACACGAATATATGAGCTTCAATTTGAAATAAATTTGAATTTGGAATTCCTAACTAAATGCCAGATAATAATCCAGCCTATATACATCCCACTGCTGTGCACAGGCTTCCACTCACAATGAGAGGGTTTGGGCTATAGTTCCCACGCGGGCCCAGAGTGCGGATTGGGCCAAATATTTGAAATGCCAGATATTTTTAATCTATACACAATTTTTATATACACGTATATATATATATATATATATATATACGTTCTCAAAAACGGCTCTAACGATTTCGATGAAATTTGCAGTATGGAGTTTTACGGGGGCGAGAAATCGATGTAGGTCTCATATCTGGTAAAAATCGTTTTCCCCGTATTTTCACGCAGAAAGATTTGCCCGCGCAATATGGTTCGTAATTTCGCTGCCGGCGCCGCCGTCTGAATAGCTTAATAGTTACGCCGAAGACTGCGGGTTCAAACCCCAGCTATGGACATGTTTTTTGTTTTCTTTTTGTTCTTTTTTGGGTAAATATTTGTTTTTGTATAGAAATCAATGAAAATTCGGTTTCGACCCGAGCGACAACGCTCGGTCTCCAAGGTACCTGCTTATAAATCTTATAATATTAATTGCTAAAGACAGCATGAATGAAGGCTCACAATCAATCGCACTGGCAACTCGACAACTTCATAAAACGTTCAATTTTATATGTTCATTACGAGTAATAAAAACAATTTAATCACCTACATATAGATGCCATCGCGTTTTTACCTTTGTTAATAATGATTGTGAGACAAAGACGGGTAGTTTTAGTTTTCGAGGAGTTCATCGGCTAGGCTATGGAACCTAATTGTTAATTATTCCACAGTCGAGTGCGCTGCGGTCAGGTGCAGTGTCACCTGTGGCGGACTTGTTTTGACAGGTGACGGCCATTGTCACAGGATTGGCGGCAAATGTGCTCGGAGTGTTTAAACAGGGTTTAGGATTTGACAAACAACGATTTGACCACTTGGTAAATATTGACGGTGTTTGCAAGTGTCCGTGCTCGTAGAAAAAAGCTCAACAGTTTGCGATTGAATTTAAATTTAATCTAATTTAACCGTAAGCATAATTTACATGCAAGTAACTTGTTAGTTTTTAGTTTAGGGTTTCTACCAAAATTGTTTCGTTGTGTATAGAACTTATGGTTGTAAGTAAGTATTTGAAATTTTGGTCATTTCAAAGATGTTAAAGTATATATCACGAGTTTTATAAAAGTATGTCATCCACATAGTCGTTTCAGCCAGACTGCATACCGAGTCAACAAAAGGCCTCGTTCCTTCGCCCTCAGCGGAATTCCTTCAAAATCTGGAGCTCTCATCAATATACCGACAAAAACTGCCGCAAAAAGGGTTCCTCCTGATTTTTATTTGATGGAATCCATCCAGCTAAGTATGAGCCGAGTTCTCGCGTCAAACGGGCCGCGTTGGCAAAAATGTACATAATTGGCATCGATCTAAGGAAAAAACTCTTCAAAAAGTCGACCTCTAAAATGTTACTAAAAAGTGCAGGATACAGGGTGGAGAGAGACTGGAGTGCAGTCGCTTTTGAAGTGATCGGCACTTGTTTTAGAGTGGATGAAAAGGAATATAAAAAATATCTAATCATGGCTGTAAAAAAACCGCCTGGCGCAAAGAAACGTGTGACGCACTTTTTTAGATATTAAAACGTTTATTCTCCCCAGATTGTTAGCCTTTTCTTGAAAAGAGTCTAACTGCCGCACTCAGAGACGTCAATTATTTTTTAAGTATCATTAAAGTAGCTGCTGTCACGTTCTTTGCTATAGCAATAGAATAAGACGCAGCAACTTTAATGAAAGCGGCAGCAAGAGTTGTGGAATCGTAAACCCACTGAGGAGATAAAATAAAATAAAAACAAATTCCAAATTTAAGAACTTTTGACTTTTGTTTTTTTTTTTGTTTATTATTTAACGTAATGCCGCCGGTCGCCGCGACGTTGATTCTGATTCAATTCACATAAATTGTCTATGGGCACTAAAATTATGTCAAAAAATATTTGTTCAGAACTGTGATTTATTTTATTTATATTGTTTTAAATTATGCTATTATCCTTAAAATTTAATCATCATCATCATGCCAGTAGAAACACTTCCTTGCTGGACAAATTTTCTAATACCTATTATATTACTTGGTCTAAACATGGTCTTGTTTAATAATATTAATAATCTCTGCTAAGATCGTAAAATAAATTCATACATCCAATACCATAACTGATCCCTTAAATAAAACCCAATCTGTCGGATTCCTGAGTGAACCCGACATCGGCTGTATAAGGATGCATTTCTATAAGGATTGATTTATTCAAATCGAAAAGCTTTTGATTGTGCCCCTCGCCGCAGGGCCATGAATTATTTGTTTTTGAATAGCAATTATATTTTATTTTATTAAACGCATGATATGCCGGGGCTAATGTTTCCGCGAATTCCGTCTGATTGGTCGGTAACTAAACGATCGGGTTAGTTGGGACTAGAAGCGTGGTGATTGGGCCGTTTAATGGACGCTTAAATGAGCCTCGCACGCGACAATCGCCCTGCGAGATGGACCCTGAACACACTAACTCAACTATATATAATTTCTTACAGGCACTTGATATAACATCGCACATCGCTCGCAGAACAGATGGCCGATGGGGCCGAAGAGTTTTCGAATGGCGTCCGCGTACCGGAGGACGCAGCGTGGGTAGACCTCCAACAAGGTGGACCGACGATATGGTTGCGGGAAACCGATGGATGCAAGCGGCGCAGGCAGGACCGGTCCTTGTGGCAAACCTTGGGAGAGGCCTATGTCCAGCAGTGGACAATGACTTGATATAAACACTAACGTAAGTGTAACTAAAATCAAGCTTTGAAAATCCGACTACTTTTGTATAATAGGATATTGATCCATACAGCATCATGGGGCTGAGGAGTTGCGACTTGAAAATTAGTGGAAAAGTCTTTGTTTGACACCTTCAACACGAAATTAAAATAAACAATTGATTTAAGTATAGTCAGTTTTTTTTAGCTATAGCCCGCGTTTTCGTCCGCGTTCAAATTTAAATTATTTATTGCATTATAAATACGTTGTAGGTACACAAGTTCTTAAAGTAGGTAGGCTATAGCCAACTATCTAGCTAGGTAGGACGACGCGGTTGGCCTAGTTAGTAGTGACCCTGCCTACGAAGCTAGCGGTCCCGGGTTCGAATTCCGGTATGGACAAATATTTGTGTGATGAGCGCGAGTATTTGTTCCTGAGTCATGGATGTTTTCTATGTATTTCTCTATGTAAGTATGTTTATTGTTGTGTAGTACCCATATGTACAAGCCTAGAGCTTAGTTTGGGACTGGGTCAATTTGTGTGAGATTGTCCCCTGATATTTATTATTATTTATTCTGATATTTATTAGGCGACTGTTCAATTTGCCGGGATAAAAAGTATCCTAAGGCCTTCCCCGGGACTGAAATTATCTCCACACCAAATTTCATCGAAATCGGTTCAGCTGTACAGTCGTGAAAGCGTAACAAACAAACAGATAAAGTAGCTCTTTCTCACTTTCGCATTTATAACTAATATTTAGATTACATTCGATTAAAGCCAATGCAACTACATCTCGCATTTCAAAGTCTGTCAAACCGTTTACTCTACAGGAGGGTACAAGGAAACATACCTACATACATGGATACATGCATGGGGTGTGCGGGTACCCCAAATACATACATACATAATCGTACAAATTACGTACCATTAGTTATTTAATATTTAAGAAATTAAAAAATTAAAGAAATTAGCACCAAACCATCCTTTTTAGGGTTCCGTACTATAATGGCAAAAAAGGAACCCTTATGGTGAGACTTCGTGGTCTGTCTGTCTGTCTGTATGTCACAGCAGTTTTTCTCAGCAGCTACACAAGCTATCAACTTGAACTTTTGCATAGTTGTATAACTTGCTTGCCTGCATCTGTTTTTAGTCAAAAAAAAAATGAAATTATCGCCGAGGTTTATGAACCGAAAAATCTGAAAAATTCCTAACTTATACATAATTAGTAATTACTTATATTTTACGGGAAAAATAAAATCTGTACTAAAATTTAGGCAAGTCAAAATGGACCTTATTGCATCTTCACACCCTATGCCACTGATAGATATTAGTGCTTTTGATTGTACTTCAAAGGCATGATTCACCAGATCCAAACCGTAAGTGTTTTAAACCACTCATTTAACAGCCGTATTATATGCAAAACATCTGCTTTCAAAAAAGTGGAGATAAACTACTAAAAATCGCACTACTAGCAAAAAAATGTCGTATGCATACGCCATCTGGTCACTGTAAAAACAAGGTATATGCAGATCGCACAAAAAATCGCTAAAAAGCGCGCGAACAAAAAAATGTTTGAATAACTATGGTTCGCCATCGACAATTTTGATGTTTTTTATCCGCGGCATGTGCTGTGCTTCCGCCGGCCGCGGTCTCGCCGCGATAGTCTGTTGTTTCAATAATTGCGCTTGTATTTTTCGCATTTATGGTTTTATTACTAGTAATTACTTCAGAAGATTACAAAGATTAATCAGACCTGTATTTTGAGACTGATTCAGATTCCACTCGCTTGAGTCACTGTTATCCAAATTGGTTATTTCAAGTTATAGTGAGGTATTGATGTAATTAATACTTTAGAATAGAATAGAATAGAATCATTTATTCGGCTATTAAATAAAACACAGATGTTTATCGCCTGTTTCACAATCGTCAAGTAATATCCGTCAAATAAATTTAGCCCTTTCCCTTTCTTACGCTTGAAAATAAACAAGGAGAGGGCTATCTTTAACTGACAGATGAATTTACTTGTCGATTGTGAAACGGGCACTTAGAATCATACTTTACACAAAAAAATGGTTTATTTGTGGGATTTACTTATCTTAACTAAGAAGTTTGGACTTTGGGTAAGTATGCAAAGATTAACATCGTTGATGATGATGATGGCATCACGCCGATTTCGACAACGGCGACGCTTCACGGAGTCCCAAACTATGCAGAGCCAGACTGCAGCTCTCCGATGCGCCCTCCACAATAAATACTTATATGTATACATAGAAAACATACAAGACCGGGACAAATGTGGTGATGAGTGTGACGCCACGCAAATATTGTCCCTTATCAGGATCGCTAGCTTCGTAGGCCGCGTCTTCAGATAATAGTTTTCCTGCAGAACTACGCAGATATTTTTAGGGTTCCGTAGTCAAACTACGAAACTTTATAGTTTTGCCATGTCGGTCTGTGTGTCCGTCCGTCCGCGGCTTAGGTCAGAGACTCTTAAGCTTTCGGCACACCAAATGCGTGTCAGGCGCGTCGCGTCGCGTCGCATGGCGTGAGCGACGCAGCACCCGGCACACCGCAGGCAGGCAGCAGCTTCAACGCGTTTCGAACGCGTGCCAGCGCTGCGCACGCCGAGCGGCTGCGTTCGGTGTGACATGCTGCGCGGCGCGCGAGTACCCCCACCACGCGTTTGTGAAAAAATACAACGACTAGTACCCGCACCGACGCCGCGCTGACGCGACGTGTTCGCCCCGCCCCGGTGTGCCGGTAAACATGGCGGCCATATTTAATACAACTTCGCGTGCCAGCGCGCGCGACGCGCCTGCTTCGCGCACGCCACGCGACGCGCTGCCCGAGTTGTCTGCGGTGACTGCGGCGCGTCGCGTGCGCGAAGCAGCTCGAACGCTGATTTGTTGTTTTACAACATGCGCGGGCCCGCGTTCAAAGCGCGACGCGCCTGACACGCGTTTGGTGTGCCGAAAGCTTTAGTCTCTTAGTAGTAAAAAGTTGTAATTTGTTATGAATATGCATATTAGTTACGCCGATGACGAATTTTAAAGGAAAACTATCACGACTAAGTAGACAACATTGGTTCTCGAGTTATTGTATTTGTATTATTAGCGACGGAACCCTACATACACTCTTACCCGGTTTTTTATATTATTTTTACAGTTTTAAATATATTTTACCTTTATAGTAATAGTAAATCTATTCAGCTAGTTGATATTTTGAGCAACAGAGCAATAAACACATACACGGTGAGTTTGTATTTAGTACCTATACATAGTAGAACAACAAATATAATAAGTTACATGGAAAATAATTTTTGGCATAGAAAAAAGTGATACTTATATTATAACTTAAACGAATCATTATAACTTAAGAAGCTTATGATTATTATTTACTTCGTTTAGTGGACGTTACTTCACTTTTTTCTATGCCAAAAAGTATTTTCTATTAACTTATTAAATTCAATTTCAATTTTTGCAATAATGGCGTTTGTACAATATACGGACAATTTTGCCAATTTTTAATTCTAAATAAAAAAAAACTTCATAAACGCCGTTTGTTTAATGTAATTTTAATTTAAATGTAATTACCATCTATTACTGAGTAAGAAAACTTTGCACCTGTATACCAATTGCATGTCACCGCCATCAGCTAACTGCCGCACTCAGAGACGTCCATTAATTTTTAAGTTTCATTAAAGTAGCTGCGTCTTATTCTATTGCTATAGCAAAGAAAGTGACAGCAGCTACTTTAATGAAACTTAAAACTTAATTGACGTCTCTGAGTGCGACAGTAAGTGGATTAGTCATGGCTCAACTATTAAGCGCAAGTATTTATTACTTTTTTGGAGTCGGTTAATGGTTTTTTAATACATTTAAATTTATTTAATACTTTTTAGTGCTAATAATCGCGAGGATATGCGAAATCACGCGGTATCTAGGATGTTTTAAGTTTGCAGCAAGCAACGCCGCATGAAATCTATAGCTTATTGTTAACTAAAACACAAAAGTATCATGATCATGTTATCGAAATAATGATTAAAATCAGTAACGTTCTTATTAAGATAATCGCGAATATACAAACATACATACATACGGGTAAAACACAGAACCTCCTTTTTTTTAAGTCGGTAAAAAAATGGTACAAAGTTAATATGAAAAAAACTCCACATGGTTCCTCGCGATTACTTCACTTGACGGTGGACTACGAGAGATTGCTTATAGCATTAAGTCGGTCTTGACACACATGTTAGCTTTTATGATAAAATTACCCCACAGGCAATGTTTGCGATGATAAGTTTTTTTAGACCTAAATTTAGGCAGTCTGGCTAAAAGCCAAAACCTCCCGCATCTGCCCAAACTATCAACCACATGCTGCGAAACGCAAAATTAATTACATATCTACGTGAAAAATAAATAAAAAACACCTTTCTAATGGTTTATTTCCGTAAAAAACGAGTCTGAGCACGCGTCGTTTTTTTTTTGAAATTTCCCTTTTTCGAACGCGCCATTATGCTCCCAACAATTGCTGATCAAATTAAGAAAAAAGTTGGTCCTTGCTCTTTAGCATGATAGACTAATATGGATACGCAATTAATAGGGATTGTTATTATTTTTGCTTCTTTAAGAATTGAACGTGGAACGTTAAAATTCATCTATAATATGCGTTTTATTTATGTTACTTCATGACGATAGGAGTTACTGGAATAAAAATAATATTCATAAAGGAAGACATCTTTCTATTGTTGTATTTGTAACTGTACGAATTATTTAAATCATCCCACGTCTGGATTCCGCAGGTATGACAATACCTATAATATACCTAATATTGTTAAACCAATCGCATACCGTTTACGTTTTTATTAAAGACGAAGGATATCAAGGCACTACATAATTAAAAGATACTTTGAATGCCTTTTCAACAAAATATTCTGTTCACGCCAATAATTTAACGAAAAACTCCGTGACAATAAAAGTAACATCCACACTAACATAACCGCGGCACAGAAACCGCGGAAGTGTCCGCAGCGCGCCTCTTCCGGTCTTTTTACCTTCCTTGCCAAATTCACTTTTTATCCCTTGTTTTTTTATATTTTTTCGACATGGCAACAATTAAGACGGATGCGTATGGCTCGTGCGCTCGCTCGTGCCAGTCAGCTGCGATGACTATTGTACTTTAAAAAAACGGCGATTGTTTTTGCTTTCTGTATCATTTTGTTTTTCATTTTGAAAATGGATTGCGGCGTTCATTGACTCGGCGTAACGGTTATTACTTATTATATACATTACAGAAAACAAATGAATTTCTAATAAACTGATCCAGTTCCGGTTGACATCGCCATAAACGACTTCTACGCGGACGGAGTCGCGAGCAAAGCTAGTAAACAATAAAAAACTAAAACGATTTTGTACAAATAAATACAAAAGTACAACTATTGGAGCTTGTGTGAGTTTAAATTTCAGTTGCGATTGTCATCTATTTTTACACAAACGTATGCAGACTTAGGCTGAGGAGATTTAACTAATAAAATGTGTCTATTATTTCGACAAACTATAATTTACCGGCTACCTTAACGACTTTTGAAAATCGATAAAAATCATAAAATGTATACGATTGACCTAAGCTGCTAACGCGACTGATCGTTAGCTAACTTAAATTTATTACCTAGTGCATCTTGCTTGGCTAAGCCCCCTGGCTCTGACTCGGGTCTATATTGTCTTCCATTAGTTTTAGTTCCGTTTTTAAGAGTCCATAACATTGTTAGTCATAAATATTGTTAGTCATAATATTGATGGTCATAATACTTGAGAGGTTGAGAGTATAATTTGTATTTCCAATTTTTCCTGGTCATATTTGTCGAAAGTCATAAAAACTTTATTCATAACTTTTTACATCATAATGTATTACACCTCATAATGTTAAATGTAATAATATCGCTCAACATAGTGATTATAAGGTCCAAACTTGTTTATCATAAAAGTAAAATACATAAAACGTCAGTTTTGTCTACATAATGTAAGTATATTTAGTTAAAAAATATGTTTGGTTCTGGTTCTGGCTGTAGGGTCGCAGTTCTACCTAACACTCCTCCTCGCTTCGCTCGTCGTCGTATGTAACGGAGGACTTCCTTACATAGGTACATCTTATTCATAATATCAATTTGAAATTAAAAAAGAAAAAAACATTATTACTTTTGAAATTATGATCTTGTATAGTTTGGAATCATAAAAAATTACATATGTACTTAAGGCAATGAAACGGTATGAATAATAATAGTAGGTTAAAATATTTCTGAATAATTATCAATATGCCTTTGAGTGTTATAAATATAATTTTTATGACTTATAAAGATTAATAATCCTTAACATTATGGACTATTCACGTTAGCATTATTAAGCGTTATGCTTTACATTTTTATGACTATCGATAGGTATGAGGATAAATAGTATGAGAATCAATTTCTGACTTTCAAAATTCGATAGTACAACTTTATGGGTGACAAAGCATCATACTTAAATAAATTCACCTACACTGTAGTATTTTGCAGCTTTAAAGCCATGTTCGAACTGCCAGACATTTTTTTAAGCGTCGGAGCGACCGTGTACTTAAGATATAGGTACTTTAGATATATTTAGATAAAACTACCAACTTGTAATTGCCACTAAGCGCAGTAGCTTTTTAAAATTAACTTAACATACAGACAAATAAAATTTAACATTAGCAATAATATTAACATAGACTTAATTCCTTCATGATTAAAATAACCTAAAAATTAAAGTCGTCATTAAAAACTATTTCAAAAGATCGCTGATTACATTTTCAATAATCGCCAATAAACAACCCATTCAATCCATTTCTTTCAGATATTATTCGTTATTTATGTCCAAGTAAAATAATACAATATTCGGCCAAATGGCGCGGAAGGGCCTGGCAAAAACCGCGATCTCGCGGCAGATAATTAAGGGAATCGTTTTGTTACGTGTAAAAAAGTTTCGCTTACCTGAGCTATCAAAAATGCTGTAGATACAGGTGGATGAATATTTGCGCGCGCGGCACGCGATAAGCATTTGAAACATCGTATTTTTAATTTAAAAAAAAAACATTTTTAATGTATTTTTATATGTGCTATTCATATAATACCTGCTATTTTAAAAAAGACCTAGGATTTAAGAATATGAATAAGAATAAATTTATTTAAACAAGTCACATGGATACAAACAGGCATTATCCGGTGGATACCAAACTAGGATGAGCCTGAATCTTGGGATCCACGGAGTCGGTTGACCCAGAGAAATACCTACCTTTCATATCTTCACTTCGAGCCTGTAGGATCATTTATGCAATTACCTTTCACTTAGCTGTTCGAATGTGCAGGTTTCTTCACGATGTTGTTTCCTTCACCCTAAGAACATCGGTCACCGCTGCAGGACTAATGGATAAGAGTGTTCTTAAAAGACACATGAAAAGATGCAAATTAGAGTCCTCTGAGTGGGATAAAGGCAGCACAGCATTCCGAATGGCGACGGATCATCGGCTTAACAAAAAACGAGACGAGCTCAAGGCCCGACCAGCGGCCATCACTTACTTATGTTGGCGGGGTGTCTACCCAAGATGCGGTCGTATCTTCAGCTTCAAGGTCGGGTATGCCAGCCACCTGAAAGAGCTACAAAGGGCAGATTAGCAGCGCCCCAGTGATAGTGTAGTTTATTTAAGTTTAGAGTAATGCCCTCCAGTACGCACAATCACTGTGGGTGACCGGAATCAGTTAGGACAGTGTTTTTTAATCTTTTTGAATACGCGATCCCTTTACAGGTTGAACAATTCTGGCGACCTCTTTGGGCCATACATAAAAAGTTACTAATTAAGACTACGTTTATGATTTTCTCTATTTTGTAGTAGAACCTTGCCTTTTTCCTTTTGCCAGCGACTCCCGAGTAAGGCTTCGCGACCCACAGATTGAAAAACACTGAGTTAGGATGACATCATCAATGGACTAACTTTACTTAAATTAGAAAATTTGGTACAGTCGAGGACAGAAATATGTATACACTTTTGGACCTTATTACAATGGAACAAGGTGAAAAAGTGTAAATATCTTTCTGTCCTCGATAGTACATGCGGTGACTGCTAGGGTTCGAACTCGGTACTTTTGCGATCACAATTAAGTCGAGCTAAACCACTAGGCGACCGAGGCTCTTTACTACTTCGCTCGTTCTTAGACGCTCTTCTACATTTTTATCCGATTTAAAAAAAAACCGGGCAAGAACGAGTCGGACTCGTGCACTGAGGGTTCCGTACACATTGGCAAACAAATACAAAAAAGACGTTTCTTATTATTTTACTTTTTGACTTTTTTGTTATTTGGAAATCCGCCGTTACATCACATTATTCTGCAAAAAAAAAACGGGGTATATACGGTTCAAAAGATACAGCTCTTTAAGTTAGGACAGACGGACAGACGGACGGACAGCGTAGGCTTAGTAAGGCTGTCCACTGGAGCGGAGCGAGGCAGCGGAGCGGTGTTGCGAGGAAAATTCCACCAATAGGAGAGCTGCGCCGTTTGAGGCTAGCAAGCCTATTGGTGGAATTTTCCTCGCAACACCGCTCCGCTGCCTCGCTCCGCTCCAGTGGACAGGCAGCCTTATAGGGTCCCGTTAGGCACCCTTCGGGTACGGAACCCTAAAAAACCCAAAAATAGTTTTAAAATCTTACAGGTTATGCTCCTGTACCCGCGCCGCTACCGTTTTAAGTGCATGCAGTAAAGATATCCCGCCCTTCGCTGCAACCGACTTACAACATTACTTTCCGCGCTGCCGGAGAGAGGATATTTTTGCACGCAGATTTTGAGCGATAAATAGGACGTATGTCATGTTGCTAATAAGCACATAATATTAACAATGTTTACAATATGTGTATAGTTTTATTTAATAAACTTCCTAATTAATTGAAATTGCTGCATGGTGTTCAAAATAAAATTGACCAAATGGCTACATCATTGTTTTTATACTGTAAAGGATTTTTTAAATCGCAATGGAATATATTAAATGTATTTTATAAATTACTAAACATAAGGACATTTCAAACTTAAAATATTAACATATAATCAAAATATTTTGCTTGTTGATTTAGAATTAGACTGAATACTGATCCTGATATCTACTTTAAGACCTTGTAACGTATTCTAAGCAAATAAAATTTCATTTCATTTCATTTCAACTCGTTATTTGCACGGACTTTTGACACATTTCCATAGCTGTGCTAGTTGACGATGCCCCTTTTTCAACACTCTTAAATTATTATTGTGTCACTCAAATGTATTTAGGAGTCTTTGAGAGTTAGGTCAGCGGACATAAAAATCGTAAGTTTGTGGTTGCCCTAGGAATATAGGGAGGTAATGATTTAATAGTCACAAAAACTAGTGCTATTGAACTTTATCAGGCCAAGTGCGTACGTGCGTTTTTGTACGCGCGTTTTTTCGCACGTGAACTGTGGCCTCTATGAAGGCAGCCTAACTTTTTATGGCTGTATCCAATTAATACTGAGTGGTCTTGACATTCGCAAATATGATTGTCACTATACTATACTCGCAAATACGAATAAACTTGACACTTTTAACTATTTCAAGGGTGTCAGCAGATATATTTGTACCACTAAATAGATTCAGTTGAAAATCTGCATCAAATACCCGTTTGACGAACAGATTGACATTCGCGGTACTAAGCATTCAGATGTCTTTAGCGTGTGAGTGATGACTTTTTTATTTGACATGTCGTTGACTATATTAAACCAAAGAATTAGAGCATAATGCCTCATTATAACATTTTGTTGACGCTCTTCTTGTAGCTCCCATCCATCTGGCCCAAAATAAAGCGTTTCTTCAGACTTGCAGCTTTCCGAAGCTGCATCAAAGAGATTCGAATCACCAAAATCATAGAAACCTAATGCCGTCTAATGCGTATAGCCAATTTTACCTAACACAGCTAGACAACATGGTTTTAAAAACACCCGCTGTATAAATCACACGTCACCTACGAATCCATCCGATATGTGAATTGTAAAAAACGCAAGGGCCTCGGTTTTTTACCAGCGTATCAAAAGAAATTCTGATAAAAAGTCCGATTTCGCAGATGTTGGTTTTATAAAATTTCTTGCACGTGTTTTGGTGTTTTTTCTGTCGGCTGTGAGGTCCCGTGGTCGAGTTAGGTTGAAATGGCCTTAATTAGAAATAATTGTTGTTACAAATGATACGCGAATATGGCAGATTGAGATCTTTTTTTGCTCAATTAATTGATATATTTTAAACAAAACGTACAATTACTTATTTGAATCGAGTTTGTTTGTCTTTTGGATACCTTGCCCAAAGCCCCTTCATATCCAAATGGTTATCCTTTGATTCCTACACCACCATGGAACTATGTCAGTGACGTTATGAATACGATCGCAAGAAGACTTAAATATACGATTTGATTAATACGTCAATTTGACATACAGTAAACTCATCGAATTCTGTGACTCGCTCAACTCCGTGGTAGCAGTTCTATAATCCGCCATAGAACCCTGCAGGTCTAATCTGGGGCCTAAAATACACCCTTTATTTATCTGCCTTGACCTATTCAAAAGTGTAAGGTTCTATAGTTCCTAGATTCTATTAGCAGGGTTCTATGGCGGCTTATAGAACTGCTACCACGGAATTATGCGAGCCACGGAATTCGAAGAGTTTACCCTAGGTCCACCAAACCTAGGCCTAGGGATCAAATTTGTCGACTACACTATTAAATGACAATAGGATGCCAACAATTTCAGTTTTTAAAGTTTGTTTCTGTAACATGAATTGCGCCAACAGCGCCTCGTTTTTGGTAGTGACATCTAGCGGTTACGCTGCGCACTAAAAAGTAATCCTCCTAACGATTGCTCTGAGCGCGTTTTAATCAATAATTAGTTTTCATTGATCACTCAAGATGGCGCTGATATCAATATCAGTACAAACATAAATTTTTGTTGGAATTGTCAGTATTATTAAGATTTCTAACTTATAATTATCAGAATCATTAAAACAATCAATAAAAGCGTTATCCATTCGCAAATCTACCTAGAACTTGTTTATTATTTACTTAAACACATTTTTATACTTTTTTTTTTATATTATCCCTATAATCGGTTAAACACGAGAGGCGAGCAGTATGTTAAAGGACACTGCTTCAAAAAATGTATAACATCAGAAGTGGGATCAATCAACCCACGCCCACTTCGAGCACAAACGCAACCGACACACTTATAGTTTTCAGGAGGCTACGTTAGGAAGTTTCCGCACGTTACAGCGCCATCGGTCGGTCGACGGGGGCGACATTACACCTAGCCCTAAATTCAAATACGGAAGAAACAATTGATTTATCCATAGAGGGCCGATTTTTTCAATATTCAGTTAAAATATCTAACGGTTAAAGTTAACGCTTATCTTTCACTGTCGTGTGAAAGGAAAGGACAGAGCTAAAAATTATCTGACTGTTAGTGTGATCTGGGTTGATATGACGTTACCTATTTTGATGACGAACAGTAAATTATCTTAAATGTCAATGAATTTGCTAGTAAACATCCTACTACGACGCCTACTAAAATTCTTAACGTTAGAATGACCTAATAAACAGGTCTGTTTTACCTTGAAAAGTAGCCTGTGACTGAATATCTTTGGTGATATTAAGTATGTGTGTTATTTAAATTGGAGTATTTATTATTTTTATTTTGGCACAAAACATCTAGTCGACAAATTCTGTTTTAGATTGCCGTTGTTAAACTTAGAACCGTTATAGATTCTGTCCGTATTTCACAGTAATTTAATGTAAAGCAGACAACAGTGTTAAAATTTATTGCACATAGGTATTTAACTGATATAATAATAAAATTAAGGGCCACTTGCAGGAAAAAGTTAAATCTAGTGAGACAACTAGACTGAGCTTTAGCCTAAATCTAAACTAAAATATTGTTTTTAAATTTCTAAGTGACCATTTTCGGTTGTTTGCTTCAAACAAAATGATCTTAAATACTTAAAAAACATACTTATTTAGAGAATTACATACATAAATACATAGAAAACATCCAAGACTCAGGATTTAATACTCGCGCTCATCACACAAATATTTTCCCATACCGGAAATCAAACCCGGAACCGCTAGCTTCGTAGGCAGGCTCACCAACTAGACTAACCGCGTCGCCACTAGGCTAACTGCGTCGTCAATTATAGTGACACACACACAGACATACAGACATAATCATGCTGATCCTCACGCAGTTAAACAGTGGTTACTATATTTAAATAAAACACAATCACGACAATATTTTCTATATTTATAACGATTATCTTAAACATATTTACCTACAAGGCGTCATCACTTCTGACTTCCAATTCACATTGATCGTTTATAACGTCATTATTTATTTTAGCTTCAAGTTGTGTCTCGAACGTATTAAATTCAACCGATGTGTCTTTTGAACTCTCGGTGCTCGCTTTATCTTCCACGTTTTCTGCAACAATTCTTGAAATATCGATTTCACTTTTTAACCTTTGTATAGCTTGAACTACTTCATTTTGAAAATTCATATTCAATTTGTACAGCTGTTCTGAATGTTCCTTTTCCCTTCTTATCTCATTTTTTACATGCGTGTCCTTAAATTTATCTAGTTCCGCCATTATTCTCACTTTAGACTCAAACACATGCTGTACCATCGATACTAGAGTAAACAACTTCTCGATTACTTTTTCTTTTGTTTCCTTTGATATGTTTGCGTCAGCTTCGAGGTCAGATTTTGCATCAAGAGCCAAGTCGTTAGCTGAGGACGGGAATCCAAAAAGTGTTTTCGAACCATTGGTACCATTAGTGATATTTTTAGGGGGAGATGCTCTTGCTTCGTTCTTCGCAGCTGGTTCTTTGATAGTTGTAGATTTAGACGTAAACGCCCCTGCGGTTGTGACTTCTGTGAACACTCCAGAGCTTGGTTTATTTGCCTGGTATTCCGCCGTCTTCTTATTCACCTTCTGCATCAACTCGTGTTGTTTCTCCTTCTGCTTTTCAAAATAAGTCTTCTGCAACACCTCTTCGTGTTTTACTTCTTGTACTTCATTTTTGCTGAATGGGCTTCCGGTTCGCTTGGTGAAATTTGTGACGGTTACTTTTGACATATTATTCGATCCTTATTTGACGCGGATATTTGGAAATGGGTCACGGATGATGGTTTTTCTGAGCGAATGTCCACTCTAGTCGGTGACGATGGGACAACTAAGTAAGAAATATTGGTTGCCAGGCCTCTGCCAAGTGTGGGTCGCTCCATACTTTTGGTGCGCGCGCGCTTCCTCGGTGTGGCAATGAATTAGTTATAAGTCTGATGGCTTGTGTGGGCCTGCAGTTTGCATTGATGTTGACAATGAAGCCGTTATAATTAATTTTTACGATGTATTTAGGTGGAGTGCTACTGAATGACGTAATCTTATTAGTTAAGTATTTAAACAGTCGCATTCCAAAGTCGATTAGTCAATAACACTGCTGTCCTTGATATGTTTGTTTAAAACGCCAGGATGAATGGTGTATAGGTTTAAAATTGCATATAATATAAATTTAATTGCTGTAAATATGTATATTTTGGTAAAAACCTGACTATGACATAGGTTATAAATCCCTTGAACGAAGGGATCTAGAACTGAGTCTGGTATACGAGTAACTACTTAGATATTTACTACTAACTAACCAACCCAACAAATTAAAGAAGATATTATTATTTTGAATATCCACTTGAAAACTTCAGACTACTTTTTTACGTAACGTAATATTTCGCTTTAAAATGTGTGCTTCTGGAATCAATACACCTTGCTTGAAAAAATAGCAACAAAACATTAAGCGGTGTCATGTATTTTAAGGCGCTAGCCCGATGAGAAAAACTAATTTAACTCATAAAAACAGGCTAAAATTATATGTCATAAGACATTTATTGTAGTCAAGTGACATTTATTCATCCTCATCATGTCTAACAAAAGTTAAAAAGCTATTTTATATATCTCCTTAGGAGCCGTTTGCTCATCAAACAAGCCGTGTAAATTTTAACTATTACGACCGTATCTTTAGTCAAATGTTTAATTTTAGGGAATTTTGATATAATGCGTGTATTCATTGTCAACTCTACAAGTTTTAAGTCAACAATACTATGAAAATTGCACTTCTTTCAAAACTCCATACTCGTTTTACCTTTTCTTATATACAAGTTGACCACAGGGTAATTTGAATGAGTCTGTCACCTAATACTGGCTAATACACTTACAGCATACGTCACATTATTACCCTATAGCAGTCCAATGCTGGCTGAAATTCTTACACTTGTTCGTGGACAACTCCCAAATATCCGTCACCGTTAAAGACCAAAGACTTTAAATCCTAAACATGACAAATTTAAGAAAAAATCTAGTCTAATTTGATTCATACAAAATGTATCGATACAAAATACAAAAATATTATTTTAGGGCAGTGCATTAGAAATAGTTATCTTTAAAGATGCATGCCGAGTTAAGGGTTAATACAAGAGTTTTTACTGTGCATAATACTAAACTACCACTATACAATAGACATCACTGAAAACCTTCAAGTACTCCGTAACTCTTTACCTATGGTAACACCGTAAATAAAATCTCTACTACTGTTACCTCTTTACGCTTAGACTGCTGAACCAATTTTGATGAAATTTGGTATGGAGATAGCCTGAGTTTGGGGAAAGGACATAGGTTTCTTTTTATTCCGAAAAATTGGACAGTTCCCGAGGGAGCAGCGATAAACGACTTCTACGCCGACGGAGGTGCGGGCAAAAGCTAGTACATAGTACGTAGTACGCTAGTACGCAGTGTTTCATTTATCCAATAAACTTTTTTCATTTTCATTTTTCACATACATGACCCTATACTCGTAACTAAGGCCTCTGAGACCGTAAAATCAAAAGCCACTCTATTTTTTATATTTCATGTTACAATTACAATATACGTATATACAATTAATCTAATTGGCAAAGTGAAATAGGCATCACTTTCTCCGTTGGCGGATCCGAACGAAATGGTCATCCGTTTTGTATTCCGACGACGACCGATAGAGTGGATAGGGGGCACCGTTAACGTAACGCCCAGGAATTTGTTAGAAATGAATAAAACTATTTTAAAGTCATTAAAACATTAACTATAGAACAGCTAGAGTCGTGCCTTGAGGTAATCAAGGGCTAAGCAGCTGTAAAACTAACTGCCGCACTCAGAGACGTCAATTAATTTTTAAGTTTCATTAAAGTTTCTGCGTCTTATTCTATTGCTATAGCAAAAAAGTGACAGCAGCAAATGAAACTTAAAAGTTAATTGACGTCTCTAATAAATGCGGCCATAAGCCACCTCACGCTTAAAATACAACTACCGAAATCACAAAACTTTTAAAATTATAAATAAATAAGTCACACCCACCTTTTAACCGCCGTTATCTCCAGATAATAGATAATAAGATAATGTCTTATATTTATATATAAGACATAAAATATCTAGCTCGTTTCGCCGATGTTTTTGAACAATATATTTTCCAGTGTTTAGAAATTATGGCATGCACGACATAAGTTCGTGTAATTATGTATGGGTGGCGACACGGGCACATCCGATAAAAAATTCGTGGTGGTTAAAGGGTTAAAACTAAGACAGAATAAAAAAGACCGCGTCGCAACAACATAAAAAAGAGGTTATGTGGCTTTATTAATAAACTTAAACGTCAAGCCTAAGGCCCGTAATAATAAACTGATTTTAGCTGAGACGCCCGTCTCAATTTAAGACAATTCAAAAATATTTTTTTTTTATGATTTGACGGTTATTTTGACGTGACTTGAGACGAGCATCTCAGCCAAGATCTGATTATTAATACAGTCCAAAGAAAACTATTATTTCTAACGCATCTTGAGACGAACTTTCAGGTTCTACCCTACCCCACTTAGAATCGTATTAATAAACCTTTAATAATTCGATTCTAAGTAGGACTAACACTCATAATCATAATATCTGAACTTTTATGCTCACATGATGAATCTAGGTAATTAATCTGTTTCAGACCTAACTTATCGAATAATCATCGTAAAAACAAGACACTTTTAATCGTCCTTAAAACACGACACATTGATTCAGTGATTCTCACAAACAGTAAACAACGCATTACAGCTTCTAAATCGGCTCTTCGGAGATATTATCTCGACAATGACAAGTTCAATGATAGCCATCCACCACGATTACGCATGCAAACGGCGCGTGGCGCACGCCTGCTCTTCCATATCAAACACTCAGCCACTTCACCTTCCTACCTCCCGCTCACACCTTCACAATCAACCATAAGCAAGAAAGGAACAAATTAACTGGATCACCACCTCTTCGAATCAGGGTACGGTGTCACAAACAACAGAAAAGGCGCTCCAAACAGCTTACTACAAAACGTCTCACCAACGAATACTAATGCTCAAACATAAGCCCTTCTGCACTGCGCCGTTAAGGAGGATTCATATCAAATAGCTTTCCCTTACGCTTAGATCCTTTCCCCTCCAAAAGATCGTAACGCCCCGTTTGGCTCGTTGAATGGAAAGACAATGCGTACCGGAACTACACACATCGTGCTGAATTTGAAATGGCTGTATAAAAAGCACAGGGTCCCTGACGAAATCATCACACACTCACTAGCCTTCGACCGGTAAACACCAGGAGCACAGAAAAACAAAATGGTGTCTCACAGAGCGATGTTCCTCGTGGCATTAGCGTTGTTTGGAGGAGCGCTGGCTCAGCCTGCTAAGCAAGGCTTCTGGAAGGGAACGCCTATGGATGGTCTCGTCGAGGAGATGAGATCTGGCTGCGCTGAAGGATCCGACCCCACCGCCTGCATCAAGTTCAAGGTCATGTCTCTTCTAGATTCCATCTTCAAAAAGGACACTTTTCAGGTAAATTTAATTCCAACACAATTTAAATATAAACAACTTTTCTACTTTTGCTAACGAGATATGTTTGTTTAGATCTCAGAGACCGTGGAAGTGACCAAGAACGGCGCCGCTAACGACGTGACAGGCCGTGCCAATGCAGACTTCTTCGACAACGTTGAGAACTTCATCCAGTCCCATGACGTCACCTTCCAACTGCCTATCGCTGACACCAAGATCACCGTGAGCCCCAGGAATCTAGATCAAGATGAGATGAGCCTGAACATCAAGTTTAACAAGGAAGGCGCTCGCTCTGTTGGCGAAGCCCGCAAAGCTAAGCTTAAGAAGATCATCGTGCCCATCCTCGTGTTCGTGCTCCTCAAGGCCATGACCCTCATCCCCTTGGCCATCGGTGTCCTCGGTCTGAAGGCCTGGAACGCTCTGCAGCTGTCTTTCTTCTCCTTCGTGGTTTCCGTCGCCCTGGCCATCTTCCAGCTTTGCAAGAAGGTGAGTTCAACTTAATCTTTTAAGAAAGAATACAAATCGATTGTTAGTTTTAAATCGAATTGCATTCAAAAATATCTCTGCACATATTCTATAAAGCACAGTTTTTCTGATTTTCTAAATTTAAATTTCGAGGACGATCCTATATTATGCAGTGCATTATTATTAATGCGTTTTCACCGTCTGGATCATATTGGCCATTAAAAACGACCTTTGTTGTCTATGAATACAAATGAGCCTTTAGTATTGTCACGTTTTGCACGCACTCTTCTGTGAACTCTAAACCACACACGTGTTTATCAATTTCACCAATGCACCTTTCTAACATTTCCTCACTTACCCTTGAGCCTAACCTTGTAGTTTACCCAGATCGCCGCGGACAACACGCACCCCCAGATCGCGGCCCATGGTCCGTGGGATGCTGCCTACGCCGCCACTCGCCACCGAAGGGACGCTGAGCCCCAAGAAATCGCTCAAGAACTCGCCTACAACGCCTACCACTAACCGACAACCGTCTACTCAAACTCGGACTGAACGAACGACCCAACACCCCCGATTAAAAAAAACAACGTTCAAACGGCCGTTCGAATTTCGAATCGGCTGAACGGGCATAGACCAAATAATAGTTTCCGGTGAAACTGAGTGTGTAAATACTATGTAGTGCAATTTATTTATTGAGTGAGCGATGTGCGAATGTGATGTGTGACTGATTTTTTATTTTACGATTAATAAATCATTTAAATGATAATTGTATCCTTTATGTTTAAATTCCTACCCTTACTTACACAGTTTTAAGTTATCGAATCACTAATTTAACTGAAGGTCTCAACAATAAAGAGGAACTTTAAATTAACTATAAATAAAAATATGTTTGCAATAGTCCAGTAAACAGTTAAGTACCACAATGCAAGTAAAAGCGAAAATTAGATGAAGAACATTCAATTTTAAGTAAAAGCAAAAAAAAGGAACAGAAAATTTCTATCTAGAAAATAAAAGTTAGTTAATTAAAGTTACTAAAAATCATTTCATTTAGACAATATTTTTATAGATTATTTTACATTACATACACAAAAGTATTTTTTTATTTAAAGAAGGCTTTTTTCGTCAAATATTGACTGTGAATATATTTTGTTTTTTGATTCCTGATCATTCCAAGTTGCAAAGATGCATGTTTACCTACTGATCGCGCAATGGACTGAAATACCTGAAACACTAAACAATGATTCAATCCAAATCAATTAAAATACCTGCAAGTTCTAATATTTGATTTCCACATCTTATTAAAAATCACAAATAATTTGCCTATTCAAAGTCTATCACTTGCGCAAGCCACCTGTTTTATTACACGGCATATTTGGCGCCAAATAAGGTTTTGTACGTGTTCCTCATACATTACACCTGGAGATGTTAAGTGGCACTTTCTAATGTCACTTTACTTTCTGGTCAGCTGCTTCCATCCTTGACTTTCCTTAAATACCTGCGCGCAGATATTTGTACTACATAAATAACTTCGAAAGTATTCCATTCCAATAAATGTCGAATAACCCAAATTCGACACTTGTAAGTGACACAGTAACGTGTTAAAATGCACAATCTGAAAGCATGTTTTAAACGCTACAATAATTACTTAAGTATACAGGCTGTCCTATAAGTCGCACGTCACAGTGACTCCGGAGGTACAGTCGAACTCATAAGTAGCTTTACATTTTAGTACCATGTCGCAGTTACGTATTATAAGTTATAAGTGTCAATACTTTGAGTTTAGTATGTCAATACTGCGACAAGTTACTAAAATGTACATACAGCTACTTTTGAGTTCGACTGTACACTAGCCTAAGACGCACCGAACCAACCTAACATGACCTCAGTAAAAGTAAGGTTTTCAAGATATGCCAGTTTAAAGATTAAGTTTTTAGCCAATTTATAAGGTTGAGTGATGGTCACTTGTCGCTGACAGGCACCAATCATGGACTCTTAATTCAAATATCATACGGTTATAAGTTATATTATAGAAAAATAAGTAATACATAACTGTTATCTTCATTAAAATAAGAATCAAGTGTCCATCATTGGTCTCTGCGTCCATTACTACTGAGGCCATTATCTTAAGAATCAGGTAATCGACAGAGACTACTCGGGGCACTACTCATGCGTTGCCAGTCTTGAAGAAAGATTTTAAGAGCTGGATTGATAAACTGATCTTGCTGAGATACCCGCCTCAAGACACTTCAAGTCTGACACATCTCGAGATGGATATCTCAGTCAAGATCTGTCTGTCTGTGTGATATTTCAAATAAAGTCAATAAATAATGCCGATAAATAATGCGATAAACATCTTGCATCACGATGACATTAAGTTGTCATTAGCATTTTACTCTTAAATACGACAAACTGATAAGAAAACTCAAACATAATCGAAGAGTTTGAATACTACATTGAAAAACACCGATTGAATACACAACTTGGCCACACATTCTGCTGATTTTTTGTAGGTAGTACTGCCTGGAAAATTTTGATATTTAGGCAAGTAGTAGGCCAATGTATGGCCTATTTTGAGTAAAAAATCTAGAGGTGTCACTACTTCACAACCACATAAAAAAAAATGTTTATTTTTAAATTGGTCTTTTTTCTTTTTTTTATACGATAACTAGTATTAGTTTTTTGGGTGGCGATGCAAATCTATCTAAAGAACATCATTTCAAAATTTGAAGCAAATCGCTTGAATACATCCAGAAAAAACAAACATTAAAAAAAACATTAAAAAATCATAAGTCAAAAACTATTACAAGTAGGATGTTTATACTCGGCTAAAATATTCATCATTACAAGAGGTACTCACAAAAAAATCCTCGAGCCCATTTGATGTAAGGGCCGACTTACTATGGAAACGCGGCTATAGCCTTTAGCAAAGTTGTAAAACTTGCTTGCCTTATAAATAAAAAAATATAAATGAATTTATTATTATAGTATAATTGGTAATGGGGTCTAAAAGCTACGGGTTTAAAATGAAAGTAAAGTGGTTTTAGCAAATGGGGTTCTGCGGATTTCTTCATTCCTGATTCGATCTCGCAGAGATACGCCGAGCCCTTTCCATTTCCCTTTGGGTGACCTTGAGCTTTCTTATGAGGCCCATTGTAAAGGACCACGTCTCCGTTCCATAAGTCATCACTTGGAAGTGCGGTACCCGGGGGAGAAGTCATGGGGATCATGAATCATATACTATGTTAACTAACAGGAACAGAAGTAAATCGAAGTATAACCTACGCAGTTGTTATTCTCACGGCGCCTCTCCAACATAAGTACACATATGTATTCATCCGACGTATACAATATTTTACATAAATATTGGCCTACTTCAATCTGAAACGCCGTCGAAACACTAAGAAGAAGTTCCACATACCCATCTCTATTCCTCGCGAGACAAAACAGGCAGCATTGTGACTCCTGTCCATTTTCGTATATTTCAGTGACATTTGTTTCCATGACTCGTGGAACTAGCTCTTTCCTTTGCACTTGCCCATTATTAGTGGCAAGAGTTCGTATTATTCATGCCTAAATACATTTAATTATAGCATGGAAAAGGCGAACGAACCTACAGGGTACCTAATAGTAAGTGGATTCAGAGGCCACATTTGCAATCTCAACACTGTTGGACTGAGGTCTACGAAGGAATGCCTCTACCCTAGTGTTTTACCGGTTGTCTTACGAACAAGGGGACACACCAAAACGAACACTGCTGCTTGGCAGCAGGTTAAAGAGTGAGCGATCCGGATGGACTCTTTTATAGTATTAAACGAGAAACATTTTACGTTCACGAAAACGGCTCTAACGATTTCGATGAAAATTCAGCAAAATGGGGGTTTACAGGGGCGAAAATATATCTGGAAAAATTCATTTTCCTCGTGTTTTCACACAAAAAGATTTCCCGCGTAATATCGATCGTAATTTCGGGGCCACGGCCGCCGTCTGAATAGACTGATTAGGACCTTGTTAGAGTGGTTAGAGCGTTGGCCTACTACGCAAAGACTGCGGGTTTGAACCCCAGCTATGGATCGGTTCTTTTTGGTTTTTTTTTGTATGGATAATCTATTAAAATTCGGTTTCGACCCGAGCGACGACGCTCAGTCTCCCAGGTACTATACTTAAAACAGAAAACATCCAAGACTCATCACACAAATATTTGCCCTTATCGCGAATCAAACCCGGGACCGCTAGCTTCGTAGGCAAAGTCATTACCAACTAGGCTAACCGCCTCGTCGTTTATAATCAGCGCTAAGCCATAAACCATAACCGCTTCATTGCGATTCAGCGGGCGCAGGCCACTCCACCTCCTGACCCACTGGAGACCTTCGGATATGGAAGGAAAGCGGACGTTAATATCGACAGGACCCAGATACTCCTAGGTCCAATAGCGATGTTGCTGCCAAAACTGATCGCTAGAGTTGGTCAATGAACAGTATTGGTTTGGTTTCAATGAACACTGCAATGTGCTGACGACGTGGCTAGCCTAGTTAGTAGTGGCCCTGCCTACGAAGCCAGCGGTTCCAGATTCGATTCCCGGTAAAGGAATCTGTTGTGTAGTACCCATAGTATAGAACAATCTTAGAGCTTGGGTTGGGACTAGGTCAATTTGTGTGAGATTGTCTGTTCTGGATAATGTAGGTATGTAGCTTTCTAATGGTGACAGAATGATTAAAATCGGTTCAGTAGTTTCAGTGTCGATCGATTACAAAAAAACAAATATTTATAGTTCTTATTACAGATAGGTAAACTTACAAAAAGCAAGCTTTAAAATATTATTATATTAAGTAATATAATATCGTTTATTCATGTAAGTTAAAGTCCTCTTATATACTTCTAAATGCGCCTTTTTTAATTCAAAATGGCAGCACAGCCACAAACCAAGAACCTTACACATACACTCACTGTTCACAAACATTACCCACCTTCTCGGACAGTCGGGTAAAAAAGTAAGACTAAAACGATAAAAAAAAAGTGTTTCAAATGTTCTTAGGTAACATAAACAAAAGAATTCGTAGATAAAAAGGTTAAATAACCGATTTGTACAATAAACATGCGTAATCTCACTCACGCTCGCGGCTCGAGTGCTACGGTGCCGACCGAAGCAAAAAGGCCGTATGCTCACATGGACTTCATACTCTTATACTATCTTTTTCTTGTAGGCGGCTGTACGGTGGTGAGACGCGGACGACGCGGACATGAGCTGTGTCCGTAACTAGTGTTACGTAACCAGAAAAGCTGAAAACAAACAAACAACCGACAGCAAAACTTATTTAGTTCACGAACTTAAAAAAAAAAACTATTTGCCTTACTTCTGTTTTGAATACTTAACACTTTTTTTATATATGAAACTACAGACATTACTCAAATGGAATTTAGCATAGCTTTATGGTAACAAATATAATGCCCACCAAAATTATCTTTGAAAGTCAAAATCAGAAACCAATCACCAAATTAAATTGTACCTGTAGATCAAATTTAATAAATGATCACCAAATCTTAGCGAATTCGGTTGGGTGTAGGTTATTTTTTTTGGTGGTCATTTACTATTTTTGGTGATCAAAGGTCTTATATTGTATGTTATTTATGACTTAATCTGGTGATCCATTAAACATATGCCTAACTTTATGTCTATTCTTTAAAAAACAGTTTCAAATGAATTAGCTCCTGATTGTGGCTAGACGTAATAAAGAAACAAATGGTAGAATCCTTTAAGCCTAGAGCTTAATTTGACGTAGCTTAGGGAAAAGGATCCAACCCACAAAGTAAATGTATTTAAATTTGAATTCTATTGCTGTCAATATCAAGCGTGAAATGGTTAAGTTGGATCTTTTTCCCTAAGCAACGCCCATTTTATTTTGATTTACGTGGATAGGTACAAAACAACGGTATACATACTTGTTTATAGAAATACGTGCTTAAATACATAGAAAACATCCAAGGCTCAGAAACAAATACGCGCATCACACAAACATATACCTGGACTCGAACCCGGGACCGCTAGCTGTGTCACTACCAACTGGGCGTACGGCGTCATAAATCATAATATAGGTACATTGCACTTGTATTAACACAGATCAAACAACAGCCGTTTTATTCTACTAACCAATTCACTGGCGAACTCGTCGACGAAGATCCAAATGACCCGTGAGCGCATGACATTACCTGTTCGAACGTATCTTAACCTTGGTCGAATTTTGATACAGCGTCAGTGACTTTTATGGCATGGACGGAGAAGGCGAACGGGCATGCAGGCTTATGGTAAACAGGATCTAAGACCAATTTGCAATCTTAACCTTTACAACGCCATGCGTGCCCAAAAAACAAAAGGGTTTATCATCATGTCACAAACTGATTCATTCCACACACATATTTTCACTTCTCATGCTCTAAAAGTTCGTATTTATGTCGTGCGTAGGCGACATAAAGTCGCTTTTTATGCTCTAGTGCACAAAGTAAAATCTTCGTCGAAGACCTAGGCCATCGGTCCAACAGCCACACGAACAACTTTAACTTCATAGAATAACCTCTTTATTTTATTTCGTTTCGTTAGTATTCTAAGACCAAGGCAAGATACCAACAGCCAAAGTACACAATAAAGCTTCATGAAATAAACTTATAATTTTTATTTCGTCGCATTTATTGTTATTATTATTTTTATCATGTTGCTGTTTCATTGCCTCGCAATCGAAGTGAAAAGTAGAGTGTACAACTCGTCCATAAAACCCATTTAACACTCGACGTTATATCCATCCTCGCTCGCAAGCTCGTTTGCCAAATAATATGTTTGTGAAATGAATCAGTTTGTGAAACGTTTTTTTGTAAAATGATAGGATATGAAATACAAAAGACGTTACTCACACGCCAATGACAGCTAAAAACTAGAGCTAATGTCAACCTTAACTCATAGACACTCAGGTCTATTTTGCGCTGCCAACCATGACGGATATATCCGTCGTAGGTGTTGAACCAGTGGTGCGGATATATCCGTCAATGCCGTTGAAAAGCATAAAGCAACAATCTCAAGACTGCAAATGTGTTGCCAAGCCTGAGAATATTGTAAGGAAAAAAGTCTATCGAATCTATGTCGGCTCCATTCTGGGTGAAAATTAAGAGCTCGACGTTGAACATAATAAAGGACCGCTAAACAAAAAAAGGTGCGTAATTAAGTATTAATTAACCACAAGCTAAGTGTAAGTGTGACACGCCACTTCGTACCGGCTAGCGGAAGAGAAACAACAATTTCACAATCCGGACATGGCGGGCAATGCAAATGGCGGCGTGCGGTGCATACAAAATGGCCGCCACCCTATATTGCATAATGTAGATTGGGTAAGTAAAAACACGAGCTTTTGTTAAATAAGAGCGGTAAAACTTTCTAGACTATGTGACGTAAAAGGACGCGATGCGAGAATTTATTAGGGTTTACGATATCACGGCAAAAAAGGCTTATAAACCCAATTAAGTCAAAATAATGTGCGATGAAACAACTGTGAGAAACAATAAATAATTATCCAAACAAAATTGACAACTAACGGCAATTAACCTCAGAATATGTCATGAATCATGATTTATGATACAAGGCTCAAGACAAATATAACGACTACGATATATTTAGTCAACAGGTAGAGAATGCCATAAGGCATTTAAATAAATCAGATAAATAAATATCAGGGGACAATCTCACACCAATTGACCTAGTCCCAAACTAAGCTCTAGGCTTGTACTATGGGTACTAGACAACGATAAACATACTTATATAGAGAAATACATACTTAAATATATAGAAAACATCCATGACTCAGGAACAAATACTCGCGCTCATCACACAAATATTTGTCCATACCGGGATTCGAACCCAGGACCGCTAGCTTCGTAGGCAGGGTCACTACCAACTAGGCTAACTGCGTCGTCAAATTTAAGTCCACCATTTGTACTTGTTTTTGTCCAATAAAGACTAGATAAATAAATAAATAAGTAATTATTACTCAAATACATACCTACACCTTAGTAACCTTATAATTCGTAGTCAAAAAGCAATAAAAAAATAAATTATTAAATACATATCAGGGGGAGGATATCCTACAAAATTCCTCGCGCTCGTCACACAAATATTTGTCCTACCGCTTGTGTTTTCACTTTAATTGTTAGTGGCAATAGCATAGGTTTTCCAAGTTTTGACGCCAGAGCCTTTATTCCACTTTGATTTAGCAACAATAGGTATAACAACTAGGATTAGAGCGGAATCTGATCGACCGATCGATCGATGCGCCTAACACCCATTTAGGCTGAAATTACGGTAGGTATGTAGTAAACAGGAATGAGGAGATCCGCAGGAGAACTAAAGTAACTGATATAGCTCACCGAATTGCGAACCTTAAGTGGCAGTGGGCGGGGCACATTGCTCGTAGAACCGATGGCCGTTGGAGCGAAAAGGTTCTAGAGTGGCGACCGCGAACCGGGAGACAAAGTGTCGGCAGGCCTTCCACAAGGTGGACCGATGATCTGATAAAGGTCGCGGGAAACCGCTGGATCACCGCAGCAGAGGACCGTTGTGGTAAACCTTGGGGAAGGCCTTTGTCCAGCAGTGGAAGTCTTGCGGCTAATGATGATGATGATGATGATGTAATAAACATCTATTGTCTAGATTAGTTAGGTTAGGTTAGGTTTTATAATAATTCTGAAAAAAAAACCCTTTCAAATGAAAAAAAAACGTTTTGACCAAATGATTTTCGACCAAACGATACATTAGGACAAACAATGATTTTGCCCCCCGATATAGACTCTACTATAAATAAATAAATAAAATCTCGACGCGACACCCGCCACTGACAGCACTGCCATGTTCGTTTAGCTCGTTGAGACGTGCGTCTGTGTGAGTGCGACGTTTCGAACGTTTTGTTCGTAGTTTCTTCACTGCTTTAGCTATATTTATTCTGTGGCTTTGGTCTCTTGATCGAGACTTTTCAATTGTATGGAAAATACCTAGAATTGTATGTTATCCCGTCAACCGCATAACGCTTACCGCAGCTTTGTGTGTTTCGATCAATGCCGTTATACTACATACTTTGTTTGAGCCCCATAACGTCCGCAATACGATTACGATATAGATGCAAGATGGGCTAAAACAATGGCTTTATCAGTGTCAAGCTTACGTTATTAATTCGTGTTAGCGGACGTACCCGTAACAAAAGCACGCGATGATCGATTGGTATGTGCGCGATGATGGTGAGAGCTCCACTCCTGCGCATGGCAATCGTAGGCCTTCAACGAGGTAGCAATGATAACACCGTGATTGATTAAGTATTGAAAAGTCATATTAGGATGACACTAAGTCGGTTTAATGTTTATTAGTTACCTAGCGCAAGTTTTGTTAGTTACTGATTATATTATGTTGGAAAGAAGGGTGTATAACTGCTAAAAATCTGTCCTTTTCACTGCCAAGAACTTGGCAGGCTTGATAGTTCATACATAACACGCGGTCTTTAATGATAGGATCAAAGTGGAAGATTGATCACTAGTACAGAATTATAGTAAAGAAAGGATCAGTCAGGTGTGTTTGAACGCGCAGGCAATCTCGGTAGTTGATTTGTATAATTCCTTTGCTGTCTGACGAGAGATAAAGCACAGCCGGAAATACTATAACATCTCAAGTATTCACGACTAAAACACTTCAATATTTGTTTCTGAAATCGCCAAAAAAGATCCTGAACAATATTATAACGCCACCGTCAAACCGTCACTCTCACCACCAGGACTTTCTTAAATACTTCGCCAACGAAAGCGCTCAGCATTCGCCGCACGCGCCGCGCACGCGTGCCTTGCCGCCCTAAGGACCCGTATAAAAACCAAGCCCATTGAAAAATTAAATCATTGTTGCTCCATTAACCGACCAGGCCGTACGTCTAATTAAAAACTCTAATGACACAGTGAAAGCCGAAAATCTGATAATCCGACAAAATGAAGTGCGTGTGCCTTTTCCTGGCTTGTGTGGTTGTAGTCCGAGGTTACAGCATAGGGGAAAATGAGGTCGAGACCCCGAGATTAAGTACAAGTGAGGACCTCTTGGACAGTGTGATCAGTGATTGTTTCGATACCAGCGAACCCACGTCGTGTCTGAAAGTGAAGGTGCTTTCGTTCTTGGACACCAAGTTAGGAGTGACCAAGGAGTCGGCCAGGTCGCTTGACGAGAAGAACATCGACAAAGTGATCTTCGACCGCGTCGGGAGGATCCTAAACGCGAACGAGTTCAGGTTCCAACTGCCTGAGTTCATCTTCCAGAATGCTGAGGTGTCCTACAAAGCTGATAGAGGGTTCGATGTGGAGTTCCCTGAGGAGACTGAGAATGGCGAAGGTAAGAACGGGATAGTATATATAATTTACCATAACGTTGACGCAATCGCCATGGCTTCAGCCAGTTTATCAATCGCACTTGGTAAAAGACACTGAGTCAGTCAATGACGTTTTTTAAATTTTAACTCGAAAATATTATTTAATAATATAGTACAAACGTTAGTTTTCCTTTCAAAAGTATTAGTAAATTCGCCAAATATTCTCCGCAACTCCTCACTAAGTCCAGTTTTTGCTTCCAGCTCGAGGTCTCTTGAAAAAGAAGCTGCTGCTCCCAGTTATGCTGCTGCTGAAACTTAAGATGAAGGCTCTGATGCCGATCCTCGTGGCCATCATCGGAATCAAGGCTGTCAAAGCACTTATCCTCAGCAAGCTCGCCATCACGCTGGTCGTCGGATTCCTAGTCTACAACTTGATTATGAAGAAAGGAGGTGAGTATACGAAGCAATGGTTCCAGACTCATCACATGAGATAGCTTTGTTACTTGTTACATCTGATGTGGTGTATGAAAAAAAAAACTACTACTCGTATTCTTATTGTGACGTCAGAAGAACAATAATTTTGTATAACCCCCTTCGTAAAATTAAAATCCCTAGCCTAGATAAATCTTAAAACTTAGGTAAAAACTATTTGCAGAGTACAACCTCTCTATTAAAAAAAACCGCACCAATATCGGTTCATCTATGCAGGTCCTAAGCGATGACAGACAGATAGACGAACACGACCTTCAAGCACATTTCTTCCATCTTTTTTAAATCCCAAGTTACAAAGATTGTAATCATTTGGAAATATCATGACATCAACACACGGCGCGTTTACCGCCCATCTCTATAATCGGTCATGTAATTATTTTATCTTATTTGTCCCCAGCTGCTATGCCTATGATGATGACCCCGACGGACCCGCCCGCCCCGCAATACGGACCCCCTGCCTCGCAATACGGAACCCCTGTCTCCACCCCCGCCGCCCCCCAGGACTCCTACAACCCGCAGTGGGAGCCCTCAGGGAACGGACCCTATTCCCGCGTATGGGACCCCTCTCAACTCGCTTACAGCTCATACTACCCTGGTGATTCCAGCTCCTCATCCAGCTCCAACCAATCTCCGAGCTACTCCAGCGTGGCATCTATCTCCTCAGTTTCCTCATCATCATCACCGACCTACTGAACCAAATATGTTGTACATAGAACGCACCGAACGGCTAGAGTGTAAGAGTTAATTTATTGACGATATTTAAATTATTTATTGAACACAATAAAGAACTGATGGTTTACTAAGTAATGATTGTCCCTTCCCATCATTCCAAGAAAGGTGTTACGTGTGTGTGGATTTTTGACAAGAATAAAATTCCATCATCGATACTACCAATACTACCCGACCAATGTCGCATAGAAGTACTGATATGTCAGACTTAAGAATAAAATATATGCGGAAATTAGGTACTTTGCCTGAAATGGTTCTAAGTCGTCAAATATCAATGCTTCAGCGGACTTTTCAAAATATAAATTTCAAGGAATAAATAATCTCCGCAATATATAAAAAAATGTCGTAAAAAGATCTTGGTTGAGAGGTATCTGTTGTCTTTGTCTAGCCGTGTGTCTGTCCATTAATGGCGGCTATAGCATTTTAGGGCTAATACACCTACAACTACACGTTAAACCGTTGAATTTAAGTCTCCTGTTAAAACATTTTCGATTTTAGGGGGTCATGAACGACCTAGGAAGGTGCTTATTTTGCGTTCCAAAATCTGACTTATTTAGGCAGCCCCCGCGATTCAAACTAAAACTGAAACATCAATATCTCACTAGATGGCGCTAGTAGCAAGTTAGCTCGCGGTATTGTTTGTTACCTTCAGAATTCACTAATACAATTTAAGGGCGTATGGTTAATGAAGCGCTAGTAGATTCATTCTATTTTTGAGTAGTGCCCACCTATCTCCAAAGTAAGGTTAAGTAGGTACTGATAAAACCAAATTCCTTTATATTTGTAAATAAATAAATATAAATTATATATAAGAGAATGTACCTATTTGCCAAATATTTAATCTTGCATCTCCTTTAGAGATGTGGTTTTTGTGTAAGAGATTATGTTACATATAGTGACATATCGAATAATGAAAAGGCAGCTTCGTAGCTGCATCTTTATTATACCTATATTTGTTAAATATTGTTATTTGACAAATATCAGCCAAGTGGAGTGTCGCATGATGGTGGCACTTCACTTGGCCACGTTTGCCAAATATTGATCTTACATCTCTCATTTGACATACCGAATGAAGGCGATGCAACGAAAACTATAATGAGACAATAATCCAATCAGCATCCCAATTTTATCTTAACTCAATTTTGATTGTATTATACATACAACCACAGACTTACTAGTAGGTTTGGTTTATTTGCGGATGTCCATCTTTGCGACCGGCAGTCGTGGAAATCCTTGGGGAAGGCCACGAGGTCCAGGAGTGTCTTCAGCTGATATGATGATAATGATGAATCTATTCCCGCACTTGCTCAAATGTCCTAATGTTAGCACTGCTTATTCCTTTCAAAGGACCTTGCAGTGCACGCGCCAAATTTATTTAAGAGGATTGTGAGTCGACGGCTTTCCATACGAACGGCGATAACGTTTTCCACCCCCTAAAAACGAACCGAATTCGACCAATTTTTGATATGTGGTCAGTTGGAACAAAACTATGTCCGTACGTTTCGTTTTTTAAATATTTATTAATTATAAAGAGATTATGTCCGAAATTACTTTTGTATGAAAACAATAAAACGGGAAGAAAATGAAATTTATTGATAATATTGGAAAAAACGAAACGTACAGACATAGTTTTTGTTCCAACTGACCACATATCAAAAATTGGTCGAATTCGTTTAACATTTAGGGAGTGGAAAACGTTATAGCCGTTTGTATGGAAAGCCGTCAACTCACATTCCTCTTAAACTCTTAACCTTTAAGTCTAGTGACGGATTCGGAAACAATTTTTGGATATCTTGTTGTTTATTTCAATTCTTTTTTGGTTAAAATCGAAATCTAAGAAGAAGAAGAATTAGAAATTGTTTTTTTTTTTGTCCGGCATTTGAAGGGTATATTATCTGAAGGTAAATAATTTTCTTTTTCAACTTCCCATTTACTGGATAACTATTAATCATTTAGTGGAAATAATTATAATACAAATAAAACGCAAATACAAAGACACGTTTGAACTGCCACATTTAAAAAAAGCAATTTTATTAAAAAACTAAAACTTAATTCATTACAAAAATATATACAATAGAAAATAGCATAAAAAAGTAGTAAAATAGTGCCTACAAATAATATTAAAGTAAATTGATTTTTTTAGAAATAATAATAAGTTCTACGTAAGTAATATAATGAAAGAATTATAAAGTAAAGTATCCAATTTTACAACATAATGGCTTCAAATCCCCTGGTACCTATATACATCCATACAATCGTATAGTATAATGTTCAATTCAAAGGCAAATAAATAAATAAAAGAGGTACCCATGTCGCAGTATAAATATAGCTAAAGCAGTAAAGAAACTACGAACAAACGTTCGAAACGTCGCAGTCACGGACGCACGTCTCAACGAGACCCCTAAGCGGACATGGCAGTGCTGTCAGTGGCGGGTGCCGTGTGGAGACGAATGGTTGAGACGTGCGTCTGTGTGAGTGCGACGTTTCGAACGTTTGTTCGTAGTTTCTTTACTGCTTTAGCTATATTTATACTGTGCGTAATAAGTAACCAAACTTATTACGTACCTACGGGGGGCTACTTTGAAAATCGAAGTTTGAAGTTACGTTAGCTCCTTCCCTTTCTCACGATTTAATAACAATTGAGGAGTGAAAGGAATAGTGCGTCCAAACGTTCGAAATTAGTGTTTCGTGGTAGCCATCGAGGGCCATCACACCGCCGAACTTGGATTTTAGAAGTATAAAGGCCTTGCTTTTTCATCGTTTTTGTACTATTATTAAATTCGATTGTATGTACAATCAATTCGATTCGTATAAATTATCTAATCCTACCGCCACGGCGCTAGCACCGTTCACAACACGAGTTACTAGCGCCATCTAACGAAACATATGAACAACTAAAATTACAATGCAATTCATGGCCCACGCTCTGAAGTATTAAAAAACGAGTGTATTAAAAAACGTAGATATGGCATGTTGTTACTGCGCGGCGATTAAAATTTGTTCCGCCGCACACACACATATATTCGTCGCATACATTCGTACTTCTAAACGTAAATGAAAGAATACGGAACACGAAAGAGTAGCTATTGTCCTTATTGTAGGATATTGATTCTTATTTCAACAGCGATAAAGATCTTGGCATCGGATCAGATGCGGCGTGATGCGCATAGACGCTGACGCGACATAGATTATGAGTTACTTACAGAACAAACAAAAGAGACATTTCGTTAAAGGTAAAATAATTAACTCTCTCCGTTCACTAAGTTTTATTATGCGAATAATAATAACAAAAAAACATTAATTACAAGAATGTTATTATTATAGGATCACAGTGCGATGCAATTATAATACTAAAGCTTAAAATTCAAAATTCGTTTATTTTATTACGAAAAAAACTGCCTTAAAACAATTATTATGGTTTAAAGTCCTGTATGTTTGTATGTACCTAAGTGTGTTTGTTTGTATGTCTGTTGTTTTAGTCTTTATTCCTTTAGTAACATAGGGTATGTAAATATGACAAAAAAGGCGTGTAATAATTAATTAAAAATAAAAATTGTGGACTTCAAATGGGGGACTTCAAATATATGTTCTCTGTTAAATATGTACCAACCCACTTTTGTTTCGTTAGCTCATCACTCGGAAATCTGGAAAACAAACAAATCAATCATCATCAGCCGATATTCGTCAACCCCGGAACCCCGAGAACTACACAAGGAAACCAACAATTCAGTCAGCTAGTGATCTACATAATTAACTATCGTCCGGACTACTAGGATAATTAAAAAGTATTATTAGAGTAGGTTTATGTCAACATTGCTACAATTGCGAAAATAAAGCAAAATAAATATAATGAATTTGCGACTTCCACTTATCTGTCTACGATTTCCCTTCTGTGCATGATTGATCTATGACGCGAGTGATATCTATCCCTATCGCACTACAGCTACGAACGTATTCTCTATCCTTTGTTTTCGATTGTTCTGGATAATATTATGCGACTAAATGACCGACTGCTGATATTATGCGACTAAATGAAATCGTGAAATCATACCAATTGACAGGATTTGAGCGCATCACTTTCTGCGCGCTAGTGGCACATCTACATTTTTTAATACACTATCAGTGGGCCCACGCCCAAGAACGGTGATATGGCATACGGCAAATAATAAGTATTTTTTATAACTCTACCACTGAATACCGTACAAATGTATTTTTCGTCTTTTTAGAACTACTTAAGGGCGCTCTATATAGTATATAGACACCTCGATTGGTATCCTGACCTCAGGCGCTCACGAGATAGATCTGACATCCTTTTATACTACTCTGTCAAGAAAGTACCGGGAAAAGATCAATAATACACAAACTGTTTGTTAATCATCCAAATTTATTTTATCACCTTCAAAGTATGCTCCTTCAGAAACGATACACTTACGCCAACGAATAATCCAATCATCAAAACATTTTTTAAACGCTGTTTCCGGAATTGAATTCAGTTCTCGGCGCGAATTCTCCTTTATGTCTTCTACCGATTGAAAACGGGTGCCACGAAGTGGTAATTTGAGTTTAGGAAAAAGAAAGAAGTCGGCAGGAGCCATATCTGGTGAATATGGTGGTTGCTCGATGGTATTTGTTGAGTGTTTGGTCAAAAATTCTTTCACAATGATGGCCTTGTGCGAAGGCGCATTATCGTGGTGCAAAATCCAAGAATTTTCATTCCACAAATCTGGCCTTTTTCGTCGAATTTGCTCTCTTAAATGCCGCATAACGCTCAAATAATATTCTTTATTTACCGTTTGACCTTCCGGCAAGAATTCCGAGTGCACAACACCGCGATAGTCAAAGAAAACAGTCAACATGACTTTGACTTTTGATCGACTTTGGCGTGGTTTCTTCGGTTTCGGTTCAGTTGGAAGGCGCCACTCCGAAGCTTGTTGACTAGTTTGCATGTCAAACTCGTAAACCCACGTCTCGTCACCAGTAACAATGCGTTTCATGAATGTTGGGTCGGAATTGACTCGTTCTAGCATGTCCTCAGCGACTCTCATGCGATTGAGTTTTTGGAGAAAATTCAGGTCTTTTGGGACTAGCCGAGCGGTAACATGTTTCATACCCAAATGATTAGTTAAAATAGTACGGATCGACTCGTGAGATACAGAAAGTTCGGCGGCTATCTCTCTCAAAGTTGAATGAGGATTTTCAGTCACTATTTCCTTCACTTTTGCGATGTTAACTTCAGTTGCAGACGTTGATAGCCTACCAGAGCGAGGCAAATCTTCCATCACATCTCGACCGCTTTTGAACGCTTTGTACCACTCATAAACACGTGTTTTTGATAAAGTCGAATCACCGTAAGCCTTCTGTAACATTTTCAGTGACTCCGAACACGAAATTCCATTGGCGATGCAAAATTTAAGACAAACTCTTTGTTCAATGTTTTTGTCCATTATGAAATTCGCAATACACACTAGATATGATATAACTAAAAACAGCACTGTATTTAATATAAATAACAGATGCAACTCAAACTCCGCGCCAAAATAGAAAACAGTTGTGCCAATCTAACAACAACAAAAAAAACAAAAATTTGAATTTGGAACCATAAACAAATCATCCATTCCCGATACTTTGTTGACTGAATGTATATGGATATTGTTAAAATAATTTATTAAAAATTTCAAAAGTCAGCTTTCTAAACTTAATCGTTTTATTCCAATCGATTGATTATTCAGAGCGGTTGCGATTTTTGATTTGCCATCATTTAGTTACATTAAAAATTTGGCGACGCAAGCATAGCGGACGTTTTGAGCTCAAAACGATAAGATAGACGTATGCGTGACCAGAGAGGGCTGCAGACGAGCATGGGAGCGATCAGGGAGAAGCTGATGCCGCAGACGACGCCGGTGATCATCATGGCGGCGCCGATCATGCCGGCCGTGGACGCGTGCCTTTCTTCCACCTCTCTACAATCACCAAATAATAGGCATGATGCGTGGGAACTATAGCCCAAACCCTCTCATTGTGAGTGAAGGGTACCCAGCAGTGGGACGTATGTAGGCTGGATTATCATAGGCATGATGACATTTTTTGTAATATGCTAATCAATCCGGCTTTTTGTAAGGATCTATTGTATGTATGGGACCAACTGCAATCAGAGCCCTGGAACAGTCAGGAATGAGATTCAAAGTCCGATATCTTTACTAAGCGTTGAAGACGCCCTTACAAATTGACCATCAACTATGACGTCACTCCTTAGTAAATGCCGTAATGAATATATGGACAAAACCAGTAATTAGGAATTTTGATTGTGAAAAACTGCGTTGAAGCTTATCATGGGTCCATGTCCATATTTGAATTTTGAATGTAGGTACATATTATTATTCATAATTATCGCAAGTCCTAAAGTGAATTTTACTGAAACCGTCCTGATTTTAGGAATTTTTTTTTAAAACAAACCTAACCGAACCTTTTTTACCAGTTAGACATTTTAAAAGTCCAGAAACAATAACGGTGTCAGTTAAAAATACTTTAGGACTTGCGATGATTATGATTTATGAATAACGATACATTCGGACTACAAATTATTATGTGAACTTTAGCGCACCGAATTGTCATATAATTAAAGCTTTCGGCACACCAAACGCGTGTCAGGCGCGTCGCGCTTATTATATGACAATTCGGTGCGCTGGATAAAAAATCTGCCACTTTCTGACCAGTATGTAAGACGGAGAGGGACGGATGCTTTATCCACTTGACACTTGTCCACCGCGATAAAGGCGGCCGTAATACGGGTAAAGGTCGTCCTTTCAATATCATTAATTACTCACCCTTTACTAACGTACGTCATCCCCAGCGTGGAGACGTGCCCCATACTCCACCCCATCACCATGGCTCCCACCCAGTAGATGAAGTCATCACGGATCAGCACGGGCATTGTACGGTTGCACAGGACGCCCTTGTACTGGGGCCGGTAGTTGCACAGCAGGAAGAACGGGATGAAAGCAAGCCGCGCCGTCGCTAACAGCCACAGCCAGCGCCGGGACGGCTGGAACAGACCCTCAAAACCTTAAAGACTGAGCGCGGAAATACTTGTAATATGTACCTACAACTGTCACATAATAAATCCTCTTAACCTGTTATTAGCTATGTCTACACCTGTGCGCCTTCATGTTCAACTTGCGCTTTCCTCTGACCCATCCTCTGCCACCACAGCGCGTGCAATAACGCATGCGCTCAAACTAGTTTGATATATCAGCGCATACCCGTAGCGCACGCTGATCCGTCACCGTTGGGTTGACGTGCAACATTTTGCAAATAAAATGGCGGAAGATAAAGTCAAAACATTGGATTTTATTGCAGATTCAGTGTCACCATCGTATTGGATGCGCTTGACGCAAGACGAATGAAAGTTGAACATGAAAGCGCACAGGTGTGGACATAGCTATTAGGACACTCTTGATAAGCCTCCTATCCTAGTAATTTTCTACTAAGCTTGATTTTTTTTTTAACTTAATTTATGAAAAAAATGCACCAAAAATTGTTATAATAACCGGTTAAACGGTTATCACTGTAGTTATTGTCATCGTGATATCCGAAACTCGTATACCTTTGTCTCAAAAATCGCCACGATTGGTCCTACTAATATTATAAATGCGAAAGTTTGATGGTGCTTCTGTCTCTGTCTGTTTACAAAACGCTTTCTTGGCTACCATCCTGCTGAACTGTGGTAGATTATTTATTATACTTAATCATTTATCATATTTTTAAGGTAAACGTAAAAATGGCTAAGACAAAACAAAACATAAAGGAGCAGCTAGAAAAAAAACTTGCTATGAGAATCAGAAAAAAATAACAGTAAAGAAATTCAAACAATAAAAAAAACAATTGTAGTAAAGTTCCTTTCATTTTCAACCACACCTAATAATTTTTGTGTTTTCTTTTTATCAAAAATAGACGCGGTAGCAGTTAAGCAAGTTATACAACTATGCAAAATTTTAAAATGATGTCTTATGTAGTTGTTACATCTAAAAGATACAGAACAAAACAAAAAATAGCACATACTTCAATATCTTACCAGTAACTTGACTACTTAATTAGCACTGTAAAATGACTTACGAAAAACACGAAGCTCGCGGTGATGCTTCCAATCAACGCGGTAATGTTGTAGGTCGCAAAACAAGTAATCCTCGTAAAATCATTGCCAAACAGACCACTTAACGACTGAATATCTGAAAATAAATTAGTAAGTATAAGTTCGTAAGTTAATTCAGTTTCATAATTAACTTAAATTAATTAAGTTATAGCAAGACTAATGGGAGTTGGAGGGACGCAGAGCGCGAGGCGCAGAACAGGAGCGGATGGCGACGTCTCACGAAGGCCCTTTGTGCCACTGGGGTACCATAGGACGAGAACAACAACAACAACAAGACTAATGGGCCTGGCCCGGCTGAGCCCGCGAGCGAATTTTCTAATATATTGCGCGTAACGTCAACTAACCGCTGCGCGGTGAGCGTCTCGGCCGAGCAATGAAGAGAGAATTCGCTCGCCGCCGCCGCCGCTCCAAGTCGTGGCCAGGCCGTATGTGCGTGGGGCGACCGCCTACACGACGGACAGACGACCTGATAAATGTTGCAGGGAGTCCTCGGATGCAGGCCGCTATGGATCGTTACCGCTGGAAATCAATAAGGGAGGCCTATGTTCAGCAGTGGACCACTATGGGCTGAGATGATGATGATGAAGCCTGAAGAAGTGCATATATGTGACGTTCTCAATATAAAGGGACCTTATGAAGGAAGGCAGTTGAGCTCTTCTTATTCTTGTAACTATACGAATACTATGGTAACATATGTAAAAACGGCGTAACCGCCTGCCTCCATAAGGTCCCTTTATATTGAGAACGTCACATATTAGTAACATGCTGTGCTCCAAAGTTAAAAAGTATTTTACTGAATCCCCTGTTGATCTATGTATATATTATGCTATATTCACATACCAGAATGTACTGCAGGAAACACTGAAAGAGACACGAAGTCGGTTAGAAAGACAACGTAGTTTTGCACCCAGGATTGCTTGAAGATGGTCCAGTAGGGAGGGTTTTCGTCCTTTTTATCATTGATGTTCAGTGCCCGTCTGGCGTAGTGTTGGTAGAACCTCTGGAAACCAGATTATTTCATCTCATTTATTTCTTTAAATAAATTACCAAATGACAACAAGGTGGGGATTTCCTATTTAGTAAATTTATATTAACTGTTTCAGTAAGTCCCGCTCCTCCATAGTTGTTAGCTACATTCCAGCAGGGGATAGGGGATAATTGGAATCAATTGAATAATAATTATATGTTGCAATAATGATAACAATAACGATTGCAACATCGTCGAAATATCGATAGCTCGCCAAATATTCTAAACTCCATAAGAACCCAGTGTTAAGAATAACGTATTTACACGTATATGTGAAAGAAGCTATAAAACCACTTTATGGTAAAAATATATAAAAACACTCACATTCAACGGCAAGGCAAGGAACGTTTGTAAACACACAGATAGAACGACCATGCCGCAAAAAAAGAAGTATATTCCAGAAGTTTTTGGATTTCCACCAGCCGCGTCTGAGGCCCAGTTGACGAGGACCACGATCACTCCGCACATGTTGCAGCCCATGACCAAGGCACCGGAGTATTTATCGGGCAGAATAGATGATATCCCGAATGCAGAATTTAGATAGATTGCGTTGATACCTGTGAAATATAAAAAACAAAACTTATTGCATGATAACACACGGAGCCGAGACTTAATCAGTCATAGTTTGGTGTATCCCTGAGGAATCGTATGCAGAAGTGAACTATTGGCAGAGTACTTTAGCTGCAGTCCCGAGTCTGATCAGATGACCTGCCATCCTAAATCTACAAAGCTCACCCATTAAACGATTCATACTTACCTGCTGGCAATATTCAGACGGCTGGCTTTAAAACTGTCACACTTAACACCCTCACAGTTTCAGACGACAGTTCGAGTAAGGGTGCGACCACACCGCTGCTTAAAATACGGTGACGGTACGGAATCGCAATGAGAGAGAGAGAGAGATCTGGTGGACGGTATGCGTTAGAAACGTGGCGTATACGTCACGTCACTGCGTCACCGTATTTTGAGCAGCGGTGTGGTCACTCCTTAAGACCGTCCCAAAACTTTCGACTACATGTGCAGTTGTTGACTGACAAGCAAGTATTGACAAGTGACAATGATCGATGGGCCATCTGCCGTCATCCGCAAGCGCATGGTGGATTTGGCCGTGAGCCGTCGGACTATCCGGCCGAAACCTGCAGATACAGGCCTGCATCGTCGTGCGCCACACACTTGCAGCACGAAGAAAACGTTATTCTTAAACCTTGAGAATCGACCTACGAACTGTTAGTGGGAACCTTAAGGTTAGCGACGTTACTCTTACAATGTCTTTATGTCCAGCATCGGACCGGCGCAAGCTGATGATGATAATATTGACTGTTCGTAGTCACGTTTTTTAAAATTAGCCACTATCCTTTGAAACTATTCAGAACCGACAGTTGATGCTTACCATTTACCATGAAAGCTGACACCATGGTGAGCCAGAAGAAACCATCAGGCCACTCCGAGGTGTCCAACATGGCCAGTATATCCGTAAAGAAGAAGATCAGGATCTCTGAGATCAGAGACCACACTATTCGGCTTGTAAGGTTCCCACTACAAGATTAAAAACATACGAGTCAAAGTTCAACATAAAGTGCTTCAGTCAGTAATATAAATATTTATTCAGATTTGATTGATTTTACATAGTTATAGTTTCAACCTACCGATCCTATGCATTTGAATAAATGTGATACCTGCTTTAAACTACTTACCCCATGTTAACGAAAACGTTAACCCAACTAAAGACGAAATTTGGTATTTCCATCGCCATTCCCAGTTTGGCCAAAAAATTGCCGGCATATATTGTGTCCTTGAGCTTGTACTCCACAAAGTAATTTTTAGCCGTTATGTACATGTTGAATGCTGTAAAAGTTCCCAGCCCTTGGATGATCAGAATTATGTACACGATGTTCAACTTGTCTGCGGGTGGAGGGCTGCGGATTATACCTACAAATAAATTAATAACTTGAAATTCGAAATCCTGGGTTCGAATCCCGGTATGGACAAATATTTGTGTGATGAGCGCGAGTATTTGTTCCTGAGTCATGGATGTTTTCTATATATTTAAATATGTATTTCTCTATATAAGTATGTTTATCGTTGTTTGGTACCCATAGTACAAGCCTAGAGCTTAGTTTGGGACTAGGTTAATTTGTGTGAGATTGTCCCTGATATTTATTTATTTATTTAAATGGCTTTATTTTTTTACCTGACTACGGCAATGGAAAAAGAAGGATCATGATTTTAGCAGTCTAAGGACTGTTTCACAATCTACAAGTAAATTTATCTGGTAGTTAAAGTTAGCTCTCTCCATGTCTATTTTTAAGTGTAAGAAAGGGAGATGACTAAATTTTTCTGTCAGATATTACTTGTCTATTGCGAAACAGGCTGTAAGTAAGACATTACGCAATTGTAAGAAATTGACAGGACTATCATATCATCAAACTTCTAATTCGTAAAATGTAATTATTTTAACGCCGCCGCTACGACGCAGCGGCAAACATTGAGACTCAATTAAAACATTATCATGTCACAAACGCTCTTTTAGAATGATTTTTAGTAAAAATAAATATTTTTATAAGAAACCCATTTATTTTATATTTCTAAAGGGCTCACTTAAAAAACAATGACGAGAGTAATGAAATGTCAATGTTGCCCACCTATCTGTAGCGGGGTCTTTACAAAGACATCGAAGAGACCTCATTAGAGACTTAATTGACTTACCTAAGTACGTCAGCAAACGGCTTGAGACCGATTCTGGCGTAAACCAGAAATTGCCTGAACCCTTCACGGGCATTGTCTTGACATATAATATCCCAGTGCTGCTGTTACGTAGGTTTTTGTTCTCATTAGACGACGCTGCTGGCCTAATAGGCATCAAGAAGCCAACAAATGAAAAAATTAAAAAAAGCATGACATAGCAAGCGTTTTATGGAATATCAGATTCCACATATTCTTGGACATACTTGGAAATATATTCGGTTATTTCGGGCATAAGGCAAATGAAAACTCGCGACCTGATGGTAAGAGGAATCTGATGCCCGCAATCCACAATCTCAAGACTGCAATCCGAAAGGCCGTATTAACAAACTTATCTTGACTCAGATGCCCGTCTTCAGCTTAAGACACGTTGATATAAACGTCAATTCATCAAAAAAAACAACCTTGAAAAAGGCATCTCAATCAAGATCAGTTTATACGCTTATTTAGACGCTCTCAAGACTGCACAAACGTCAACCGTGAGAAGTAAGATGGAATGCCTCTACGTTAGTAATTTCACCGGTTGACTTATCGCCCCGAAACACAACAATGTGAATACTGCTGCTTGGTCAGCTGGTAAAAGGGTAAGAAGACGACAGGGGAAGGGGGGAGAGAAAGGGTTGATCCAGATGAACCCTGTACAAGTTCCTACCAGCACTAGACTCAATTTGGTAAGGTGTTCGGATAACGTAACCAAACAAAGCCAGGTGATACAGTTCGCCAGCCAATAGCGGCAGAATACAGATACGTTAAAGCTCGACGGAACCGTTTTAATTGGCTGTTTAACATATCCAGGTAGCTTGGTGTGTTTACAATAAGGTACCATAACAAATGGTTTATACCTAACTGAAACCTTGTACCATGCATGTAAGACGTTATCACGACATATAAGCAGGTCATCAGGCTGTTTGGAGTCGTCCCACGCCGGCGACAACTTCACGGGCTTGCGGAGGAACCGGCTCCCAACCTGCTAACAAACAAAACACGTAAAGTATATGTCCGTAAAATGTACTCACAACTTCTAACGTTTTTGAATCATGAGTTCATATACCCTTGAAGGGACCAAAGCCTCCAAAGACCGTAAAAAAATCTATCATCTTTCTAATATCACTCGAAAATATAAATGTAACGGTTAATCGTTATTTTTGAGATAGTATTCGGTTGTGGCGTTCTTTCGCGTGCTCTTTATTCATTTTCTACCGCACTCCGGTCATTTTATACACTTGGCGCTTTAAATCGACTCGCGTGTTGAGCTTATCACAACGGGAAAATCACAACAGGAACTTCATTCCACTACCTAATATTTGTAAGCTTAAGTAACGTTTTCAAAAATCGTAGAGACTCGAAGAGATGAAGGTGAACAGCCTGCCAATGACGAGAAATACGATGATAGAAGAACAATGATGGTATATTCTGTTTTTGGTGGCCGCATCTACCATTCTCTTCCTCAAGAAGATGCGGCCACCAAAAAACAAAAAAACAATAGTAGTCTAATCAGTTGTTTAGAACACACTCCATTGAACAGACGGTAAAACACGCAGACAGACGCAGTCCCTTCGCAGGCTGAGCGGCTCGAGACCGTCTGTAAGGGATCGTTCACGATGCGGACGGTGCGGCACGTCTCTAATAAAATGGTGAATATGGCTGCACCGAAGTATGAAGTATGGTATTAACCGAAGTTACTTTTTGGGGAGCGACATTTTACAACACGATCCGAAATAAAATAAAAAGAAAATGTCACAACAGGAGGAAAATATGTCTTGAAATTAAAGTTGCTCAACAAAAAGTAACTTCAGTGTGGTGCACCCTAAGAAATCAACCTGATAGGCCGGTGCTCCAGTCAAATAAGGTGTGAGCACTACTCCATGTGCGGCCTGAACAATGCCTTGTAGCACAAGGAAAGCACTTTTTTAGCTACTGTAAGTACAAACACTTTTATTTTATCAAAGAAAATATATCTATTATTATAAATAAATCACGGCTTTCACGTGAATTTTGTTAGTAAACTTGAGTGACACAAACTTCAGTGTAAACAGTCACAGATAATAGTCTGCAGTCGAATTTTTTTTTTTTTGAAATATACTGTATTATCAATCCAATAAACCTTTTTAACCGTCATCAAAGAAGGGAGATTCTGTGTTTAATCCTTCTGTATGAGTGTCTGTATCTTTGCGATTAACTCAAAAAATCCCGACTGCCTTGTGTAAATTTATTTAAGAGCCATAAGCTCTTCTCGGTGGAGTTATCGCCAAAGGCTCTGGTCCTCTGTCAACTGCTTGACTTCTATTTTCTACAGTATTAAGCACAATAAGTTAAATAAAGTTATAAAACTAAAACCCGACTAGGTACGAAAGAAAATATGTTATTTATCACATTGTTACTTATCACGTTGCGTTCGTCTGTCACAAAGTAATGCTACATATTACATTTATTAATCATAACTTTTCGAAATCTATTCGTTAAAAGCTATCATTTGACACCAAACTAGAAAGATTTGTGAAAAAAATGTTTTTTTCATTATATTTTATGCATGTCAAATCCGCCATGTTAGATTTGCCCTGTCATTTGTCAAAATATAGTGGATAGTAGAGGAACAACGAGGGGATATACTAACATACTTAGTACCAATTTCACCATACGATGTAAAATGTTAATCGGCTGTTAGTTCATACATTTTGACAGCCGTTAATACTCTAATCGTCTGTTAAGTTGTTGGTGAAATTACACATAAGGCTGCTAAAATCATAACTCTACTTTTTGCTTCGCCGTAGTCGGATAATTACTTATCAGACGTCAGACACTTCATTTCATTTAGGATTCTTAATTATGTGGTGCCATTGTATTCCAGAAGTATCTGAAGTACACCATACGGCGAATCGTAGCTGGGACGGCACGATTTTCGTGACAAAATGAATAGAAATTAACAAAAAAATAAAACCGTCTTCTAAAACCCACTGAAAAATGTTACTTTCAAGTAGGTATACACAATAGCTGGCGGCGCCTGCGACGCGCACTGTAGCTCACACTAATACCCCTTCTAGACGGTCGGGTGGTAGGGCCAACCGAGAGGGATGCAGCTATTTGTAGGAACGAGATGTAAATATTACTATCTCATTCTGACAGATAGCTGCGTCCTTCTCGGTTGGCCCAACCACCCGACCGTCTAGAAGGGGTTTAAATCGCCGCTGGTTCGCGTCTTGCATCTGCTAAATGCGATGCTGGAGTCTGCACCAGATTTTGATTTGTTTGCGTGTAGGTGGAAGGTGGTGTGTGATGAATGCTTGAAGTTTTGTGAGAGGATGGATGCCCGCCCTTTATCGGCCTAAATATGACATCAATGTCGTCATATATATTGTCTTTATTATTTTTGGCTTTGTATAGTAGGTATGTAATTCACAGTGCTGTAGTGTTATGCTGTTATGCTGTGTGATTATTTCAAATAAATAAAAAATAAATAGCAACGACATGATTCTTGCCACCCATCATCAAAAGGTGGCGACTGACTTGTAACCATTTCGGTGTAATGTATCACTCGCGGTCCTTATCTAATGGGTGCGTTTAGATAAGGACCGCGAGTGATACATTACACCGAAATGTTACAAGTCAGTCGCCACCTAAACATTGTCATGATTCTTTCAGACAAAAAATAATTTTCAAAATCGGTCCACATTTGACGGAGAAATCAGTTAACATATTTAAAAATAACCATACATACATAGAACATTTTTGGAAATCGGTTAAAATAGAAGATTTAAATAGCCAAGAATAAAAAAAAATTAAAACTAAGTATAAAAGTCGCATGGCCAAATTGGCCATAGAAATTGTGAAGTAATTTTCAAGATCAACCTTACGTATAAACATTACGTACAAACAACCTTATTAGAATAGCTACATACACTAGCAAACAATAGGTAGGTATATAGGTAAGTAATGCAGCTGCAAAGTTGGTTTTAAAGGTAGCCTAATCAATCGTTTCTAATATTATAAATGTTTGTTGGTGTTCACGGCATAAATCCTTACTTTCTCTACTAATATTAATATACTTAAATGCGAAAGTAACTCTGTCTGATACCTTTTCACGCTTCAACCGCTGAACCGATATAGATGAAATTTGGTATGAAGATAGTTTGAGTCCCGGGGAAGGACATAGGATACTCTTTATCCCGGAAATCATTCCTATCAATCATTTCTTAAGTAAGGTATATACAATTTAGTATGGAGATAGTTTGAGTCCCGGGGAAGGGCATAGGATACTTTTTATTCCAGAAAATTGGAGTTCCCGAAGGAGCAGCGATAAACGACTTCTACGCGGACGGAGTCGAGGGCAAAAGCTAGTAATATTATAGTTGGTTTGTTTGTTTCAAACACTCATACAGAAGGATCAAACACAGAACCTCCCTTCTTTGATGACGGTTAAAAAGGTTATTGGTTTGATAATACGGTATATTTCCGAAAAATTATTTGTCTACAGAACATTATCTGTGTCTGTTTACACTGAAGTTTCTGTCAACGTAGTGATTATTTACTCAGCGATTTGTGTCAATCAAGTTTGCTAACAAAATTCATATGAAAGCTGTGAATTGATTTAATATGATCTTTTTTTCATAAAATAAAAGGGGTTGTACTTACAATAGCTTAAAAACAGTGCTCTCTGCGGTAACGCCTTGTGCTACAGGACATTGTTCAGACCGCACTTGGAGTACTGCGTACTGCTCACAACTTTGACTGGAAAGCCAGCCAGCCTAGGTTGATTTCTTAAGCGCAAAACACACAGAGCGCGCCGCCCCAGTCGGGCGCGGGCGTATCGCCGTTACATTGCGCGCCCTGTGAGAAGGCCTGTCGGAGAATGCGTGTATTACAAGCAATGTAACGACAATACGCTAGCTCCCGATGCGCGCTCGTTCTCTATGTGTTTTACGCTTTAGGGTGCACCACACCGAAGTTTTTTTGGAGCAACTTTATACCAAACTTTATTAAGACATGTTTTCCTCCATATGCACCCCACATATGGTTAGACCCCATCCAGAGACGTCCCGTCCGCATCGTGAACGATCCCTTACAGACGGTCTCGAGCCGCTCAGCCTGCGAAGAGACTGCGTCTGTCTGCGTGTTTTACCGTCTGTTCAATGGAGTGTGTTCTAAACAACTGATTAGACTACTATTGTTTTTTTGTTTTTTTTGGTGGCCGCATCTTCTTGAGGAAGAGAATGGTAGATGCGGCCACCAAAAACAGAATATACCATCATTGTTCTCCTATCATAGTACTTCTCGTCATTGGCAGGCTTTTCACCTTCATCTCTTCGAGTCTCTGCGGTTCTCGAAAACTTTACCTAAGCATACAAATATTAGGTTGTGGAATGAAGTTCCCGTTGTGATAAGCTCAACATGTGAGTCGATTTAAAGAGCCGAGTGCTTAAAACGACCGGAGTGCGGTACAAAATGAATAGCACGCGAAAGATCGCCACAACCAAATCCTATTTTTTTGTTAAAATTTTCTTTTCGCTTTTAGTGATGCACCTAATATTATTATGTGACATCACATTAAGAAACCATAGCATAATACCAATTTCTCATCACCCTTAACAAAATGTCGCTGTCCAAGATGCAGGGCCGTTAATAATTTAGGAGTTCTCTGGGTACTTCACATCAGTTGAACTTCACCACATGCATTATAATGAGTATAAAAGTAGCTTCATATTTTTAATAAAGAAATTTCATTGCTGGCGTCAATCACTTACGACTAAGGAGTTCCAGTGGTCATCTCTGGTCTTCATCATCAGTTCCTCTTCACCAAGAGGTGCTTTTGCAATGCAATTTCTTAAGGTCTTACAGGAAGTACCATAATCGTTGTATGTGTGCCTATAACTTTTGAGGAGTTCCCTTGATTCCTCATGGATCTCATCATCAGATTCTGATTTTGTGACAATGGGACCACAATTGACGGAGTAATCGCGTAACAAACATACAAAAAAATACCAGTCGAATTGAGAACCTCCTCCTTTTTTGAAGTCGGTTAAAAACAACGATTAACCGTTACATTTTTATTTTTGAATGATACTCGAATGATGATCGATTTTTACGGTCTTTGGAGGCTTTGGTCCCTTCAAGGGTATATGAACTCATGATTCAAAAACGTTAGAAGTTGTGAGTACATTTTACGGACATATATATTTACTGGTTTTTTTTGTAAGCAGGTTGGGAGCCGGTTCCTCCGCAAGCCCGTGAAGCTGTCGCCGGCGTGGGACGACTCCAAACAGCCTGATGACCTGCTTGCTTATATGTCGTGAACATGCATGATACAAGGTTTGAGTTAGCTATAAACCATTTGTTTAGGTAACTACTTGATTATGAACACACCAAGCCACGTGGATATGTTAAACAGCCAATTAAAACGGTTTCGTCGAGCTTTGATGTATCTGTTTTCTGCCTCTGGTTTCTGTTGGCTGGCGAACTATATCACCTGAATCGAATGAGACCATACCCATACTTTTAGGATCAATATTTTTCGAGATATGAAGGGCTTTTGTTGAAAAAAATTAAAAAACACGTTTGCATTCGTCGATTTTGTGTAATGTATCAGTGATCCTGAGAAGCCTATATTTTTGCTTACACCCAAAATTAGTCGAGTCGGGTTTTTGTTGGAAAAAAAGAAAATGTTTTGAGCCAAAAATAGGATTTAATCAGCAAAAACGATTAGAAAACTTTTACACTAGGTACAGTATGTAATATAAACTATAAACATGTTTAGTTATTAGTATTAAATTTATTCTTCATTTTCTCCGAAATTACTGAGATGTCTACAGGGGCCATGCCTTTGTCCAAGTCCGAGTTGGAGCAAGAAAGCCCCTCGCATATTTTGCATACAGGTGAGCAGTATAAATAAGTATAGGTGTGGTCTCATTCGATTCAGCGCAAAAAAATACATAGAAAATGACACCTCACTCTCCTAGTTTGTAAAATTTGAATTTTTTTAAATTTCCCCCCTGCCCATATTTCCTGGGAGGGGGTAGGATCTCTAAATTTTGGTAGGACTCGGCAGATCCTCATTTCTAGTGCCAAGATAAAGTTATAAGTAAACAAAGTTTTTCTTCTATTTAATCAAGTTAATTGGATTTATGGTGAACTGCTGTATTGTTTTTTAATATTAACGGAAATCTATTTCTTACTTGTACATGCTGTCTGACTGTGGAGGGGTAAAAAAAAATCAGGGGCATGGATATTCTACCAATTAGGTGTAGTCAAATTTCACAGAGCTAGAAGTTAGCCAATGTAGCTTTGTTGGTTTTGTGCGTATTAGTGATATTTGTCTGCCTTTCGTTTTAGAGACCCACTGCCGAACTCCATTCCCTCTGACACGGATTCGTATAAAAAGTCACAGTATGACAGGTCAGTAGCAATTTTTAGAACAAAAGTACATCGTGCGGCTTGTTTGTGTACGATTTTCACGGACCGTGCCGCGCCGCAGCGCAGCGCAGTTCGCCGCTCGCAGCGAACCCGACGCAACACGTCACGCGACCGGGTTGTGAGCTGTGTTATTTCTCGGCCCGGTCGGTGAAAATTGTACATTCACCGTACGCGCCACAAGGCATGGGGCGCGTCCCAAGTAGCACACAAGCTGTATAAGAGTTTATACGGCCCTTAAAATGCTATAACTAGAGTTATGATGGCTTAAACCGCTGAACCGATTTAGATTTCGATTAAAACGTTTAGGTCTCTTAAATAATATCAAAAAGACTGAAGATCTTTGGGGCCTGTCTGTCTCAGTACTACACTCCATTATAGAGTCAATTGCGCCTTACCTAGCTACTATGTTTAACAAGTTAATCATTCCCTTGTTTAAGTCAGGAGCAAAATCAGACCCCACAAATTTTAGACCTATTTCGATACTACCAGCATTAAGTAAAGTTTTTGAGAAATTAATTCTTAATCAAATATCCTCACACTTTAATCAATATAAGCTACTTCATAGCAGTCAATACGAATTTACCAAGGGACGGTCTACAACTGATGCCGGTTCTACTTTGGTGAAACATATCTTTGATGCCTGGGAAAAATCACTAGATGTAATTGGAGTTTTCTGTGATCTGTCCAAAGCATTTGATTGCGTTGATCATGTTACGTTAGTGCGGAAGTTAAGCTACTACGGCATCAAAAACATTGCACTAGATCTTATTACATCTTACCTTGCTCACAGAACTCAGCGGGTAGACATTAACTCAACGCAATCTTCTGGGTCATCTGTTGCTATGGGAGTGCCTCAAGGCTCTGTTCTAGGTCCGTTCTTGTTTTTAATTTATATTAACGATCTCCCATATGTAGTGCGCGAAAAACATGAAATAGTCTTGTTTGCTGACGATACTTCGCTTATATTTAAAGCGGATAGGAAACAGGATAATTTTAATGAAATTAATGATGCGTTATCCACAATTGTTGACTGGTTTACGGCCAACAACTTACTTTTAATTGCCAAAAAAACTAAGTGTATTAAATTTTCATTGTCCAATGTGAAGCGAGTGAATGCGGCTAGTATAAGACTGAAGGATGAGACACTGGAATTTGAAGATAGAACAGTATTTCCAGGTGTCACTCTGAACTCAAAACTGCAATGGAGGACGCATATATCCACACTTGCAGGTAAACTTAGTTCAGCGGCTTATGCGGTAAAGCGAATCCGACAACTTACTGACGTCGAGACGGCGGCGAGTGTACTATAGTTATTTAAATAGTGTTATGAGTTATGGAATTTTGCTGTGGGGAAAAGCGGCTGACATCCAGACCATCTTTTTATTACAGAAGCGGGCTGTACGTGCTATATATCAATTGGGGTCTCGTGTTTCGCTTAAGAATAAATTTAAGGAAATCAATATTCTTACAGTCGCGTAGCAGTATATCTTTGAGAATATCATGTATGTACGCAAACACATACATGAGTTTAGGCATGACCGCGACGTTCATAATTTAAATACTAGAAATAGGGATAAGCTCGCACTTCCAGGTCACCGTCTTCGTAAGGTAAGCACTTCGTTTGGGGGGAACTGTGTACGTTTCTACAATAAGATATCGTCAATATGCCGTTCAATAAATTTAAGTCTTACATCAAGCGCTGCTTGATGGGTAGGGCATACTATACTGTAAATGACTTCATTGGTGACCAAGATGTATTTAAGTAGTGTATGTAAGGTGTTTAACTTCAACCGCAATTTTCGGTGCTTTGGAATCGTTTTCAGCAGACTGAAATATCGTTTCAGTCGGTTTCAGAGGTAGCTCTATTACATACCAGATTATCAAAATTTCGTCCAAGTTGCCTTTGTTTTCAGGCGCCTGAAACATATTTTCAGACCGTTTCAGGCCACCCTCTACCAGATTACGCTATAACCTGAAAACCCGTTTTGCGTGTTTTCAGGACAGGAGGTAGGATATTAGAAGTCATACATTGAAGCTCATAATTACTGCAGCAAGCAAGAGAAGAGGAGTGTTAATTGTATTTAATCATACTCGTATTCCAGATCCGAGATCAATCTGAAGAATGTTTGTCTGTCAGTCTTGTCTCGGAACTTGGAATACTTGTATGAACGATTAAAGGGTTTGGATAAAATTTGGCACTCAGGTTGTCGATTTGACAGTTCCCGGGGAAAAGCGGTAAACGAGTTCTACGCGGACGCAGCTAGTGTATTATAAATGTAAAGTGTGTTTGTTTGTTTGCTTTATACCTACACCTAAATAAACCTAATAAACTGTTTGGATCAACATTTAATAAATAATATCGAGGGTTCACGGGCTATTTGTATTAAGCGACATTTTTGGTACTTTACAAGAAAGCATTTCAAAGTTTCATTTAACGGAAAAAATCATAATAAAAAGCGTATCAATTTTTTTACAAAAGAGTGGCCTGTGTTGTTTTCCTTTACAAAATCCGCGCAATTTAGTCTAGTTTTCTTTTTTTTAAGTGCTTTATAGCAGAAATAAAGGTCGCTTGATACAAAATGACCTCGAATCACTTTAAATAAGCTACATGATTCAAGCGCCATAAACTGTAAATTTTAGGTTCGGGAAAAAAGATTTAAGCGACACTCCGGTGTTGTTTTCGTAAGGCTAAATGTATTAACAACCATCTCGATATTAAAATGGAAACAGGCTGACCAGCTTAAGCACCTGAAGAATCATAAATTCGATGCAGATCAAGATGATTAATGTAGCACTTTAAAAGTAAATGGGTATTGACGATCAAAATGTTTTAGGTGTCTATGAGTATAAAATTAAATCTAGGATAAATTATTTAAGCGACATTAAAGTACGTATTTTTCAGGTGCAGGCTAAATGTTTAAGCGACATCAAGTATGGATTTCAGATACAGATATAACGATTTAAACGCCCGATAATACGTAATTTATGTCAGGAAAAACCGCTTAAGTGAAAATCACAAAGTATTTTGTCTGTATGAAGTCCATCTTTAATAAAATTGTATAAAATTTGTGTCGCATTAATCAAATCAGATTCAAACTAGACCTAAATTTACTGATGTTTCAAGCGACAAAAAAATGCTCCTTCAGATCGATCGCCACCGGACTCAAACAACGCAGAAAAGTATGGCGATTCCGAATATATAAGTACTTATACAAATAGGAGTATTTTTTAGTCAGTGTGCAAATTTTGAAGGTTAAATCAGTAAATCATACTGACTAACTTTAACTATGGGACCAACCCCGAAATCGCCAAAAAAAATCGACCATCTCATACAAAACATCGTCAGCTGACTAGCCAAAATGTATGTAAATAACCCTTTATAACTCAAGATCGGCCAGGACGTCGCTTAATACAAGTAGCCCGTGAATCCTCGATATAATTTGTTTTTAAAACACATTATATACGTATAGAACTGGACGGCTGTCCGATTGCGATGCGAGCAAGTTTACGCAACAAACGTTCGTTCGTGAAGAGAATGCTCCCGGTGTGTACCGTCTTTTAACTGACTTCAACAAAACGAGGTTCTTTTGTGCCAAGCATTACGCTGCCCAAGTTGACGTCTTGTCGATTATACTCGAGATAAGTACCAAGTTTTATTTTGTAGGTCTAGGCTCGGAACCTCCTCCCAAGGACAAATGGCACCTCATATTCATCACGCTTCTGTTCCAAGGGGTGGCAACCCTCACCGCCTGGAAAATGTTCATGACGGCCAAACAATACTTCGTGGACTACAAGCTCAGTAACTCGGTTTATGCTGGCAGCTATTTAATGTATTTGGGTCTAGCGACAAACCTTCCCAACGTATTCTTTAGTTGGTTGAACGTTTTCGTTGACGAGGGGTAAGTTGGCTAATCGATTGTGTGAAGCAATAGTGCCTTTTAACCGGCGAGGTAGGGAAAGTATTAGCGGAGTAGTTATGTAATTCAATTCTCTTTTAGCGCATTTTCGGTTTGAATATTTAGGAGAGGATGAGGCTAGAGTAAATTACACTCGCGATGGCTAGATTGCCATTTGTAATTAATCAAATGATGGCAAATATTAAGTGGAAATAGGCCCACGAGATTTTCATTCTCGTCTCACCTCGCCAGTGGAAAAGCACTTTAAATATAATTATGTGTATACTTCTACATTCGATAAAAATATTTGTTGTAGAGGAGACCTAATGGTCCGGATAGTTTGGTCCCTCGCCGTCGAGGTACTGATCTTCCTGTTCACGGTTGTGATGGCAGTAGTTGACAGCTCGCAGTGGCCTGGCGTCTTCTTCTGGATCACCATGATATCTGTCTTCTTCTTGTGTGGTAAGCTTCAGCAACTGTTAAGGCCCAACATTATAATTCCTTGAGCGGCTAGCACATCTTGTATTTTCTCGCTGGTCACTCAGTGCCTCTCTATCGTTCGTTACAGTATATTTAGTTGGAAAGAGACATCCGAGCAACAAACAGTCGCGGTCAACTTGTGCTAGCCTTGCCAGGTACGGCGTGTAATACACATTTGTTGATTCATGACTGATGCAACGCACTGTACGACAACGAGAAAATACAAGATGTGCTAGCCGCTCTGATTTGGTTAAGCGCCTGCTTACCCTGAAGGAATATTTTTTGCTGAAATTCCAGCTATAGCATTTTCTTTTCCGTTTTATTTGGAACACCAAATCGACAGATCATTGTAAAAATTTTAGGTTTCAATGCGATATACCAAAGCTGTGTGTTCGGCATGGCGTCCTGTCTGCCCCCACGGTACACCGGTGCCATTATTCTGGGCTCCAACTTGTGTGGAATCCTCGTGGTACTCCTCGGGTGGGCTTCGGATACCATCAGCGGCAGTCCGAGAACCTCCGCCATTTACTATTTCGTAACCGGCATGATCGTGCTGCTTATCACGTGTTTAATTACCTATTTCGCTTTGCCGCTAAATGTGAGTATAATGGTGATAAAATAGTTAGGGAAGACATCTGTAATCATTTTTTTTAAACTCTCCAATTTCATGTATTGATTTTCCATTAGGGCATCTAAACAAGCAATATTTTTATAGTACGGTTTAGTCAGCAACTATGGGTGTCTTGCTCTAACATACGAAGTAAGACACACATACAACCTAAAATCGCCCACTCTCTACTCTCTCTCTCTACATTTAAGGCCGATTTTTCCGATCTCCAGGTAAAATAATCTGATAATTATATTTATTACGTTCCTTTTCTTTGTCATCTGAAAGAAAAGGACAGAGCTAAAAAATCTGAAACAATCTTATCGAGAGACTGAAACATCGGCCCAACCTATAATTATACATATACGATCAATTATAAGCAGTGGTCGGAATAGGTAGAGCTAATTTACCTAAATTTGATGCATGTTCATTCAATAATGTGTTCTCATCTCACTCACGCATGAATGAACATGCGTCAAGTTTAGGTATTTTGTATCGGTTTTCTAGAAATTCTTCAGGTACTATGCCAAACAACAGCGGGACCTGCTCCAAAAAAGACCAGTTTCTCGAAAAACCCCTTATGGCACTATCTTCAAGCAGTCCTGGGTGCAGCTTTACAATATCTGGGTGATCTTCTTTGTGACAATCGCCGTGTTCCCTGCCGTGCATTCTGGTACGTGAATATCGTAAAAGCAACCTTTAATCTTAACTTCCTTCCTTCACATTGTTGTATTGGCTCCCACACTAGGGGCAACCGGTAAGATGACTAGCATGGAGAGGCGTTTCGTCTTGGTTCTCAGAGTTATTGGCTTGGCAACGCGGTCGCCTCAGAGCCCGCTCACCATCAGGGACCTTTGTATGCTCGTTTGCCTTCTCTTTGCCATAAAAAAATTCTAATGTGTGCTGTGAAATTGTTTTCATACTCGTATGTTTCGCATTTGCTAGTTGCGTAGTTCAACGTTGTCACTATGCTTTATCGAAGTGTTACCAAATTCAGCGGGCATATTTGTGATTTAACTAAAAAACTACGTCTTTGCACTTTATACTTTTCTAATTTTAATCATCATAATTCAGGATTGTGAAACTGCTGCTGAAATCACGTAGCTGCCAAAAAATCTAAGTATACAAATTCTGTTCCGGGTAACGTGTCTCGCCTCCTAAATCAAGTTCGATTTCCACGATTTTTGAGTTGTAGATATTATGAAAATCTAGGTTTGTAAGTTTTCCCTTTTTGTAATTGTTCCTATCCAAGGAATATTTATAATAGCTTCTCATAATATCTACAATATAATTCAAAAATTGGACTAGGTTTAAGGGAGCTCTTAATGAGCTGCGCTCTTGTTAGTGGAGTAATCTACATTATATTCTATTCCAAGCTATATATACCGTGTTTTTTTACTCGGCATATTACTCTGTACATTGGCAAAAACAAACTTTTTTTTTTACGTCTAGATATGCTCTTCTGGGTCTCCTTCTTTTCCTTTTTCCCTTAAATTTTCTAATTGGACGTAACTCAGGGAAAAGGATCCAATCCATAAAGTAAATGTATTTAAATTTGAATTCTATTGCTGTCAATATTATGTCAAATTCTACAAAATTGAAATGGTTGGATTGAATCCTTAACCTTCCTAATACATGTAGTTGTAGTTAAGACGGATTTTGGTTAGCGTTACATTTTTACAGATATCCACTCGGAAAACGGTTTGTTCGGCGCTAACTTTATGAGGATCACTTGCTTCCTGACCTTCAATCTCACCGCGTTGATTGGAAGCACCACCGCGGATTTAGTATTTTTCGTGAGTATTCCAATTTACAGCAATCTTGATACGTTACAGAGTGGTGGTCAAGATTAAATACCCCGGTCAAGAACGTTAGGTGTGCACAGGCTCTTAATACTTAGATTTGAACGATTTATTTCATTACTTGCTTAGGAATAAAAGGTAATAAAAGTTTGAACGAGACACTTTTATTTTAAAGCTTAAGCGTTAAGGCTTACGTTAGAAAGAATATGGAATAGATGTATTAATTTCCCTAGCACCTGTCAAATTTTGGGTGGATGTGGGCTGAGATGACCATGGTGATGATACGTTAATATTTGGACATCAATTTGCACACCCAGTACGCAATGTAAGCGTTTTCTTGTAGCGTGCGTTAGATTTAACGCTTAAGGTTTAAAATAATAGTAGACAGGACTGTCTTGATAATAATAAAAGGTAATAAAAGTCAGGACGAGACACTTTCATTCTAAACCTTAAGCGTTAAGTCTTTCGTTAGAATATGGAATAGATGTTCCTATTCATTTCCTTAGCACCTGTCAAATTGTATATTGTGCATGCATGTTAAGCCCGCTGTCTGTCCAGCCGCAACAGAGATGGCTGTGGGTGTTCGCGACTCTGCGGCTGGGGTTCATCCCGTTCTTCCTGCTGTGCAACTACCGGCCGCGGCGAGGGGGCGAGATGATCACGCGCAAGCTGCCCGTGCTGATACACAACGACTTCGTGTACTGGGTGGGGGCCATGCTGCTGGGCTGGAGCTCCGGCCACGGGAGCGCGCTGGGCATGATGTATGTCAGCAGGTGGGACCTTATCATCCACCAGATAGCTGTGCCCACACACACACATCTGCACAGAAGTTGTTTATCGCTATTCCCAGAAAAGAATTCAATAAAAAAAACCGTTTACGGCTGTAAAATTCGGTCTATGGGCTGTCACATTATTTCTGTACAAAATTTCACATCTATAGGTATTACTTACGAAGAATTTTTCGAAGGCACCATCATCTCATTTGTGAAATACTGTGTCACAAGAGACCAAAAACCGGTCAAGTGCGAGTCGGACTCGCGCACCAAGGGTTCCGTATTTAAGTCCGTACTTCAAAAATATACCCTTTTATGTGCTTTAATTGTATGTAATAAATAAGGTCTATTTTGACTTGCCTAAATTTTAGTACCAGATCTTTAAAGTTTTTAGTCAATTTCTCGAAAACTATAAATTTTGAACACTTCGTTTATTTTTTTCCGTGAAATATAAATTATTATCTATAAGTTAAGAATTTCTCAGATTTTTCGGTTCATAAACTTCGGAGATAAGGGGGGAGGGGGAACCATAATTTTTTTTAACATTTTTGGTTATAAATCAAAAAGTACATCACGGAAAATTATTAAAAAAATTGGAAAGTTTGAAATGTGCCGATTGAGCCCTTTCACATGACACCCGATTTGCTATAATCGAATCACTTTCATTTTTCAGGCCCCCATTCTAGACCCTTTTTCAGTTATTTATAAAATTAATTTCATATTATTTTACTAAAAACAGATGCGGGCAAGCAAGTTATACAACTATGTCAAATTTCAAGTTGATCTGCTGTGACATACAGACAGACCACGAAGTCTCACCATAAGGGTTCCTTTTTTACCATTTTGGTACGGAACCCTAAAAAGAAAACGACGACGAGGGGACGGTTTATTGGATGCAGAGCGCAGCGATGGATTCAACAACTTTGAGATACCAACGCGTCAGTTTTGATTTTAGCTATAACTTTTTTCAACTGATATTTGAATCAATTTGTCGTAGTTTAAATTAAACAGTCTTGAAAATAACTTACTATTGCGAATAATCGGTATATTTCTAGTCAATATTGGTCAGGAAGGACGAGTCCCATACATTTCTGTCCACAGAGTGTTGTATTTATTTTGGACCATGTTTGACCCTCGACATTGTCAAACGAATTCATAAAATGGGGAGGTTCTCACTTCTACTGTAGGTTTTTTTTTGTGAAAAGTACGCAGTATCTTCGCCAAGTATGGACCATAATCGATCTGTACCCTAAGCACGAACCTAAACTAACGCATCTACGTAAACTGGTTGGGTTAATCGACTGCTATTGGCTTTAGGCCGTGCTCGATTAACTCAACCACTATACGCAGACCCCTTACATTTGTTTCGTGCTACTATGGGGTCAATGTAAAATCAACAGAACCCCTTAATAATTTGGATTCCGTTTCATTATTTTTAATTTAATTATTGTTCCAGAACGGTGGCTCCGGAGAACGCGGTGAAAGCGGCAATGATCGGAGCCGCCGTGCTCATGACCGGCATCATCAGCGGCGTCGGCTTCTCCTTCTTGGCCCCCATGATCGTCTAGCAAATACAAAACTACGAAATTCGATCGATAATTGAAATACTACCATTTTCTTAAAGAGAGCAACACGGCAGTCCCAGTTGGGAATATGCATGAATATTTTTTTGCTTTATTAAATAGTCATTCATGTAACAAACAGTAGACAAATCTTTAATGGCTTATATCTTGGTTATTTTTATAGTTATCTCTTTCTAGCAAAAACAATTTAACATGGAGTTTATATGGCCGTAGTGTCCGCTGACGTCACAGTACATGTCGGATCACTTTGTCTAATTAGTCGAATTTTAATTTCTTTTTTTGCCATGTTTTATACGGTATTTTCATATTTTGGTAATAAATGCGATAAAAAAAAAATTCATGCACCTTCCCCGAGGACTTCGCATCAGCGCGCTAAACGCGGGACGGCATAATTGTGCTTAAAGCCTTAAAAGCGGTTTAAGCACCCTTCTTACCTTAGTCGTCAGTTGGTCACAAAGCCGTCAGGGTGCCGAAGTGTCATCAAAAAGTGCCGACATAATACCCTAACGACTCGAAATAAAGATTGTGTAGCTTACCATCGGTTAGATAATTTTATTTATGAAAGATAACACGCGAAAATGTGTAAAAAATGTATTAAAAATATTTAATTCTCAATAAATATTATAAATGATTGACAACTATTGTCAAGTTTTACCATATCTTTGACGTGACAAGAACATAGTCAGAAAAGAAAACAATAGAGTAGCTCTTTTTAGGGTTCCAAATGGCAAAAACGGAACCCTTATAATGATCAGTTGAACTTGTAAACCATGTAAACAAACCTTTTAGGCAACAATTCTTCGTAAATTTTCACACTAGCTCTCCATCACTTCTAAATCCATATGCTATTTCACCACTTGTTATTCTAATCCTCATTGAACAATATAAACCACTTAATATTCGATATTTCAATAAAAGTTTGAAATTATTTTGCAGTTGAGGTTTTAGACATATTGCAATGACGTATTTGTTTCGTTTAAAGTCTGCAATTGTCTATGATAGCTGACTAGTGTTGGCCAAATTAAGACTATAACGAGAAGTAGTGTGTTAAAACGATTTTAATTTCAGTGATTTTTTATTATACCAGGTACAATCGTTACGATTAAACATTATAGTACAGTACGTTACGTTTCATAATACATATTGGTTACACGTCTAATCAATCACGTCTTCCTCAATCGATTCCATTGATTCTGATTAATAAATAAATATTAAACGATTTTTAATCTTAGTCTACTTTTCCCATCGCTAGTAAACTCATCAAACTATAGACAATATCAATATGGAGCTTTGATCGTTCACAAATTCTATTGATGGCGACTTTACTTACTATTGCAATTTCAACTGAATTGATAATTTGATTCCAGAGTGTGTGCTCGTCCATAGATAGATAATTTATGGAAGGAGGTGCGTTCGGAATTCATAATCTGAATTCATAACGCATGTCATTATCATTCTGACAGATCAATCTGAGAAATTCATAATCTGAAAAAATCTGATTGTGTGTAGATAATAGTTAAATTGTATGCAATTCTGTGCTTTCTGAATTAATAATAATATGAATTCAAATTATGAATTCAGATTCTGATTCAGACTGTGTAAGGCCGGCCTTAATGTCATGTTTAAACTATCATTTATCAATGTTACAGCGATTATAGTGACAAAGAACGTGTACACATTTATGACCTTGACTGTACAGTCGAGTTCAAAGAAATGTAAATACTTTTGCACCTTATCCCATTGAAATAAGGTGCAGAAGTGTGTAAATATTTTTGAACTCGACTGTAATAAAATTTCGGAAACTATAAAAAGTACATACTGAAAGTTTCTGGAACTGGTCACTTACAATAAATAAAAAAGCAATTACAGAATTTGAAAATTGAACTCTCTATGAACATATTACTTTTCAATTCACGAGACTGTCATTTGTTTTTTCAATTTGGCGGGATTCAGAGCATTATGTGTCGCTATTATAATGAAACTAACTCGTGAAAATTTTCGCTCAATGATTTTTTACGATTTTTGCTGCGGCTTAAGTCAACAAGAGAGTTGCCAGAGACTTTAACTGGCGTTGATGAAGCCCTATCTCGTAGCTCTGTGTATCCGTGTTTCGGAGAATTTAGACGTGGACGAGATCATCTCCATGACGATGTACGTGAAAGTCGGCTGGTGACTGCGGTTACTGAAACTAATGTCGATACCGTACGACAACTAATTGAGACAGAAAAAAATTACCTGTCAGCAAATTCGTACTGTATTAGGCATAGGAATGAATCAAGTACATTTTGCACAAGTCATTTTGCATGAGCAACTGAAGGTTCGGAAGCTTTGCACTCGATGGTTACCGCATGATTTAACGGAAGACCAGAAACGATTGCGTGTAGAGTGGTGCCGAAAAATTATACATAAGTTTAATGATGGAATTCCTCCTTATTTCATAAAGAAAACTCAAAAATATCTAACTTTACCATAAAAACTAATCTTTGAGAAATCCCTTCTTACCTCAATATTTCCAACAAAATGGAAGGAAGCTAATGTCGTCTCCATTTATAAAAAAGGCGCGAAGAACTTGGTTAAGAACTACCGACCTGTTTCCATTCTAAGCCATTTCTCCAAAACCTTTGAAAGTATTGTTTGCCCAATTTTAACAGCCTATTCTAAAAACCTAATATCAGACTCGCAACATGGTTTCTGCAAAAATAAATCTACAGTTACGAATTTAATTAACTACGTTACGCATTTGTCTCAAGCGGTGGATCAAGGAGTACAAATGGATGCTATCTATACCGACTTTACCGGCGCATTTGACAGGGTCAACCACAATATATTAATTTCAAAGCTCCGGCGCTATGGTATCCATGGATATCTATTGTCATGGTTTAAGTCTTACTTAGAAAACAGGATACAAGTGGTAGTAACGCATGGATGTAAGTCTGAAGCTTACACAACCAATTCTGGTGTTCCACAGGGATCACATCTTGGCCCGGTACTTTTTCTCCTCTTTATCAATGAGTCAATGAGACAATGACATCCCAGATCATGTGCACCACAGTAACTGCTCAATATTCGCTGATGACCTAAAACTATATAGAAAAATCACAAACGCTCACGACGTACAACTTCTACAGAGTGATCTCAATTCAATTCGAACTTGGTGCACTACCAATAAAATGTCCCTGAACCCCAGTAAGTGCCTGCATATCAAATTTACCAGGAAAAATAATATAATACGTTCACAGTACACTCTTGGGGATGACGTACTGCAGGAGGTAGACAAAACGCGTGACCTAGGTATAATGCTAGACACAAAACTGAGTTTTGTGGAGCACGTTGATAATATAGTCGAACGGAGTTGGAGAATGGTAGGGTTTGTGAAAAGAACTTGTAAGCATTTTTCAAACATCCATGCAATGCTATCATTGTACAATAGTTTAATACGAAGCATCGTGGAGTATGCCTCTGCTGTATGGAATCCGTGTTACAAGGTTCACATTGATAGACTGGAGCGGGTCCAGCGTAATTTCACTCGATTTTTGGCATTTAAAGACCCTCAATGTCCATATAGAGCTAGTTACGAAACCAGACTCTCTCATTTTAAATTACCATCGTTGCAAAAGCGTAGAAACAATATAGATTTATTGACATTGTATAAAGTAATCCACGGTTTGTTAAATCACCTGATATTCTTAACCGAAATATGCCTTAAAGTACCACGTAATATACCCCCATCAATAATATATTTTCAATAGGTTACAGGACCAATCTTGGCAAGTTTTCTCCGCTTAATCGATTCATGAGGACATACAACGAGTTGCAAGCAAATGCTGACATCGACATCTTCGGTAACTCGTTGCATGTCTTTAGAAAGAAGTTGATGTCAATCGATTAACTAAAATTAAAAAATTGTTATCCTAAATTTTAGAATTGAATAAAAAATTGTATTAATTTGGCCATAAAATGTTAAATTGTATATGTGTTATGTTAGGAGTTAGTTTTAGCGACAATTAATTACTAAGAATGCTGTATACACTTGCTTCGGTATTGCACACAGTATAAGAACATAATGCTAAATTGTTTACGTTTTCTTTGTGTAAATGCTATTAGTGTATCTCTTTAATAAATAAAAAATAAAAAATAATGAAGGAGAGTCATTGGCTGGCTATAATATTGTAACAGGTGGCGAAACCTGGGTGTATTGTTTCGAACCGGAAAGAAAAAGCCAGTCAGCAGAATGGGTATTTCCTTTTGAAGAGTTGCCAACAAAAGTTAAGAAGAGTTGGAGCACTGGCAAAAAAATGGTTGCGTCTTTCTTTGGAAAAACTGGACATTATATAACAGTGTCGATTGAAAATCAAAGAACAGTCACTGCAGATTGGTATGTAAACAATTGCTTGCCCAGTGTCTTAGAAAAAGTTCGTGAAAAGCGTCCTCGCAGTCATGTCATCCTTCACCACGATAACGCGTCCGCTCATTCCGCTAAGAGAACGAATGCGTATTTGAAGGCTTCAAATGTGGAACTGATGACGCATCCGCCGTACAGTTCGGACCTCGCACCTTGCGACTTCTTTTTATTCCCAAGAATAAAAGATAAAATTAGAGGTTTACGATTCTCAAGCCCAGAAGCGGCAGTGAATGCATTCCAAGAAGCCGTTAAAGAGGTCTCTACCGAAGATTGGACCCATTGTTTCACACAACAGTTCCAACGAATGAAAAAATGTGTTAATATACTTTGAAAAACAATAAATTAATCATAAACATATTATCTATACTTGTTTATCGGAATCCAGAAACTTTCATTATGACCTAAGTAAATAAAAAAGAAATCCACTGTGACAGACGAACAGACATTGAGTGGGCTTAAAGGTTCCGTTTTTCCTCTTGAGGTTCAGAACGGTAAAATTAACAGCCTGTTTCTACTCCACTGCTACCTAGTTCCAGTCACCTTTTAAAGCTATCTCCACACCAGTGCGCTTTCATGTTTATTCTGCGTCTTCAACTTTCAATTCGTCTTGCGTCAAGCGTATGCAATATTGATTGCCATAAGACGCAAGCAGCTTATCGTCTACACCTGTGCGCCTGTCGCATGCAGCGTACACACGCGCCTCGGCTAGCCGTCAAGTTGGACGCGGAACTAGTAGCTATCAGTGCGGCATATTTAGTGTTAAGTGCAAGGAAAAAACGCAAAAAAGGAGAATCTGGACCGTCTTTACATCATAAGTATGTTTTTGGCTCAGGGAAAACAACGCGTCGTTTCGTTTTATTTTATTTGTGTAATCTTTGCGCTTGTGGTCCCACAATACTTGATATGTTCCATACTCTTCAATAAAATCCAATGTTTTAACTTTATCTTCCGCCATTTTATTTGCTAAAAGGCACAAAATGTTGCACGCCAACCCAACGGTGACGGATCAGCGTGCGCTACGGGCATGCGCTGGGTGTCAAACTAGTTTGAGCGAATGCGTTATTACATGCGTTATGGTTACAGAGGCATGCGTCAGAGGAAAACGCAGGATGAACATGAAATCGCACTCGTGTGGCCATAGCTTAAAATCAACATGCACGCATGCGCAGCTTCGACTTCGACTGCGTAATTGTTATAAATGTTATGTTATGTTATGCTAGGGAGCAGCGATAAACGACTTCTACGCGGACGGAGTCGAGGGCAAAAGCTAGTAATAATATAAATGCGAGACTGAGTTGGTTTGTTTGTTTCAAACACTCATACAGAAGGATCAAACACAGAACCTCCCTTCTTTAATGACGGTCAAAAAGGTTATTATTAGTTTGATAATACGGTATATTATCATTTTCGAAAAATCATTTTGGCTGCAGATTATTATCTATGTCTGATTACACTGAAGTTTGTGTCAATCAAGTTTGCTACCAAAATTCATGTGAAATTACACATTTGTTTTTTTTTTCATAAAATAAAAGGGGTTGTACTTACAATAGCTAAAAATTAGTGCTCTCCGCGGTAACGCCTTGTGCTACAAGACTTGTTCAGACCGCACTTGGAGTACTGAGTACTGCTCACAATTTTGACTGGAAAGACAGCCTAGGTTGATATCTTAAGCGTAAAACACAGACATTACATTGCGCGCTCTGTGAGAAGGCCTATCGAAGAATGCGTGTATTACGAGCAATGTAACGGCAATACGCCCGCTCCCAACCCATCCCGAAGAACAATACACCATCATTGTTCTTCAATTAATGAACTTCCTGTTGTGATAAGCTCAACACGCGAGTCGATTTAAAGAGCAGAGTGTTTAAAACGAACCGGAGTGCGGTAGAAAAGACGTACGTACGTATTTTTTTTGTTAGCCGGTTGGGAGCCAGTTCCTCTGCAAGCCGTGAAGCTGTCGCCGGCGTGGGACGACTCCAAACAGCCTGATGACCTGCTTGCTTATATGTCGTGAACATGCATGATACAAGGTTTGAGTTAGCTATAAACCATTTGTTTAGGTACTTGATTGTGAACACACCAAGCCACGTGGATATGTTAAACAGCCAATTAAAACGGTTTCGTCGAGCTTTGACGTATCTGTATTCTGCCTCTATTGGCTGGCGAACTGTATCACCTGGCTTTATTTAGTTACGTTATCCGAACACCTTACCAAATTGAGTATAGTGCTGGTAGGAACTTGTACAGTCAAGGGCATAAATATATATACGTTCCCAAGATCTCAAAAATATCTATACACCTTTATGCCACTGGCAATAAGGTCCATGTATACATATATTTGACGCGATGGCTGTATATAAATTAATGCCCTTGACTGTACAGGGTTCATCTAATTTTGGAAGTATTATTGATATTTGTCTGCCTTTCGTTTTAGAGACCCACTGCCGAACTCCATTCACTCTGACACGGATTCGTATAAAAAGTCACAGTATGACAGGTAAGTAGCAATTTTTAGAACAAAAGTACATCGTGCGGCTTGTTTGTGTACGATTTTCACGGACCGTGCCGCGCCGCAGCGCAGCGCAGTTCGCCGCTCGCAGCGAACCCGACGCAACACGTCACGCGACCGGGTTGTGAGCTGTGTTATTTCTCGGTCCGGTCGGTGAAAATCGTACATTACACGCATGCGCCACAAGGCGTGGGGCGCGTGCGCTTAAACTGATAACAAAAAATATCCCTACTATTATATATACCAAATCAAAATTAAATTATTATATTAGTAGGGATATATTGTAAATGCGAAAGTTACTCTGTCTGTCTGTCTGTTACCTCTTCACGCTTGAACCGCTGAACCGATTTAGATGAAATTTGGTATGGAGAGAGTTTGAGTCCCGGGGCCCTTCCCGACAAACAAAGGATAGTTTTTTTTCCGGAAAATTTGATAGTACCCGTGGGATACACAATAAATGAAAAGCTAGTAACTTTATAAATAAAGTATAACAAGTAATAAGCTAATAAGTTCCATAGTAAATAAGATAATAAAACGAAATTGAAACCAAGAACAAAACCGCTTGGTTATGTTAGGGTAGGATATTATAAGTCATACATTGAAACTCATAATTATTACAGCAAGCAAACAATTTCAAGTTAGATACCACGACGAGCGAAGCGAGCGGTGTTACGCTGAATTGTAATCATACTCGTATTCGAGATCCGAGATCAAACTGAAGAATGTTTGTCTGTCAGTCTTGTCTCGGAACTTGGAATACGTGTATGAACGATTAAAGGGTTTGGATAAAATTTGGCACTCAGGTTGTCGATTTGACAGTTCCCGGGGAAAAGCGGTAAACGAGTTCTACGCGGACGCAGCTAGTGTATTACAAATGTAGGATGCATGAAACGGAATGACTGATGATGTATGATAGAGAGACAGAGATAGTATAATAGATGTGTGAACGAGAGTGAAAGAGACGGACGCTTAACTTTTTTTTTTTTTAAACGAGCAGTCGAGATCCTAACTGTGGTGACGACGCTTTGTAATTTTGCTTTTTTTTCTTAAATAATTAAACTAACATGCAACAAGAAGTGTTTTACTCATTCGAACTACACATAAATGTAAAGTGTGTTTGTTTGTTTGCTTTATACCTACACTTAAATAAACTGTTGTGTGGATTAACATTTAATTAATAATATAATTTGTTTTTAAAATATATAAAAATGGACGGCTGTCCGATTGCAACGCGAGCAAGTTTGCGCAACAAACGTTCGTGAAGAGAATGCTCCCGGTGTGTACCATCTTTTAACCGACTTCAACAAAACGAGGTTCTTTTGTGCCAAGCATTACGCTGCCCAAGCTGACGTCTTGTCGATTATAATCGAGATAAGTACCAAGTTATATTTTGTAGGTCTAGGCTCGGACCCTCCTCCCAAGGACAAATGGCACCTCATATTCATCACGCTTCTGTTCCACGGGCTGGGAACCCTCACCGCCTGGAACATGTTCATCACGGCCAAACAATACTTCGTGGAGTACAAGCTCAGTAACTCGGTTTATGCTGGCAGCTTTTTGGCGTATTTGGGTCTAGCGTCAAACCTTCCCAACGTGTGCTTTAGTTGGTTGAACGTTTTCCTTAACTTGGGGTAAGTTGGCTAATTGGTTATGAGTGAAGCAATGGTGCCTTCCGACCGGCGAGGCAGGGAAAGTATTGATTATTGATACCTGGTTCCTAGGGAAAGTATTAGTAGAGTGGTTTGTATTTCAATTCTCTTTTAGCGCATTTTCGGTTTGAATATTTAGGAGAGGATGAGGCTAGAGTAAATTACACTCGCGATGGCTAGATTGCCATTTGTAATTAATCGCGAGCTTCCAATGGCTCGCGATGCCAAATTTTAAGTGGAAATAGGTCCACGAGATTTTCATTCTCGTCTCACCTCGCCGGTGGAAAAACACCATATAATTATGTGTATACTTCTATATTCGATAAAAATATTTGTTGTAGTGGAGACCTAATGCTCCGGATAGTTTGCTCCCTCGCCATCGAGGTACTGATCTTCCTGTTCACGGTCGTGATGGCAGTAGTTGACAGCTCGCAGTGGCCTGGCGTCTTCTTCTGGATCACCATGATATCTGCCTTCCTCTTGTGTGGTAAGCTTCAGCAACTGTTAAGGCCCAAAATTATCATTCCCTGAGCAGCTAGCACATCTTGTATTTTCTCGCTGGTCACTCAGTGCGTCTCTATCGTTCTAGTTGGAAAGAGACATCCGTGCAACAAACAGTCGCGGTCAACTTGTGCTAGCCGTCCAGGTACGGGGTGTTAATACACATGTGTTGACTCATGACTGATGCAACGCACTGTACGACAACGAGCAAATACAAGATGTGCTAGCCGCTCTGATTTGGTTAAGCGCCTGCTTACCCTGAACAAGATTTTTCGCTGAAATTCCAGCTATGGCATTTTCTTTTCCGTTTTATTTGGAATACCCAATCGACAGATCATTGTAAAATTTTTAGGTTTCAATGCAATATACCAAAGCAGTGTGTTCGGCATGGCGTCCTGTCTGCCCCCACGGTACACCGGTGCCCTTATTCTGGGCGCCAACTTGTGTGGAACCATCGTGGTATTCATCGGGTGGGCTTCGGATACCATCGGCGGCAGCCTGAGAACCTCCGCCATTTACTATTTCGTAACCGGCATGATCGTGCTGCTTATCACGTGTTTAATTACCTATTTCGCTTTGCCGCTAAATGTGAGTATAATGGTGATAAAATAGTTAGAGAAGACATTTTTAATCATTTTGTTATTGTCCAGATTTTATTTAAACTCTCCAATTTCATGTATTGACTTTATCATTAGGGTATATAAACGATCAATATTTTACGGTACGGTTTGGTCAGAAACTATGAGCGTCTTGCTCTAACATACGAAGTAAGAGACACAAACAACCTAAAATCGCCCACTCTCTCTCTCTACCTACTCTTAAGGCCGATTTTTCCGATTTCCAGGTAAAATTATCTGATAATTAAATTTATTGCTTTTCTTTTCTTTCTCACCTGAAACAAAAGGACAGAGCTAAAAAAATCTGAAACAATCTTATCTGAAGATTGAAACATCAGCTCTTATATTATAATTGATCGTATCGGTTTTCCAGAAATTCTTCAAGCACCACGCCAAACAACAGCGGGACCTGCTCCAAAAAAGACCAGTTTCTCAAAAAATCCCTTACGATACTATCTTCAAGCAATCCTGGGTTCAGCTTTACAATATCTGGGTGACCTTCTTTGTGACAATCTCCGTGTTCCCTGCCGTACATTCTGGTACGTGGATATAGTAAAAGAAACCTCTAATCTTGGGCATATTTGAGATTTAACTAAAAAAATACGTCTTTGCACTTTATACTTTTCTAATTTTAATCATTATTATTCAGGATTGTGAAATTGCCGCTGAAATCGCGTAGTTGTCAAAAAAATCTAAGTATACACATTTTGTTCCGGGCAGTAGCGTTCTCACCCCCTAAATCAAGTTCGATTTCCACGATTTATGACTTGTAGTTAGTTATTATTTAAAAAAAAAATTTTTTGGAACAGGTAATAACTAATAATGAAATTTTGCGTCAACGGCTATTGTAAAAGGGCCTTTCTTCTCTTCATAGACCAAAACAGTTCAACATGGTGTTGCTCAAGGAAGTATTTTAGGGCCATTATTATTTCTCATTCATATAAATGACCTGCCTAAGATTACTAATAATACGATGGTCCTATTCGCAGACGATAGCACTATCTTATTCAATTATATAAAATATAACACGTATGATTCGAATATCAATAAAACTTTGGAAGCAATCATAAAATGGTTGAATATGAACTGTTTAATAATTTACTTAAATAAAACATGTATCATGAACTTTAATCAGAAATATAGTATTTTACCTGCCGCAAACATTATCAATAAAAATCATAAAATATCCGAAACCAACAATACTAAATTCTTAGGCCTTACTCTAGACAATAATATAACATGGAAAGCACACATTGAAAATGTTTGTGTTAAATTAAATAAATATTCGTGCTTACGAATATTAAATAAAATTGTAAATAAATAATCTGTATTAATAGCATATCATGCATATGTATCGTCGACTCTTAGGTATGGAGTTATTTTCTGGGGCAACGCAACTAACCAGGCCCCTGTCTTTAAGGCCCAAAAAAAATGTTTGCGTGCCGTGTGCAATTTACGGCCCACAGTATCTTGTAAACCTCATTTTAACAGTTCAAATATTTTAACTTTTCCTTCTTTGTACATTTATGAAGTGGCTGTATTTGTAAAATGTAATGCAGATTTATTTCAAAACTTCAATAGTGAACGACACCGCAATAAAGTGCGTACCATCTCAATGAATACAGCTCTGTTGTCCAAAACTATTTTAGGAATGGCTCCAAGGATACAGCCTGCCAAAGGCAATTAGAGCATGTACGTACGCATATTATAGAGTCCAAGAGACTGTTAAATAGATACTTGGTTCAGAAAAGCTACTATTCGATAGGTGATTTTGCAAATGACAATGATAATACTTGATATGCATAGTACCTAATAGTAATTTTTTATGTATAAATTAAGTTTGCCTAGTCATTAATAGGTATTTAGTGGGTTGTAAGAATTATTTTAGTATGGCATTGCATGCTAGACCCTAATAGATTGTGACAGATCAATACAATTTATGTAACACCTTTTGTACTCAGTTTCTTGCAATACACGATTGATTGATTAGTTGTAGCTAAGACGGATTTTGGTTAGCGTTACATTTTTACAGATATCCAGTCGGAGAACGGTTTGTTCGGCGCTAACTTTATGAGGATCACTTGCTTCCTGACCTTCAATCTCACCGCGTTGATCGGAAGCACCACCGCGAATTTAGTGTTTTTCGTGAGTATTCTAATTTACAACAATCTTGATACGTTACAGAGTGGTGGCCAAGATTAAATACCCCGGTCAAGAACGCTATAAACCTATTTACTCCCCTCTAGAAGAACTCCATACTGTAGTCCCCAGGGAGAACTTCGGCAGGGAGCTCATTCCACAATAGGAGTGTTCGCGGGAGGAAGTTCCTTTGGAATCGTACCTACTGTGCGCGACCATTTAGGTTCCAACGTATGAGGATGAACCCCCCGCCGATGGCGGCGAGCGTTACGATGGTAGAAGGTGGCCGTTGGCATCATGTCGAACAACTCCAGAAAACACATAAGGAGGCAAAGTCTCTCCTTAGACTTAGAGGCTCGATACCGTTTGTGAGTTTGGGATCGTCAACTTTCATTCTAAACCTTAAGCGTTAAGTCTTTCGTTAGAATATGAAATAGATCTATGTATTTATTGACGCATTTGACGACGCAGTTAGCCTAGTTGGTAGTGACCGTGCCTACGAAGCTAGCGGTCCTGGGTTCGAATCCCGGTATGGACGGATATTTGTGTGATGAGCGCGAGTATTTGTTCCTGAGTCATGGATGTTTTCTATATATTTAAGTGTGTGTTTCTCTATATAAGTGTGTTTATCGTTGTCTAGTACCCATAGTACAAGCCTAGAGCTTAATTAGGGACTGGGTCAATTTGTGTGAGATTGTCCCCTGATATTTATTTATTATTTCCCTCGCACCTGTCAACTTTATATTGTGCATGCATGTTAAGCCCGCTGTCTGTCCAGCCGCAAAAGAGATGGCTGTGGGTGTTCACGACTCTCCGGCTGGGGTTCATCCCGTTCTTCCTGCTGTGCAACTACCGGCCGCGGCGAGGGGGCGAGATGATCACGCGCAAGCTGCCCGTGCTGATACACAACGACTTCGTGTACTGGGTGGGGGCCATGCTGCTGGGCTGGAGCTCCGGCCACGGGAGCGCGCTGGGCATGATGTATGTCAGCAGGTGGGACCTTATTATCCACCAGATAGCTGTGCCCACACACACATCTGCACAGAAGTTGTTTATCGCTATTCCCAGAAAAGAGTTCAATTAAAAAGAAAATTCGGTCTATGGACTGTAAATTTTTTTCTGTGCAAAATTTCACATCTATCTATTACTTACGAAGAATTTTCCAAAGGCAGCATCATCTCAAGAGATCAAAAACCGGTCAAGTGCGAGTCGGACTCGCGCACCGAGAGCTTCGTATTTATGTCCGTACTTCAAAAATATACCCTTTTATGTACTTTAATTGTATGCAATAAGGTCCATTTTGACTTGCCAAAATTTTTGTACAGATCTTTAAAGTTTTTTTGTCAATTTCTCGAAAACTATAAATTTTGAACACTTCGTTTTATTTTTCCCGTAAAGTATAAATAATTATCTATAAGTTAAGAATTTTTTAGATTTTTTGTTTCATAAACTTCGGAGATAAGGGGGGAACGATAATTTTTTTGAACATTTTTGGTTATAAATCAAAAAGTACACCGCGGAAAATTATTAAAAAAATAGGTTTGAAATATGCAGATTGAGCCCTTTCATATGACACACCACTAACTATAATCGAATCACTTTCATTTTTCAGCCCCCCATTCTAGACCCCTTTTCAAATATTTATAAAATTATTATTTTTTTACTAAAACCAGATGCGGGCAAGCAAGTTATACAACTATGTCAAATTTCAAGTTGATAGCTTGTGTAGGTAGTTGCTGAGAAAAACTGCTGTGATATACTGACAGACAGACAGACAACGAAGTCTCACCATAAGGATTCCCTTTTTACCATTTTGGTACGGAACCCTAAAAAAGAAAAAGACGGCGAGGGGACGGTTTATTGGATGCAGAGCGCAGCGGTGGATTCAACAACTTTGAGATACCAACGCGTCAGTTTTGGTTTTAGCTATAACTTTTTTCCACTGATATTTGAATCTGTTTGTCGTAGCTTAAATTACAGTCTTGAAAATAACTTACTATTGCGAATAATAGGTATATTTCTGGTCAATATTGGTCAGGGAGGACGAGTCCCATACATTTCTGTCCACAGAGTGTTATGTATTTATTTTGGACCATGTTTGAACCTTGACGAGTCAACGCAATAAAAAGATACGGCCGTTTATGCCGCATATTGAAGGGCATCTCAAGGGAATCAAAACCTATAGGATACTTCCCGTTGACTTAGAATCATGAAATTTGGCAAAAAGCAATGTCTTATAGCACAAGTAAAGGAAAAAATCGTAAAACTGTTATTTTGTAGTTACATCATATAAAAAATAAGACCAGTGTAAACTGACACTCACTAAGTACTAAAGTGTATACTTATTGCGTGTCAGTTTATACTGGACTTTTTTTATATTGTATTCCCGTGATTTACGAACTAATTACATACCTACAAGTTTGTGCGGAACCCTCGGTGCGTGAGTCCGACTCGCACTTGACCGGCTTTTTAATTTAGTTATTGTTCCAGAACTGTGGCTCCGGAGAACGCGGTGAAGGCGGCAATGATCGGAGGCGCCATGCTCATGACCGGCATCATCAGCGGCGTCGGCTTCTCCTTCTTGGCCCCCATGATCGTCTAGCAAATACAAAACTACGAAATTCGATCGATAATTGAAATTCTACCATTTTCCTTAAGGGAGCAACACGGCAGTCCCAGTTGGGAATATGCATGAATATTTTTTTGCTTTATTAAATAGTCATTCATGTAACAAACAGTAGAGAAAAAATATTTTTTGAATAACTATAAAAATAACCAAGATATATAAGCCATTACAGATTTGTTTCTATCTCTTTCTAGCAAAACAATTTAACATGGAGTTTATATGGCCGTAATGTCCGCTGACGTCACAGTAGGTACGTGTCGAATCTCTCGTCTAATTAGTTAGTAGTTTTAAATGCTTATATTATCCGTATTTTTTAGACGATTTTAATTTTAATTTCACTTTTTGCTATGTCTTATTTGGTATTTTCATATTTTGTTAAGAAATGCTACAAAAAAATGTCATGCGTATTCCCTACGTGTCAGGCGGCCTGCCAGCCAAAAGCTATGAAATCTTAACAGTAACTGATAGACGATACTGTTCTAATAAGATGAACAGAGGGTCTAGTGTAAGTTTTCCAACGTTTTTTACATCTCGTTCGCGTTTGCGTAAAAGTGTCACTTTGTATGGAACTGTCAAATGTTTCGAATACGCGCCGCAAGAGGCGCTGTCACACTTCCATACTACTTGAGCCTAAACGCAAACGCGATCGAGACGTAAAAAACGTTGCAAAACTTACACTAGGCCCTCTGACATGCCTATATGGACGGCGCCCGTTAGCATGTGTTGATATTCATACACTTTGACGCAGTGGATCTTAGGGCCTAGTGTAAGTTTTGCAATGTTTTTTACGTCTCGATCGCGTTTGCGTTTAGGCTCAATTAGTATGGAAGTGTGACAGCGCCCCTTGCGGCGCGTATTTGAAACATTTGACAGTTCCATACAAAGTGACACTTTTACGCAAACGCGATCGAGACGTAAAAAACGTTGAAAAACTTACACTAGGCCCTCTTGTGTGCGGTACCCACACTTTTTCGAACGCGCAGGTCTCCTCAATGTTTTTCTTCACCGTAAAAGAATCGTGTAAGTTAGGAACTCTTTGGTACCTACATGATATCCACTGGGGCTTGAACTCGGTACCGATCACGAATCGACACCCTTAACTAAGCCTTTAGGCCACCGACGCTATCGGCTGTCTTTAGCCACGCATTCGCACTGTATAGGTTTCACTGTTTCTTATTTCAGAAACAAGAAAAAAGCCCAGAGCTATGGTAGTAGACCTACTACACCGTACAGTTATAATAATTACTTATTGCAATGTATCTATCGTATATGTAGGTAGTTGTTATTTAATAGAATTATAATGATTGTTTGTATACATATATACTACTTGTTTAAAATAAATATTTGCGTTATTTATATTTTATTTTAATTATAAGAGAACCATGTAAGTAACGTCGAAGCAAAGATATCGCAAGCGCCGGCTTTTCAACTCGTATATACTTATTACATTAAGGGCCTGTTTCACAATCGACAAGTAAATTCATCTGTCAAATAAAGATAGCTCTCTCCTTGTCTATTTCCAAGTATAAGAAAGGGAAAGGGCCTAATTTATTTGACAGATTTGCTTTGACGACTGTGATACAGGCGGTAAAAGTAATATGTAGGTATGACAAACTGGCATTATGCTAATACTTTGTGACAGTATAGACTCTATACTGTCACAATGTACTTATTATATATATAGAGCATGCTCCGTCGAATCACCTGAAAGCAAAATATACGATTATTTTAACCGACTTCAAAAAAGGAGGAGGTTCTCAATTCGACTGTATGTTGCTTTTTTTTTGTTACATTTTTGCTGCTGCATATTACGAATACTTCCAAATTTGCATCGGATTTTTAAGATATCACAAGGCTACAAACACATACAGTGGGCCTATTATGGCCACGTTTATCGACGCGATAAACCATTTTTATCACGAGATCATCGACAAATTATCATTGTCGACGTATGCTAACATGGTGGCATCGGTTAAACTGTATTATCCATTTCTGACAGCGGTAAATGATAAAACGATAATTATATCGATTTACCTAACATGGACGTCAATTTTAATCTATTTTTGACATCTCAATTCGATAAATTTATACAAGTTCCGTGTTGGTGACGATAAACATCTCGCAGTAATTAAAACTTAAAAATACATACATTTAAGCGTAAGTATTGGTTTTTTAATAGTTCTACTTATCAAAAACAACTCAGTTGCCTACAAAAATGGCGTTACTCGTATTATAATTTGTAAACAATATTTGTAGGATGTCAATATCGTCTCACGATGCAAGCTGAAAAAGAACGAAGAAACAGCAGCGGAGGACAATAAGGGATGCCTCAAATCGTTTCGAACTTCCGGAGGCCGAATTTCGGCACTTATACCTACCTATAGAGTGGGTAAGGATATATTATGGCACTCTATTTATGTGCCAAACTGGATTCAGAATTCCAGCCGCACAACGGTGATGGATTACATTCTACATAAAGGTAAGGTACCTAGGTTAAATTTTATTATTCGGTAAGTATAGTAGGTCGGTAGGACTTACATAACGTTAGTATAGGCTCTATGAGGGCTTAGTAAAACAACTGGCAAATCAACTCGTTCAAGTGCACTCTTTCACAGGTTCTAGCTCCGTTGCACTTTTTGGCGTATGGAAGTTACCAACGTGGAATAGGGCAGGAATATTGGTTATGCATTCCACAGTCCACCCACCGTCAGTAACTAACTGGCACAGTTTAGTTAAGCCAGAGGGCTACTACATATGCCCACGCCGCGTGTCGCCACACGCTGGTTTCATACATTTAGCCGTCACGCGGGGCGGGAGCAATATAATCAGTCCTATACTAAATGTATGAAACCGATTTGCGTGCAACACGCGGCGAGGGCATAGTGGGCATCCTTTTGAGAGCTACGAAGCCACAGACAAACACACAGACATAGGCGTCAAACTTATATAATTAACATCCCTCTATTTTGGTTATTATTTCATATTCAGCCGTTGCAGCGTGAAAGAGTAACAAACTAACACACACACAGGCAGACACACAGCCAGACAAAAACACAGACACACACACAAACAGGCAGACACACAGTTAGACAGACAGACAGACAGACAGACAGACACATACACACACACACGCGCACACACAAACTTTCACATTTATAATTAATAGGATAGTAGGATTGTTTATGTATGTTTGTTTGTTTGAGGCTATGCAATAAAATATAGCCTGACTGTTACTTCTGAATAATGTAGCCTTCTAATGGTGAAAGAATTATTAAAATTGGGTTATTAGTTTCAGAGTTTATTATTATGATTACAAACAAACAAATCTTCCTCCATATAGTATTATATACTAAATTGTGATTAATCTAAACAAAAGAACTAAACATAATATATATAAAACTAGTACCCTAAAAATAAAATTAAAATAGTTTTCTATGGCCTCCTTGGTGCTGACTTGCTTGACCTCGAGCCTGAAAAAAAGAGTATAATTTATCCATGATGTAATTAATTGTTTGTTGTTGACTCGGGGGAAGGCTTGTGAACTGTTGCACATGATGTTTATTTTGAATGTGCTGCCCCAAATAGTCCAGAAGAAATACACCCACTGGCACTGTCGGGTTCGCAACACCATTGATCAAACAAATGGGTACCTCAAATTTGTTAGAGAAATCTGAAATAATTAACACCTGTTGTATACTGTATAATATGATGCATTATTATAGGTTATTATGATTACAAATCCCTAACTTAAGTAGGTACTATAATGATAATCTGCTATAACAGAATGTTATGTTATTTTTCAGAACACTTGGCTCATAGCTGGACACTGCCGCAGATAGCAATCCAGTCATTGCCACCCAGCAGCTCCCGGAAAGTGGCCTCCTATTAAGAGTGGCTCAAGAGAAAAGGGAAGCCATAATAAATAATTATTTTACATACTATAGCATTTCATTTCACTTTCATACTAGAGTAGACACATTGAACAGTGTTATTTTTAAAAACAATAAATGTCAAACTGACTTTTTCCTATATAATAAATAGCCTAGACTCAAGCTACCTCCTTATCCAATCAAATTTTGCAAAAGTGCAACAGACAAACTGTTTTAGTATGGGTAATTAAAACTTACTGATTTTTATGTTCCCTCAATCTCTCCATATTTATACTTAGAATGAAGCTATCCATATTCATACTTGCAACTCTTACATAAAAATAATAATAACCTGTATGTTTTACCAGAATGTAATTTGACTGGCTGGTGTGACTCCATCCGATGATAGAGTTCAATGAATCTATTATTATATTGTTAAAAATATTGTGATAAAATATTTTACGAATAATATTCCCGAGTAGGTAAATATATATGGAAAAAAATTTAAATACTTACGAGTTTCCAAACAGCCACAGGTTTGCCTGGCCCAAACTCCCGCAAAGTTTGCCACTCAGACCGACTATGTGTCCGAGACCCGAGTGGCCCACTAAATCCTCCGTTTGCAAAGAGTGGTGGCTAGCCATATATTCAACGAACTTCCTTTTTGCATTGCCGTACAGTACAGCGACTGTAACACAACATAAGTAATTGTTTTAACGAGGCACAATAAGGAATCGACTAAATAAGACTCATAATTAGTTTACATGTTAAACTTACACTTTTCTACCTTGCTTGGTTCATGTTTCAACTGTATTTCTTCGTTGTGTTACTTGTGTTTCTTCTTAAAAGTCCCCATCCAATCTCATTTTTATTTTCTATCATTTTATTAACTCATAAACAAAACTTCAACATAATAATATTTTATATACATACATAGATAATAAAACTGATTGACTTGTCAAGCAAGATAACCCCCATACATTTAGAAAAGTACCCCGAGTCCGCTCCGTTCAGTGACTGATTTTAAACAACTCATTTCGGAAGCATTACATAAAGTCCGCCATTCAATATCAAACAATGTACAAAAATGGATTGATTTCATAACACTGGCAACCTTTTTGTAAAATGGTGGTAAACTCGCGTAATTCTTGTCACACTGGTTTATACACATTAGATATCGCGTTATCGACGCGATATCTTTATCCAAGTTGTCAACCATGTTAGAGTTTTCGATAAATTTAACGAATATGATAAAGTTTTATACATATCCACACGATAAAGCTGTGTCATGCATAATAGGCCCACTGAAGGGCCAACACATAACCTCCCTTTTTAAGGCGGTTAAAAAAGAATTTTAATGGTCCATATATAATAGAGTAGGTACGTTTAAAAATAAAAGATATTGGACATGTGCTTGACTCTCAGTTTGACTGCAGATTATTATCTGTGTCTGATTACATTCAAGGTTATGTCAAATAAAAAAAATCATGTCATACAGATTAATGTGGAAACTAATAATATGATGATAATAAGTAAATTAAACTTTATAAGATGAGTTAAATTTGTAAATAAACAAATAAAAAATGTGTTACATTAAAAGGGTTTGTTGTACATTGAATGGCTTAAAACTAGCTTCAAAATAGCTGGGGCTGTTACATCGGTTTAAGGAGTGCTTCTTTCCGCGGTAGCGACTTGTGCTTTACAAGGCATAGTCAGGCCGCACTCGGAGTCTGTTACTGCTCACACCTTGCCTGGAGCGCCGGCCTGCCAGCAGGGCCGGATTTAGAGGTCTGGAAGTCCTGGGGCAACAAAGAAGTAGAGTAGTATTCTCATTGCGCTGTAGCCCCGGTTGCTCTGCCCTAAACCCGGCCTTGCCTGCCAGTTGACCCCTCAGACTCCGTCCAGAGACGTTTCGTCCGCATCGTCATCGATCCCTCTCACGGCCTGGCCACGACTTTCAGCGGCGGCGGCGGCGGCGAGCGAATTCTCTCTTCATTGCTCGTGCGAGACGCTCACCGCGCAGCGGTTAGTTGACGTTACACACAATGTGTTAGCAAATTCGCTCGCCGCTCAGCCAGTCGCGCAAAGTCGTGGCCAGGTCTCGAGCCGCTCAGTCTGCGAAGAGCCTGCGTCTGTTTGCGTGTTTTACCGTTTGTTCAGTTGCGGAATGAAATGGTTCGTCACTTTTCGACTCTATTTTAATGCTAAGGTTCAAAGGTGATGAACCTTTTCATACCCCGACTATACAATGGGGTGGGAAGTAATCCAAGAAACTGTTCAGAGTGGTACCACTCCTTTTATGTTCTTAGCCCATCGTGCAGTGTAACGTGAAAAAATCTACGTAAAACAGCACTGGGAAATGACATATCAAGAGTACCAAGACAATGCCCGCCGATTACTAGAGTCACTCCGTTTATGGATTACGCAGCCTGGATCGGCTTCAGGCCGTTTTCTGACGTACTTAGGTAAATCAATTTCGTCTCTAATGAGAATATCTTCGACGTTTTTGTAAAGGCCACGCTACATGCGCAACAATTTCAAAATCGGAAGGAAACTTTGCTTGTTTGGTCCAATGCGTCTGGTTAACCTGACCTTCTTAATCCTTGTGGATTAAAAAGATCACACAGGAGGTAATTCAATATAATAAGTGGAACTGACGATTCTGAATACCCAAGTAACAGGAAAAAGTTCTAGGAGAATGATTACCATTACACTATTTAGCTGTAATGTGTCGAGGGTCTAATGGAGCTTTTTTATTCGTAGGTATATTACCTCCACCACCGCAGCGTCCACCCGAAGACAAGTGGAATCTCTTATTCATAATTCTATTCATCCAAGGGCTGGGAAGTCTAACAGCATTTAACATGTTCATCACGGCTAAAGACTACTTTGTGGAGTACAAGCTCGAGAACACAGAGTATGCCAGCAGCTTTTTGGCTAAACTAGGCATCGCATTGGAATTGCCAAATATATTTTGTACTTGGATAAACGTTTTCGTTAGGATGGGGTAGGTAATGTACATTTAAGCAGGTATAATACAACATCACATTCCTTCAACGGCATAAGTTAGAGTACGTAGCGTTGTTTATATGCTCTAATTTAGCTATTGACTCGATATCTCGTTAATCTTGTAGTGGGGACTTGACGAACCGAATTGTGTGGTCTCTGAGCTTCGAGATCCTGGTCTTCTTGTTTACGGTTATACTGGCCATGTTGGACAGCTCGGAGTGGCCTGGTGGTTTCTTCTGGCTCACCATGGCGTCAGCTTTTGTGATAAACGGTAAGCATCAGCCACTTTGGTCCTGGATAGTTTCAAAGGTTAGTGGGTAAGTTGAAAAAACGTGACTACAGATGTATTGCATAATCATCTGACATCGTATTTTGTTGGATACATTCGTATTAATCTTGTTTTCTCAATTTGCTTACCTATACCTACATATATATGGGTACGAAAGCTAACCGAGAAAGTAAATGCATGCTTTTTCAACCAAAAACGATGTCGTACCTACGTTTATTTACTACATCTGTACGAACCTTTAATATTATGATTAGCATCAGTTTGCGCCGATCGACGTCTGCTGTTGGACATAAGTCCTGACCTATTGCACACACCCCAGTCAGACCAACCTTTGGCTGTTCGCCTTCAGTTGCTGCCAGCAACCAATACTCGTATCCAACAGCTAATACGGTTAGTTAGTCGTAAAGACGGTCGACCGCCCGCCTGCTCCGGTCGGGCGTCCCCATCCATCATCATCATCATCATCATCATCATCATCATCATCATCATAGTCTTAAGGGTCCCACTAACAACAGCTCGAAGGCCGATACTGATCTGTCAGTTTATCGTTTAGAGCAGACTATCAGTTGCACAGACTGCAAGTGTGTGGACCGTGGCGATGCTGACCTGTATGGGCAGGTCTCGGCCGGACAGTTTGACGCCTCACTTTAGGCCAAAACTGATGTTCTAACTGTCGTCTGGTTAGTATGTAGAGAGTAACAATTTTACAGCCTGCCGTATGAATATTGCCGGCGTGTGAGCTTTATAAATTTTTGACGGCAATTCGACGCCTGATCAGACTGGGGACTGCAGCTAAACTGCCCTGCTAAGGTAAAAGGCAGTATTTTACACAAAACTACGGTAGCAATTGCAATCTTATTCCCCAGTAATGAGGTTGCAATTATTACTGTAGTTTTGTGTAAAATACTGCCTTTTACCTTAGCAGGGCAGTAAACTGTTAGTCTGGGGGCCCTTTAGTTATCTGTCAATAGTCGAGTTGCGCATACGATTCCTCAGGGATACGCTGAATCATGACTGTTCAAGGTTCGGCTCCGTGTGTTAAAATGCTTTATTCTTACTACATAATATCTTATCTTACAGGTTCCAACGCAGTCTTTTTAAATTCTGCATTCAGGGTAACATCTGTTCTGCCCATGAAATACTCCGGTGCCGTGGTCCTGGGTTGCAACGTGTGCGGAGTGGTGGTGGTCCTCGTCAACTGGCTCGCAGATGTGGCTGCTGGTCGAAGTCGAAGAACTTCAGGAATATACTTCTTTTTAAGCGGCATACTCGTGATGCTTTTGTGTTTAGACTTGTTCCTTGCCTTGCCGTTAAATGTGAGTGTTTTAATATCTTCTTTAGCATATAGTGTTTTGTTTAATATCTTCTCTAGCATATAGTGTTTTATAACGCAAAAAGAGGGGTGTTATTATAAGTTGAACGTGTGTATTTATGTAAATTATCATTTGGCGAACTGTATCGTTTTACAAATTTTCATTTCGCGAATATAGGGTTTTATTATTTTAAATGGTCACAAGTCAAACATAACCTAACCTATGTTATTACACAGCCTACGTAACCTATTTTATATGCAGCTGTTTAAGCATAAATACACTGTAACATGAAACAATGGCCAAACGTACTTTGTCTGTGGCATCATAGCTCCTTAACGGATGAACCGATTTTAATTGAGTTTGTTTTTTTAGAAAGGTGACCTAATCAAGAGTGTTCTTAATTTAGTCTGATGAAAATCTATTAGGCCATTGATAAATGTCATTGGATAGAGCTATTCATCGCGGGTCGATCTACCAATCACTTTCTAAACATTTCAGCCAATAAGAGGCCGGTATTTTAAAAAAAGTGACACCGCACAAGTCGTGATTCGGCCATACTAAATTTACTGCCGATCGGAGCCCCAAAAAACTGTTCTTTCGCTCTCCTGTAAAGTTGGTCAAAATAACATGAGCGGTGTTGTTAGATAAGCGAGGATAAACGTGATAAGTACACTTGTTAAAACTTGTCAGTAATTATAATAAAACGGGTTCTTATCGCAGTTAGAATATTTGGCAAGCTCTCGATATCTCAACGATATTGCAATCGTCATAATTACGAGACAGCCGCGTAAGAACCCGTTTTGTGACATATCTTCATCAATTCCAAAATCCCGTTTCCGGGCTACACACTATATTTATAGGTTGGCATAAATGAGGATATCGAATCAAATTTAAACCTAAAATCACTGAAGTTACGAAAGCACACCAAATTTTATTTTAATCGAACACCGTTAAGTGGTTCTAATTCAGCTTGCAGACCTAAACAAACAACGTCACAAACATTACATTGCAAGTTAAATAAAAGTTTTTATAAAACTTACGTTTGCAATTAAAATATTATATAATTAATTGTTATTTATTTATACACACTTTACACACAATACTAAGCATACAAATAATTGTTAATATACAAAACTAAAATTAAAAAAAAAACTGTATTTTTTATTTTTAGAAGTTCATAAAGTTCATTATTTACGTATGCATGCAATCGTCAAGTAAAGCATATCTGTTAAATAAATTTATCCATTTCCTTTTCTTACACTTGAAAACAAAATAGACAAGTAGAGGATAACTTTAACTGACAGACGAGTTTTATGTAATAATAAGGATTAATTTAATTAAAGGATAATAGTACTTCACCTACTTTAAGGGGTGTACTTTTCAAAAATATCAAAATCTACTAGCGCTTCTTCGACATCAATAACTACTAAATTGTACTAGTGCATTCTGAAGCTAACAAACGACACCGCGATCTAACTCGCTTACAGCGCCATCTATTGAGCAATTGATATTTTATTTACTACTTATAACTAGATATAACTCACAAAGGCTTGATTGAACTGATCGAGGAATCAGTCCAGAAACACAAAAATTAGTCTTCTCGTAAAAGCTAGTGTTGTTTTAATTGTTTAAATTTGTAGTAAAGTAGGTAATGTAACTTTAAAAATAAATAGCAAAAGAAAAAAAATAAAGTAAAGAAATAGTTTATTCGGTGCTAATAAAAATAACACAAGTAGGTAGGTACGTAGGAGTTCGATGTAAGAGATGATGACTGGATAATACGGTAATGCCACACGGTCCGTTTAAATCCCCCGTTCTCCCGTGCTATATCAAATATGATCACATTTGCTTAATTATTTCTGTCTTTATTATCTTTATTCCACAAAATGCGAATTTAATGCCGTAAGTAGTAAGTGCCTTTGGAGAAATAAGACTATTTATTTATTTACATCAAAAATACAAAATGATTAATATGTCAATTATTAAACCAAATTGCCACTTATTTAGAATTGTTAACAGTATAATAATATACATTGTTTAGTGGGAAACAATAAAAATTTACTAGGTTTTAGTATCATTTTTAAAATTATATTATTTATACTTAAATATAGTATTTTGATATACTAACTACATTTAACAAATATATACTATTATACTTACATTGTAAAATAACAATAAAATTCCGATAACACAATTAGAAAATCAATATGATTTCGATTCAGCTTACATAAAAATAAACTTGAATTATTCTGCTTTTGAATTTTCGTGAATTTTAGAGATATTCAATTGTAGACGCATGCTGAAAGTGGGTTTTAGGTACTCTAAATATTTTGGGGATTTTTGTTGGAATTATTACAATTTCGTATAATTCGCACACAGGTTTCGTGTTTCTTTATAGAACTTATTGGAATAAAAAACAACTAATTTTAGCAAATAAACTGATTTTGTACTAATGCTCCTATGGTTTCGCCCGAAGATTAAAACTACTTTATCGATATTTAAAAAAATATTAGTCATCGCGATATTTTTTTTTAATCACTAATTAGTATACGTTGCCACTACGACCTACGACGTTGTCCCACTACAGCTACTTATCCGTACAACTGACGATCACGAGAACCTTTGGTTTCCAGAAGTTGTACCGATACTACGCTAAGCGGCCACAGCAAGCCATATCCTTTGCTTCCCTCCACCCTCCGTACTGGACCATCTTTAAGCAATCCTGGAAACAATCCTGCAATGTCTGGCTAATCTTTTTCGTGACATTCGCAGTGTTTCCTGCAGTACATTCTGGTATGTGGACATAGTACATCTTGTTAGATGGACTGATAGGAAAGTTATGCATAATACTTTATTTTTGGAGCACGAGCTATTCAAGACCGTCTGTCGTCATGTCGCCGTTTCTAGCTTGGATGGCCATGGCATAAAACAATATCGTCTTTCTATTCTCTGCGTTTTGCTAAGTTTGTATAATATCTTTATATTTTTTTGTGCCATGTCTTTAAGTAGTATTAAGTACGTAAATCTATAATAATTTCCAAAATTATTTCACCAATATTTAGAATGGATTTTCAGAATGAAGATATGCTAAATTTTAACTTACGAAAGTACTGACTCTCCGCAGACGAAGTCGCGGGCGGAAAGCTAGTAAGTAATAAAACACCGAAGGTTGAGTTCACTCAGAAAGCATTTAAAGTCGTCACTCACGTTTGCGTTGGTACAGCTGTTGTAAGCAGGGTAAGTTAAGTAGGTATTCCTTAACAGCCTAATACAATGAAAGCAGTCAGCCGCAGCCGATTCATTGACGTTACAGGCATATCATTTTGTTTTTGCGTGAAAGCTTACCAAGTCAAAGGGAATGTATTTATGCACTTAAGGCTTGCTATAATTGAACTTTCAAGCTTATAAATACTAATTTTTCAGATATTCTGTCGATTAGTGGTTTGTTTGGCAGCGATTTTACGAGGATTACTTGTTTCCTGACCTACAACATTACCCTGTTGTTTGGAAGCTTCACCGCGGCCTTTTTTTATTACGTAAGTCATTTTATTACAGTATAAACCAGTGGTATTTTGTTACTCCTAATAACACGCGAGAAGATGATTTATTACTATATCCGCGCTCGGTTTGTTAAAGGTTTAGGTTGATACTGACCTGAGGGTCTGTTCCAGCCGTCACGGCGCTGGCTGTGGCTGTTCGCGACGGCGCGGCTTGCTTTCATCCCATTCTTCCTGCTGTGCAACTACCGGCCCAAGGACAAGGGCAAGCTGATGCAGCGCTCACTGCCCGTGGTGGTGCAATACGACGGCGTCTACTGGGTGGGAGCCATGCTGATGGGATGGAGCTCCGGCCACGGCGCTACGCTGGGGATGATGTACGTTAGCGAAGGGTGAGTATATCGCTCGTTATTAAAAAAAAGGGCAAGAGCATATCGGACCATGCTCAGTGTACGGTTCATTCGCTATTACTACAAATACAAAAGGCTAGTCCAAAAACAAACATTAGCGAGGCTTGTAACGAGTACACGGTGGCGCGCACTCACACAAGTCGCGCGATACTCGTTTTTTACACTGTTGTGTTAGCGTAGCAAAGTACTTCGGGCATTTTTGGCCATCAGATTAAGGGCATGCAGTACCGGTACCATGCCCCTTAGAGAAGATTCTCTGCCCTAAGATTGCGATATTTTGCTTATTCCAGAGAGGTGGAAGCCCAGCACGCGTCCACGGCTGGCATGATCGGTGGCGCCATGGTCGTGACCGGCGTCGTCTGCGGCTACGTTGTCTCCATGCTCGCCCCCGTGATCGTCACCCGACTACACATAAGGTTTATTGTACATTTCTTTGATAAAGGCTTTTAGGCTTCAGTTCGTAAAAACTTGTTACGTTGAGTACGTTTATACGTTATGGTGTTCCCATGTTCCCAACACTATGGCATTCGTCTTTTCCACACTGTGTAACAACATTTATGCCGTCTAAAGCAAAAAGGCAGTATGCGCATATGGAATTCGTAGTATTCTGCCTTCTTCTTTTGGACGGCAGATTTAATTAGATACTTAAACATTAAAAATGGATAGTAAATAAAATATCACCTTGTTTCACACTCGAGTCTACAAAAGTACCCAATTTTGGCTTTTATACACATGTATTTCTACTGTGTATAAACTGTAGTGGAAAATTCACTCCTTCGGTGGTCCGTAAAGCTTTCAACGCGTTCAGATATCTTTGTAGAGTTGGCCTTTGCTTCTTGCGTGAACCTTTTACCATTAATGTCATCCATTGGATTCAAATCGAGGGTAAAATTGCCTTTAATTTGCACTTTTGGTTGCGTAACCAGTAAACTTGTACCAAAGTTAAGCAAGTCAGAGCTACAATAGGCAACTAATAAAATGAATAAAAACAAAAACATTACTTCAAATTATACTTTCCTGGAAAATATTTTTCAGCTAACAAACCCATGCAAAAGATCTGGGGGGCGATTTTTGAATCCTCATCCGGTGACTAAAGCTCACCAAAAAGTTGATTTTTACTTGTTTCTAGAAGTTTTTATTACTTAGTACATATTTTAATTTTGAAATATGAGTGAATCATTAGTAAACGAGAACACCGCGTAACTTAATTTTCATTATTCTTACTAATCATCAGTAACAAAAATCGACTCCCGGGATGAACCGATCTAACCTAGTGCCCGTTTCTTGTATTTCTATTATATTGTATTTCTATTATAATTATTAATTAATGTGTCACTTGTTTATACATACCTATGGGTAGGGATACTGGGCAAGGCATAAAAGGATTAGAAAACCGAATTAAAACGCTTAGTTAAGGTTTAATTCACGTAATTATTTTATTGATCGAGTCGAGTAGCATCATTTATGAGTGAAAAGTTTTGGTAATTCCAAGCTTTAGGTTATACAATATGGAAAAGTGGAAAAATACAAACTGTAAGTTCTATACAAGGGTACTTTGAACTTTAAAAACTACTTATGTATATGACGGTATTTTTGCTTATTTTTCCCACACAGGCAGTATTATCGTAATGTGTCTTGTCCACGCTTTATTTGGTTCGCTTTTAAATGTAGCGCGATCCTAGCTAGTAGCTCTGTGCCATGCTGTTTTTATTAACTTAAATGTCATCAAATGAGGGTTCTCGATATTTGTTCTGACGCCAGATGTCGCTACGTAACCTACCTACGTAGCGACATCGTTTGACCTTTGACCGTTGTTTAGACCAGACGCTTACGTAGCGACATCTGGTGTCAGAACAAATATCGAGAACCCTCGGTAGAGACGCGGGATTGCGATTGTTTTTAGCACTGAATGGTGTACCCTGTACTGTACCTAACTCTTGATTCGAAACTTTGGCTAATCTTCCACTCGTTATTGGAGACTAAATCAGGAGAAATATATATTGATAACATAATTCCGAAAATGTGTGTCTTTGACTCCGAACTACGATTTTCAAATTATAACCCCCGGAATCTCTTTATTTAAACCTGGCAGTGCGCCCCGAGTGACGCCAGTATTTTTTTATATTTTCCATTTGACATGGCAGTTTTTAAAGTTCAAAATCTATCCTCAGGCGGTATCGTATAATGGTTGCTATTATTGTCACAAGAGTGTAAGAGATTTAATATGATCCTACTTTTGTCTATTTATTATGTAAAAACTTTCCTAATAAATATTTTAATATATCTTTAGACAGAATCTGAAATATAGGTAAGTACTTGAAGTTGTTTTATTAAGCAAAGTATAGATTGGAAAAACTATTTGTAAAAAATAAGTGGGGTATTCGGAACGTAATTGGCAATATTACAATTTTAAATTGAGAATGTAGTTTCTTGCCAAGCTATAAACGAAATACGAGGCAGAAGTACCGGTTTTGGCCACCTCTGTACCCTTTTTGGTCACTTTAAATTTATGTAAATATATTAAAAAAAAATCAAATC